>CAWUFW010005530.1:0-1316629 GCA_963921515.1 Calotriton arnoldi
CTCCACAGTACCCACCTGGTAGAATGCAATGCCCTCCATCCTAACACAAGATCCCACAAAGCACCACCACCCTGGGTTATGTTGTGTGAAGCACAGGGACACTCTTGGGACTCTTAGCCAAACAACTGCCAGGACAACACTCCCAGCCATCCTGTCAGCACAGCCACCCCACCCCACAGGGAAGCAGAGTCAAAAGGAAGGAAGCATGGGCATGCTGGGAAGGGGGTGGAGGCAATAGCATGATGGGAGTCGTAGTCACAGACATTGGTCACCCCCACAACTGTCCCATCAACACCACCCTGAACCATGCTCACATCACAGGGAGTGGAGAAGGACTCACATAGATGGCTGACACTGGCTACTGCTGTGGGGAGCACAAGGCCCTGCTGGCAACTGTGCACCAACAAACAGCAGGACACCACTGACTGACATCCTGAGAGACAACTTCCACTCCCTGCAATGCAAGCACGTTCCATGGTGGGATAACTGACTGGGTGGGTGGGTGGGTGGGGAAGGAGGTCTGGCTGTCAACCAAACACAATCAATGCAGACCATGTTCACACCCCAGAGAATACATAGAAATGCCCAAATAATGCAGGACAATGTGCCACACCAATATCAACCCCTGACTGTGACGACTTAGGACAATACAATGTACAGGCCCGCACCCCGAGGCACAGTCACAACTGTCAGGTGTGTCAACCACTGATGCCTGCAGAAACATGAAATACATTGTTTGTGTCTCCCAAAAACAGGTGATGATAGGGACACAGCAGCAGACGCTGAGGAGTCCCAGTCCCAGGCTCAAGAGGATGCCGAGCTCACTGGCGTCGTACAGCCTCTGTCCTCCTCGGACGATGAACAACCTGGCACATCCGGTGCAAGTCAACTTGCTGCACCAGCAGGACCACCAGCTGCAGCACCAGCAGGTCCACCAGCTGCACCCCCTGCACCCACCCCTCCAACGACTGTCACCACGAATACCATCCCTGCCGACATGGACAGAATAAGGAACAACACCAGCGCAGTGACCCTGGACCAACCTGGGGCCATGGACACCACCACCACCACCACCCCCCAAGGTGGACCAGGGTTATCTGTGCGTGCAACTGCACACACTGCACATGTCAGCAGGGGTGGTGGGAGGGGTGGGAGACAGAGGTCGCTGCTTGCAGACGTTGCTGGTGTGCATGAAGACCCACAACTGGTACGCATAGCTGATGCGTACCAGTCCAGCACCGGAGAGCTCAGCCAGGTAGTGGGGCTCCTCAGAGACATCAAACAGCAGCAGGCTGCCCATCATGCCCGCTTGGACTCCCACATGTCCCACGTGGAGTCACACATGTCACGTGTGGACTCCCACATGTCCCGCGTGGAGTCCAAGTGGGATGTACTACATGAGATGACGGCGGTGCACAGGGACATTTTACAATGCCTCCGCCAGATGAACAGCAACCAGTCCACACCTCCCTGTGTGCCAACAACATCTGGTACCGAACAAACTGCAACTGCCACAGGGAGGGAGGAGGACTCTGGCGGAGAGTCCCCTGCACCGCAGCAGCCTGCACTTGAGGGCCCCCCCCCAAGAAGAGGGGTCGTCCGAGGAGGGGAAAGTGAGAGGCTGATGGCCAAGCGCAACTCCCAGGAAGCCTGAACCTGTTCTGGATTTTCGCCTTTGTGCACAGACTGTTCACCCTGTTGATGGCAACACTACTCCCACACATTGCATGGGGAGTACAAGTTGGAACAATGTGTCAGACAACTGTGGCCCCGATACTGGGGATCCTGTCTACCTGGACTTTCAATTCACCTAGGAACTTGGGATTGCAAGATTCATGTACAGCACAATCCATCCTATGCACTATTAACACAGATGTATCACAATAAACACACTAATACACCATACTTGCCTCTGTCGTGATTCCAACGTGGGTGCTGTTATGGGGATGATGAACTGCAAAATTACACTGTGTATGCGAACTGCAACAGCAAGGACAACACAGGCATGTGAGTACAGGCAACGTGACACATATGAGGGAGACACACCACCAGGGCTACACAACACATACACACCTAGGCCATCTGACTCATTGCCTACACTGATGTTGCCAGGGAAGACGGTGCAATGCACAGACACCACACCCATTCCCAGTTGTAGTCAAGTAGCCCACAGGTGCAGTAAGCAAATGGCAGTCAAATGTGTGACCACAGACAACGCACATCACAAAGTGAAGCACAGGTTTATTACACAGTAGCAACATGCCGTAACCACTACAGATGCAAGGTAACCCCACCTGGTAGCGGGCACACAGTCAACAACTGTAGACGGAAGGAAGTCCATGGGTGTGGCGCACATCACCTGTAGGGACACAACAGCTACCAGCCTGGATGTGCAATCACGTCGTCGGTGGACACAGTTGACCAAACGAATCTGAAAGTACCCTGTGAAGGACAGAAATGACACACAGTCAAAAGCAATGCAGTACAGGACAGATCAGCAAAACTCATGCACAATACATGTTACAAGATACCCACCCAGAACCAAGTTAGCATGTCAACACTGTTGGGGAGTACAGCCCACCTGTCACCACACATCGCAACACACATCCTGTCAAGTAGCCCATGGACACACTCCAACAGCACCAGAGCACCACCCACACATCATGCCAACTCACATCATTCACATGACACCTCAGGATACTCACATTCAGCTAAAGAAGTTGGTGATGAGCTGTGTGCGGACATCACCATCATCATCATCATCATCATCATCATCGTCACTGGCATCGTGGTCCAGGCCAGGATCCTCCACAGGTGGCGGATGTTGGTCATCGTCATCCTGGATGAGAGGCAACTCCTTCCGCACTGCCAGGTTGTGGAGCATGCAGCAGACGATGATAATCTTGCACACTTTCGCAGGGGCATATGGGAGGGACCCTCCGGTCTTGTCCAGGCAGCGGAAGCGGCTCTTCAGGAGACCAAAGGTCCGCTCAATCACTCTCCTGGTCCGACCATGTGCCTCATTGTAGCGCATCTGGGCAGGTGTCACAGGGTTCCTGAGGGGTGTCAGCAACCACGGCATGTTGGGGTATCCCGAGTCACCTACGGACAGACAAGTGCACATCAGCTGACTTGGAAAAGTGGGCGGAATACTACAGATCAGATCACACACAATGGCACAAAGTCAGTACACACCGACAAGCCAGGCACGCTGGTTCTGCATCTGTGCCATCAACCTGGGGATGCGACTACTCCTCATCACAAAGGCATCGTGTGCTGAACCAGGGAAACGGGCACACACGTGTGTGATGGTCATGTCTGCAAGACACACCACCAGTGCATTGACCGAGTGGTAGTGCTTGCGGTTCCTGTAGGCCTGCTCCTGGGCCTGTGGTGGTACCAAAGCCACATGTGTCCCATCAATGGAGCCAATGACATGCGGCATCCTCCCCAGGGCATAAAAGTCACTCTTCACGTCAGTGAGTCGTCGCAGTCTAGGGAAATATATGTACCGGTTCAGGAAGAGCAACATTGCCGCCAAGAAATCGCGGAGCACACGGCTGAACATGGTCTGTGACATCCCACCAGCAGACGCCACAGTATGTTGGAAGGTACCGGTGGCAAAGAAGTGTAGGGCTGCCATCACCTTCACCTTGGGGGTCAGCGCTGTAGGATACGGCCGGCCAGGCTGCAAATGTGGGGACAACTGCACTGCCAAATCCTCAATCAGCTGCCTGGTGAAGCGGTACCGTCGGATGCTGGTACCGTTCCACCATCGTTGCCAGGTCTGGGAATGGCCGATGGACAGCAGGAGCCCTGCAGTGCAGAGGAGAAGTAAGCAAGATCGTCAGTCACCCCACATATGCGGCATTGAACACACTCAAGTTCCCAACATACATCATCATGAGGCACAACTACATGAAGTGTGCAGTACCGGAACGACATGTATGGTACATACATGGCCAACATCTGTCAACACGGTCCTACAGGTGGCATCAATTTGTCCCAGGTTGGCCCATTGGATATCATGATGCTGTGTCAAAGTCACCCCCCAGTGACATGTGAGGACAGATGTGCCCCAGGCACCACAGCTCAACGACAGGCACATTCCCAGGGACCCTGTAATGCCACATGGACACTGGCATCACCTGGAGTATCATGTGTACACCACAGCAAAACAAACATGACCCCCACAGGTAGTGGCCACACTTGCCATGGCAGGAGAGCCATGGACGTCTGTGACACACACGCACAACATCAGAGTCCATGCACACACAACGTGGATGTGGAGACTGTCTCCCATTGTGCACATGAAATCAGAGACATTGTAAACACTACATGCACAAAGACTGTGGAGGGCCATCACTATTGTGCCACTGGGACACCCTGGCTCAAACATACCGTCCCACATGGGACTCACGGGGTATGTGACATGACATACACAAACACCACTGTGAAATGTGACCATGACACATGCACAGATATGAACAGTTGCACATCACAGTGGTCACGTACACGTAACACCCAGGATCCTGTCCCCATGAACACGTGCACAGCCTGGGGGTGGCTGCCCACAGGTGACACCCACAGGACAACATGTACACCAACATACACACAATAGGAAATGCAGCCTTACATGCCTTATGATAAGGTTTGGACAGGCTGTCGTGATGTAGGTGTGCCCCTCACTCCCTGGGAGCTATCTGTGGCTGGCATATGTCCATCTGAGACAGGCATGCTGACCTATGCCAGTCACATATACAGTGATGCGTTGAACAGCAATGGACCGATCGGTGCCTCCGGCCGGCCCATTGCTTTCAATGTGTGCGGGTACGCGTTGTACCCCTGTGCGCGTTGAACAGCAATGGACCGATCGGTGCCTCCGGCCGGCCCATTGCTTTCAATGTGTGCGGGTACGCGTTGTACCCCTGTGCGCGTTGAACTGCAATGGACCGATCGGTGCAATGGACCGATCGGTGCCTCCGGCCGGCCCATTGCTTTCAATGTGTGCGGGTACGCGTTGTACCCCTGTGCGCGTTGAACTGCAATGGACCGATCGGTGCCTCCGGCCGGCCCATTGCTTTCAATGTGTGCGGGTACGCGTTGTACCCCTGTGCGCGTTGAACTGCAATGGACCGATCGGTGCCTCCGGCCGGCCCATTGCTTTCAATGTGTGCGGGTACGCGTTGTACCCCTGTGCGCGTTGAACTGCAATGGACCGATCGGTGCCTCCGGCCGGCCCATTGCTTTCAATGTGTGCGGGTACGCATTGTACCCCTGTGCGCGTTGTACCGCAATGGACCGATCGGTGCCTCCGGCCGGCCCATTGCCTTCAATGTGTGCGGGTACGCGTTGTACCCCTGTGCGCGTTGTACCTCAATGGACCGATCGGTGCGCACCCATTGACAATGGGCTTGCCTGGCAACGGACGCGTTTTCGAATTTCGAACGAGTCGGTTGCTGGAAAATCAGTTGGTCACCCACAACAATGTTGCAAAATCATGTATGTCATGAAGTTGAAGTTTTGAAGGATGCTGTGGGCGTGTTTTGGTGCTGCTATTCCATGGATTGGCCAGATTCAGAAGATGCAAACGACTTGGACCTATCACTTTGGACACAAGGGACAGTATCTGCCTCTCCAGCACATATATATTGCTGCCTGTTCCCCTGAGAGCCCACTTGCCTGCACTACATGCTCCAGGACGACATCTGCCACTGCACTGCTGCTGTCTCTGCCCCTCTGGACCCTGCAATGGCACGTACTGTGGAGAGAGCCCCAGCCTTCAGCCTTGAGGAGAACCAGGCCCTGCTGGACAGCCTACTTCCACAGTACAGCAAGCTGTATGGGACACCAGGGGAGCAGGTGAGTGTTCTGTGCACTGCCTTTCTGAATGTGCATTTTGTCTGACTAGCAAGGCTGAGAGTCAGCACACCACTGGCTAGCAGGCTCACTGAGTAGTTGTCACCCCCCATAGTGTGTAGTGACTTGCACTGGACAGGTATGGTGCAGTGACAGTGCTTCTGAACAGGGTTTTACTCCCCATGCAATGATACCATGTAGTGACTTCTGGAAAACTGTCCATGGGCAGCCGTGCACTGCCTGGGTACACCATGTGCCCCTGTGATAGCGACATGTATATGCAACTGTGTCATGCACGGATATGTTGCATGTGTAGTAAAGGCCTTATCACTTTGTCATCCTGACAGGCTTCTGCCCATCGGAAGCATGAGATATGGAAGGACATCGTCCGGGCTGTCCGGTCCGTGGGGGTCTACAAGCGCCGGATCCGCAACTGCCAAAAGAGGTGGCAGGACCTTCGGGGCTGGACCCGGAGGATTGCACGGGTCCAGCTGAAGCTGTCGCCTCCTCGCAGGAGGGGCGGAACACGGACCCTGACCCCCACATGCTCAGGATCCTGGCGGTGGTCTTTCCAGACCTGGATGGGCAGCTGAAGGCCAGAGAGCAGCAAGGAGGGGGTGAGTCAAAGACTGCACTGTGTACTCTGTCTAACATGCTATGTGCCCTCCTCGGGCCTGGTTAAACTGCCACAGTACAGCAGTCATGTTGTCCAGGAGCCATGTCCCTCTATTGTGCACTGCCCACTCCTCATCTGATACCCAGGTGTGGCCCTTACATGCAGGGAATTCTGTCACTTAGGACTGTGTCCTTGCAGTTTGCTTGACTCAAGGTGGGAGACAGCATCTGTTTCCCTGACTCTGTGGTGGGCATCATGGGTGGGTCCATTGCTTACACAATGCCTGTATTCTGACATGTATTCAGCGTGTTACTTTGATCTGTGGTCCAATTGCTGAGCTGATCCACCACATGTGGCTGGGGTACCTGGCACACACCCATGCTGCGGGTGGGAACAATGTTTGGGCCCCAGGAGTATGTATATGACGTGTGTCACACATACTTAGCCAGCTGCCTACAGTCCAGGGCTCATCCCTCATTCATGTGGGGCTGGACAGTCATGCCTACTCCAGGCCATACAATACACTCTGTACTCCCACTCCCGTGTATCAGCGGACACATTGTGCACAGTGATTTGACCCCTCAGGTGTCTGCCTCTGTGTCAGTGTGCTGTGGATTAGTCGCCAGGACTGCTGTGGAGTTTCTTGGTAGGGGCTCAGCATGCCACTGGAGATGTGACCATAGGAGACGATACTTGTGTGACACATAGGTGTCTGATCAGCTGCCCATGCAGACTGGGGCATGTAAATGTGAAGTTCAGGCAGCTGTTCCCCATGCACAGCAGAGTGTGAGGGGCTCAGGTTCAGAGGGTAGTGTCACAGGTCTCCCATATGTCCAATAGGTATGACCTGGACAGATGAGGGTTAAGAGGATGTGTTGTGGGGGGGATGTACATGTGCACTTGTGCAGCTCCAGGACTTGCATTCCCCATGACCTACTATTGTGACACAGTGCATAGTGTTGTTGTCTGGCTGCAAAGTCATACATCACTGAGCCAGTGATGTATGACTTTGCAGTCATGCCTCCGCCATGGCATGTGTCTACTGATTGGTGAGCCTGCAGGGGAGTGACATGTGCTACATGCACACCATAGTGGCGCTGGCTATCAGGACATGGGTGCATCATGGTGTCTGTCGCTGGTATGCATCACATGCATTTCCTATTTGACTCTGGGCATCCCTTACATCCGGAAACCTGTACTGACTCAGTGGCAAGAGCTGTGATGTGTCCACACCGTGTCCTCTGCACTGTCCAACTACTGTGTACTTGGTGCATGTGTCAACACTGGGGTGTTGCAATCCAACAGACACCAGACAGATGGGTGCAAGGCCATGTGGGATGTGAGTGCCATGCTTGGCATCAGACTGACAATTGACTTCTCCTGTTCAATTAGTGCACTTTTAGCAATGTACAACTAATGATGCCAGGGCTTGCTCTGTGATGTGCTGTGCTCACAGTGGTGTGTGCGTTATGTGCAGGTGACTGATGTCTGTCTGTTTCCCCATTGTTTGCAGATACATCCACGGCCACGGAAGGGGACAGCTCCACGGACCAGGAGGAGCCGGAGAGCCAGACTGGGTCAGCAGCCGAGGAGTGGTCGGAGGGACCCAGTGGCACGGAGGGCGAGGGGAGCCACACCGAGGAGTCCTCAGCAGCATCCACCTCAGCTGAGGACCAGAGCAACTCGGAGGATGACTCCCTTGTGGAGGCGGGTGTCAGCAGCCACCACACCCCAGCTAGTGTTGCTGTCCCCGCCACCACCAGCACCACCACCGCCCTCCCATCGGCTCCCATTCCCCAGGTCCGTGGAGGCTCCCATGTCCGGGAGCGTGTCTCCTTTGGGCCAGGCACCGCACCCCTGCCCCTGTGTCCCCTGCTGCCCTGAGTGAGGAGTCTGTGTACCTCCTTCGCCAGCTCCATGTAGGGCAGACAGCCATGCTGAGTGTCCTCCATGCGCACACCGCGCTGTTGACTCAGCTGGTGTCGTTCATGGAGGGCATCTCATCGGGCATGTCATGACCTACAGAGGGGCAATAGGTCCATGGACTCCTCCCTGACGGCAGCAGTGTCCCTCCTCAAACGGTCCCTCACCCCTCCTGCCTCTGCTCCATCCACACTCCCCAGCACCTTACCCATCCCAGGCACACACACACCGGCACAGGCACACACCAGCACACACACATCCAGCACACTGACACACACGCCAATGACAAAACGCACACGCACGCACATTCAGGGGACTGAAGCCAGACTCACAGGGGATGGGGCCCTGGAACACACACACGCATCCACATGCACTGCGCAGTCCTCAGTTCCCTCTCCCTCCAAAGCACCCTCCCTTGCCTCACCTGCAACCCCAAAGTCACAGCAGCTCTTCCTCTGTGACCTCGGCCTCTTCCCCACCGATGAAGCTGCTCCAGCATACCGGGGGAAGAGGAAGCCCACCCACACGGAGCAGAGTGCCCCTCGCCCCCGGACACCCTCCCCCAGGCGCAGACGGACTGAGGCCCCCACCCGCAAGTCCCCCGGAGTCCTAAGAGCAAGACCCCGCCACCGCCCTGCAGCTCAGGCACAAGGTCTCCGTCCTCCATCCCTCAGGCCCCCACTGCACAGGTGCCCCCACCACACCCTGCCCCAGGTTCCCCCACCCACAGATATACCATCCCCAAGAGGATCCGGCCTTCTCCCCCTGCCACTTGCTCTCCCAGCACCACACCCCCCGCTGCGCTTGTCTGTGCCACTGATGTGGTGAGGGTGTCCTCCCCCTCTGTCCAACCCACCTTGCCTGTTCCCCATTCTCCTCCCCTGGAGGTAGGCACTGCAGTGGAGTCCACTACCGCCCTGTCTGACTTGGGCACTGCAGTGGCGGACCTGTCCACCCCATCTGCAGGGTCCACTGCAGTTGTGCCGGCACCCACGACATCTGAGTCATGCCCCCCAGTTGTGCCGGCACACACCATGTCAGACACCTCCACTGCAGTTGTCAGTGGCTCTCCAGCACCCACCACCCCTTCCCTGACTCCCCCTGGTGAGCCCTGATCCTGTCCCTGCGGTGCCTGGCCTGCCCCCCGGTTGCCCCTCCTAGTGGATTGTCCCTGGTATTGTGCAGGCATGCGTAGGGTGACATCTGCCAGTGTCACCCTGTTTGAACTTTGACAATGGACTGGCCATTGGCCTTTGCTCTAATTTTTTCTGGACGTCGTTATCAAACAACACATATGCTGAATAAAGCAACTTTCTTTTCTCTAGTGCTCATGCTTCAGATGTACATGTTGTTGGTGCAGCTAACCATGCCCTTGCTGCAGTGATGGTGATATCTGGTCTCATGATTATGAAGTGTTACTGTGCAGGAACCCATGTGGTACAGGGGGAATGTGTCCTATCATGTGGTGTATCCATGTCATCAATAGCAGCATCTGAGGGTGTCATGTGTTCAGTATTTGGCAATGGGTTTCCTACTTACATTGGCAATTTCATATCTGTGGCTTCCACCCCTGCACATCTGTTGTGCCTGCCATCGTTGCATTTGTCTACTTCCCTGACCGTGTTGCCATCTCCAGTGGACATGCAGGTTTGGGCATCAATGGGGAGGGACTCATCCGTGTAGTCAGTGCAACATTGCTATACAAGTGTGTTGGATCTGTGCTGATGATTCCGTTGGCACATCCATGACCAGGCTGATGTGATGGGAGCCCTCATTTGGTGCTAATTGTTGATTGTGTGACCAAGTGCTCAGCTGACATGATGGGGCCCTACTGAGGCAACATATGGCACAGCTTTCCTCACACAGGAGTGGAGTCCCCTCATGGCAGTGTGTACACGTGTGACATTGCCTGCGCCCAAGGTGTGTGTTGTATGTGCATGTCTGTGTGTTCACTTCCATTCATCTGCGCATGCTGTGATCCCTAGTGTTGTACCTGTTTGTGATGCTTGCTGACTTGAGCTATGTTCCCCCAAAGTCTTCTCCCTGTGTTCTCTGTGATGTGGGTGCATGGCACATTACTGGTCATCAGGGTGTCACCCATAGGTGTGTTTGCTGTCAGGGCAGAGTTTGTGTGCAGACGCAGATGGGTCACAGTCAGGTTTCCCTTTGGCACTTGTTGTTTGCCCCTGTCATGTGATTTCCAGTTTGTGTTATCTTTCAGTGATTGTGACACGTTGTGTGTGTGACTGCTGGCACTCCTTAGGGTCCGGGCTGCAATGTTGGTTGTTGTCTATGTGTGTTCTTTGTGGGTGACCTTGGCTTCTTCATTGGTGTGTGACTGTGGCTGGGATCCCATTGGTCGGTGTGGTATTGCCGTCATGTCCATGTACAGCGTAGTGTGCAGTGTGTCAGACATTCAGGAGTCTTGTTGAGTGTCCATGTGTGATGTGTTTCTACACCTTGGTTCCCACCCACCACCCTGGAATAGTCATGGGTGCATGTGCAATGTCACCAGTGCATGTGTACTTCACTGCTGCACATTGTTGGAGGTCGAGGGGTGTGGTCTTGAGTGTGTGCAGATGAGAGTTGTTGCCCGGCTAGTCCCCTGCCTCCATGTTGCCCTTGGCTTACTGGCCATGCTGATTGATTTGTGCTTGTGTAGGTGTGATGGTAGTTTGTTGCTCAGGACACCTGACTGTGGTTCACAGTGTGAACGACATTTAGCTTTGTCATCACAGTGGTATTTTTATTCAGCCCAGGGTCACCACATTGTGGGGGCCCTGGGGGTGGTGCTGTGGTGTGTCTGTGACTTGCTGTGTCAGTTGTTGTTCCTACGTGCCTGTGTGACATGTGTGTTTTGTGCTCCCTCTCACCTGTCAATGCCTGCTTGCCCACATAGGGGATTTGGATCCATGAGTTACCTTAGTGTGGCAGTGTATGCACATCTGTATGATTGGTATTCAGCTCTCCTCATGTGTTGTGTTGTTGCCTGGGGACACTGGCACCCCCACCCCTCACCTGCTGTGTATGATGACAGTGTTGGTCTGCCTGTTTGTGTTTGTGCATCTGCACCACTGCATTGGCATATCTTGGGTGTGCCATTGGCTGTATGTTGTTTGGTGTGTTTCCCCTGCTGTCCCTGGGACTCCTAGGTCATCGGTCAGCACAGTGATCATGGTTTGTGTGTCCCATTGCTGCCATGGTATGGTATCTGTTCACCTCACATCTGCTGTCTCCACAGGGTATCTGCATTTGTGTGCCCATTGGTGCAAATATGTGGTTCTGCATTCTGATGGTCACTTCTGTCATTGTGTCATTGATGACTGTTGACGGTCTCAGCCCCCATGGGTGTTGTTTGTCTGCACATGGCCAAAGGAATGTTTCATTTGCACTGCAGTATTTGGCTCCCCCAATTTATGTTGCAATGGGACACATACACTACTTTGCCACAGATGAGTTTTTGGTTCTGTGACCAGGAATGATCCATGCAGTTTGGCAGTTGCAGCTCTTTCTTTGTCAACAATTACCTTTTGGTCACTGTGATGATGAGGGTGTAGACCCCATTGCCACAATGGTCAAAATGTGCTTCAGCTATGGACCCCACACTTGCCTTTTGGTCACTGTGATGATGGGGGTTTAGACCCCATTGCCACAATGGTCAAAATGTGCTTCAGCTATGGACCCCACACTTGCCTTTTGGTCACTGTGATGATGGGGGTTTAGACCCCATTGCCACAATGGTCAAAATGTGCTTCAGCTATGGACCCCACACTTGCCTTTTGGTCACTGTGATGATGGGGGTTTAGACCCCATTGCCACAATGGTCAAAATGTGCTTCAGCTATGGACCCCACACTTACCTTTTGGTCACTGTGATGATGGGGGTTTAGGCCCCATTGCCACAATGGTCATGGGCTGCTTGCATTGTGGGTGCCACACACATATATGTGTGGCACATGTGCTAGGGGGTCACGTTGTATGTTCAAAGTCATGTTCGGTGTTGTAGGCATTTGACACAGCCTACACACGCTTGTCATGGTGGTGGGGGGATGTCTTTATCTTGCATTCCCTAGGTTGTGGTGTGCTGGTTGTGTCATGCATTGTCCATCCTATGAGTGGGGGTGGTAGTAGTGGTAGGCATCCTGCCCCCCTGGCTAAGGGTGGTAGTAGTGGTAGGCATCCTGCCCCCCTGGCTAAGGGTGGTAGTAGTGGTAGGCATCCTGCCCCCCTGGGTGAGGGTGGTAGTAGTGGTAGGCATCCTGCCCCCCTGGCTAAGGGTGGTAGTAGTGGTAGGCATCCTGCCCCCTGGCTAAGGGTGGTAGTAGTGGTAGGCATCCTGCCCCCCTGGCTAAGGGTGGTAGTAGTGGTAGGCATCCTGCCCCCCTGGCTAAGGGTGGTTGTAGTGGTAGGCATCCTGCCCCCTGGCTAAGGGTGGTAGTAGTGGTGGGCATCCTGCCCCCTGGCTAAGGGTGGTAGTAGTGGTGGGCATCCTGCCCCCTGGCTAAGGGTGGTAGTAGTGGTAGGCATCCTGCCCCCCTGGGTGAGGGTGGTAGTAGTGGTGGGCATCCTGCCCCCCTGGGTGAGGGTGGTAGTAGTGGTAGGCATCCTGCCCCCCTGGGTGAGGGTGGTAGTAGTGGTGGGCATCCTGCCCCCTGGCTAAGGGTGGTAGTAGTGGTGGGCATCCTGCCCCCTGGCTAAGGGTGGTAGTAGTGGTAGGCATCCTGCCCCCCTGGGTGAGGGTGGTAGTAGTGGTAGGCATCCTGCCCCCTGGCTAAGGGTGGTTGTAGTGGTAGGCATCCTGCCCCCTGGCTAAGGGTGGTAGTAGTGGTAGGCATCCTGCCCCCCTGGGTGAGGGTGGTAGTAGTGGTAGGCATCCTGCCCCCTGGCTAAGGGTGGTTGTAGTGGTAGGCATCCTGCCCCCTGGCTAAGGGTGGTAGTAGTGGTAGGCATCCTGCCCCCTGGGTGAGGGTGGTAGTAGTGGTGGGCATCCTGCCCCCTGGCTAAGGGTGGTAGTAGTGGTGGGCATCCTGCCCCCTGGGTGAGGGTGGTAGTAGTGGTAGGCATCCTGCCCCCTGGCTAAGGGTGGTTGTAGTGGTAGGCATCCTGCCCCCTGGCTAAGGGTGGTAGTAGTGGTGGGCATCCTGCCCCCCTGGGTGAGGGTGGTAGTAGTGGTAGGCATCCTGCCCCCTGGGTGAGGGTGGTAGAAGTGGTGGGCATCCTGCCCCCTGGCTAAGGGTGGTAGTAGTGGTGGGCATCCTGCCCCCTGGCTAAGGGTGGTAGTAGTGGTAGGCATCCTGCCCCCCTGGGTGAGGGTGGTAGTAGTGGTAGGCATCCTGCCCCCCTGGCTAAGGGTGGTTGTAGTGGTAGGCATCCTGCCCCCTGGCTAAGGGTGGTAGTAGTGGTAGGCATCCTGCCCCCCTGGGTGAGGGTGGTAGTAGTGGTGGGCATCCTGCCCCCTGGCTAAGGGTGGTAGTAGTGGTGGGCATCCTGCCCCCTGGCTAAGGGTGGTAGTAGTGGTAGGCATCCTGCCCCCCTGGGTGAGGGTGGTAGTAGTGGTAGGCATCCTGCCCCCTGGCTAAGGGTGGTAGTAGTGGTGGGCATCCTGCCCCCCTGGGTGAGGGTGGTAGTAGTGGTAGGCATCCTGCCCCCTGGCTAAGGGTGGTTGTAGTGGTAGGCATCCTGCCCCCTGGCTAAGGGTGGTAGTAGTGGTGGGCATCCTGCCCCCCTGGGTGAGGGTGGTAGTAGTGGTAGGCATCCTGCCCCCCTGGGTGAGGGTGGTAGTAGTGGTGGGCATCCTGCCCCCTGGCTAAGGGTGGTAGTAGTGGTGGGCATCCTGCCCCCTGGCTAAGGGTGGTAGTAGTGGTAGGCATCCTGCCCCCCTGGGTGAGGGTGGTAGTAGTGGTAGGCATCCTGCCCCCTGGCTAAGGGTGGTTGTAGTGGTAGGCATCCTGCCCCCTGGCTAAGGGTGGTAGTAGTGGTAGGCATCCTGCCCCCTGGGTGAGGGTGGTAGTAGTGGGGGCATCCTGCCCCCCTGGCTAAGGGTGGTAGTAGTGGTAGGCATCCTGCCCCCCTGGGTGAGGGTGGTAGTAGTGGTAGGCATCCTGCCCCCTGGCTAAGGGTGGTTGTAGTGGTAGGCATCCTGCCCCCTGGCTAAGGGTGGTAGTAGTGGTAGGCATCCTGCCCCCTGGGTGAGGGTGGTAGTAGTGGTGGGCATCCTGCCCCCTGGCTAAGGGTGGTAGTAGTGGTGGGCATCCTGCCCCCTGGCTAAGGGTGGTAGTAGTGGTAGGCATCCTGCCCCCTGGCTAAGGGTGGTAGTAGTGGTAGGCATCCTGCCCCCTGGCTAAGGGTGGTAGTAGTGGTAGGCATCCAGCCCCCCTGGGTTGGGGTGGTGGCGCGCATTCAGGCCCCTGTGTGCATATGTGGCATTGGTGATGGGCATCCCGCCCCTATGGTGCTGCTGTTGCTGGTGTAAGTATATTCAGATTCCCAGTGTATGTGTGTGATGTGTCGTGTACGTGTTGTATGTGTTTTGTGGTTGGTGTCTGACTTACCTTCTGCGCCGTACGCGTCCGTGCCTGTTCCGGTAGTAGATGTAGAATATTGGTATGATCGGGACGATGGGATTCATGGTTGGTTCGTGTCGTTCGTCCTTCTCGTTGCTTCGCGTCGTCCTCGTCGCTTCGCTTCGTCCTCGTCGCTTCGCGTCGTTCTCGTCGGTGCCGTGTTCGTCTCGTAGCCGTGGATCGTGTTGTGGCGCGATTCGGAGCTTATGTGCGCCTCTCCCGGATGCTTTGACGTGCCGTGCGTAGCGACGGGTTCGGTGCGTACGGGAAGCGCATCGTACTTGTCCGGCCGGACGGGGCTGCATTTTCCTTCCGTGCGACTCGATTCGGCGTTTCCGGATTCGCCTCGGTCGGAGAACAGGACCTGGTTTGGGTGAGTACGGCTCGGCCGGAATTTTTGCTGTTGTGCGCATCGTACTTGCTCGTTCGGTGTGCTGTACGGATCGGTCGGGAAACTGGCTTTCGCATGGCTTTTTTCCCGACCGAATGGTATTGGGTGCGCCTCCGACCGAGATCGGAATCGACCCCTTAGTGTCTTAAAAAGGCCTCTCCAATCTCCGGGGGACTGGTTATCTATACTTTTGAGTCCTCATCTATCAACGATAGGATTGTATTTTGAACCTGTCTTTCCTTTGCCTGCCACGCAAGTAATCTCCCCGAGTATTCGCTCTCCTCGTATAGCTTCTGGAGGTAGGCAGTGTTAGTCGCCTTTCAGACAGTAATAGCCCTGCATTTCTAACTTTGCCTGTAGTAGCTCCTGTTTTGTGGCTAGATTCCTGTCTTTGGAGTGCTTTCTATTTGCTTGCTCAAGCCTAGACTCGAACTCAGATCCCTTTACCCTTTTTGCCCTCTGTAGAGGGATTTCTTTAGATGTAATATTCCCCCGTAGCGTAGCCTTGAAGGCGTCCCACACAGTGCTTACCATGGCAGTATCTGTGTTGTTCAGGAAGAAACTGTTAATTTCATTTGCTACCTCTGCGCACCATTCCTCTCTCTCTAAATTAATTTTGTTAAAATACCATCTCCTGGGTGCTCTTTCAAGCCCTACCCCGGCTACTTCCATTTTAATTAGTGCGTAGTCTGAAAAGGCATTTTGAATATATTCATGAGTGATCATTTTAAGCCCATGTGAAATCAGAAAATAGTCTATTCTAGAAGCAGTTTTATATTTTGCTGAGAAACATGAAAAAGCTTGTTTCCCAGGGTGCAGAGAGCGCCATGGATCTACTAAGTCTAGCTCCTTTTTGCAACTAGCTCCAGCAATGGCCAACTGTGGCTTAGTTTGTTTTCAAGTTTTAGTAGAAGAATCAACTAATGGATCCTGAAGGAAATTGAAATCGCCACCCAGAATAATAGAGCCGGGAATATTAGTTAAGGCCTGTTTGAGCTGAAGCAAAGGGAGCGGATTGTCTAAAACTGGTGCATAGATCGTTGCTATAATAAGGTTTGATTGATTGAATCTCTCATTTACCAAGGACCATCTTCCACCTGGGTCTAACTGCATGGCTTTCGCTTGGAATGGTACATGTTTACCTACATAGATTCCCACACCCTTCTGTGCACATCTAGCATTGGACAAGCAATAAAAACCGGACCACTGTTGCAGAATCCTGCTCGCACTATTTATATTCTTAAAATGAGTTTCCTGCAGGAGTATGGCGTCCGGGTTATGGCTTCTGAGCCAGCTTTCTATTGCATGGGCTTTACGTTTATTGTTCAACCCATTGGTATTAAAAGAGATTACTGTAAGTACCTCTTTACCTATTACTTACTAGTAACAGAACTAAAGTGACTTGGGCTATTGTAAACAAATGATGTAAACAAATATTCCCCCCAACCTCGGAGAAAGTGCTGCGTGCATGGCTTCATATTTTGAATATATTTCATCTGATCAAATGCAATAGCGGCTAAGGTGTGACCAATAAAGGTCCAAAGTGCATCAAGTATACATAAAGTGACACAAGCATTTAACAATATTAAAGTGTATCGAGTGCTCTGTTTGGAGTAAAGTGACGTATGCCTTCTTTTCACCCCCTCCCTGAATTTTCTATTCTCTGTTCCGTGTGCCAACTCAAAATTCGACCTATGTGTCTGTCACTTGCCTGAAGACGCTGAAACACCGCAACCGCAAGTCGTCTCCCCAACTCTCAGTCAACCCGGAAGTCCATCAGAGAGGAGGGGCCAAGGACTTTCACAGACCCCAGAAGTAAAAGGGGCGATGTGCGTCAGCAAGTGGGGAGAAAGAGGAAGAAAAGTCAGAGTACAGCGAGATGAGGAGAGAGAAGTCCTGTAAGGAAGGACCCGACAAGGTGGCCTTTGTCGTGGCGTCTCCAGAAGAAGTGGGACGTTCCCAACTAGGCACTGAGGAGTCGGCGAATCCCGGAGTATCGGACGAAGACGACGGGAAGAAAGCAGAGTCTCCTGTCTACCTAGAACACCGGAGACCCAGCCACGTACCTGGAGGGACGTGGCTTCATCAGGTGCGTGCGAGGCTCTCAAATAGGAGCCGGAGACTATATGGAGGGAAAGGGGGAGAGGAATGAAGTAAGACGCCACACTTGGGAATTTAAAAGCGGGCCAAGAGTGATTATGTAAACAGACGACTTGGAGTCTTGAGATCAGTTATATAGTTAAAAAAAAAAGAGACAAAGAAAAGGAGATTTGAGAGAGAAAAAGGGCCTCAGACAGATTCTTAAGGAGGAGATTTTTGTTGTGGTTTATTTTATTTACAAAGATAGAAAGGTAACCCAGGGAATATTTACCTACCTCACGTCCACTCCTAAACAGAACCCCCTACCTCACATTTTTCCCTATAACCGTTCGTCTCCAGAAGAAAGAGAGAGAGAGAGAGAGCAGAAGAGTATACCTTACTAACCACACCGCAAATAATAAAGTGGACAGTATAGATTCTTACCTGAGCTTCTCCTTCTTCTTTTTCTTTTCTGCCGAGAGTACTGGTGGACAGGAGCTCTGAAGACCCTGGAAAAGAAAGAAAGAGAAGACTGTACAAACTCTGGAACTGTTGCGGGGATTCTGCACATACACAGAACTATGCGCAGGAAAACAAGACCTCGGTGTATAGGGGCTGAACCTTCCTACCACCTTAGTACCCAAAATCCCAAAACCGACTAGCTATAGTGTCTCATTCGTTCTCCTACATAATCATGAAGCTACAAATGATTAGACAACCCAGAACACAGCACTCCCGACTCTCTCAGGAATCGCGGTAGCAAGACGTACCCCTTTCGCTCACTCACTCGTACTTGTCCACAATAAGAATGGTCAGAGTCACTGTTATAGTTCATAATGTTTATTTTAACTATCGTGCTCTATAATGCAGTATACGAGCCACTACCAGCAGCGAAATGCCTAAACCTAAAACAGTTAGCATTGTTACAATTCCATAGAATATAAAGGGGGATGGAATCATATACAGACAGTGGAAAAAGGACTATAAGGCCTAACCACCCTCCCCTTGGTAAGGTGAAGTTTATTATATAAAGGAAGATCTCTGGGCTTTGTCAGCAGACCCCATACATTGGTGCCTAGATGGTAGTTTTACATCATAGGAACAGTATAGCTCTTCTCCCTGGAACGTTCCCTCTCCAAGTGTGTTTTTTAGAACAACATGCATCCCCGTAATATCAAAGCACGAGTTTCCAGCAGCGCAGCTGTGTTAGCATGTTTTGTCTAGGTGCTAGGGACTGACCAGAACAGAATAACAAGGGGCATTGTTTATCGACCTTGCACATCGTGTTCAGACTAAACTCCAGGAACAGGCAGAGAACGCAGAAAGCAGACAGTTCTCATGTAAAAGGCAAAAACAGAGTCTTGCAAAATAAAGTCATGTAGTAACGTGCGCAAAAGCAGCATCATGGCAGCAAAGCTCATGTTAACTTAGCAATGTCGACAATTACCCTAATGGCCATATAACAGAACTGGACTTTTCTTATATTATATGATATAAAGCCTGCATAACATATTTCAGTTTATCTTGAACTCAAAGTGGAAAAAGAAATAAATAAAGAGAAGAACTCCATATACATATTTTTTTTTTTTTTAATGCCCCTATCGCGGGTGACAAGTGGTGGAGAATGCATGCAACCCCCTTCCATTGACACAAATGGATGCTTTAATCCAACATCTGGTCCAAGGACAAGGAAAGTTGGAATGGGCTGTGGAACGGCAAATGTCAGCTAAAGCCGATCTCGAATTGTTCTGTGATGCCCTGAAAACCCAAACAGAACAGTTCACTAAGTTAGTTCATGAACAATTACAGTCAACCTCGGGGTTGGTAAGACATAGAACTATCCCGCCTAGTACTCCTATGATAACCCTACAGAAATTACTACCGGGAGAAGATCTTGACGCCTTTTTGGTCAATTTTGAAAGTACCGTGAGAGCAAGTGCCTGGCCTGTAGAGAGGTGGCCTTTCTATCTAGCCCCTTTATTATCAGGTGACGCTCAGGCAGCCTCTCAAACTGCCAACCCCCAAGGCGAAACCTCCTACGAAGAGGTGAAAAGAATAATATTAGACCGAGCGGGCCTAGATGATGAAGCAATAGATTGCGGTTTAGACAAGAAAGGGGGAAACCCGGGGATACCCCGAAGGTGCTTTACTTTAAACTAAAGACGGCGGCTGAGAAGTGGCTAAAACCTCATGACCACTCCAAGGAGGAGATCGTGGAGAAGATCTGTCTAGAACAGTTCATAGAAGCATTACCCTATGCAACACAACTGTAGTTACGCCAACATTCAGGACTTAGTAGCGAGCAGGCAGTTGAAATGGCTACTACCTTTGTCAGGTATCGTGCGTGCAGCGCCTACCGAGTACCAAAAGAACTACTGGTACCAACAAACTACGACTCCCATGATGCCCGTGGGAGGATGGGTATCTAGGCGAGCGCGTCGCGCAGGACGTTGCGCGTAATACTGCTTTGTTTGGATTGTTCTCTCTCGGCCGAGAGAGAACGGAGGAAGGAAGCGCCGACGGGGATTCCTGTTTCAGAGATCCCCGGGTGAAGAGAGCCGCTGCTCGGACGGTCAGCGGCAGTCGAGTGAGTACGAAGTGGGGAAAGGTGTGGAAGCCTGGAGATCAGCTTCCTGGTTCAATCCAAGTCCCGAGTACAGAAACAGTGATTCTGGGGCGGAATACGGCGGTGCTACCGCGTATTGCCGTCTCTGGTTATCATAGGTTTTCAGGCATCGGTTGAAGACGGTCAGAGTTGCTCTCAGCGGAATACAGCGGTGTAATTACCGCGTATTGCCGTTGGGATTGGAAAGGTTCTGAATTCAGCCCTAGAAGAACAGCGGAATACAGCGGTGAGATTAAGCGCGTATTGCCGTTTGTATTCTTTTGTTTACATTATACTTTGGGAAGTGATAAGACTTTGTTGGGATTCCTAACACAGATGGAAGGCACCTCTGAATAGTAACAATTAACCATAGGGTTACAGCAACTCCCTGAGAAAGGGCTATGCATACTTCTCCAGACTGGCTTTGAAGCTATATTGCCAGCTCTAAGGGGAAGGTTATTATTTATTCTACGAAATTCCAAGGGTCTCTTTTCTGAGTGTGCGAAACAACCTGTGGGTATGTATTAGGTCTGTGTTGGTTCATTCGGATTGTGAGTTGTGCGAATCAGCAAGCATTAATGATTGTGAGTGTTTATCATTTCAGGTCCAGGCTTGGTTTGTGCACCATTTGAGATTGCCCAAGGACTGTACCTACTACAGTAATTATATTCAGGTACATATGTGCTATCCTTTAGCGAGATATATATGAGAGTAGACATCATACATTTGTTTATATCTATAGGTTTGTTGTTTCAGGTTCTATTCCACTGCTGTCCCTTCCTCTCCTTTCCCTCGCCTGATCATTCGAATACCCTGTATATATTGCTTTCAGGGTGTTGGTGCTATCAGGAGGTGGACCTTTTTTGCTGCGACTGGATCCTGCGGAGCTGGGCCTGACAGAATTACGCGCCCACGTATTTAGCTCCGCCCGGTCCAGACGGGGTAGAGAATGGCTACCATGGAGGACGTCCTTCAGGCGCTAGTCCTGGTACAACAGGAGTTGGCATCCTCAAGGGCAGAAACAGCCGCTTTAAGAGATAAGGTAGACAAATTATCTAGGAACCCTTTTGACGTCTCTTCGGCGTCTTCTCAGATACAGGTAACTGTACCTCCCCCCATTCCATTGGCTAGTCCTGAAAGGTACAGGGGGGATCCGTTGAAGATACAGGTGTTTCTGACGCAGATAATGCTGCACTTCTCCTGCAAACCGGCCTCTTTTCCCAATAACCACTCTAGAGTAGCGTTTGCAATTTCTTACTTGGTTGGGGACGCAGCCACCTGGGCTGTCCCTTTAGTTAGGAACAATGATGCCGTGCTATCGGACTGGGCTGCTTTTAGAGCAGAGTTTGAGAGGGTTTTTGATCGACGGGCGACTACATTTAGTGCCGATAAAGAATTGTTGGATCTTAAACAAGGGAGAAATGATTTGGTTACATATTTAACTACGTTCAACAGATTAGTGGCCGAAACAGCTTGGCCAGAGGAAAAAGGATGTCTTTATTTTATCAGGGACTGAGAGAGGAGTTAAAGGATGTCTTGGCTCAGATCGATCCTCAACCCACTACGTGCACGGACATGATTAATTTAACCCTGCGTCTGGATGGGAGGATGTCCGAGAGAGGGGGCGAGAAAAAGAAGTGGGAGAGAGGTTACTATAGATCGGAGAGACCTCCACGTCGGTCTATACCTAGCTCCGATACGCCCCCAGAACCCATGGAAATAGGGGCTGTTCGTATACCTTTGTCCAAAGAAGAAAGAGAGAACAGACGAGTGCAGGGGTTATGTATGTACTGTGGTAAAAGGGGACATTATGTAAGAGAATGCCCCATTAAACCCAAGTCCTCCGAAGCATGGTCCTGAAGTAAAAGGGTGGCTGTATCCACATCATGCCCTGCTACTCCTTCAGGGGTTTCTCTGGGTAGTATAGAGACAAACAAAGGTTGGCAGCTCCCCTCTTTGGCTACGTCCGACTTGTTAGATACAGAAACCCACATAGTGGTCTCCATGAACCTTGCTAGTAATGACCAGTCTCATCAGGTGGAGGCCATGTTAGACTCGGGTGCTACAGGTAATTTTATAGACAGTGGACTGGTCACGCTCCTTGGGTTGCAAAGGGTACCCAAGAAAAAGGCTGAAGAAGTACTCGCCGTGCATGGCCAACCGTTGAAATCCGGTTTGGTCATTGAGCAAACGGAGACCATCATATTAACCTTAGACATGGCAGAGGAAAAACATACGGAGAAATTATCGCTGAACATAATTGAAGCCCCACAGTATGAGGTCATCCTAGGTATGCCTTGGTTGTGTCGTCACAATCCCGCTATAGATTGGAAAACTAAGTCCATTCAGTTCAGCTCAGAAGAATGTCGGGAACATTTGGTCCTGAAGTGCCCCTCACAGGCAGCGGCTCTAAGACATCCGTATGTGGTTGCCACCGCAGCGGAAAAAGAGGTTAAGTTACCTGAGGAATACTCACAGTTCAGGGATGTCTTTAGCGAGATACAGGCGGAACAGTTGCCCCCTCACAGGGAGTATGACTGTAGGATAGACTTGGTGGATGGGGCTACGGTCCCTGCCTCTAGAGTGTATGCCTTGTCTGTCCCAGAAACCAGACACCTGCGTGAATACCTGGATCACTATTTAGAAATAGGGTTCATTCGACCCTCACGGTCACCGGCAGCATCACCGCTTTTTTTATATCTAAAGCTAATGGAGATCTGAGGGCTTGTGTGGATTATCGAGTATTAAACAAGAATACGGTTCGAAACAGATACCCCTTGCCCCTCATTTCTGTGTTGCTTGACCAAGTGAAGGAGGCCAGCATTTACACACGGCTGGACTTGAGGGGGCGTACCATTTGGTGCGTGTCAGGGATGGGGACGAATGGAAAACAGCGTTCAAGACTCGTTATGGTCTGTTTGAGTACACTGTTATGCCGTTCGGCCTTGTAACGCCCCGGCGGCATTTCAGTATTTCCTCAACGATGTTCTGAAGGAATACGTGGACCTGTTTGTTGTGGTGTATATAGATGACATCCTCATCTATTCTGACACAGTGGAGAGGCATGCCGGTCATGTTGTCCGAGTGTTATCCAAGTTGCGTGCCCACAGGTTGTTCTGTAAATTGAGCAAATGTGAGTTTGGGGTGAGACGAGTGGAATTTCTGGGTGTTGTACTTAGCCCAGAGGGTTTACACATGGCGGAGAGAAAGGTGCTGGCGGTGCAGGAATGGCCAACCCCGAAAAATGTACGAGACGTACAGTGTTTCCTGGGCTTCGCGAACTATTATCGTAGATTCATCCTCCATTTCTCCCAGGTTGCTGCTCCAATATCCCGGCTGCTCAGGAAGGGTAGTCCCTTCCAATGGACCAGTGAGGCGGAAGAAGCTTTTCGTTTTCTAAAGACTGCATTTACCACGGCTCCCGTCCTTGCACATCCCCGTCCGGAGCATCCCTTTGTGGTGGAGGCCGATGCCTCAGATGAGGCGGTTGGCGCCATACTCTCTCAAAGGAATCAGAGCACAGGGCAGCTCCATCCTGTGGCCTACTTGTCCAAAAAACTGAACTCTGCAGCAAGGAATTACTCTATTGCCGAGAAGGCGTTGTTGGCAATAAAAAGGGCGTTCCAGGAATGGAGACAATATCTGTGGGGGGCTAGCCACCCTATCACGGTATATACGGATCATAGGAATCTGCAGTATATGAAGTCGGCGCGACATCTTTCACAAAGACAAATGAGATGGATGTTGTTTTTTGCGGAATACGACTTTGTTGTTACGTTCCGACCTGGGGTGGAGAACCGCAAAGCCGACTCCTTATCTAGACAGGATACGACTGACTTATCTCGTCATGATGTCAAAGCTGAGGCCATCATTGAACCATCTAAAGTGCTGTGTGTTGTCCGAGTGGAAAACTTCTTAGCAGAAGTGAGAAAGCATAAGTCCCTCTCCGTCTGGGAGGCCTGGGCTACGGAGGTGGTGGAGCGCACAGTTAAGCAGGGATTGCCCTTCTATAGAGACAGATTGTATCTACCCACTACCGACCTACAAAAGAAGGCATTCAGGTGGTGCCATGTCTCTCCCTTAGCGGGTCATCCGGGAGTGCGGAAAACATTGCATCTACTACAACGCTATTTCTGGTGGGGCTCCTTAAAGGCAGATGTCGCTTCCTGGGTGGCACAATGTGAGAAATGCGCGAGAGCCAAGAATGAAAACGTTAAGACCAAGGGAAAGCTCATCCCCATGCCCACTCCACACCACCCGTGGCGACACATCAGTCTGGATTTCGTTACTGGTTTACCCTCGAGAAAGGTTGTTCTGCTATCTTGGTAGTAGTGGATGGTCTCACCAAGATGGGACATTTCATTCCTTGTGTTAATCTCCCTACGGCCAGTCAAACAGCCCAGCTCCTGTTAACTAACATTGTCAGGGTACATGGACTGCCTGAAGTCATAGTGTCCGACAGGGGCCCCAATTCATAGCCAGGTTTTGGAAATTATGGTGCAAGGCCCTGCTTATAGACTCGTCTCTGTCGACAAGTTTTCACCCACAGACGGATGGGCAGACAGAACGCTTGAACCAAACCCTAAAAAGTACCTTCGATGTTATGCGAAGGAGGCTCAGGAGTCCTGGGTGGACATGTTGTGGATGGCAGAATTGGCATATAACAATGCTTGGCATAGCTCTGTCGGTCTATCCCCTTTTTGTGCTAATTATGGATACGATACCAAGATACTGCCTATCAACATCCCTGAGGAAGTGGCAAATCAACCCATGGTCCTGTCTCACGTGCGGAAGCTCCACTCACTACAGCGGAAGGTCAGAAGCCATCTGATCCAGGCCAAAAAGACCTATAAGACATGGGAAGACCGCCATCGGATAGAGGGGCCTCAGTATAAGGTGGGGGACAAGGTGTGGTTGTCCACCAGGAACATTCGTTTCAAGCTGCGAAGCATTTTCCACCCTAGATATATCGGTCCTTACGTCGTTGTTAAACGCCTCAATCCTGTCACTTACAAGCTGAGACTGCCCGGATCCCTTCGGATTCACCCGGTGTTCCACTGTAACCTCCTGAAACCTGCCTTGGGGGCGCGCAGACGTGCTCCGCCACCAGTGATCTGCGATGGGGGTGCGGAATATGAGGTGAAGAGCATTCGGGATTCGAAGATGCGGAGAGGGGTGCTCTGGTATCTGGTCTCGTGGAAGGGGTATTCTGCAGAGGACGACTCGTGGGAGCCGTGGCAGAATGTGCATGCACCTTCGGCTGTTCGTTCATTTCACAGGCGATGTCGTTCAAACCTGGGCCTAGGAGGCGCTAGGGGAGGGGGACCTACTGTCAGGTATCGTGCGTGCAGCGCCTACCGAGTACCAAAAGAACTACTGGTACCAACAAACTACGACTCCCATGATGCCCGTGGGAGGATGGGTATTTAGGCGAGCGCGTCGCGCAGGACGTTGCGCGTAATACTGCTTTGTTTGGATTGTTCTCTCTCGGCCGAGAGAGAACGGAGGAAGGAAGCGCCGACGGGGATTCCTGTTTCAGAGAACCCCGGGTGAAGAGAGCCGCTGCTCGGACGGTCAGCGGCAGTCGAGTGAGTACGAAGTGGGGAAAGGTGTGGAAGCCTGGAGATCAGCTTCCTGGTTCAATCAAAGTCCCGAGTACAGAAACAGTGATTCTGGGGCGGAATACGGCGGTGCTACCGCGTATTGCCGTCTCTGGTTATCATAGGTTTTCAGGCATCGGTTGAAGACGGTCAGAGTTGCTCTCAGCGGAATACAGCGGTGTAATTACCGCGTATTGCCGTTGGGATTGGAAAGGTTCTGAATTCAGCCCTAGAAGAACAGCGGAATACAGCGGTGAGATTAACCGCGTATTGCCGTTTGTATTCTTTTGTTTACATTATACTTTGGGAAGTGATAAGACTTTGTTGGGATTCCTAACACAGATGGAAGGCACCTCTGAATAGTAACAATTAACCATAGGGTTACAGCAACTCCCTGAGAAAGAGCTATGCATACTTCTCCAGACTGGCTTTGAAGTTATATTGCCAGCTCTAAGGGGAAGGTTATTATTTATTCTACGAAATTCCAAGGGTCTCTTTTCTGAGTGTGCGAAACAACCTGTGGGTATGTATTAGGTCTGTGTTGGTTCATTCGGATTGTGAGTTGTGCGAATCAGCAAGCATTAATGATTGTGAGTGTTTATCATTTCAGGTCCAGGCTTGGTTTGTGCACCATTTGAGATTGCCCAAGGACTGTACCTACTACAGTAATTATATTCAGGTACATATGTGCTATCCTTTAGCGAGATATATATGAGAGTAGACATCATACATTTGTTTATATCTATATGTTTGTTTCAGGTTCTATTCCACTGCTGTCCCTTCCCTCTCCTTTCCCTCGCCTGATCATTCGAATACCCTGTATATATTGCTTTCAGGGTGTTGGTGCTATCAGGAGGTGGACCTTTTTTTGCTGCGACTGGATCCTGCGGAGCTGGGCCTGACAACCTTTTCAAGGGTTCAACCCCGTCCTTTTTCTCTGGAGACGGATAAACACTCAAGGAATACTTCCAAAACCGTTCACGCCCACAATGAATGAAAAACAACAAAAGTAGTCAGTGAGACTAAGAAATTTCCCCAAGTCAAACCAGAATTCCAGATACCTTCTGGACCACAGTGTTTCGAGTGTGGCGAGTGGGGCCACATAGCTCGCTTTTGCAAGAACACAAAGCCCCCTGACGAACCAATGGAAGTTAACTACTCTCCAAGTTCTGTCTACTACACTCAAGAATTGGGACCCATCTTTTTTGTAAGTGTACAAATCAATCAAAAGTGGATAATTGCCTTGTTGGATTCAGGGTGTAAACAATCAGTTGTTCGAGCTGATTTGGTCCTACCCTCCCAGATCGTAAGCGAAATATATTTACAGATACGGTGTGTACACGGGGACATTAGGACCTATCCTGTTGCCAGAGTGATCATTTCCACTCAAGAAAAGCAAACAGAAGTGGAAGTAGGAGTACTCCCTAACTTACCAGAAACTGTTATATTGGGAACAGACAACCCACATTTCATTGAGATGTTTTATGAGACTCTTAATCGTGTAAAAGACACCCAAGATCCAATCAGAGGTGAAAAACTTAAAAACGCTTTATTAACCCCAGAAACCTGGATGATAGACCGTAATTTTTGTTTCACTCAAATGAATGATGTCCTTCTACAACCTATTTGGGAGAAGGCCCGACAAAATAGCACACAGATTTTTCCCCATTTTCAAATAAATAATGGACTCCTATATCGCATTTCAGGACCCTCCGACCATCCCCAGTTAATAGTACCAAAAGACTTTCAAGATCAGATTAAGTTTTATGCTCATTCACACTTATTGGGCGATCATTCTGGACCAGAGAAAACCACCAAAGAAATCCTTAATAACTTTTATTGGCCTGGTATCTATGCCCACATAAAAAAATATTGTCAAGAATGTGAGGTGTGCCAGAAAAAGAACCCCTACGTACCCCCTAAAGCACCCCTCCAACCTTTACCTATAATAGGCACTCCATTCGAGAGGTTAGGAATGGACTTGATAGGCCCTTTACCAAAATCCTCAAAAGAATGTCAGTATGCCTTAGTTATAGTTGATTATGCCACTCGATATCCAGTGGCTTTCCCTATCCGTAACCCTGACACTAAAACTATTGCACAAAGACTTATAGAACTTTTTCTCGCGTATGTTCCCCAAAAGAAATCGTTACGGATCAGGGTACCCCTTTTGTGTCCCGTTTAATGGCACAACTCTGTAAACAGCAAAGGATTAAACACCTTAAAACTTCTGTATATCACCCCCAGACGGACGGGTTGGTGGAGAGATACAACAGCTCCCTCAAACTCCTTCTTAAAAAGATGTTAGCTGGAGAAGGTAGAAATTGGGACCAAATGCTTCCTCTGGCCCTCTTTGTGCTCAGAAGCCAAGTACAAGATAGTTTGGGGTGTTCTTCGTTTGAATTGCTTTATGGATGAAAACCTCGTACCCTTTTAGAAATAACACGGAAGGCTTGGGAAAGAGACATAAAACCTGAAGCATATAACCTCCTAGAATATACACAACAACTACGTACCCATATCGGAAAACTCCGGGAATTGGCGACTAGAAATCTAGAAAAGAGTCAGAGTAAACAGAAACAAATGTATGATAAGGGGAAGAATTGAGGCCCTATCAATCTGGGATTGGGTTTTGGTCCTGCTACCCAGTTCTCCTCATAAAATGAAAGCAGAATAGAGCGGCCCCTTTAAAATCACAGAAGAGATTGGGAACCTCTCATACAAGGTAAGATTAGGGACTCACAGAGAACAAGTCTTTCATATAAATCTCCTAAAAAAATGGTTAGGACCTTTACCTAAAACGGTACATATGCTACATCTAGAAACTAATGCAGAAATAACTTTAGATCAGGTACACATAAATGATGATCTATCTAATAAACAGAAGGAAGAGTTAGAAAACATTTTACAACCCTTCGCCCCTATTTTTTCTGATGTTCCTGGGAGTACACACCTTACTCAACACTCTATTCCCACTCAGGAGGGGAGGGTGATAAGACAAAAACCTTATCGGAGCCTAGCTACGAGAAGACAGGCTGTGTTGAAAGAAATAGAACAAATGCTAGAGATGAACGTCATAGAACCTTCCCAGAGTAATTGGTCATCTCCTATAGTTTTGATTCCAAAACCAGATGGGAACATAAGATTTTGCATAGACTTTAGAGCCGTTAACCAGATTTCAAAATTGGACGCATACCCCTTCCTCGGGTCGATGAGTTAATTGAAAAAATAAGAGATGCTAAGTACATCACCACAATCGATCTTACAAAGGGATACTAGCAGGTTCCACTAAGACCAGAAGACAAAGAGAAGACAGCCTTTTCTACTCCTTTTGGCCTGTTTCATTTTACCGTACTTCCTTTTGGGCTCCATGGGGCCACATTTCAACGACTCATGAATCTAATTCTTAAGGGTCATCAGGATTACTCATCCGCTTACATAGATGATCTCATTGTATTTAGTCACACATGGGAAGACCATTTGAGACATTTGACACTAATCTTAAATGATCTTATGAAAGTCAACCTCCACATAAACGCAAAAAAAATCAAAAATAGGCTTTAACCATGTGAAGTACTTAGGATACATGTTAGGAGACGGGATAATCGCACCCCAAACTGAAAAAATCAGAGCAATTACTGAGATTCCCTTTCCAACTAATAAAAAAGCGGTAAGATCCTTTTTGAGATTGGTGGGATATATCGCAGATTCATTCCCAAATATTCCATCATAGCTGCACCCTTGACTGAACTTTTAAAAAAGGGTACAACCGCTGTTAGCTTCCAAAAACCCTCTAAAAAAGCCACAGAAGCTTTTCAAACCCTAAAACATCTTATCACCTTGGCCCCCATTCTTATCTCCTCAGACTTTGAGAGGGTCTTTATTTTACAAACCAATGCTTCTGATGTAGGCATAGGTGCTGTTCTTGCACAAAAGGATGATGAAGGTATTGAGAAACCTATTCTCTATGTTAGCAAAAAACTATTTCCTCGTGAAACTGCTTACTCTACTATAGAAAAAGAGTGTCTAGCCATTAAATGGGCAATTGAAAAACTCTGCTATTACCTCGAGGGTAAACCCTTTCTTTTGTATACAGATCATGCACCCTTAACCTGGCTAAGCAGAAACAAAGGAAACAACCCCCCCGAGTACTTAGATGGTTTCTCTCCCTTCAACCTTTTCAATTCGAGATACACCATAAGTCAGGCAAAGATCTCACCGGACCAGACTTCCTGTCACGTTTTCCCCTTTTTCCCAATCAGGAAAATCCTGGGATGGGGGTGTGTCACTTGCCGGAAGACGCTGAAACACCGCAACCGCAAGTCGTCTCCCCAACGCTCAGTCAACCCGGAAGTCCGAGAGAGAGGAGGGGCCAAGGACTTTCACGGATCCCGGAAGTAAAAGGGGCAATGCGCATCGGCAAGCTGGGAGAAGGAGGAAGAAAAGTCGGAGTACGGCGAGACGGGGAGAGAGAAGTCCTGTAAGGAAGGACCCGACAAGGAGGCCTTTGTCGTGGCGTCTCCAGAAGAAGTGGGATGTTCCCAACGAGGCACAGAGGAGTCGGCGAATCCCGGAGTATCGGACAAAGACGCCGGGAAGAAAGCAGAGTCTCCTGTCTACCTAGAACGCCGAATACCCCGCCACGTCCCTGGAGGGACGTGGCTTCATCAGGTGCGTGCAAGGCTCTCAAATAGGAGCCGGAGACTAGATAGAGGGAAAGGGGGAGAGGAATGAAGTAAGACGCCACACTTGGGAATTTAAAAGCGGGCCAAGAGTGATTATGTAAACAGACAACTTGGAGTCTTGAGATGAGTTATATAATTATTTTTAAAAAAGACAAAGAAAAGGAGATTAGAGAGAGAAAAAGGGCCTCAGACAGATTCTTAAGGAGGAGATATTTTGTTGTTGTTTATTTTATTTACAAAGATAGAAAGGTAACCCAGGGAATATTTACCTACCTCACGTCCACTCTTAAACAGAACCCCCCTCACATTTTTCCCTATAACCCTTCGTCTCCAGAAGAAAGAGAGAGAGAGGAGCAGAAGAGTATACCTTACTAACCACACCGCAAATAATAAAGTGGACAGTATAGATTCTTACCTGAGCATCTCCTTCTTTTTCTTTTCTGCCGAGGGGACTAGTGGACAGGAACTCTGAAGACCCTGGAAAAGAAAGAAAGAGAAGACTGTATAAACCCTGGAACCGGACTTTTCTTATATGATATAAAGCCTGCATAACATATTTCAGTTTATCTTGAACTCAAAGTGGAAAAATAAATAAAGAGAAGAACTCCATATACATTTTAGTTTTTTTTTAATGCCCCTATCGCGGGTGACAGTGTCATAATTCGTTTCATCCCACAGAATATTTAAGCACTTATAATTGAACTCTCCTTTTATATTTTGCCTCACCACCTCACACTCTGCACCCCCCACCTGGAAAATGGAATTGCCCACTATTCCCTCTTCTCCCGCTTGTCGCTGGATGCCATTATATTGCATCCTTTGCGCCCTCCAGCTCTCCCCCTAATGGCCTAGTGCTATAAGCACCCTTCCTCCCGCCCTGAAGATACCCAAACCTTTCAGTGTGAGACTAACTGTGTGAATTATGTCCCCCTCCAGGCTAAGCCTCACTTGTCCCCTCCAGCCATTTTTGAGAACATCAATTGGGCTTCCTGAGTATCTACAAATATCTGGAATTGCCCTTTAGCTAACACTTTAAGCTTCATGGCTTTGTGTTTGACTTATTTCAGGTTCTGATGTGTCATTAGGAGAAGAAATAAACGAGAAGGAAGAGCTTGTGTCGCAGTCAAGAAAGAGGAAGATATGCAGGGGACGTCCGCCTAAATGGGAGGAACTGAAGCCTGATGGCTAGACTGTTGTAGTTCTGTTTTTTCCTTTGCTTGATGGGAAAGTTAGTTTTTGTGTTTATTGTTGAAGTCTCCTGGATTGGAATAAACGAAAGAAAGTAGAGCATAATCCTCGCCTCCATGTCCTTAATAAAACGGAAACCTTCCTTCATATGTACTTAATTCCCTTATATACTTAAATGGTAATTCCTGATCAGAAAGGAGTGGCGTTGCCATGTTTGGTATGTTTAGAATAGTGGTGATAAATCCTATTAACTGGTGTAGTTGGATTTTACATTACTGTTTTAGAAATGCTGCTTTCTCTGTGCTTATGACTCTTTGAGCTTTGCAGCCTGCCTCCATTATATGTTGGTGCATACTTTCCAGACAGCCACAACACAGGAAGGGCTGCATTCATCTGCATACTGATGGTCTTCCTGGGCTGGAAGAGGGTGAGGTCGTGCATTCTTTAAATTTGTATAGGGTGTGGCCTGCCCTCCCACAAAGGGCTCATTTAGCCCCTACTGACAATTTGGAGCCAGGGCTGGACTGACAGGGATTATTGTGCACTTCTAAGGGTTCCTTTAAGGTCACCCCTTCATCAAAGACATTTTTGAGTATAAGTACAGGATCTCTGACTCCATGTTTTTAGACACTACTGGACCTGGAAGAAACTATGCTGGAGTAAAGGCTGCTGTGCTGAAGGATTGCCATCCTGCTGTGCCTGACTGTTCCAAGGAACTGCTGCCCTGCCTGATTGAGCTGCCCTGCTGCCTGCTGACATCTGTCCTGATAAACGCACCCAGGATTAAGCCCAGAGTGACTCCAAGAGCTTGCTGGCTTGGCCCCTGCTCTCCTTGAGGTCTCAGGGACATCAAAGACCTCCTTACTTGCTTCGGTTACTCCACTTCTGAAGGCGCTTTCCTGCAACCATGAGCGTGCTGCCCTAAGAGAAGAAAACCCCCTCGTATGGGGGACTATCACTCTGGGTGCAGCACGCCGTGTTTGGTTCATAACTGAGACTCTGCCCAGCAAACCATTCTTCCCGGAACTGCCTTGTCCCCAGAATCGCAAGGATCAGCTGGCTCGTCTCCTGTAATCAACCCAGCACTCGCGACGCGGCAGTCAGCCTGCTCATCTGCTTTCAACAAACCAGCGCTCTAAAAGAGAAAAAGACATCAAATATGCCATGTTATTACCAGCGAAATTAAGAGTAGAGGCAGAAGGCAAAACCTGATTTTTCTCAACACCTCAAGAGACATGGGAATGGCTGGATAGATGGCGTCAAGTAGGAAATCGAACTAAGGACGGACGTCTGAAGCAGAAATGGAGCCGCGAAAAAAAATATCACAACACTACAAACTACTCAGACCCAGTGGAAGATGAAACAGAAAAGGCACAAAATGAACACTGAGACTCTTGCGGCGGGAAATGGCCAATCTGACAACATATCGACACCCTGGTAATATAACGCACACTGAACCTGAATTAACTACTATGAAAAGTTGCTTAAACTGTTAGTTAACTATATGCAGAGATGGGGAAGGGACCGGTGCAACCACGAATCCTTGATTTTCCGGGGTGAGGAATGTTGGGGAGGCAGGTAGTTCACAGACCGTCATGCAGGGAAGCAGGGAGCGGGGATAGGTTGGGGTTGGGAAGGGAAAGTTCTAAGTTGAGTTGTATTTCAGTCCACAGGCCAGCAACAATGGAAGAGAAGAACTTACAGACACACACGGACCTCACCACACATAGGCTAACAATGAAGGCCATATATCGAGACATCACCCGAGCCACCAAGGACAACAGCAGATGTACGACACACGCCTCTATAATGCAAGACCACAATGGGGGGAGATTGAACATATATAAAGCTTATACAACCCACGATGACCAGTATGGTTGAGAACGCACTTAGAATTCTCACATGGAGCGTAAATGGACTGAGGGATAAGCTTAAAAGAGGGATAGTGCTGTAATTTCTTAAAGGCCAAGCTCCGGACATAGTACTGCTGCAAGAAAATCACCTGATGGGAAACACATGCAAGGCCATGAATAGATGGGGATCTAAACTGTTAGCACACGCTAGGTTTACTTCGAGCTCCAGAAGGACAGGCATATTGATTCGTAAAAAACTCCCACTCATAATGCAGAAGTCATGGGCCGACTCACAGCTTTAGATTTGCGGTAGTAGAGGCAACATGGGAAGGAAAACCTGTAAACCTAATATCGGCCTACATCCCCCCGGCGCTCCACAAAACAGCCCTCACTGATCTAAGTAAGCTCATCTTGGAATTACCACTCGGTGCCCTAGTGCTGGGAGGAGATCTAAACATGACACTGCATGACCAAATGGATAGGCGGCCCCCTCGAGCGCACACCAGAGACAACACACTCTTTTCTGATTTTCTCAGCGCTCTGGGCCTGGCGGATGTATGGCGTGACCTCAATCCCCAAACGTTACAATACACATTCCACTCTGGGGCCCATGACAGCCTGTCCCGTATGATTATATACTGACACTAGCAACTGAAGTTGGTAACTTCAGAGAAGCCCGATGTCTAGCGCGAGGAATCTCCGATCACTCCCCGGTCTGGGCTAACTTCACCTTTGACTTACACCGACGACGGACAAACATAACACTAAACCCATGGCGCCTCAAAATCCCAAACATTAAGGAAAAGATTGTACACCACACAGATAACTACTTCAAAGAAAATGCGGACTCTGTCGAATCGGCACAAACACTTTAGGAAGCCTCCAAAACAGTGATAAAGGGCCAAGCACTCTCACTCAAGGTGGGGCACAATAAAGAAGGAAGAGAAAGAATTGAAAAATTAGAAATGGAAATAATAAAGGGGGAGGAAGCGTGAGTCACAATCACTAGTAAATGAGGCAGCCAAGGCTAAACACAAAGCAGTGCAACACAAAATATATTAAATGGGGGACAAAGCTGGCAAACTCCTGGCCTGGCTCGAAAAACGCAAACAAGCCCAGCGCTGGGTTTCGCTGCTAAAGGTAGACGAAGACACAATAATAAAAGACCCACAAGAGATAACAGAGGCCTTTACAGACCACTTTGAACGGCTGTATACACCAGCTACCAAAACCACAGCCTATGATTCCCGAGAACTTTTGGTCGACATCCCCCTATTGACTCTATCCTCTGATGATCGGGACTCGCTTGAGGGAGACCCCACGGAGGAGGAAATACGCTCAGCAATATGCAGTATACAATCTGGAAAGGCAATGGGACCAAATGGCCTCCCAATCGAATTTTTCCAAACTAACTGTGTCACGGGTTGCACCCTATCTACGTGACATGTTCCTAGAAAGCAACCACAATGAAACCTTGCCATGTGACCAAAGATTGGCCTCCATCGTTGTTATATGCAAACAGGGCTCCTACCGACCTATTTCGTTAATAAGTGCCGAGGCCAAAATCCTGGCAAAACTACTTGCAGCATGCCTAATCCCCATCATCACAAAAATAGTACACGCAGACCAATCGGGATTTATGCCAGGGCAAAGCACGGCTTTAAACATATGCCGTCTCCATAATGTACTGGGAAGGAAGGAAATTATTAAAGAAGATGCAGTGATACTCTCCCTAGACGCGCAGATGGCATTTGATACAATAGATTGGCCATATCTCTTCACTGTTCTGGAACGAAAGGGCTTCGGCCCCAAATTCCTGAAGTGGGTCAAGCTACTGTACACAGACCTTAGGGGACAAGTTATAGTGAATAACCCATACCTCACGGACGTTTCCACTGAGGAAAGGGATGCTGCAGGGCTGCCCCCTGTCGCTGTTAATCTTCTCCCTGACGCTGGAATCCCTCGCAACCTGAGTGAGAGGGGACCGGCTAATTCCCAGGGTTAAAATGGACAGAAGGCCATGAAGATAGAATATCCATATATGCAGATGATATTTTACTATACCTAGCGTCACCATCTAAGTCAATCAACAGAATCCTCCAAATATTCACTAATTTTGGTAAATTCTCCGGATTTACCATCAATTGGTCCAAATCCATAGTATACACCCTTTTACGGCTCACTACCAAAACTACCACCCGAGTGTGCGGCAACAGTCGCAATAAATGGCTTTCGCTACCTAGGGATATATATATTACCCCTAACCCAGCGCTCTTCTTTACAAACAATCTCATGGGCCCCCTAACCCGTTTGCAAAAAGATGTACGACATTGGAGATCATTGCCACTGTCTTAACTGTTCAAAATGCTAGCGCTCCCACGTTTCTCATATGTTTTACAAAACAACCCGTTTAAAGTCCCCGAAACATATTTCAGTAACATTGAAAGTGAAGTGAGAACATTTCTATGGGATGGCAAAACCCCATGCATAGCAACACACAAGTTGACAAGAAGCTGGTACGATGGGGGGATTGCACTGCCAAACATAAGATTATATTACTGGATATCTCAACTGGTGGACGTCAACCACTGGGTCTATCAGACGCAAGAAGAGCCAGGGTATCAGATGGACAGGCTACACATGGGCCTGGAGGGATACAAAGGAGCCCTATATATAAACCCCAAAAATCAAAAAAACATGGGCTCCACGGCCCAAACAATAGCAGCATGGCACCAAACAAACAAGAAACTAGGCTGGCACGGAAAAGTGATGCAAGCAATGACCCTATGGGCAGCTGAACAACTGGGTAGGCTGGGCACCCAACCAGGATTTGACAAGTGGGACATCATAGGCATCTCAGCAGTCGGAGACCTCTGGAAACAGGAAAACATACTCTGATTCTCAGAGTTACAATCGGAGTATAAATTGGCCAATCAGGAAGTGTTCAGATACTTACAAATTCGACACGCCCTCGCAACTGCCATCCCGACAGATGTGGGGGTGCCAGAAGCGTCCCCACTGGAAGACAGACTATTATCAGAACCTATGACTCGTAAAGCAATCTCAATGACATATCAAAAACTATATAATAACTTACCAGACCCACTTCTACATCTCCGGGAGCGGTGGCAAAGAGAGATAGGACTAGTTGAGGATGATGAGTGGCAAAGCACACTGATGTCCCCCCGAGAAACAGCCATTCCGCTGAGATACCGTCTGATCCAACTCAAAATACTACACAGGACTTATCTTTCAGGGGGCACACTGATCAAAATGGGAAGGAGGGAGGATGCAAGGTGTCTTAGACTATGCACGGGGAGAGCACATTTTATCATGTCCTATGGGAATGCCCGGCTATCAAAACACTCTGGGAAAGCGCCACACTACAGATGCAAAGCACATGTGAGAAAGTGATCCACCTGACACCTAAACTAGGGTTACTCAACATATGGGAAGCAACGGACCTCACCGCTGTAATCTACTTCTTGGATGTTTGTTGTTTTGGTCGCAATGTGGTTGTAGTACAATAAGATATTTTTATATAATCCTGTGTGGAGTTTCCTTTGTGGCGTATTCATTGTGTGAGTGTGTTGTGCAAACACTTTACACATTGCCACTGATGATAAACCTGACTGCTCTGCGCCAAGCTAGCAGAGGATGAGCACAGGCTATCTTTGGTGTGCAATTGACTTGCACTGACTAGAGTGGTAAGCTATGACTGATTTAGGTGCATACCCTAGCCAACCAGAAACCCCATTTCTATGTACACTTGGTATCTTCTTTAGACTTTTGCATCAACTATGTAATTTTATTGCATTCATTTTTCAGGGAGCATCCTACATTGCTGACATCTGGACCAGGAAAAGGCAAAACCAATGAAACATGGATTATACTAGGAGGGTATGCGTAAGAGCCACAGAAGGGGGTAATCTGATAACTGAATACATACTGTTTTTATAGGAGAATTCAGAGCAAGGTAGTAGATAGACACAGTTCTGGTCATATGTTGTTTGCAAAACAACAGAGATATTCCCCAGCTGTCTGATTAGTTCATTCCTATTGTCCATTTATCTGAAGCTGATTATAAGAGGAATTACATAACTAAAGTGATGCACCCAGAAGAGAGCGATTATAAGCACTTAGTCCGTGTGCTTAGCAGATGAGTGGAAATTCCTGTTTTTTGTGGTTGATTTAGAGTCTTCATAAGAAATATTAAATAATCAAAGGAAGCTCAAAGAGAGTTGTAACATGAAAGAGAATATAATCCTTAAAGTGTAAAAAATTAGCACGCCGTTTTATAAGGTTGATCTAGCTGTTAATATTTCAGTTTTGAACTAGTTGATAACTGAGGCTTTGATGGTAGTAGCAGCAAGAACTGCCCCCACCCGGACGCTAATTCAAAAGATAGATGGTTTGAGAGAGAATGTCAAGAATTTGAATATAAATTACAATTTAGATTGTAGGAAAAACTGATACTGGTGAACATGACAAGAAACTAAGGCATCAGTAGATAGCATAGTATTGTAGATTGTATATACCAAAAAAACTGGCTGCAAGGGTTAAAGCCTGGGGAAGGCTCAAAAACACCACAGCCAGTATAAACTTTGTGAGTGTTAGTGCATCATAGCTAAGGGCAGCTCTGTGTGTGCAAATACTGGCCAGATAGTTTAATTAGTTGAGAGGATTGCCATAATAGTTTGACACCAATGTAAAAGGTGAGGACAGCAGAAGCGAGACGTCTCTCTGAAGGGTCAGGAAAGGTGGTCTTAATTAATGACACAATGGTGAGCCCACAATTAAAGGCAAAAGATGTTTTGAAAGTACTGAAACAGTTCAAAAAAAGAAAACGTCCAGGACCATATTTTATCCCAAGTGAGTTATGTAAATATATATTCCTCAGGGTTGGGCTCATTTTTTAACACAGTTTTTTAATATTATCATCCGCCAATCAAGGAGTGCCTAAAGTATGGCAAGATGCAGACATTATACCGGTACTTAATCAAGCACTGACAGAGCCAATAGGCCTGGCTTTTTGCTAGAAATGTTTGGCAGTATTTGTATGATGTGTTGTCCTCAAATGTCCTAGAAAAAAAAAATCACATAATTAAGCAACATCTTGGGCTACAAAAATATGGAAAGTAACAGAAGGCCCCATTTTTGAACAAACTGTATTAGCAAAGATTTAAAAAACAAAAAAAACGTTTTTATAGTTATTGCTGGTAACAACACGTGGCGATACATAGACACTGAAACATACTCATACAAGCAGTATAATGACATGAGTCCTGTAGTCTCCCTGGGGATTCAGACGGGGGAAATGCATTCCACATGAGCTGCTCCATACACATAGGACTATGGTAAGCCACTGTAGTCTCTCCATGGGTCCCATATTTTCTGACATTTCTGTGGGCACCACTCTCTTTGAATATAGAGCACTCAATTTTCATGCACCAATCCAAGTCTCAACTTCTTGCTCCATTTATAGTAGTGTCAGGGATCCCCCATAATTCTGCCACATGACATCGTGCTACCATTAAGCCAAAGTTACAAAACAGGCGCTCATATCTGGTACCACCATTGTCATCCCAAATACTCAGGATGCAAAATTTCCCTTCTGGGACTCACATCAGGCCTGTGACCGTCGCCAGGGATCACACCACCTTCCCCCAATATCGCTGTAGGGTGTGACACTCCCACAGTGTATGTAGAAATGTTCCCCTCTGTCCACAGCCCAAGACATTCATCGCAATTGACCCTATCAATTGTAGACAGCAGTACTCGGGTATAATAGATCCTATGCAGAATATTTAACTGAACAAGGCGTAACCACGTTTTAATAGCCACTTCCCTAGGACTCAAGAGAGCCAGAGTCCACTTGTCGTCAGTAAGTTGCACGAGATCTCGTTCCCATTGCCCCGTCAATGCCTCCAGGGCATCCAGTAGATTATTCAAAAGCTTTTTATAAATGAGAGATATCGCCATGCGTCTTAGGCACTCCTCCAGCACTCTATCCTCTAACGGATTGGCCTCCGGTATCTGAACGCCTTCCAGAATTTCTTTAGATAATTCATGCCGGAGTTGCAAGTATCGGAAGACCTCCCCCTAGGGCAATATGTATTCTTCTCTAAGAACTCTTTCATGGCAGTGCCTGCCCAAACATCTCTCAGAGCGCTGATCCAAACTAGATTCCAAGGCTGAAAACCAGATAATCCCCGTTCCTCAGGTAGCCTATAGGAGTGCCATAGTGAGGAGCTTCCCATTATGTTCCCAAACCACCCCTTCTAATGGAGAGCCTTATCCCATACCTGGAGTACAACTCTAATATATTTCGCCAGTGTGCTTTTTTTGCTGATATAGGGCTGCCATTTAGCATCCGGGCCCCATAAGTGCCCTGTCTCCTCTCACAGATGGTTCATGTAAATCTGTAAATATCCAGTCATTAACTACCACTAGTTGAGCAGCCCAATAGTACCGTCAGAGGTCTGGGAGGGGTATCCCACCCTCATATAACCCTCTGGTAAGCTTAGTCAAAGCAAACTTTGGGGAGCCACAGCTCTAGAGGAGCCGTCTCAGTAAGGTGATCTACATTTTGGAAGAAACTATCTGGAATGACGTAATGTGTGTTTTGTAACACGTACAGGAATTTCGTTAGGATTATCATTTTATATAAAGCTGACCTATCCAGTAGTGAGAGCAGCAATGTCTGCCAGTGAGCAGCATACTTTCTGAATTTCTCTAACATATCATATGTTAAGGAAATTCTAGGGAGAGCGAACAACATGGCGCCTTAAGTACTAAAAACTGTGCCTGGATATTTGTAGGTCACCCCTAAGCGGCAGGGCAGGTTTCCATGTTGCAAGTGGATAATGGACAGATTTTGACCAATTAATGCAGAATCCACTATACTTCCTAAATATCTGTATAACTTGGATTATCCTATCAACGGAGAGTTCAGGTTTGGGAATGTATAGTAAGATATTGTCAGCATATAGTAAGATTTTCTCTACCCAGTCCTATCCCACTGCAAACCACTTGTAAGAGGATCCCCTCTCAGCATGCTATGAGTTCCATTACCAATGCAAATAACATAGGTGATAACGGGCAGCCCTGTCTAGTGCCCACGTGAAAAGAATTTAGTGGTGTATTCGCTAATGGCTCTATCGCATGTTAGGGGATCAGAATTGAGTAATTTAACCCACTTCAAGTATCGTGGTCCTGCGTTCAACATCTCTAGGACTTGAAAGAGATAAGGCCATACAAGAGAGGCAAATGCGTTGGGCGCGTCCAAGTAGGCAACCACAGCTGGTGTTGTGATAACGGCCCTCCTCGCAAGGCATCCAAACAGTCGTCGGAGGTTCAGCCTGGTGCTCCTCCCAGGCATAAAACCAGATTAGTCGGGGTGTACAAGTGCCGTTATTACTCAAAACAGGCTATTTGCAAATACTTTGCCCAAGATTTTTGTCTCTCCGTTTAGGAGAGAAATGGCCCTATAGGTGCTACATAGGTCCACAGGTTAACCCACTTTTATTTATTTATTTATAGAGCGCGGCATTCATCCCAAGGGATATCACGGCGCTGGATAGCGAGAAATCGTGGAAGGGCTGCTGGTGGGGTAGGAAATCTGTTGGATGTTAGGCCTTGGGGAACAGATAAGTTTAAAGTTTTTTCCTAAAAGCTAAGTAGTTGGTCGTGAGGCGTAGATCTTGGGGGAGTTCGTTCCATTTCTTAGCCGCCAAATATGAAAATGAACGTCCTCCTGCCCTCACTTTCCTTATACGCTTTGTCCTGGCCAGCGCTTGATGGAGTGACCGTAAGCTCCTTGTGGGGACATAGAATTCAATTTTGTTGTGTAATATTCTGGGGCCACATTGATGCAGCGCTTTATGAGCATGACTGAGTAGTTTAAACACCGGTCTCTGTCGCATGGGTAGCCAGTGAAGATCTTTCATGCACATTGATGCTGAGCTCAGTCTGCTTTTATTGCACACCAGTTTGGCTGCAGCGTTTTGAAGCACTTGTAGGCGTCTGAAAAGGTACTCTGCCATGCCTACGAATAAGGCGTTTCCATAGTCGAGCTGACTGATAAGCAAGGCCTGTGTAACAGTTCTTCTACAGTCCAATGGGATCCAAGGCAAGAGTCTGGTTAGTAGTTTCAGAGTTGCAAAGCCCCTTCCTCAAAGGGCCCGCACATGGTCCTTCATGGAAAGGGTGTTGTCAATGAGGATGCCTAGATTTTTTGCACATTGCTTGGGTGCTGGGGCATCTCCCAGGGTTTGAGGCCACCAAGTGGCATCCCATATTAAGTTGGCTCCTCCGAAGAGCAGGATTTCTGATTTCCCTGCATTAAGTTTCAAACAATGCTCAGGCATCCATTGTGCCATCTCTGAAAGGCAGTTGTGCAGTTTTACTTTAGTAACATCAGGTATTTCCTCGAGGGCTACCATCAGCTGTGTGTCGTCCGCATAGGAGCAAATACTGAGACCCCATTTTTTGCTGATTTTCGCCAAAGATGACACATAGGCGTTAAATAATGTGGAGCTCAGAGATGCCCCCTGCGGGACACCACAGCTGATGGTGCTGGGTTTGGATAAGAAGTGACCCAATTGTACCGTTTGTGTTCTATTGCTCAGGAACGAGCTGAGCCACTCTAAGGCTTTAGAGTGGATTCCTTTTTCATAAAGGATTTCCAGCAATCTGTTGTGTGAGACCGTGTCGAACGCTGCCGACAGGTCCAACAATATCAGGGCTACAGCTCCCCCCTGATCGGTCCGCGATCTGATGTTGTCCAGGACTGCCAGCAGCGTTGCCTCTGTGCTGTTAGTGGCCCTGAAGCCGGTTTGTGAGGGGTCTAACAGTTCGTTGGACTCTAGGTAGTTCGATAATTGTCTATTTACCAGCCTCTCCAAAACTTTGGAGAGGTATGGGAGTTGAGAAATCGGCCGATAGTTTTCAGGATTGTGGACGTCTGTTCCTGCTTTTTTCAGCAGGGGGGTCCCTACCGCCTGTTTCCAGGTATCGGGAAAGGCGGCGGTGTTAAGGGAGTTGTTGAGTAACTGCGTAACGTGGGGGCATAAGACTGCTGCGATCCGGGCAAAGATGAAATGGGGGCAAGGGTCTAGGGGAGATCCTGATTTAACTTCCCCCATCGCTTTCAAGACCTCGGTCTCTGTAAGGGGGGAGAAGTTGCTCATCCTGGATGGAGCCTCTGGGTGGGGAGTCCGGTGTTCCCAGTCGGTTAGGTCTGTCTTGGTGTTCGGACTGAAGGAGGAATATATTTTGCTTATTTTATCCGAGAAGAAATTGCTGATTTTTTCACAGGCTTCTTCTGAGGGGGGCAGTGTTTGGGACATACTAGCAGGTTTACTGAGTTCCCTTACTATTTTATACAGTTCTTTTGCTGAATTGCAGTTTTCGTTAATTCGTTGCGCAAAGTAGGTCTTCTTTGCGTTTCTTATGGCGTAATTGTAGGTCCTGAGTTCGGACTTGTACCGTAGTCTGTCTGTTTCCTGCTTAGACAGTCTCCATTGGTGTTCGGTTGTTTTGCACTTTCTTTTGAGTGCCCTGAGTTCAAGTGCATACCACTTCTCGGTGGTGGGTCTTTGTGACTGCTTATGTTTTATCTTAGGTGCGTATAAGTCCAACGTTTTTGTAATTTCCGTTTCAAGGTTTACTGATTCCATGTTCACTGGGAGAGCACTCAGGGTCTGCGTGTTGTCAGGGGTGAAGTGAGGCTGAAAAGATGCTTGGGTAACTAGCCTCCAGGCTCTGTTGGCCACCTGCGGGGGCTTACAGGGTTTTGTTGGTTTTACCGGCAGACCAAGTGAAAAGGATATAAGTGAATGGTCTGTCCATGGTAGAGGTTTTATCTCCTGGATAAGTGTGGATTCGATGTTGGAGAATAGTAAATCTAATGTATGCCCTGCTGTATGTGTAGGCCCCTTGATCCACTGCTTAAGTTGAAGGATCTGCATGTCACTTTCCAATTGTGTTACAGCATGGATGTTTGCCTTTTCAAAGTGAACATTAAAATCCCCTATTACTATGTAGTTCTTGTGTTTCAAACATACAGGGAAAAGTTGGGTGAGTAGCCTAGTGCTGAGTTCAGCTTGGTGTCCGGGAGGATTATAAATCACTGCTCCGGCAAGTATCGTGAGGCCATCTTTGGATAGCTGGAATGATAGTGTTTAGTGCTCACCCTGTTGTGCCACTTGGACATGCAGGCAGGTCAGGTAGTCTTTAAACAAGATAGCCAACCCTCCTCCCTTCCGTCCGTGTCTGTCTTGTTTTATTATTTTATAGTTGGCCGGTAGGGCATTTGAAATGTCAGGGGAGTTGTTTCCGTCCAGCCAGGTTTCAGTTATGAAAACAAGGTCGGGGTTCCTCTCATTGAGGGTGTCCCAAATGTCGAGGGAATGTTTTGGTACCGACCTAGCATTAAAGTAAATGCATGACAGTTTGCACAGGTCTGCTTCTTCATGAGACCGGTCACGTTGTATCATACTGCTCCATTGGCAGCCAAGGCAGGAAAACGGGCCCTCCGTGTGCCCTGGGTGAGCTTTTGAACACAGTGTGTTATTATTAGCTACCTTATGAGAGATGGCTAGAAGTGTGTCTCTCGTGCATCGGTTAGCAGTACTCGGGGCTGGTTTGCCAGAGGCAGGGGTCCTGGCCCCTGGTCCCGGCCGGGCGCAGACGGGCTTGCCTTAGGCACGCCAGCGGCTCGCGTCCACTGCGCGTACGCTGGCACATCGGTCTAATGTAGGGGAGTGCGCGGGAGCGTTGCTCCGCCCTCTCCGAGACCGGAAGTGCCCAGCGAATGGCCCAGCTGCTTCCTGACACGGCCTCCAATCAAACGGCACTCAGCCGCGGTGGACCGGGGCAAGGAAAGCCAGCAGGGGACCAACACAATGCGCAGTGCGGAAGTATCAGGTAGGACTGAGAGATAAATTTTAAAAAGTATGGTGCAAACACGCTGTGTTAAAATCAATTAAAAAGTATTAGTTTAAAAAAAAAAAGAATTGCCAGTAAGCTTTGTTTGGGGGTTCGGCGGGTCCAGGAATTATGCAGCGCACAGCTTAGCCTAGAGACAGCCAGCAGCCTTGCCAGAAGGAGGTGGTCTTCAATTAGTTAAGCTGTTTCCTCACAGAAGACGAGTGTTATGAAAAGGAGACAGAAGATGAAGTTTGCATTGTAAGTGGTGAACTTAAAAGGCGTACACAACAAAATACTGCATAGTAGATACTGGCCAGTATTTTCATTGCATCTTTAAGAAAAAGAAAAGTGCCTGCACATACTAAATCTGTAAACACAAAAATTGTAAATCGAACAACATGTTATGATGACAGCAAATTAAAACACATAAACGTGCAAGGGCAATTAGTGACTAGCACTGTGTCTTTATGATGTTTTAATGTATACGCGCTCAAGTAAACAAAAATATGATGGGTGGAATGCATGAATTAATCTCAGTCACTGGTAATTACTCTGGCCGCATGCCAGTTCATCATTTTGTTTGCTCACCATGCCACCTCAAAATGCCACCTAAGATTAGGCCCAGTCATTTGCCAATAAGTTTTGGTCCAGCTCCAATAGGAGCAGTCCAGCCCGAACTGCCAAACCAGGTCCTCCCTGAACCGGAACACAAGCAACCCAAGACTGGTTTCACCCTAACTTCACAAACACTCAGTACACAATTTCTAAACTGAAAAAAAAGGCATGAATCAGCATTAAAAATGTCACTGTTTGAGCAAATTAAATTCCTCAAAGAACACACATTAGCATAAATTACCAGCTAGCTGAGTCAATGTATTTGTTCACACAATACAGTGGACTTGTTGGACAACACATGCAAGCAAATGCAAACCATGAAACACACATAAAAGCCTATAGGTGAAGCCGACTGACCAAAAGCCCAATTTCTCTTTGTACGACGTCTTACTGTATGTTTTTCAAGAACTGATGACATGAGGTATCAAATAATAAATATGTCTAACATGGACTCTTACCAGCCATTTTCCCTATGCTCACAAGCCAAACTCTTTTGGTCTGTGTTCTATGTCAGACTACTTGACAGACTCATCTTGAAAAACATTCTTGCATCCCATCAACATAGGTTTCAGGCCCAAAAAACAGGTAGACCATTTGGAAGGACACAAGATCGTTTTGGTCTTCACTGCTATGAAACCAGCCTTTGGTGTGGTCAATAGGAGCAATCTGTGGGCATCCCTACATGGTTTCGGTATTGAAGAGGAGTTATTAAACTACTTTAATGTATATTAGTAACGGTGCTTTTATGTGTATGGGAAATAGCAGCAAGAAGACAGAGCAGTTTGAAGTTAGTAACAGTGTATGCCAAGAGTGCATTTTAGCCCCACTTTTTTTTCTATCTTGTCTGTTAATTCTGTTTCTAGAAAAGAAAGAAATTGATGTCCCACCAGGTAATACCCTAAGAGCCACCATCATTATTTTCTGATGAGATAGTGAATGCCTTGGAATGCCTACTATATCATTTTCCATTTAGAGTCTAAAATTACATTTTTGTAAATCCAAGAGTACGGAGGCAAATCACAGGAGGTGTTCTGACAAACATTACATACTCAGCCACAGCCCAATGAAAAAAAGAATCAAAGTAGGACTAATTGGGGGGGGGGGTACTCATTTCAAGTAACAGAGAATGAAAGAAACAGGTTAGCAAAGTGACCCTTGTCTTTGGTAAAAATACTGAGGCTATCCTTAAATTTGTTAATAAGATCGGAGCCTTATTGGTTAAGGCACCGATAAGGGTACATCTTTCCAAATCTGTTGCTAAGACAAAATATATTAAGCAGAAGTATAGGGATATAGAGCGTTTAACTCTTGCTGGAAACCGTTTTATTAAACGTATATGTGGGGGTTACTTAACTGCAATCTGTTGTGTTAGATTTTGAACTAGTAGGTCCCCACCCTTGAGGTTTTTTGTAGCTGAAGGATTTACACTAAAAAGATTGGTAAAATCTTTTGGTTTGCTTCACATAAAAAGCTATTTGACAACTGGCATCGGAGTGCTTGGTTTAGTGACCCTACGAAACTTCCTAAAGATACTGTTGAACTACTTAAAAATACCTAGAGGAATTTTAGTCTACATAACAGATTAATCGAAACCTTTGGTAAAATATCAATGCACAATTATATACTTATTTAATCTTCTAATGATACGAAACCTTGTTTGGAACTGGCTCAAATGTCATTGAGAGAAACTTGGTACAAAACTGAGGCTAAGTCAGCTGCCTTGTTCATCGTCTTTGGCACACAGCACAGAAGAAAAGCAGCTACTCTGAATGTATTATGTCTTCGTTGGGAAAGGCAAACTAGAAGAACATGTCCATTTTCTCTTTTATGTAAATGGTACATAACAGAGGATCAGACTTTTAATACCAGAGCTCAGACACTTGAGGTTTCTCAGATCACAGAAGTTATGCTCCTTTTAATTACTCATTATTTTGATAATCTTTCTAAATTGGGGCTTTATCTCAAATGTGGATCAAGAAGCTGAAAACATATCACAATATTGTTTAAATATGTTTATATGGGATTTTTTGAAACTGTATTGCATATTTGGATTTGCTCTGACCTGACATTGTTCTGACTGTGCAGAGCAGGCCATTTAAGGTGCCATTTAGAATATTTATAGGCAGTCTATTATTTTGTTGTCTCCTGCAGGCATTATGGCATCTGACGGTGACATATTGATCCAAGATACCAAAACCATGTACTTTAAAAACTGTAGAAATAAAGCAGGGACATTACAGAAGCCCAAAGGACTTGGCATAGGCTCATAGTGTCCAAAACGAGTGCGGAACACAGTTTTCGAGTCACCCTCTGGGCTTTCTTGTATGACCCCCATTAAGTCCAGCTTGCTGCATATCATTGTGGTATTACCTGATCCAGTAAGACCAGTATTAATGGAAAGGGGTATCATTTTTTGATAATGATTACAGTTCAGTTAATGGTCATTGACACAAAGCCTTAACACTGCCTGAATGTGTTTTGAGATGAAGATAGGTGCACTTTCCTAGGTTGCAAATCAGGTGAACTTATTGTCCAAATTATTCTGCATGTATTTTTGCATGCTCAGATTCTCCTGTGACTTACTGTGAGAGCGTACGATCAGGGAGCGGGAACAGGGAACAGAAGCCCCTAGCAGGTTATGATTTTCATTTCATGTTCCCTGTAGGGAAGTAAAGTGTTTGTCTCTCTGGCAACAAAGAAGTTGGGGTACCAGGAATACGCAGACTGAATATCACTAGGCTTCCAGTTTGTAACCCAATTAAAACCCACCTGCGGGAAATCCCCTTTTTAGTAGCATGCATTGGCAAAGCCTATAGGTCTCGTTATGAGAGAGATTGGCTTTTGCAATGTTTTGTAGCCATGCTAAAAGCAGCGAGTATACTTTGTAGTGTGGCTAAAATTAATTTTAAAAAGCGCCATGACGCAGTAAGGGCTAATGAGCCTTTTTTTAAGTGCATTAGTGCTGGATGCATCACAGTCCTTTTTTATGTTATTTTTAGCCATGCTTCAAAGCAGCCATGCTGCTATGCAGCATGGCTACAAATCATTGCCTAAGTCGCCAACGTCCATGCCGTACAGGATGAACAAAAGGCAATGGCAGAAACCAATAGTCTCAAAGGCGAGACCTATTGTGTTTGCCACTGCTTGTTAGGTCTCTGTGCAACACCCTGTCATTCTGAGAAAATCAGTTAATCTCCTTTTGCGTGAAAAAGAAAAAAAAGATGACATTTGCCAAAAAATCCTATAACACAAAGAAAGCAATTGCGCCCATGTCCATGTCTGTGAAAACGCAATTGGAAGTAGATAACATATGTTGTCACAATAAACATTCATTGCAAAGGAGAAAAGGGCTTCTTTGAAGTGTGTGTGACATAGTAAAACATAACTACAAATGGCTCGAGGACGACAGGGAAGGAGAATAATAAAACAAGTACCTCAATCACAGCGCAATCAGTGGGAGGACAGCAATCAAGATGAAGCAATCAATACTTGTTCCATACTCCAGTTGAAAGACGAGGAAGTTAAGCCAGCATGACCTGGGCAATTAGAAAGGCAGCAGATAAGAGTGACAATGAAGGCAACTAATGTTAAGCAATGGGCTGCAAAGCTCTTGTATACAATATCTCTTGGAAGTGAGAGTGCATGCGCTGTTGCAGGCGAGATTTAAAAACCAGAGTGCGCTGTAATTTTGCTTCACTTATAATGCGTTAGCCCCCTCTGGTGCCCATTAAGATTTATTCAAAATATAGTTAATGCACATTTTTAGGTCTCGCCTGAGCCAGCGCATGCGCTGCTCTTGCGAGAGTTTTAGTAAGCGGGTTTTGGAAGTGCAAACAGCAGTGGCTTTTGCTGGCGACCAGCTTGTGTTCACGCGAGCGTGCACGCGCGATCAGGCGCCATCTGGCTTCCCTCGCGATTACTTTCACTTTCGCGGCCGTGTCAGTTTCACGGCCGCGCGGCCATTGCTTGTTTTAAGACGTGAGCCCCGATTATTTCTACTGTCCGTGCTAATTTATTGTTGCTCTTAAAAATTGAGTGATCTTCCACTGTTTAGACTTTCTTTTCATAAAATCAGACGCACATACATTCTCCTTGTGAACCCGTGCCCCAACACGCACAGCATAAGAGGGCATTTTCATCACATCGCTGAAACCTTATTGATCTGCAGCACTTTTACTGCCTTGTGGTCAGAGAGCGCTCGCTTCAGCTCGGTGAGACGAGCCACTGGCAATGTCATTACTCACAGCACTACGGCTTCGTCCATGGCAGTAATCAGTATCATTTCCCTCCTAGTCATTTTGTGTTCCTTTTACACTCGCACCTCTTAACCACCTTTATCATGGGGGCGCGGTGCCCTTTTCCGCCCTGGGTCCCATCTTCATCATAACCTTTAGAACAGCCATTTCCTAGTGGGGCTATAAATGCTGCAGTTGTTCCCGGAATGTAATGATTCCGTGGCTCCATCCCTTAAAAGAAGCTGAATTTCAACATTTGCCAAATTGATGTGCTTGAAAATAACATTCAGCTATGCGTTCTTCTCTTCTACTCGCTTCCTCTCCCCACGCGCTCAGTCACAGTGACGCCACGTCGCTTCTGACGTCAGCCAAACAGAGGGCCTTGAGCAAGAAGCAATGTGCGCAAACTATGCTGAGAGAAGTTTCATTCCCTATGTATTTCTTTGGCATGCCTTTAAAAGGCAGTTTTTACTCTACTCACAGCTCACCGACCTTCACAAAGATCGTTTTTGCTTGGTTTTGACAGAGTTTACCAACACTACCAGTACCAATCTGCTCCCAATAGTGTGGGACACGCACACACTTATTTGCAGGGAGACCCAGTGTAGAATTCTTCAACCCCTTGATGAGCAGTGCTGCCCCAAATTGCCTGGGTCTTCTTTGTCTGATTCCATTAAACGTATTATATTGTACTGTATGATTTCTAGATGAAAATCCAGGCATGGAAATGGTGTCCACAGCACTTGCAGCCATTCTCTGATCAGCCGTCTTTTCATATCATTCCCTCCTACGTCCTTTAATATGCCTGCTATTCATTCACCAGAGATCGCCACACCATGCCTTGCCTGTCACACGCTGCACAGCTGTCAAGTGGCCCCATGTCAGGGTAACACCGACAGCTCAATATGTATTTTTAGCTGGTAGCACTTTGCATGTTGAAATTATTATACTACTGAAAAGAGACTACAAGTCCCAGAATGCAAAGTAATGTTACCCAACATGCAGTATCATCTGAAGAAGAACCGCTTGAGAGGAATGTAAACTGTCTGACTTACTAGATTGACACAGCACTCACTACTCTGAAAGTGACTCCTAAAATGCATCCCCTGCCCAGCCTCTTCAACGTCTTAACAGTTATTTCATTTTTACGTTTTGCTTGCACAGCGCTTGAGCTGTGCTTGTGAATTCTTTTGTATTGAATATATCTTGAAAAGGGTCTCTTATCAGTTCCCATGGGCAAATTACTGTGTTCATTCACTATTTTGTGGAACTTTTTTTTTGTTAACTTCCCCTGGCAGCACGCTTTTACAATACTTCCACTAAAGCTGGTCACACTGTTTAAGCCCCATTCACTGTCAACATAAGATCTCTTCCTGCGAAAAAGACAGACAGCTTTTAACAATATGCTTGAATGCTTGTTTTTTGGTACTTAATTGTGTAAAGCAGATGCTTTAGCCTTAGAATGTTTGTGGCATTTCCAATTCATCCCTCGGTACCTTCCTTTGCACTTTGTAGCCATTATCGGATTGATTTTTTTCAACTTAATCTATTTGGTCATTATGATCAAATTCTAAATGTTGTAATAAACATTGCGTGTTAAAAATAAAGTTAATATACAGGAGCTATGATATATTTTACTACTAAACAGGCAGACACAATTGCAGTTATATTGCAGCTAAAAGGGGCTTGATTTGAATGGTGCAGCAGGCGCAGTGGCACCAGGGCCAAACGATCTAGGACCCCATCTAAATGCAGAATATTGTTTACTACGAAACAGGCAAGCACAAGTGCAGTTATCTAGCAGGCATGAGGGCCATGATTTCAATGGTGCAGCGGGTGCAGTTTCACCGGGGTCACAAGTTGTCATAACTCCACTAAACACCAAATATTGCTATATTTAACTACTAAACAGGCAGTCACAAGTGCAGTTTCCTTGCAGGCACTAGGGTCATGATTTCAAAGGTGCAGCAGGAGCAGTGAGACCGGGGCCCAGAGCTCTAGGAACCCCACTAAACACCAAATATTGCAATATCTTACTACTAAACAGGCAGTCACAAGTGCATTTACCTTACAGGCAATAAGGTCATGATTTGAATGCTGGAGCAGGTGCAGTGGAATCAGGGCCAAAAGTTGTCAGAACTCCTCTAAACACCAAATATTGCTATATTTTACTATTAAACAGGCAGTCACAAATGCAGTTATATTGCAGGCACTAGGGGCATGATTTGAATGGTGCAGCAGGTGCAGTGGCACTGGGCCCAAAAGTTGTCATAACTCCTCCAAACACATAATATTGCTATTACATCAATTAATTCTATTATTTCCCTCTTTCATTTCATTTTTCAAAATGCTGCTATTACTTACCCGCACTATACCACTAGTAACAGCAGAATATATTGCCTTTTTGTACATAAACAAGTCATAACACTTTAACAGACTTTCGGTAACTTATATTGAACAACTACTCAGCAAGCTACAACTTACAACAAAAACAGCTTATTATTAATCACATAGGCGAAACCTAATGCATTTCCCAATGCTTTTCATCCTGTCCCCACCACATGCTTTGCATCACCCATTCACCACTGCTTGTTAGGTCTCGGCCTGCACCAGCGCTTGCGCTGGTCTGGCCGAGAGTTTTAGTAAGCGGGTTTTGGAAGTGCAAACCCACTGGCTTTCGGCTGGCGACCAGCTTGCGTTCACGATGGCGTGCACGCGCGCAGCTGCCATCTGGGTTTCCTATCTCTTCCTCATTTCCTCGTCATGGCTCATTAACTCTCTGGACTCTGATGTTTCAAATCGCAGCAGCAGCTCACATTACCAACTGTCGTCCCTGGACTACAGTCACATGAAAAACAACAGCGATTAGCATTGAAATGCAAGCTTTTTTTTGTCTAGTTAGAAATATTGCTTCGGTGGGTTGATTTCACCTTATATCGCTATTTGTTTTATATTGGGAGTCACAGCCTAATTACCAGTATTTTTGTCTCACTCTGTTTTTTTTTTTTATATTTATTCGCGCAAAGCACAAAGCTATATTTAAGGTTACTTTTCCGCGTCACTTCTTCACTCTATTTAAACTCCACACCCCCCACTCTTATTGTCTCTCTCCTTCTCTCTCCCTCTCTAATTCTCTCTCTACTTAATTAACTCTCCCCTCTCTATCTTTTTTAGCCTTTCATTCTCTCACCCCTTTATCTGTTTCTCTTTCAAACTCCTTCATTCACTCTCTCTCCCCTTCTTTCTCTCTCTCTATCCCGCTCCACTCTTTATTATATGTACACCCTTTCTCTCTCTCACCACCCTCTCTAATTGGGCATTATATCTTCACTCTATCTCTCACTCGGCAACACCATAGCATCACTCAGCATCACCACAGCATCACTCAGCGCAACCACAGCATCACTCAGCACAACCACAGCATCAATCAGAGCCAGCACAGCATCAATCAGAGCTAGCACAGCATCAATCAGAGCCAGCACAGCATCACTCAGCACCAACACAACATCTCTCAACGCCATCACAGCATCACTCAACGCCATCACAGCATCACTCAGTGCAACCACAGCATCACTCAGTGCAACCACAGCATTACTCAGCACAACCACAGCAACACTTAGCGCCACAACAGCATCACTCAGCGCCACCACAGCATTACTCAGTAGCACCACAACATCACTCCGCGCCACCACAGCATCCCTCAGCACCACCATAGCTTCACTCAGCGACACCACATCATCACTCAGGGCCAACACTGCATCACTCGGCAACACCACAGGATGACTCAGCACCACCACAGGATGACTCAGCACCACCACAGCATCGCTCAGCACCACAACAGCATCGCTCAGCACCACCACAGCATCGCTCAGCGCCACAACAGCATCGCTCAGCGCCACAACAGCATCGCTCAGCGCCACCACAGCATCGCTCAGCGCCACCACAGCATCGCTCAGCGCCACCACAGCATCGCTCAGCGCCACCACAGCATCGCTCAGCGCCACCACAGCATCGCTCAGCGCCACCACAGCATCGCTCAGCGCCACCACAGCATCACTCAGCGCCACCACAGCATCGCTCAGCGCCACCACAGCATCGCTCAGCGCCACCACAGCATCGCTCAGCACCACCACAGCATCACTCAGCGCCACCACAGCATCACTCAGTGCCACCACAGCATCACTCAGCGCCACCAATGCGCCGCCACAGCGCCACCAATGCGCCGCCACAGCATCACTCAGCGCCACCACAGCATCACTCAGCGCCACCAATGCGCAGCCACAGCGCCACCAATGCGCCGCCACAGCATCACTCAGCGCCACCACAGCATCGCTCAGCGTCACCACAGCATCGCTCAGCGCCACCACAGCATCGCTCAGCGCCACCACAGCATCGCTCAGCGCCGCCACAGCATCGCTCAGCGCCGCCACAGCATCATTCAGGGCCACCACAGCATCGCTCAGCACCACCACAGCATCGCTCAGCACCACCACAGCATCGCTCAGCACCACCACAGCATCGCTCAGCACCACCACAGCATCATTCAGCACCACCACAGCATCATTCAGCACCACCACAGCATCACTCAGGGCCACCACAGCATCACTCAGCGCCAAGACAATATCACTCAGCACCACCACAGCATCACTCAGCGTCAAGACAATATCACTCAGCACCACCACAGCATCACTCAGCACCACAGCAGTATCACTCAGCAAGACCTGAGTATCATTCAGCATCACCTCAGCATCGTCTCCGCAACAGTCACCACCACCACCACTACCACCTCAGCACCACCTCAGCCTGCTCTCGGAATCTGGCATCTGTTGATTCTCCCCTAGCGTCTGGCCGCTACTAGTGTTATAATACAGGTACTAGTTCCCAACCTTCACCCTCCGATTGTTTATGCCCCCTCAAAAAAAAAGCTTTAACAAACAACCATTGCAATAGGCAGAAACAAGTTGCCAGCATTGCAAGAACAAAAGAAAACCGAGGACATTTTTTATTGTAAATACTTTTTTTAATATGGTCGTTCAGTTTTACATAATGCCTTCTTGGTCATATATAAAGTAACAAAAATGCTTCTGACACTTTTTTATTATAACTTTTCAGCATGCTGCACAGCAGCCACACTTCTCTACAGCACAGCTTGAAGACATTGGCAAAGTCAATAGCTCTGGCTAAACACTTATAAGGCCCCAAAGGCGAGACCTATTGGCTATGCCAATGCTGGTTTTAAATGCTGGGAATTTAAGCGATGTGTGAAAAAACAAGGGACACCCTACTCACACGGAACCAGGGTACTTTACAGTTTAACAGAAAACAATGGTTCCTGTGGACAATCAGTCAAAGATACTTAATACATATTAGCACAATTACAATAATTGAAGGCAAGGAGATGTCGGAAAGAGAAAAGGCATATAGCATGAATTTGGTATGAAAATACGTTGCTTTATATAATGTAAACACATTATTTTAAATCCAGTGCATGGTGTCCCAAGTGATTGTGAAACCTACATTTCAAGGTTGTGACTCATTGTGACATAAAAACAAGGTTTCATCAAAAATGTACAAAAGCGACCATTAAATCAATACATAATGAGTGCTCGCAGCCTACTAATGCAATAATAGTAGCTGACAAAAGGTTCGCTTCACTTAGTCGACGACGTTTCGACCCACTTGACAATGTGGGGTCTCATCAGGACCTAGCAATGAAGGGGCACCTAAAAAATAATAATAACCAAGGTTTCAGTAATGGGGTATGGTGGAGAAAACTAGAGAATTGCCTCAAAAAGGTAGATTGTCAATCGGTAATCATACCTGGGGATGACTGTCAGATAACGTGGTGTGCACCGTGTGGAGGTGAAAAAGGAAAGAGGGTACTCACATAGGGCCCAGCCGGGCACTGTGGGGATGAGAAATTAGGAATATTTAAAATAAATAAGGGCACACAGGGTACATACTCGATGTCATCAGCTCTATTAAAAATAGAACTTACCCTACAGAGGGGAGGGTACTGGCAGTCAGGATGGTTTAAGATAGAAAGCCTTAATAAGCTCAGAAGGGCGATAAGATGTTGTCATGAATTTCTGAAAAAAGAGGGTTGAGAAACCCAGGAAATACACATATTGCACAATAAGTCAATTTCTGAGGTGATTAATTCGGAGATCTCTTACCCGTGGTAAAGGGGCTGGTTTCAGTTAACTACTCATTTTTTATAACAAAAATACCCACACATCACATCACCAGATGTTAGATATGTTTCTGCTACAAATATAAATTTAGCATAGGGACTTATGTTCCAACACTGGAAAAACACAGTCTGCTGCAATTTATGTGGCACCACCCTATATAAAAGTTAATAACTAAGATTTTCAGAAGCTGAGAAAATGCAGGAAAATACCCTTTGCAATACATTAAAAAAGCACTGAAAAATGAAACACTAAATAACACTTATGACAGTGGTAACTTTCAAACAGTATCTAACAACTGTAGGTCAACAGTCAATCACTGACATAAGGGCAGTAGAAGCGGTGTCGGATTCCCTGCCACAGAGTTGGCGGTACGCCTGCTAAATTACGATGTTGGCGGTCGGTTGAAGGAAAGACTGCCGGAGTATCGCCAACACCGCCAGCCATTCACAGACAGGAATCGAAGATATTGGGGTATAATACTCACCCATTCCCTTTTCTTCCCTTCAGTCTCCCACGTGAATCCCTTCCTCCAGGGCCCCCATTCACAGCAGCATCTTGACCCCGAAGAAAACAACCCGGTTGGCGCTGAAATCCAGGTAAGTTCATTTTGCACTATTTACCTATTGACTGGACTGGGCACATATGGTCTGCACTCCGGCAATGGGAAAGTACTCGTAGTCGGTATTTTTCACGTGTCATGCATATGTGTACATTTAACACTTGTGCAGTCAAGATGACGACTCATGAAAAAATATTCCCCAATGTCAGAAACAGCACCGCTGGCCCAGCGGAGACATCGTAATACAGTGGGTGGGAGACAGCTGTGGTCTTCTTGGGACCGCTGCGAAATGGCGGTGAGGCCGCCAAACTCGTAATGAGGCCTATAGACACGGTTTCTTGATTTAGATCATTACATCATTGGCAATATGAGTTTTGGAAGGTTAGTGTTTGCTGCCAATCTGTCAAGAGATTTTGCTTTTGCAATCAAAGCATTTCTAGGATCACCTCAGAGTTGGGAGCATCTATGACGTCAATCAATATTCTTTCTTGGTGGTGGGTGGTACAGGACATAATCATTCAACAAACTACCCTAGTTCTCTAGCAACTGAGCTGCCTGTGATAGGGCTCAACTCGAATGCCACCATGACCTTTACCATGATCTGTACTTGAGATGGGTTCAAGAAGTGGATCTGAAATTTTATTAAGAAATCGGAAAATTCCAAAGGCTTCCACGAAACGTATGGCCTTATTTATAGTCTGGTGGACAAGTTACTCCACCATGTTTGTGGCAAGGTACTTTGTCCACCGAACTTGCAGTCTGCCTGTTCTATTTAGAGTCAGGTGAGCAACCATGTTTCTGCAGATAGAACCTCCACTGGCTATGCTAGCAGAAACATTTGAACAAAACCTGACAGACATTGGGCAGATGGTTAAGGTACCTTTCACCGTCCATCCTACTTAGGGAAGATGTTAGAATATATTGTTTTCCCCTTCGGGACTGCCAGGGAAAGTCTGGGAGGCCTGAACAGCAAAGTGAAAAAATTACCCCTATCCACCAGGAGAAATTTCCTAGCATGTCAGGGACATTGACTGTTTTTCAAAGAGAATCTTCTGTTTTGGGAGCTTGTTTTGAAGCAGAAAAACACTTCACTGAGCAACTGCATTAAACATGGTGGCCAGTCGTGACAGAACCTTTGCTGAAGGCATAGTAATCCCTGCCTGCTTTGCAAAGATTTTCAATATGGCGGTCAGTCTTCCACAAGGGCAGCGGAGTAAATTCCTCTGCTTCCCTGTCAGATGTGCTTTAAACCTAAATAAGCCACTTAGTCTGCATTGGAGGAGAAGGCAGTTGTGTCCCTATGACAGGAGGCAACTACATCAAAGATGAAGGAGTAGACGAAGCAACGCAAAATGTGTTGAGGATGGTACACCCCATGGATTACCTACATTAGGGCCCCGATGACTAGCAGTCTTCTTTTCCTGGGTTTCTAGGGCAAGAAGACTGTGACAAGGTGCAGTGGCTTCTTGCCGAGAGGTCACTAATTCTGTACTGCAGCCTTCTATAAAGCCACCTGGGAGAGTAAGCAAGGCCTCAATCTGTTGAGTTCTTGTGGCTGCAGAAAGATGAACCCTCAGAAGTAGATTGGAGGCAAAACCCTCCTACCTCGTAAACTACCACCCCTAACCAATATAACAGAATGGACAGTTTGAGGCACCCCCACAGTGGTAAGGAAACTGATAGCAGTGATGCCAAAAGAACTATAATGAGACAAGGTCAATAATAAGTAAGAAGTAATTATGCTACAATAAAAGTCTTTGTTATTGGCAATTCTCATTTCCTCCCAATCAATCAACCTTCCTGCAGCCAAACTTCTCAAGAGAATTATCTGATCCATAATGCTCTGCTGTGGATAATCTGTATCTCCAGTAACAGCATACTAGAAGTGACTGCCGATCAGTCTTGAGAATGATACTAGAGCAGTTTCAAACAGAGAGACGACCTCTTAGCACCTCACTCACCCCTGCCAGAGGATAGCTTCACTGTATGAGGAGTGCTCCAGTCAAAACAGAATGGGCAGGAGAGTGGTACAAAGTAGTAGGGGATAAGAGTCAAGGGGGTGAAGGGAAAGAAGGCAGGAACTGGAACAAGGTCACTAAAAAGTCTGATTATCTAAGCAGTAAATGGAAGTTGCTGTGACACTGCCATTTTGTATCTGTGCCTAAATGCATTCCCTAATTGTTAATTGATTTCAGGCAATCTTGTTGGATGCGAGTAGGCAGCTCACTGCAGAGGGAAATGCACTAATGAAGCAGTTCTCACATGATATCGGCTTCTATCTCCCTCCATAGTGTCAGCATATTCTGGAGGCTCCTGCTGTGTGGGCAGCCACACTCCACATGGCATCAGTCTTCATTGCGCTTTTGCCCCTACTACAGTCATACTATGTCACCAATTTCATATGACTGGACGATGTAGGTGAGTGTATGTGCGGCTTCCAAGAGTGACAGGTGAAGTTTGGGTGAGTACAATAGTACTCTCACCTGAAAGGATGTTTACGGTGGTGGAGTCTGGAGGCTAAAAAACACCATGATAATGGCAATGAGCTATTTATCTGGTGATGTCCACTCACCAAAGGAGTGCCAACTGGCTTTGACATAAGTATCGACCCAGAACAAAACATTTCTTGCCCGGCATCCATGTAAAATTGATATGGTTGAAAGGCCTGGTCAGTAGCAGTTGAAGACTGCTGTCCAGGGCACCGCAAATTCTACAAGTCACCATTTCATTAAAAGACCAGAAATGAGATGTCCCATTGAAGTACTCATGGGCTTTGGAAAGGTTTTCCTGGTGAGATGTTTCGTTGGTCTTCCTAGTGGGAAACAGCGTTTACAACGCTGTTATAACAACGCAGTGCTTTTACAACTCGGTCGTTACAACGACCGTGTTGTTACTACACAATACCTTTACATCGCAAGTCATTACAACGACTTGCTGTAGGGGGCGCTAAGGTATTGGGTATGAAATCCAACACCTTCCCTGCTGTTGCGCAAACTGGAGTAGAAATAGTAAATAATATTATTCCTAAGTCCAGCGTGCCCCCTACAGCAAGTCGTTGTAATGACTTGCGATGTAAAGGTATTGCGTACTAACAACGCGGTCATTGTAACGACCGCGTTGTAATAGTACCCGATGTAATAGCATGCGTTGTAACTTGCTATATTCCTTTCTAGTAGAAAGTAGAGAAGGCAAGTCGCTTAAATCACTTTTGGGCGATTCTCCTACGTGAAAGCAAGAAAACCAACTCAAGGAACATTTGGGCCCTGGTAAACCGGCAGGTGAACAGGACTGGCAGCCCTGGTTGTGCGAACATCTTCTAACCAGAATGGTCATCCTTCCTTTCAAGGCACTTCATGTTGAGCGATGACTTAGCCTGCCAGACCAGTCACGCTCCTCACCAAGGAAGTGACTGGTCCTCCACCACTCCAAATTGAACCACCACCCCTGCCACTACTCAAGACCGCGACTGCTCGTCCCTTTCTCTTGTGGATCCACCATCTATGTCTAGCCGGCAGCAACAGGTACTGGCCAAGGCCGATTCAGATGGAGCTCTTAGGCCTGTTAGAATAAAAATTATGCTTCTGACCGTTTTTACGTAAGTTAGCATTCGCTGCGCCATTTTGTGTACCTGGGCCATTTTGTATTATGATCGAAACTAATTCCCTGCCAATTCTCGGAAATGGCCTTCTCTAGGTTATGTTTCTTTGGAGCTGAGTTTTGTTACACTAATGAATGCACTGTTCTTATTAGCGCATACCTTTTCTCTAGATGTAAGCCCTCTCCCACTTGTCTAGTGACGGGCACAGGCAGGAATGACCTTGACTGATAGATAATGTGTGCCCGGATTCAGAAATGAAAATTACTCCCTTGTAATTTACTGACCAGCTGCATCTCTCTGGAAAATTCCATGGTGGGCGTGTTTTAATTGATTCTGAAATGTACATAATGTATTGTTATGCCTGTTGAATTCAGACTCTCTCTGCAGCACTCTTAGCGACTGGGCAGGCAAGGCTCCGCTCTGAGCGAACTTTGAATAAACTGTTATTGGTTTGTATTCTCTACTGTCTGAACGACTCTTCATTTCGTAGAAGGCAGAGAGGTGGTCGTGAGTGACCCGAATCAAGCCACTTCCTTCAGGCCCAACGGCCTTCCCCAGGCACTCTTCAAGCAGAACATTCCCTTTTGGAGAGGCAAACTCTCTTCGCTCTTTGACTACTGTTTGAGATGCTCGGTAATTCCAGAGTCGTGGTGGGGGGCCATTATTCAACCTATCTACAAAGGAGGTTCCAAATCCGACCCCAGCAATTATAGATTGATTGCTCTTCTGGACAACGAAGCAACATTATTTGCCAGTCTATTGCTGAAGGATCTGCAGCAATGGGTGGAGCTGAGGGGTCTCATTCTGAAGAACCAAACAGGATTTATTGAAAAATCTGGCACACTGTCTAATTTGTTAGCCATATCTATCCTATCTGATAAAGCACTCACCTCACGCACCCTGCTGCATCGTTTGACTGTGTCCCAATGGGGGCCCTCTGGTTACAACTAAAGAAATGGGCTATTCCATCTAAACTCCTGGAGGCCATCAATCAGATGCACGCTAACACCTGAATCCGCATCAAACTGGGCGACGGATCCTGTTTGTCAAGAAAAATCACTACCACGCGAGGTGTAAAGCAGGGGTGCGTGTTAGCCCCCCTCCTTTTTAACCTGTTTATCTCTGACTTGCCCAGTGCCCTCGACATTATCATCAATCTTTCCCCAAAGTAGGAGGGGAACGCATCAGCAATCTGCTATATGTCAATTACCTTGTCCTGTTCAGTTACACAAGAGTGGGGTTGCAGCGCTTGTTAAACCTGCTGCACTCCTATACCTCCACCAACAACTTGGAGGTTAATCTAATAAAACTAAAATCGTAACACTTGGCAGGAAAAGCTTCAAGGGGGGGCTGCTGGTTTTATAATGGCAACAAGATAACAAAGGAACAATATTACAAATACCTGGTGGTCCTAATTAACGAAAGGGGTACTTTTGGCCGGCAAATGAAGTAAGTTTAATTAAAAGCTGCAGATGACCCTCCCAAAACTATCAAGCATGCTGTGGGAGTAAGCCTCCTCCCTCTGATGAAAGTCACGAGGGAAAAAAGAATCCCATCTCTGTTTTACAGCAGCAAGATCCTACTGGGAAGAGATTGTAAGCTCTTGAACAAGCTTGTCACCAAGATATACAAATTTGTCCTTCGCCTGCCGAGATCTTCCTCTGCTGCTCAGATTCGGCTGTACCTGGGTCTCTGCGATCAGAAGGCTGCCAGAGTTGGAGCTTTCCTAAACTTATACCACAAACTTAAGTTTGCCATGAGAAGACGCTTACAGGCCCTATTGTGGGACGAGATTCAATCTGGCGGCCCAAGACTACCTTACTATTTGCACCTTGAGGACTGTCTTAGCACCTTGAATGTGAGAGAGCTCTAGGCTTCCAACATGAGTCAATTGGCCTTCAAGCAATGTATTAGAAATGTGTGGGCCTTTATTCACATCAGGCTGACATGGACGTTTTAGCTAAACATAAGCACGCATGGGTGGTTATTAATTCCTACCTACTAGTGTCTCCCTCACACTACTTGTCCAGCACCTATTCATAACACCAGAAGGCAACATTTATGGCCCTCAAGCTCGGGGAATGGCCCTTTCTAAAACACCTTGCCATATGGCGCCGTCGTCTGAAACAACTTGCAGGCGCTGCAGTATGGATGAGGAATCCTTCGAACATGTCGTCTGCAGCTGCGCAGTTCTCCTTGAGTATCGTAAATCTCTCCTGAAGCGGGAATGGAACAAACTGAGTATTTGCTCATGCCCGCAGGCTATTATTGCCTCTCTTAATCCCGACAATGCCGCCCTAAATATCCAGTTGGCCAAGTTTGTCACCTTAGCTGCCAAGAAACGATGAAGCTTGAGGGTTCTGTCAAGTGGCTCCGGTTCCCCCACCCTTGGGGATGCCTCCCTGGGACCTCGATCATAAAAGCTCCTTTATCGCTTTCTGTACTATCGGATGGTTAAAGTCAGCACTGTGCATGCCCTGAGCAGAGCACTGTTAATTACCATTGTGTATACTATGAAACCTTAGTCATTGGATGCTGCGAGACTTGTCTCTCATTCAGTGTCTACCAAAGAACTTTATTGTATTATCCTCATAATCCTAGTTCTCTGTACTCCGTTTCTTTTACTTTAATGCTGCCCTAGTCCTGAGTGTTAAACGCCTTTGGCCAAAATTTCACTATTGGCATTGTCTCTGTTCCACTTTGCCCAGTTCCTTCTTTGCAATGCACTTTTTCCATTTTTAACTTATTGTGGTTTATATACCGGGCCTGGCTGAGAATTTTTGGGACACGTCCCAATGGCCCATGGTTCGCAGACTGTTCGTGAAAAATTGCTGCTATCACTTGTTACAGCACGTGCACTTTGTCCTGAATTTGCATTCTCTTTTTAATCTTTCTTTTAAATTTGATGCTTGCGCTAAACTGCTTGCAAACTAGTAATAATGCTCTTGTCGTTTTTTACCTTGATGCTTGATTTAATATGATTGCAAATCTAATTCACTGCTCCTGTTTTTAGGTATGTGTAATAATCGTTGCGTGCGCTGGTCTTATTGTTATACAGTTAAATACCTACTTTTTTTACTTGATTCGCTATTTTAAAACTGGTTTGTGTTTTTGCTAAAATTGTAATGGTTTATAATTAACCACACAATAAAGAAACTTTATTGATTTCTTAGCAGGTGGGATTACACCAGTTGGATTCTTTAGAGTGCACAGAACACGGTCCACTAGCTATGGACTCATAAGTTTCGAAAACATGTGCAGACTTAGCTTGCAAATAAAGCAAAGCGCTACTAACAGAATAGTGATGTGTCTGTGACCTCTGCTCCTACCCAGAAAGATACATTCTAGTGGGGATGAGGCGTGTGCATCTCAGAGACGCTGTTAAACAGGATAGTTCCTAGCTCTATTCTCTGACAGAGATGGTTGTGACTGACATTATATTCATAATGGAAGGATAATGTTAGGGCCTAATGTCCTGAGCGAATGGATGCATAAACAAACACAATAATAGCAGAGCTAGGAAGGGGTCCAGTGGAGCCAATGTGTAACTCTTTCAGTCCTAGATAAACCTGCCCAAGTCATAAAAATCAGTTGACTGAAGTTTGAGAAAAAAGGTTTAATCCATTTAGGTGCACACACAAACTCTCCTATCCAGCTCCACAGCCAGGTGAGTGATGTGTGGTGGTGGATCTTGTACTGGGCTGCAAACAAATCCAGAAGGACCAGGGCACTCAAAGGAGGGTCCCACAAATGTCTGCTATCTCGAATTCTGTTATTCTTGAGAGTCTTGGTCTGACTGGTATCTTTGTCTGCCTCAATCATCACCTTCAAAAGTGGTTATCTTGCTTGATGGTATGCCCTCAAACAAGTGAGTTTACTTTTATAACACATTTTATTGATTTTAGAGAAACAACATAAAATACAAACGTCGGCCTCGAAGGCCTCCCTATCGAGCGCAAGGCAACCAGTATAGGCACAATCAGTACACAGTATGATATACTTTCCATTCCGATAACTTGTAGGTAATTGTGATTATACACAGACTGAGTCCCTCATGCGCACCATAGGTCCTAATCAGTCCATGGGGCCTCCATAGCGAGTCCAGGGGACCCATATCTGCTCAAATTTCTGAGGGACACCTCGTGCTTTAAATCCCAATTTCTCCATGGCTGCACAGTGATCCATGCCCCCGACCGACTCCTGTGATGGTGGTGCCCGCTCATTCCTCCAATGTCTCGCCAGGTCTCTCTTAGCCACCATACACACCATAGCAATGAAGGCTCTCGTGGCACGAGATTCCGCCAGGGTGTCCATGATTCCCAACACCACAACTTTGGGGTCAAAAGTTAGTGACCGCCCCACCACCTGCCAAATTACCTCTGGACAGTACCCCAGGGTGATTGGGCAGTCCCGCAAAACATGGTAGAGGGAGCCCAGAGTGTTGGCACTGGAGACACTTGGGCCCCGGGCGCGACCCATCTGCCCGAGCGTCGCCAGGGAGCAATAAATCCAGTGGAAGTACTTGAACTGTATTAAACGAAGGCGCATAGAAATAACCAACATTCTGGGGGCCATTTTCGCTTCCATCCACTCATCGTCATCAAGTCTCCACATCCTCCTCCCATCACGTCCTAAGGGCCAGCAGGGGGTCGGGCATATGAAAAAACAGTGATTTATAGAGGCGCAAGACACCCCCCTCTACCATGGTCCTCCATTACCAACTTGCATTCCAGAGGATTAAATTCAGGGAGGGAAACCAGTCTGTCCCTGTAGCCCTGCAAGGCATGGCGCAGCTGAAAGTATCTAAAGAACTGTGAGGAGTGCAAATGGAACTCAGCTGCCAACTCTTTGAACGATCGCATGCATCTATCTCCCCAGACATCCCCGAGTGTTGATATGCCGATGAGATCCCAAGCATGGAACTCCGCAAGGCCCGCCGTCTCTGAAAGCCACATCCCATATGCCAAAGGTGAGGTCGCCCCGGTAACAGTAACATACCATTTCATGTGGCGGAGAGCTGCATACCAGCACTAAATGGAGACCTGGGTGACGGGCATCAAGGGGGAGACCTGCCATGCAGCAATGAGAGCACTCCATAAGGTCACAGCAACTCCAGTTCCAGCTGTGGGCTGGGTAATCCCTGTCTGCCCTGAACCAATCATTAATGGTGACCAGCTGAGCACTAGTGAAGGCTTCAATGGTATCTTGAAAGGTGACTCTAGGTCGCTGAGTATCCTCCTTTAATGCAAACCAATATGAATGTTACAGAAAATAAAATGCACATTTATTTTTATAGGAAACCGAATTGAGACACTACACAATGTTTAGGTATTGATAAATGTAAGCTTGTATTTCTGATTTCATGGACTATTGTAGAAGTTTGTTTTGTTCTCCTATTTTGTAAACCTCCTCGTTCGTTTGTTCCCACATTCCCTATGTTCTTTTCTGCTCCTTTTCTTCAACTCAGTTCAACACTATAATTATTTTGAGTAAACAAGTGCTTTATAAATAAATAAAAAACATAACATTTTCTCTATTCCTCTGATTTTTCTTTGGATTGAGGATTCAGCACACAACCCCAGCCAGGTGTATTACATTCTCTCTGAGAAACAGGCCCTGTTCCCATTCACTGTTAGGAGGTTTAGAAGATGAAGTTTTGTCCCTTTAAATTCTAAGCCCCACCCTCTCTGCAAGTTGTCTTTTTTCAGCCTGGTAACTATATATTTAAGCTTTTCCAAGACTGTCTCACTATTTGCAGCTGGTATTGCACAGCTTACCATGATGCCTGCCTCACAAGCGAGTGGTGTGTCTTGTTCAATAGCACCAATGCCTGATTTTGACATGTGGCAGGACTACCTGCAACTCTCCAGTGTTGTTGCAGCCATTATTGAAGAAAGAAGAAGAGAATGGGAAGACCAGTACAACAACTTGCTGGACACCACCTCTGGGCAGATCTCGCCAACCAGCCTGGATATGTCTTTCCGACAAGCAAGTGACATCAGTTGCAGCGACAGCAGCAGTTCGGATGGTCAGGGTGACACAATGGGTGCTTGTGCGTCAATGCTGCCCAATTCACCTGGCGGCCTATGCAACTTCTGCAAGCATAATGGTGAGTCAAAGAATGTCTACTCATCCCATATGCTCAAGAAGAGCGACGGAACCATTATATGTCCTGTGCTGCGCAAGTATACCTGCCCACTGTGCGGAGCCACTGGCGACAGAGCTCATACCCTGAAGTACTGCCCACTAAACCAGGAAAAGCAGTCACTGTACCGCAAGAGTGGGCGCAACTCAGCTGGCAGGCGAGTGAAACGCTAATGGCAATCTTGGTGCAGAAAGGAGGGCCACCAAAAGGCTAAACAAAACAACAGTTCACAAATGTAGGACTTTACAGATCTTCTAATGAAAGAAAACTGTGATTTTCGTTTGCTTCACTGATAGCCACTGGACTTTTTTTTTTAAAACAAGCAAAGATTTTGTTTTGCTAGAATCAACGAAAAAAAATTGGTGATTGTCTACTATGAAAGAACATGCAGAAATACCACAGAAAAGAAACAACCCACCCAGCAGTCCGACAAGATCACTGCAGGAACTTGCATAAATAATGTTGGTTTTAAAAAGGGACATAAAACGTAAGCATACCCTGTTTATTTCATAATGCAAGGTTGTACTTTTCTCATTGCTTCTGCTTTTTCCGCTTCATTGATCATCTGCTATTGTACCTTTGATGGCACTCGCTGCCCTTCCAATAACTGTAGTTGAATGTTCTGAATATTTAAAAAAATTCTGGAAAAAAATGTTTAAACTGTTTTTAGTTGGACATTAAACATGTTATTTGAGCATCATTCAGCCTTGTGTGACTACTTATTTAGGAAGGCTAGTGTGACAGGGATACCTAGTGTGTGAGAATTTGCATACACGATTGGCTGACATGCTATGCCCACCATACTATGCCAACGCAGATGTGGATTATCAGGTTGTCCACATTGCAGCCAGAACTGCGTTCTAAACCATGCTTCCTCACTCGATCAAAGTGTCAAAACCTTGTACTTGAGTTTCCCTTCACCTAGCAAAACTGCTTGAGTTTTTATCTGACTAGAACTACATATTTCACAGGCAATTCGGGGCAGCAACATATTATATGTTGTCTGTTAGATGATCAGTCAGAGTGGCAGTTTCCTGACATGGAGCATGTCTAAAATGACAACTTGCACTGGTCTGTAGACTATGGAAGAATGACAAGAATAATCTGTTGTGTGTGAACCCGAATATGTGTTTCTGCTCGCACTGCTGGGTGCTCCTCTGGAAGTTGTTAACTTTAGGGGTGACTAAAGACTTCCCTAAAAATGCACTGCTTGTCTTCTCTCTAGCTGTTGGCGCTGAGGGTACGGTTGAGAAATCACAGGGCACAAGGGACTGACATTTTGTGGTTAAATGACTATTGTCAAGCAGGCAATCGTACTTCATTAGGAATATTGGCATTTCAATGCAACAAGGAGAGAAATTAAGGGAGTTTTTTCTGGTAGGACAGGGGGCTGCACTCCATGAACAAGACATATGCCACTTCCTTACTCACACTCTACGCCCTCTGATCTATGCTATGCGCATCTTCCTCCGTGACCAGCACACATTCAGTGATGCTGCACACCCTCAGCAATGCCAGACATATTTTTCACAAAGCTCAACAATGTCCGTTTAAGTCTTGCACACCTTGTACCTGCCGGTGTATGTGCAGGCCTTGACACACTGCATACCGGCTTCACAACATGCAGGCCTGGTTGCCTTCTCACCCCCTCCCCTGCCACACTCTTTAGATACCTAGGTGCCTTATTAACACCACCAGCTATCCTCTGCACTTAAATAACTGCTCTTAGTGGCCCTTGAAAATCCTCTGACCCGCGTCCACATGTGTGACCCCCAGTCATTTTCCGTAGAAGGAAAGAATCTGAACACATTTAACCCATCTTAGGGAAGAGAAGGACACCCCTCAGAAGGAAGAAAGCGGTAGTGGCGCTAGAAGGGCATAAGGGGAAACCCCATACCATCTACTTTATTGCTTCTGGCCAGTGCTTGTGGGAATGTTTTTGTTTTAGGCTGCTTGATATCTATCCCTGCACACAGAAATGATCAAACGATGACTCCAAAGTGTAGTGGGCTGGCCCCTCGTGTTCAGGAGACATAGTAGACGTAGCCGAGATGTATTTCACGTAGTTTATTAAGTCCATAAGAAGAATAGATACAGAGCCCCACCAGGAGCAGCCTGCTAGCTGCTCAGCCCATCTTCCAACTGACAACACTCACACCAGACACCCAAGCATTCCACTCATGTCAATCACACCAACATTCTACACAGAACACTCACACTGGCTGAGCAGCAAGGTCAAGGTGAGAGGGAACATTACAGCTTAACATGAGAATACTACATATCCTCTCCCTTTTATATTGAAAAATAAATGGAACCACATTAAAATGAAAACAACTATACACAGCAATGTTCAAATGATGCAAACAGTCCATAAACCCTGGGATGAATGGTAAAACCACATCACAAGAGGGAAAACAGACAAAAAAAGGAGGAAAGAAGAATGAAAGGAAAACACTAACACCATCCTCCTCCTTTAATAGAGAACAAAAAGCGAAAAAGAAAGAAGTGTAAGAACAGCTCACAGGTACCAAGTGAGCAACAACCACACAGAAAGTAAAGGGGGAAACGTACCCCAAGACTAAAACACTGTGGGCGGACGACACCCAAGGAAGTACTCTTCATGTAAGAAAACTGTGGGGAAGGGAACCATGACCCAACACCCCACCCCTCATGTGAGGGACACATGCTAAAAGCAGTGTAACAACTAGTGTAGTATGGGACTAACACCCAAGAACAAGTGCAGCACAAGAAAACAATACAGGTGCAGCACAGTGTGGCAAACGCACACAATACGTCAACGTGAAGCACAGGGTGACTTACACAACATGACGTAAAAGCAGGATGAGGCGCATGGCGACTTACACACAACACGACAATGTGAGGCGCAGGGCGACTTACACACAACATCACAACGTGAAGCGCGAGGCGACTTACACACGACTTGACAACATGAGGCGCAGGGCGACTTACACAAAATGGCAAGGTGAGGCGTGGGGCGGCTTACACACAACATGACGCAAATCGAGGTGGTGGGACTAACACCTAAAAACACACCCGAAAAGTAAAGATGTATCCAACATACCCAAATGGGGAAAAACACCCCATAACCCAAACAGCGTAAGGGGTTAACAACAAACATGTAGAGAGACAAATGACATGGAAATGGGGCTAAAACCCATACCAAACGTAGCAAAGGAATAAACCCCTTAAGCCAACACCTAGAGTAAAGGTACAAAGGCTTAGCAAAACTTAAGCAAGAATATAAAGAGGGGACATGGGACAGAGACCCACTCCTATCCCTTAGGCAGGGATACAATGTCAGAAAGAAAAACGTAAGAGATCTAATGACAACAAAACCTGTACGTGTGAAATGGAAAATAACAATGTCGCCATACAGCAATAACATATCATTCTAAAATCATAAGTTTCATTTTCCTGTGAAATAAAACATTTTAACGTTAAATCTCTTCATCATGCACCACAAACTGTCAATGGTGTGCCTGTCACCGCGATAATGGGGAACAGGCGTTCCAAGTACAAACAGGACTTCGCAGAGATGAAGTGGCTCCAGGAGACATGCAAGAAGATAGTACTTTGCAGCAGAGACGACGCCCACTGAAGATAGAAGGGCTCTTTGGCTTGTTAAAGAATAGGAACTCACCACATGACTCCCCGAAGTGTTCAGGACCAACCAAACTCGAAACACAGTTCAAACGTAGAGTCTGCCTGGAAGTCAATTCCGGTCCGGACGACTGTTGCGCTTACCCAAAAGGTGTTACTGAGGCAAACAAGAGGAAAGAAGCGATTCACCGCCCAAAGTAGAAACAGTCATGGCGCTTACAAGTAAAACGTTGCAGCCAAAACAAAGTGGAGCGAAACGATCATCAAACTGCGATGCTGGTGCTGACTTGACAAGCGAAAAACTTTATTTGCCGAACACAACATGGTTTGCAGATAACACGAAGCAGAAAACACAGCAATCATAACTTCTGACAGAAACCTCTAATCAAAAGATGGCGGCACGCTCAGGAGACGCACGCCGAGAGGCTTGCGGTCACAGCGTGCTACCAAGAGCTGCACAACAGCTAACTGTGCCGCGAAGATGAAGTGACGTCACTGAGGGTCCGTGGCAGGCATCGCAGGACAGAATGACGCCGATAGGTGAGCGCGTGATGAATGTGACTCGCGCCTCAGTTTTTTGAAGCGGCAGGTGGTGGTTGAACTGGCACTGATGCAATGTTGGCTCAAGGGACACCAACAATGAAAGACGACAAATGTCACACTGTCACTGTAGCTCACTACACAGATTCCGTATCGTTGGCCGGCAGAACAGACACAATAAAACACGATGCCACTAGGACATTACTCTTACCTAGTGCTTGCGCTTCCCATGCGCTTGTAAGGCACTGCTGGTGTGTGGCCCAAACACCACACACATCTTTGCGTAGAATCCAGTTCCTCAATGCCACAGTTAGAGTAAACACACCTTGCACATTGTAGTTGAAGACACCACTGCTCTCCAGGAGTAGGTTGCCAGGAGCACGTAAAGCACCTCCTTAGTAGCGCACACATCAGGAGGTTGACAGGCTTGTTGCAGATGTAATGTACATGTGAATCTCACTGTGCGCAGCGTCCATACCTTAAGAGTTTACATGTAGAATGACAAAAAAAGAAGTGGTTTCCTTTCCTTGATGGTGCAGTTCTTGTTTTTATTCGGTGAATATTGAACAACCTCACAATTAAGACCTGAGATGGATGCTGTAGTGTCATAAGGTCCAGTCAATGCAAACTGAAAATTAAAATAGCCATTTCAGCTACCTGCAAAGGCACACTTTGGAGCCAAATCGAAATTATAAACTGAGGCTCCAAGACTACTGTTAATTTTGAACAATGCAGCTCTGTTACTACAGTGTCTCCTCCAGATGTAGGGCTGACACCTGCTCAAGTAGCCACAGAAAAATAACATCTATAAACAATGATACGTGGATATTTTGGAATACGCAACTACCTTTCTTTCTTTTCCACTTTGGCACAGAGGCAGCTAAAAGGAGATACTGATTTAGAGATTTTAAAAGTGACCATCGGACTTAAACCTAAGCGAAGAACACGAGCTGAGAATTATTTCAAGTAGAAATTAGATACATTAATTGCTGACAAATACACTGCAGCGCGTGGCAAAATAAGGCACGAAACACATCGTGAACTCAAAAGTTGGCTTGATAGTGTCACGACGAGAATAGAGCCCGTCCAGACCGAGGTGACGCTGGACCGAGGGCGCGGATTAGGCAAACATCTCTACAGGTTTGCATCGCCTGTTTCGCGAGGGCATTAGTGGCTCGCACCCTTTCAAGAGCCGCCCCTTCTGCAAGCCTCCAGGTCCTCCGACCGCCCAGACACCTATCCCTTTTCAGTCGCTAATCGCACCACAGAAAACAGTGGCAAACTACCACTCGCAACCGTGTCTCGGCAAAATGGATGAAACAATGGAATTCGGTAAAAGCCGGAAGCACTCCCTATCAATAAAAGTAGAGCCTGTGCAGCTCAGATCCGATGGGGTCACTGCTTTCTTCAATTTAGTCAGCTCGGTGTGCTGCTGCTTAAGTCTGTTGACAGTTCGATCGGGACATCAGGCGAAAGCAACAGCACGCCGCGCTAATAATCCAAATTATCTTGTTTGGTTGTGGGTTTGTCGTGAAGATGTACCAGGTGTTCATTATGCCATTGCCATGTATATTAGCATTGATAGAACCAGTACATACGGCCTGAGCACATTACATGGGGAGAGGGCATTCGACCTCGAAGCTGATGGGACTGGGTTCCAGTCTTGGCAGGGACCCCAAACTTCCTGTGATTCTGGGCAAATCACTTAAACTCCCGGTGCCTAACAAAAACAATACAATAGGTCTTGCATTTGTTCAAGTTAGAGCTGTTGGCCTTGAAAATGACAATGTTTTTTACTTGTGCTTATTTATACCAGTGCCAATAGCGCTCTGCAAATATAATGACTCCCCCGCAAATAAAAAAACAAAAGTAAAAAACATTGTCATTTTCAACACAAACCGCTCTAACTTTAACAAATGCGAGACATATTGGAAATGCTTGTCTTCTTTCTTGCCATTTTCCTTCCTGCTCCCAGCCAACCATTGAGAATGCGGCTGTCCACGGTCTCTGTTTGCCAGCCAAGCCGTCGAGAAGGGTCGTTCATCGTCGCCGTCCTTACAGGCCCGGCCGTGCCACGTGCGCTGCTACACGACATCAGCCACGGTGAGTGCACCATAGCCCCCCCCCCCGTGCCCCGTCTCCGGGACAGTCCCGGGGCCATGGCGCGGGCAGCCATGATGGGGAGGTGGGAGCTCTTTGTGAGCACGGCCGGTCGCCTGCGGCCTTGGCCTGTAATCGGTGCAACAGGGGGACGCCTCCCGGGGTTCCTTGAGGGTTGGGTAGTGTGCATCGGCGTACGGGCATGGTTTGCCCTCCGTCGCCGACGCTACATTCACAAATTGCTTTGGGATGACCCGGGGGTTAAGTAGCATCCTCCCAGCCGTAATTTTACTCTGGTTCGGCTGGGGGTGGTGCGCGCCGCTCCGTGACCCTAATAGAACGGGGAGGATGTCGCACGAGCACTTGGCAGAGGTTCGGAGGAGCCATCCTCCGTTGAGGGACTGCGGGGGCGTCCACGTTCATGCAATGGGGGCCACTGCCAGTAAGACGCACAAGGCGCCTAAAACCCTGAGGAGGCGCTGTGTTGTTAGCATTCGTTGCGACACAGTCCACTAGCATGAGTTACCTTTGGCCGGTACTCACGGGTGCCTCCCCTGTGCCGGGGGGGGGCGGCGGCAAGCGCTGTCTGAGACGCCCCCCCCTGCCCAAGTGCCTTAACCGACCATATTGCAGAATTTTGCGGGGGGTAGTAGCCGGGGGACGGTGTCCCACTGTCCCCGTGGCGCTGGGGGTCGGGGACATGTTCAATGGCACCGGGCCCGAGTGTTACAGCGCACAGTTACTGACACCACGAGGAGCCTGCCACAATCGGGTTTGCGCCAGGGAGAGGCTCTCTTGTTTAGTGTCCCTCTCGATGGTTGAGAGTTCACTTTGCTGGATTTCAAGCGCCAATGCCCTGATGCAGTTGCGGTAGGTGACGGGGTTGTTTCTGGGCATCTGCGGTCGCCCAGCAAGTGTGGGTGAAACGAGCGGGCTAGGCGGGGGAGATCCTCAGCCCGACGGCTTGTCGACAGCGGCACGTGGATGACGGTGTGACTCTGATCCCTGAGGACGTGGGAATTGGGTGAGCGGGCGGTGGGGGCGGCGAGGTCGCCTTGCCCCACCCGCTGTTAGGTTCATGGCGGAGCAAACTGCGTTCACCGGAGGCTGCGGGGGGGCAGTGGGCTTCGCGCCACTTTCCTCCTCGCTGCTGGGGTGCGACGGGGCTCGCATTGCGGGTCTAGTGGCGTGCTCCCCGGCCCGCGGGGGCCATTCCAGGGGGCGGGCCGACTTTGGGCTCCGCTCGCGGGCTCCCCCCTAAGGTGGTGCTTGCCCCCTAGCCATATGGAGTGCAAGGCTGCATCCCCGGCCCCCCGGCCTTTAATTAACAGCAGCCACTGCATGCGGCACACGGGTGGCGGCGCATGGGGGCAGGTTGCTTCCCCGTGAGGGGGCTCCTCCAGTGGCAGCATCCTCCCACCCCCCCTAGGACGGTAGGTTCATGCGTCCGCTGGGTGCAAGGGGCAGTATGGAGGTGGTGGAGCCGGCTGCTAGGCTCCGGCCCGAGGTCACCGCCGCGAGGCTCCGCCTCCCTGGGCGGGTTTGGGTCGGGCCTGGTGAGCGCTGGCATGCGGGAGCCCGGAGAGGGGGCATAGTGAGCTCGCTGCTGACCCACCATGCGGGGGCTTCGGCCCGCGAGGGTCAAATGATGCAGGGGGATGGTGGGCCGCGAATGTCGCCCCCCCCCCCCCTTTTTGGCGCAGAACCTTCACGCCGTGTCTTTGCCCACGTGGTCCTCATGGTACCACAGGGGTCGTGCGCCAACCTCTCCTCCCCCTCCGGGGACTCGAGGGTGCTGGGGGTGCAGGGTTAGGGGCCCACCTAAGCTCTGCATTTTGTCGTGAAGCGGTTTCTGTTCCGTGCAATATCCCCGCTCCCCCCCTTTTTCTAAGGCCACATAACGGGGTCAGGGGAGTGAGCGGTCTGGGTTGCGGTGGTCACCTACGGTACCTCTTCATGTTTTCCGGTGGGGCCTCAACGTCCGCAACTCCACAACAGGGTGTTGTGATCGGTAGCACCATTCACAGAGGCTTGAGGCATTGTTGCGCGTCGAATGGAGGCTGGGGGTGTTCCCTGGTGAGCCCCTCCTTCCACGGGACCCTTTCTGGGACGGGATTCCCTGCCACAGGGGTTTTTGTAACATCTGAGTGGGGTGCACTTGTGACTTTCTGTTTCCGGAGGGCGCGTGATACAGGGGACACGCTCCGCATTTCATCATTCTCGACACCCAGGGTGGCAGAGCGGATGCGTCCCCCCCATCTCCCGTCCAATGTCACCAGCAGGCCCGCACTTATTGTTTGACAAGATTGCCGAATTTGGAGATCAGAGAAAGGCAGCCTAGCTCCATGGCTGTTAGCAAGTTCTCTGGTAGGACAGCGTGAGTGTAATCTCACTTTTGTTTCAAATATGCCCTTTCCTCGGTTTTCTTTTGCTCCAATATTGTCTAATTGTGTGTTCCTTCTATTTAATTTTAGTTGTTTACTTCGTCCACCAGGAGTGATTTGCTTTCAGGGTAAAAGAGTACCTTTTCGATTTTCAGCCTGGTGAAGAGAACCATACATTCTCCGGGTGCCTGGAAGCAGTTCTCACCTCCTAAGTGTGATGTCCTATTCTGATTTATCGTTTGAGGTCAGAATTCGTAGTCTGAGTCCTGAAGTGGCACCATGTCGGGGGGGGCATTACATCGGGTAGCTTTTGAAGCGAGGGTTGCATGGACGTGTTTTCAGAGCTGGCCTAAGTGCATTTACCATGTGCTTTTGTTTTGGCACCCTGTTTCTCTCTGGATGCGAGCCCGTCCCAGGGGAAGAGTCCAAGTTTGGGAGCCCCTGCCGCTCCTCGGTGCCCTGTTGCCCTGATGGATTATCCGGTTGCAGTTGGGGCAGGGAACTGGGTCCATCAGGTGTCCTCCCTCATGGGCGGAGGGCGGCATAGGGCTTACACGTGCTCAATGGTGCGCGCGGGCAGCATTGGTTGTGATGCGGCGGGCCGGGCGTGGCAAAGCCCGAGGCATGGGCGCTCCACAAGGGGGCTGGGCATCTTTGCTGCACGAGGCATGTTAGGCGCAGCCAAGCAAAGTCAAGGTGGTAGGGCAGCGTCCGCCATGGCAGGATAGGAGGAATGCGCCCAGCTGGCACAGTTGAGACCAGCGCACAGGGACCTATTGAGAAGAGTTCAATTGTAGCCAAAGGTTATTTCGCCGTAACATGCACAGTTGGTGTACCGATGTATCCCCAAGCACATCAACATAGTCAGGCATGCCAGCCAAGATTTACACTTTCCTGATAAGCAAGCAACACACGTTTTATGTGGCAGCAGGCCGCAGTCGTAAAGTTTGTTCATTAACTTCACCAGAAGAAGGTAAATGTCCAGGCACAATGTTACAGCAACCGAGTATGTAAAGTTGTGTATTCTGATTCCTGGGTCAGGGTGGCCAGGGTTACAGAGGTTTAGGGCCCGCGGACTGGTGGTGATCGGGTTAGGGCCGGGGCACCCAAGCAAAGTGGTGTTCATACCTGCACCTCTCCTGCGGCGGGCGCTGCACTAACGGGCCATGGTTCGGTGGCATTGCTGCTCCGGCCTCAGCTGTGCAATTCTTGCGCATTCATGGGTTGCTGAGGTTCTCGTTGGGGTGTGGCGGGTCAGGCCTGAAGAGCACATTTCAATTGGATTTATCAAGCAGTTTCTATAGCAAAACGTTATTTAGTTAAACTGGCATTAATTTATCAGCCTCGTTTTGCTTTATCCACAAAGTGCGAAAGTCAACCCTGGACTTTCATAGGGCTGCTCCGCACTTAATTGGCAGCTCCGGTGCATGTGACAGTCTGCCACTAGTGGGCGCGGTTGCCCAATGTTGATTGACAAAGGTGATGCTTGTGAGCTAATGCAGGCATGCATCAAGAGAGGGGCCTCTTGACACCAGGCTACTCCATAAACCTAACCTGGTTTAGTAACCAGGCCCCAGGGCTGTGTGACTGAGGTACTGGAGATGGTTAGTGCATTGGCTTGCCTGTCCTAAGGCAACTTCATAATAAATACACCAGCCTGACTGGTTCCTTAAGAGGGATAACAGAGCACCATCACGGTGGCCAAGGCGCCCAGTGTGAAGGGCTGCATCCTGCCTCATTCATAAAAAGTATCTCTTGGACCAAAACTGGACCAAAAAAAAAAAAAAAATAGAGAATTGGTGAGTGTCACATAGACGATTGGCAGTAATATTGGTGAGCTGCTGCTGGGTCAAATCTTCGCAAGCAAGATAGTTTTATACTGCAGCTCGAGTGTTGTGGAACATTTACAAATGTTCATGGGTATCCTTCAAATATCCGGTAATATGAATGAAGCCATCGCTCCATAACACCAGTTTAAAATGCTCCTGGTGGAAGGCAGCATGTTCTAACTTCTCCGAAGCAGGGCCCTCACAGTGAGGTAGCTCCCAACTCAGTCACGGCTAGGTCCTACTGGGCTTCAGCCAAATGACCACTGGCGGAAGTTGGTCAAATGTGGTTTTGAAAAGGGGCATAGGGGGCGTGATGGGTTAGGTTCTGCCTAGAAGAGATCAAAGGCCCACCTAGGGGATCAGTTGACCAGGACATCGGCAGATCACAGCAATCCCCCAGTCGCACCCTGGCACTGGTATCAAGCAGCTACACTATTATTACGAAAATGGAAATCCAAATTAACATTGTGCCATATGGGTTAACCTAGAAAGCCATTAGCTGCAGTTTCCAAGGTAATGCTCCATATGCTGGTGCACTGACAGGCGCAGTCGGTGTGTCTTACACCTGCAGAGCAGAGGAGAAGTCATCCGCACCTGGTGCCACTGGCCCAGTCCAAGTCAAGGGTTCACATCCCTGAAGCATGGGCAATTGCACCTGTCATCGACCAGGCAATTTTAAGGGTTTATCCTTCTTTTGACTAGAAGCAGGGATTGGAAGGGGCGTCTCCTGCGGCCTGCAACTCAAATAAGTGGATAGGCAACAAGTCTGTTTCCAAAGGCAGGTATGAGTCTCCCCAACCACCCTTCTCTTCACCCAGGCCAGAATATTGGAGTAAGTTATTTCGCAGGCCTGGGCAAGCAATGTAATTAAGTCAGTCGCAGCTGCAGTCAGCTATCACATTGAGTTTCACAGGCTGAGGGGTTGGTACCGCCATGCAAATGTTTCCTAGTCTGGCACAGGGAAAGGCAGATTGAGGGGCAGGTTAGCATACCTCCAAGTGGTTTTCTGAGGGTCTTGGGTGTCTTCCTGCGCAGTGCTCGTAGAATGTCACGTACCATTGTAGGCATGTTACTACTACAGCTGTCCCAAAGTTGGGGTCAAACTGGGTTGGAGCAGTAAGTTAAAGCGCAAATAGGCCACAATGTATTAAAGAACATGTGGCATTCCCAGTATTCAAGAAAGGGCAGGTTTTGATACATATGGTTCCCCTCCTGTTCCCAGTGCCTTGTCTGCTCCCTGGTATACTAGCAGAAGTTTGGGAGGGCAAGACAAAAGGTTTCACATTTGCTAACGTGTGAAAGGGATTTTGAATTGATTGCCACTTAGCAGTATGACTATTGCACAGGAAGATAGAGGGGATTCAAGAGACACAGGGTGTGATGGCAACGCAAGACTGTCAACATATGCTGGGTAGGTGGTTCCGTATCAACACCCACAAGGGTGCCATGTGGCAAACCAGTAAAGAGGTTTAAGATATATATATTTATATTTAATATTGGTAAAGCGCGGAGAATCATCCCCAAGGGGATCTCTCAGCGCCAAGGCATCAGGAGCACTGAGCGGCTTACAGCCAGATGCGGTATCCGATGCAGGGGGCATCTGTCAGATCAGTGCCCTACTCAAGAGGTACCGCCTTAAGTGCTTGGAGGTCTGTTGGCACCACCGTACAATGGAAGCCATTGTCTAGCGGGCTGCTCTGAGAAGAGCATCTGCAGGCGTAAGTAACATGTAGGTGACAAGTTCCTGCAGTAAGCGATGCCCGCCCGGTTAGCTATGGCAGCCTCGCTGGGTGGTGACGCTGCCAGCCAACATAGTGTGCTGTCGTCCCAAGATATGGGGAAACAAGGTGTCAAGCACAAAAGGCTACTATGTAAAAACATTTGACACGTCCAGTGTTCAACAATGATTAAAATTTAGCAGAGCAGGTAATTTTCCACCTATGGGGTTGCCCAAGGGTGGGCAGTGGGAACGCCCCTGTCCCCCTGGTCGGGAATATTCTAGGAGGGGGTTAGGTAGGACTCAGACAATCCTTAATGTTAGGCACCATATCGCTCAGTGCGCACTGTATTGAGTCAGACAGATTCTCTTAGCTGGTATGCCTAGGGGTTTCACCACAGGGAGTTGAGCTGGCGGAATTCCCATAAGGAATAAGGAATGTATGGCATGGACAGGCGGGCACCCTTGCTCATTATCACATACTGCTAGTTATGAACATTCCTGTGCGTCATGATTTAGAAAGCAAAGGGACTGCAAAGGTTAAGCATAATCCTCCTCGCCCAAATAGCCAAAGCAGGCAGGCGGCGGTGGGAGCGGTTACATAACAAGGGGGCTGCTGTCCCATAAATGCGGGACACAGGGGTTCAGGCACACACAGTGCTAGAAGGACAGCAGCTAGGTGGGATCAGCAAATGGATGGGGCAAGGTGAGCCTTGGTGTTGGAAACCGTCCCGCCCAGAGTTGGCACAGGGCTAGGTCAGGTGAGGCAGAGGAACTTTCCCGCAGGATGGTGAGTAGTTCTTGGCACAGGTTCACAGCACAGAAGAGTCTCTCGTTTCTTCAGACACTAGCTGATCCAGGCGAAAGTCAAGGGCTATTGTGATAGAGATGAGGTTCATCTATCACCAGTAGGGAGTGATCTCTTCCCTTAGATTCGCAGGAGGCCTGGAAATGAGCGGTCGCATGTTGAAATGCGCTGTTTGGTGAGTTCAGCAACTACATGGGTCAATGTGAAGCTCTGTTGGGCGGAGATGATCCCCGCAGAGGTGGCACAGAGCTAAGTCTGACGAGGCCGTTGAACATCCCTGTAAGAGGCATCTGTTTATGGCGTAAGCTCGCAGACCAGAGGGGTCTGGGCTTCATCAGACACGAGCTGATTCAGGCTAATGTTAAAGGCTACTTTGCTAAAGATGGGGTCCATTGTCACCATTGCCATCCAGGCGTACGCCTAGGTTAGGTTGACTAACTTAGGGTGCAATTGTAACAGGTGGGCATGGATACTTTCCACTGGACATGCACGAAGCCTTAGAAAGCAGGTCGGAAATGAGCTGTTTTGGTGGGGGGCTCTCGCGGCGACGGGAGCCGCCTCCAGAGCTGTGGCGGAGTTACAGGGCGATCTGGAAGCAGACTGGTACAGTAAGGGTACCTCTGCGGCAGACCGGTACAGTAAGGGTACCTCTGCGCGGCACAGTAGGGGTGCCAGAGCCAAAGACCGGGAGCCTCAGGGCAGGTTCCTGGAAAACCACGACGGCGCCCCGTTAGTCCTTCGGGCGGTTGGGGGCCTGACCAACCAGGGGTTTGCCCTGCTACGCTCCGCCCTGAAAAGGGCGTGAGTAGAACAGACCAACGTGTCACGTGATCCGGAAGAGGATCGACAAAGGTAGCACTGACGGGGTGCCCCACAGTGCTGGCTCACCAGGCGGGCGGGGGCAGCATAGGTTGGCACAGCTGCCCCGCCCTTGGATCGCCCGTAAGATAACCCACATATTGCATACTCCTGTATGGAATAAACCTGCAGCAATATTTTCCCACTACAAAGTTGTCTTGTGTATTTATTCATTGCATGCTCAGAAAGGGGGTGGGAGAGGTTGCCAATAATGGCACTATGCGGCTGTCCGCGGCCCCGCAGGGGGCCACCTCAGCAGGGCGGCCCTTTAGTGCCATCTTGGCACCACCCACCCACTCTAGTCTCTGGAGGGGTCTGTGAGCCCTCTAGCTAGGTCGCCTCCGTGACGTCCTTCCTGTGCGCCGGGGGGAGGGCATATATGCCTCCCCTGCCTCTCCTGGCGGTCTCTGTTTGCCAGCCAAGCCGTCTCCCGCCCCACCTCTTACCCGCCGTCCTGGCTGGGGGACAGGGTATCCTGAATGTTTTAATGTTTTCCTTTTGTGTTGCAGGCGGAGTTACAGGGCGATCTGGAAGCAGACTGGTACAGTAAGGGTACCTCTGCGGCAGACCGGTACAGTAAGGGTACCTCTGCGCGGCACAGTAGGGGTGCCAGAGCCAAAGACCGGGAGCCTCAGGGCAGGTTCCTGGAAAACCGCGACGGCGCTCCGTTAGTCCTTCGGGCGGTTGGGGGCCTGACCAACCGGGGGTTTGCCCTGCTACGCTCCGCCCTGAAAAGGGCGTGAGTAGAACAGACCAACGTGTCACGTGATCCGGAAGAGGATCGACAAAGGTAGCACTGACGGGGTGCCCCACAGTGCTGGCTCACCAGGCGGGCGGGGGCAGCATAGGTTGGCACAGCTGCCCCGCCCTTGGATCGCCCGTAAGATAACCCACATATTGCATACTCCTGTATGGAATAAACCTGCAGCAATATTTTCCCACTACAAAGTTGTCTTGTGTATTTATTCATTGCATGCTCAGACAGGGGGTGGGAGAGGTTGCCAATAATGGCACTATGTGTGGCTCGGTTTCTGCATGCCCTGGGCTCTTTTCTAACACCGAGTATTGTCGAGGCAGGAAGACATGGCTGAGTTTTACGTGACCTTGACTCTTTGAATGCAGCTAAAGGAGATTGACTATGCAGAAATGTATTGAAGACGATTACTACGCACTGGACTGGTATTACGAGGAGGGCATCGAAGGTAAGAGCCTTTTTTTGTGTACCGTAACTTGCGAAGGAAGGCCTGTGTGCCCAAACCTCTGTGGACGTACATTGCAGTGTAACACAGGATGTACGGCCTGCTTCTTTCTGTACGGCACAGTGCATTGATGCAGGGTGTAATGTAACGCCTGCAGTGCAAGGGGCCCCAAACTACAGCGACCTAAAGCTAATGGGTATCTGTTAGCTATAGGGTTAGTAAGCGACCCAAATCTCACCTTTGGAATTGTGACAGTTCGGTGGGGCACATAGGGGCTGTTGCTATTCAGTATGGTGCATTTACGAGGCGTTGGGGACGGTGATAGTGCCGTTGAACAGATATACATGGGGGCTTATTCATAGCTGCCAAGGTTTCAAATTGCCATGTGTGACATTTTCATAATTTCAATGTAATTATGAGTGACATTTCAACGACTATGAGTGACACTTTCTCGCAAGCAAAATCAAGTCACAATCCAAGGTGATCAAGTCCGGGTGAAGTTTACCTTTTACAACCCTGCCAAGTGCCACGCATCACACGTTAGCCTAACGCATTTGAAGGCAAGTCCCCGCATCACTGCATTAAATCTAATTATCACACATTATAGCGCTTCCTCAGTGTCAAGCTGAAGCGCTGCACTATAGGAATTGTCCATATAAGAAATATGGTAGCCAGTAAGTGGTATGTTCATGGGGCCTCTCAGCTCCTGAACAACATAATATAAGGGCGGCCAGCAGTGTCAGTGAAAGACAGTCAATATGTTGTCTGAGGGTAGGGGGCTAAGAGCATGAGAGCCATGTTAAAGACGTGCTCTCGCCTGACTTCCCTGTGGTGCCGGCCACGAAAAAAACCGAAATTGTCCAGGATGCTGCACCATGCCCACTTCGCTATCCACTGACAGTGGAGCAGGCACCTTGCAAGAAAATCAGCAACACAGATAGAGCAGCAAGCAGCAGCCAGTTACAGAGCTACAAGGTGGGGGGAGTAGTACTATTAAGGTGCATTATAGGATAATGGCTAGGGTTAAAACAAACATAGGGTTAGTGACACTGTACATACTAGATTGTGAGCAAGGATTTACAGTTCATGCGTGGTTAGGGTTTGAATTTGGATGGGTTTTCACTGAGGGTGAGTTAAAATATTTTTGCTACAGAAGACTCAGTTGTAGATGGTGCACTGTGGTGGGTAAAGTAGTGGTAATTAAAACAACTGTTTGGAGTCTCATTGTGAAGGATTCTCAGAAAATATCCTTCTGTGTATCAGTCTCCTGGAATGACAAGGATGCCTTGCACAGTGCTCCTCCATCAGAAGACACACTGCCGAAAATGCCACCTGCTACATGTTTTTTCGTCCTCAGTTAACTCTTCACTCGGAGTGCTTTTACTCTACTGTCCGCTGTGTGACCTCAATATAAAGACACTACATGTACTAAATAGTAAATCTAGAAGTAAGGACGAAAACACACACACATACACACACACACTGCATTTAAACCTACATGAACAGCATCCACTCGTGTACATATCACTGATGGGGTAGAGAAAAGCATGGCATAGTTCATAATATAATAGCTTCAGTTGGTATTCAAGAGTCCCTTCACTGGTCTGCACTCTGCCATTCCCAATCTGTATCTCAGTAAACATAACTTCATTTCAAACAATAAATATACAGTACGTTCCATCTGCTATAAACATTCTAGTAAAATGTAAGAAGGATGCCTTCTCTTGTAGAGCATTATTTTCAACTTAATGGCAACTCCATTTAGGTTATTGTTTTTACAAATAATGGATTCGAAATAAGCCTGCGGACTTTGAAGTGATTTAATACAATACTGGTAGCACGCTTACTGTGTGTGTTCTATTTCACGGATGAAAAACAAAAGCCATAGCTGGCTATTTCAAATAAACAAAATGTAAAAATTACGTAAATATAACATACATAACGAGGAAGTCGGCAAAGAAAATATATACTAAGAAACAATGCAAAACATGATGACAGATAGCTAATATTTTTTTTTCTTTTCAGGAAGACTGTCCAGCCTGCTAAGGGGTACAGTAAATATTTCATCCACAATCATAAAAGAGCTGAAGTCAGGAATTGCTATAAAATGGTTAGAAAGTAAACAATTAAGGGAATAAAGGAAGTACTGTGAAGTAAGTCATCTCGGCTTGAAAGACGGTGTTAATCTCAGATGGCTGCAAACAGAAGCTACTTTATTTTTCTTTGTATTGGTGAGGAATGTTACGAGAGAGCTGAGGATGGTGGGGCGGGTTGAGGGAAGTTAGATGAAGCTAATACCTTGACCAGGGTTGGATTGGGATTAAAAATCGGCCCTGGCACGCAAAAAAAAGTGGCCCACATTTGCATAATGCCTTTCCTCAAATCACTGCTTCGGCGTAATTTTATTAAAAAAAGGGGGGGGGGGGGGGGTAAAAAAAAAAATGCACGCATTAGTTTACACTGGTGAAACACATCTGAAAACAAGTGAAACCACTTCTGCTCAGGCCCCCTGCCCCGCTCAGTATGCATACATTAATGGGCCGTCCCAGTGAGAGAAAGGGAGTGATACCTCTGCCTGTTCTAAACGGGGGGTAATGAGCGCCCATCTGCCTCCAGAAAGGCCACTCAGACACCCACTGAGCCGCTGGCTGTATTCGAACAACAGAGACACCGCCCAAATCGGCCCCCCAGAGTGCTAAAAAAAGCAGCCCACAGCTGGAACTCGGACACCGGCCCCTCGGGCATTGGGAGGGAGGGGTGGGGGGGGGAAAGCAGACCACAAACCAGTGACTGTGTAAAAGGCCGCTTTTATTGAAACAGGTGCACATAACAATATAAATACCTCGGCAAACAGCCTTACAAAACTAGGCCTCACTAAATAAACCATTTACCTAACACCCCGTGCCCCGCCCCCACCCCTAGCATTTTCTTTGAGCCCGCCCCCACCCGTACATTACAACATTACAAACCATAGCAAACAATACATCAACGTATAACCCTATAAATTCAACCCGTCCGTTAAACGCCTTCCCCTGCCTGCCCCTTTCCAGCTGTCAAACCCCCAACCTGTGTAACCGAAATAACAAGTAACCTGCCTACCCTTTCCCTGTCGATAAACCCAACTTCAAAATTAATCACCAAACCCCTGCCAACCCTGGCAAACTTCAAATGACCCCCGCCACCCAGAAAGTAGGGGGGGGGGGGAAATACCCCCCCCTCTTTCTGCCCCCCCAGAGTAGGCTATCCCCTCCCAAACTTAAACCGCATGTCTCTGAACATTCAAGCATCTCGCCAATACCTCCCGAATCTCAAGTAGATAGAGGTCCATTCCAAGCCTGGATAAATGCACTCCGTCATCCCGAAAAAACTCCCCATTCTCAAATCGTATCTCTTTGTGTGTCACTCTCCCAAAACCTAGTCCCCGACAAAACCTAGAAATTTCCGAGTTCACTTTCCTCCGTGCCTTGTCAATAGCCCGGGGGTTCACAGCCCCCCTCCAAACCCTGCGCGGGACCAATTCAGTCCACAAAACGTGGCACCCTGACCATCGCTCCCTTAAAAGAAACAGATCCCTCTTCATTGCCCTCAGCAACACCACCCCCTTTACTCCGCATAAATCATTCTCGCCCAGGTGAATCAACAGGACATCCGGGCACTGACCCCTCACCATCCATTTATTTAGACATGTTAACAATTCTTTCCAAAGCATCCCTCCCTTGCCTTTCCAAACAATTCTAAATACACTGTCATTGAAACCCAACATTTCCCCAAAATAACTGCGTCGTGCCTGAATCTGCGCACATTTGATGAATGAATGCCCCACTATCCAAATGGTCAATTCCTTGGATTGAGGCCCAGCCACCGAACCTGAAATGAGAAAATTAGAATAAGACTCACAACAAAGAGGATGACGCATGCGCCTCCTCCGCGGTCCTTCTCACATAGCGCTGAAAACAGTCTGACGACCAGCGCCCCAGCCGCATAATGTCCCCCTGTGACCAACCTCGGTTGTGCGCTTCTGTTGCTGCCCCGATCCTGAATGAATGTGTCCCATAACGCGCCCCATCCAGCCCAATACTCTGCAATGCCTTACGCAGTACCATGCGCAACTGATAATCCGTTACCCGGGACCCATTGTGATGCCGAAAAACCCCATCGGCCCCAACACCTCCCGCCAAAGATCTCCAACGGCGCGCCCACTGCAAAGGACATGTTGCAACTGGGGCCGCTGCCTCCAACCAAATTCCTTTCCCTAGGCTTCTCTGATCAGTTTTAGAATTGGCCAGCCAAATTTGTATCCCCTTCTCCGCAAAAAACACATCGTGCCAACTGATGCCCCTTTTAACTTGGTACCCAGGAGTTCCGAGACTCTAAACGCCCCAAAAACATGAACACCATCAAAGTAGAAAACAAACATGCTTCAAAACCGTCCCTACAAACCCCTGGTAAAGCTTCCAACAACCTGGCCAGAATCTGCCATGAAAGGGCTCCTAGAAAAACGCACCCCTCCCCGCTCCCTAGCCCAGCCTTCTAGCATCCTCCTCCCCACTTCCCCTGCTGAGGGGGAGTAACCCCAAAAGAGTTTTCCCATAAAAGAGATTCCCGCCAATTTCCCGGCGATAGTCACCCTGGAAAGGCCTCTCTCTATAAGGCCTAGGATAAACTGGATCACATCCTCAGACCGCCGCCAACTCTCCTCCCGCCTGCAGGCTCCTGATGCCAGGAAATCCCTCCATGCCAGCGCATAAGCCGCCAGCGTGGCCACAGACAAAGAACCTACCACCAATTGTAGCACCCTACGTTGCCTACATACCAAAGATGCTCCGGCATTGGGGTCGGTGTCCTGTCCGCCTCCTTGGCCAGCCCACGGAATCTCCCCACTGCGAACGAGACAAGGCATCCGCTATGTCATTGTCCACACCAGGGATGTGCAAGGCCCTGAATGCAATGTCGTGTCTAAGGCAGCCTAACACAAACACTCGCAGCAACTTGAGAATCTGTTCATCTCTGGCCGACTGTCTGTTAACAATCTCTACCACTGCCATGTTGTCCACACGAAACAAGACCTTCTTGTGCGCCAACTCCTCGCCCCACAGGGTCAAAGCCACCAATAACGGGAAAAGCTCCAGAAAGGCTATGCTCCTCCCCCATCCTTCCATTGTGGAGGCCACTTCTCAGCACACCACCTACCTTGCCAATAAATGCCAAAGCCGTCACTGCCTGCGGCATCAGAAAAGATTTGCACGTCCCACCGGACGTCATCCCCCTGGCCAATGGCACTCCATTAAAAGAGTGTAGAAAAACTGACCACATCCGCAAATCCTCCTTCACCCCTGCCGCTAAGCGCACATGGTGATGCGGCAAATGCTGTCCTGCTAATGCCCGGCCCAACCTCCTACAAAACGTCCTCCCCGCTCTGACTACCCTACAGGCAAAATTAAGGTGACCCAGCAACACCTGAATGCTCTTTACTGTCACTTTCTGCTTTGACAACATCTTGTCCAGTAACTCCAACATTTTCACTTTTTTATCCTCTGGCAAGCGAGCCCGCATTGCCACCGCATCAATTTCGATCCCCAAAAAGGACAAAGTTGTAGATGGACCCATTGTCTTCTCGGGTGCCAATGGCACCCCAGTTCCCTCATGAGCTCATGGAAAGTGTCCAGAGCTATCTGGCATTCCGTGGAGCCGGGGGAACCAACAAAGAAGAAATCGTCCAAGTAGTGCGTCACCAATGTGTGACCCGTGTGCTGCGTGAAATACCACTGCAAAAAGGTGCTGAAACGTTCAAATAAAGCACATGACATAGAGCAACCCATCGGCAATGCTTTGTCCACGTACCATTTACCCTCAAAATGGATACCCAGAAGATCCCAATCATCTGGATGGACTGGAAGCAGCCGGAATGCAGATTTAATGTCACACTTTGCCATTTTTGCAGTTGCGCCCGCGGTCACAACAAGTGACATGGCCACGTCAACCGAGGAATATGACACTGAGGCAGCCTCCTCATCGATAAAATCATTAACTGACGCCCCCTCCGGCCATGACAAGTGTTGAATCAGTCTGTACTGTCCTTCTTCCTTTTTGGGGACCACCCGATGGGTGATATGATCAAGTTGTCTACTGGCCAATCGTCAAAGGGGCCCGCCATCCTCCCTTCCCTTACCTCCTTGTTTAATTTATCCTGGACTACCTCCCTGTGTTCTGCCGCTGACTTCAGGTTATCGGCCCACCTTCTCTGCCTTGGACCCTGGTAACCCAAACGAAACCCCCACTGAAATCCCTCCAGAAGCACCCGTTGAGCCCCCAAATCCCCATACCCCTGGAGTACTTCCGCCAGCTTTGTTACCCTAACTGGCGTAGGAGCCTTTGGGCCCAGTACCCTGTGGTCATTTTCCACCCCTGCCGCTCTGGAATTGATGCGGGGGGGCTGACGTGCCGGCGCCTGACTGCTGCCACTGCTGACCTCCCTGTGGCTTAATGCCCCAACAGTTAACCAGGGGATGGCGCTTCCCGCATTTGGAACATTCGTGGCGGTACTTGCAATACTCCTCGTGCATAAGCCCTTATTGAAGTCCCAGCACGCCCCAGCTCCAGCTTGTGTCGCGGCAGCGCCTCCCACCCCTCCCCGGGTGGGCTTCCCTGAAAGGGCCGGTATACCAATGGCAATCCGCTAGCTGTAAAAATGGTCTTATCACCCGACGCTGCCCCCATTGTATGCTGCCATAAGTCTGTATCTAACTCCCCCATTTTGCCTCAGGGTCCCAAGCCATACGAGCCCTGAACTCTTCGTCATATTGGGCCCAAGCGTACCCTCCACTTGTGATTTGCGCCTTCCGTATCACATCGATATATTTAAATATAGCTACGCTGCGCTCCGGGAACTTTTCGCAGTACACACTAGCATATATTAAAAATGCTGCCATCCAATTCTCAATGGTCAACGGCACCTTAGCCGCTTGGCCAGCTCATATTCCTCCTCTTTTGAGCCCTCTTTGGACCTCACTTCCCTATGCAGGAGCTTCAGTATTTCCACATATTCCCCTTTCCATATACGTTCTTTGGTTAACAGCATTAAATGGGCCCCCAAAGGTTTTGTCACACCCATGTAAGGCAGCTTCTTAATTTTCAATTCCTTACTCTCTAACGGTTCCTTACCCCCACCACTGCTTCCGTGTTTGTCCCGCTTTCTACCTTGTCGCCCAGTGCTATCCCCCTTCTCCCGTTCCCACCCCCGTATCCTTCACGTATTTCCCCTTGTGTAATCTCCCTTCCGTCACTCCCCCCCAACCCCCCCTTCCCCCGTCCCCACAGACACCATCTTAGGTTTGGCCTGTGTTCTACCGGTCTCACCTGGCTCTAACGAGGATGCCCGGACGGACACCGACCTCCTTGCCCCTGTCTCTGTCTGATCCACACTCTGGGGAACCCTCACTGCGGGGCCGCGCTCCCTCCTGGATCCAGACGCCACTGCCGTTCTGTGCGGCACCACTCCCGGAACCTGCAAAAAACTAGTAAAAACATGAGAGGGCCCCCCCTCCTCCGTCTCCCGCAATTCCCCTTCCTCGGGGCTGTCCTCGTCATAGTCCAACACAATGGGCTCCTCCACTTGGAGCACCTCTGGATCAAAAACCACAGCACGGGCCCTACCGGACCCAACCTGCCCCACACTGGCCCTGACGGCCCCAGAATGTCCTCCTTGCGGGGGAGCCGACTGTACTCGCCGATACTCCCCCATGCGTTGACCTCTCTGCGCATCCATCACCGCTGTAATGTCAGACCACCGTGACCTGTCTGTCGGTGGGGCCAGCGAAGTCGTACAGGACCTTCGTGTGCTGGCCGCGACGGGATCCCCCGCCGGTACGGGATGCGCCGCGCAAGGCTCCACCCTCCCTTCTCCTCGGTGTAATTGGGCCGCACCGCGCCCTACCGAGTCCGCAACACTGCGACGCTCCCTGCCCTGCAAAGAAAAAGTTTGGACTGATGTGCCGGTTCCCTCACACCTGCCTGAAAACACGGCCCCCCGCAAATCCGGCGAAAGCTCCCTATTCCGACTAAACTGCCTAGACCTCACCGAACCCCCAGGGGAGGGGGAATCCCCCTCTTCCTCCCCACTCCATTCCAGCCCCGCCTGTACCACTGCCGCCGCTGGGTCCCAACCCCGACCTGCACCCCTCCCCTCAAACGTATCCCCAAACCCTACTTGTCCCCCTCCCCTGCCCCCCCCACCACCGGTGGCCTCCTTAGCCCCCGCGACCCCCCCCTAAGCTCCCGCGCCTGCTGTGCCTCTTGCCTCTCTCCCACACCCAACCCCGCACCCCCTCCGCCCAAGACGGAAATATATCCAACCCCTCCCACGCCTGGTCCCCTCCGGCCGTGTCTAAATCCCCCAAATTAATATCCCCCCTGCCCTCCCCCCCTCCCCCAGCCCGAAACCTCACCGCCCCTCTCAAGGTGCCCACTCCCCCCCCAGCTTATATGTATGCCCTCCCTGGCTGCCCCATCTCCGCTAGGGGAAAAAAGGTCTGTTGGCTACCCCACCCTCCCACTTGGGCCCACTCTCCCTCCCCAAGGAGCTGCCCCCCACCGACCCCATCTCAGCCCTTCCAGAATAAGGGGGGAAAAGGAGGGGGCTGTAAATCTGCCGCTCATCTGCCTCCCCCTCCCTGCCTGCCACAAAATCAGCGCTGGCCCTGCTCCCCGTAACAGTCCCAGCCCAGCCCAATACCCCATGGACACTAACACCCGAAGGTCCAGCTTCCCCACCCCACTCCCTGCCCACTACTTCTGCTGTCTCTGGCGCCCGAGGAGGAGGGTGGGGCATACACTCACCGCCCCCTCCCGCCATGTCGCTGCTGGCTGCCCTGCTCCCAAACCCTGCCTCGGGCTCCCCAGCCTCCCCAGATGCTGCCAGTACACTCACGCAAGGCACAGAAGCCGATCGCCGCTTCCCGCCCCGCCTTCCCCGCGCTGCAACACCCCGCGGGGGAGGAACACGAGCGCTCAACTGGCGCTAAAGTCGGTCCCGGCCCCACCGATGCAGTCGCCCTTTCCCCTCCCCTCGCAGGTGTCACACCACCCCCGCGCCCCAAAGCTCCTCTGGCCCCGGCTCTACCAACCTCCCCAGGCTCTAAAATCACCGACGGGGCCGTCTTCTTAGCGCGCGGGCGGCCCCGCTCACTCACCGACATGCGTTGACGCTTCGGCGACGTGCAGGCGGCAACGGCCGCTGCCACTCCCGCCGAGGCCTGCCGCACCGGGCGCGCCGTCCCTGCCCCTGCTCCAATCACCAGGTCCATCCGGCCCGCCTCGCTCAGGAGCCGGAGGGCCTCCAAAACGCGGTAGTCTTCCCCAGACATAACGCGACTTCCTTTTACTGCTAACCCGACGCTAAACAATAATAATCCCTAAAGACCCTACCTGACAAAAATTCCCCACGCTAAAGCTCCCGGCCACCAGGTCACCAAACCTAAAATGGTGGCCGGGAGCAGGAGCCCAAAGCATTTATGCTTGGGCTCCAATTGGGCTATAAAAAACAAGCCCAAAGCTAAAATGGCTGTCTTGCAGCCCGCTCCCCCCCCCCGCCCCTCCCAAACTGCCCGGGGGGGGGGACCTCCCTGCGGTCGGCTACCCCCCCAAGTCCCCCTTGCCCAAGTGCCTGCGTTACCGACGCTGACCTTGACACTACCACAGCGGCCGCAGTCTGGTCAGGCTCAGCAGCAGGAACTCTCTTGTGTGGCATGATCGGCTCAGGAGGCTGCATACATTACTGGCACCTAAGCGCTGCATACAACGCTAGCGGTGCTGCGGGTAGTACAGCGGTGGGACCTGTCTTCTGAGCATAACTGACGCCAGCTTGCGCCGCTTGCGGCCCGGCTTTACGTGTCCTGTCTCGGCTGTACAGCCATTGGGAACATCTTTTCTGTCAATATTGTGACCTTAGGTCACATGGATCAGAATGCTGGGACCGGGTAAAATGTATCCAGAGCGGAGCGCAGAGCGAACCGGCGCTGCCAGGCTTTGCTCAGACACTGCAAATTCATATACTACATCGCTTCAGCTTGACACTGAATAAGCGCTATATTGCGTGATAATTATATTTAATGCGGTGATGCGGGGACGTGCCTTTAAATGGGTTAGACTAACACGTGATATGTGGCACTTGGCAGGCCTGCTTATTTACAAGCCCCTTGGCCGCCGGTAAGTCACTTTTTCCCATATTAAAAGTGACGCACCGGCGTCGCAAGGGGCTTGTAAATAATCCCCATGGTCTTTTGCAGTAAGTACAGCGCCTCTGCGAGGCCTTGGGAGCAATGCAAGTTCTGTGGAGCAGAGGCGCCGTACAGCAGTGCATGATTGTGTGAGCTGGTTGCACCAGGCACCAAGGAGGGCTTATTCCTTGATGTCTGCAAAGCGTAGCATGCAACTTTAGCCGAGAAGAGAAAGCCTGGTGTTCCTGATAAAGTAAGATGACGTTTTAAAATAAGGGGTAGTCAAAATTTGTACCCAATTTGAAGAGTCACTGTGAAGTAATTGCATCGGTTTTGTGTAATACAGACAGTGCAATAACATTCAGGGGCATATGTACAAGCCCCTATCTCCACCACAACGTCGCTTTTACCGACGTTGTGGTGGCGATAGGGGCTGCGCCTTATGTACAAGGCAGCGTTAAGCCACTTAACGTGGCTTAACGCTGCCTTGTACATAAGGTCCCCTTTCACGCTATGGTTAGCGTGAAAGGGGTGGGCAGTGGGTGTTGCGGTGGCTGTTCCACCACAACACCCATTCATTTTGACACTGCTGCCTATGTACAAGGGTGGCGTACATAGGAGGCAGCACCAAAATTAAGACCAGGTAAATCCTGGTCTTAAGTTGGCAAAACGAGGAGAAATGAATTATTTCTCCTCGTTTTTGCTTTTCCATGTGTGCTGCGTTGTGCAGCACACATGGAAAAAGCAAATGCCATGGTTTGTTTATGTACAGTAAGGTGTCCCTTCCTGTACATAATCAAACCTTTAAAAAAATGCAATTTTGTCACTTTCATGTGTGCTGCTCACACATAAAAGTGACAGAATGCCATTTTAGGATTGTTTATGTGCAGGAAGGGACACCTTCCTATACATAAACAATCCTCCCCTGCACGTAGACACCCTTGCAATATGGTGCAAGGGTGCCTGCGTTGGTGCTAAGTTGCTACACTTAGCGCCATCGCAGGGGTAAACGCAAGGCTGCACCACTTTCTTGTAAATATGGTGCAGCATTGCTTTTCAGCGGAGCGTGGCGTTACCCAAGGAGGCTAACGCCGCGCTCCGCCACTTCCTTGTACATATCCCCCTCAGTGTCTGCCGTTCCTTTCCTTCCCATACCGTGCCTCTTAGCTCTTTTGGCGGTGTGACAGGCTGCTCTAAATGTGACGGTGCCAAATGACCTGAGTTCTGGTTGCGATACATACTGGTACTGCTAGGCCTCCCCCTCTGTGCTAAGCCTTTTTTTGGCTATTTGGGGTAGTTCGCGCTTAAGCCCCTGTAACTTTTTGTCCACATAAGGTATCCACGCCAAATTTGCAACCTTTTCTTCCAACATCTTGAGGATTCTAAAGGTACCCAGGATTTGTGGATTTCTCTGGAGGGGACCCAGAAATTAGCCAAAATACAGGAAAAATGTGTTTTTTTGTGGAAAAAATAGGAAAAAAGTGCTGCAGAAGAAAGCGTCTGTTTTTTTCTTGCAAATGGTATCAACGAAGGGTTTGTGGTGCTGAAATCACCATCTTCTCAGCTTTCAGGGACAGGCAGACTTTTGTCAGAAAACCAAAATCTTTTACACAGTTTTGGCATTTTACTGGGACATAGCCTATTTTTTCTATTTTTTGTGCTTTCAACCTCCTTCCAGTTAGTGGTAGAAATGGGTATGAAAGCAATAATGGATCCCGGAAAGTTATACATTTCTGAAAACTAGACACAATTCTGAATTCAGCAAGGGGTTATTTGTGTAGACTATTATCACAAATTGAGAGGTACCCTATTGCACGTAGGGGACAGGGTGCAATGCAATTTCAACAAAAGAATATCCCCTACTAAGCGGGATCTATTTCTGATCACTCCAATCATGCATCGCTTACAGACTTATCTACTCACTATTAACAACAAACTGAACCCAAATATATGCAAAAAATGTCTGATATTTATAATGTTAATTCAAAGTACATGTACAAAAAGCAATTAAAAACAGTTAAAAAGTATATATGCTAAAACATCATATAGTTAAATCCCATTTTTCACATGATCTCCTCTGCCCACTTCTTTTTACATCAATATCCTGATTCAATATAATCAGAGGAACATACAGACCAGTTGATCCTTTTTGTAAAAACGGTCTATGATTTTAACGAAGTGCAAATAAGCAAAAAGAATTAAACACAATTTCAACAAATAATCACAAGTGCTGTTCAAGAATTATACAATAAAAAGTTGTCGACGTGGCGTTTCGGTGGACGAAAATCAATATACTGTCAGATTCTGGTACTCCTCAGGGTCCGGATGAAGCAATAATGGTTCCACCCCCTGACATTCCCACACTCCAACATACAAGTTATAGAGTAGTAGGGCGATCAAGTGAGGGATAGGAAGGGGTGGGAACATCAGGGATGAGAACCTGGAAAAGAAAATAACACCAATTATTTCACAGGTGTTAATACATCTCTATTCTCAATTATTCTCACTAAAAGATCCTTTTGTATACCTTTTAACATAAATATCACACTCCTTCCTTGGAAAGAAAACAAAAGAAAACCAAACATGACAGTGGGGGTCTTCTTCTGGACATTCCCAACCTGTCGGGTCCCCAATTCTCGGGGTAATCCTGACCTCCAAATGACAAGTGATTCAGCCCTTGGTAATCGTCAAGTATAAATAGTGGCTGAATACTCAAACCCTCTGTTCCAGAAAGCTACTAACCAAAGAAAACAACACAAAACGAAATTCAAGGCGCAATAACGGTTTAAGGCACCGCCGCCTAAGTTGTTAATTAGAGCCTGTAATTAATTTGGTTCAGTAACCGTAGAAGGCTTCCACGGTATAGTACACCGCCGCCTTAGTTACCAAACAGAAACGACCAAGTATGCTCACGGTTCTAAGGCTTCCGCGGTTTAGCACACCGCCGCCCGCACTGTGTAAGACTCTCACCTGACCTCTTCCGACCAGGCGTCTTCATGGCAAAAACTCTTCCGAGTCCTTCAGTTGTTTTGGATATTTCCCGCAACGACGGGCTTCCGCGGTATCGCACACCGCCGCCTGCGCCGTGCTTCTTACTGTCTTCGATCTCCTCCAGCAGCCAAAATCCCTGCAGAGTGCCTCAGTGCTGTCGACGGGAAAGGAAACTGACACAGAATGAATCAGTCGGAATTACGCACGCTGAATGCGCGCCCAACGCGTCTTCAAATAGACGCGTGGCTCCTCCCCCCTAAGCCTCATGGGAGTTGTAGGCCGGAATGGTTGGGTAGGCGCTACACGGCCCGAATCCTGACAGTAGGCCCCCCCTATCTGCGCCTCCTAGACCCCGGCTTACCGGGGTTTCTGCGATAAAAGGCGGTCACAGCCGCAGGAGCATGTACGTTGACACAAGGTTCCCAGGAATCGTCCTCGGAGGTGTACCCCTTCCAGGAGACAAGATACCACAATCTGCCCCAGCGATATTGCGCATCCAGTATTCTTCTCACTTCGTACTCCAGCCCTCCCTCACAGGAGACCGGAGGAGGCGACCGTCTCCTAACGTCCCCAGCTGGTTTCAGGAGACTGCAGTGGAACACTGGATGGATACGGAGGCTGGCAGGCAACTGCAGCTTAAAGGCCACCGGGTTCACCTGTCGCACCACCTTATAAGGACCAATGTACTTGGGATGGAACACACTGCGCAACTTGAACTTAATGTTTTTGGTGGACAACCAAACTCTGTCCCCGACCTGATAGATAGGACCATCGGTTCTGTGTCGGTCTTCCCAATTCTTATACTGCAGCTTGGCCTCCACCAGGTGTTTCCTTGCTTTCTTGTGGACAGACCGTAGTTTCCTCATGTGTGCTAAAACAGATGGTTGGTTAGCAAGGTCAACTGGCAGATCAATGGGCAGTGTCTTTGCGCTGTATCCAAAAGTAGCTTCGAAAGGTGAGACCCCGATGGAACTGTGCAGAGCGTTGTTGTAGGCCAACTCCGCCATCCATAGTAATGACACCCAGGATTCCTGTGCCTCCATGGCGTAACATCGCAGATATTTTTTCAAGGTCTGATTTGGTCTGTCCATCAGTTTGTGGATGGAAACTCGTTGAAACTGCCGATTCAATCTGCAGGGCTTTACACCATGACTTCCAAAAGCTGGCAATAAATTGGGGACCCCTATCCGACACGATCACTTTGGGCAATCCGTGTAGTCTGATTACTCTGTCCATCAGTAGTTGGGCAGTCTGGCCTGCGGTCGGTAAGTTCTTGCAAGGTATAAAATGACCCATTTTGGTAAGGCTATCCACCACCACCAAAATTGCTGAATATCCCTGATCCATAGGCAGACCTGTGATGAAGTCCAGACTCATGTGTTGCCAGGGTTGTTGTGGGGTTGGCATTGGCCTGAGCTTTCCCTTTTTCCCAGAGTTATCTTCCTTGCATCTGGCACAAACCTCACATTGCGCTACCCACGCATGAACATCGGTGACCAACGATTTCCACCAGAAGTGCTGTTGTACCAGATCAATTGTCTTACGGATTCCTGGATGTCCGGCCAAAAGGGACACATGGCACCATTCATATGCTGCTTTCTGTAGGATTTTATTGGAGAGATACAGTTTATCGTTCTGGAAAGGCAGCCCTTGTTTAATGCTACGAGCTCCATCCTCCTGGGCCCACCTCTCCCACCAATCAGTGGATCTATTCTTCCTTACATCCGCCAGGAACCGCTCAACTCGCATTACACAGATGACCTTCGCTGGATTTATGATAGCTTCGGGGGTGCTGGCTTGTCTTTCCACCACAGATTCCTGTCTAGAAAAGGAGTCAGCCTTGCGATTGTCGGTACCAGGCCGGAAGGTAATGACGAAATCATACTCAGCAAAGAAAAGAGTCCATCTCATTTGCCTCTGTGTGAGATGGCGGGCCGTCTTCATATACTGCAGGTTGCGGTGGTCCGAGTACACTGTGATCGGATAGCGTGCTCCCATCAGATAATGCCGCCATTCCTGGAAAGCCTTTTTGATGGATAACAGTTCCTTCTCCGCAATAGTATAGTTATTTTCGGTCGCACTGAGCTTCTTGGAGAGATAAGCCACAGGGTGGAGCTGTCCGGTGTCTTTATCTCTCTGAGACAGTATGGCTCCGATGGCTTCATCTGATGCGTCGGCTTCTACTATGAACGGAGCCCCCATTACAGGATGGGTTAGCACCGGGGCTGTGGTGAACGCTTTTTTCAAGTGATCAAAAGTCGCAGAGGCCTCAGGTGTCCATATAAAGGGAACCCCCTTACGAAGCAGCCGGGTGATAGGGACAGCCACCTGTGAGAAGTTCAGGATGAATCTGCGATAATAGTTCGCAAAACCCAAGAAACACTGGACGTCCCTAGTGCACTTTAGGATGGGCCACTCCTGTACTGCTTGTATCTTGCGTCCTGCCGTGCTCAACCCATCTGGACACAGAATCACCCCTAGAAATTCCACTTCACGCACCCCAAACTCGCACTTGCTAAGTTTACAAAACAGACGGTGCTCACGTAGTCTCTCCAAGACCAACACAACATGACTGTTATGTACTTCAGCCGACACAGAGTATATGAGGATGTCATCAATATACACGACCACAAAGTGGTCCACAAATTCTTTGAGAACATCATTTAAGAAATACTGGAAGGCCGCCGGGGCATTACACAGCCCGAACGGCATCACAGTATACTCAAACAACCCGTAACGCGTTTTAAATGCCGTCTTCCACTCATCACCTTCTCTGATGCGCACCAAATGGTACGCCCCTCTCAGGTCTAATCTGGTGTAGATGGTGGCTTCCCGCACCTGATCTAATAGAACAGGAATCAGAGGCAAGGGGTATCTGTTACGGACTGTGTTTTTATTCAGCATTCTGTAATCGCAACACGCTCTGAGCTCTCCACTCGCTTTAGCTATAAAGAAAAGAGGGGAAGCTGCGGGAGAACGTGAAGGTCTAATGAAACCAATATCTAGGAAATGGTCCAGGTATTCCCTAAGGTGTTGGGTTTCCGGCTCCGATAAAGCATAAACCCTACACGCCGGAATGGTGGCTCCCTCAATCAAATCGATTTGACAGTCATACGTCCTATGGGTTGGGAGCTGTTCTGCCTGTGTCTTACTGAACACATCTGAAAACTGCGTATACTCTTCTGGCAATGCTACCTCCTTCTCTGCTGCTGTGGCTACGCAAAATGGGTGTGACAAAGCCGCAGCTCGAGACCTGTACTTCTGTAAACAGTGTTCCTCACATTCTTGAGACAAAAACCTGACTGTCTTATGTCTCCAATCAACTGTAGAGGTTGTGATGCCAGAACCAGGGCATGCCCAGTATCACCTCATATTGTGGGGCTTCTATGATATTTAGTGAAAGCTCCTCCACGTGTTGTCTAACCCCATCATCTATTGAGATTGTTAGGGTTTCGGTTTGCTCCGTAACAAGACCTGATTTAAGCGGCTTCCCATCCACCGCAAATACCTCCTCAGGGGTCTCACGAGGTACACTACCAATAGCTAGTCGCCTCACCAACCCACTATCTATGAAATTCCCCGTGGCACCCGAATCTAGCATGGCTAACACCTGGTGTACCTGATGCTGGTATTCTAGCCCCACCGCCACCACTATGTGGGATTCGGTGTCCCTTACTGTAGCACTCGACAAAGACGGTATTTTCCATTCCCGTTCTCCCAAACCAAGGGAAGGAGGCACTACCGACGGCCCTGACTCCGTGCTCAACACCGACACAACTGCCTTCTTGTTCTTGTACGAAGATCCTTGTGTCTTTGGTTTAGAGGGACAGTCACGTACGAAGTGTTCTCTTTTCCCACAATACATACACAACCCTTGAGTTCTTCGGCTCTCTCTCTCACCCCGCGAGAGAGGTGTTCTGATGGCCCCCACCTCCATGGGTTCGCTATGAGTGTCAGCGGTGGCCGTCTCCTTCCTGGAGGTCTTGTCTGACCTGTAAAACAACCTCTCCCCTCTGGGCCTTTCACCACTTCTCTCAGACATCCTACCATCCAAACTCAACGTCAAACTGATGAGATCAGCGCAGGTGCCAGGCTGAGGATCAATTTGGGCTATAATATCTTTCAATTCCTCTCGCAACCCCTGATAGAAAAGAGACATTCTCTTTTCTTCAGGCCACGCAGCTTCAGCCACCAAACGATTGAAGGAAGTGAGGTAAGTGACTAGATCATGTTTCCCTTGTCGTAGTTCCAGGAGTTCCCGATCCGCACTGAAAGTAGTGGTTCGTCGGTCGAACACTCTTTCAAACGCGGATCGGAACGCTTCCCAATCAGACAAGACCGGGTCGTTGTTTCTCACCAAAGGAACTGCCCAATTGGCGGCGTCTCCGATCAGATACGAGATCGCAAAGGCCACCCTGGAATGGTTATTGGGAAACGACGAAGGCCTGCAGGAGAAATGAAGCAATATTTGTGTGAGAAATACTTGTATCTTCTGCGGATCCCCTGCATACCTCTCCGGACTAGCTAGCGGTATGGGAGGAGGAACCGTAACTTGAATTTGGGGTGTACTAGGGACCGTTACATCAAAAGGGTTTCTAGTAAGCCTATCTACCCTTTCTCGTAAGGCAGCTGTCTCCAGCCTGGATGCCGCAAGTTCTTGTTGAACTAATGCCAAGGCCTGTACAACATCGTCTAGGGACGCCATCTATTGCTACCACCTGACCGGGAGGAGTATCGTTTCGTGGGTGCGTAATTCTGTCCGATTCTGTCTTGATGTGATTTTGAGTAAATACGCAGATCATTTTTTAAGACGTTTAGTGTCCAAACAACCGTCATATATTAATGACACAACTGACATGATCAGAAAAATAGAAGGTGTCCCTTTTATTCCGGATCAGGAATGGTTGGTGTCCTTGGACACCGAATCATTATATACGAACATACCTCAAAAAGATACCATTGAGCTGATTCATAAATTGTTAGAAGACAGTGAAGGTTATCTAAATCCACATGCAAGATTTATATGGGACTGCTTGGAATGGTTCTGAACAATAACATCTTTTTATTCAATGGGGAGTTCTATTGTCAAACAAAGGGGACCAGCATGGGGGCTACATGTGCCCCCAGTCTGGGCCTTTTTGTATGTAGGCAATTTGGAAGCAAAGCATGTATTCAATGAAGCCACACCGTTCTATGAAAATGTGAAACAACGGCATGAAACATAGATATAGACCTCTCCTGAATTGCAGAACCAAAAATGTAATTTATCTTATAATATGTCCCTGTGGCAAAGGGTACGTAGGAGAGACCATCAGAGAGATAAGAACAAGACCCCGACAGCCAGTCGAATCAATCCATTCATTAAAATGTACAGGAATAGGAGGGAGTGAAGGTTTTTTGATGTGATCAAACTCAGTTTTTTAATATTGTTTAAAACATTTTTTAAAGTTATGATTGAGAAGTGCAACCATTTGTTAACACTGCCTCCCTAAAATTGATTTGCCTGCGAACACTGAAGATGGCACAACATGCCAGAGGCTCGGAAAGGCTTGCTAAGCTGAGGCAGAGTCAATTTAATAGGCCTTTCACAAGATAAAAAATGTAGGCAAATGACACTTCTCAGTACAGAGGCACAAGTGCCCATTCAGAGTTGCACTGCATGTTTCTTAATGAAAACGTGAACAGCTCTGCTAAAACGTCTCGGTGACAAGGACGTACACTATGGGAAGCATGTGGAATTGGAGAAGTGGGCTTGTGGGATAGATGTGTTGATATGTGGAAGAAGATATGATGGAACGTGTGGAATGGGCGAGAGCAGCTGCTATTTTAAATATGGGCACATATGGAGTGGGTGTGGTAGATGGGTGGAACAAAAGTGTTACTGTCAGCCTATGTAGAATAGTTGTTCGGAGGGGGCATTAAATAAGTGTGGTTGTACATCTGATGAAAGTGTCATGACCTGTAAACTAGGTGTGTGGACAGATGTGGAAGTGATTTGTGTAATAGGATAGACTGGCTTGTGGAACTGATGTGTGAGAACACGTGTAAAACAGAAGAACTGGCTTGTGGGATAGATGTGTGTACACATGGGATAAATGAGGATGGTGTGTAGAACAGAAATGGGGTTGTGGCCTATCAGTGGGGAGAATATTTTAAATACATGGAGCAGTACATGTAGTAGATGTGGTGGCTGTTGCAGGATAGAGGTGGAAGAACATGTGCTGGGGCATGTGCAAATAGATGGGGAGGAATGTACAATACTTGTGGAGTAGCGTGGGATAGATGCCAGAGTTATTTTTTTACACATTTTCTAAGAGACAACATTTCCGATTTGACTTTTTGTCAGGATGAGAAACTGTAGTTGCAGACCCTCTACTGTTCATTTGTGCCTACACAATATTATATGGTTTTTCGCCCCATGAATTCTACGCTATTTAAGATTATGGGTCTTTGTTTACATTAGCAAACTACAGAGCAAAAGAAATGAAGACAGGCACAACAATAGTAGGTTCTTGTGCCTTCAGGTTCAGAGATACGAACATGAGAATTGTTATAGTGCTTATGCAATAAGATAAAAAACACAAATAACATGGGGGTCAGTGAACATTGTAAGACTGCGAGCTGGTTTGGGGATTGCTACTCGTCACCAATCTGTATTAGGCTTCAGTCTTTTACTTTGGACAACATTTCTCAGTGGCAAGAGTTACCGAAGTGCTGCAAATACATTTAGTGTGCTATTAAATGTCAGCCTTCTGCCCTAGCTTCTCAGCTGCCTTAGCTTAGCCTTAGGAAGGACAGGTGTATGTGAAACTAGATAACATTTTCAGCAGGATTTTGTAGTCTGAATGTAAAAGTGTTGTAAATACTTGTATGAACAACATGGCTCACTTGTTTTTTTTGGTTAACCAAAGGTCACCAAATGGCCAAAGCAATCGATGCAAATGCAACCACTGGGCAAATCTTGGTGTGAGTAGTGGGTAGCAAACTGTACTCATGGGGGTTGAACTCTGGTGCTGATCCAGGGCAGTACGAGGGCAACTGGGCCGCAAACCTTTGGCTCAATTGAGAGGCTGCACTGGAGTACAGAATAACTCACAGCGATGGTGGTAGCAAGCACTACAGCATCCTCCTGCATGAGAAAAAGACAAGGGGTGGCTGAGACCCACATTTCTGGTAACTTTTCAACACTAAAACGAGGGTGATATTTGATCAACACTGCCAGCACCCTCGATGAACCGTGGGAGTAACTCGGGGAGGCAGCCTTGGCAGATGCTTTCAAACAGCGTTGTTTGTGTATTTTTAGTAATTTTACCTGTTAGACCTGGCACCATTGGCGTGGGTCTCCCCTGCATTTTTTGCCTTTGCCTCCTGTGTTTTTGGTGTATGTTGGACTCCGTTTTGCTGGTCTAGATGCTTTGGGCACTTTGCCACTGCTGTTCAGTGCCAAGGTGCAAGTGCTCCCTTTGTAAATTAATGTTATGGATTGATGTTTCCATGATTGGCTGATTTCATTTACTAAGTCAGTCCCTATTACAGTGCACTGTGTGTGCCCGGGGCCGGTAAATCAAATGCTGCTAGTGGGCTTGCAGCACTGACTGTGTCACCCACATAAGCAGCCTGTAAATGTAACTCTGGCCTGCCATTGCAGAGCATGTGTGCAGTCTGGTACTGCCATGTCGACCTGGCAAGTGCACCCACTTGCCAGGCCCTAACCTTCCCTTTTCTTACATGTCAGATACCACTAAGGTAGGCCCAAGGTACCACTGTGGGCAGGGTGCAGTATAAGTAAAAAGGTAGGACATGCCCTGATGTGTGTGGCATGTCCTGATAGTGAATTACTGCCAATTTCGTTTTTCACTATTTCAAGGCTACCTGTTCCCATAGGACAGAATGGGGAGTTTGCTTATAACATCTTATAAACATAACTACCCCTGGGAACAAGGTAGGAAAATAAAGTTTAGTATGCCTGAACTCAGAATGTTGAAATGCATCTTTTAGTGAGGGTGATTTTTACATTCTGTGTTTGAAAATACCACTTTTAGAAAGTAGGTGTTTTCTTGCTTAGCCATCCAGTGTGCCTCTGCTAGGTTTGTGTATTGCATGTCTGGCTTTTGGTAGACAGTGGGAGGAGCAGTGGCTCCAGAGAGCCTGATGAGTCAGGGCTGGGCTGAATAGACCTGGGTTGCATTTAGAGTATGGGGAGGAGATTTCCTTTCACCTGAATGGGCCTGGTCTGCCAAGGACAATGCTGTCTCCACCTCCTGCCAGGAAGCTGCACCAGAGATGACAGAATCGGTTTTGACTGAGCACAGGGCTTCTCTGCCACCAGAGAACAAAGGATTTTGTGGTATAAATATTGGGGCCCAGAACTTTAGATCATTCCTGGGAATCAAGAGGAACCTTTGCCAAGGAGAAGAGCCGGAGAAGCTGAGGAGGAATACTGCCCCTGTGCTGTTTGCTGTCTGGGGTTGGCCTGCAGTGGCTACTTGCTGCCAAGGAAAGGAGAAAAGGACTTTGCTGTTTGCTGTGTCCCCTGCTTGAAAGAAGATCTCCAAGGGCTTGAAACTGAGCTTGCCTCCTGTTCTGAAGTCTCAGGGACACAAAGACTTCACCACCAGCTCCCCTGAACTTCCTTGCTGGGAGTTCTGACCTGCAAAGAGGTGCACACAAAGACTTCACCACCAGCTCCCCTGAACTTCCTTGCTGGGAGTTCTGACCTGCAAAGAGGTGCCTGCTGTTGTTTTGGACCTATAGAGACTGTTTTCCACTGTGAGCTGGAAAATCAACACAACTTCGAGAAGCAAGACGCATCCACACCTGTTTCCGACGCATCACCGAAGAAATCGTCGTAGTGCCTGCCGCGGCTCGAGAAATCGCTGCACGCCGCATTGAGTGTACCGATCTCCAAAGTCCGAGATCATCGCACCGAGTTCGACGCAAGGCCTGCTGTGCGGCTGCAAGAGTTCACGCATCATTCCGGATCGTCACATCGCATCGAGGCGCCAAGTTTGTCGCATCGTTGGGGGATGCAGTAAGAAACTGATGCATAACCTCCCCACACAGTAAGAAACTGACGCATCACCTCCTCTCCGGTAAGGAACCGGCGCATCACCTCCCCCAGAGCAAGGAATCAACGCATCATCTTCCCTGAGTGTAAGGAACCGACGCATCACCTTCCCTGTAGCCCATTTTGTTTGTTTGCGTGACACATCCCAGGTACTTTGTGAGAAAAGTGTTGCATCTGCAATTTGCTTTGAACTGAACTATTTCTAACATCTGAAAGTCATATTTTTATTACTGTATTGTGGATTTTTGTCGTTTGGTCTTGTTTTGGTTTAGATAAAGATTACTTATTTTTCTAAACTGGGGTGGTGTCCAGTTGTAGTGTTTTCACTGCATTACTGTATGTGTTCACAAATGCTTTACACACTGCCTCTGAGATAAGCCTGTCTGCTCGTGCCAAGCTACCAAGGGGGTGAGCAGGAGTTATTTTAGAAGTGTATCCCTCTTACCCTGACTAGAAGCAAGGGTCCCTATTTGGACAAAGGTACCTACCTCTGCCAACTAGAGACCCCCATTTCTAACATTTCCCAAAATAGGCTCATTTAGAAATTAATTGTTTGGGGCTCTGCTAGCCAATTTATTTAATCAGAATTGGTAATTCCCTCAACTTATTCTAGGCACTCTGTGCCTTTTATAAACCTCCCTCTCTCAATGTTTTTCTTTTTTTGCAGTTTCTAACAGCGCCATATCGGCCCACGTGCATGGAAGTGCTTTACATGAGTACCAGATTACATTACCCAAGATCGGGATTTTCTTTTTTTTAATCTGGTGGCTCTCACGGTTCTGCAAATGAAATCCCCCTTTGGCCTCTGCCTTCCACTCCCCTGCACTTAGTCCTGCAGTACTCACATAGCTGCCAAGGTTTCAGATTGCTATGTGTGACATTTTCATAATTTCATTGTAATTATGAGTGACATTTCAACGACTATGAGTGACACTTTATCGCGAGCAAAAATCACGCAATGAAACATATAGAGAAACATATAAATATCAGAAATTACACTCATTTGAGCAACAAGAAACTCTAAGAAGTAATTGAACTAAAGTACGCTAACAGGGGCCAGCCTGCGAAGAGCGCCAGCGAGCTGCTCTGCCAATCAATGCAGCCCGTGCTGAGTGGTGGCCTGAGTAAAAGCAACCACGAAAACTAAAAAAAAACATAAGCAAATGCTCACAGTATGTGTAGAGATAAGATCCAGTGTGGAAACCAGCATATTCACACCATGTGCCAATGTTGGCAGCTTAGCCCCCCATTACACCATCCCTAAAACAAACAAAGTTATCCTCCAAGCAAACTGATAGCAAACTCGCCATAAACAATACAGGTGGAAACAATCCTTTTAAACATGCAGCGGAGTTAATTTACAAACACGTGACCGCATGTTGTGTCAAGAAATATAAGAAATACATGACCCTCTGCAGTGAATCATACTGTACTCACTCACCATGCCTACTACGTGAATATGATACCAATCACTCGACTCCTCAGTCAATGCACATGAATAGTGATAATCACAACAATTGTAAAAAGCACAAATGTAGTGATTTCTGCCTAGATAAACAATATATTAACTATGACCTTAAACCCGATGATACAGTTCAGAAACAAAAGTTTACATGCACCCTATCATTGAAAACAAAACAAAAAAGAAAAATGAATCAATGCTCCGTGAACAATTATTAACCATTTGCTGTTGTATAAAGATGAGCAACAGCATTTCACCGCGTGTGGGACTAATGTCCTCTTACTGGAAAATGCACCACATTCTCGTTACATGATGACTTACGTATTCGTCTCTCCTCCCAGAACCCCTTGAAGCACAACTCCTGGAAGCCTGCCACAATCCACTCTGTTTGTTCTGTTCTTCTTCTGCAGCCCCCAGGCTGAGGCAGCGTGACTCTCCCTCAGTGATGACCGGCCCTCTCACAGTGGTCACATGATCATGCAGCACTCTTCCTCACCAAGTGGCCTTGAGTTGGCCGGCCTGGGCTGCTCTGAAGTAATTCGCCTTCGCTGCTCTGAAGTAATTCGCCTTCGGGCGGCGTGGCCAATAATTTAGCTCCTGGGCCTGTCTTGCTGGCCAGCGTGGGCAGCTGAGCCCTGCAGGGCAGGACAGGGTCTGAGGTGCGAACAGCAGTGTGGTGTGAGCCAGCAGCCGAGCACCATGATGCCCGGGCCCCTGGCCGGCCCGCAAACCAGTGAGGCTGAGCAAGCAGTCGAGCCACTCCGCAGCAGAGTATTTACAAAATGTAATAACTCCCTGCGCCCTTTGGTAGCAGGACGTGACGTCACGTGCTCCTGCGGCGCTACGGCAAGTCTGAGACTTGTGTCACTCAGCCCCATGGGGCCACGGAAATCAAAGATAGATACATTGTAGCAGCACTGGCTCAGGCTGCCGCTATGAGGCTGAGCCTGCTCAGCTGCTGGGAGAGCCCAAAGCCTGTGGGAGCAGCCAGCGCAGGCACTCGAGCGCGCTGCCAGCTTCCACACACAGTTGTTTGCGGCGCACTTTTTGTGTCAGCAGAAACTACGGCATTATGCGTGACAATGCATTTCAGTGCGGTGATGCGGAGCACCACACTGAAATGCGTTAGTCTAACGCCTGATGCGTGATACTTGGCAGGACTGTACTGATATGTTTCCAGTTGGATTTTTGGGTGCGCACAGCACCCTACTTCTTTGAACTGGTACCAGTGGCGAACGCGAGACAAGGAGCTCTGAAACAATAGACTCACCCCCATGAATCACATGCAGACGAGTTTGGGCGTCCAAAGCAACACCTTTGGCAGTTGTGAAAAGTTGTTGCACTGCTGAAGTATGGTGTTCATCACGCTCATACTGCAATGATTAGGGCTGCAGCGGGAAAGACGTATGGGAGTTCTGGCTTTGCCAAGTGCCCATCCAGAAGGAGCATTTAAGTAAGGAGTTTGCAGAATGCAGGGGTAGGGGTGGGGCTAATTATGTATGTAGGCTGTAAGAACGGACAAAGAAAGAAACGGCAGTGCTCAAGCAGCGAAGGGAGAGCAGGTTGATGGGAAGTACAAGCTAAATCGGGAAATCCTTTTTTTGGAAGTTAGAGAAAAATAATAAAGACGTGCTGGAAAACAGCAGGGAATAGTAAAGGATAAAAGCCAATTGGAAATTAAAAAAAAGGACGCATTAAATATTTGTATCTTTTTTCTGCCATTATATTTTGACACCTTATTGACCGAGCAGTGACTGCAGCGCGCAGCTGCAGGCATGTGATAGGAGCACAGAAAAAAAAACAGCGACAGGAGGTGGTTTTCTATTGCCGATTGCAACTATAAAAATAAATAAATAAATAAACCAGAAAGAAGGAGGATGAAGAGGCCATCTCACGCTAACTGTGATGGCCGAACAAAAGGTTCTCTCAGTGAAATCACCAGGGAGAGAGCTAAGCCCACAAAGGAGGGACATTTAAACAAATGCACCAATAACAAGCCAGCATTTGTAAATGACCCACATAGCCAATGGCAATTGGGGACTGAACCAGAGCCTGTAGAAGAGGATACAACAGGTCTTCGAGGCTCGACCTAAAAAACACAGAGAGACGTGTATTATAGAAAAAGACTGGCGAAACTGTAAAATAGACTCCTAAACTATAAAAGCTGTGCCTGTCAGCGTGAAAATCTGTAGAAGAGGATACAACAGGTCTTCGAAGCTCGACCTAAAAAACACAGACACGTGTAGTGTAGTACAGAAAAGGACTGGTGAAACTGTAAAATAGACTCCTAAACTATAAAAGCTGTGCCTGTCAGCGTGAAAATCCTGACAAGCAAGTAATTACCAGCACATGCTTGTAGGCGTAAACAAGCTCATGAAGCACAGCAAAGGCGAATCCACAATTTCCGTAAATATTGCCAAAAATACTGCAGGATTGGCTGGAACAGCTGTGCCAATCAGGGAAAACTCCAGCGCTGCCGAGGATGGCACGATGATTAACTCCAAAACTTAAGCATGACTGCTATTAGGCATGATGAAAGGATGCGTGCCGGAGCATCACATCCGTAATCCAAGACATGCAAAGATAACAAAAAACGTCCCGCTCTCAGCACCCGTAGCTTAGATGCCTACGTGCCAACCACAAGATGGCGGAGATATTGTGTCGAGGAACGTGCTGACGTGAAAGGAGCAGCGCAGCCCCAAGATTCCGCAAAAGCTAGAGACTACAAAATTTTACAGCATTCACAATAAGAATTTTAGATTCTATTAAGGACACGGAGGCGAGGATTATGCTGCTTCTCAATTTCTTTACTACTCAACAGCAGCCAATGAAAAAACAGTAAAACAGTAAAAACACTACACATCTCAAGAGGCTTTGAACCACGCCTCCTTCATTAACCAATGAAACATGAGTAAAGCATACAAAATAATGAGGCACCATCTTGGCTTCCTCTTTCTTAGCCAAAGCAGTTCAAAAGTCTGAAACAAAGCAATAGTCCTGACTCTCAACGGAGAGTAATAAACAGCAGATCAGGCTCCCAACAGAGAGCAACTCTCGACAGGTCCCAAACGAGACAGCCATTCTCCAACCGTGAAGACATCTTTGATACGAAGAAGCGTAGACTTAAATCTGTTTGGATTGTGCTCCTGAAACAGAAATAAGTTTGAAAATACGGAACCAAAAGAGGTTTGATATCAGGGTGGGAAAAAAATAACATAATTATGCATCATCAAACAACATGACACTTGTAAATCTTACCTGTCTCAACGGGTGGGATAATCCTCGCCTCCGTTTCCTAAATAGAATCTAAAATTCTTATCGCGAATGCTGGAAAATTTTGTATTCTATGGCAGGACCGGAGGCTCAGATTATGCTGGTTCAAAGCTGACCAACAACAACAGAAGAAACATGAACAATAGGCTTATAATAAAACACTTTAAACACTGAGTCAGATGACCAATCTGCAGCTTTTAAAATATCTTCAAGACGAGACCCCATGATGAAGGCCTTAGACGCCATAGCGCCCCTTGCAGAATGCGCCCCATAAACAGTCATGACCCATCTGACCCAACGAGCCAGAGTGGCCGCCGAGACAGGGCGAAAAGGTTTCTGGATAGCTAAAAGTAATGGTCCTAGAGGATCGGACCTATGAGACAAAGTACGTTCCTCATAAACTTTCAAACATTTTAAACCACATAACTTTTCATTATGAGGAAAAGCTGGATACTCAACTGAACGAGACATTGTCTTGGTCCTTCTAGATATGAGAAAAGACACACCTTGTGGGGAAAAAACCCTGCCTGCCAAATCTAAAGTATGAACATCAGACACTCTACGACAGGAAATAAGACACAACAACATTGTAAGTTTTGCAGATAACTGCTTTAACGACAAATCTTTATTATCTGGCCAGTTTTCCGACAATGAAAGAACCTTAGAAACATCCCATAAAGTAGTATATCTGGGTTGCGGAGGACGCGCCACTCTGATACCTTTGAGTAATTTGCACACTAAAGGATGCACTCCCACAGGCTTCCCATCAATGTGATTATGGCCTGCCGATAAGGCCGATCTGAAGTTATTCACAGATCTGTAAGACAGACCTGACTCAGCACATTCAGACAGAAAATTAAGGATTTCTTTTAAATCCGATCCCACGGGATCCACCTGCCATTGAAGGCACCAACCCATCCATCGCTTCCAGGATGCAGAATATCGCTTGCGGGTGGATGGAGCCCAAGCTTATTGTATAAACTCGGCAGCCGCCGATGAAAGGCCCTCAATTCGTTCGTGTCTCCTGAGAGCGTCCATACCATGAGGGGTAGTTGATTCTGAAGGACCAGGGGATGAGGAGATCCCACTGGGTCCTGGAGTAACATCGGAAACACTGGGAGGAGAAACGGCAGGTCCACTGACAATTCCAACAGCGTTGGAAACCACGATTGTGTCTTCCATAATGGTGTGACTAAAACCAAGGACGTCTCCTGCCGATGGATTTGGGCCACCACTCTGGGAATTAAGGCGAAAGGGGGAAAGGCATAGTTCTTCTGAGACCCCCAATGTTGGAGAAACGCATCTGTTCCCAAAGCCATCGGATCTGGTCTCCAACTGTAAAATCTGGGAAGCTGAGCGTTGAGGCGAGAGGCAAAGAGGTCTATCATACAAGGGCCTCGAATAGTCATGATCTCTGCAAAGAGGGAAGGATGGAGTTTCCAGTCGCTGAAGTCCCTCAGAAACCTGGAATTCCAGTCCGCAACCTGATTGTACTTGCCGGGAATGTACTCTGCTACAATACTGATCTTTTGGGCTAGGCAAAACTGCCAAAACTCCTTCGCAATGTTGGCCAGGAGTCGAGACCTCGTTCCTCCTAGGCGATTTATATATCGCACCGCTGAGACATTGTCCATCCTGAGGAGGATGCAGCAATTGCTCTTCAGAGGGGAGATTGATTTTATGGCGAAAGATCCGGCCAGTAATTCTAGACAATTGATGTGTAACTGTAATTTGTCTGTGGACCATCGCCCGCCTGTGGTAAAGTCCCCACATCTTGCTCCCCAACCCCAACGGCTGGCGTCCGACTCGATGATAACGTCTGGAGAAGCTCTGAAAATGGCCTTGCCATTCCACGCCTCCATATGATCTAACCACCAATGCAGCTCGTCTTGCGCATTTGGAGAAAGAGGAATCAGATGATCGTACGAATACCTCTTCTGAAGATACTGAATCTTGAAACGTTGTAATGCCCTGTAGTGCAGAGGTCCTGGAAAGATCGCTTGAATCGATGAAGCCAGAAGGCCCACAATCCTGGCTAGGGACCTCAAAGAGACCATCTGTTTTGACAGAGTCGAACATATCTCTCTCTTTATGGATTTGATCTTGGTCATGGGAAGGAGTAATTGAGCGTTCACCGAATCTATTTGGAACCCCAGAAAATCCATCATTTGGGACGGAACGACCATAGACTTTTTTAGGTTTATCACAAAACCCAACTCTTGCAACAGGGAGGTGGTCCATTGCAGGTGTGAGAGCAAAAGTGTTTGTTCGATCTTGAGCGAGAAGAAGCATGTCGTCTAGATATACGATCATGCGAACTCCCATCTCTCGCAGATGGGTGACCACGGGTTTCAGCAACTTGGTAAACACCCAAGGGGCCGACGACAGGCCGAAGGGGAGAGACAAGTATCAAAACCATTGTCCTTTCCATTGGAACTGGAGAAATTTCTGATGGGAGGGGCAAATGGGAACCTTAAGGTAGGCATCTTTTAGGTCCAGTCGGACCATCCAATCCTTTTGCAGTAGAAGATCTCTTAGAAGATGGATACCTTCCATCTTGAAGTGTCTGTACACGACATAAGGACTAATCTTTGTCCTCCTCCCTTCTTTTGAACCAAGAAGACGTTGCTGCAAAACCCCTCTGGAATGAAGGATCCCACAGCAATGGCCTGCTTTGTCAAAAGCTCTTGAAGTTCTGAAAGAATAAAAGCTTGTTCTTGTAGGGAAAAAAGGAGAGGGAAGGGGGGAAAGGTTGAAGAGGGGAATCTATTAACTCTATCTGATAACCCTGTACAGTATGAATGATCCACGCATCTGCGGTGATCTTCGTCCAATTGTTCACAAAATGCATAAGTCTGCCCCCCAGAGGTATCATCGGAAAGAGTGGAAGAATTACCTGATGACTGGGCGTCTGAGTTTCTGAAGCCCCTGTTGATTCCTCTATTGTATCTGTCACAGAAGCCTCGGGGTCTGGTAGGGTAGAAACCTTATGTCTCACAAACAAGGAGAAAAGGGAATAAGCCTTCTCCGACTCCCCTACTAAAAGTGTTAACTCACTAAACAGAGAAGTACTACCATTAAAACTAGACCGTAAGAGGTAATCAGGGGGAAAAAATTATATTTCTTAATACTGCCCTCACACACTTTGCAGTGTCATGCTTCATCATTGGGCCGCATCATACGTCCAGGCGCAGACCAACACCCTGGACGGAGCGCAATCTTTTTTGAAAATGAGGAAGAGTGTGGAGGGGACACAAAATCAAAGGAGAAAAAGAACGAAGATAAATGAAAAAGAGGAAGGAATATTCCCTCAAAAAGGGGATCTAGAAGTGCAGGAAAGTACAATTAAAACTACCTAAGCGAAACACCACACTATATCTTTATTCCTGTGTTCACTTGGTAGGATTAAAAATTTAAGGAAAAGGGGATATACAGGGGAGGTAACGACCCCTATACCCCTACTGCAATAACCAACATGTTTCTGCCACTATAATGTGGAGAGGGAAGGGGGGAAAGGTTGAAGAGGGGAATCTATTAACTCTATCTGATAACCCTGTACAGTATGAATGATCCACGCATCTGCGGTGATCTTCGTCCAATTGTTCACAAAATGCATAAGTCTGCCCCCCAGCGGTATCATCGGAAAGAGTGGAAGAATTACCTGATGACTGGGCGTCTGAGTTTCTGAAGCCCCTGTTGATTCCTCTATTGTATCTGTCACGGAAGCCTCGGGATCTGGTAGGGTAGAAACCTGCCTGATCCGGTTCCTGGGTGTATCCTCGTCGAAGAGGTGCAAATCCACGCTGGGGACTTGGGTTGCTGTAGCGGCCGGCCGAGCGTCCCCTGCCATGACCGGCCCTGCCAGAGAGGGGATGGAACACCCCCTTCAGAGATAATTGCGATTTGTCCAAGGATGCAAAATTATTGACAAACTTCGCAATGTCCTTGACAAAGCGCTCGCCAAAGAGCTGACCTTCCGCCAGGGGGCCTGGTTCGGCAGAAGCTAACTCCACCAATTGTGGATCGATCCGCAGGAGAACTGACTTTCGCCTTTCAGTGGAAAGGGTGCAATTGGCATTGCCGAGTAGGCAAATCGCCCTCTGGGTCCAACCCGCTAGGACCTCCGGGTGGATAGCAACCCCAGTTTCCTGTGCTTGAAGAGCTAATTCGAGGATTTTGGCCAACGGGCCTGAGACGTCTAAAAGTTTGTCTTGGCAAGCTCTGAGGGCGTGGTCAATGCCCTTCTTGGGATCCTTTTTGTATTTTTTCAGAAGAGTGGTCATGGAAGAGTCAACTTCAGGGGTTAGCGCAGTTTTATTAGCCAAATCAGGACGGGGACACTCAGATTTGAGACGGGCTCGAACTTCTTTGTCAAAGCTCTTACGCAAGTGAGTTTGCATGTAGTCAGCCACTGCCGGGGCGGGAGCCCAATCTGAGGACCCGTGGTGGACAATATTGGAGGGTTCAAATGTGAAGAGGGAAGGTTGTACCGGGGAGGAGGGGTGCTTGCGCTTCTTGGCGCGTTTGCGGGGACGAGATTCGTGAGAAGAATCTGTATCTGTATCAGTAAGGGGAATAGGGACAGCGGGGGATGGGTCAGGGGAAGGAGCCACAGGGTTTGTGCCATAGTCGTGTTCCCTAGTTTTCTGAAGTTTCGAGTAAACCTGAACGTGAGGGGGGCTCGGGAGGAGGGATGGGAGAAGGGTTAGGAGTGGCCGGGGGGGGGGGGGGTTGGGGGTGTTACCCACTTGCTGATCAAGGCGGAGGGAAATCGGCAGTAAGGCGGAGGAGAGGGCCTTGTCCAATTTATCATCCAGTCTTTTATCTATGAGAGATTCCATTGACTCGTCACAGTAAAAATCCTTATCGTCCTCTGCGGGACCATAAGCAGCTAACTCCTCCTCGTAGACTTCGCAGTCTGACATCCTGTAGCAATATATAAAAGATATATGCAGCTGAATTCCCCAGAGGGAAGCTCAATTTTACTACCCTAGCTCGCAATAGAGATAGGGCGTCGGTCGGGAGCAAATGCTGGGGCAGTGAGGCCACACAGGTACCAATAAGGGCCCTTGTAGATAGGACTAATGGAGGGTATGTGAACCCAGCCTGCCTATTCAGACAAGGGTTCCCAAAAATTGTTTCTGCTCTTGCAGTTTAACCAGGGGTTAAAATTCTCTTGAAGCGCTGAGAAAAGCCAAAGAAAGGTGTAATTAGAGGCCCGGTACCGGCTCCGGTGACTGCCAGCTGCTTATACCCACAGAACTAGCCCGGGGCGAGGCGTCTTCCAGCGTGTTCAGGGAGAACTGCCACGCGTACGCAGACGTGTGCAGGCTCCCGAGACGCACGCAGGCGTCCCGATCGGGCTCCGGCGTGCGCCTCGCTCCCTGCAGGGGGGCCAAATCCCAGCCCGAGCGTGAGAGGCGCAGGAGACGGGCAAAGAACTCGCGGAGCGAGTCGAGAGGAAGGGAAAAAACGCAATAAAACAAACCAAAACGCGCACACTAGATCAGCGCAACACGCGCTGATGGGTGAAAAACAATTAACGAGGTCGCGCGCGCAGCACGCGACGCGGTATCAATATTAACAACAAGTGTAATTGTACACTACCAAATACTTATCAACATATCTACCAATAAAATAGCATATAAAATCTCATCAACATGAGTTAAGCATGAGCAAAATAATGAGACACTTATCTTGACTGCGGAGCAGCAAAGAAAGAGGAAGCCAAGATGGTGCCTCATTATTTTGTATGCTTTACTCATGTTTGATTGGTTAATGAAGGAGGCGTGGTTCAAAGCCTCATGGGATGTGTAGTGTTTTTACTGTTTTACTGTTTTTTCATTGGCTGCTGTTGAGTAGTAAAGAAATTGAGAAGCAGCATAATCTGAGCCTCCGGTCCTGCCATAGAATTCACAAAGGCAGAAGCCGCACAGAAGGGAAAGCAGGAATACTCTGGATACGTCAGCAGGTGAGCAGTGCGCGGACAGGCAGTTCAACTTGTTGTATCTCCCACTTGTTTGTCCCCCGGTGGACACCATACTGTAATTGACCTAGCTGTGTCCCTGCGCGGACACCGTATCTCTGTGCCTTGTCAGCTGTTAGCTGTCAGTTATGACAGTTGACAGCTGACTGCGTACACAGTTACAGGCTCGTTACGCTCCTCCTACTGGAGCCTGTGTTGGTGCAAATAAAGGCATTACTTCAGTACAAATGTGCGTTTGATAATCCTTACAAGTTGGCGACGAGGATGGGATACAAACCCACGCGTGCAAAAAAGAGACAATTGATGACTATGTGTCCACACTCAAAAATCTGGCCATTAATTGCCGTTTTGGGGAACTGCATGATGAGTTCATAAGGGACCAGATAGTTATGCAGGGTTCCAACGCAAATATACAGGACAGTTTGTGGGCAAAAGGAGAATATCCTTTACAAAACATCATAGACATTGCCAGGAAGGCGGAACTCACTGGTAGGTGCGCTAAGGCAGTGCTTTCGGAAAACAAAGAAAAGAGAGATGGAGACGTTGTGGGTAGAGTGATTGGAAATAAAAGTGGTCAGAATCCTACCAGGAATCCGAAATATACTAGGGCAGCACATCAAACATACAACAAACCAACGTTCAACAGCAAAAATCGTTGCTACAGGTGTGGTAGCATAGCGCACATGGCAGACAATTTGAAGTGCCCAGCAAGGGGCGTAAAATGCACATTCTGTGGGGTCGTGGGCCATTTCCAGAAGGCGTGCAGGAGAAGAAACTCACGCACGGTGAGAGTTATTGAAGAGGATGAAACCAGTTACCAACAAACCTCTGAGGAGGAGGATGTAAACATGTTTGTCTTGAACATTAACGATGACTCTACGGAAAAAGGGAACACATCCATTACCTCTAAAGTTAAGAAACCACTGTGTAACATGAACATTGGTGGTGTGGGCATCAGTGTTGTTGCGGACTCTGGTTCACCTTACACCATTGTGAACAAAAAGATATGGGAGGATAAGTTCAAGTCCAAATTAGGAAACCAGTTAACCAAATCAGACATAACTATAAAATCCTTTACTGGTGAACCCATCGAGGTGTGTGGTTTCAGGGAACTCACTTTCAGCTTCAAAGGTAGAGAATCCGTGGGAAAGCTATATGTGTCCAGAGTGGGACCATCTGTGCTAGGATGGATGGACCAGGGAAGCCTGGGCATAATTTTGGATCCCAGTAAAGATGACCCTGTGTTGGTTGTATCCAACAATAACGACTACGCTCAAACATTATTGGACACGTATACAGGGGTGTTTAGTGGACGCATTGGCATCCTCAGAGGGTACCAACATAAGATTAGACTCAAACCCGATTATATACCCACAGTACATAAGACACGCAGCATTCCGTTTGCCATCAAGGAGGAGGTGAAGGCCCAACTGGACCAACTGCTTGAGGAAGGCATCATAGAAAAGGTGGAAGCCTCGGAATGGGTCTCCCCCTTGGTGATTGCCAAACGCCCTAACGGAAAACTTAGGTTATGCGTGGACCTTCGTGACCTGAACTGTAACATTGTGGTTGAACAATTTCCCCTCCCGAAAATCAGTGAGATGCTGGCTGGCACCAAGGGGGTGAAGTGGTTTTCCACTATAGATTTGAAATCGGCGTATCACCAGGTCCAACTGCATCGGGAAAGCAGGAGCTTTACAACCTTCATAACTCCCTTCGGGTATTTCCGCTTCACAAGGGTACCTTTTGGCCTTGCCTCGCAGCTGCCATGTTTCAGAGGCCGATGCACAATATTTTCGATGGTGTCAAAGGTATACTGCTTTTCCAGGATGACATACTGGTGATGGGAAAAACCAGAGATGAGCATGACCATAGAGTTAAGCAGGTATTAAACATCATGGGAAAAAAAAGGGCTAACAGCTGAGCATCTCAAATGCAAGTTTGCAAGAAACTCTGTCACATATCTGGGTCATGAGGTCACTGGCGATGGCATTTGCCCCAAAAAGGATTTGCTGATGGCCATAAAGGAAGCACCTTTGCCAAAAGACAAGGATGAATTGCGGTCCTTCTTAGGACTTCTAGAATTCTATGCAAGATTCATTAGCAACTTTTCACAAAAAACATTTGGTTTACGCCAGTTGCTTAAACTCAAGAACAGATTTGAGTGGTCTAAAGACTGTGATCAAATATTCAAGTCTCTCAAGAACGAAATGTGTGCTGCTCTTCCGCTGCAGGGTTTTGACCCACAATTGGAGAACGTTGTCACCACTGATGCCAGCTCTAAAGGGCTTGGCGCAGTGCTCACCCAGAGAGACGACAAGGGCACTGAGTATACCATAGCTTTTGCCTCGCGCTCCCTCACACCAGCGGAGGAGAAGTTCTCTGTCATTGAGCGCGAGGCATTGGCGTGCGTATGGGCATTGGAGCACTTCAGGCAGTTTGTGTGGGGTAGAAATGTAACCATATGCACAGATCACAAACCACTTACAAAAGTTTTCACTACAAAAGGGTTGTACAATGCATCCCCGAGATTAGCAAGGCTTTCAGTAAGACTGTTCGACTATATTTACAAGGTTCATTATGTGCCCGGTGTAAAAAATGTAGTAGCCGATTTTTTAAGCAGGATGCCTAAAGAGGACAATGAAGAGATTATAGAGGAAGAAAAAGAAGAACTCTGTATAGCAAATGTGCATGAAGAGCTGGAAGGAATTACCAAAGAGGAATGGCACGTTGAGCAAGAGGTGCACCAAGCAATGTCTAAGGTGGTGGACATGCTGAGCAAAGGGTGGTCAGCAAAAAGCGAGTTAACTGAAGACATCAAACACTTTTGGGAAGTAAAGGATGAACTCTCATTTGAAGGCGGACTCCTGTTCAGGAGCGGGAGAGTCGTACCACCCAGCGGATTGAGAAGGAAAATACTTGAATTATGTCACAAGGGGCATCTGGGCATATGCAAAACTAAGAGCAGGGTCAAAAACAGTTACTGGTGGCCAGGAGTAAGCTTAGCCGTCGAGAGAATGGCCCGTGATTGTGCCTTATGTGCTAATTCGGATAAGACCCAAATAACGTACAGACCCCCCCTTCAGCCAATCCCTACGCCAGCCATGACGTGGGAAAGAATTGGCATTGACAATCTGGGCCCTGTACCGGACGGGCAAATGCAATGGTATGTTTTAGTTGTCATTGATCATTTCAGTAAGTGGCCAGAGCTCAAAGCAGTCAGCAAAACCGACGCATTCCAAATAGTCAAATTCCTGGATGAAATTTTCACACGTGAAGGTCTCCCCAAACAAATTGTGAGCGACAATGGTCCACAATTTACTTCAGACATCTTTAAAGACTATGTGAGAAGAAATCAGATCGAGCACAAAACAACATCCGTTTACCACCCAGCTGGTAATGGCGCCGTCGAGCGTTTTAATAGGGTGATCAAAGGTATTATCCAGCTTGCGAACAACAACGGATTGGAGTGGAGAAAAGAGGTGCTTAAGACGCTTTGGGCGTACCGCATTACTCCCATTGACATTGTTGGGCACAGCCCTTTTGAACTAATGCGTGGTAGGACACCTTTGTCGAAAGACAATGTGGTTTGGGTCAAGGCGGAAAAGAGAGTCGAGTGGTCTGCTGAACTGGTCAGGGAAAAAAGTGCATCAGCCCAAGCCCAGGTCAAGTCCAGATACGACATCAAGCATGGGTGCAAGACCGTAGGAATTAATGTTGGCGACAGTGTCAGGGTCAAGAGAAGTGGTCACATAGGAAAAGGACAGAGCAGATACACTCCACCACTCACTGTACGTAAGATTTTCTGTAATTCCGCCCTACTAAGTGATGGAAGAGTCTGGCATTTCTCTGCCCTTTCCGCGCAGAGAAGGGAGCTTGTTGACTTACCTGGTTTAGAAGAGGTACAGGGTGGTCAGAAAGCACTGGTTAAGCAACAGGCATGGTCTGACGATGACACCGAGTTAGATCAACCTACCTACGACGCCACAGCCCATGGAACATTTGCACAGTCTGCTTCAGCACCATCGATGGATGATCCTAGTAGTTCTCATTCTGTAAGGATCAGGAGACAGTTACCTGAGATTCCTTCTCTCGACACCTACCCACCGGTTGTCACCAGTAGGGCCGGCAGAAGAATCATGCCCCCTACCAGGTTGTCGGACTGTGTGTGCGAGTAGCACACCCCAGTCTGTTTATGTTCTCCCTTGTTTTTCATTCTCTGGACCTTTCACCTTCCTCTTTCTTTTTCTTTTCCTTCTCTCGTACCGTCTCTCTGCCCCCTTCTCTCACTCTTTCTTCCCAGCTATCATCCCTCTCTTCTGTTTCTTTCCTATGTCGTTCTGGGAAGGGAGATGTGTTGTATCTCCCACTTGTTTGTCCCCCGGTGGACACCATACTGTAATTGACCTAGCTGTGTCCCTGCGCGGACACCGTATCTCTGTGCCTTGTCAGCTGTAAGTTATGACAGTTGACAGCTGACTGCGTACACAGTTACAGGCTCGTTACGCTCCTCCTACTGGAGCCTGTGTTGGTGCAAATAAAGGCATTACTTCAGTACAAACGTGCGTTTGATAATCCTTACACAACTGACACAACGAACTTCGCCTTAGCAAACGCTGGTTGCCCGCCTGGCATACATGAAACACCTCACTGACCTAGCCTTCCAAGCGAAACAGAGCTCACAAAGTGAACACACGTGGCTTATAAAAAATCTTACGTCCTAAGGTTGACTTCGACCATTGAAATGTCACGCAAAAAAGGTTCGTATCGATGTGTTGGAAAACGTCGCCTATTTTATAAAGGCTCATCAGCAGTCCATTCTGGAATGTTGAGACGACAGCTGATGACCGAGCCGTGCGGACTGTGCATGCCTCCCTGCGATCTGGCCTTCCTTTTCTGTGGGAAATTTAATAAAGACCTATTCCATTTCTCTACCGCGTGGAGAGTCTTTATAAAATTTCCAAAACAGAATAGGAAGGCCAGGTCGCAGGGAGGCATGCACAGTCCGCACGGTTCGGTCATCAGCTGTCACCTCAATATACCAGAATGGAGAGCCAAAGCCCCGAGACAGCACAAAAGCTACGGTGTCCCTAAGCGGACACGCAGCAATACAGTCTCAACAGCAGGGCACAACAGTACATGCAAACAATTTCAGGCAGCCACGTGCTGCTACTTGGTTGCTAAGGACGCCATTTGTACCGTTCACTAACGAGAACTAAGCTTCAATGGAGACTCGCCGGCAAATCAACACTTCGGAATTCTGTGCCGCTCACTACGATTGGCCGAGGTGCTGCTAATACGCCAATCCTAGGTCACTTCCCACTGCATTGGTTATTCTGAGACCCGGAAGTGCTGTGATTACGGCCAAAGAGCCGTTAAAGGAACAACAACGGGTACTCGGATGAATGTATGGACTGCCTGTGTAAGTAGAGCACTATGCATATGAGTAGGTCGTACGTTTTAGGGAGTACTCGCGGAACGGAGTTTTTAAATACTTGTGTATTTTGTGTGGTGCACACTTTTAGTTGGAGTAGTGCGAAACATTTTAGCGGTGGAGTTAGGTCAGGGGAGGCAGAATTGAACGTGACCGCCGCGAGGGAGGGTGATTTTTGCCCTACTGCTCGTGTCTTGTCCCAGCGTTATTCTTTGTTCAGATGTGGGTTCATCTTTCCCAGTCTTCGTGTACATGTCAGTGCCTACATATTTTGGTTTGCGAATCTTACTGGCATGATGGTTTAGCTTTCTGATGTTGGGGATCGGTGCTGAAACGTGGTCCTGACGGCGCCGCTCAGCTATTTTGTTTTCGCCCCCAAACGTTATAAAACGAGAATCATTGATTTGGGTAATATTTATTATTAAAAACCAAGATCTTCTTAGTTTTGGGTTATGTTTCTCTCCAGCTAAGGATCCTAGTTTTTATTCGTATTGCAGTTGGTTAATCAATTAGTCATTTGCTTTATTTCGATAACTAGTATCATAAAAGCATCAAGCAACATTTTAAGAGAAGTTAAATAGGTGCAAATTAACAAGCAATGCAAAGGTAATCCGAAGAATGTGCTCAACCGGAACATAAGAATACACTATTGCACCACAGAAGATAAAACAGTTGTCGGAAACTGAACAATAAAATTTTAAAAGTTAATTGATAAAATCATAGACAATTACAATAATAACAGTTAAAAAGTACAATCGTAACAGTCCAACCCAATTTGGGATCTCACAGAAAAGGCAGAATGTGGAGCCCGCCGTGCATACCCAATAGATAGACTTATTTAGGCCCTCATTCGGGGGGCAGGTAGGCTTGTATAAAGTGCTAGTGCATAAAATGGAGCTTTAATAGAGGGTGGGCATTCGCCTTGGGCTGGAGTAAATTCTCTACAGCTCCTAAGATGTGATGTTAGACCACCCCACCACGCATGGCTTTTTGCCTAACTATCCAAGCGTGGCTGAGAAACTTGGCCACCCCGCAAGCAAAGAGGGCTCTTGCATCAGACTTCAGAATGCGCAGGGCAACCCGGTGGTCAAGCGTGCCCAGTTGTCTGCAGATTGGATTTAACCATTTAGACCTTGCTGCTTTGTACGCTGGACAAACAAACATAACATGGGCAACGCACTCCAACGGGCCTCTGCAGCAAGGGCAGTCTTCTGTTGACTGTTTGGGAGAACGCAATTTTGTGGTTAATGCACGACCAGGAAGCTTACCAAGCCTAAACTGAATATTCAGCGCCCTGTCTCGTGGTACCTGGATTATATCTAGATATGGCTCAAGGCTTCTACTCTGCTTGTGGTGATAGAATTCTTCCCACATTAGGCTTGCTAAGTTCCTGGCTATCTATCCAGTCCCAATCCAATCATTTTAGCTCCACTTTGCTGGGGGGCATTTGGCTATCCCAGGATTCTTTAAGGCCCAGAGCTGTCAGTGTTTTTCCTGACACTTGATGTCCAGCTGACTCTATGGTCAACGTCTAAGCTCATCACCTCATTTAGTGCTTTGGCATATTTAGAAAGTTCAGGAGTCCACCTTATACGGGCCCAAAAGAGCAATGGGTGCAACTTAGCAATGTCTCTGAACGACCGCCTGCCCATGTCGAGCATTAAAGGTGTTAGTGGGACATTACGGGGAAGCATCACCAAGTCTCTCAAAAACTTGTGCTCAGATCTACAGATGTCGTCTACATTATCAAACCCCCATAGCTCAGCTCCATAAAGGGCAGTTGGTTAATCAAAAAAGGCATCGAAGCATTCACGTTACAGTTACTATCATCCAAAAATTGTCTCTGTAACTAGCAAATTCCCCGTTGTCAATTGAAGTCCCAACAAATAGCAGTACAGAGATCTTGTTTATTGCAGGAACACTTCAGAATGATCACAAATGCAGCAGCCGACACGTGTTTCGTCCTCCTGGACTTTTTAGCCTGCAAAATCATGTGCGACAGTCATTTGTACCATTTTGTATATAAAAATCATGTCACTAAAAATCGTACCCACACCATATGGATATAACATCACTTATTACCCTTATAGAGTTACCGCAATGTAAACAAGCATTGGCATAGCCAATAGGTCTCGCCTTTGGGACCTTATAAGTGTTTAGCCAGAGATATTGGCAATGTTTTTAAGGTATGTTGTAGAGCAGTGTAGCTGCTGTGTTCAATACTGTAAATTTTGTGTGCAAGTTGTGCTTAGTGTAGTGACGTTAGGGCAGTGGCATGGTGTGGAATGTAGTGGTGAGTTGTGATACGATGTGTGTTGGTGGTATGTATGTGTGTAGTGTTTTTTGCTGGTGTGTATGTTGGTGGTATATGTATGTTTACCCCCCCCCCCAAAAAAAACAATTGTAATGATATTAATTATGTGCGTAGTGTGATGCGGGTAATGTCTTTTGTAAGCTTTTTAAAATCAAATACATTGTTTTGTTAGTTGTGTCGGAGCTTTAGGTGCGCAGCGGTCACAGGGCTGTGCTTGGAGCATTAGGTGCGCTGCGGTCACAGGGCTGTGCTTCAAAGCGTCACGAAGCTGCAGGCCCCACCTGTAGCGCTGTTTACAGTATGCCTCTCCCTGCATTGGAACAGGGGCAGATATTTCTCTTTTTTTCCCTGCAGATTTATATAGCGCAAACTCGACCCGAAGGTTTTGGAGCGCTTTACATGAGCTCTAGTTACGTTACACAAGGACACTTTAATATGCGGCCTACCAGCGTGTGCTGGGTAGAAATTTCGCAAAACTGCCCAATGATTAACATGGGTTTCTCAAAAACAGGCATTTTTTGTGAGTAAGCAGAGTGGTCGCATAAAGTAGCGGTAAGCAGTGGCGAGGTAAAGCCGAGCAAAAGATGTATGGTTTTGTGTTAATCTAGGAAGTCTGCTAATTATATAAATTTGAAAGCTTCGTGCAGCCCATGACATGCCAGCTATGCTGTTTCACTGATTAGTTTTGAAAAAGTATGAATATGATGAGGAACTGTGAATGTGTGTGCGCTGCTGGGATATCTAATTAACTGGAAGTGATGTAGTTAACTTTCAAACAACACCGCGCCCCCCACCTTTACAAACCTTACTTGGTGCACGGAATTCGGAGCATTAGGTGCGCAGCGGTCACGGCTGTGCTTGGAGCATTAGGTGCGCTGCGGTCACATGGCTGTGCTTCAAAGCGCCACGAAGCTGCAGGCCCCATAATAATAGCTGAATGTAAAGGAGCACAAAACCGGAAGGTGTCACTATATGTATTTATCATAAAAAACATTCCATTCATAACCACGGTTCGTATGCAGAAACCATAAACCAGGGCATCCTACACTTACCGCCTAAATAGGGTTTAATGAAGCTTGTCTTTAACTTATGTAGTGGTTTGGTAGGTATCCACTTAATCCAACTTCTTGTATGTATGAAATCCAATAGAATTCAAAATTGCAGGACCTTGATAAGTCCGCTGCGAAAAATAAAATATTATGTTTAAGTACTTGTCAAACTACCGCCTGTAGGTCGTGTCAGCGTGAGGGAAACAGAATATTTGGTTTCTTACCGATTAGTAGTATCCGTTGCAAGCCCTAGAAACGCCGTCCAACACGGGAAAGTCTCAAAGTTCCTACATCCTCTTCCGGAGTGAATAAATATAGAGATAATGAAAATGGACTAATCCACGTCCTGTCAAAGGGGACCGACCGGTCGCCATAATTGCTTGGTCAAAATTAGGAATTTAATCTATAGTCAGCAGTTCGTTTATGCTAACTAAAGCGCAAGATACATTTAAAAGATTGTCAAAATTAAGTGGGGAGTTTATATCCTTACTGATTAGTTTGCCATGCATGGGATACTAAAAACGTAGCCCCATAATCCACACGTTCTGTTGTTCTGTTGATCTGATGGCCGCCATACTAGGGTCCCTTGCTCACTTTGCCACTGGATTCAAGCTAGCCTGGCTGATGAGGGGTGTTACCCCGAAACCGGTCCCAGGATGCTTGTTTCCGGTCCAGGGAAGACATGGCTTGGCAGTTCGGGCTGGACTGTTCCCATGAGGCACAGGGTCAGACTGATTTGCATATGGCCATGTCTGAACTGGGGTGGCGGAGTGAGCTAAAGAATGATGATGGATTAAACCCAGATCAGTTGACTGGGGGCGAGTGCTTGCAATGTTCAACACTCCGTCCATCATCCCCTTTGGTTTTGCTAAGTTTGCCCTAAGTTGGCAGGGTATGCCCAGACGTGGGTCCCTTGCTCTCTTTGCCACTGGATTCAAGTTAGCCTGGCTGATGAGGGTTATGAACCCGAAACCGGTCCCAGGATGCTTGTTTCCGGTCCAGGGAAGACATGGCTTGACAGTTCGGGCTGGACTGTTCCCATGAGGCACAGGGTCAGACTGATTTGCATATGGCCATGTCTGAACTGGGGTGGTGGAGTGAGCTAAAGAATGATGATGGATTAAACCCAGATCAGTTGACTGGGGGTGAGTGCTTGCAATGTTCAACACTCCGTCCATCATCCCCTTTGGTTTTGCTAAGTTCGCCCTAAGTTGGCAGGGTATGCCCAGACGTGGGTCCCTTGCTCACTTTGCCACTGGACTCAAGATAGCCTGGCTGATTAGGGTTATGAACCCGAAACCGGTCCCAGGATGCTTGTTTCCGGTCCAGGGAAGACATGGCTTGGCAGTTCGGGCTTGACTGTTCCATGAGGCACAGGGTCAGACTGATTTGCATATGGCCATGTCTTAACTGGGGTGGCGGAGTGAGCTAAAGAATGATGATGGATTAAACCCAGATCAGTTGACTGGGGGTGAGTGCTTGCAATGTTCAACACTCCGTCCATCATCCCCTTTGGTTTTGCTAAGTTCGCCCTAAGTTGGCAGGGTATGCCCAGACGTGGGTCCCTTGCTCACTTTGCCCCTGGATTCAAGATAACCTGGCTGATGAGGGTTATGAACCTGAAACCGGTCCCAGGATGCTTGTTTCCGGTCCAGGGAAGACATGGCTTGGCAGTTCGGGCTTGACTGTTCCCATGAGGCACAGGGTCAGACTGATTTGCATATGGCCATGTCTGAACTGGGGTGGCGGAGTGAGCTAAAGAATGATGATGGATTAAACCCAGATCAGTTGACTGGGGGTGAGTGCTTGCAATATTCAACACTCCATCCATCATCCCCTTTGGTTTTGCTAAGTTTGCCCTAAGTTGGCAGGGTATGCCCAGACGTGAGTCCCTTGCTCACTTTGCACTGGATTCAAGATAGCCTGGCTGATGAGGGTTATGAACCCGAAACCGGTCCCAGGATGCTTGTTTCCGGTCCAGGGAAGACATGGCTTGGCAGTTCGGGCTGGACTGTTCCCATGAGGCACAGGGTCAGACTGATTTGCATATGGCCATGTCTGAACTGGGGTGGCGGAGTGAGCTGAAGAATGATGATGAATTAAACCCAGATCAGTTGACTGGGGGTGAGTGCTTGCAATGTTCAACACTCCGTCCATCATCCCTTTTGGTTTTGCTAAGTTCGCCCTAAGTTGGCAGGGTATGCCCAGACGTGGGTGCCTTGCTCACTTTGCCACTGGATTCAAGATAGCCTGGCTGATGAGGGTTATGAACCCGAAACCGGTCCCAGGATGCTTGTTTCCGGTCCAGGGAAGACATGGCTTGGCAGTTCGGGCTGGACTGTTCCCATGAGGCACAGGGTCAGACTGATTTGCATATGGCCATGTCTGAACTGGGGTGGTGGAGTGAGCTAAAGAATGATGATGGATTAAACCCAGATCAGTTGACTGGGGGTGAGTGCTTGCAATGTTCAACACTCCGTCCATCATCCCCTTTGGTTTTGCGAGGTTCTAACCCAACATGGTCTCTGAACATCCCCCATCAACCTTTTCTTCCTGAGGTGCCATTTCAGCTTTAGTTTTGCCCTTATGTACCACCTTTTTTCCGCAGGCAGCAATGCAACTCTGTTTAGATTCCAAATTTTGCCATCCTCTGTTTTAACCTAATTTTTGAACAATTTAATAACTCTCAACGGTGCAGAGAATTTGGAAAATGGCATTACCCCAGAGCACGTACATACCATGAACCAATAATCAACCTCCACCTTTGTTTTACACACCCTCTTCCTTCCATCTAACTTTGCTTCCTCATTTCACCAGGCCAATCACCTTCCAGGTCTCATCTCTCTGATCACCCCATCCCTTTCTGCAACTCATCCAAGAAGGAACCAATTGACTTTTGGGAATCTTACCTCTGAACAGTTCAAAAGGTGACTTCCCAGTAGATTGATGTGGTGATAAACGATATGCCACCATCCTATCACGTAGTGCTTTCTTCCAACACTTACCAGCCGCTTTGACCAGCTGAGTGTTGATCCTTGCAAACCTTCACTTTCAAAGACTATTTAAAAATGTAATGATACTATGAGTTGTGATATCATTCTCTACCTGTACAGACGTCCACTTGGACTACAGATCTACTAGAACCAACAAAAAAGGTGTATCAGATATTCCTCTTAAGGTTCCCACCAAATCCACTGCCACATCTTGCCAAGGTGCTGTCACTTGTTTGCTTATCACCATAGATGCCACTCTGGGTTTCAGAATCTTGTCCCTGCCAGCACATTCTGAACAGACTCTTATCACTCTTTCCACTTGCAAATCAAGACCAAGGTGCTCATTACGATGGTGGAATGATCGCCACCGCCGGGCCGGCGGTGGCGATCGTTCCGCCATCACATTGGGAATTACCCACCGCCATATTAGGATGGCGGTGGGTATCGCGGCGGACGAAAGTCCGTCCGCCGCTTTTCCGCCGGTGGCAATCGCACCGATTGCCTGGCGGGCGGAGCAGGGCCACTAATATAGTGGCGGTGCCTAGCAGGCACCGTCCGCCATATTAGGATGTGGGTTTCAGGAGGCCTTTCCATGGTGGCGATGCCGCCATGGAAAGGCTGGCGGGGATTGGGTTTGGGGGCCCATTGCGGGCCCCCCTTGTTGGGGGTGGTGTTGCTGCACTGGGGGGTACCCATGGTACCCCCCTGCATTTCCATGCACCAAGTGGCAGGCACCGCGTGATGCCTGCCACGTGGTGCAGGGAAATGCGGTGCAAGCACCTTTAACATTGCGGACGGTGCTGCAGCCAGCGGCACCGCCCGCAATGTTAAAGGCCCAGGATGCGCCCGCTAGTATGGCGGGCGCATCCTAATTGCAGTGGTGGGACCGCCGCATGTCTGGCGGGCGGTCCCAATCACCGCTACGGTGGCGGGCGGACCAAGTCCGCCCGCCATCGTAATCAGCCCCCAAGTCTCCAAAAATCTTGTCTAACTCTTTCTTAATTTGTAACCAGCACTAGAAAAGAAAGAAAAAGGCATTAAGGACTAAGAAGCAACAGAATCACTGGAAAAGGAGCTGTTGAGGGAGAGGGAGTGCCACAAGGGATTTAACACTAAGATGTCCAACGTGAGCTAACCTAACTACTCTCCTCCTGATCGTGGTTGGCACCGCCTGCCTGGATCCCCTGAACAGGCAGATCATCCTCGACAGACAATTCCTCCTTGATCATCTTGTAAGATCTCCATTCCTCAGAAAACTTATCACGTTCTTTTTCCATTTTTAGCCAAGACATGAAACCACACAAAATAACACCTTCATTCACTTCACTTTTCCATTCCTGTTCTCCAATCGCACCTTTTGTAACTATACACACTTCCATGCATTCTTCATCAATATCCACTTCATCTTGGGGCACATCAGCCTCTGTAGAAACCAAATGTGAGAAACAATCGGCTGTTTTGTTGCACCTTCCAGGTAGATAGTGTAAAGTGAAATTAAATTCATGTAAGGAAATATCCCACTTGCATATTCGTGCTGAAACATTGCCCTTTTTTGTTGAAAATTTGTACTAATGGCTTGTGATCAGTTTTGTTCGTGAACTGACTTCCCCACAGATAGAATCTAAACTTCTCAATAGCACCCTTGATAGCCAAGGCCTCCTTCTCAAATACACTATAATTCAACTCACTCCCTTTTTTTTTTAAATAACCAAATTTTATTTGGTTTTAAGTTGTCTGCAGCATCCACCAACCATCAAGGAACACCATCACAGCGTGTGTCGGATCATGGAACAGAATATCAACAGCGAAGCAACCACAGCATCACATAATCAGCCCATGATATGCCCACCACTCACCCCATATCTTATCATGTTATTGGGGGCAGCCCCTTACTTCATAAATCGGCTTCTCCTGGTGTGCACACCAGTCTACTCCCTTCCTCCAGACTGCCAACAAAGGGGGTTCTAATAGCTTCCAGGCTTGGACAATGTCCCGTTTGGCCGCCAAAAAGGCCACGCCTATGAAAGTTCTTTCTGATCTTGCTCCCACAGCTTCCTCCAGGAAACCCGGTAGGGCCATCCGAGGACCCAGATTATTTGGCGGCCCAGCACCCCAGAGATCTCCTGCTCCACCCCACCCCAAAAATTCGACCAGGCTGGGCAAGACCAAACCATATGGAAAAAGTCATCAGTGGGGAGAGTACATCTCGCGGCCTGGGCAGCAAGGCCCATCTGCTGCAGTTGGTGTGGGGTCAAATATGTTGCATGAAGATAATTTATCTGACCATCCGAAGATGGGAGGAAATTGCCAATTTTGGGGCCAAGGACCCTCCAGTCATCATCGTCCAACTTGCCCACCCAGTCTTCCCATCTTTGTCTCAGAAGGTAGAACCGATCCACTGAGTTGATCATCAGGGAGCGGGAAAGCACAGATATGGCTCCCTTGCCCAACCTCCCCAAGAACAGTTTAGCCTCGACAGGATTGTAGTTGGGGATATGGGTATCTACTGAGTTGAGGACAAGCAGGGCATGACGTAGTTGACGGTAACAAAAGAATTGTGTGTGGGAGAGGCAATACTGGTCCCGTAACTCCTGAAATGACATCAGTGTCCCCCCTTGACTAACATCCTCCAGCTAAGTAATTCCTATTCTGTCCCACTGGGTAAAACCCTGAAGACTGACACCTGCTGGAACCAAGTACCCTGCCACAGTGGTGAGGCGACGGTCCCAGTGGATATAACGCAGGGCCACTCTCCAGCAAAGCAACATCACTCTTGTACAAGAGGGGAGAGCAGGGGATATCGAGTTACCGTATAGCAGACCAAGAAGACCATCGCGGCCTATAAGATGTAATTCAACATGGTATATGGGTCATCCCAACACCCTGTGAACCACTCCTTAATCGGGACCAGGTGCGCAGCAAGGTAGTACCCGTAAATATCAGTCATGCCAAAGCTCCCATCCTACGGGGACGTTCTCACAGACGTGAAGGACACTTGGTGCCACCGCCCCGCCTAAAAGAAGGCTGTCATCCTCTAGGTAAGTGATTGAAACCCCTTCCGACGGATCGGATGGGCGAAGGTTGCCAGAACATGGAGCGAGCGTGAGAAGCACATAATTTTAAATAAGGCAATGCACCCCATTGGGTTAAGTGGCTGGCGACTCCACTTCCGCGAATCCCTAACCAAGGCTAATGTGAGGGGCTGAAAATTGAGGGACCATGCCAGGTCTGGGATACAAGAGACGTAAATTCCAAGATATTTAAAGGAGAGTCGCCGCACCGGTACCACAGGGCACCAGGTAGGGCCAGCAGTATCGCCCGCAACTGGCACCAGTAGTGACTTGCACATATTAATTCACAATCCGGAGGTCTCCTAATACAGGGAGAGCATTTCAAGGCATCTGGGGCCCGAAGACTGAGGGTCGCTGAAAAAAAGCAGAACATCCTCTGTATAGAGGGCTATGTGGTCCTCCACACCCCCTCCCATTACGATTCCCGAGCATCGCATCTAATCGGGCACGCCAGGGGCTCTATTGCAAGAGCAAACAACAAGTTGGACAATGATGAGTGTCCCTGCGACTGGAGAAAGGCCCAAAAAGGACTCAATTTACACGGACCTTGGTGGTAGGGACATTGTGTATTAGACCCACAAGTCGACAGAAGGAGGACCTAAAGCCAGCCTGTTGTAGTACGGCCTCTGTTGTAGACTGCAAGGAGCCACCCAAGCTCGATTGAGAAGGACCACTTCCGGTCTGTATCGTTTGATGCAGCGCAGTACCGCCAATCTCTTGATATGAACTAAAAAACGAATTACATTCCAGGAGACCACTCTAACCGTCGAGACAGGGCTAGAAAATGGCAGGTCTGTCCAGGGGCCCATGGACGTGGGGATAGGACGGTAAGCAACATCGGGAAGCCTAACATGTACATAGGGATATCTGTGGTATATGACTCTTGTAGTGGGAGCCTAAAAAGAAAACCTTTAACATTCCAAATTAAAGCTACAATCTCTTCCCCCCCCCCCCCCCCAACTCCCCACTGTAAGAAGCTGGCATTTTTTTTTGTTTAAAATCTTTTAATTTTTATTACATAGATAACCATAACCTGACAGTGCGTCGAGCAACAAGTACATTCCATACATTTACATTGTTGTTCATCTAGACATCTATGTATCTTATGGTATACAATGCAAAACCATAATAGTAAATCAATCTTGAGTTCATTACAATGTAGTACTGTAGTTATTATTCCACCTTCGTTCTTTGCACAATTCTCCAGCAAATATCTCAGAGTCCTCTGTATTGTGTCCAATTCCCCAATATTTTGACCCATTTCTTTGGGCATCCCCTGCCTTGGAATACCACTTTTTCAACACATATCTAGGTCTTCTTTCCATTTCTCAACACTCGATGGCTAACTCACACCCCACTCCCTTGCTATGTTGCGTTTGGCTACTATGTCCGCTGTCATGAGCCATATCTTAGAGTATTTCGGCCATTTCTCTTCACCAGTCACGCAGGTGATGTGCTATTTAGCCTCGTATGTGACCTCCAGATCTACTACCTCCGACATGACCTGTATTATTTCTCTCCAGAATCGTTGTATCACTGGGAATGTCCACAATATATTATAAAGGTGCCCACTTCCCCACAGCCCCTTGCACTATGGTCTGTGTCACTGCGCCCTATCCGGTGCAAAAGCACTCTTGAGGTATATGATCTGTGTAGTATGCGCAACTGCATTAGACAAAATTGTGTCCTAATCGCTACATCCCTCGGACTCTATCGCTTCTGTCCAGTCGTCATCAACTAATGTCTCTTGTCCAAGCTTCTCTAAGGGCCGTGAGGGGTTGTGGGGAGTTATTCATTATTTTCCTGTACACCAGGGAGACCGCTTTCTCCGGCATATGGTCCATAAGTAATCTATCTTCTAGTGGAGCGTATTCTGCTAACTGATCCCCGTCTGGGATGTGTCTCCTTAGTGCATGCTTTAGTTGCGAGTATCGCAGGAACTCCTTGTCAGACATTTGGTACCCTACCTTCAGGCCCTCAAAGCTTATCATTGTGTGCCCCCTCCAAATGTCCCCTAGGTATTCGATCCCTCTAGTCTGCCATTTACGGAATCCTTTTAGTTGGCCCACTTTTGTTCGCAATCCCAGAGTGGCGTTCGCTCAGTCAATTTATCTTTCCATCCTAAGAATGCGGTAGCTTCCCTCCACACGTGTATTGTCGTCTCTGTTTGTGTGTGGGTAGTGTGTTGCTCGTGCGTCGATTGTATAGTGCAGCTAGGTATCCTCCCTGTCCCATGTGTTGTCGGTCAACTCTGTATGCTGGTTCCTCTCTCCCCGCAAACACCCATTCGTTTATAGTTATAAGTTGCGCTGCCCAGTAGTACTTTATTTATGTCTGGGATTGCCAGTCCGCCCTCATAGACACTGCGCTGCAGCTTATGCAGAGCAATTCGGGCTTGCCCCCCATCCCATAGAAGCAGTCTTAGTTCGGTTTCTATCTGCTTAAAGAATCTAGACGGTATTCTACACGGGGTATTTTGTAAAATATATAGGAATCTTGGCAGTGCCATCATTTTAAATAAGGCTGCCCGTCCCATCGGGTCAGTGGGAGTTTCCTCCAATGCAGAATGTCCCTACGTAATCTATCCAGTTGGGGAAGTAGATTATCTTCTAGGAATTTGTTTTCCCCTTTTTATATTGTTATGCCTAGGTATTTAAATTTATCCCTTATTGCTAGGGAATGTGCACTAGTTGGTAGACTCGGAGTCACACCGGCTAGCATATATAGTAGGGATTTGTTCCAGTTTATTCTATATCCCGAGTACCTTTCAAACTGCTGGAATATAAGAATTGCTCGGTTAATCGAGGACCTGCGGTTGGTAACATATAGTAATATGTCATCGGCATATAGAGATATCTTTTCTTCCCAATCATTCTTCCCATATATTCCCCGGATGAATGGGTCCATTCTAACCCATACCGCCAGGGGCTCTAGTGCCAGCGCAAACAGCATGGGTGAAAGTGGGCATCCCTGTCTTGTGCCTTTTATAGAGTTGGATTTCCCTTGAGGTTGTTCCATTCACTCGCACCCTGGCTAATGGCTCCGAGTAGAGGAGCCGTACACAAGAGCAAAAACCGGGCCCAAATCCAAATCTTTCCAATACTGCCTCCAGGAATGGCCATTCTATATTCCTCGTTCGGATTAACCTTAGTGGTGTCTATCACCCCATATAGTCTCTGCAGATTGAGCCTGGTGCTCCTGTGGGGCATAAATCCAGATTGATCTGGGTGTATTATAGAGGTGATGACAGCACCAAGCCTGTTTGCTACCACTTTTGCTAGTTGCTTAGCTTCCACATTAAGCAGGGATATTGGACGATATGATCCGCAATCGTCTGGCGGCTTTCCCTGTTTCGGTATCACCACAATCGTGGCTAATCTCTGGTCTTCCGGTAGCTTGCCTCGATCGAGAGCTTCTTGGTACATATTTAATATGTGCGGCGCCACTTTCGATGCCACGCCCTTATAGAATTCTATTGGTATACCCGTTAGGTCCGGCCACCTTACCGGACTGCAAGTCCCTTATAGCCCTCACTATGTCTTCTGTCGTGAGTTCTTTGTCCAACTCCTCCCTGTCCTCACTGGACAGCCTTGGGACAGGAAGGTCTCTAAGTAGCTCTGCACAGTCTTCCCTTGTTCTGGTAGATGTGGATTTATACAGTGCCTCATAGTGGTCTGCAAATGTCGAGGCGATTTCCTCCCCTGTCCTTTTGAGCTCCATCTGCGGAGTGCGTATCTCTAGAACCCAGTTTCGTTCTTTGTCCCTCTTTTCCAGCCACGCTAACCGTTTGGTAGCTTTGTCCCCAACATCGTACAATCGCCTCTGGGTTGCTCTGGCATATGTCTCGGCTGCCTCCTCTACTATGTCTTTCATCTCTTTTTGCTTAATACGGATCTGCTGCCTAGCCTGTGCCGCTATCTCGCTATTCTCCGTGGCATTCTTTTCCAGCTGTAGGATGTCTTTCTCTAGTGTGTCGTACTGAATTCGTTATTCCTTCCTTTTCCCTCCAACTATGCCTTGCACATGGCCCCTGATCCCTGTTTAAATGCCTCCCACAGTGTACTGCTCGAGTTTACCGTCCCTATAATATCTTGGAAGTATTGTTCCGTCCGCTCTCCTAATTTATTTCTGACCGGTTTGTCCCAAAAAAGCCAGTGGTCCATTCTGGGGGGCAGGATATAGTTTCTCGTGGGCCCTCTCAGCTGCGTTTCTACTGGTGAGTGATCAGAGATTCCCTTTGCCTTATGCTCTGTTCCATTAAACCAGTGTGTGTTTGTTCCCTGTGTCATCAAATAGTCTAAGCGTGAGTATCCCCCATGTGGGGCTGAATAAAACGTGTACTGTCTGGCCTCTGTGTTATGTGCTCTCCACAAATCAACTAGCCCCAACGCTTCCGCAAAGTCTCGTAGAGGATCCGGCCCCCTGTCTGGATCTGAGGTCGTTATTCTGTCCATCGCTGGGTCTATTGTTGCATTCATGTCCCCTCCCATGATTAGTATTCCTTCCGGGAGGTCTAACAGTAGGGAACCCAACTCCTTCAATGTGTTCGTGTGTAATCTTGGTGGTATATATACTGAACACCCGTTGAGATCCTTGCCCTCCCAATTCCTGTTATAACCACATATCTACCCATTTGATCGTACCATATTCTACCCGGTGTGAAGGAGAGCGTCGACTGGAGCAAGATCCAACCCATCTCTACCCAGTTGTGAATCCCGCATGTGCAACTAGTTTGTATCCGAATCTGTCGAGTGCCTTGCATGCGTTACCTTTGAGGTGAGTTTCCTGCACTAATACTTTGTCGGGGTTGTGCCTGCGGAGTTATTGTAGTACCACTGTGTGTTTTATTTTGTGTCCCAATCCGTTAACTTTCCAAGTCAAGACCCATATTCCTATATTCGCCTGGGGGGAGTTCGCAACTTATCAATATCGTGACTCTTGGCTAACATTGGTGTGTGGTGGAGTTCTCAGACTGTACCCGAGCTGCTGTGTATAAGCGGGGAGATCTAACTTGCCCTTCATGTCCCCTTAGTTTGCCTCGTCTCTTTCCCGCCCCCTGCCAGGTTATCAACTTGTATAACTTTGAAACTGTGCCACATCTCGGGTGGCTACTTGAACATTGCAAAGATTGTAAACATTCCCCACCCCCTTCCTGCTGCCCTGCACTATGGGTTAAAAACCACCCACCCCCCCAATTTGCAGAGTGCCTGTCGTCCCACATTAACAATCCCAACTTGGGTCCCAACCCGCCATAAGCATATATTGTGTAGGTGCCATATTGACATGTGCCAAGGCAGGTGCAATCACTCAAAATCATAATTATCAGTGTATTTCAAGGCATAAATCTTATCTGCACATAAGGTCTTGCCTGATAGGCCAATCTGCTATCTCGCTTCTTCTTCTCCAGTCCAGATTAATCGGCTATCAGTCCCAGAACCTCGCTCCCTATTGGAGCTCTCGCAGTATAGTCAATCCCTCATCACTGGAGTGTCTCCCTCTTCCTCCTGGTGTCCGTTCGCCGAACCAACGTCTGAATCTCTTTCTGCTGTGTCCGTTGCTGGTGCGCTCTTCTCTCGGTGCTTTGACTTTTTAACTATCCTCCAGCCATCCAACCAGTCTTGTGCCTCGCCAGGAGTTGTGAACCGCCATATCTTGCCCTCCGCTATCACTCTGAGGGTCACTGGGAAAAGCATAGAGTACTTGATGTCTTGTACACGTAGATTCTTCTTTATTTCCAGAAAGTTCCGTCTTTTCTGTTGCACTTTCTGTGTGAAGATTGGGTAGAAGGTGATGAGGACGTTCTCGTAGTTCAATGGTGGGGCGCTTCTAGCCGTTTTAAGACCTACGCCCCGATCTAGGTAATTAAATAGCCTCGCTATTATGGGTCGTGGCTGGCCCCAGGTCTTGGCCGCATACCTGGAATTCTATGGGACTACTCCACCAAGAAGAATTTTGATAGGCCTTTGGGCTGAAGTGTTTTAGTTATGAGGTCTTCGACAAATAGATCCACTGCTTGCCCTTCCGCCCTTTCTGGCACCCCTATTATGCGGATATTATTACGGCGAGAGCGCCCCTCATGATCCTCTAACTTGTCTTCTAACTCCCTCGCCATCTGCGTCAGCTCTCTGACCTTTTTCTGTAGAGTCTTCGTGTCGGTTACCAGCTCTGATGTTGTTCCTTCTATCTCAGTTACTCGATCTCTCATGTTGCGGAGGTCCGCTCTGAACAGCGATACCTCCGTGGTTACTGCGTAAATTTTCCCAGCCAGGTCAGTTTTTATCCCTTGTATAGCAGCCATGACGTCTTGTAACGTGGGTTCCGGGCTCGCCATTTGGGGCGTTACCGTTTGTGGCCCAGTTGCTCCTGGTCCTTCTGGACTGGTCATCTGGTCCTTTAGCAGTGCATATTTGTCTAGCTTAGTCTGCTGGGGGACGCGGGAGCCTCTGCCCCCTATCATTGTCGCAATGTTGTTTGCACGCCGGGGCACCGTTATGGGCGGGGCCTGCTTGTTAGTGGCCATCACTCAGTTCAGTGGATCCTTTTACGACGTCTCCCAGTGGTAGTGGCACCTTCGTCACACTCCCTTATCTGTGACCACTTCTGCGGGTGGGCACTCTCACGGCTGGCGTAAAAAAGCCTAGTGTGGGAGAAGACCATACGGTGTTCCCTGTATGGCGTGGGGGGGGGGGGGAAATCCCAGATTGTCTCTGCCACTTTGTTTGCAGTTCGTATGTTTTTTGCGGGTCGTTCCGCGCTCCCACTCTCTTTGCGTGTATGTCCCCTCCGCCCCAGCTCTTGCGCCTCTTCACTGATTAGGCCTCTTGTTAATGGCCGCGCTCACACTTGCGGTCGTCGTTGAGGGCCGCGCCCGCACCTCCTTACCACCCTTGTGGCATATTTCTGCTGTTCACCACCATGCAGTGCTCCCGTCTCCTTTCTCGAACCCCACCGTTCCGTCCATGACCTAGCGCTGATAATTGTGGGTCCCCCTGCTCTTCAGGCTTTTCCTATGTGTTCCGGAGCCCACGTTGCGCTCCGACTTGCAATCTCTTTCACTCGCGCTATAAAGCAGCGCGCTTCTTGTTACTCTGTTTCTTGGTCGACTCCGGTCAATGCTCTCACCATCGTCCGGTCCCGCAGTGCGTTTCGGGCGGGGCTCACCGCTGGTACGTCCCGCTGTTTCCCGGCTCCGGCACCCGGCTCCGGCACCCGAGCCCGGGGATTACGGCAGATGATGGGCTGCTCGCTGTCCTGCTTCCGGCTCGGGCTATCACTCCGTCGGAGCTGGTGCTGCACCCGGGCGCTGAGTGGGCTATGAGGACCTCACTCTCTCCCCAAACACGGATGATTATACAGATTTATATGGGGATACTCGAGGTGGCCCGGCGGAGTGCTTGATGAAGCCGCCATTGCTCTCCGCTGCAAGCCACGCCCTGAAGATGGCTTTTTATGTTGTGTATTAAAATGAGGTACACTATGTAGAAAGTCCAGACGACTCTTATTGTCTTACAGGGCTTGAATCAATAATCCCAAATGCTCTCTGTAGGAAGCTGACTTTTATGTAGTGTACCAAAACAAAGTACACTATGTAGTCCAGACACCCCTTATAGGCTTACAGTAAACTAATAATCCCAAATGCTCTCTTTTGTGGTAGTGTGGTTGAACAGTTTAAGCTGATCAGATGGAGTGTTTAAGCATTTGTTGAGCACACAGAGTCAATAAATGAGGCACACGTTCAAGAAGAAACTCGAGACCAATTTAGAAAAAGAACAGGTATTTTTATATATATTTTAACACCAAGAACTTAATAAGTGGGTAAGCACTTTTCAGTGTATCAGTTTTTACAGGCAAGTAGAAAAGTCACACAAATGCGTTTTTGCTTGGAAATGGTTTTCCACGGAGAAAGAAACATACTGCATACAGGTATTTGCAATCGAATCTCGGGGGTCCCGTTTATGACTTAAGGTGGTAGGGGGTCAAGGTCACAAGAGGTACCAGCAGTTCGGGTTTACCTGCCCTGGTGTGGTGTGGTGCTGGATGGGTTGGTAGCCTTGCGTGTTACACCGTAGGCAAAGGCGGGTAGGGGACCTAGAAACAGGCTGCAGAAGGGGACTTGGAGACTAGTCCAGGAGCTCCCAACAGGGGGCCCAGTTTTTGAGGGTCTTGAGAGCAGCGGGGCACAGTAGGTGTTCGTGGACCTGGACCAGGGAGCTCGGGTGCAGTGGATCTCGGTAGGACCTGCAAAAGGCGACTAACAGGACATTTGGGTTACTCTTGGTGCAGGCCCCTGTGGTGCTGATTTCCCTCGTAGGCTGGTCAGTCTTTGTGGTGCTGGAGTCCGGATTGGAAGGATTCAGTCAGCCAGCACTCTAGAAGACTAGTATGGTTTCGGGGGTGTATGTCACAATCTAGTAATGGCATCAGTACATTTATTAAGACAAGGTGTTTGATACCACACACCAGTATTTTCAGTGAAGCCATCATGTAACTTGGGAACTCGTGATGACCAGTGCCCAGTACATATACTTAAGATGGCTTACCTGTTCACTTTTAGTTCACTAGTTATTGAACTAGACAGCACAGGGGCATATCTGCTCAGGCAGATATACCCTCACATGTAATGTGATGCACCCTGCTTTAGAGCTACAAGGCCTGCTGTAAAGGTGACTTACATATATTACATGCAGTGACTTTGGCATGGTACACAGTAAGTGTGCCATGTCGTGTTTTCACTCATGATTTGCACCATTACACTGAGTCTGCAATGGCAGCCTGCATGCAATTTGTATGGGGGTCACTTACGGTGGCATAGTACATGCTGCAGCCCTTAGGGGCCCTCTTTGGTACCCATGCCCTAAGCACTTGCTAGGGACTTACAGGAGACCCCTCCGTACAGTAAGTCTGCCAGATAGTGCAGGTCCACCAATGCACACCTCCCAGTCCACTGCAGCAGTCAGCATACAGCACCCCGTAGAACGGGGGTCGACCACATCAGCATATGCGACCTCGTTGCATCCTGATTTGGTGGCCCAGTGGGGGCTACAGCTGCATAAAGTCTCATTGCAGGCGAAGAAGTATCGGGCTGTCCCATTCCGTGACAAGGAGTCACTGGGGCCCGAAAAATAAGCCCCCATCAGGCGTCCCAGGGGAAGACGGCCGCTGCAGTCGCAGTCTCTTCCAGCCGGCTCAGCCTAAGGTGCGGAGCCCAGAGCAGAAACGTCCAGAGAAGCCCTCAGCTAGCCTCACCTGAGGTCCACTCCGGTAGAGGCACAGTACACAGTGCCCGTATCAGAAAGGTAATGGCCGCCACCAGCACTGTGGTTCCCAATCCACTCCAATAGACATCAATACGAGACCACAGCAGCCCTGTCCCTGCCTCCAGGAGGGCAAAGAAGCATTCCAAATGTGCCCAGTGTCTACACTGGGGGGGGGGCAGTATGATGTAGATTTTGTCAGGCAGGATGGGGATGGATGGTAGTCGGTTGACGGGAGCTAGGTTAAAGCTCGACTGCCATCTTGGCCTCCTTGTACCAACACTCCTCCTAGACCCTTTTGGCTAGCATCTGTTACTATACTGCATTCTTTCCCTGGTATAAATGCTGTTAAACATGGAGCCTTCATCAAACTTTCTTTAACTTAACTAAATTCTTGCTCGCACTCTTGGGTCCAAGAAAATTCACATCTCTTTTTTGATAACTCTCGTACCCAATGAGTTTTTTTCACCAAGTTCTCAATGAAATGTGCATAGTACTCAATAATTCCAAGAAACAAAAGAACTTCTTTACTTTTATGCCTTTCCAAATTCACAATAATATCAACAAACTCCTTTTTAGGGAAAACACCTTCTACATTAATGCGATGACCCAAAAAAGAAATTTCTTCCTTGCTAAAATGACCCTTCTTAGATCTAAACATTAAACCATTGTTTTTTAAAATATCTAAAACCATCCTCACTCATCATGTTCACCTTGGTCTGATCCAAAAATTAACACATCATCTTGTTAGTTTGGTGTTCCCAGAACATCTCTAAGACGTTTATACATGACCCTCTGAAAAACAGATGCCGCTGTTACTAGCCCAAGTGGCATTCTCAAAAATGTGAACGCACCCATGGGAGTGATGAATACTGTGTAAGCCCGAGACTCTAGATGTAATTTGAGCTGATGATAGGCCGAAGCTAGATCTAGCGTGGTGAAACAACTTGCCCCCTCCAATGATGTCAACATTTCAGTGATGTTAGGTAATGGGAATTTATCCACCATCACCACCTATTCAGCGCACACAGAGCCACACGCAATCTTGTATCCCCATTACCCTTCCGGGCCACTACAATCGAAGATGGATATTCCATTGCCTCCACAGGAGTGATGACACCAGTCTCACATTTTGTCCAGTTCCTACTGTACCTCTTGTTTTATAGATGTAGGTTATCTCCTGACCCTATCTCTCAAGTGTTTAGCTTCCTTTTTTAAGTTAACGCAATGCACATAGTTAAGAAATTCTAGATGTTCACTAATACCTCTGGGAATTGATCGACAAAATTCATTCGTAACCTCTCAATTTGCATTATCTGTACTTGAGAAACAGCATTCAGATCTAGAAAAACTCCCAAATCTGTTTGGTGCAACCAACTTAATATTTCATCCCCTTTTTCCACTACATACATGTTCCCTACAATGCTCTTTGTAGAGAGAGTTATGGTGGTCACAAAATAACCTAACATCTCTGAGCTTTCCTCCATATCCACTTGGTTTCACAGCCATATCTTTCAATTTCACATTGTTTGTTTTTTTTTTTTAGATTTATTGCATACATCGCATGCATTTGCCAGGAAGAAAAAGGAGAGAAAAAATTCAGCAGATAGAAGAAAACAACCTGGCAGTACAGTAAGCCATGCATCACAATAATGTTACTCAATCTTACAATAGAATGTGCTACCCATCTCCACCCCTGCCCAACAAGTTCATGACAACCCCACAAAGTCATGCTGGGCCACTGTACGTAATTGATCATTTATATAATTTCTGGGCGTTCTAATTAGAATATTGTATCTGGGGCACCATATATCCTTGAGTCTAGAAGAAACAGGTAATTCCTCGGCATAAATGTCTAATTGTTCTCTACAATAGACAACATCCTTGAGCCATCATGTCACCGTAGGAGCCACCCCCCCTCCCCCTCAATTTTTTGCCACCAGTCTTTTGGCTAGCAGTGTAGTGATGGCCACCAGTTTGCGATTACATGGCTTAAACGATTTAACAAGCCCCAGCAGGCACCACAGCGGAGTGCCCCTCACCCCTTCCATTATCATTTATGATAGAATTTGTGTCACCTGAACCCAAAACGTATAAATCAGCTTACAGCTCCAGGCGAGGTGCAAAAAATCCGCCAAGTCATCTCCACACTTCACAATCCTTTTGCAGCCCATATCTATGGAGCCGTGCATGCGTGTAGTATGTTTGAGAATGAACTTAAAGTGTACTATTCTATGGTTGCAGTTTGCTGTAAGGCGTCCAGTGAGGGCACACCATGACCCACAGTCCTCCCAAGCCAAAGGCGTCTCAAGCACACCATTCCATCTATCTAGGGCATCAGATCTAACTTCTGGATTTTCCCAAAGAGATGTGTTAGATAGTTTTGTTATCAACCCCTTCCGCTCTCCAGTAGTCAGTAGCAGCCGTAATGCTTTTAACGTCTGCGGCTCACTCTGAAATTCAGGATATAGTGACCTTACAGCCACCCGGACCCTAGTGTACATGAATCCTAGGATCGCCGTATAGGACTGCACAGCAGTGAGTGCATCTAGTGTCACAAACTGCCTGTCAGTGTATAGATCTCTTGGTGTAGTCAACCTGGCAGTTCTCAGAATTCCTAATCCTCTGGTCTCTTGAGTAACCGATATATGAGGATGTGCCGCCAGGGGCATAGCCGGTGCATATATATGTTTCCTGCCCGCCCTGGCGCCCAGCCTGCGCCAAGATTTTGAAGTGCTAGTTACAGTATTTATCTCCGATCTAGGGATCTCTGGCCTGTTGTGTAGTACCATGGCAGTTAGTGGGATTGGATGTGCATTATCTGCCTCGACCGCCAGGTGCGGCATGTAATGCTGTGGGAAATGCCAATAGTGTGCGAATTGAGGTTGCGCACACAAGTATTATCACATGTCCGGAGCGCCAAAACCACCTCTCTGATACAGCTTTGTCAGGATATCCCAGCTGTATCTGGTTGCTTGCACGTCCATGCTAGTATCAGCATGCAGGATTTGATGGACTTAAATAGTGCCCTAGTTAATGCTATGGGTATATTCACAAACAAATATAACAATTTGGGGAATACCGACATTTTCTTAATCGCACTGCGGTCCGCCAATGACCATGGGAGACGTATCCATCTGGCAACCTTGTCCGTCCGTTTCGAAATAGCCTGTCCATAATTCATTTGAACCACTACATCCGGATCCCTATGTACCAAAATGCCAAAGTACCTGACAGGTTCTTTTGCCCAAGCCAACGGGAATTCCAGATCCTATGGGACGGTGCAATGTGTGAGGGTAAATATTGTAGATTTATCCCAATTAATACTGAGGCCAGAGTACCTCTCGAACCTCACATATTCCCATATCAGGGGCGCCAGATGTACCTCGGACTCTAACAAACAAAAGCATATCATCGGCATACAAGGATATGGCAGGCAGGCGCTGACGCAACCGTAGCCCAGCGTGTGCATGTCCCTGCCTGATTTTACACGCTAGGTGCTCCAAAACCTGGGAGAACAACATCGGGGATAGTGGGCACCCCTGCCTAGTACCCCACAGATCTCAGTTGTATTCGAGAAGATGTTGTTTATACGTATCCTCGCTATTGGGTTGGAGTAGAGCAGTCGCACCCACTTCAAAAATGCATGTGGCATCCCCATATGATGTAGAACTGTGAACATATATCCCCACTGTATGAAGTTGAATGCCTTGGCGGCGTCCAAGAGCACCGCCGCAACCCTCAGCTCCGGGTTTAATTGATGCAACACTGCAAACAGGGTTCTTAAGTTATGTGCCGTGGATCTCTCAGCTACAAACCCTGACTGATCCAGAAGGACCAGATTTGGCATGAGAGGTTGCAGTCTAGTGGCAATTACTTTCGCCAAAATATTGGTATCAATATTTCAGTGATAGCGGCCTATATGACTTGCACCGTCGAATGTCCTTATCTGGCTTCAGAAGCGTGATTCTGAGGGCCTCGTGGGGGGGAAAACACCATTTTCATACGCTTCAGCGTACACAGCTAGCAGGTGCAGGGCCAGACAGCCTGCATAAGCTTTATAAAACTCACTAGGTAGCCCGTCCACCCCAGCCGCCTTTCCACTCGGTAATGCCAGAATGGCTTCTTTCACATCTTCCACTGTCATGGGCTGCGTACTCTCTCTTGCTCAAGGACAGCCAGCCCAGAGCAACATCGTCCAGATAGCTGGCCGCCTCACTATCAGATGCCGTGGTCCTAGGCCCGTAAAGCTCAGTATAGTACTCCGAGAAGGCTGTCATAATTTCTGGTGTCGTGTAACGTGGGATGGAATCTTGGCCTACTATCGCTAATATGTGGTCCTGCGCCTTTGGTTCTGCTAATTTTGAGGCAAGCAAGTGCCCTGGTCTATCCCCCTCACCATTTGCCCTCGCCTGCCATCTTCTAGACCTATGATGCACTTCTTACTCAGCAATATCTGTGTGCTCTGAGACCAAGTCCCTCACCTGAGCTAATATGTGGGTCTTTGTTCGTATCTTCTCTCCAAGGTGTGTAACTTGCTCTCAATATCTTGCAATTTATTGCGCAGCGATTTCAAAATCCCCGCTTGCACCCCAATGTACTCACCCCGGATAGTAGCCTTGAAGGCCCCCCACAGCATCCAAGCCTCCTGCACTGATCCCTCATTCTCATGAAAGAAATGCATAATAGCAGTGCCTATAGTGCCTGGGAACACAGGATCCAGCAATGATGAAGGCTGCAGCCTCCACTGAAACTGAGGTCTAGCATATGTAGGTACCTCCATCTCCAGTAGCACAGGGGCATGATCGGACAGTGTCCTAGCCAAATGCGAAACTCCCACCACCCATGTGCACACCTCCCTGGAGACTAGCCAGTAATCCAGCCGGGACCATGTGCCATGTACAGATGATACATACTTCCCCTCCTTGGAGTCGGGGTTCCTGAATCTCCATATGTCCACCAACCCTTCAGCCTCCATTATTTCCCGTATTATTCTGGCTGCTTGTTCCCCATGCCATTCTGTAGCGGCAGATCGATCCAATATAGGATCCAGATTTACATTTAGTTTCCCCACCCCCATATCACCATGGAAGATGGCAGGGTTCCCATGCGTCTCCATAGCTCGTAGTAAAATGCAGGATCGTCCACATTAGGGCCATAGGTGTTTACCAACAGCACCCTCGAACCACCTAAGCAACCCTGTATCAGCAAGAATCTGCCCTGTTCATCTGTCTCTGTATGAGTGAGAGTAAATGGAGTCCCCTTTTTCACTGGTAACAGCACTCCCCTGGAGTATGTGGAATATGACGAGGCCACCTAAACTGCTGCCCACCTCTTCCCTACATGCTGTTCTGTGAGTTTTGTGATGTGCGTTTCTTGCAGCAACGCCACCTGGATTTCATACCAGTCAAGGTATGCCAGCACCCGCCTTATTTTTCTGTGGTTATTGAGGCCCCGCACATTCCATGTTATCAATTGGATTAAGCCCTTCCTGCCCTGGCATTTCCGATGTATGTCTTTGTCGATCCAGTGAGGTGTCCCCCATCGCAGAATGGGCAGCAATAGAATCATCGTTATACATGACATGCACTGCATCTGCAACAGGAAACAAACATTCAGGCCCCCCACCCTTTTCAGCACCCCCAACTTGCTAAAGCCATCCCATTTTAATAAAAACTTATACAGAAATGAAGCAACTTCCCACATCTGTCGTAGGGGTATACCCGTCAGTGGCTGCTAGTGCCTAAAACCCCTCCCGTTGATAGAGGAGGTGGCCTTGTGTACCCATAGTTGCGGTATATTCAATATACATTGAGCCTGAGGGACCCAAGACCCATGGCGGCAGATGTTCCCCACACAAGACCCAATACAGTTCGCCTGAAGAGCCTCTATGTCAACTCCCCCCTTCGTCCAGCAGTAGGCTTCAGAGCCTCGCCCCAATTATGGAATACCTGTCTGGCAGTCAGCCAGTTAATGTCTCACATGATGAAGGCGGCCCTTAGAGCCAAGTCTTACCATCTTCTGGCAGCTGCATTGTCCAGCTCTCACCAACAGTTCATGCCACCAGCCTAGTCCCTGTCAGAGGCATCCCCATCCAGCTTTTCCGCTTGATCTCTCCGGTTCTTTGAGAGTGATTTGACATACTCCACGGCCGTTTTTGGTGAATTGAAAATCGTATTCTTTCCCCCGACCTCTATACCCAGGCTGGCCGGGTATAGCATTGCGTATTAGAGATGTTCGGCCTGCAACTTCTTTTTAACAGGCAGGAATTCCTGTCGCGCCGCTTGAACCGAGGTGGTGTAAACCAGGTAGAATGCGATGTCATTCCCTTTGTAGTTAATAGTCTGTTTCTCCCTCGCAAGGCGCAGCACCGCATCCTGATCCCGATAGTTGAGCAATTTTGCAATGACAAGCCGCGCCGCCAGCAACCTATGGGCTCTTTCAACTATCAGGACTGCAGACATATTTTCAGGCCCAAATATCTCCCTAGGCATCGTCTCAATATACAGTTCCAGTCTGCCTGAGTTTGTCGACTGGCAGACAAGTGATTCGGAGATTGTTGCCCCGTGACTGCACCTCTAAATCTTCATTCTTAGCCTAAATTACCCCTAACACCATCTCCATATTCAGGCATTTAGAAGTGACAGTTTGTAGGCCATCTTCCGCATTAGATATATGCTGTTCCGCTTACCCCAGTCTGGTGCCCTGCTTATCTAATCTAGCCGCCAGATGATCTATTCGCAGGTTTAGCACATCTATTTTTCCGTCTATTGACTGCAGGCTGTTCTGCATCACCAGGAGCGTTGTCTCCAGCGATGTGGCGCCCTTTTCCGGTTGCTCCTGTTCAGAGTCTGTAGCTCAGGCTGCTGTGTCCTGGCCGGTTTTCGCGCTTCAAATGTGAGGTGTGCCTGCTGTTTATCCGTTTTCCCCATAATGCCAGTAGAGCCAGATTCCTCACAGGCCGACCTCTCTGCTGTTATTATGGCTGTGTCGTAGGGCCCGATCCGCCCCGTACCGCAGATCACTCTTGCTGTTCTATATCTGACGCTGTATTAATACTTTAGCACCACCACACTCTCGCTCCTTCCCGATATGCAGTCGACTGATCAACCACGGAGCGAGCTCGGGGCCAAGCTGTTCAACCCTCTTCCCCTTGTCAGGATCAGTTCACACCAGAAGGGCAGGATCTTCACCCCTCCACCTCTGATCAGCTATTGCCCGCTCAGCCCATCGGTCCCTCCGCACCTCGGCCCAGCGTGGCCCCGGTTATCACTTGCAGGCCCGACAGCGGCAGCAGGTCTTCCGTCCTTGTTACTTGTGCCGTAGCCGCCGTCTCGGTGGCCTCACATTCAATCACTGCTCCGCAGGCACAGCCCACCTCTCTTCCTGTGTACACCGCATCCTCGGGGCCAGCACTCGATCGTCCCATAGTTGCCCGATCCCGGCTCCATGCGGCCGCCAGTCTCACTTCTCGGCGCACACTGCTGAGCCACTCCGGCCCTCAGCCCTCTATCGAACCGTCACTTATCTCCTGCGGCCGCTTACCTTATTGTGCGCGCGTCGGACCTCAGCAGCAACCGCAGGCTATTATTATATGCTGTGCAGCTTCACCGTGGGTCTCCAGGCCTGTTCAGTGTTGTCGGGTGGCCGACATTTTGCCGCTTAGCAGCCCACCAGGGCAGCCACTCCAATGGTGAAACATGACTCTCGGCACCGATTTTGCAGAGCTCAGCAGGCGGGCCTCAGTCCTGACAGCTTTTTAATTAGGGTCCCCAACCCTCAAATACGGATGGCATACCGATCCCAGAATTTTGACGGATCTCTGCAATTGGCTGGCAGAGCTGCATTAAGGTGCAGCCATCTTGCTGCGGGCCCTCTAGCGCCCCCCCTTTCCTAATTTCACATTATTTTGAAACCGATTTTGATAAGCTTTTTTTTTTTTTTTTTTAGAAATAATGGACCGGTTTGAACATGAATCAAACATCATTTGAACTTCTTTCTCTTCGATGTTGACCCACCCTTCTGGATTCCCTCCAGGTTTCCCTTTGACTTGCAAAATTATCTTATCACAAAAAAATACATCTTGCACTTTTTTCCTTTCACCACCTCCACTTCTGCAACACTTTGCAAAATGTCCTTTGTCTCATAATACTAGTTTATCCATCTCTCACCTCCATACTGTTGTTACTCACGGGTATGACTGATTTTTCTTGTCCTGTACCCTTGGTCTCTGCTCAGGTAAACGTCAGCCCCAGCCCCTTTCTCTGGTTTGACTTTGGGGCTCACTCGGCCAGCGATGCAGCATCTGGGCATGTGTTCAACCGAAGCAGGTCTGGCGACAGACTGCGTTTGTCTAGAAGGCTCAGGAGTTGAGTTGTAGACTGCTGCCCATCCATCTTGTCAGCACCTGTGAGCTAAACCTCACCTGAGAAATGGGGATCCCATGGAGATATGACACACCAACCTGATCTGCAGAGTCCCACAAGGATCCTCACTCAGCCACACGCTTTTCAATGCCTACTTGGCATCTCTTGCCAGCATCATCTGAACCCACTAAATCATCTACTTGTATGCCGAAAATTCCCAGCTCCTCTCCCTCGCCGATGACTCAACACTAGACCAAGTTCACTACCTGCATGTCCAAATTTGCCAGCTGGATGATGACCAACCGTCTGAAGCACAACTCAGACAAGACGGAGGTGGTATTTTTCTGAAAAGACGCCTCACTGTAGATCTCAGCCTGGTGGCCAGCCAAACTCGAACCAGCACCCGTTCCGGCAAATCAAGCTAAGAACCTATGAATAGTGGTTATCAACCAGTTGTCGATGACCAACCAAATCAACACCATCACCTTCTCCTGCTTTCACACTCTCAAGACCCTCTAGATTAGAAAAATCTTCAAATGGGTTCCACACAATACTTTTAGAACCCTCACTCAGGTTCTCATCCCCAGCAAAGGTGACCATGGCAATGCACTATGTTTGCATCACCGCTGTGCTCACCAAGAGGCTCCAGATCATCCAAAACACAGCAGCCAGACCCACGCTTAAAATCCCACCATGCATGCACATCTCAAAGACCTCCACTTGCTCCTTATCCACAAACACACACTCTTCGAGTCCCTCACACACATACAAAGTCCTCCACAATCTAGGACTCTCATACCTTGACAGCCGTGTCAGCTTCCACGCCTGACAAGAAACCTCTGCTAAGCTGACAGCCTGCTTGCCCACATCCCCAGAATCTGAAGAGCCAGAGCCAACTGGTGAGCTTTCTTGTACCTAGCTGCTAAAGCCTGGGAGAACCATACATGTCAGAGATGCCATTTCAATGCTCGAAATTAGCAAGAAGCTGAAAACCTGGGTTCTTAAATAGGCCTCGCTCTCTGAGCTGGCAGCCCCTTCTTTCTAGCGCCTGCATACCCCCCCCCCCACCCCATAGGTTTGAAGGGGAAGTATCATAAGAGATGCTCGAAGAGAATGAATGAGCTTTAAGTTGCTGCACCTATTTAGATAGATATGCTAAAGTCAATATAGCAGAAGACCAGCTGCCCTCTACCTTGTAATTTGCCCAAGTGGTGCAAGATGATGAATTGCAGGGTAGCTTTTGGGCAGGAAAGGGAATGAGTGATAGGAGCGTTTGAATGACCAATATGAAGATTTGGAACAGGACTGTTTCAGCCTCCAGGCTGCTTTTTCCTCAGCTATTGTGCCAGGTTTTAGAACTTACTGACAAAGATCTGATAATAGCATACCCTGAGCAACTGATAAAAACAAATGTGATGGAAATGTTTCCCATTGTTTATATACCTCCCTCTATAGAAGAGGATCAGCCGTATGCAAATCAATCTTGGTCCCTCGCAAAAAGTAGAACCCAAGCTGCATGGCATAATCCCATGTGGATTTCAGCCATACTGAACCCATAGGCGAGATGCAGGTTAACTCCGTATAGCACAAAACTACAAGATGCTCGTCTGGGCATGCCAATGTCATTTTATTCATCTCACTTAGAAAAACGACAAAAGGAAATGCTTGAATGAATCCAAATCATTGGTTATTATTCTGTACACATTCCCTCTTGTTTTGTGTTTATTGCATTACAGAAAAGAACCAACAATATGCAAATCAATCTTAGCCCCACTTACAACAAATAACCACGGAGTAAAATTAGTGGTTCGTATTAATTTAGGTATTCCTTTCACCCCCTTTTCGATTTCCTCACTTAGTTGATGCCATCATAAACTTGCTGTTTGAGCTATGCTTTCCTCAGTATACTGACATGTAGCTGATGGTATCACCAGGTACCGGACCAGTACATGCTGTCCTGTAACTGATGATATGAGCTGGTGCTTGGAATTATGAGCTGCTCGGTACACTCTCCCACAGCTGACATTATTTGGGCTGCCGCATTAAACCTTGTACAGGAGGCGGTGAGTTCCTCACCATCTAACTGCTAGGTCTAATTCTTGAAGTAAATAGTGATTTCAGTTAAGCAGACAAATGCACATACTTGTTTAATGATGAAAGCCTAATTTCTTTACATTGGTAGACATTTTTGTGACTCTGGCTTGCCCGCCCCCTTGGCGGAACCTGAATCTTCCTTTGAGCAAAGCGCATACAATTGATTGGTAATGTGGCTGTACCTTTGTACGTCTCGCCTACAGACAGATTTCAGGTAACTGTTGTCAAAAACCTATTGTGGACAATATCCGTACTTACAAATAATTGTCTGTGGGTCCAGGCCTTTGCTTACCACTATGCCTTTTTTATCACTCTTTTTCTTGCTTCTTATTCACTTCCTTTCCTTCCTTCTCTTTTTGTCCCTCCCCTGAAGCATAGCTTATTTATGGTAATTTTCTGGATAACATCTATCCTTCCACAACACACATAAAGAACTACTTTTCTATTTTTCTTCGAGCACTCCATTGAAGGACATGTTTTCTTGCTCTCCTCCCTCATGCGCTGCTTCCCCCACCTCCTGTACTCTCTGTTATGATCCCAGCAACTTCCAGGACACCTGTAAAAATAAAAAAACATATTTATTCAGATTGAATAAAGAATAGGGTTCATATAGTTTGTTGTGTTTTATCTCCTGCTTTTTACATGTTGCATGAAAGCTCAGCCTTTAGCGTGCAAAGGCAGCATTTTTGGTGCTGGGGAGGAGTGGGCTGCTGTCCTCATTCAACTTGCATCTAATGCAGAAGGTCTACCTTAGAGCGACTGGATAGGAGGTATTTTTGTTTATCTCCGAGGGCTGCAAACTGTTCCATAGGTTGCTGCAGAGACCAAATTGTCTTAATTTGTTCCAGTTCTGAGTGTTGTGGAAAGTAAATGTCAATGTATTTCCTTTAAATCTCACACTTTCTCAGACAGCTGTTATGTTCTTTTAAGTGCTCTGCTACTTTTAAGCTGGATCACAAGCGACAGGTGTTTTACATTTTGTTCAGTGTTTCCTTTGTGAAATTTGAAAAATAAACCATGCAGTTTATGAAAATTGAGTTTGGTGTTCAGTTTCAAGATCCCTTAAGAAATGTTTTATTTTTTTTTTAAATCTCTTTATTAGTTTTTACAATTCAGAACCAAAAACAGGCTTCAACCAAGCCTAACATCTCAGCATGTTGTTGTTGTATAGTACAATCATGGTTAGCACAGATAGCACATTCAGCAGGTAGTATTTCAGTCTAGGAAAACAGTATGATAAAACATATCATCATAGGTCAGTAGTGAAGCTTTAGACCCCCGGCCCCTCAGGGAAGTTTCCTCCCTCTTCTCCTGCACCTGCCCAGCGTCTGTAAATATTTCCTTCTACGCTTACACTGGGTCCTGAACATTCCCTCCCCGCGCCCCTCATGTGACTTGGTGTTCAAGCAAGTATGTCTGTAAGGGTTCCCATATGTCTCTTGGTCGGGAGGCGGGCGGCATTAGTTCCGCATATGTAGTTAGTTGGTCTTGGCAGAATATGAGATCGTTCAGCCACTCCTTAAACTTGGGGGCTCGCCCCCTTCCCCACCTACAGGCCACTCTGCGTTTGGCTAGTAGCAAGCCCAGTGAAGCATATTTCCTGACTGAGGGGTCAAGTCCTTTCGTGTATCTCAACAGTGTCGTGAGTGGGGTGTTCGGGAGAGGAGAGCCAGTCATCTGGCCCAGTGCCTATAGTACCTTTTGTCAGTATCCCTGAATGGGGAGCATTCCCACGCTAGGTGCAGGAACCCAGCTCTCGCCCCACTGCATCTATCGCAATTGTCATTGTCCCTTAACTGAAATCTGTGCAACCGAGCAGGAGTGCAGTATAGGCGGTGCAGGTACTTGAAGTGTATGATGCGCAATCTGCTACTCGCCGATACATTCCCGGTCTGTTGACAGCAATATGTCCATTGCTCGTCACTAAGGGGGGCCCCCAGGTCCTCTTCCCAATAGGTCCGCGAAGTTTGTCTCATCCCTGGGCTGTCTGCCTGGGTAGTACGGTAAAGCATAGAGACCACATGCATGGGCGCAGACTTTTGGAGTAAGGTATGCAGTGGGGCTAGGATCGGAGGTTCAGTGTGAAAGTCAGGGTTGGCAGTTTTAACGTCTTGGCGGAGCCTGCCATATAAAAATAGCTCCATTGGGGTAGGCTGTTGGACCTGGAAGAATGTCTCATGGGTGCGAAAATTCCCACCCTCATATAAGTTCCCCCAGGTCAGCACTCCAAATTTCTGAAGCATTTGTCGACAGCTCGCCTCTTCCGTTACCGGGAGATCTGGTCGGTTTTGCGTTCCTAGCAGCGGGGAGTATAGCATAGGTGCTTGTAAGCGCTTAGTGATGCCGCGCCATGCCCTATTTGTACATTTGACCGTTGTCGGGTCCATGCCTCTGGGGTTCACAGGCGAGCTCAGATAAGCTGCGCACGGCACGGGTGCCATGTACCCCTGCTCCACAGCTAGTTGTGGCTTGTACGGAGGTGGTCGCATCCAATATGCAGCAAAGTGTGCTTGGGCGAATAGAAAGTATAGCTCCATATCTGGTGCCTCAAATCCTCCCCTCACGAATGGCTGGGTTAAGGTCTCCCATTTCAGCCTTGGTTGTCTTCCTCCCCAAGTCAGTCGAATCAGTTGGGTTTAAAGGGCCTTAAAGAAGTGTTTACTAGGTGCGTAAGGGATATTGATGAAAAGATAGAGAAGTTTCGGAAGGATCACCATCTTAATTAGCGAGATTCGCCCCGCCAGTGAAATAGGCATGGAGATCCATTTAGTAATGGAGTTCGTCAGGGCCTCTAGTGTTCGACCATAATTGGTCCGCATAAGTTCCATCCTGTCTCTAGTTACCATAATCCCCAAATATTTAATTTCTGTTTCGCACCAAGTCAGTGGATAGTCAGGGCTATATCTCTGGACCGACTGAGTAAGGGGAAAGATCTGGGACTTCTCTCAATTGATATTAACTCCAGAGTATAGTCCAAATTGTATAAATTCTCGCAGTATCGGGTTTAGGCTTATTTCGGGGTCTTGCAGATACAGATGTGAGATCGTCTGCATATAGTGAGATCAGAATTTGTCTCTCGGGATATCGAATTGCATATTCTCGATGATGCTGCTGGAGCTTGGCCTCCAGCGGCTCCATGGCCAATGCAAAAAGGAAGGGGGACAGTTGACATCCCTGTCGCATTCCTCTTGTAATTTGAAAACTGGGGGAGCACACTCCATTCAGTACTTTGGCCTGTGGTTGAGTATAAAGTAGTTGGATCCAGGACAGGAAGGGAGGCGGAAAGCCCATACGCCGCAGAACATCGGCCAGATAGCCCCATTCGAGGGAATCAGAAGCCTTGGTGGCGTCTAAAAAAACGCCACTGCAGCTAGATCTGGATTGATGTCATGCATGAGGGCAAAAAGAGTGCGCGGGTTGTGCGACGTCGCCCTGGAATAAATCCCGATTGGTCCGGTAATACCAAGGCACTCATGAGGAGGCTCAGCCGATTCGGAAGTATTTTGGCTAGTATTTTCGCATCACAATTTATTAGCGATAACGGCCTATATGAATCGCATTTATCTCCCGGTTTCCTAGGCTTTAATATGGAAATGATGAGTGCTTCTCGCATCGTCCACGGGAGGAGACCTGTCTCTCGAGCCTCTTCATATATGCTTTTAAGTATCCGGATGAGGCAGTCACTATAGGTTTTATAAAATTCCGTGGTGAGGTCGTCAGGGCCAGGGGCCCGTCCAGAGCGGAGTTGCATAATCGCAGGCCGGCTCTCGTCTTCCTCAAACGCAGCCGAAAGGAACTCCCTCTGGACATCTCCCAGCCTTCCTAGCGCACATTTTCAAAGTAGGATTCATTCTCTATGGGCTGCGTTCCATGCGTGGTGTAGAGAGTGTTATAGAATGCATGGCAGGTGTTTATTATGTCCGGCGTGTCTCTGCATGCTGTCCCATCTATGTCAGTGATCTCTAAAATGGTGTTAGAAAACCTTGGTTTGCAATTCAGCAAGGGCCTTTCCTGGCCTCTCCCACTCCCCATACTTTCAGGCTTGATGGTATTTCCCTCGGAACAAGCACTCTCTGTCTGCCGTCTCTTGGTAGTCTGATAGCGCGTCCCTAATTTTCTTCTGCAAGTCTTCGTTAGATGCAGTTTGTAATTGGGCCTCCATCTGTTTAAGGTCAGTTTCTAACTTTCGAAGTGTAGTGCGAATATCTCTCAGAATCCCTCCACCTTTCGTTATACATACCCCCGGGTGGTGACTTTAAAGGCCTCCCAAACCGTGAACAGCAGGGGCACCGTATCTATATTTCGCGGGAAAAACTCTGTGGTATCCCGCTCCCAGTTCCAACCAAAATGGGATGTCTAGGAGGGCATGAGGTGGCAACTCTGGCGCGTTCAGTGCAAGCCTGTCCCAGGAGTGCTCCCCTCTCCGTAGGTGCAGGGGTTCTACTTCAGTGATTCCTGCTTTTCACGCTCAGTGTGGCCCTCGCCGGGCATATTGAGGTTTGTCTGGTCCTGTAGGCTCGGGGGGGCCTCGGGTCCAGTCCAATCACCGCTCTCTCTTTACCTATGCAGTAGTCGGCACTACGGGCCCAAAGCGACTAAGCCCCAGTTCACTTTAGGGTAATGCAGCGCACGTGTGGTCTCCCCCTCAGATCTCTCGCCTCAATTCACAGGGGGGGCGGGAGCGTCATGGGCCGATCACTGCGTCTCCTAAGCCCGGGCTGTCTAGCGGTTGTACTCCTGGTCGTTGTAGCCGATTGCGTGTTCAGGCAGCAGCGTCGAGGCTCTGCGCAGTACGCAATCACCGGGCCGCTTCTTGCTTCAATTTTATCCGCTCGCCCGCAGCATCCTCCCCTTATCGCACAGCCGATATCGGAGATAGTTGTCGCGGCGCCGTTGCAGTTCTTCCTGCGGTTATGTGCACAGCCGTCTACACATTGCGGCCGCTATTTTGGATGTGTCGCGATCTCAGCCGAGCCTCAGGTCGCGTCCCGTCATTTCCCGGCTACTGTGGCTGTTGTTTCTGCACTTATAGGTGGCAGCAAGTGCAGCGTTTCCGTTCCCCACGTTTCGTTGATTAATTCACGGGCATTAGAGTAGGATAATGTTGATAGTCGGTCCTGAGCCGCAAGAGCCTCACGCAAGTGCGGCCATCTTGCTTGTGCGCCCTCTAGTGCCCCCCATCCCTTAAGAAATGTTTGCTTTACCTCAGTATTTTCAATTGATTCTCTTTTACTATTTTACAAACTAGCACTGGCAATGCAAGTGCCTTAGCATTCACATTACAAATGCAAGACCTATCGGCTTTTCCAATATATATTACACAGTGCCACACAAAATGAATGTCTTTCACTTCACCAGGCAACTTGGTGATGCTGATAGTCTGAAGAGACAGGACACTTAACTCCAAATGTGATCGTTCCCTTTTATGTACCTAATGAACGGCTGGCAACAACAAAAACGTGCTGAAAAAGGGATCATTAATTACACCATTTCAAAATCCTACTTGTCATAAAATGTATTGAGCATACATCCAAAAAAAACCAACCAGATGAAAAATTTACAAAAAATAAAAGAAAATAAATAATTCTAAAGCAAAAGTAGAAAATAACTCAAAAAATGTAAATCCAAAAGTTCAGTGAATTGGGGGTAGTATATTATAGCATAAAGCACCAATGTAACTAGAGAAAGATTCAAAGAAACAAAGTCAATAATAGGGGGTCACAGCAGTGCTGATCCACTCTTGTTAAGGAAATCCGTATGATAAGTCAGTTGGTAAATATTACACAATTCATGACAAGCATGTCTTGTTAGTGGGATAGCAAGGAGGGGGAAATGTGTCAACATTTCAGTCTTTGTTATACTTAATAGATGAGACCATCCTTGGGACCGTGCTTAGAGCTTCATTATTAAACCTTGTTGATTGTGATTTGGATGCGAATCAACAATGACTTTACAATTGTCCATCAATTGATAGCCGCTTTGAGTGTTTACATTGTAATGAATACTAACTTCACAAGTGAATGAAAGAAAGAGATCAGCGACAGTGCTGTAAGATTCAGGCAAAACAACACTGATCATTTTGTATTCCTTCTCTGAAGAATAATTTCTTTACTCTATTTTTTGGTTCTGTATATTGTTCATCTGGAGGTTTTATTTTTTTGATGTATGCTCAATTCATTTTATCATGAGGATTTTGAAATGATGTTTTGAATGATCCCTTTGTCTACACCTTATTGTTTTTACTTTTAGATACCAAAGCTCACAAGGGGTATTGAGTTGCCTTTATGTTGTTACGAACAAGTAGTTGGGGCTTTCTTGGCCTAGATATCGACTTAATAAAGACTATAGCTAAAGAAGCATGCACATGTCAGCTGAAGATCAGGGCAAGCACACTCAAATGCAGTCTATATATTCTTAAGTATTCTCCACATTGGTATTCTCAATATTTTAGTCTTAAAGTGAGAACATGTGGAAATGGGTATCTATTTGCTTTTCTCTACCCTTCAATATTTAGAACAACTTTAATATTTTTTTAAGTCTTTTATTGAATTGTATAAGGTGTATCCAAGGATGGTGGTGATACATTCTGGTATACAAGAACATATTTCTTGTAACATATGAGGTAGTAGACCAGAAGACGCATCATGCTTTGTCTGCATGCCGCACAAAAGGTCCTAACTGACAGTCCTCTCTCCAAGTTCACCGCTCTGTATTCTAGTACTCATTCCATTAGTCATCACACTGTCGTACTTCACTAACCCTTCTACCCTAGCACATACAGCACAGACTTACTTACTTAATACATTATACTACATCATATGTAATTTAAAATGTTCAGTGGAACTTTGTATTATTGCATAACGGAATATATATAAAAAGAGAAAACAGACAGAAAATTGGCCAACAAAGTAAGTATTACAAGCATCTAAAAGTACACAGTAAAACATTGATGGTAGTACAGATCTATCCAGATTCTTGAGTTTGCAAATTTGGTATCCAGAATGAAAGCACGCTTGTTGATTAGTGTTTGAGAGAGAGCTGGAGACCGCTTAACACAAATTGAGTATAGAATAGAAGTTCAAGTTCCATACTTCATTCACCCCATTTTTATAATTGTTTGCTGATTGATGTGTGCTGTGTCTCAGTGTCATTGTTCATAATCTCACTAAAAGGGCTTTCTTCACTTGCTCAGCTATTTTTGCTCTGATTAATGTATCTTGGTTGCCTAAAAGGGATTATATTATTCATTTTAATTGAGAAAGCACACATCTTGACTTCACAGACTCTGGCTATCCTTCAATGAACACTACTTAACAATCCAGTAACAATCTACTTTTGGTCCCAGCAGTTTATTTATTTATAGGGTTTTATAAAGCGCTACAGATACCCAAAAATTGGCTTCCCGGCGCTGACAGACCCAATAACTAGCCAGGGTTCCTGGTGGGTATATGTATGTCTCAAAGGTATCGAAAAAACGTCTAAAAATCACAAAGGAGATATCTTGCCAAAGAAAAACCATGGGGTTTTAGTAATTACCTAAAGATATGCGTTTTTAGTTGTTTCCTAAAGCTTAAAAAGTTATTGCACCTGAGCTGTACAGGAAGGGAGTTCCACAACTTGGCAGTGAGGAAGGCAAAAGTTCTTCCTCCCCCTCTTGCTCTTCTTATTTTTGGAACTGCCAAAAGAGATGGATTGTTCAAACTTAGTGTTCTTGCGGTTGTATGAGAAATGATAAGATGTTGTAAGGCCGGCGGCCTGGATGCATATTTCAACTTATGTGCGATGCATAGGGCTTTGAATTCTGTGCGTCTTTTGACTGGTAACTAGTGCAGTTGTCCAAGAGCCTGTTGTGCTGAGTTCCTCTTGGGGATATCCAAGAGTTCTCTGGCTGCCGGATTTTGTATTACCTGTAATTTATTTATGACACAGGCTGGACTGCCTATGTATAGAGAGTTGCCGTAGTCAAGGCATGTAAGTATCAATCCCTTAACAACCATCCTACGACACTCCAGTGGCAGCCATCTCAGTGTTTTTCTCGGGGATCTGAGCAGGCCAAAACAAGTCCCCGCTATCTTCTTGGCTTGAGAGTTTATTGTCAAATCTTTATCTAGTATGACTCTTAGGTTCGCTACCTCGTCTTTGGGAGTAGGGGATCCACCCAGACAAGAAGACCATGCGATTTCACCCCAAAGTGATGGGTTATTGCCCACCATCAACACCTCTGTTTTGTCTCCAATCAGCTTGAGGCAACTTTACCGCCATCCAATTGGCCACCTGTTCTAAATAGGTATTAAGTCTCCTGGAGGTGGAATGAATATCTGGAGACGACAATTTGGGTGTCGTCCACATACGACACCATGGTAAAGCCATGTGCACCGATAATGTCAGACAGTAGTTTTACATAAATATTGATGAGTGTGGGGCTCAACGCAGATCCCTGTGGCACTCCACATTCCACTTTCATACTTTCTGACAAGAAAGAGTCTTCACTAACTTGAAAGCTTCTGTTTGTTAAAAAAGCAGTGAGCCACTTCAGAGCAGACCCTATAATTCCCATTTCTTTCATACTTTCTCTCAGGACTGAGTGGGAAACGGTGTCGAAAGCTGCGCTCAAATCTAAAAGGATGAGTGCAGCCACCCCTCCTTGATCTAGGGTCATTCTCATTTCTTCAGTCTCCAATAATAAGGCTGTCTCCGTACTACATCCAGGATCAAAGCCTGTTTGTGTCTGATGTAGCAGGTTATTACTATCCAGGAATTTTGAGAGGGAGCAATTCAACCACTTCTCTTAGATCTTACTAATTCCGAGCAATAACGAAATGAGCCTATAATTTTCCCATTTTTCTGGGTCTAGAGATGCCTTTTTTTAAGAGTGGCCTAATAATCGTGTGCTTCCGGGGTTCCGGGACACAACCTTCTTCCAGGGAGGTGTTGTATAAAGCCTTTAAGGTAGATAGTATAGAATCTCCTCCTTTCAACAGGATGTTAACTGGGGCTGGAGATCCTGATTTGATGGTCCTTGCAACCCGTAAGATGTCACTAAGGCTCATCTTTGGGAAGGAAGAAGCAAATTCTACCAATGATTGACTGGCTGTTGTTGCAAATTTTGGGATGTCTGGATCATCTGGCGACTCCCCAAAGGCATCATAGATCTTATTCACTTTCTCCAGAGAAAAGTGGGCAAGCTTTTCACAACGCTCCCTCAAGGGAACGGTACTAGAGCCTGCCTCATTGGGTTTTAGAAATTAGTTTACAATATTATATATTACTCTTGAGGGATAGGCTGTCTGTTTGATCCTCTCCGCGAAGTCCTTTATTTGGCCCTGCGGATTGCCTGATGGTATTGTTTTTAAATTGCTTTGTAGGACTGTTTGTTTTCCCATCATATTGACATCTCCAATTTCATTCCTGTCTCTTACACTCTTTTTTTTAGCTCCCTTAGATCTGCAGAAAACCAGCCTACTTTTACTGTAGCGTGAGGAGCTCTGCTGGGGTATCTAGGAACCACCTCTTCTAGTGTGGATTCTACCCACTCCCTAAAAGCTAGATAAGAGGCGCGCACCAGTCTTGGTGTCGTTTTACTCCGAGATGTTTACCAGCCAGAGATATCCATTTTTGCCAATTGCCTTGTTTGCTGGGTATGGGCTCTGTTCTGTTTGGGCGTTTCATCTTTGGGGATGGTAAGTTGAATTAACAAATGATCCGATCACACAATTGGTATGGGGGGGGTATATTTTCAGAGATGAGATGTTTGAAAACGTAGGGTCCAGTATGTGGCCCTTAATATGTGTGGGTTGCTCTTCTCATTGCGTAAACTGTAATGCCACTAGTTCGTGTCTAAATTCGTTGGCCTGTGTACCCAATTTGTCATCGAAATGTATATTCAGATCCCCTAACAATGTAAAATTAGCTGCTGACATTCCATATTCCGCTTTTATATCAGGTAGCACCTGTATAAATTTTGTTGCCGGCCCTGGGGGACGATATACTAGTAAACCGGTGAAAGTGAATGAAAGTTTGAGTGAAAAGACTAAGTTATCACTATCTGTAATCTGCGTAGAGTGTGTTTCACAGTCCAGGTGTTTTTTGAATATGATCGCAACTCCCCCTTCTTTCTTCCCACAACAGTCATTTCTGGAAATTGCATATCCAGGGGGAAGGGCGACAGCAATGTCAGGGCCACTGTCCTCTTGCAGCCACGTTTCTGTAAGGAAAAGAGCTTCAGGGCTCCTGTCTTCTAAAAAAAAAAAAAAAGGTATAGATTCCCATTTTGTGTTTGGGAAGCGATCTGCAATCGACTAAAAACATTTGCCATGTTTAACTCTCCTCGTTTGTGATCTATCGAGTTTTGAGTTTCACAATTCTGGAAAGAAATTAGTAAAGCTCTTGGAAATGAATTAAACTGTATACCATTTATAAAAAGCACTAAAACACACAAATGACATGATTCACTAGAGCTCTATTTTCCAGGTTCTTTGGGCTATATCTCTATCTCTCTCTCTCTCTCTCTCTCTCTCTCTCTCTCTCTCTCTCTCACACACACACACTCTCACTCTCACACTCTCTCTCTCTCTCTCTCACTCACTCACATCTTGTACCTGAATGGATTCTAATGATAAGATTTGCATTATGCGCATCCTGTCCTTGTGTAAAAGTCTAACCAAAGTTATGCAAGGCTCCCATTTATCGTCTTTACTAGTGTAGCCTGTGTTTAGTAAGCTCGGCTTGGGGTGAGTTCCCTCTCGTCCCACATAATAGCACAATGTACTCCGCTTTGTGGGTTATTGAACTCCTCTCTCTAATAACCAGTTTGCTTCATGACTTTTCATCACCTTTCTTGCACTGTTACTACTTCTAGCACACTACCCATTAGACAATATTTGATATTCCAGCACACATACAAAAAAGAGAGTTTAAAATCATGTATATTGTATTGTGTTTCTCTCTAGAACATCACAGCTGATTTGGGTGCTTCTGTCTCTACACAGTGAAGGAGAGGCCATTCTGAGATCCAGCCATGGCCATGCAGCAGAGCACTCAGTCGGAGTATATCTTCCGTGGCATTGAGCACATCGTGAGGCTGGTAGTGGATGGAGACCTACTTGAGGTGGAGGTGGAGGACAAGCTTACAACAGATCAATGGAGAGGGGAATTTGATGCAGCTTGTGAGTAATTTTACTGAATTTTCTTCATTCCGGTATAAGAGGTTTATCTTGAGATAGCATTTTACAACATTAGATTATATTTTCATCTGGGTTAGTCAGCATGAGTCTGGTATTTATTTGTATCCATTCAGTGCTTGTTGGTGCTGAGCTGGACCTGCCAGAATGTTTTGCAGTAAAAGTTGCAGAAGCCCTGGTATTGTCTATTGCCTTTAAATGTCCGTGCGCAATCATTCGTCTGCCCAGTGTATAAACCCCAAATCTGCTGCAAACAGTGTCAAAACCATAATGACCCCTGAATGTCATCACCTTGCTTCACCCTTTACATCTAAGATTTAGACACTGCTCCGTTAAGGAATCCATGTGCCCTATGGTGCCAGAAATATATGGCTCAAAGAATCCAGAGGTTTCACTATACAAGATGAAGTCACTCAATTGTCCGTATTATCCTTAATCAGTAAGGTTAAATAAATCAGGTTGGAGTTATCCAGAACATGTTATAGTAGAAAAACATATGAATTATATTTAATTTATATAAGCAAATACTAGGCCACAGTAGTGCAGACAGTGAAGAGTGGAGGTTTAACCAAGATGTGGCTATGGGCTGTACAATCCAACTGGACTGACCTACAATGGTGAGATCAACTTGGAAAATCAGAAACGCTCAGTCCATAGCAAATTATGTGACCTTTCTTAGTTTCTAGGATTGTTGATGCTTTGATCCAAAAGGGACCAATCCACGGGTCCTATCAGGACAACCACTGCTTCAGTACGGTAAAAGGGAAGGTTAAAATCCACAATTCTGAGTGGCCCAAACGGATCCATATGGATACATTAAATTAGAATCTAGTCCCAAATGGTGCATTCAGTCAGTATGTCACCCCAAGTAATGGATTTTTAAACCCATTTTTGAGCATCTGGTGAAGTGGTGGTCACGTTTCTGTATTTTCTCAACAGTCATCACCTCTTGGAACTTGCTAATTTATCATTTGATGAATCCATATTGGGTCTATTAGGACACTCAGTTGTGGATTTTACTTTCCTTTTTACCATACTCAAACAGTTGTTGTCCTATCAAGACTGATTTCTCTCGTCCCTTAAGGGTTGAAATGTCAGCAATAAGGCAGTACCTTTTTTATCTTTTGAATTTTACGGGACGGGCGCTGCATATTAAATACATGCTATTAATTCAGTTTGATTGTTCAGCTTTAAATTTGGATATTACATTCATGTTGTTACCTTACAGTATTCATTAACTGGTTGTATGCCAGAGTACAAAAATATCGGCATACCAAAATATTATGGCCAAAATATTGATTACCAGAATATTGCAAAGGTAGTTATATATTGATAAGAATAGATTTACCACTCTTAACTTCTAAGTACCTTGAAGTTAGATATATATATATATATATATATATATATATATATATATATATATCTATCTATATATATCTCTATATCTCATACCAATCAAGCCTTATATTTAGTTTTTGGCCCGGAATGATATTACCCATCCAAACCTACTCTTACCAGGTACCTTGTCTTGAGGTTACTCCCAAAACACACCCGAGCTTATACTTGTAATCAACGGAATATTAAGTACCCTCCAGTTCTCAAAGTTCGATAGGCCTCCATATTTTAGCTGTACTAATTTTAGAACATTTCAAATCAAGGTCTCGGATATACATCTCATAGTTCCACCAATCCACTTACTTTGGCGGTGTGTGCAAAGCCCAATTTCTGGATATCTCCCTTCTTGCCAGCAGGACCAGATAGAATAGTAACTTACTAGGGCTTGCTGATAGAAGAGTATTTCATCGCACCAAAGCACTCTGCACCTTGGCCGGGGACTCCATCCCCCAACCGTCTTTGCGCCAGGAGGCGCCGACGCATTCCATCAGCGCCAGGAGGCGCATAAAAGCTGCTCAGGGCTCCCGCAGTGCGGGAGCCCTTCATTGCACCGAAGCTCTCTTCACTTTGGCCGGGGACTCCATCCCCCAACAGTCTTTGCGCCAGAAGGCGCTGACGCATTAAATCCGCGCCAGGAAGCGCATAAAAGCTGCTTGGGGCTCCCGACCGCGGGAGCCCTTCATCGCACCGAAGCACTCTGCACTTAGGCCGGGGACTCCATCCCCCAACAGCCTTTGCGCCAGGAGGCGCCGACGCATTCCATCCGCGCCAGGAGGCGCATAAAAGCTGCTCGGGGCTCCCGCAGCGAGGGACGCGTGTGGGCGTGCCAGGGCCGCGCCCGGGCCAAGGGCGAGCCCATCTGACCCCGTCAGCGCCAGGAAGAGGCGGGGCCATACCCCTTGGTTTCTTTTCGCAGGTCGGGGCCAGCTTGTTCGTTGGAGTATTAGTGTGCCCCTAGCTCACGAGGTATTGACTTGTCATTGGCAACAGCGGCCAACAGCAAGAGTTCTCCATGCAGAGCCAGTCTGCGCACCACAGGTATCTCTCTAGTAGGGAAAAGCCTTTATTCTGCGTGGTTTGGACTGGGGGGTTTGGTGGGAAGCATTTGCATTGTGACTTCCGTTTGTTATTTGTGCTGCAGCCTCCGGCTTGAGTCATCCCACTGACTTGTTTTTATTCCCTACCCTATCGGGCACATTGGTGTACCAAGGATTCCTATCCCCTGTTTCCCAGCCAAGCCGAGCCTAGCCACATTGATAGGTGCTCTGGGAGGGCCTGTAATAGACTCACATAACTATGGGAAAGAGAAAGGGTCAGGATAAATCCCAGGGCCCGCCTTGCCCTAAATAGAAGGCTACGGGTGCTGACTGTAATGAGGCTATGGACAGGATCGACTCTTCAATTATTGAATGTCAAGATATAGTCTCCCAGGGTGAACCTCGGTCCCCCCGCAACCCCCCCCCCCCCATCCCTCCCCAAATAGAGGTCCCTCTAGTCAAGCATCCATCCATGGGGTGGCAAGTGACCCTTCGCCTGTTCCCCCTCTGGCTAAAAAATCGGCCAAACATATTCCCTCAATGTTCAAGAATTCCACCAAGTCTAGGGGAAAGGGCCACAGCAGCAGGTTCAATACCCGCGAAATAGAAGCTGATCCTTGTTCTCCTCATAGAGAGATGTAGGGCCCCCCAATCGAGGCACACTCTATTCAAGTAGAATGCCACAATTGATTCGAGGTCCTTGAAGTAGAGGAAACTGGGGTCCTAGAGGGGGGGGACTGGTCGCCTTTGTGAAAGCAGTAATGCCTACGCTGTTGAACTTCAGGCCCTAAAGGAGGAGGTAGTTTCGGTGAGGTTTGAGGTTGCCAACCTAAAGAGGAGGTCAAAGTGTGACAAAGTCACCCCAACAGAGACTAGCGTAGAATCTCGGACTAGTGTAACCAAGAGAGTTGATGCCAGGTGTATTGGTACATCCTCCAAAGCAGACACTAGACCAATATATTGTGCCCCTGATTTACAACAATTCACTATCACCCCACCTCTCCCAAGTGGTCATGTTATGCATAATGTTCATGCCTTCAACCTTGCACTACCAAGGAATCTCCAACAGGGTAGGGGGGGAGGCCGAGAGAGAGCAAAGGAAGAAGCTACAGTCCCTGAGAGGTGTGAAAGTTTGCATGGCATAGGAGGGTTCTCTGGAAAGGGGATCGTGAGGGATGGTGTCTACAACAGATTTGATCGACAAGGGAGGAAAGCAGAAATTTATCTAGTGGAGGTACCAAAATCCGAAAGGAGGGTGTTTGAAGATCTTGATTCCCTTAAGAACAAAGTAATCCACTGGTTTAGGAGCACCCGACATTGCCAGTCTATTATAAGAGACCACATCAAGTTTGTTGAAAGACTGTCTCTCCCGGGAAAGCAAAAGGATGCGATTAAAGTCACCTTCTCCCATATTGCAACAGTCGACGGCCTTATGGCAATCGACTCTCGCATAATCCCCACTGTTAATACCTCATTTGCCATCAGATACAGACCACCAGAAGGGATGGCTACTCCCCCCGTCATGGGTACATTGCAAAGGGGGCCCCCAACAAATTCAGGCCACACTGCAGGGCAGGGATGACTACCCCAGATAGGTGGATTATTACAAACAACCGACGCCGCAGGGGTTGCTCGGTTAAACAAGCGTACACACCAGTCAGAAGTATGCCCATCTCCACGGCAGATTACATCCTTGGAGGTAATATGCGGGCCTCTAAATGCCGGTCAATCTACCTGTGAGTGAGGCAGGTGGAGGTCCGAGTATCCCCGACACTGCTGGAGGCAACAATAACACCCCTCATAGATTTTTGAAGGTCCTGGTATGGAATGTGACTGGGATTGCCAAACTGCTAGTAGATCCAGACTGGTGTTCGACTGGTGTTCCTTCGTGGATCTTCATGACGTGATCCTATTTCGGGAAACCTGGAGCTTATATACCCCCCACAGGAACGGGTTTTCCTCATATCATATAAGTGCCACTAGAAAAGAACGGGGGAGGCCTTCAGGAGGTCTAACAATCTGGGTCAAAATCGCTCTGGGCTTTAGAGTCAAGCAAGTCCATGTAGATTCCCAAGACATTTTAGTGGTAGATTTGGCTCTCCATTGCGGCTGGAAATCCAGGATCTTTAATGTATGCAATAGAGTCGCGCATGGCTCGGAGGAAACTAGTGCTATTCGTACCTTAGATCTTGCACTAACTGAACTCCCTGCTAACATACCAGCTATAGTAGCCGGCGATTTTAACTGTACTTTTGAGCCACTCTCTTTTGCCCCGCTTGATCTGACTGAGGAGTGGGATTGTAAGTGGCAAATCCCTCAGCTTAACCTTCCCTCAGTGATATGGACTAAGAGAAGTGGCCAGGTGTTGGCCCTCACCCTCCAGCATGATCTGAGAGCCACAAATGGAAGGACGAAATCTGACCTAATGGGCGAACCTACGTTTAATAGACCTGGCCATGCCAGTAGAATTGATTATTGTCTGGTGGCTAATGAACTCTGGCCAACTGTTCATGATATGTTGGTAGTTAAAAGAACAGACAGCGACCACAATGCCCTTACTCTTACCTTTAAAATTCAGGGTGATCTAGAACTTGGTGTTAAGAGCAGGCCTGATCTGAGTGCCCTATCTATCTCCCAAAATCAGAGAAGAATTAGATGGAACTGGGTAGAGGCCAATCCAAGGGCCCTGGAAACAGCTAAAGGCAAGGTGCGTCTGGTGATGGAAGACCTGGGCCAAAAACCCAACGACGTAGTCCTGATGGAACTAGGCACTCAACATGAACTTCTATACAACAAGATTAGAGATCTGTTGGGCAAACCGTGTTTAGACCGCAATTCGGGAAAAAAAGCAACAGCCGAACAGTGATCCACATGTAATGTGATATAATCCGGAATGTAGGAAAACCAAGCAGGACCTGGTACAGGCTGTTAAATCTAATATGCGCCATGAGGTACTTGCCTGTAGAGCTAGATATAGACAGGCTATTGAGCTAGCCAAAAGAAAATGGGAAGATTCCCTATGGTCCTCCCTGCACAAGGCACTAACAGATATAGATGCTAAATCCTTCTGGAAAAAGGCAGCCCAATGGTTAAATGGCAACTGGACTACATTGGAGTTTACTGTCCAGCCTGAAGAATGGGTGTCCCACTTCGAACGTCTCTATGTAGTGGACAACTTAGAGTTCGAAGACTTTATAGAAAGTGGAATGTGAGAAGTTGGCCTGGTATATGATGTCCACTAATTAAAGTGGGCACCTTGCACCAGTCCAAACAACTCTTATGGTGATTTAAGAGGTCAAAGATAACCTTAGAAAGCTATCCAAGTGGTAGCTGTGGAGAGCAGCCTTCAGGCTTAGTCTTGAAGGAATGTTAAGCAGCTTGTTTTACCAGAATGCAACCTTATTGTATTGGTTAAATGAAAGGAGAACCACACAATAGTTATAAGAATATACATTTATTTTTATAACACCTTAAATATCTCACAGGATCTGCTACACGCAGATAAACACAAAGCACACAATACTGTAGCACAGAAACAATAGTAAGTAGCACTAATACACAGTGGGCTCCAGGGGGAGACCAAACCATATACTAAAATAGTGGTATAAGAACCACCACTCGAATCAAGACAGTGTCTAGAGGATGTAGAATCGCTGGGACCCCAAGGAACCACCCAAGGTGAGTAAGTAGGGACCCCACGGAGGACGGGTGCAGTGTGAGAACACAACCGCCTGCTACGTACAATTCAATGGGAGAGTCACGGTTGCAGTTTTAAAGTTTAAGGACCCTTATCAGTGGATTACGAGGAAACTCTTTGGAACATAGAAGGTTGGAGAGCCACCCCACCCGTGGATACCGAAGTACCAGAGTTATCTATCCCAGGACAGCCGGGTGCATAGGGCTGAAGTGGCGTCGGAAACCACCGTCGTTCTCAATGGGAGTCTTCAAGGAAATGCCACTGCTGGAAAGAAGAAAAGTGTCCGGTGGAATCTGCAGGTGGATTCTTGATGGAAGGAACCTGAAAGCAGAGGGGACAGAGTCTGGGTCACTCAGGAGTGACCAGGGGCTCGGTAGACGAATGCTCACTGATGTCGGGTGCTTCAGGTGCGAAGGAGACCTTGACTCTACAGCTGCAGGGACCAGGAGACTTCGAGGACAACCAGGAGCCGGATACGAGCTGTCCCACATAGGATGTCGAGTGCTGAGGGGTCGTGTCCGGCGGGAACACCAATAAGCATTGGCAACGGCAACCCACGAAAAAGGTCAAGAAAGGTTACGGTCTGGCCCAGCAAGGACCAGAGGACTCACTACAGCAAGGGGAGTCAGGGCAGGCATGGAGCAACCAGGGGAGCCCAAGAAAATCAGGATTGTACTTCAAATGGACCCACAGGCCGAAGGCACAGAAGTCGCAGGGGACCTCCAGCAGTTTCACAAAACAACAGCTTGCAGGGAACAGAGTGCGAGGAGGCCGAAGTACTTTATACGAAATGTGCGCAGAGGTTGGGGCTATCGACAGCCCAATGCACGAAGTTGGGGAACACCAACAAGCATATGCACTTGCAAATGTACGCGGTGCATAGGGGTTCGGGTTATGCGGTCCCCACGAGGGATACTGGCCTCAAACTTGGTGAGAGGGCAGCTCGACCTCAAGGAACGTAGGACCCACCTCCTGTGTTGCTTGAGCCGTTGGAGTCAGCAGGAGCTCAGGATCAGCAGACCGGTCAGTTGCGTTACGGTGCCTGCGAATGTAGGGGAGTGACTCCTTCACCCCAAGGGAGATACTTCAGTTGTCCTTGATGCTCCACAGGTCCTGCACGGAGCCTGTATGGTGCACGGGCACAGACGATGCTTTGGACAGAGAGGGAGACTAAGTCGGGCCCAGTCGAAGTCCAGCGAAGTCCAGAGTGTCCAGACGGTCTAAGGTCAGTGGTTTCTTGTTCAGAATCTTGTCCACATCGAATCTAGGGTCCTACAGCCAGGTAAGCCCTTTTGTACCCACGGGAGAGGGTTGGACAGATTCAGGGGACCCTCCCAGGGGAGGGTCAGGACAGGGGGGTGGTTACACCCATGTCCTTTGTCCAGTTTCTCACCAGAGCAGGAGCCAACGGCTCCCAGAACTGGTTTGAGCTGGACTATGCACAGGGACACCAAATGTGCCCCTCGTGCAGACTTTCAGGCACTTTGGAAGTGCACCCACCCAGCTCCAATACACTAAATCCTGTCTGGGACGTGGTCACACCTCCCTGTGACAGGATGCCTATTGTGCTGCCTTCCTCTGCTCGAGCTTGGCTCAGCAGCAGGAGGGCAGAAATGTGTCTCTGGTCGGCAGCAACCATTTTGTGCTGTCCGGGTTGAGAAGGCTGGTATCGGGAATACCAGGGACCCACGAAGCTTGCTTCAGAAGGGTGTAATCATACCTCCCACACCGGTTACCGGTGTGGAGGTATGATTCCAAGGTGTTTGATACCAAACACAACATGTTTTGTTACAGCCGTTTTCGAGATAGGATTTACCGCGAGGATATAATGCACCTCTACCTATATGTCTGGCTGTGTCACAGACAACCCGGGAGAATGGTCTCCGAAGGTTGCAGAGGGGCTCTGCTCATGCAGGGGCACCCTCTCACGTAAAACCCAGCATCCTGCCTTCAGGATTGTTAAGGCCTGCTATAGGGGTGACTTATAGGTTTTAAGTGTAGTGACCTATCGATATAGTAAACCTATATCTAACGTAAGTGGTGCATGCACCAGCTTACACAGGCTGCAATGGCAGACCTGTAGTTCCATTTTGCATGGCCTCTAATGGGTGGCATAATACATGCTTCAGCCCATGGGAGGCCTCTGGGGTACCTATGCCCTGGGTACATGTGTACCATATACTAGGGACTTATAAGGGTACCCCCAGTATCCAATCTGGAGTGTACCTAAGTACATGTCAATACATTTTAGGGAGAAAGCAGATAGACTGGGGTCCTAATTAGCGAGATCCAGTCAGACTAGTCAAAAACAGTGTAACATTAGGCAAAAAGTGGGGGTAACCAAAAGAAGCAGATCCTACTTTCCTACAGGGGGTGGGATGGGCTCATCAGGAGCGGATGATGCTCTGGTCTTCTCTCTGGAAGAAACACTAGTCGCAATTCACTCATGTGTTCCTGCCAGAGCTCCTGGCCCGGATAAAATTCCAAATGATCTGTACAGGGAGGACCCAACAGTCTGAGGTTTGTACATTAACATGCTGACGAATGCCATTACACTGGGTATAAAGATTCCTCCATCATGGAAATTAGCTGAAGTAGTGCCTATTTATAAGAAGGGTGATCGAGCGGACCCTGCTAGCTATAGACCTATAGGTCTCATTGACTCTCTACAGAAGATCCTTTGCAAGCAGGTCCTAGCCAAAATCCAGGATTGGCTCATTGAGTCCAGCACTTTAAGTGACTATCAAGCTGGTTTCCGTGCAAATATTAATACGGTGGATTAGGCTTTACGCTTCCTCTGTCTATATTGGAAAGAAGTGTCCATCAAAGGTGGGAAATTTTATGTGGCCTTTGTCGACCTACGATCCGCATTTGACTTAGTTCCCCGAGCCACCCTCAGGAGAGTGCTGAAAGAAATGGGCTTACCTTGCAAAAAAACGATGGATTTAGGCCCAGATCTCTGTACTGGGGTGAATGTATGACATTGTTCTGCATTCTGTCCATCAATTGTTCTTTTTGCTTACAATCTACTAGACATCTTAATCCGATTGCACTCATCAAATGCAGCCCAAGTGAGATGGGGCACGAATAACCTACTAACGAAGAAATTTAGAATTGAACGCTGGGTGAGGCAGGGGTGCGTCCTCGCGCCCACGCTCTTCTCACTTTTTATAAATGGGGTGGTTGATTTTCTAGATGGGGACGGGTGTGATGCCCCCAAAATAGCAGAGAAAAGAGTCCCACGCTCCTCTTTGCAGACGATACTCTTAATTTCCAAATCCCCTCAAGGCCTCCAACTGTTGCTATACGATTTTTTAGGATTTTGCAAAGAGCGGGGTCTGGCTTTAAACGAGGCCAAAACTAAATATATGGTTTTTATTAAGCGAAATGCAAAACCTTGCAATAAAAGTCTGTTTGTAGGAAGCACCCCCTTGTTTCAGGGATTCTGCACATACTCAGAACTATGCGCAGGAAAATGGGACCTCGGTGTATAGGGGCTAAGCCTTCCTACCGCCTTAGTGCCCACGTGCCTAGGACCGACTAGCTATAGTGTCTCACTCGCTCTCCTACTCACAAACGGAGAAGCCAATGATTAGACAACCCAGAACTCAACACTCCCGTATCTCTTTGGAATCGCGGTAACAAGAAACACCTTTTTGCTCACACTCTCGTACTTGTCCACAATAAGATCTGACAGAGACACAAAGATAGTTTAAAATATTTATTTTAACTAACGTGCTCTAAAATGCAGTATACGTGCCACAACCAGCAGCAAAATGCATAATATCAATACAGTTAGCAATGCAGCAAGGCCATATATCATAAAGGGAGATGTCATTTTATAAAAACATTGGATAGAGGACTATAAGGCCTAACCACCCTCCCCTTGGTAAGCAAAAGTATTCTTATATAATAGAAGATCTCTGGGCTTTGTCAGCAGACCCCATACCTCAGTCCATAGATCGTATTTCTACATCACAGGTGCATGTTGCTCTTCTCCCTGGAAAGGTCCCTCTCCAAGTGTCTGTTAGCTAAACGTGTATCCCCATAATATCAAAGTACGAGCTTCCAGCAAAAACAGCTGCCTTGGTATGTTTTGTCTAAGTGCTAAGGCCTGACCAGAGCATAATAACAAGAGTCAGTGTTTATCGACCTTGCTCACAATGTTCAGACTAAACTCCAGGAACAGGCAAAGAACGAGCACAGCAGAGAGTTCTCATGTGAAAGGCATAAACAGAACTTTGTAAATATAAAGACATGTAGTGTTGTGCGCAAAAGCAGCATCATGGCTACCGAGCTCATGCTAACTTAAAGATGTCGACAATGACTCTAGCAGCCACGTGACACCCTCCCCTTGGCCAGGTTGTAGTGCAAGGACAGAACATCCTGAAGTTCACAATAAACTGGATGACAGCCAACTTCCTCAAAATTAACCCCGATAAAACTGAGGTTTTGGCTGTCACCACAGATACTAACCCCTGGAGTGACCAATTCTGGCCTCAAGAGCTGGGCCCTACTCCAAAGCCAGCCCCAGTTGTAAAGAGTCTGGGGATAAAATTAGATGCCAAACTCTCCATGTCCCACCAAGTTTCTGCCGTGGTGGGAACATGTGTGGGGCTGCTAAGATTGTTACGCAAACTTGCCCCCTTCTGTCGTTCACCGCACTCCGCATGGCAGTGACTGCACTGATTATCTCTCGTTTAGACTACGGGAATTCACTGTATGTTGGCCTTCCAGAGAAGCAGCTAACAAAACTTCAGGTAGTCATGAACGATGCTGCCAGACTGATTTTCAGGCTTTCTAGGAGGGCCCATGCTACCGCGCTACTACAGCAGCTACACTGGCTCCCAGTGAAGCAGAGAACCAGTTTCAAGGGGCTATGTATAGCCCATAAAGCAATCCATGGGCAGGCCCCAGCATATATTAAAGAACGCTTGGTAACCTATGTACCAGGGCGCTCCCTTCGGTCTTCAGATGCTGGGTTACTATCCTGCGCTCGCTTCCTGAGCTCCTCCAAGGGGGGCAGAGCTTTCTCCACATTGATTCCCCATTTCTGGAATAAGTTGCCGGAAGGCCTCCGCAAAGAACCAGCACTTCTCCCTTTTAGGAAAAAATTAAAAACCATCCTTTTCATAGAAGCCTGGGGCACAATCTTGGCCTAGTTAGGGCGCACTACTCAGTAGAGCTGCTATGGTGCCTTCTCTCACAGCGCTTAGAGACCAGTTGGTGATATGCGCTTTAGAAGCTCCAATTAACATAACATAACAAACAGGTATCAAAGATAAGCAGAGCCAAATTGTCTTATGTTCCATCCAAAAAGAGTCCATCAAAAAAAGACCCATTTAAAAAAAACAAATTCAATAAAAAAATTATATATCTAGCCAGAAAAATTCAAAAGATTGCGCGCACCGTGAAATGCAATGTTCTCTAAAAGGGCATCATTGTCGTTAAGAAAAAAGAGAGATGCCATCCAATTCAGCAGGGCGAATGAACATTCATGCTCTTCGTTATCCAGTGCATCCAGTAATAGAACAGGGCAACTTGCGTGATATTCGATGAAACTCTCCTGTAAGAGGCGCTGGGCAGCCTCACAGGTATTCCAACATGCCAACACTCCAAGTGCAGCCGCACACATCATACGGACGTCACAAGAACAGTCCTGGTCATGGGCCAGCAAGGGACCCACCACCAGATCATAATCCGGGTCAGCACCTGACGTTGTGGAGAGGCAGAGATCCAAGGCCCAATAGAAAGGGCACCGTCGGCAGTGGAACACAGGTTGCACGCAAGTGAAATAAGCGAAGTGAAAGGTAAGCCCGTAGCTCACTCTCAGCGTTGCCAGTGGCAAGCATCCAAAAAGTTGTTGCATTCGATCACGGTATAGACCCAGGCTCCTGGGCTGTGCAGAATCACAGGGTGGGCATCCATTGCGTAACAGGAGCAGAAGCACCAGCACTCCACACGCCAATAAGAGGATAAGTGGAAAACCTCTGAAGGCGCTGGAGAAAATAGAATGTATAAAGGCCTGTATTACTCCAAAAATCGCATGAAAAGATGACACAAGGCCGGAGCCCACAAGTTTAAAAAAATGCGCAAGGCCTTCGGTATCAGACGCATAAAAAATTTGGTGAATCAGTTCCCCAAAATGTAGTGGGAGATTCGGATTCAGCAGTGACTGAATCTCACTAGATGTTCTAGCCACCTGCAAATCAAAGGTCTCTTGAGCCGAAGTGAGAGCGACCTCTTGTTGAAACAATAGAGCTTTGAGTCTGCTTAGTTTATTGAAGTTGGTTTTCGAAGTGGGAATGGAAGGCCACAGCGAGCTATCTACCATCCCATGCGGGGGTGGAAAAAGAACATTGCTACAACAAGTTACTCTTTCGGAAACCGTTACTATATACGGAATCCCTGCCCGTAACCCGCAGCAGTTGTGGTTAGTGAGGATAAGATAACTACCGTTAGAAAGCAATGTGAGCGTGGGAATTATTGACGAGACTGGTGTTCCTTTTAGAAAACAGGCTAAATTGGGCGCTGACATGTTGCAAGTGCCGTGAAGCTGAACTTATGTACAGACTAACACGTGTCCCAAGGTAGAATCACAGTCCTCCCCTGTCAGGAAAACCTCTTTATCTTCACGTAGACAGCGAAACGTAAACGGTAAAGGCCACATTTTGTGTAGAAAGGTACTACCCAGGGGTTCAAATCTTCCTATAGGATAATGTTTCATGCATGCACTAAATTGAAAGAGGGAAATGGGCAAAGAAATAACCCCATGTATTAACCATACAGAGGAATCGGTCTCTGCTATAGAGAACGGCAGTTGTTCTAACTTCTCAGTATGTAACAAGGTGTATGTGAAATCTTTCATAGGCATTAGCTTTTGTTTATCGGTCAAATTTAAAGGCAAAACAGGGCAGTTGTGTTCAAATAATCCCAAGGCACTTTCCCATTTTTCAATGTTTGTAAAGTCCAGCCAAATTGCATTACAGAACGCAACTGATTTTGACCATGATACAAAACAGACACATCATTCTGCACAATGCCAATAACGGATGAAACAATATTGTCCAAAGTGTAAATACGTGAAGACAAAGTATTAATGCTGTTGTCTACCACATCCAAAACCTTACGCAAATTGTCCTGTTCTACTTGACGCAACCTGAAAGCTGCTTCCATTTGGGTCAGTTTCCGGATTTCAATATATGCTGCATAAGCAAAACGTTTCGGACGAGGAGACCTGGGACCTAAAAGGAAATCTGCCAAATCAATGTTATGTTATGTTATTGTCATTTATAGCGCGCACGGCTACTCAATAGTGTCCCGGCGCGGAAGCCAAAGAAACGGAGGAGAGGAGCTGAAAGACAACTGCGGACTAAATAAAAAGCAAAGTTTTTAGCCGTTTCCTGAACATTTTAGGATCTTGAGTGCCATGCAGATCGAGGGGAAGGGAATTCCAAGCCTCCGCTGCCTTGTAAGCCAAGGAACTGCCTCCCATTCTTGCCAGGCGGAAATGGGGGATCACCGCCAGACACTGCGCGGCTGAGCGCAGCTGTCTCCGTGGTACATAGAAGCTGAAACGTTTCCTGAGATAGTGGACCAGATCCGTAAAGGGCTGCATGAGCCAGGGTAAGGGCTTTAAATGTAACTCTTTGGGCCACGGGGAGCCAGTGAAGGTCTTGCAGGTGTTGCTTTATGCTGGATCTTCCAGGAATATTAAGAAGAGCCCTGGCCGCAGCGTTTTGTACTACCTGCAGTTTCTTCAGCTGGTACCCTGGCAAGCCGATGTACAAGGCATTCGCATAATCAATGCGTGAGAGATGAATGTCTTCATTCAAACGTGAGAGATGTTGTTTCACAGATGATAACGATGACTGTCCCAGCCACTGTTGACACAATTTACCCACAGAATATGGAGTAACTGTATGTGTTTGTGGAAGGTGAGGGTCAGGTCTACTTAGCGTAAACCCCCCTATAGCATTTGAAAAACGCAACTGGCAAGCATTAGTACTGAGCGGCCATACTTACCATCCCAAGGGAGTAAAAGTGGACGAATTAAAGGTACCATTGCAGACCATACTGTGTAAGTCCTCCAGAGAATAATTTGTATATTGCTGCCAGTCGTCATAAGCCGCTAATGATGGGAATGAAGGGGAATTAAAAATGTTTGCAGTAGCCAAACCAAAACATGTAGTTTGCAGCACAATCTGATTCAGGAACAACAGCTGTGACTGTATCAAACACGCACAAAATAATGATTCAGTTCCCTGTACCCGCCAATTTTTGGTACCCCATATTGATTTCAAATCAATCGTGTGTTTTCAATAATCATAACCATTTAAGGATAAATCGTTTATGAAAGTCGAAGAATATACCAATTCAGTATGGGTCAGCATGAATTTCGTGTGTGTTTGTGCACTCCATTTATAATATATCTGATAGATTATAGCCAGAAAAGTACACAAACTTATTTTTCTGTGTTTGCGAACTACCTTGAAATGGGGCAGGACAGTGTTCCCATTGCGTATAATTAACCTGATTACGGACTGTGTTTGACTTGTGTAAAAAATGATGACCATAATGTTGAAAACAGAATAAATCAGCATAATTGGTAGAATTCAAATACAAATCCTCAGTTTCAAAAGCAGTGTAATATTTTAAATCTGAAAATAAAGAATGTACGGCATTAACATCCCAATCGTCGGAATGCAGTCCAGGTGTGATGACGTCACCTAATGATACTCGAAATACGTATGGCATCCGAATAGTCTCTGTTGGGACGTATATTTCATATTGAACTTTATCCCAAACAATGCCATCTACTACTGGCACAGCAGAAATGTTAATGTGGGATTGATCCCTTTTCATTACATGAGATGAGTTGAGTGGAGCCAAAACACCATCAACCAAATGTACATCAGAGCGTTCAGGTAAGTAATGACCATTAATCAAAAGGAAAAAGACAGTCACAAATCCAATCCACATGAAGAGAAATACCATTGTAAGTACCATCCAAATGTAGGTCCAAGGAGGAACCAGATAAGTTCTGCGAAACCAGGAAAAGAAAATGGAAAATTGACTGAGGGGTTTCTACGTAGTAGAATTTGATGAAGAGGACGATGAAGGTAAAGAAAAGTTGTCTCTATCCATGTAATAACCAACAATTCCTAGTCGATACAAAGGTGTTCGATCAGCATTAAAAGAGGATTGGAGCACATATGTGAGAATGTCCACCGTAAGCTCCATAGGTGGCGAGACTTGATTTTGCGGTGTAGTCGTTGAAGCTGAAGTCAAAACAGGCAGCACATCAATTGAGGTTTCCACTTCACCCTCCTGGTGTACGTTAGTCGTCGGCAAAGATCTCACAGGAAGTGGAACATCTCTCCTCGGGACGGGTCTAGGCATACTATTCAGTATCGGCCAAATGGTGCAATTTGACATGTTCAATGGAAATGTAGCGATTTTCCTTGCGTCCAGGTAGTGGAGGCAAAATCACAGTTGGGGTGCCCTTTAATCCAAGAACAGGGACTGGTGCACTGTAGGAGGGACCAAATTCTTTTTTGTTCTCTATCTTCTCCCGGACCAGATCTCCAACTTTAGGAAGCCACCCTGTGACTGGGATCAGCACCGCTGTGTCTTCGGGCGAGTGCAACTCCGCTTTAGCAAGAGTTTCTCGAGTCTTTTGTAGATCCTGTAACATAGCACAATGGTTATCTACGTCAAATGTTGCGGCAGCCACCACAACGTCTAGACCATCAAGGTCTGGCACAAACATTTTTATACCAAAGAGCATTTTGTATGGGGTCCGCCCACCCAGAGATCTTTTCGGGAGATTTTTTAATGCACTTTGAACCCCATATAAATGAGTCAGCCAACCCCTGCCAGTACCTAAGACCCTAGCTGTCAAAGATTGCTTTAAGTCACGGTTCATTCGCTCCACTATAGAATTGCCCTCAAGCCTGTATGGAGATGAAAATTGCAATAGCACCCCCAGCGACCTCATCACTTCCTTGTAAGCCTTAGAGACGAACGCAGGACCTTGGTCAGAATGGAAGGTACCACACGCAAATGTTCCGATAAAGACACGCAAATCTCTAATGACATTTCGAGCGTCGGCACTACGTTGCGGCCAAACCCAAAGGAATCTAGTGCATGAATCCACTGCAACCAGAATATGTTTATAGGCAGTGTCGGACGTCAAAGGACTGCAGTGATCAAGATAAATACATCCAAATGGTTGATTTTAGATGTATAGCTGCGTGTGAGGTGGACGTGCAACCGTGGACGGTTTAATCTGTTGACAAATGTCACAAGAAAGTACATAATTACATGTCTGTCTATACAGACCATGCCACCAATAATGCTGCTGCAAAATAGTCACCGTCGCTGAAACTCCAGCATGTGCAGATGCCATGCCTTCGTGCGCGGCAATGATTAACGGAAATCTGCGGTCCTCGTCGGGAATGAGCCGATCCCCAACGGCCTGAATGGATGCAAAGGGAACTTGTTCCGGTGATAAATGATAAGAATACTTAGAAGGGAAACCTTGTGGGAACGCCGTCCCATCCCTTGTAGCAACAATAGCTGCCAGAATTTCATTATAAATTTTAGTCATGGACATTGTAACTGCTGCTACTGAACGCGTGGCAACTGCAGATTTGGCCGCCTCATCAGCCAAAGAATTACCAACCGCATGTGCTCCCACACGCTGATGGCCAAGAGTATGTATAACATGTGTGAGCGGCAAGCTTTCTTTAAGAGCTGCCACTCGAACCCAAAACGTTTTATGCTTTATTGTGCTACCTTTAGAGTCCCGATAATCGTTTTGAGACCAAAAGTATAGATTGTCATTAACGGACTGAACACAATAGAAGGAATCGCACACTATAAGTGTAGGTACATCGGGATCAGCGAATTCGAGAGCCAATACTAAAGCCCGCAGCTCAGCCAACTGAGCTGTGCAGTCACCAAGAGACTGTGTGTGGACTAAGGAAGACTTAAACTCACCATCAACCATAGAGCCCGCCACAATAGCACAAGCGGCCGAATAAGCATGTTTGGAACTAACGGCCGGCTGCACAGATCCGTCGGTATAAACTAAACTTTTGTATTGATCAAGAGGAAGCAAAAACTGTGCCGCAGGATGAACTTATTTGTACTGTAAAAACTCCTGCGTCTGCAAGGATTGGTCAAAGATAAACGTGACATCAGCCGATGTCAAAGAACTCGCCCATTGAATCCAACGCGGTGTAAGGCTTTAGAATTCGGTACGCTCGCCTTTGTGACCGCCCCTAGAGTAGGCACAGGCGATGCCATAAGAATGCGTTTCCCCTGAGCCAAAGAGCGTTCCTTTAGGATCGCCAACTGTACTGCTGTAAGAATTTTTTCAGTAGGGGAAAAGCGCATCTCTGCTGATGTGTACAAAAGATCAGACTGCAACGACCGAAGAATTACTGTATGTTCCGGAAGCCAGCTGGAAGACGAAAAAGATGGTTGTATCAACGCATAAAGCGGTTTGATACGCTGAGCATAATCAGGAATGTAGGTCCTCCCGAAATTAAAAAAAACCCAGCAATGATTGTAACTTCTTAAGGAGTAGAAGGAGGCTGCAAGTGAGCACATTTCTCTAGAAAGTGGGGGGCTAACCCCTCCCTTCATTGTTGAGTTCGTAACCCAAAAACAGAACTGCCAAGTAGGCGATGTGAGACTTAGCAAAATTGGATTTGTACCTCAAGTCTGCAAAAGACGATATAATGTGGTCTACACGCACCAGATGCGGTACCAATTCATCATCCGTCAAGTACATGTCATCGACGTAAGAGAAAGCATCAGGATCTATGTTGTGTAAAAGTGACACAACACGCGCAGCAAACGCACCAGGGCTATTCTTATAGCCCATGGGTAATCTTTTAAATCTTTTCTGATTACCGATTACAGTAAATACGGTCCAGTCACGGCTCTCAGGAGCCAAATTGTGACTGTAAAATCCATTGGAAAAGCCCAAAGTTGTTTTATACTTTTTTCGGACATATTATTTATTAACGCAGAGCTGTGGGTGTTCTGTACGGCAAACGTACGAACATGACTGTTTAAATTTCTATAATCCAAAACAATGCGATCCGAACCGTCCGGTTTCGATATCGGTAAAAGAGGATTATTCATGGGTGAAACACAGGGCTCAATTACACCCTGATATTCCAATTGGGCTAAAATGTCACTAACGGACGCTCTCGCTTCCCTTTTGATCGGATATTGTGCCTGAGGCTGTGGCATTGATCACAATGGGATCTCCTGTGCCGGAAAATCTCTATCCCAGCCCACCTGATTGCGATACAGAGCCGGCGCTAGGGCTAACGCCCATTCCGATGCGTAAGTCTGCTTAGTCTCTTCCGGGACGTAACTCCGAAATATCACGTCTTCACCTCGAGAAGATGCTAAAACAAATGGAGGAGGCCAATACGCCTCCGCCAACAAAATGTCATATGACGAGGTAAGGTTATCCCAAAAGATACCCTTAATTGTACGTTGTATATCACCTTCAATTTGGAGGACTATGTCGTAAAGTCTATCAGGGGGGGGGCAACTCTTGTATCAGCTGTTTCCACTGTAATAAACCTGTCAGTTGCTCTCACCTCCAGACAAGGATGGAGAACCTCCCGTACTATGGTAACTTCCGCCGCGCTGTCTAGCAGTATCACAGCCCATCTCCAATCGAGGAGCAGGGTTCTCACCGTCTGAGGCATACTTCGCTGTTAAAGCGGCAACTTTTTTCTTTTGAAACGGGGCACGAAACCGCAATTGTCCCTCCGGTTTGGCCTGTACGTCAAACTGGCATGGCGGATCACGTCGTTGCTGTGTGGTCTCGCCTTGTCTACGATCCTGACGCTCACCTCCACCATAATGTTAATCCGACGAGTCCGGCAAGGAATGAGGAGATCGAGGATCAGGAATTTGAAACCTCTCCGGCGTCTTAATCTTAGTGCGGTCACGCAAATCATACCTTCGCTCTGAAGCATCAGGTGTCGGTGAACTAGTACACGAACCCTGCTTCTGCTGTGGCTGTTGTTGCTGTTGTTTATTCTTTTTCCAATTCTTTTTAGGAAAGAATGGACGCCCCTCCTTTTACGGAGGAGGTTTATTCTGCGGTTGAGTAAAAGGCTAAGGGGCACATGCATCAAGGTAGGCTTTTGCGATTCCTTAATTGCGATTATTAAGGAATCGCAATTAAGGAATCGCAAAAGCCTATGCATGTAGGAATCGCTATAAAAATAGCGATTCCTAAACATTCCTTAATTGCGACTCGCAAATTGCGACTCGCAATTAAGGAATGCCGTCCCATTCATTCCTATGGGCCTACAGGCCCATAGGAATGAATTGAGATTGCATGCGCAATTTGCGAGTACCAGTAGGTACTCGCAAATTGCTCATGCAATTTCAAGGGTGCAAGGGTGTCAAAATAACACCCTGTTGCACCCCTGAAATTGCGATGTGCACCCATGTTGTGCACACACATGCCCCAAGGGCATGTGTGTGTGTAACCTAAAACTTTAAAAAATGCATTTTAGTGCATTTTTCAAAGTTTTACAAATTACAGACAAGTTTGATTTGTCTGTAATTTGCGGTCCCAAATAGCGAAATCGCTATTTGAAAGTGCTTCTAGCATTGCATTTAAGGAATCGCAAATTGCGATTCCTTAAATGCAATCATAGTTAGGAATTCGCAAATAATTGCGAATTCTTAAATTGCGCATAGGAAACACTTTCATGCATCTCCAAAGGCCAATTTGCGATCGCAAACGGCCGATTTTTGCGAATCGCACCGTTTGCGATCGCAAAAACCTTTGATGCATGTGCCCCTTAGTCCCTAAATTATTACGCCCTAATGCTTTATACACCTTTGCAATAATCTTAGGCAATTTGCGTTGTTTGTCAACATCTGCTATTGCCTCAAGGCGCTGACTCACTTGCAAGCTAACTGCTTCCCCTTTAATATTGGCTAATATATCAGAGACTATAGGGAATACCCCAACCAGTCTCATCCCCAACTCCATGGCGGCCTCCGCCCCGTGCTCCTCCTGAACCTTAAGAACTGTCGGAAGCACTGTCATGGAGGGGGTGCCAAAACATAGAGAATACAGCGCCGCAAACACTTTTCCCCGAGTGGTGCAGTCAGCCAAATTTGGAATAAGACCTTTTGGTAAACTCATTGTAAGTATCCTATATTTATCCAAAGGAGTAGTATTAGGGAATACAGCTTCGAGGTTCTCAAATCGTTCTGCTAACTAGAACGGCAAATCATCTCTATTTTGAGGACGCTTTCCCATCACTGAATTAATCATGATTGGGCTTATTACCATTCCTCCATGTCCTGGTTGCTAGGAGGCGCTCCAGCCGGAGCCGCCTGGACCATGTGAGACACATATTGTATCACGCTTCTGTGTATATGAACTAACGATTCATGCAAATTACGCAGCTCTGCGTGTGTAACACCGCGATAATTTGGGTGTGGTGTAAAACCCGCCAACACTGGCCATGTGGCTCCGTCGACTGATAAAGGGCCTAAACGGACCATTGTAACAGGGTGAGGTAGGGCGCCATTAAACCAGATGGTGTGCTCCCAAGCCGACAACGGAACCTCAAGTGTCCGATAAGGTCTATAATCCCGGGGAACCGCGACATGTTCATATTCATGAAAGAAATTATCATTCCCATCCACCACCGGAAATTGAACCCAAGAATAAAAATCCCGAAGCGAAAAGCCGCGTTCGCTTCAACCACAAAGATAATGTTTGCTCCCGCAACAGGGACTCCATGTTGCATCAAATGTGCAGTCAGTGCTGCGCGATTATGAGCAGCCATATCAATCGCCATTATCTGAGCAGAGAGGAAAAGAAGGAAAACGGTAGCACAACACTGGGTATTTAAAGAAGAAAAACAAAACCTTTTAAAATCCAAGCTTGAAAAACCTATAATCTCTAATATAGGAGGTAAATCCCCCGCACCACGGACGTCTCCGGTAATTGGTGAGAGGGTATTGTGGACAAGCACAAGCGCTACTCAGGGATCTCGCGTATAAGTACCAGACCAAACAGTGGCGCCATGTTGCAGGGATTCTGCACATACACAGAACTATGCGCAGGAAAATGGGACCTCAGTGTATAGGGGCTAAGCCTTCCTACCGCCTTAGTGCCCACGTGCCCAGGACTGACTAGCTATAGTGTCTCACTCGCTCTCCTACTCACAAACGGAGAAGCCAATGATTAGACAACCCAGAACACAACACTCCCGTATCTCTCAGGAATTGCGGTAACAAGAAACACCTTTTTGCTCACACTCTCATACTTGTCCACAACAAGATCTGACAGAGACACGAAGATAGTTTAAAACATTTATTTTAACTAACGTGCTCTAAAATGCAGTATACGTGCCAGAACCAGCAGCAAATTGCATAATATCAATACAGTTAGCATTGCAGCAAGGCCATATATCATAAAGGGAGATGTCATTTTATAAAGAAAGTGGATAGAGGACTATAAGGCCTAACCACCCTCCCCTTGGTAAGCAAAAGTATTATTATATAATAGAAGATCTCGGGGCTTTGTCAGCAGACCCCATACCTCAGGCCATAGATCGTATTTCTACATCACAGGTGCGTGTTGCTCTTCTCCCTGGAAAGGTCCCTCTCCAAGTGTCTGTTAGCTAAACGTGTATCCCCATAATATCAAAGTACGAGTTCCAGCAAAAACAGCTGCCTTGGTATCTTTTGTCTAAGTGCTAGGGCCTGACCAGAACATAATAACAAGAGTCAGTGTTTATCTACCTTGCTCACAATGTTCAGACTTAACTCCAGGAACATGCAGAGAACGAGCACAGCAGAGAGTTCTCATCTGAAAGGCATAAACAGAGCTTTGTAAATATAAAGACATGTAGTGTCGTGCGCAAAAGCAGCATCATGGCTACCGGGCTCATGCTAACTTAAAGATGTCGACAATGACTCTAGCAACCACGTGACACCCTTGGAGCATGTATCCGCTTTTGATTACCTGGGTATTCGCCTCACATCTAGCCTAAATTGGGCTCCCCACATTGATAAGGCAAAGCTAATGCTAATACAGCAGACTGCCCACATTTCTAAAATACAGAAAAAAACGGTGTCAAGAAAAGTGGCTCCTGCACTGGACATTTACAACATCAAAACTCTGGGGGGGCTCTTTATGGGGAGGAACTATTTTGGTAGTGGAAATACAAACTGTCTTATTGCCGTAGAAAACAGCTTTTTAAGATCTCTTTTAAACTTACCACTTAGCACCCCTTTGACTCCTTTATACCTGGATTTTGCCCAGAGAAAACTGACCTACAAGCTTGATTATAAACTACTTATGTTCTGGCATCATCTGTGGTCTGTTGATGAGTTAGTTTCAGACAGAGCAGCTTTGACTGGCCTTTTGCACTATTCCCAGATAAACTTGATTCCCTGGTTCAATTCTTTGAGGGGCCTACTCCGGCGTCTAGTGCTGGAGTCTTATTGGTTAAATTCGGAAAGAATATCGATAATATCTAAGGCAAGGGTTAAATCGATCTACTGGGAAAAAGTAATGGAGAAGGAATTCTCTAATCTGATGGGCTCCTTGACCAGAGGTTTTTTAGATTTTAAGCCAACTGCAATTTATGAAGAAACAATTGATGAAATTGTGCCTCCTCTGGCCCGCAAACTATTTTTACAATTTTTTTATAAGACTCTGCCAATCAAACTGTTTTGCAGTATATGGAGCCGTAATGTTGCTCTGGATAATCTCTGCCCAGCCTGCAAATCAAGTGCAGAATCTTTAGTCCACTTGCTCTTTTTTGTCCTCACTATCAAAATCTGAGGGCCAAGTGGATTATTCCTCTGTGCAGACTGGTTGGTCCTGGCAATTACTTGGAGGTGCTAAGAATTTTGTCCACCGATTCACGCAGGTCAATTATTTTTTCTTTGGCTAAATTCTGGTATGCTCTTTGAATAAAGCGTGCCAAATGCATTGTATGAAATTCTCCTATATTTCTATTGTATACATTGTATTTTATGATTCCTATGCCTTTAATTGTTTTATTTTTATGAGGTGCTAAGTTTTTATGATGATGATGATGATGTATTTATTTCCTCCTCCCCTGGTATACCAAAAGTAATCAAAGATAGGCTTACCTTGATTCTCTGTTGCATAATTTCAGATAAATTCTTACCACTCCTTGCCAAAAAGTGTCAAATCTAGGAAGAGATGTATATATCAAAGTCTAGTAAACCTATAAGTACCTATATCATTTTTGGAAGTTGGTATTTAAATGTTGAAATTCTGGTAGTAAATCCTATAATTGTCAGACCCTAGGTGAATGGCTGATTAAAAGAGATGGTCATTTGACATGAGGACTTTCAGTTTTATCTCTATGCATCTGTTAATACTCTGCATTCACTGATGCATAACAGTCAGACATTTCAGGATACAGATGTACTCTGAGCCTTTTTGTACTGAATAGCATTGAAATCCCAGTTTGTAGTCAACATACAGCCACACATCATTCAAGAATTTTGTGTAGCTTTATGAACATCGTTTGGTGTAATCTTGGTAATAGGAATCAATGCCTGTGTTTGCAGACTAGGGGCCTATTCAGATCTGCATTTTGTTTTACTTTGGTTTGTGAATACCATTTTGTAATACTACTATAGTGTAAATCTCCACTTATACTTCTCCTATTTTTTTGATGAGGACATCATCACACATGTAAGTTTACTACTTCGTAGTAAATGTTGCAGGGGCCAGGTGGAGTGGTGGTGAAAGTGGATATTCTTAATCTTATGGGAGCTGTTTAGGGAGGGTTAGACAGGGGTTTAGGGAGGGACATGCACCCACCCTCAAAAGAATAAGTCCATTGCTGTTCACAAACTGCGCTTCTAAAGTTACTACAGCAAAATAGGTCCCCAAACTGTGGGAAATTACTCCAGCTCAGAGCTTGAGTAAGCCCAGCACCAAACATTGCCAACCACTGCTACTGCAACACAGTTAAATATATATTTTTTACTTTTCTCTATACTTCACTACAGTCTGTGTGGAGGCCGCTCTATTGTAAAGTATGGCTCTATGGTAAAGTATGGCGTTTTTAAACTTTATGATAAATTAGTGAAAATATTTTTGTTACATATTAATGTAAATTAATTTTATAAGGGTTCAGTTCAAATCACTTTATTCGATTTATCATGATAACTTATAAAAGAACATACAATAAAAATCATTAAAAACAGCAAAAATCATTATAAACATTCATCGTGAAGCATGGAAAACCCAGCTAAAGACATGTAAAAGCAAACTGTATAGGTCTCTAAAAATTGTAGATATAGTAGGGCCGGCCTCACTTGTGTAAAACCCAATGGCCGCAGTAAAGGGCGGATATGCTTAGATCGGATTTATTTTAAAATGGGACAAATAAAAACAATGTGCAAAGTGTCAAGTGCAGTAACGTTGTCGCAAGTGCAAGTTACAGGGTCTGAAGGCCTGTACCAATGGACTAGCAACTGGGGGAACAGATTTAGGCGAAAATACAACAAAAGTCACCTATGAAAAACCAACATGTCAAGTGTTGGATACAATTCACACTCACTTGAAAGCTTGACCTTCGCGTAATGCTGATATGCTTTTTTAGACAAATGCTTTGGGTTTTTGGTCGGATGTTTTTATTAACATTTTCTTATTCTGCAACATGTCACATGATATTACATTTGGATTGCTTTCATTTCCAAAGTTTGAAACATTTGTGATTACAGTTGTCTGTCTGGGAAGACATCAAATCAAACACAGCGTGATCATTGCAATATACCTTATCACAATAGTATGCATGGCTGTACACATGAATATGCAACTCCTTCCTTCTGACTACCGGTGTACCAACTACCGGTTGTGGTTCTGAACTATTAACTGGGGTGTTCAACTGGGGCAGTTGTCGTGAGATCCGAGATATGAGTCAGGTGGGGTGCCGGGTTCGCGGTGCTTCCGGTCTTTGGGTGTGGGGGTTCTCGTCACACTGGAACCTGTCCAGCCATCGCTGCCTTTCTAGCTAATCTGGTTAGTGTGTGGATGGGTTGCCACTCGTAGTGGCGCACATTTAGGTGTGTGGGGTCTTGTACGGGTGCCTATGGCCTGGGTCTGTGTTTGCGAGCCAGCTGGGGCCTGCGATGATATGCCGGGATCACCTCGTGTTGGTTGTTGTTTGAATTGGTGTAACAGTAAGGTCCACTCCATGGAAATGTGGCGTTTGCGTATTCCTTTTATTTCCTCCTCCCTAATCGCCTCCTCTTCTGCTGCTGCCCATTTGCTCACTGCTCCCACCCAAGCTGCTATCGGAGGTCCCGCAGGGGCCCGCCAGTTCATAGCGATTCCTCTTTTTGCTATTAATATTGCTAGCGATGCAAAGCGGATTTGTACTTTGTGTTGTTTCCGCCTACGGAATATTCCAAGTGCACAGGCCTCCCATGTGTTCATGTCGGACAGATCCGTAAGGTCTCTTAGTGTTTCATGAATAGTGCCCCAATATGTTTGTATTGCGGGGCATGTCCAAAACATGTGTTGGAAGTCTGCGTCCGGTGATTGACATCTGGGACATAGGAACTGAGTGGCAGGATAAAATCTTTGAAGACGCACTGGCGTTTGATACGCTCTGTGTAATATGTAAAATTGTATGTTTTTAAATTGCGCATTTCGGGACACCTTTTTGGGGTATTCGAGCGCTGTCTCCCATTTTTTTTCATGTAGCTGACGCCCCAGTTCCTCCTCCCACGTTGCCCGCAGCGCATCTAGTGGTTTGTTCATGAGCTCCCGTATGGCTTTGTAAAGCCAGGTGACCAGGTGTCGGCCCATTCCCATGTGCATGATTGCATGTATGACCGGGTGAGTTGTGGGTTCTCCTTCTGTCAGGTCGTGATATGGAAGATAGCTTGCTATGATCTGCCTATGGAGTAGGAATTGTACGGGGGAAGGTTAAATTCGTCCATTATCTGGTGGAACGGCCTCAGTTGTCAGTCCTCGAACAGGGATTCTATCTCCGTTAGTGTGCTCTGTTCAAACTCGTAAAGTATAAACGTGGGGTTTTGTCCAAACTAGGCGCCAGATAGGACAATTTACATTATACAAAAAACAAGAAATCTGGCTACCAATTTAAGTGCTGCTATTTATTTAAACAGACTAAGGGCCTAGACTGAATAGTTCATAGGCTGAGTGTGAAGAATTCACATTGTTTGTGTTATTCAGTACTATACATAAACATTCTGACCATGTCTAATGAGAATACACATACAATTGACATCATACATCAACTAATAAAAAGTGCAAGAAGTAAATCAAATCAACAATTATTGACACAAAAACAACATATAAATATTGAACAATATACAAAATTACACCAGCATAGCGGTTTATATACAGCAATCCCCAAAGGTCTACGTTTTAACATAAATTGGGGGACTGCTCTCACAAGGGTGCCAGGTTCCTCTGTTGGGTTAATAATTCTAAGCAAAAAACCTCTTCAGAGACCTATAACAATTTTTAGAAAAAAGGCCCTTTGTGGAAAGAAGAAAATGCCGACGCGTTTCCAATCCCGTTAATGACGTACGGGATTTTCATCAGGGCTGGGGCGCGGTGTAACCTATTCAAAGAAATAAGTAAAAAACTGGTTACCTTATATAAAGGAACCCTTTCTCGTGTTTCTCTAATTACTAATCATTTAAGAATAAAGGTGTACCTCTTGCTTCAAGTTGCTGAATTTTAGCTCCTTTTACATAGATGGATTCGTGGCTTCAAATCTTAAAGAGACAGAAAGCTAAGTGTGAGTGTGAGCTATTTGATGACATTCATTCTAAATGCCCGATTTTAAAAATATAACTTACAATTTTTCAAGTCGTGGGGAAGCCTGAATTCATACAAGTGTAGCTGGATTGCGTTTTTCTTCCATTTAGTACTAGGAGAAGCGTTGTTGTTCATATTCGACTTGGCTAGAATAGCCCTAAAGAAAAATTATTTTAAATTTGGAGACACGTTCTTCATGCAGGTCAAGGGGACCGCCATGGGGTGTCCATACGCCCCGGAGATGGCGATCCTCTTTATGGCCCTATTTGAAGACCGGTTTATCTTCAATAATAACCCGTACAGTCAGAACATCTCATCATGGTACCGTTACATTGATGATGTCTGGTGCCAGTGGGAAGGCACAGACGAACAACTGTCCATGTTTTTTGAGTGGCTGAACATGAGACATGCCGATATCAAGTTCAGTATGGCGAAGAGTAAGACCCGTATGACATTCTTGGATATCGAGGTATTCGCACAAGATGGGAAGTTAACTACTACACTTCATCGTAAACCCACGGATAGAAACACCATCCTTCATTATCAAAGCTTTCACCCCCGAAGTCTCAAGGACAATTTGCCTTACAGTCAACTGCTTAGAATTAGGCGGAATTGTGCTAGAAAAGAAGACTTTGAGATACACGCACAAGTTTTGTCTGAACAACTCAAAATAAGAGGCTACCCTAAAAAAATGCTCCAACACACAAAAAAGCGAGCATGGTACACACCCCAAGAGGCATTATTGGTCAAAAAAAGCAAAGAGCCTTTAGACAAACTAGTTTGCGTGTCCACATATGGTCTACATACCAATAACTTCCGCAAGTTGATTTTGAACAACTGGCATCTTTTAACAAAACTGCAATGCCCCATGGAAAGACCCTTATTCGCGATGAAAAAGAATAAGAGTATTGGACAGACGATCTTACGAGCTGACTTGGGAGCCCCCAAACCGAAGATTGACTTAAGAACACTATGGAACCTAAAACCCGTGGAAGGCCATCATAAATGTGGCAATTGTACTTCTTGTACTACAACGGTAGAAGGCACAGAATTTGCATTCAATTCCATCAAATGGACCCACAAAGAGTTCACTAACTGTAAAACAAGGAACACAGTATATGCGATCATGTGCCCATGCCCGAAACTTTATATCGGAAAGACCAACCAACAGATTAATCAGAGAATCACTCAACACAGGTCACGCATTAAACAAAAAGTGTTAAATGCACCGATGGTACAACATTTCAATGATCAAAAATCACTCCGAGAAAGATTTTGTATGGACCGTACATTCAGGGATAAAATCTCCACCGAGAGGTAGAAATGTTGAAACAATCCTCATCAAACGGGAAGCTTACCTGATATTGAAATTCGATTGTGTCAATAACGGGTTAAATGAAATGACAGAATTATACCAAATATTACGCTGAGTCCTTTGTAAAATTTAAACTTCAACTATGCGTTAAGGGTCCGCAGCCTCTTCAAAACTTTTAACTTTTTTACTTCAATTTTCAATCACATGCCCAATAACTTTTAACATCAAAGCCAAGTAGTGGAAGGCCAGTTCACACATATATCATTTCCACAATAATACCAGAAACACCGAGACTACAACTCCCAGGCTGCGTAGCAAAAAACGTTAACAGCACTCCTCTACGAGACTTGATAAGTTACCCAAACAGAAAGACCGGCGTTCACACTGACCGCCAGACAAAGCAGGAGGAACTCGCGGAGAATCAAAAGTAAGCGTTTTCACAGTTTGACATAGAAATAGGAGTCCGCTTAATCGAATAGACTAAAATGCGGATCTCAATTCCTTTTCTTTTCTTTCAGTGAAAGAATAGTGAGGCAGCGCATTAAATGATAACGTTCGGCAAGAGTACACGTTAGAAGTAAGTACGCCGAAAGCGCAATAAGTGCCACAAAGTATCAAGCACGCCCCGTGACTTTTCTTTAAAAGTAGAATCCAATTTAATCTCTCGTAGAGAAAGAACGTGAAGCGCGTGATGGCGCCTTAAACAACAACCCTTCTCCTAGTACTAAATGGAAGAAAACGCAATCCAGCTACACTTGTATGAATTCAGGCTTCCCCACGACTTGAAAAATTGTAAGTTATATTTTTAAAATCGGGCATTTAGAATGAATGTCATCAAATAGCTCACACTCACACTTAGCTTTCTGTCTCTTTAAGATTTGAAGCCACGAATCCATCTATGTAAAAGGAGCTAAAATTCAGCAACTTGAAGCAAGAGGTACACCTTTATTCTTAAATGATTAGTAATTAGAGAAACACGAGAAAGGGTTCCTTTATATAAGGTAACCAGTTTTTAACTTATTTCTTTGAATAGGTTACACCGTGCCCCAGCCCTGATGAAAATCCCGTACGTCATTAACGGGATTGGAAACGCGTCGGCATTTCCTTCTTTCCACAAAGGGCCTTTTTTCTAAAAATTGTTATAGGTCTCTGAAGAGGTTTTTTGCTTAGAATTATTAACCCAACAGAGGAACCTGGCACCCTTGTGAGAGCAGTCCCCCAATTTATGTTAAAACGTAGACCTTTAGGGATTGCTGTATATAAACCGCTATGCTGGTGTAATTTTGTATATTGTTCAATATTTATATGTTGTTTTTGTGTCAATAATTGTTGATTTGATTTACTTCTCGCACTTTTTATTAGTTGATGTATGATGTCAATTGTATGTGTATTCTCATTAGACATGGTCAGAATATTTATGTATAGTACTGAATAACACAAACAATGTGAATTCTTCACACTCAGCCTATGAACTATTCAGTCTAGGCCCTTAGTCTGTTTAAATAAATAGCAGCACTTAAATTGGTAGCCAGATTTCTTGTTTTTTGTATACTGTTCAAACTCGTAGCATATGGGTCGTGTAGTAAGTCTCTCGTCTGGGTCATCCTATGAAGGGCAGCAGAGGCGAGTAGAAAGGCGTCCCTGTGGACATGCGATGTATCCTCTGCATGCATTTACGCGCCACTTAGACAAATACTTTGTTACCCTACGTTCCTGCTTGTACAGCTGAAACGTCTCTTCGACCCAGCTCACACCAGATTTCAAAATTGTTTCTGGGTAAGAGAACAGCTCTGGTCTACCAGGGCCCTCAGCATATCTTTAATGTACTGAACCCATGGAACTAGATGGCCATATTCCAACCCCCCATACAGTCTTTCAGAATAGTCCTGTTGAATTCCAAGTCTTTTTTAAACCAAACAGATAACCATAATAAAACATTGCAGATTTGAATGTAATCTGAAATAAAACCCATACCCAGTTCTTCATGGACGACTTCTGCAAGTATCGTCTGCGGTAACCTCAGAGTCGTCCTGAGGAAATTGTTCTCTGACACCTGAACGGGATGGCAAGGCCTGAGTCCCCAAATCTCTGCGCCAAAGGATATTGTGGGAACATACTTGGCTCTGTAAAGAGCCAATATAGATTTAACGTGTGGACTCCCAGTCTTCTTGCAAATGCATCAATACAGTGGGTCACTCTGTTAAAAGATTGTACTTGAGCCTAGATTAGGGAATCCCAGTTTAGGTTTGCATCTATTCAAATTCCTAAACAGCTAAAATTATTCGTCCTACTAATCCGCTGACCCCTAATAATTTGGGTTCTAGAGTTTGTTTTCTTTGGCCCTAACACCATAGTGTATGATTTTGAAGAATTACCTTTCATGCCTAAGCCACCCATGAGATCATAAAAGCAATCAGTTAAAAGCTGTAAACTGTTAGCTGTACGAGCAACACGCACAGTGTCATCTACGTATAACAGGCACCCTCCTTATTTTCCACTAGGGGTACATCCTTGCATTGTGCCACTAAATACTGATCTAACTGATTAATAAGTAAAATAAAGAGCTTGGGTGCTAGGATGCAGCCCTGACAGACCACTCTTTCCTACCCGAAAGTGCGTTGTGGACTCACCCGTGGACCCAAATCTTACTGAGGCTTTCAGCTCCTCGTGCAAGTCAATCAAGAAATTGATGAGAGCTCATGAAAGCCAAGTGTATCACCTCCTTCCTCACCTTAGTGTACTTGGAGATTAATAGATAAAGATTAAGATTTTTCTCTATCTACCCTCTCCTGGGCCTAAAACCATATTGAATGCCTGAAATGTTTCCATTCTCTGACCAATCCCTCAGACAGTTTAGCAGTACTCTCCCTATAATCTTCACTTTGAGGTCCACCAAGGAAATGGGCCGATAGCAGGTGGGGTCTGCACGTTTCCCTTTTTTTAAAACTGGTACAATAACAGACCTATGCCAAGAGGGAGGAAAGCAGCCTTGAGCGGCGGCATTGAGATGATGGGTAATTAAAGGAGCCCATAATTCCAGGCATGTTTTGTAGAGGTTCCCAGGTACTCCATCTGGCCGCGGAGCTTTATGGGCGGGAAGGGTCGCTATAGCTTCTGCGACTTCACTCACAAAAAACTTGAGGGCTCCCAATACTCCTAGGGGCGTCATCTCTGTATCTAGGGGGTGTATTGTTGGCCACCATACATATGGATTTAAAATGACTAACCCACGCCTGGGCAGGAATAGATTGACTCTGTTCAGGTACCTCTGCCTCGTTTAAAAAGGGTTGATATACTACCTTCCAAAAAGCAGAGCTCACACCTGACTCGCAAGCAGCCACCAGCTCTTCCCATGCCTCTTTTTTTAAGGGTCTCCCTATGGGTCTTACAAGCCAAGTTATAACTCTTTCTGGCCTTTTTTATTGAATCCTTATGCTTGGGCTTTTGCTTTAAGGCCTTCATCAGCACCCTATGTGCCAATAAGCAGCTCCTATCTAACCACTTAGGGCCTAGATTACCCCCCTCCTTCTTGCTTTTACCATAAGGACCGATTGCACTGCTATGTCAATATTCTAAAAGGAATCTAAAATGGTATGATCCGAGAGGTCTATCTATAAACAGTTCAAAAAATCTCAAGGGCTCCTCGTAGATGGTGGCTGACTTACCTCCGCTTCAACAAAGCAAAACTGCACCACTAATGGATTATGGTTGCTGCTGCCATTCCATTCCACAGAAAAGAGAGTAAGCCAGGGTAACATTCTGACTGATAACAAAATGGAGTCACTAACTGAATTACAACCTCTCCCTTTAAATGAGGGTACTAAATCAGGAGAGGAATAGCTAATTTTAGACATTATATCAACAAAATTGTATTCAAGCACCAAATTATTGAGCGAATCCCCTTGCCGAGAATGAGAAAAATGAATCTGTTCGGTCTTCTCCCTATGTAGAACACCGCACCTGTATCGTTGTAGGTTAAAATCGCCCGCTAACACTATCATAGGGACAAAGGATCGTTCCTGAAAAAAACCTTCCTGCAACTTGAATAATTCCTCTTCTAGAACTTCCCTTGAGGAGGGCGACTTATAGATGTTGATTATTAAAACCCTGGTATTGCGTGTAAATGAAAGGAGAACGCCCATTATATTTAATGATTTGGAAGTAACCAATTCCAATTTACAGTCTAAGGCTAAACTTACAAAAGTAGCCAGTCCACCCTTGTATCTACCATGCAGCACTGGTAAAACATGTACATAAATTGCTGCAATTCCATCAAGGCAGACCTTCCCAGAAGAATCCCATGTGTCCTGGAGATAGATGATTTGAGAGGAGCTCAACATTTTAACTTCCAGATCTCTATCCAGAACGGAGCTTACCCCAGCCACATTCAAGCTCATTAACCTAAGTTGTCTCAGAATTTCCGAAGGAAGCTCTCCCGGGCTCTTATGAATACTACCCCCTCCTCCTCTGATTCGAAAGGTCAATCCTGGTCACTGATCGAAGAGAGGGCATCCAACCTTTTTCTTAACTCTATTCCTGGGTTGATAGCCTATGGGGGGGTGGGCAAACACACTCCGGATTCTGCATCCTACCCTATACTGTACCCTAACTCCTCCTGAGCATTTGTGGCGGATAGAAAAACCCTAATAGTCAAATTACAATCCCCGGCCCTGGTGCTGAATTATTCGCAAAATAAAGCAGGAACTGTTCCACCCTCCTAAGGTTCCTAAAATTGCAATCACCTGAACCCCTTTTAACTAATTCCCCAGCCCATCTCACTCTACGAACCATAATAATCTCATTATATAGCAATGAAAGTGAGATGCCCAGTTGACCCGAAAGCCAGTGAGCGACTTTGTTTTTGATCCCGCTGTAACTTGCCTCAACACCATTTTTCAAGCAAGGCACATTTACTATGACACAAACATAAGGTCTAGCTGCCGGGAGGCAACTGTAGAATTGTGTTGGCTGGGGGTACCCCATTGGTGGATAGTGCTTTAGGAGGGGGTGTCTGGGCAGGGAGATGCCTCGGGATACTCTGGCCCTCCCCACCCTGTTTGTGCTCCCGCACAATGGAAGAGAAAGGAGCACAAACCTTTACCCTGGGACAAGATTTCTGAGATGTTATCCGCCCTTTAGCTTCCCTTGGCACTCCTCTGATGTATAACTTTGACATATTATTCTCCCCTACAGCAAAATCAGTTGAAGTTCCGTTATCACCTCTGCCTAAAGGGCGAGAGTCCTCTAACACAGGGGCATAAGCATTGACTGACCCACTGCCCAGCCCCTTCCCTAGCTGAGGTCCCATTCGAAGTGATGTTACTGCGGCTGCTTGACTCCCCCCTGAGCCCTTACATGACCTGCAACAGCAGGCCCGGTCCACTTCACCAGCACCGGGATTGGTCTGGCTGCAAACAGATACAAAGGGCTGGTCAAAATTGCAAGTTGAACTTCCATAGCAACCAGGCGCTCTATGATTGAGTCTAAATGTTCACAGAGGATTGAGGACAATTGTTTACAAAGTTTCTCAAAACGTGGTGTGTCCAGTAGCATTGAGGTCGAACCCTTGCTCGCTTTCAGATTAATAGCTTGTAGCATAGATCGCAAAGCTCAAGGCGCTCGGGTACTGGACCTCTTGCACTTGGCTGCTGGTTCAGGGGAAAATTAACACTGATAGGGCTCAGAGGGACCAGATAGATGTTGGGGTTAGTCTCTGCAGCCGAGGCCCTGTATAAACCTCCTTCGTCTCCTGCAAGGCTGGTGGTGGACGCCCCTCCCTCCTTCCTTGAGGCTCTACCCAACGAAGGCTCGCAGGGTTCAACCTCCAATACATTAGGACAAGAGGCAACTGCCCCATGCCCCTTCCTGTGTTGCATGGATAGTCTTCGCTCTGTTAGAGCTATCTCGTTTTATACCATCCCTATGGCCCTCTCGAGCATGGTGTCTATGCTCGTCTGTCTATGGGGTAATGTCGTACGACCCAGTGCTTTATGCTTACCAATGGCTTTTAGTTGTACCCCACCGGCAGGGAGCAAAGTACAGAATCCTTTGAGCATAGTGAGGATGTCCTTGGGCGATAAACCCGCCCAACCAGTGGCCCTTCTCTGCTATACAACAGTGTCCAGCAGATAAGCCTGTGAGCAGCTTATCCCTGGCACATGACCAAACTAATAGTGTGAAGGTCAGAAAAAGAAGGTGTCTCTTACCCCTGGACGATCGATGTTAAGGGAGTGGCACAGCCTAGCCTCCCCCAGTTACCAACAGACCCACTCTTGGCTCGGGCGTGTCCCATGCAGCGGGGTAGATGGCAGAGCTATAAGCGCTTAGTGAGACTGCTCAGGTACTGCTGATCGGCGCCTCCAGGCGCAAAGTAACATGGAACAGGTAGTCCCCACCCACAAGGATCTCTCCACAGCGTCCCGCTCTGCTTATATATTTATTTTCAATGTAGAACAAAATAAAATAAAAAATGCGACATCACTATAAACCTCATTTTAAATAAACATTAAATTAACGTAAATATATTGAATAAAATAGTTTAAATTTAAAAAATCGTAATTAAGGTTAAAAAAATGCATTAAATTATACATTCAAAAGGTTTGTGGTATAAGTAAATAATGACTTATTTTCAGATGTTTTTACATTATATTATATTTTTTATTATTGTAAATAATTTAACATTATTTTCTCTGTGGTATTATTTCAAGTGGTGTTCTTCACTATTTTCTGTGGGCGGTTGTTGCAGTACCAGTGGTTGGCCGTGTCGCGTCCTGGACTTACTCCTTTTTCTTTTTAGCAGTAGTAACTTACACTAGTAAATTTGGCTACACCCCCTCTTTCAGTCGCTGAAGAACTGCAAGTCTACACTTTTGAGTAACTTTACAGTTGGAATTTGGGAATAGCCCAACGTAGTAAAGTTTCTCAGGAGTGTAAAAGTAAACGTACACGTGTAACTTACTGACATGTGTAAGTTAGATGTATGATGGAACCACGCAAGCCATTACCACATATGCCTTCACAACGGCGTCATTAAAACTCATGCGTCTTTACCACGCGTACCATTACCATCAAAGTTTTTACCACGCATATACCTTTACAACTCATGCCTTTACCACGAAAATTTATGTATTTTACAGGTAAGTTTAAACCCATGGTAAAGGCAATTGCGTGGTAAATATTTTACAGGTGGGTAGAAACCCGAATATATATTTAATTATGAAACAAGATCCCGTTCCCGAGCAGATGGCTACATCTTGGCTACACCAACTACGCCAATCTGCTGTCATGAGCCATGTGTAAAACATCTACGGTTGTGAACAGGATGAGAAAATAAAGAATAAAGGAGAATACTAGCATACAAGATTTGGACTGATACTTTTTTGGATTGCTTTTTTGATAACATAAATTTGTCTTCTGCTCAGGAACGGGATCTTGTTTCATACTTGTTCTTTGTGTATCTTTGGTCACAGAGGATCTTTTGGATACGTGGGTGGCCGTCTCCTAGCTGTTCCCTTGAGCATTTCTTAAGATACTATTGGTATGCTGATTATAATAATGGTATTGCGCAAGGTCTGACCTAGCCACGCTCCAAAGTCACAACAAATATATATTTATTTCACTGAAAAAAACAAAGGTTACAGGGACGTTATAGTTAAGCTCATATTTCACACGTACAAACCAGTGAAATTCAGCAGTTATAGTTAGCTGAGATAACTATAACTCGTGCCCCCTGCAATGCACTGCTTATGCCCTCACATATTACATCACTTATGACATGGTCAGTGACATAACTGGTTTCATCTCAAATGACGTCACTGAAGACATCATCCAGTGACTGTGAGTGTTTTAAAAAAGTTTGAGTGTTAAATATATATACCAAGGTGTAGTGGTGAATCAGTGGGTGTATTAGTGCCTGTTTGGATGATTCAGTGGGTGCGTGACTGATTGTATAAGGGAGTGATTAGGTGTCTCAGTAAATGTATGGGTGAAGGACTGGTTGTGTGGATGTCTTTATCTGTCTGTCAGTTGGTGTCTAAGTGGCTGTATGGGTGTGAGTTTCTGTATGGGTGAGTGATTGGTTGTCTGAGTACCTCCATGGGTGTCTGTGTGGGTGGGTTAGGGGGGTGTGACTGCCTTTATGGATGAGTGAGTGTGTGAGTCAGAGGCTTTATGGGTTAGTGAGTGCATGTGTGAGGGGCTGTATGGGTGAATGAGTGTGCGTATGGCTGTGTCGGTGAGTGAGTGCATGTGCCAGTGGTATATGTGTGAGTAACTGGGTATGTGAAAGGCAGCATAGGTGAGTGATGGAGTATGTGAGTGACTGTATGGGTGAGTGAATGTGAGAATGGCTGTATTGGTGAGTGTGTGCTTGTGTCCGTGACTGCATAGGCGAATTAGTATGTGTTAGTTTCTGTATGAGTAAGTGAGTGTGTGTGTGACTGTATGGGTGAGTAAGTGGCCGTGTGATTGAATGTATGGGTGAGTGAATAGGTGTGTGAGTAGCTCTATGGATGACTGACTTAGTATGTGAGTGGCTGTATGGGTGTATGAGTGAGTGAGTGGGTGTATGAGTGGCTGTATGGGCGAGTGCGTGAATGTGAGTGTTGATCTATGAATCAGTGAGTGGCTGTGTAAATACTAGTATGGGTGTGTGAATGGATTTGAGAATGGTAGTGTGGAAGTTGGAGTGGGTGTATCAAAGGTTATATGGGGATGTCATTTGAGATGCCACCAGTTGTGTCACTGACCATGTCATGAGTGATGTAATATGTGAGGTCATAAGCAGTGTATTGCGGGGGGCACAAGATAGTTATCTCAGCTAACTATAACTGCTGAATTTCACTGGTTTTGTATGAGTGAAACCTGAGCCTTACTATAACGTTCCTAATCCCATAAAAAATATAGACAAATTGCACTTTGACATCAGTGATCATTATATTTAAAAAAAAAATCAAACCACATTTAGAAGCTTTGTTAGCAAAAGTTAATACAGACTATAATTCAGCAACTTGTCAAATCCTATTTAGCAGCACTAACCTGAAGTAAATGTTTCATGTAAGTATTTTTCAGTATCTCACATCACCTGGGAGGAAGCTCGTCCACTTCTCCTTACAAAAGGGTGTAACCTTGGTGATGTTTGAAGGTATTTGGGTATGCACAGCTTGTCTGTTTTCTTCCTTTTTTGCTGCATATATTTTGTTTCTTACAAATTACATTTGTTTTGTACCTAGACCTGTTCTAATATTTCTGTTGTTTGCCTTGATTTACTTTTAGTTATTGAAGACCTAACCCACAAAACTGGCAACTTCAAGCAATTTTCCATCTTCTGCAGCATGTTGGAATCTGCATTAACCCAGGTAGGTTTGAAGGAACACTTGATTGAAACAGAGAAAAATCATTCCAAGCTGGCCAAGGATCTGTGGTATATTTATAAGTAAGTTATGGGAGTGTTGTATGCAAGTTGTTCATCATATGGGCTTTTTAATGCAAGTATGAACATTGCACACATTTAGCAATATACTTTTGATAGGTCTGCAGTCTTCAGAACTCTATAATTACATTCCCAGAAATAACACTGTGGCTAAGGGCTTCCTGCAGTCATCCTGTTTTGCCCAGTTGTGTAATGGTAAAGCTACATATGCTGCTTTTGTTGTCCATACTAAGTCTAAATCCGAGTGATATTTGCAACCACAGCCTATTTCTGACATAACCTCTTGCTTCCTGAACATTTCTGCTACTCTGTGTTCTCTTATATAGATTAAGATGTACTCCTTGCTCCCAACAGAGTAAGATTAGTTTGTGACCCTAAGCATTCAACTGTCGTACTAATTTTGTATTGTCTTTCTGCTCGCAATACTACTTTGAAATTCAGACTATGGTCCACAGTCAGCCGCTTGCTGTAAGATATTTTGATCAATTCTATGTTTGTGATAATCTTTATTTAATGTATACATTCAAGTGCTACTGGCAATACTGACAGTTTCGGTTGGAAAGGAATGCAGATGATTGTTGTAATGACTTTTATGTATGAATGAGTCTTCTGTTTTGTGGCTTTGATGAACAGATTGTTATGCAGTTCAGAGGCCTAGTTGTCTGTTTGTTTGCTGCCAACATTAGATCATTTGATTTTAGGAATATTCAGCATGATGGTGTCCGTGCATTTCTATTAAATAGAGTATTATCATATCTTATTACATTATAATGAGTCACCGAATATACATGAGTGTGTATTTTTACTTGGAAAGTACAACCCATTCATGTGAGGGGGGTAATAATGATCAGAAAGCCTCTGAGGGAGATATTGAGATTAAGAGAGAGATACACTGTGGCTTGCAGAATTGCTCAGGTCATCTGGAATTCCATCTGAAGGGATTACAAATACCATCAATTGGAAATTGTAGTTCTCTTCCAGGGGATACTCATTAATCGTCAAAAGCACTGAATAGTCCCGCCTATTCGCGGGAACCCGGAACACATATGAAATATAATGTTCGAGGCATATGAGCTGCAGATTGTACACTGTGCATAGATCGCCATCTGGTGTTGGGCTCGGATGCTTGCACTTTGTTGTTGTCTTGGAAGAGTCTTTTGTAGTCACGAGATAGGTGACTCCTCCCTTGGACGATAGTGCGCATGGGCATCGACTCCATCCTCAGATTGTTTTTTTCCGCCATCGGGTTCGGATGTAACTTTTGCGCTCCAGTTCGGTACCTGTTTTTTCCAAACCTTTCCGACGCACAAACTATCTACAACTCGACGGTATTGTTTTCGATTGCGTGATCTTCGCGCATCTCCCCTACTTGATTCCAGTCGTCGACGCGGGCCGTTGGGCCCATCGACGCCGTTCGGGCCTACAGCTCATGGAAAGGACTCCATTTAAAAAATGCCCCCAGTGTGGAGCAAAATTCCCACACAGTGACCATCACAAGGTCTGTAACCTGTGTCTCTCGCCCGAACACAACGAGAACACTTGCCAGGCCTGCGCCTCTTTCGATCCAAGAAAACGATCCGTGATCGCCGGGCCCGACGACACATCATGGCGCAGAGATCAGCTCCCGCACCAGTGGACATCTTCGATGAAGGCCCCGATGTTCCGGAGGACGATTCTGAAGACCTGCAGATCGTGTCCGAAGCAGACGACTCAGACGACCACATCACTCCTGGTCAACGAGTGAGTACTACTGCCCCTACCCCAACTCCACCCGAAAAAACCAAGGCCCTGGTCAACACTTCGCCTGCTGGCCCCAGTCGCGACCAAAAACAAACTTCAGAAGCCCCGCCCTCGGGCTCGGCTCCGAAGACAAAGAACAGGCCTTCCGGCAGCTCGGAACCGAGCAAACCATATCTCACTGTCCCACAGGCGCCTTCGGCACCGAAGACAGGAGACCAACCTACTCCCAAAAAGAAGTCGGCACCAACCACCTCGACGCCGAAACCATCGACTCCGAAGCCAAAACCTTCGGAACCAAAAAACGTTCCCGGCTCCATAGCCAAGCCGAAGGACCCTAGACCAATTCCTAAGGCCTCCGACCACAAATCAAAACCTCGTTCGGACCCGAAGAAGTCGGCGCCGAAAGCGGTTACTGAACGGGAAGAACTTTTCCAACCGGATCCTGTCGATCCCAAGCAGAAAAAGCTGCATATAGACCCTAAAACAGGACATGTGGCTACTGTTCCACACAAGAAGAGGAAGTTGGACTAATCAGACACTCCTGCAGTGCCTGTAAAGAAAAAAGACTGTGCCACTTCACCTATAAGGCCCTCTTCTCCTGTTTTTCCTTGTCAGCCTGTTCTTCCTCCTAAGCCTGTCCTTCCTCCTGAGCCAGTTCTTCCTCCTAAGCCTGTCTCTCCTCCACAGCCTCTAACACTTCCACCACATTCACCACCACCACAGGATAATGTTGATGATGACTTGGGGGGTGGGGAGGCATCAATGACCCTTTCACTGATCCTGACAATGATACAGACGCACCACAGGACGATTGGGACGATTATGATGACCCAATAGGTCCCCCAGACCTCCCTGCTCCCCAGCCATATCCAACAAAACCATCTCCCCAGATGACAACATTGGTTTTGGACAACTGGTCAATAGAGCTGCTGTGTACCATGGTGTCCCCATACATTCAGACCCTGCAAAGGAGGACTTCCCTCTAGACACCTTTGAAAAGTCCCAGAAAACTGTCCAAACCCTGCCTATGTTGAAAGGGGTCATTAAACATGCCCCAGACATATTCAGAGACCCAGTCAGGACTAGAATTCTCAATCCTAGGATTGATAAAAAAGTATAAACCCTCCCCTGACGATCCCACCTACATCAAGGGGCAGCTACCCTTAGACTCACTAGTGGTATCCAACGCTAGGAAACGCGCCAACTCTCAAACCTCCGGTGACACACCACCTCCGGATAAGGAATCTAAGTTGCTAGATGCCTCTGGAAAGAGAGTCGCTGCTCAAGCAGCTAATCACTGGCGCATAGCAAACACCCAAGCATTACTTGCTAGGTATGATAGGGCTCACTACGACCGACTAGAGACCCTATTACAACATTTGCCTGATCAATACAAAACCCAGACAAATGATTTGATTCAGGAGGGCAAACTCATAACCAACGCATCAATTAAGTGTGCCCTAGATGCAGCTGACACAGCCTCTAGATCTGTTAACACTAGTGTGCTACTCAGACGACATGCCTGGTTACGCATTTCAGGTTTTAAACCAGAGGTCCAAACAGCTATTCTTAACCAGCCGTTCAATCAAGAGCACCTTTTTGGACCGGCTGTAGACACCATACTAGAAAAGATGAAGAAGGACACAGAGACTGCTAAGTCCATGGGAGCATTGCAATCTCCATCCACACGCGTTTCCTTTCGTCGCTCCTTCTATAGGGGAGCATCCAAAAACACTGGAACAGACACCGCCTCCTCTTCATATAAAAACACCACTCACACATCCCCCAATAGAGGATATTTTAGAGGCGGATACAGGGGAAACAACAACAAGGGGAGAGGCTGAGGTGGTAACAACACTCGAACCTCCCCCGCTCCTAAACAGTGACTTCCCTCCACTCCCTCCAGACCATTCCACTCCGGTCGGGGGGAGACTTTCACAGTTCCTACCTGTCTGGGATTCCATCACAACAGACAAGTGGGTAAGACAAATTATCCAGTATGGTTACTGCCTCGAACTTACAGCAACCCCGCCCAACATTCCACCCAAACAGCGTCCAATGTCCACAGAACACATTACGCTCTTAAAACAAGAGGTTCTCTCACTGCTTCAAAAGCATGCAATAGCACCAGTTCCCTTACAACATCAAGGAACAGGGGTTTACTCACTGTATTTCCTAATCCCCAAAAAGGACGGGACCCTAAGGCCAATCCTCGACCTCAGACCCCTCAATCTCTACATACAGTCCGATCACTTCCATATGATCACTCTGCAACAGTTTCTTCCACTGCTGCAACAAGGCGACTTCCTTGCCACACTAGATCTCAAGGACGCCTACTTCCACATTCCCATGCACCCTGCTCACAGGAAGTATCTAAGGTTCATAGTGGACGGACAACACTATCAGTTCAAAGTCCTACCATTCGGGGTCACCACCGCACCCAGAGTGTTCACAAAGTGCCTTGCAGTAGTAGCAGCACACCTAAGAAGACAACAAATCCACGTCTTTCCATATCTCGACGACTGGCTAATAAAAGCCAAGTCATTCAACCAGTGTGTTCATCACACTCATCACACTCATCAAACTATCCAGCTGCTACACGACTTAGGATTCACAGTAAATTACCCCAAGTCAAATCTCCAGCCCTCCCACATACATCAGTATCTAGGAGCCACAGTAGACACTTCCAAAGCTCTGGCATATCCAAGTCCAGCCAGGATAGCCAGCATACAAGCCCTAAGCAGCAAATTTCAACTGCAGCACTCCCTCCCAGCAAGGGTATTCATGCAACTCATAGGAATGATGGCTTCTTGCATCTTTATCGTACCTCATGCAAGGCTTCAGATGCGCCCCTTACAGGAATGCCTAGCACGACAGTGGAACCAAGCTCAAGGACAACTTACAGATCTGGTGTTGGTAGACAGCCGCACGCATCGCTCTCTGCAGTGGTGGAACACACGACACCTGTCCAAAGGGCGGCCGTTCCTCGAGCCGGTTCCACAGATAGTACTAACAGCAGACGCATCACTCACCGGTTGGGGAGCCCATCTCCTAGACCATACAATTCAAGGCAAATGGACCACTCAACAGAAAGTGCTCCATATCAACCACCTGGAATTACTAGCAATATTCCTAGCATTAAAATCATTCCAAGTACATCTACAACACAAGACTGTCCTGATCCGCACGGACAACATGACAGCCATGTACTACATACAGAAACAAGGAGGCACACATTCTCTGCAGCTGTCCCACCTCGCACAAAACATTTGGAGATGGGCCATTCCACAGAATATATACCTGCTAGCAGAACATCTTCCAGGGATTCACAATCAGATTGCGGATCTACTAAGTCGACAGACACAGCAGATACACGAATGGGAACTTAATCCCCAAGTTCTCCAACCCTTTTTCCACATGTGGGGCCAACCAGACATAGATCTGTTCGCCACACACGCAAACGCAAAATGTCCAACCTTCGCCGCCAAGTTCCCACACCCATTGTCCAAAGGCAATGCGATATGGATGAACTGGTCAGGCAAATTTGCGTACGCTTTTCCGCCACTCCCACTGATTCCCCTGGTAGTACGCAAACTCAGACAACAGTCTCTCAAGATGATCCTGGTGGCACCCACATGGGCACGCCAACCATGGTTCACAACACTACTAGAGCTCTCAGTGGTTCCACACCAAAAACTACGCATCTCCCCAACATTGCTAACGCAGAGCCATGGAGAGATACAACACCCCGATCCAGGACAACTGAATCTAGCGATCTGGCTCCTGAAGTCCTAGAGTTCGGTTATCTTAACCTTCCGCCAGGCTGTATGAATATCATTAAAGAAGCCAGACGCCCTACTACTAGAGCTTGCTATGCAGCAAAATGGAAAAGATTTGTCATCTACTGCAAAAATAATAAAATTGATCCACTGGATGCTTCCATCCAGGACATCATTTGCTATTTGCTACACTTACAAAGATGTAATCTAGCATATTCATCCATACGATTACATCTAGCAGCGCTCGCCGCTTATTTACAAAACAGACAACATTTGTCATTATTTAGAGTACCTGCAATTAAAGCCTTTATGGAGGGACTTAAAAGAATAATTCCTCCCAGACTGCCACCCTCTCCAGTGTGGAATTTAAACATTGTCCTTACCAGGCTCATGGGTCCCCCATTTGAACCTCTACATAAATGTGAACTTCAGTTCCTCACATGGAAAGTTGCTTTCCTTGTCGCAATTACCTCTCTCAGAAGAGTAAGCGAGATCCAGGCTTTAACCATACAAGAACCATTCTTACAAATACATCATAACAAAGTGGTTCTCAGAACAAATCCAAAATTCCTTCCCAAAGTCATTTCTGCTTTTCATCTTAACCAATCGGTTGAATTACCGGTGTTCTTCCAAAACCCAGACTCTGTAGCACACAGAGCTCTTCATACACTAGACGTCAAAAGGGCACTACTTTATTACATTGACAGAACTAAGCCCTTTCGCAAAACAAAACAACTGTTTGTAGCCTTCTCCCCACCTCATAAAGGTAACCCCATCTCCAAAGCTGGGATCGCACGGTGGATAGTAAAATGCATTCAAATATGCTACCAAAAGGCTAAACGCACATTGACAATTCCCCTAGAGCGCATTCAACACGCAAACTAGGGGCCTCCATGGCATTCTTAGGGAACATTCCCTTAGATGACATATGTAAAGCAGCTACATGGTCTATACCACACACCTTCACCAAACACTATTGTGTTCACGTGCAGGCAAAACAACAAGCTTCTGTAGGCCAGGCTGTTCTCAAAACATTGTTTCAAACTACTGCAACGGATACAGGTGACCACCGCTAAGGGAGACACTGCTGTACAGTCTATGCACAGTGTACAATCTGCAGCTCATATGCCTCGAACGGAAAATGCTACTTACCAGTATGCATCTGTTCTTGGCATGTAGAGCTGTAGAGCTGCAGAGTTGTACACGCCCACCCGCCTCCCTGGAACCTGTATCTGTTCCAGTATTATCTTAATTAGATACATTCACATGGACATCTCTTACTTCTTACTGACTCCATCTTTTCCCATCATGGCGAAAAACAATCTGAGGATGGAGTCGATGCCCATGCGCACTATCGTCCAAGGGAGGAGTCACCTATCTCGTGACTACAAAAGACTCTTCCAAGACAACAACAAAGTGCAAGCATCCGAGCCCAACACCAGATGGCGATCTATGTACAGTGTACAACTCTGCAGCTCTACATGCCAAGAACAGATGCATACTGGTAAGTAGCATTTTCCATATATGTATGTTTATACTTTATTAATGTACGTAGTACCCTAAATATAAATAAATACATTTTTTGTTTAAACAAATTTTATTGATTTTCATGCAGAACATTCTGACAAATTAGCAATTTTACATTTTAGTGATGCATACCAGTGATCCCAATTGGGATAATCATCCATTGCGACCATCATGAATGACATTGGGGTATAATTAGAGTAATAACTGTAGGCATTGGTATATACGTTACAGTATCAACACTAGCATTTAAGGGTATCTTTATAATCCACATGTCGGCATATTATCCCAATCCCCTCCCTCCCTTTAGGATGCAACTGCATCCCAACCCTCCCCGACTCACTCCTGTCCTCTCGTAGGGCAGCAAATTGCGCACATCTGTTGTGTTTTGTACACAGGACATAAATGTTAGGCATGAGTCTATGCACAATCCTGTATTGTTATTGCTTGTGGGGCTCTATATCTGTATGTCTCGTTTAGTGGTGACCTGTGGTTGTATACGGTACAGTTGTTCACCTTGGTGGGGGTTCTGAGGATATAAATAATTCTAGCATTGCATCCCATTCCAATGAAGTAGGGTTTTTCTGTAAGCCCCTTCGTTCTTCCCCCCCACCTGACCACCTCTCCGTGCCAGTAGAGCGCAGTCGGGGGTACAGCTGATTTCCACTGCATCATGATTGATCGTTTTGCTAGTATCAGGGCTAAATCAGCAAATCGGTGTGAGACTGTCTGCTTCTTGCGTTTATAAATAAATACATTATATGCGCAGCCTAAAGATATAGATGCTAAAAATGTCCAAAGTACATTGAGGTTTTCATTTAAAATGAGCCTCACATATTTAACATTTCTGCAATACAGAAAAATGAAACTTTAAAGTGTAAAACATATCCTTTATTTGAAAGGAAAAAGCAAGGGAATGGAAGGCATTGTTAGCCAATAGGCTGCATTGAAAACCATAACGGAGCAAACTAGCGCTGTGCCTTTAAGACCTCCAAGACTTCCTGAATCCCATCATGCCCTTAGGTGACAGTTAGGTCAGTTCTTTTTTCCGGCTTCTTCAGTGAGGATCCTGGAGCACTGAGCTCTTTAGCTTTTTGACATTTTTGTCACATTTTTATCTTCAAATTGAATTGATTTTGTCTTTACTCGACGGTTTTAAGTACCCTTGGTACTTTTAACCATTTTTCTGACTGAAATTAATTTTTTCTTCAGTCACAAAATGCCATTTCTTTTCAACAGGTGCCCTTCGTGTAGCATAAAGATGGCACACTCTGACCCACACTCAGTGTGTATAGCATGTTTACCTTTTTCTCATCTCCCAGACACGTGCTATTACTGTCAGAAGCTGTTCAAGAGCCCTTCGAAGGACAGAGAGAAGATTTGTCTAAATGCCCTTCAGGAGAGAGGAAAGCTGATACCTTCAAGTGGCCTGGGGGAGGGGGAGGGTTTCTCCTGTCCCTTCCAAAGTGACCTCCTTTTGTGGGAAACATCCACACAGAGGCAGAACAGAAAAACCACATCAAATATGCAGTTCTCTTTCTCCGTCAGCAGGTAGGCGATCACTGTCTTGGCAGATACTGTGTGCTCGCCCGTCGGCGTCACGGTGGACATCAAAAGGGACTGTGGAACATTCATCGACATTGAAGCGTCTGACCACGGAGGGATCGCAGTCAAGACAATCGGCGACAGCCCCGTCGACCCAGAGAAAGTCGACGATGAGGCCACATTTATCGACGTCAAAGCAGTTGATGACGAAGATAGCGTCTAGCCTCTCGGCATCAAGGAGATAGACGTCAAAGCAACCATCGAAGTCACCAGGTTTGACATTGAGACACTCCCTGACAGTTTGCGGTCGACACCGGCTCCAGAGATGGCGGGCATGACGTCGAAGGCAGTGAGGCATCAGTGGACATCTAGATGCATACAGCCAGACAAGTCTCGTTCGACGTCTAGAGCATGGAGATCGATGTCAAGAAGCCAATCCCCCTGTCAGACGTGAGGATCTTGCAACTCTCATCAAGGAACCATACATCTCCGGCCCCAGAGAAATCTCCTACAGAAGCCACTCCACGTTGGTTTCAAAGTGTTAAGCATTGGCGTGTTCCTCCTCAGAGTCCAGGTTCAGACTACTGCCAGACGTACTCTCTTTCCAGGGTCTCATGGCATACACCCCCTCCAAGAAGTACTCCTCCTTGTACTTTCCCTCCTGAGGCTCCATCATCATTGCCTCCAATAAGACGCCACAAAGATCTGTCTCCATGGAGGAGAAAATCTCCGCCAAGGACCCCACGAAAACCGAGATTAAGGTCTAGGACCCCCCCACCCCCCTCCCCCAGACGTGCGCAATCAAGACCTTGATGATCTCATCTTTCTAGAGATAGACACAGGTCCCCTTCATGGTCCTCCACCACCTCTCGTTCATCCGTGAGAGATTACTTACCAACGTTATCAAATTCGCCTCCGGCAAGGATTTCGCCTGTGGATGACCTCCACTTTCAATGATGTCCTAATTAGAGTGACAACAAAGCTCAATATTTATATACCTTCATCGGTCACGTCCGCGTCAGTGATATTTGAAACTTTTCATCACAGAGCAGCGTCCAGACCTCTGTTCCCCCTTGTTCTAGGTCTGTTAGATCCAGCATTGCAGACTTTTCTCACTCCAGCGTCTGTAGGTGCTGCACCGTCACGTATCCTGTAAAAGTACAAGGCACCTGACCAAGACCCTCTCTTCCTCAGGTCGGATCCACCACCTGACTCTGTGATCATTTCTGCTGCTAGAAAGATTCATTGTGGGGCATCTTCTTCTACAGTACTTGTGGATAAAATTAGCAAGAAAGTGGATGCTCTGGGCTAAAAGATGCATAACACCTCTGCATCTTTTATGAAAGTGGCCAGTGTCTTCGCATTATTGGGGAGTTACGACAGAGTTCTCTGCGACTCACTATCCAGATTCACTGACATGCTGCCTAAAGAGGACAGGCAAGATTTCCAGGGGATCCTTCAAGATGGTGGTCTTGTGGCAAATCAAGTTATTAGTGCAGTTGCTGATGCCTCTGACCTCGCAGCCCATGGATACTCTCATGGCATCTGTGCACGCCGTTCTTCCTGGCTAAGCCTTACAGGCCTTAAAACTGAGGCCAAACTCGGAATACTCAATTTGCCATTCACTGGCAATTCATTATTCGGCACGCATGAGCATCATGAAATGTCGAAAATGAAGGCTGACCTGGATACCTTCAAAGCAGTGGGCCTTGAGAAGCACAAAGAATTCTGCTGCAGGTTCCGCCCCTATGACCTTCGCTCATGCCAACAGAGGGTTCAAACCCCTCACTGTGCAGCTCAGCAACAACACCACGCAAGGTTACATTACCATCCCCGCAGATCTGCTCGAGGAAGAGGGGCTCCTCGTCCATCAGTTTCATCTTACAAAACGCCAGCTAAGCAATGAGCATCCGCTTCCCCCTTCTCCGTGTCCCACTCCGGTGGGGGGAATTATTGTCACACACCTGGACGAGTGGCTCAAAATTGCAAGCAACAAGTGGGTCTTGAATATTGTGCAAAATAGTTACTCAGTCGTGGTCAAGTCCACTCCTCCTGCTATTCCACCATGAAAAACGTCTTGCTATCAAAATGTCTTGCTACAAAATGAAGTTGACACGCTGCTCCAAAAAGAAGCCATCGAGGAAGTTCCAGCCTCCCAACAGAGGCTAGGAATGTACTTACGCTATCTTCTGGTTCAGAAAAAAGGTCAGAATCGGGAGTACAGACCCATTCTAAACTTAAGGCTTTTAAACAAGTTAATCCGCAAGGAAAAGTTCAGGATGCTTGCTCTCCGTCAGATCTAATCCCAGCTTCGTCTGGGGTACTGGATGTGGGCAATCAATCTCCAGCATGCCTACTTCCACATTCTGATCATCAAGAAACACAAGAGGTTCCTGCGTTTCAAGGTAGCATCCAAGCACTACCAGTATAAGGATCTGCCCTTTGGGCTCAAGTCAGCACCTCGCACGTTCTCCAAGTGCATGGCGGTGGTTCCTGCATACTTGCGGAGGAGGAAAATCTTCGTCTATCCATACTTAGACGACTGGCTAATCAAAAGCTCCTCTCCTTTCATAACTCAAGAGCATTTTCAGATCTTCATCCAAACTCTGCAGTATCTGGGTGTGGGAGGGCAGGCCGGATAAACAGACACGGAGGCTGTATATATTTCTTAATGGTTGTGGATTTTATTATTCCTCTCAGGTGTCCAACATAAACATAAAGGTCTCCTCGGGTTATCACGGGGTTTTTCTTTTTCTTCTTCTTCTTTCCTTCTCCTTCTTCTGTCCGTCTTCTCTCGCTGGCACCAACCAGAGGCTCGGAAACGAAGACAAGAAGGAGCAGTAAGTAATTGGGACTATCAGGGAAGACGTCCACCCTTCACCACACCCGTTCGGTGTATCGGGGTCGAGGGGAAACCAACACAAACAAAACTAGGAATGGACCTTCCCTCTCCTGACAGAGTATCCCGCAGGTCTTTTTCCCCACCCGTGGATCACAAAATTAACGATTTTTTTCTTGCGTCGGTGATTTCGAGATGCCGACGTTGCATGCCAAAAGTGCCGTTTTGTTATTGTTCAGTGGGGAGGTGCTTTTGGGACGTGGCTAGGTGAGGGATGGGGAAACAAGTGCTTTTGACTTTACCTTCGTGCTCCCCCCCCCTCCCCCCCGACGTGCTTTTTCCCAAGTTACTACCCACCCATCCCGTCTGGACTTACTCGCTCTGCATCCTCCGGAGGGCTCCACCACTCCTCACTCCACTTCTCAGATTCGTCCTCCGCCTCGCCGGCCTCTCGGGCTTCCTCTTCTTGATTGGATTGGATTCCTTCTCCTCTTGTTCCTCCCTCCTCCCCCTCTTGTCTCTCCGTGGTCCTTTTTCTCTCTCGTCACGGAACTCCCTCCGGGGTCAGCCCCTCCTTCCGGTTCTGGGTTCGTCCAGTCCCTATCTTCCTGTAGTAACACATGACAAGGGGGTGTTACATCTAAAGAAAGGTCACGGTATTTGTTTTCCTTCCGGGTTGTCTCCTGACTCCGGTCCTCGGAAAGCGGACCCAAGTCCGGGATTGCAGGTAAAAGCTCGGGGACCGGGGTAGACCTCCTCACATCCCTCTTCCCTAGCTGTCTTTCTAGTAGGTTCGGCTTCCTGAGGATATTTGGACAAGAAGTCCACATTAACTTGTTCGGTCCCTTTCCGATGTTGGGTTTGAAAGCGATCGGGCTGTAGGGCTAGAAACCATCTCAGTACTCTCTCGTTTCCTTTATTGCGGGCTAACCACTCAAGGGGAGCGTGATCCGTGAAGAGCACAAATTCCTGTCCTTCTAAATAGTATCGTAAGGTTTCGATGGCCCACTTGATAGCAAGAGCTTCTTTTTCTAAGATGGCATAGTTCTTTTCTCTGGGAAAGAGTTTACGGCTTATGTACAGGATTGGTTTTTCTTCTCCTTGGGGTGTTGTTTGGTATAATACAGCTCCAAGACCACTCTCTGAGGCGTCAGTTTGTAGCACGAATGGCCAAGAATAGTCGGGACTGGTAAGTACAGGTTCGGAAGTCAGGGACTCTTTTAAAGTGTCAAAGGCCTGCAGTATTTCAAGAGAGGACTGTTGCAACATGGCTTCTTTTTTTTATGGATTTCTGTAGTAGATCTGTTAAAGGGGCTGCGGTCTGGGAAAAATTGGGAATAAATCTACGATAATAACCCAGGATACCCAGAAAGGCTCGGAGGTCACGTTTTGTTTTGGGAAAGGGAACATGGGAAATGGCAGCCACTTTGTCGCTTTGGGGTTTAATGACACCTTCCCCTAACAAAAACCCAAGGTATCGGACGGTTTGGGCAGCTAAGTGACTTTTAGCGGGGTTGATTTTAAGACCATGGGTATCCAAGGCTTGTACAACCGCATATAGATGGTCCAAGTGTCAATGAGTCACTATAAATGATGTCATCGATGTAAGCTGCAGAGTACCTTTTATGGGGTTGGAGTATCATGTTCATAACCCTCTGGGAGGTAGCCGGGGCTCCATGCAGGCCAAATGGCAACACAGTAAATTGTTATAACCCGTCGGGGGTGGAGAAGGCTGTTTTCTCCTTATTTTGTCTCCTAAGGGGAATCTGCCAATACCCCTTGCACAGGTCTAGGGTGCTAATATATTTCGCCTTGCCCATTCTCTCGATCATTTCGTCTACCCTGGGTAATGGATAGGAGTCAAATTCTGATATTTTATTGACTTCCCTGAAGTCTATGCAGAATCGAACCGATCCGTCGGGTTTTGGCACTAAGACAATGGGTGAACTCCATTCACTTACTGAGGGTTCGATGATGCCCATTTGGAGCATCTGTTGAACCTCCTCTTTGATGGTAGCTCTACGTGCTTCAGGTATACGATAGGGTCTTAGGCGTACCCTTTTTCCAGGAAGGGTTTTTGTCATGTTCCAGTAAGGATGTTCCTCCTGGAGAAAGAGAAAACACCTCTCTCCAAGGTTGGAGCCTTTCTGTCGGCTCCTGTTTTAAGGGTTGTGGGAGGTCAGCATCTATACACTGATTAAAAAGTGGAATATTTTCTTGTGTTACCCCTACCAGCACGGGGACAGGACCCTCACATTTCTTCAGTAGGTTTATGTGGTAAATCTGTGAGGTACCACGGTTGGAATCTAGCTCAACTCGATAGGTGACAGGAGTCACTTTGTCAACGATTGTATAAGGGCCCTGCCATTGGCCCAACAGCTTAAGATCGGATGAAGCCATCATCAGTAGGACCTGTTCCCCAACATTGAAGGATCTCTTGTTTTTTTTTTATTATCATACTGAAGTTTTTGTGCGGCCTGCGCCTCTTCCATGTTGGCTCGGACAATAGATCGAATCTGACCTAAATGGGTTTTGAGGTTGGACACTTATTCTACCAAGGGTTTTGTTCCGTCTTTCTCACTCTCCCATGCTTCATGGGCCATCTCCAATAAAGAACGGGGTTGTCTGCCATATAACAACTCAAAAGGGGAGTAGCCTGTGCTTTTTTTTAACTTTGAACCGGATGGCGAATAAAGCTAGCGGTAACATCTCCTCCCATTCCCTGGTTTCTAAGGCTAGGAGGTTTTTTCAGGGTACTCTTTAGGGTGGCGTTGTACTGTTCCACCAATCCATCAGTTTGTGGATGGTTCGCCGCCGTACGGATTTGTCTGATTCCTAGCTGCGAGTACACTTGTCTCATTAATTTGGATACAAACAGTGTACCTTGGTCGGTTAATTTCCCTTTCGGGAACCCCACCCGGGAAAAGATATTCACCATGGCCTTCGCAATATATGAGGCGTTTGGATGTCGCAGGGCTACAGCCTCGGGGAAACGGGTGGCGTAATCGACCTAAACCAAAACATAACGACACCCGCTTCGTGAGGGTAACAGTGGACCTATGATGTCCATGCCAGCTCGACAAAAGGGCTCATCTATGAGCGGGAGGGGTGTCAAGGGTGCTCGGGCAGGCCTATTACGACTATTCTTTTGGCAGATGGGACATTCACGGCAGTAGGTTTTTACTTGTTGGTATATCCCTGGCCAGTAGAATTTTTCTAAGATTGCCTTCTCTGTCTTTTCGTTACTAAAATGCCCACCCAAAAGATGACTATGTTCAAGGTATAGGACTTTGTCCCGAAAAGGTCCTGGTACCAATAACTGTGGGTTTTGTGTTGGCCCCCCCTTTCTATATAGCAGACCCGTTTTTTAACAAAAAACTGGGGACCTACTTGATGGGGGTCTTCTTGCTCTGTCGTTCTACTCCAGGCCTCCTGAAGAACAGGGTCCTCTCTTTGGGCGGGTGGAAATTCCTGTCTGTTTCCTAGGGGGTCTCTTCTCTTCTGACCGGGAAAACACGAGCAGGATTCTTCTTTTCTTCTCGTCTCTGTTTTCAACTCTTTCTGGTTTTAGAAGGAGGCCATTCATGTTTTTCATCCTGGGCAAAGGGAGCGGTGTCCCACCATCTTTCTCCCTCGTCTTGGGTTTCTTGGATAAAACTGGATAAGCCTGGGTAATCGGTTCCTACGATTAACTGCTCAGGCAATTGTGGGACAAGCCCGACTCGTAGGGTCGATGCCGGCTCTGACCGGCGTTGGATAGAGATATCTGTGGTTGGGTATCGCTTTTTATCCCCGTGTACACATTGGATTGTAACGTTTCCAGTAGTACGGGTTATCCCTTGTGTTAGGTCTTGGGGTCGTAGAACGCTTTGTAAACAGCCTGTGTCTACCAAGGCTGTAACGGGTTGCCCATTCACAGAGAGTTGGCAGTGGTAAGGAGGAGGTTTTTGTTCATGGTTGGAACAGTAGTAGGACCTGACTACCTTGATTTCCATTGGTTCTTCTTTCTGCGGGCAGAACCGCGTTATATGTCCTAGGCCCCCACAGTATAAGCACTGTGGGCCCGCTGAGGGTGGTCTGAGAGCAGGAGAGCCGGGTATAAGGGTGACAGGTTCTGGTTTCCTCACGGGAGGGGGTCGTGGATGATGATGACCCCCGCTTCCTCCCTGTCTTCAGGGCGTCTCCTCTTGGCCTCTCTGGATTTCCTGAGCTCAGCTGTATGCACTGGCTATCTCTACTTCAAGCCTGTCTTACGCTGTTTCAAGCGTAAGACAGGCTTGTTGTCGAACCCCCCTCTGCACTGGGGGATGTAGGGACAACCAGTATTGTTCCAGATATATCTTGGTCATTATTTCCTCCTTCGTTGCGGTAAGTGGTTTCAGCCACCTGTCCGCCATGTCCTTCACTTGAAAGTATAAGGCCCGGGGAGTCTCCTTGGCACCCTCTTAGATCTGTCGTAACCGGATCCGGTACGTTTCCTCATCGATGCCCAGTCGTTCCAGAATGCATTGCTTAATGTCCGCATAGGGGGTCACTTCCTGTAGATTGGCTGCCTGATAGGCGGCCTGCAGATCTCCCGACAACAGTGAACCCAGGTATTGCCCCCACTTGTCTGCAGGTCAGACGGCCGCGAACGCCATCCGCTCGAAGTTATTGAAAAAATAGTCAGGGTCTTCACCACTCGTATATCTCTGCATGACAACGGAGGGTAGAGGAGTGGGGCCCCTTTGCTGTCCTATGGATTCTGCCAGTTTCCCCGTGGCGGTTTCCTGTGTCTGACTTTGGCCTGTCGGGGCCTGCTGTAGCTTTCCTCGGTCTTCTTCAGCCACTGATAGGAACTTTTCCATGACCCTTTCCAGTTTCACCTGGCTTTCTGCCATCTTGGTAATCGCGGTCTCCATGTCTCCGGATCCCACTTCTGACACCATCTGTGGGAGAGCGGGCCGGATTAACAGACGCGGAGGCTGTATATATTTCTTAATGGTTGTGGATTTTATTATTCCTCTCAGGTGTCCAACATAAACATAAAGGTCTCATCGGGTTATCGCAGGGTTTTTCTTTTCCTTCTTCTTTCCTTCTCCTTCTTCTGTCCATCTTCTCTCGCTGGCACCACCCAGAGGCTCGGAAATGAAGACAAGAAGGAGCAGTAAGTAATGGGGACTATCAGGGAAGACGTCCACCCTTCACCACACCAGTTCGGTGTATCGGGTTCGAGGGGAAACCAACACAAACAAAACTAGGAACGGACCTTCCCTCTTCCGACGGAGTATCCAGAAGGTCTTTTCCCCACCCGTGGATCACAAAATTAACGGTTTTTATCTTGTGTTGGTGATTCCGAGATGCCGACGTTGCATGCCAAAAGTGTTGTTTTGTTATTGTTCAGTGGGGAGGTGCTTTTGGGACATGGCTAGGTGAGGGATGGGGAAACAAGTGCTTTTGACTTTACCTTTGTGCTCCCCCCTCCCAACATGCTTTTTCCCAAGTTACTACCCACCCGTCCCGTCTGTACTTACTCGCTCCGCCGCAACTCTCCAGAGTTGCGGCCGCACTTCCGCATCCTCCGGAGGGCTCCACCACTCCTCACTCCACTTCTCAGATTCGTCCTCCGCCTCGCCGTCCTCTCGGGCTTCCTCTTCTTGATTGGACTCGATTCCTTCTCCTCTCGTGCTTGTTCCTCCCTCCTCCAACGACTCCGGAACTCCCCCTCTTGTCTCTCCTTTTACTCTCTCGTCGCGGAACTCCCTCCGGGGTCAGCCCCTCCTTCCGGTTCTGGGTTCGTCCAGTCTCTATCTTCCTGTAGTAACACATGACAAGGGGGTGTTACATCTAGAGAAAGGTCACAGTATTTGTTTTCCTTCTGGGTCGTATCCTGACTCCGGTCCTCGGAAAGCAGACCCAAGCCCGGATTGCAGGTACAGCTCGGGGACCAGGGTAGACCTCCCCACACTGGGTTTACTGGTCAATTTCAAGAAGTCCATACAAATCCTGACTCAAAACAAAACATACACTACCTAGGGGCGAGCCTGGATAAAAGACACGCAAGAGTGTATCCTTCAGAGTTAGAGAGGTTATCCTCGATCAACGTGAAATGTCTCACTCTCTTCCACACTTCATATCCATCGGCCAGACAAGTAGCCTCTCTCCTGGGTTCGATGGCATGTTGCATCTACATTGTTCCCAATGCCAGACTACACATGAGAACGATAAAACAAACACTGGAAGACCAGTAGTCTCAGTTTTCCGACCTCTGGGAAGACAGAGTGGTTCTCTCACAGACAGCTAAGGAATCGCTCCAATGGTGGATGTAAAATAGTCATCTCACAACAGGAGTTCCATTTTACCAGGAACTTCCCACACAGACGCTCATTACAGACGCTTCCCTCCAGAGTTTGGTAGCCCACATGGCTTCTCTACAAACTCAAGGTCTATGGTCGGACAAGGAGCGACTGTACCACATCAACATGCTGGAGGTGAGGGCAGTCCATCTCGCACTCAAGTCCTTTTAACCGTCCATACAGGAACGCTCCCTCCTGATACAAACAGGCAATACAACAACAATGCACTATTTGAACAAGTAGTGAGGAACCTAGTCACGTCCCCTATCTCTGGAGGCTCAAGCCATATGGAAGTGGCTACTTTCCAGGGACCTGACCATCTCAGCTATCCACCTGCCAGGCACACTGAACGTTCAAGCACACTCTCTTATTCGCAACTTCGCCGAAGCCCACAACTGCATACTAAACAAAACATATCTCCTCCACCTGTCTGAAAGACCACACAAGAAGCTGCCATGCAGACCGATCTCCTCTACAAGCTAGGAGGGAAAATTTGCCACCGCAATCTTCCCATTCTGAGCTTGATAGAATGGCTCCTGAATTCCTGCTGTATGGACACTTAGGCCTTTCCCAAGACTGTATGAACATCTTGAAAAGTCTAAAAGACCTTCTACGAGGAAATGATAAGCTTTCAAATGGAACCGCTTCTATTTGTGGTGTGCCCTGAATGGTCATCATCCGGTCCTGGGCCAAGAAAGTGTAATCTTGCCATATCTGTTGAACCTAGCGAAGTCTAGCCTGCAGTTTTCATCGATAAAGGTTCATCTTGCGGCCATTACTGCCTACAGAGTCTCCCACACAGGTTTCCTTTTTCAAATGCTTGTAGTTAAAGACTTCCTAGAAGGTTTGAAAAAGGTCTATCCTCCTGTAAGGTCACCTTTTCCTCCATGGGAGCACAATGTGGTCTCTCAAAGCTAATGGGCCCCCATCTTACCCATACACAAAGCTTCCTTACAACACCTTACTTGGAAGACCTCTTTCCTAATTGCTAGTACTTCAGCACGTAGAGTCTGTAAAATCCAGGCTCTATGCACTAAAGAACCTTATCTGGTTTTTCATGCAAACTGGGTGGTCATAAGAACACGTCCCAGTTTTCTGCCAAAGGTCATCTCTGTTTTCCATATCAATCAGACCATTTCTCTTCCAACATTTTTTTCAACCCTTCCACACCACCGGAAAGGGCTTTACACTTGTTGGATCTTAAAAGAGTCCTTAAGTTTTACATAGACAGAACAAAAGATATCAGGCAGTCTGACCATCTGTTTATCAACTATGGTCCAATGAGAACTGGTTTATCCTCTTCCAAGCAATCTATCTCTAGGTAGATAGTCTCTTGCAGGGCTTTAAGTGGGGAAAAAAAACTGGGGGTGCTCTAAAAGGGGCGTGGCAAATCTCTTAAAGGGGTGTGGCCTATCCAAGTAGGGGCGTGGTCTAAATCAAGATAACTAGCATTGTGTGCTTAAGAAAATCATGAAGTCGTATCCAGCAAAGGATAATAAAATAGGCAAAAAGGTATATTTATTAAGTATAAGCCATAAAAATACCAAACACTTTAAGAAACATGTAAAAATTATTTCCATTACTTAGAAATCTATTGCAGGATTTCCCAAAACCCTTGAAGATATTCACTGTGTCTATTTTGCTAGGGTTTCTCACAACAATTTTCTTCAGCAGACCTTCTACCTTTTGCCAGCCAACTCTTTACATACAGCTTTGCGTCAAATGTTTCAAATGGAGGACCATTGAGTTTTACCCATAAGCATGAAGAAATGGTCTCTACAAGAAGAGAGGCCCTTGTTGGACAAGCAATTAAGTTAATTGCACTGAAACCTCTCTCGCAATCTGCATTACTTGCTGGCAGGGTTTCCATGCAAACTACTAACTTTTTTAATGCTTCAGGGGTTTTCTTTCCACCAAAATCTTTGAAAAGTCTAAAAGCTTGGATAGTATCTCTTGCTGGCAGCTGAAACTCTGAACACAGTTTCTGGATATCTGTTTCACCATAAAGAATGCATTCATCACCAGAAGGCAAGTTGCCTGCATCTAGCACACTGAAGCTGGCTATAAGTTCTTTCTCAGAATCCGGGGCACATCGTTTATTGATATTTACAGACAGACTTTGGTAAAACTGATTTTGATTAAGGGAAACAGAGTTACTTCTACCATGGAAAAGAGGAACATTCTTGAATTTGCCCTCGTCCACTGCTCTCTGAGCTGCAGAAGCAAACTCCCCTGGTGAGTCCTTCATTGCTCTAAATATACGTACTTGACTAACCAAAAGTCTGTGGGCATTAACTGTCCCTCCTCTGTAAGGAGAGTGATAAGTCTTTGAGCTCTTGAAGTGCATCACACATTACCCCCAAATCTCTGATAAAAGAATAGGATGTAAGCTTCTTCAAGAGACCTTCATACTTACTCCGGTCTCTTATGGGTCTTTAGAAGCATTCTCAAAATGTTTGCACAAGGCAGGGAAGCAGTTCCAAACAGCTTTCACAGATCTGTAACTGGATGCTACCCATCTAGTATCAAGCATTTTCCCTATCTTCTGAAGCTGTACACATAGCTCGCTGGCGGCCAGATTTAGCTCGCTCTGGTTTTTTGGTGACATGCTGTATGTGGCATACAATGAGTCCATGAAAATCTTGAAGTGATTGACCCCTGCAACCTCATCAACTGTATCTGCCACAGCAAGTTCTAGTCTGTGAGCCAAACAGTGCCATGTCAGTACAAGATTTGGAAATTCTGATTTCAGCAATGCTACTACTCCTCCTTTTTACCAAACATTACTGCTGCTCCATCTGAACATACCACAATCAAGATATCATGTAGCAGACTTTTGTGAGTCCAACTTTTCGAAATAGCTTAGGAGAGCTGTCTTTACGCCAAGGGCATTTGTTTCTGCCAGCTCCAAAAGGCCGAAATAGATGGTCACTGGGGTACTTTCATTTCCAAAAATGTCACGGAGGTAGATGATTAAGGTAGAAGCATTGCTAATAGAAATGCTCTCATCAATTAATACTGTGATCTTTGGTTTGTGTTGTCTGATATAACAGACCAATCTTTGTTGCATTTCCAGTGCAATGTGTTTTATTATTTCAGTTGCAGTCACATTGCTGTGCAAAACATGGCCCATTGCACTGCCATTCTTTGTCTGAAGGAGAATTAGATCAGGGTGGTCCGTGAAAGGGCGATCTTTTTTTGCCAAGTAGTAGGCAGTGTCAAATACCCTGCATGTGCTCTCCATATGTTTTGCATTACATTCGTGTACTGTCACCACCAATGTATTTTTCTGCTGAGCTGTAAGAATGTCTTCAGCTGCCAAGTGACCAGCGCTCGCCTTATGCTCCATAATCTTCTTCCTGAGCTGTTTCTGCCTGAAAGCTTTTCAGTCACCGGAAGGACCAACCTCGCCATCTGCCCACACTTTACTTATGCGCATGCCCTGGGTGTTATTGTGCACTGAAAGACCTGTTGATTTAGCCTGTTTGCAGGAAGAACATCCAATATTGCCTGACTTAAGATACAACCATTTATATTCCTCTTGAAAGTAATACCACTGTTTAGTGTTCCAGCATTCTGATGGATACATCTGCCTGTGGATTCCTCACCTAATGAATATCCCCTGCGCCAGCATTCCGCGGAAATTTTTCGTAGCTCTCCGCGCCGACGAGGTCATCATGGCATCATGGCTCCGCACGCGGCTCCGCAGCCATAAGAAGACCACGTCGGCGTGATGACGTCAGTTCCCTTTTTTCCGCGCTATCGACACTAACGGATTTTCTGGGACTCTCCTACCTTTCTACTATTACTTTGTTTCGAGACTTTATTTGTTTCTCTTTTCGACATGTCTGCTCAAAGGAAGTCGGGCTTCAAGCCTTGTAAGTAATGTGGAGGTCACATGTCGATCACTGACCCGCATGATGACTGCCTTTGGTGTCTTTCGAGTGATCACGACGTCGAGGGTTGCTCTTCTTGCAGGAAGATGAACCCGAAGGCGTTGAAGGAAAGAGAGGCTAAACTCTACATGTCCAAGGTGAGGAAGGAGAAAAGGGTTCGTAAACGATCGAAGTCGGAATCGTCGACTTCGCATGGATCGAAGAGAAGGCACAAGAAGAAGAGGAGGCATGGGTCTCGACGTCGTTCGTCGAAGTCTCGAGCTTCGAAGTCGCCTTCTCCGGCTCCTCGACGTCGTGTCAAAGACTTTGTTTCTCCTTCTCCTTCCGAGTCTCCACGGATGTCTCCGGTCCGGTCTCCTTATGTGGGCACGCCGGCGCAGTCTCCGGCGTCGATGGATTCTCCGGCTCCGGATGGTGCATCGAATCCAGTGGATGAGGTGACTCCTGCTGTTCCTGTGGCTCCACCTGTGGCTCCAGTGGCTCCGACTCCGGAGGTTCCTCTTTCGGAGGTGGAACCGGCGCAGTATCCTTCGTTCCCGGCGCCAGGTTCGGATCCATCGCAGTTCTTGAACGCGATGTATGGCGTTTTTGCCAGAGCCACTTGCCCCTCTGGAGCACCTTCGGGTCCCATGGGCCCATTGGCATTTAATTTGGGTGTGCCGCAGCATTACCCTCCGGCCCCCTTTATGCCTTATTTGCCGATGGCGCCGTCTTGGCAGTTTCCGGCCCCGAAGATGTCGATGCCGTATGGTCAGTCCCCGGCTCCATCTGGCATCCTTTCTTCTCGAGTTCGTTCGGCGCGGGATGCTGTCACGAATCCGCCTTCGACGCCGCTGCCGGAGCCGGCGACGCCGCTGTTGTCGACGCCGCAGCCGAGGATGCGGTCTAGAAGAGAGGCTCAAAGGTTAATTGAGGAGGAGCAGTATCAGGCTGGTGACATGGAAGAAGGTGAATTACATGAGTCTGAGGACTTGTTTGAAGACTTGTGTGAGGCAAGTGGTTTGGATGTGTCACCAGAAGTGGATTTTGCTTCACAGAAGGCTTCTCCTTCAAAGGATGTTGCTCCTTATCATGTCATGATTAGGAAGGCAGCTGAACTGTTGGATTTACAGCTTCCAATGGCTGAATACAAGCCAAATCTTCTCACAGAGGTTCTTCATTCTCCTTCCTCTGTAGTTGAGCCCCTCTTGCCTTTCAATGATGCCCTGACGGAGCCAATTCTGGAGGTGTGGAGTAATCCCCTTACTGCTCCGGCAGTTTCTAGATCTGTCTCTAGAAGATATAGACCAGCACCAGGGGACCCTGAATTTCTTTCTTCTCACCCGTCACCTCAGAGTTTGGTTGTTCAAGGTTCATGCTCAAAGCAGTCTGTGGGTTCATTTCCTCAAGCTCCAGCTGACAGAGATTCAAAAAAATTTGAGCAGTCTGCAAAGAAGGTTTTTTCGTCAGCTAGTATGGCGTTAAAATCCACCAACGCGACTTGTCTGTTGGGCAGATACATTCACGCCCTCATGGACTCTGCCAAGCGGATTCTCCCTAAATTATCTGAGGAGGATCGGGGTAATTTGAATGAAGTCTTGGCGGACTCTCAAGCGGCTGCTCGCCAGGTAATACAGTCGGGACTGGACACTGCAGATTCGGTGGCAAGGGTGATGGGCTCATCTGTTGCTACTAGGAGACATGCATGGTTGAGGTCTTCGGGTTTTTCACTGGATGTCCAATCTGCTCTTTTGGATCTTCCCTTTGACGGCTCCAAGCTTTTTGGGGAAAAAGCTGACTCTGCGTTGCAGAGATTTATGACTGCAAGGCCATGGCAAAATCCTTGGGTTTACAGCCTCAGTCAAGGGGCTATGGATACAAAAGGTACCGTGGGTTTGGGAAATCTTCCTTTCGTTCCCGTCAGCCTCAGCAGCAACAGCAACAGCAAAACCCTCTGTATAAATCCTACAGAGGTAAAGGCAGAGGTCGCTTTCGTGGAGCTGGACAACATCCCTCTTCCTCCTCCTCTTCTACCTCCCCAACCCCTCCCGGTAATGCAGCAAAGCAGCCCTAGATCCACCATCCTGGATCATGTGGGTCCTGTGGGAGGTCGGCTTACTCATTTTCTACAAGATTGGAAACTAATAACTTCGGACCTTTGGGTTCTAGATCTTGTAGAAAATGGGTACGCTCTTCCTTTCAGGGAATTTCCCCCGCCTTACCCTCCTTGTCAGGGGTTTTGCACAGAGGATCATTTACTGCTCCTTCAGAAGGAGGTTCTTACCATGCTACAAAAAGGTGCAATAGAGGTGGTTCCGGAGCAGGAGAGGGGTCGGGGGTATTACTCCCGGTATTTCCTGATCCCCAAGAAGGATGGCAGGTTACGTCCCATCCTGGACCTCAGAATCTTGAATCTGTTTCTCAAACAGGAGAGGTTCAAGATGCTAACTCTAGCGCAGGTTCTTCAGGCGCTGCAACAAGAGGACTGGATGGTGTCCATCGACTTGCAGGATGCGTATTTCCACATTTCCATCCTGAAGTCACACAGGAAGTATCTCCGTTTCACGGTTGGGTCGCAACACTACCAGTTTGCGGTCCTTCCGTTTGGTCTTACTACCGCACCTCGAGTCTTCACCAAGGTGATGGCGGTGGTGGCAGCTCATCTCAGAAGGTTGGGGATTCCAGTTTTCCCCTACCTGGACGACTGGCTGTTAAAGGCAAAGTCTCCGGAGATGGTGAGTCATCATTTGCAGGTTACAGCCCAGCTGTTATACAAATTGGGTTTTTCAATAAATGTACCCAAGTCTCACCTGGTGCCCTCTCAGTGCAACCTGTTTATAAGGGCAGTACTGGACACCACTGTGTGTCGAGCTTTTCCACCTCCGCAAAGGATTCTCGACATTCAGGAAATGATCCCTTTGTTTCACAATGGAGCAGTTGTTCCAGTTCTGAAGGTCCTTCGCCTGCTCGGTCTGTTCGCTTCCTGCATCCTGCTGGTCACAAATGCACGCTGGCACATGAGGGCACTCCAGTGGTGTCTCCGCAGGCAGTGGTATCAGCACAACGGAGATCTCAGGGAGTCTGTGAGGATCTCCAGAGAAGCTGCAGCGGATCTGTCTTGGTGGAGAGTGGAGGGCAATCTGTCTCAAGGAAAGCCTTTCCACTTTCCTCCATCAGTGACCACAGTGGTAACGGATGCCTCTACCCTAGGGTGGGGTGCACATCTGGGGAATCTGGAGATCAAGGGTCTTTGGTCTCCAGAGGAAAGGATTGTTTCACATCAACCTCCTGGAATTGCGGGCGATACGTTTGGCGCTCAAGGCCTTTCTCCCTTCCCTTCGCGGTCAGTCGGTTCAGGTCCTGACGGGCAACACTGCTGCGATGTGGTATGTCAACAAGCAGGGAGGAGTGGGGTCGACCGTCTCTGCAGAGAGGTGTTGCGGCTTTGGTCCTGGGCTCAGGACCATCGTATTTGCTTGATGGCAAATCATCTGGCCGGGGTGCTGAATGTGCGTGCGGACAGTCTCAGTCGGCAGTTCTCCGCCGACCACGAGTGGAGGCTTCATCCAGAGGTTGTTCGACACATCTTCCGGACGTGGGGAACTCCTCAGGTGGACCTGTTTGCCACTCTAGAGAACGCGCACTGCCCGTCATTCTACAGTCTCCAGTTTCCAAGGCAGGGAGCGTTGGGGGTCGCGTTTCAGTTGAGTTGGAGTTTCACTGGCGTAGCAAGGGGGGGGCGGAGGGGGCGGTACGCCCCGGGCGGCACGAGATTTGGGGGCGGCAGGTAAATTTATCGCCAGCACCCCCCCCCTCCCCCCCGCTCTTAGGCGCTCGGCGGCGGCGGCGGCAAAAGGCAGGGACCGCCACGGGCGGCAGAGTGCCTAGCTACGCCACTGTGGAGTTCACAACTCCTTTACGCGTTTCCTCCCATACCCTTGATTCCTCGGGTTCTGAGGAAGATTCGCCAAGACCGGGCCCAAGTCATATTGATCGCCCCGGATTGGCCGAGAAGGGTGTGGTTCACGGACCTTCTTCACCTCTCGTTGTACCCTCCGCTCCGTCTCCCTCTCAGGGTAGACCTTCTCTCTCAGATGGAGGGGCAAGTTCTACACCCCCACCTCCAGAGCCTGCACCTTCATGCCTGGAGATTGAACAGGGCAACTTGAACTCTTTTTCTCTCCCGCCTGACGTGGTGGACGTTATACTATCGGCCAGGCGACACTCCACCAAGTCTGTCTATTCTTACAGGTGGTCTAAATTTGTTAAGTGGTGCGGAGAGAAATCTATTGATCCCTTAAAAGCCCATCTTTCTGATGTTCTTTGTTTTTCCCTTCATTTGGCCCAGCAGGGTTGTGCTGTGGCCACTGTTAAAGGATATCTGTCGGCATTGTCTGCATTTTTGTGTTTTCCTGATCAGCCTTCTTTATTTAAGTCTCCTATAGTCTTAAGATTTATTAAGGGGCTGACAAACATGTTTCCTCCCACTCCTTTTATTATGCCCCAGTTTGGGGATTTGAATCTGGTGTTGTCTTTTTTAATGGGTTCAACGTTCGAACCTATGCATAGTTGTCCGTTGAGACTTTTGACTTTTAAAACGATCTTTCTGGTGGCTATCACTTCGGCTAGGAGGGTGATTGAGCTCCAAGCTCTTTCCTGTAAACCTCCTTTTCTGACCATACATGCTGAAAGGTTGGTACTTAGGACCAGGGCTGCTTTTCTGCCTAAGGTGGTGACTCCTTTCCACCTAGGTCAGTCTATTACCCTTCCTACTTTCTATCCTCCCCCCTCATCCATCCAAGGAGGAAGAGAGGCTTCATCGTTTGGATCCAAAGAGAGCGATTAGCTTTTATTTGGACAGAACAAGGGACTTTCGCCAAGATGACCAGCTCTTTGTTGAATATGCTGGTCGCATGAAGGGCAAGGAGGTGCACAAGCGCACTTTATCCAGGTGGATCATCTTGTGCATTAAGATATGCTACTCCCTGGCTGGTAAGGAGCCTCCTGTAGGCATTAGAGCTCATTCTACCAGGGCTAAATCATCTACTTCTGCCTTGTCTAGAGGTGTTCCTGTGTTGGACATATGTAAGGCGGCAACTTGGGCCTCCCTCCACACTTTCGCGAAACACTACTGCTTAGATTCCGAAGTGAGGAGGGATGGCCATTTTGCTCGCTCTGTTTTACAGGACTTTTTGGTATAGAAGGGTGGACTCCCTCCTCTGGGTGAGGAACTGCTGTGGGATTCTATTCATTAGGTGAGGAATCCACAGGCAGATGTATCCATCAGAAGAACAAGTTACTTACCTTCGGTAACGCTTTTTCTGGTGGATACAGTATCTGCCTGTGGATTCCTCACTGACCCACCCACCTCCCCGTTGTCCACCCTTTTATACCATAAAAGCTGAGGTATTAGTTATTTGATGTATTTTCATGTACTCAAGACCTTGTTACCTCTATTGTTTTATTGTTGTCTTGTTTGAAATTCAAGCGTTCTCATTTTATTATACACTAAGTGTATTTGTGTGGATTCTGTATACTTGGTATGCATTGTCTCTATGGTCGGTTCGCCCGTTTTCTCGGTGGCACGGAAAAAATGGGTGGAACTGACGTCATCACGCCGACGTGGTCTTCTTATAGCTCCAGTGACGTCATGCGGAGCCGCGTGCGGAGCCATGATGCCATGACGACCTCGTTGGCGCGGAGAGCTACGAAAAAGTTCCGCGGAATGCTGGCGCAGGGGATATTCATTAGGTGAGGAATCCACTGGCAGATACTGTATCCACCAGAAAAAGCGTTACCGAAGGTAAGTAACTTGTTCGTCAGGGAGTTTGACAGTTTCTTTCTCTGGCACATGTTGAAGTCTTTGTAAAGGTGGACTGTCCTTGGCAGACTCTTGCTGAGTTTTACTAGCCTCATCACTAGTTGGTTGCGCTGGACAAGACTCCCCTGTAACACGCTGGCGCTTCAGTGACGGTAGGAAGTCAATCATTGAAGACTGCATAGACTTGTGCTTCAGAGCAGAAGCAGATAAGCCACTAGTAGCCATGGTAAAATGTAGAACTTCCTTCTTGAAGGCTGGACTGGTATATCTGAAAAAGAAAAGAAAATCTTCCTCTGCTGATTTCCAGGTGATAAGGCCTTGCGTCACGCAACGATAATATTTAGCCTCTTATCTGCAACAAAAATTTAATAGTTTACTCCAGTGATCAACAATGTTTAATTGAAGTGCCATTTGGCAGGCAGATGTTACTCTTCATGTTGTGCTGCTCCTGAAAGGATCTCTCATTGTGCAGTGGAGTTGTAAGGTTTTCCTGATCTGGAGGCCCCATAATATGTCTTGCCCGGGTCTCCAAAAGTCCTTAAGATGGCACTGGTACATCTAACCAGACTTATCACACAATGGCACTCAAAACACTTGGACATGTATAGTTTTGCAACTGCACTCTAAATAAGTGTTTCCCAAACTGTGGGTCTCAACCGATTTTGACTAGTTCAGCCTACACACATCTTAGGAGGTCAATATTCCCATGTTAGGAGGACCAGTTGCAGCATGAATCACATCCTAAAAACTTTTAATGAATCAATAATGTTACATTTTTGTGACTGATACTTTTCTCAATTTGATGGAAGTCGTTTCAAATAAGGATTGCTAAATAAGACCGATCCAAACCCTTCTTCTGTACTTTTCTGCAGACTCCATTGCTTTATCCATAGCGTACATTAACAGGGCACAGTTCTCTCACACACATTCTCCCTGCTAAGGCCCGATGTATTGTATTTTGATTTATGTAACACTTACTACCCCTGACGAGGCGTTGCATCGCTTTTTCGGCGAGTAGCATGCTACTACGAAACCCATAAAGGATTAGTGGCGAATTAGTATAGTGAAATATGAAAGTAATTTGAGTGGTGGATGTGTTAGTTATTTGGATTGAGAAGGATAGCGGAGGGATAGAAGAGGAAAAAGGTCTGCATTTATTTAGCGCTTGCTACCCCCAGGTGTTGAATTGCTTTTTCGGCGAGTAGCACGCTACTCCAGAACCCAAACACTACTAAACCCAGAGAACAAACCCACAAAACAAGAATAGACTACTGCATCACTGCAAGGAATAAAGAATATCCTGAGGCACTGCCATCCTACTGCATCACTGCATGGAATAAAGAATATCCTGAGGCACTGCCATCCTACTGCATGGAATAAAGAATATCCTGAGGCACTGCCATCCTACTGCATCACTGCATGGAATAAAGAATATCCTGAGGCACTGCCATCTTACTGCATCACTGCATGGAATAAAGAATATCCTGAGGCACTGCCATCCTACTGCATCACTGCATGGAATAAAGAATATCCTGAGGCACTGCCATCCTACTGCATCACTGCATGGAATAAAGAATATCCTGAGGCACTGCCATCCTACTGCATCACTGCATGGAATAAAGAATATCCTGAGGCACTGCCATGCTACTGCATCATTGCATGGAATAAAGAATATCCTGAGGCACTGCCATCCTACTGCATCACTGCATGGAATAAAGAATATCCTGAGGCACTGCCATGCTACTGCATCACTGCATGGAATAAAGAATATCCTGAGGCACTGCCATGCTACTGCATCACTGCATGGAATAAAGAATATCCTAGGCACTGCCATCCTACTGCATCACTGCATGGAATAAAGAAATATTATTTTACACTCCCACCCTTCTGCTTCGCACAACTGCATAAAATAATGACTATCCCAGGGCACTTCCATCCTTCTGCTTCGCTTCATAGAATAAATAATATCCAGAGGCACTGCCATCCTACTGCGTCACTGCATGGAATAAAGAATACCCGTAGGCACTGCTCTCTTCCTACCTTACTGCACAGTATAAAGAACACTCCTAGGCATTGCCATCCTTCTACATTTTTCTATCACTGCACAGTATAATGAATATCCTGAGGCACTACCATCCATCTACCACATTGCATCAATGCATAGTGCAAGTCATATTCTACCTAACTGCATCACTACTCAGATAACCCTCAGCACTGCCATTCTTCTGCTTCACTGCATCACTACATGGAACACAGAATGCTCCTAGGAATTGCTACCCTTCTACCTCACTACTTAAAATAAGGCTACCCGGGCATTGCCATCCTTTTACCTCACGGCACAGAACAACAACTAACTCTGGGCATTGCCATCTCTGCCTCATTGCATCGCTGAGTAGAATAAAGATTATCCCTGGGCACTGCCACCTTTCTGCCTCACTGTACAGAATAACGACTATCTCTGGGCACTGCCATCTTTCTTTTTCTTTAGGTGATGGATCTTTACCTAAACGTTTGTATTCTGATACTGGGCTTTCCGGACTATGAGAGCTACCACAGGGCTGCTATTATTCATCCCACCGAAGGCAGAAGTAGAGGTTATTCTGTTACTATAAATCTCATTATTTTGTGTAGAGGGTCATAATGTAGATTTACCTCAATGGCAGAAGAACAGGTTCATAGATTCTATTAGCAAGCAACTTTCTGAAACACAACTGCAAGATGTGTCCACATGGGACACAGAGAGGCAGACAACAGAATACCTTAGTGCCAATCTGTACTGCACACTGGAGCCTAGCAATGAAGTACTGAGTGGGTCTTCCAGAATACCATTCTGACACTTTTTATTTCACACAATCACACCGAGTCTGGCTCTGGGTACTAGCCCCTCTGCTCTCTTACTACTTGCCTTCAAGGGGACACCTAGGCAGCGGTTGATCTTAGAAGGCAATCTCCTGTCAACCGCTGAACTCTGGAGTTTAGCGAGATCTTTGAACCTTGGCTGCAGATGGGTATCGCTTGCTCTTTTTGATTTGGGACTGGAGTGTGGCAATTGAGATTGAAGTGCATGGTTTACACACTTCATTGGTTGCTCCCTAACATGGCGCCTACTTTCAGTGCTTCCAGTCATGATCAGCATTGGACAGCTCATATACAAAGCCTAGTTTGCAACATCGGGCATAGCTCTTTTAAAACAGTTTTTTGTCATCTTTCTATTTTTAAACGTATGCTTTTTTCTGAAATAGGCCACACTATATTTGTATTCATATTTTTGTCTGTCTCAGTTTTTTGTGAAAGGTTATAGTGGTCTTAAGTTTTTTGCACTTTCTATACAATCCTAATGTGTCCATTGTATGAGTATGGATTATGAAACAAACAACGGCCATCATTTAGGTCCAATCACCCTCGCACAGATATCTGGATAGATGCACTTTTGTGCCTCCATGCTGAATTACACTTCACTTTGTTTGATTTCTCAGCTTATAATCCAAAACGTGATGGCATTTTCTGTATATACTGAGATGTTTTTCAGTTGACAAAGCTTTGGCTAAACATACTCCTCACTGCTCCCACACTCGCTCACCTTCCCTTCCCCACACACTGAGTGTCTGACACCCTTAACTTTACTAAGGAAACTGACACACTAGTTGACCTAACCACACAATTTTTTTCGAATCCAGTGAGCTTTAGAGTGTTTTCATGTATTGTGGCACTTTGGTTTGAGTTCATGTTATTTTGGAACATTGGTGCCATCTACTGCTTGTATTCCATACAACTTTCTTCGAATATTCTTTTTTTAGGTTGTTTAACGCGATAAACCGTATTTTCTTAAATAAATAAAGAAGGAGAAATGGGGGGTGGTCCCGGCTTATTGCGCGCAAATCCAATGAAGTCTAAGCATAGAACAGCCTATCCGGCTAAACAGCGCAGATAACAAGACTACAGTAAATATGCGACAGGGGGAACAGAAAAACGACTGTAATCAAACTGTGGGGATAACCCAATGCACTTACCTATCAAGATGCGGCTCCACAGGTGAGAAATGCTGAAACCAATTTCCCCGACCCCTCCAATTCAAAACACGGCGTCCAATTCATTAAGTGTAGGTCGTGCTGGAGCAGGATGCTTGTGGTCGTCTGCCTCTTCAGTTTTTCATCATCCCACGATGTCTTCACTCCCAAGGCTGGCACCACGACGATGTTGCTCCTGCGCTGAAAAAAGAGAAGGGAAATCCTGAGAGAAAATGGCTCTCTTAAAGGATTTCCCTTCCTCCAACAACGCTCACCTGGCATGACGTCATGCCGTGACCTCCACTACTCAGTGAGGAAAATGAGCTCTCGCTGCAGTCCAGGAAAAAAAAAAAAAAAAAGACTACCTTTGCCAGGCCCGAAAATAGAGCCCGATAGAGACCCGTTTCGAGGCCCCCCCCCCCAAAAAAACTGCCGGTGCTCAGACCTGTCCCACTTAAAGCCCTGGTCTCTTGTATACTGCTCGCTTACCAGTTAGCCAATAAGCGTCGTCTTGTAGACCCAGAGTCCATTCTACAAGGGATAAGGCCTCTACTGCTGCTCTACTCAGAAATGTACCCATCACTGAGATTTTCAAAGCTGCAATATGGCGATCGGTACTTACCTTTGCTCGCCATTGTTGTCTTGACTCAGGCAGATGTTCAAGTAGGACAGGCTTCGTTAAGAAACCTCTTTGGTCAATTTCCCATTTAGCTGCTAGTAACTGTTTTTTATTTGTCCACAGGGCTGGGGGATGGGCTAGTTATTCTATTCAGTGCTTATGACTATTAAGTAGCCCCTGGAAGAGAAGGATAAATTGCTTACCTGTAATCCTAGTTCTCTTCAAGGGGACTACTCATCAAAGTCATAAGCAACCCTCCCTCCTCCCCGAACGAATACTTAACACAGCAGCAGTGATAGGGTTCATCCTCTGAATGTTCTTGTCACTGTAAAAAAGACCTGACCTGACTGTCACTTGTGGGAGATGATGGGATTTAGGAGGTCTTGGAGATCTTAGTGGCACGGTGCCAGTTTTCTCTGTTATGGTTTTCGATGTAGCCTATTGGCTTAGAATGCCTTCCATTCCCTTGCTTTTTCCTTTCAAATAAAAGATATGTTTTACACTTTAAAGTTTCATTTTTCTGTGTTGCAGAAATGTTGAATGTGTGTGGCTCATTTTAAATGAAAAACTCAATGTAATTTGGGCATTTTTAGCCTCTATTTCTTTAGGCTGCATGTCTATATATGTATGTATGTATATATATATATATATATATGTATATGTATATATATGTGTGTATATATATGTATATGTATATATATATATGTATATGTATATATATATATATATATGTATATATATATATATATATAGTGTGTTTTTAGGGTACTACATACATTATTAACATTTAAACATACATATATATTAAATATGTGCTCCGGGGTCCCCTTGCATGGGCGGGACTATTCAGTGCTTATGACTTTGAGTATTTCCCTGGAATAGAACCAGGATAACAGGTAAACAATTTAACCTTCTTGACATGCAGATATTGGTTTAAATTGGGAAAAGAGTAGGGAAGCTGAGCACTATTCCAATTAGCGCGCACTTTGTTCCAGTGTCTACCTTCCTGTGTGTTGCACATGGTATCTGTTGTAGCCAATGTCTCCCCCAGAGCTATGAACAGAATGGGAGACTGTATGGGGAAACATACTAATCAACTGGACTTTGAGTTCCACAAAGTTTAAGGCTCTGTCTTTTTCCCCAAAGGAAGGGCTTTGTAAGCACTTGAAACCATGCACAGCATTAAAAGTTAGTGTACCAGCCAGTCCCTGCCTCTCTACTCCTTCTGGACTGTTGATGGCTGTCTGTCCGGCTCCCTCTCATAAGTTCAGTCAGCCAGCGCTGGGGAAGAAGAGGGAGTTCGAAAAGCAGAAGTGTCTACTCAAGAGCAGGGCTTGATTATTATTATTATTATTATTATTATTATTATTATTATTATCAACACTTCTAAAGCGCAACTGACACCCTACGGGTACCCTGATGTTTTTATTTTTTTTATTTTTATACGGATGTATGACATTACCACGCGTGGTTTTACTACGCACGTCTTTACATCGTAGTTTTTACCACGCATACCAATAGCACTCTTTTACATTGGCATACATTGAAAATACACTTGCCACGCAAACGATGAGCTTGCACGCTGTCACAACGCATATCATTACTTCGGTTATTTCATATTACTTTTGTGATCGGACGTACTAACCAGTATTCACAGAGTAACACTGCCACCTACTGGACTTCTAAGTTTCAAAACAGCAGAGTTAAAACAAGCATTGAAAATGCAATAGGTCTCGCCTTTGATTAAGTTAAAGCCATTTGCTTTGCTAATGGTATTGTATTCTAGCTTTGCATTATTTAGTGTATATTTGTGATATGTTGTAGTTGTATGTAGTTAGAATTGTTTTGTTAGCTGTGTAGTAGTTTAAAGCATAGCGTTAGTAGGAAAAGAGCAGTGTTTCAGATTTGGGAGGTGAATGAATAGAAGAATAGTATGTGTGTTAATTTCGTATAGTGAGGATTACAATAGCATGAGGCAGATGAAAGGGGCGAGGGGAGAGCAAATATATGCACATATTACAAATATACACTAAATAATGCAAAGCTAGAATACAATACCATTAGCAAAGCAAATGGCTTTAACTTAATCAAAGGCGAGACCTATTGCATTTTCAGTGCTTGTTTTTTGTAGGCACAGGGAGATTAGGTGATTTGCCCAGAATCACAGGATGCTGAGTCGACGCCGAGATTATTCAGTCCTTGCTCTTCAGGCTATCAAGTTTTAAATGGCATGGCACCGGAGGAAGCGGCCGCTTCTGTATTCCTGAGTTATTTTGCTGATCCACGGGTTCTCCAGTGATCCCCCTCCTCGAGAAACAGAACAGGCAGATTTAGGCAGCCATCCTATGGGCCTCAGTGGGACGTGCAGGCTATACAATCCATTTATTGGTTCATATATCTACTAATAGTTTCTTCAAAAGGGGTTTTGATGCATTTTCTTTTTTATTCTGCATATTGTAGTGCTTGTATTGGTCAGTTAAATAACCCGTGCCCTCTTCAGATCTCAAAGAGAAAGCAGAGTTTTTTCACTAGAAGAATAAAAACGTTTGAACCAAGAACTTCTAGAAAAAATGCACTGTTCAAATAATAGCTAAGAAGAAAAAAATGCACTGTTAAAATAATAGCCATGAACAGGAAAATACAAAGAGACATTTGTAAACTTTTCCATATGCACATGAACTGCTGGGGCATACACACGAGCACACTAAATTAAAATTACTTGGTAAAAATAGGTTTGTTTCAGAAACAAAACCGAATAAATACACAGTGCTCATCCTGCCAGAGAGCAATGAAGCTTGTAAGAAACACCCCCATAATTTGAATTTCTCGCTTTGAAGAGCACACAGATCTCGCTCCTCCGGGATAAGAAATAAGCATACGCACTTGAAACGCCTAAAGGTCTAAAATAACGAACGAGGCGCTCTGCTCAGTCACAGCAAACTCTGAACGATAAGGCGGGGTGGTGATTATTGGCGCCCCGTGAACTACCAAATAACCTTTACGTTTTCAGCATTAGTAAATTCAGTGGGGAGGGGGGGGGGCGGGAGGGAGCGGGGGGTCTGTGTGCGCCACTGCAGCAAAAAGCCATCGCCAACGCTTTCTCGTCCAGAGAAAGGAACGTGTGATTTGTGGTCACACGGCCAGTCACCCGAGCCGAAGGTGTCAGTGCAATGAAGAATGCCGCAGTGCAAGCTACCCACGAGCACACACTGCACTAAATCACTTACAGAACAGGAGAGAAAGGAGGCTGGGGCGACAGGAAGGAGATATGCAAGAGGGAATAAAATGGCCAACCTTTCAACCAACCAACCTACGCGGCTCTCCGCTTGTGAAGACCAGGCAGGGCACAAATCCTAAACAAGCATCGATCTCTTGTCTTTATGGGGCCATGTGTTTCTAATTAGAAACACATGGCCCCATAAAGATAAGAAAGTGCTTTGCGACAGCAGCAAAGCAGGCGACCCAGTCGGATCGGAGGCCAAAGGGCGTCCACAAAAAAACCCTCATTTCCAATGGCAGGCCACCGTTTAGCATAAACGGTGAAGCCAGCCAATGGAAATGAGGGGCGGGGCTTAAAGCCCTTTTATGAAATCCCTCTCACAAAATTTCTCGCCAGCGACAGCGCATGCGCTGCAACGCAGGCAAGACCTAAAAAATGAGTACTTGTCCTCCTTCTACGTGCAGAATAACTTCCTTATGGTTTTGGTCAATATTTTATCAGGTGATGCATTCATGTATAAGGCTAATGAAATTACCTGGCCTCAGATTTTCATACAGAGCCCTTGTGACTCCTGTTCTATGCAATTCCAAAGTAAAGGGATTACTGTATAGGCAGCGTAAGTATCATTCTAATTATGTGAATTGAGGCAAATTTCGGACATAACTTTGTAAGACAACGTGATCATTACGTCACGTAACAGGAGTTCGTGTAGATTAATGTGTGCCAGTGATATCCATTTACCAAAAGAGACGAACACTGAACTAAATCAATATTGAAAATTTCCAATATGAACTTGTGTGCCGTCCTCGTTGGATAAAATATTGATTGCTAAAGTTTTTGGTCTGCATCGAGGCACTGCTGCGTGTTCTTATGAAGCCTTTAAACCCATTAATAATAATAGGTGCCTGTAAAAGACTTAGGCCCTGATTGTAAATTGGCTGAAGCAGTATTCCCAGTTGGGAAACTGCGCTGCCCAGTTATAACTGGTCCGGGGTTCTTACATCGAATTTCACAGTTGCGGGAACACCAGACCGAATTTTAAAGGCTGGAAAATCCAGCCAGTAAAATCACATGAAGTTTGGGATGCTTTCTCCCATGGCCTCTGCCCAACCCACTTCCATGGCGCCTGGAGAGCAACAAACTCTTCCCCCGGCAAACCCACAGCTTCTGCTCTACCTTGATGCATTCCAGTTTTTGCATACATTTATTGTAAATATACTGTTTAATTTGTTTATTATACCTTATGCATTCCGTCCTGTTTTATAGTTGAACACTGCCACCTAGTGTTCAAAATGCGTGGTAAAGTCTTGCGATGTTAAGACTAGCGTTGAAACGTCTGTCTAATCGAAGTATAAAATGCGTGGTAAATAAATGTACTCCGAAGTAAAAACTACGGAGTAAAGGCTGTTTCCCATTGTGGGCAGTCTGTGAAACTGGTTCAGGCCACCCCATCTCACACCCAGTTCTCCTGGAGGTACATCTATTCTTTCCATTTAACAGCTCAGACGTATTAAGAAGATTTTTTTATTACTTATTGCAATAGTTAAATGAAATTCATATGGCAGTTTTCAGAGTCTTGGCAATTTGAAGAAAGCCTCCTAACCTTGACCCACTCATAAGCTATTGATTCAATACTGGATACATTCTGGTAAGGCAAGGAGTTTCTTCTTCCATTCCACACATCTTGTGACTTATCTCACCCTCACAGTCCGCTCATCACCTTGCCCTAGCTAGAAGCAAACCTTGCCATCTTTGTAGACTCAGTCCAAATTAGTAGCCTCTCTTTAACACTAAAAAGAGAAAATGAGCCAATGCTTGGTGGGTTGGCCTAAATCTGTGATCCTGAGAACTGCACCTAGGAGAAAGACGTTGCTTGCTTTCTGATTTAAGAGACAGCTGGGTCAACCCTGGAAGTCCCAGAGACTGGCTTGAAAGAGAAGCATTTTCCTATTCTGAAAATAAGGGTAGCCCAAACCATTGTCTCCGCTGCCCCAGATATTTCATTCAAGAATACATTTGCTACTCTGGCCTACATTATGTTATCATGCGTGACAGAATAATTCCATGCATGGATTGATAGAATCATCTGTTTCTTCCAAGTAACTGGAGATGGTTGAATATCAACCTAATTTACTCCCTTGAACCGTGGTTCAGTGAGAGTTGCTGTGTTTGCTATATGCAAAAACATATGAGTTTGTTTGTAGAAGAACTAACCTTGTTTGAAGATTTAGTCGGTACTCTACAGAGATAAATTCTTTATCAGATATGTCGAGGCCTTTTAGTGTGCTGGGATGGGAAAAGTCAAGAACTAGTGTCTTCCAGGAATGTGTGTCCCAGCAGCCCTACTACTGCTACTCTACCATCTAAAAAGCCTCACTAGATGCACCTCTTAAAAAAATCATGAGTGCTGAAATGAGTATGATGTGCTCCAATAGCAACCATATGTTCTCCTCTGGTTTCTTTCATAAATCAACTTTGGCCTCATTACGCGGGTCCTCTGCAATCTTGATTTGGTGCGAACAGTAGTTTGTGTCCAGATGGGATTACAAATTATGTACAAAGTTGGCTCAAATCTAGTTTTTTTTTCTCTGCTCAAATTTCCTCCAAAATTTGATCCTGGGAAAACCCTCAAGATTTCGAGTGTTGCATCTCAGAACAGGGGAAAAACAAGTAGTTTTGTCATATGCAAATAGTTAGGTCATATGCCCCTTTCCTATATGTGAAACTTGGAATGAAACCGGAAATAACGAGCATTTGAGAACCTGCAATTCCATGTTGTGATATTAGAGGTTGCAAATCCAGTGGGGCTTGGAATGACCTCCACCCTGTGCCACTAGTTAGTGGTAACCCTCCTTTATTTGCAATGAATATGGGCAACCATAAGTGACACCTTTTTCAAACCAGATAGCTCCTCGAGGATTGGACAGAGTCTTTTATTCAGCCATTGTTCTCAACCTAAGGCAGGGCCCGCGTGAATCATATGACTTTTTATCAACTAAGATTCTTGTTTGGCTTATGTTTTCAAGAAAGTACCTGCACACTATAAGAGGATATATTGTTGGAGTAATGAGATGCCTGCTAAACCAACAATCAGGCCTGGACATAATGGCGATAACTTTGCTGTCTGTCGAGATGATAAATGAGCTTTACTATAACAAGCATTGGTAAAGCCAGTAGGTCTCGCCTTTGAACAGCAAATGTTGATCTATTTTTTTCCTGCAAATTGTTGTTAGCATTGGTGCCACAAAGCATGTGTGTGCATGTATTTCAATGCATGCGCACAAATGTGCACACATAGTTGACATCTTGGAATGGTAAAAAAAAATATTCCGAAGTTGTTGTGGGGCCCTAGTCAACTATGTATAGTGGGGCTCTTCGTAGGATAAAGACATTTTTTTGTAGAGTTTATTAAAATGGCCTGTAGAGAAAAGAACATAGACGATCAAAAAGACATCCTTGGATTAAAATCTTTAAATAAATGTGGCAGCACAAATGACAGTTCCACAAAAAGTGCAGGCCTGAGTAACAAGCATTGGCATAGCCAATAGGTCTCGCTTTTGGGACCTTATAAGTATTTAGTTATGCAGCACAATATCCTTGGTGCAACAACATCAACTGTTGCATGGCTAAACACTTATAAGGTCCCAAAGGCGAGACCTATTGGCTATGCCAATGCTTGTTTATATATGTTGCAGCGTGGCATGCTGATTTGTATCTTTAAGTCTGGTGGCCGCGCCTTTCTTTTATTCTGCACGGCATGGCTTGCCCACCTCCATACTTTAACTCTCAGCGCAGCGTCCTTGTTAATAATTAAAAGTACAGAAAGCGTGCCTTTGTTTTTTATAAGCACAGCACCCGCTTTCCTATACGTGTGTTTTAGGGCTGGGTGTATGCAGGCTGCATCTGAAGTTATCTCACACCGACCTCCACGCTGAGGTCTGTATTTACCGCACCACTCTCCAGGCACCCATCTAAAGTTATCTCACACAGACCTTCGCGTGATGGAGGAGGGCTGTGCAGCCGGCTAGGACTGGGTGTGAGCGGCCTGTGTCCGATGTTACCGCACCCTGTGACCTCCGCACCCCTAGAGTGTCTGTGACTGGGCAGGTTTCGTCTGAGGTTGCCCTCACTTTGACATCTGCAGAGTGGAGGAGGGATGCCCACCAGCACCCTGGTGGCCTGCGCAACGGACGCCGAAGTCTTCACTATTCCGGAAGTTCAGGTAGGGCATGGGTCTGACACAGCCACTCACTGGCTCCACCTCACTCGGGAGAGTGGCTGCAGAGACAAGTCTGTCTCTTTGTGAGGGCTTTTCAGGGGTCTAGCTGTGCTCTGGTAGGCGCACTTCATTATTTTTATAGACCTCAAGCTGTTCCGTGTCAGGGGTGTGCAACAACCTCACAATGCGCACTCTAAATGGAGGGCATTGATAAAAGGTGATATTATTCTCCAGTGGTGCTCATTTTATCCACATTGGAAAGATGAGATGCTGAGTTGGTTCCGTCTGTGTTCAAATCTGCAGCGATCAAGGCATACTCTGATTCATGCATTACCCCACTGAGCTGTGGCGCAGGAGTGGGAGAGAGGTGACTAAAGTGAACCAGGTTTCCTAGAAAGTACCTTGTAGCTCCTCTTCTCCTCTCTGCAGAACTACAGCCTGACCTTGCTCGACCTAAACAGTGTAGCGGAGAAAAAAACAGACCCGAAGTGACACGATCTGGAAGCAGTGAATGAAAATAAAATGGGCGTTTTTGACCGCTGGCAAGTTCTGGATTGGTTATTATTTTGCCGTCTAAATTGAAGGTTTACCGCGGGTATAAAGTTACACAATTAGGAAAGCTTTTACTAGAAATAAACGCGGTGACTTATTGTTTTCATTAAATGAGAATGCTCGTACGAATTTAGGAGTTGTAAATCAGCCCAGATTAAGTTAAACATTATGAACTCTGAGGTTGCTACAGTCACGAAGACTGCTCCCAGTCTCAAGCGAGCACGAATTCGTCGGTTTGGATTAGTGTTTTAAAGATGGCCACCCGAGCTGACAATGTCCTTCCGAAGAGCGCTCGGTTTAGACGTTGAAAACCGCACGGGTGGAAACGTGGTGCGCCGATTTCACAGTTCCGGTTAGAAAAACTGTTCCGTTGAGACGGTTCTGTGATGAGATGCGACCGCTCGCTGCGCTTCGGAACCTTAGCCGAACCCTGCGAGTCGTGCTCGGCTGCGGTGAGAGCAGAACCGCGCTACCTCCACCTTCCGTGTGGTCAGCGAGGACCCGGTAGGGCAAGAATCCGGAGCGCCTTGTTTGTAGCACACAGCTTGTAAATAACAATGCATTAGATGGGCAGGTTTACAGTTTATTTATCCGAAAAGAGACTCCCGGGCGAGCTGGTGATCCCATGCTCCGACGGCAGCGTCACGCCTGCATAGTTATTCTTGTACCAAAGGTCGGCATAGCTAAGAGTGTTTCAGTGCCTGATATGACACTTTCCGGTTGTTGTTTGTTTTTTCAAGGCAACTGCATGTTGCATTCTGGGAGTCGTAGTTTTACTCGGAAACATTTTAATTATGGGTTTAAAAATCTCAGCATGCAAAGTGGTGTTGGCTAAAAAGACATGACCGGTGGCATTTGTCGTACGTGATTTGGATATTCTTGTCACCAGTTTGTCTCCACCCGGAAAAGATGCTGCACTCGCTTAGATCTTGACCTTTCGAGATCTTTAGAGCCCATTGACGTCAATAGCCTCTTCTGACATAAGTTTCCCTTTTAGTGCTGTGGTTTGAAGGAGTAGTTAAGGCGACCATGACATACACTCTGTATTTATTTGTACCAAATATAGAGTATGGTTGGATGTTCCATACGCTGATCGCTTGACACATCTGAATGTACTTCTTACATTAAATAACTCGATTGGATAAATGTTTTGAGGGTCACGTTATAGGACGTGCAGTTAGGTGGTCAGACCCTCAAAAAGGTGTCTATCAACTACAAGTTGGAGACGCATCGAATTAGCACATGAATGGGTTTAATGGCAGGTTGAACGGGTGTCATTTACAAGTTGAGTGGGTGACAATCTGATTCCTTGTACAGGTGTGGGTTGGGATTGGAGTATCTCGATGTGGCAGGGTGATGTGCTTAGCTGAAGTCTGGCACGGGTGTATCATGGGAATGGACACAGAGTAAACAATCCATGTGATACACCCGGGCACCTCCCATACCTAAACACTCTCCTTACTAGTGGGAAGAGAAGGAAATGCCCTCAACTTTGCAGAAGAATGCTGAAAATGTAGACGTGTGAAACTAAAGAAATGTAGAGTGTAAGAATAAGGGTAGGAGTGAGTGAGATGCATGTGCCAGGAGTAGAGGGAAGGTATGGAAAACTGTGGTTCTTTGTGGACTCATTCTGGAAAACAGTAGTAAATATGGTGGAAATCTTATTCATCCACTAACGTGCAGATTATCACACATGGAAACAACCATAGCCAACAGTGGCATAAACAAAACATTCCCTAAAATAACTTTGTGTAAGATATTTATTTATTCATTGACAATAATAGAGTGCTCAGGAAAGGTGATCACACAGTGCAGCAAATGTGATATAGTGACAGGTGTGCATGTAATCAAAACAAACAAGCGCGCGCGCCTCGCACGGCAGCAGGGGGAGGGGGGAGAGGAGGGAGCCTGCGCAATTCACTTGTGGGAGCGAGCGGCGCCAGGAGCGATAATTGCTACCATATGGCGCCAGCTGCTCGCTCCCGCAAGTGAATCGCCAAACGTGCACGCGTTGCCATTGAAGGCAATGGAACGCGTGCACGTTTTTGGCTGAAAAGCCGAATCAATTGCAAAAGGTCTTTTTTCCCATGCAGCGCATGCGCGCTGCGTAGGCGAGACCTAAAAATGACCCCCCTACCCCACTTACTGATAGGCCTGCTGATTTAACACTGCCAGTGCTTAAGTTGAGCAGATGGTTGCAGGTGGGGCCCACCAGCACTCATTTTTGGTGACCCGCACTTACATTTTATCATCAGCCTTTGTCTCCGAGCAATAGAGTGAAAAACACAAAAATGGGAAAGAGGGCGGACGAAAATGTTGGAAAATCAGTATCAAAGGAAGAAAGCATGGATGAAAAAACTACAGGAGGGAGATAAAGGGGTAGAGAGTGTCTGGTGGTGGATGAAAGAGCCATGAGGTGGAATCAAGACTATGCAGCCTTGGTGTTTGTCAACCCCGATAGACTCAGGAGCAGGATTGTGAGCAAAATTTTAAGACTTGCCACTAATTAATTTACAAATTAAGCACTGTAGCTATGTAATTAGACAGATTTGATTGAAAAAAACCCAGCACATTCCATGATAGCTTAAAACCTATGTGATGATACTGCTACAGATGGGCTTTGAAATCATAATAGTGGCGAATTTCAGGGGCCCCCTCCCCTGTTAAAGAGGTCTGCCACCTAATGGCAAAAGAATGTCACTTGTACAGGTGAAGGAAGCCTTGGGAGCAGAGTACTCAACCCACCAACCATTTTTTGTAATAGGAGACCGGGAGCCATTTTAAATCTCTGTACAGGCTATAAAAATGAATGTGTGGGTGCCAGAGAGAGAGAGAGCCAGTGAGAACTGCTCTGTATGTGACCGTGTTTTAGAAAGACAGTGTCTTTGTGAGAGGTAGCAAGATATTGTCACTGTGTTTGAGAGAGTATGTGTGTAAGAGAGAGTATGCTTGTGTACCTGTGTGTAGGATAATCGGACAGAGTGGGTTTTGCAGACATGTAACCTGTACTGTAAAACAAGAGAGCATGACATGTTCCACGTTCGACCACTATCCATTACTTAACAAATCACATGTATGGGAACAAAATGAGTATTTATTTCCTCTGTCTCCACAAGCCCCACCCAAGTCAGCGGGTAATGATCTGATGATGTTGTCAAGCCTTCTTACGTATGCAATTGGGTTTCCTTGAAGATAGTGTTTCTATATGGATACATATGTAAAGGAAACACAGCACTGATCAGTACTTTGAGCCGATTAGAGAACTGTGTTTCAGGAAGGCTATAAGGATATGAGTGCATGTGTGACTTCATACGGGAAAGTCGCTGACCATCTCAGACATCTGTGATGAAGAGGCGCCTTGTAACCACTTTCAGAGCACCTGCCAATTAATAGTTAGCCGCTGTCGCCCCTCCCACCATATATGAGACCGGCACATAATTTTATATCTGTGATGTAGTCTAGCCCTGAATGGGGCAGTGGAATGCTGAGAAAATAGTGTCTCTTAACAGTGAGGAGTGCCTGGTAGCACCACTTGTCAGAGGATTGGTTACAGCTGTGGAAGCGGCAGCATCAGCAGGAGGCCCATGGAGACACCTAGAGCTTCAAAGCAAGAGTAACAGGCATCGGAGGAAGGGGGGAGCGTGGGACCAAGCCGTGATGAGGTGAAGGGAAGTGAGGGTAAAAAATGTAATGTATGGTCCAGTAGCGCAGAAGAGCAGCTGCTAGGAACTTAAAGATGGCAAACAAAGGCAAAGCAAATAGAGGTCGCCGATGCAAGATCAGTTGGCTTTGTGACTTTTGCAGTGGCGGCTGCTATTTAACGGTGCGGCGGGGGAGGGGTTTGTAAATGGAATAAAAAGAAACAAAAACACTTACCGGCCAGCCGCCCGCCGCCTCACGCTCCTCTTCGCTCCTCGACATCAGGAACCAGGAAGCACCCAGGCTCCTGACTCCCCTAGCCAATTGCATTGCAGCATTGCGATTGGTGTAAGCGTCGTGGTTCGGTGCTCAGACAGGGAATAGGAGCCTGGGCATGTTCTCCACCCAGGCTGTAATGCAGCCTGGGAGGAGAACATGCAAAGTGTGCATGAATATTTGGCTGATCCGAGACAGCCGGCCAAACATTCATGCGCACTTTGAGTGGGCAAACCACTCCTCCCACTGGCCCCTGCTTTGTCAGCAGAGCAGCCCTGCCCGCACCAGGAAATGGAAAACCAAAATGATAATAACGTTGGTTATTATCATTTTAGTTTTCCTTTCACTACTGCTCGCAGAGCAGTGGAGCGACGCTCCTCCGCCTTAGTGGAGGAGCTGCCGCTGGACTTTTGTCAATGTTTTTAGACATGGGAGTGCGAGTCTCGGCACCAGCTCAACATTCTGTGATTCTGGACAATTTTATTTTCCTATTCCTAGGAAACATGAATGTGGCTTTGTGTATTGTTACTGGTGCTCATGTAAAAGCACTTAGGTTGTGTTCCAGATATATAAAAATGCAAAAATATACACAGGGAGTGGATGAAATTAATGGAGAAGGGGGATTGGTGTAGGCAAGAGGGAAAAATTAGCTGGGGGCTTTGGAGATGCTCACAAGGGATGCAGCAAGAGAGCAGGTGTCAGTCGTGTTCGCGCTAATAAAAATGTCCCCCAAAAATTGTAGGATCATGTTATGCTCAGTTATTGAATTGACCAAGAGCGGAGGGCGTGGGTAACCCTTTTTTGAAGCACATAGGAGGGGACATGTTGACGCTGTGCTCAGAGAGGTTTCAGGGAAGTCCAAAAGAGAGAGGAATGTCTGTTTAGGAAGGGAAGCATAAATGTGAAACTCAGCCTTCCATAGATCACATAGGCCTGGAATACATGGATCAAGGCACTATGCCCTGTATGTGCTTTGGGGAGATGGTACAATGGGAGGTAGAAGGAGCCCCTGGGCACGGAGATTCCTACCTTGGGGGTCCCTCTGGCAGGCTCTGCAAAGATCGGCAAGTCCGGTCGAAATCCACAATTTTAGATGTATTCATTGTTAATTGCTTGTTATGTACAGCACGTAGAGGCCATGAAAGTGCGGTAGGAAGAGCTATAGGTTATTGTGAAGTTAATATAAACAGCAGAAGAGAACAAGCATTGGCATATCCAATAGGTCTCACCTTTGGGGCCTTATAAGTGTGTAGCCAGAGCTAATGGCTTTGCCAATGTTTTTAAGCTATGTTGTAGAGCAGTGTGGCTGCTGTACAGCAGGTTAAAAAGTTATAATAAAAAAGTGTTATGAGCATTTTTTGTTACCTATGTAACCAAAAAGATATTATGTACAACTGAACAACCATATCTGAAAGAAACAGTTAGTTATAGATTCCTTATCTTAGAATTACCCCCAGGCGTCAGACTGGATCCGGAAAGTTTTTCGTCAGCAGTACCCCTGCGCGTCGGAAGGTGGCGTCGGTCGACTCCGCGTTCGGCGTCGTGGTCGCCGGGATGACGTCGCGGTAGCTACATAGATTCCGCCCTCGCGCGCTGACGTCAGTTCTTTCTTTTTCCGCACCAGCAAGCTCAGATCCGGAGAGAGCGGTACCCCCAGTCATTTTTTGACTGAGCTTTTTTCTCGACTTTTGTCGACTTTGTTGTTTTCGGAGTCCATCGACTCCTGGTGCACGAGGGATGCCTGGCTTTAAGGCTTGCGGTTCCTGTAACCGACTGATGTCGGTGACGGATCCGCACCACGTGTGCCTCTACTGCCTGGAGCGCGACCACGACCCCAAGTCGTGCTCTGACTGCCTGACCATGGCCCTGAAGTCTTTGCGGGAGCAGTTCTTAAAGCTCCTCGAGGTCCGGCAGTCGGCTCCGCGTCGCTCGAGGTCCCGGTCGCAGAGGAGGTCGAGGGACCGATCGCGGAGCCAACACCATTCTTCGTCAAAGTCTTCGCACTCGGGTCAGGTAAGTCGAAGCACAAAAAGATCGAAGAAGCATCGTCGCTCTTCGACCTCTCTCTGTCCGGCCGACGCGACGAGGGATGTGGGTGGTGCGGCTCCGCGTGCGCAGCCCGTAGGGTCGACTCCGGGTTTCCCCCCCCCCCTTCCCGGGACCGAGAGCGAGCCCTGCCCAGCTTCGCCAGTTCTACGAAGCGATGCACGCCATCTTTGGGCAGCCCGACTCTGCCGGCGCCTGGATCCGGATCGGCGCCAGTCGACCTCGTTACGCCTCCCCCGGCGCCGTTTCCACCGGCACCACATCTGCCACCGGTGTCGGCTGTGTCCCCAGCTGACGTCGACCCCGGCCTCCACCTCGTGGTAGACACGGAGTCGGACCAGCTTTGACCGACGCCGGATCCGACGCCGGCGGGTACTTTTGTGCCCCTGTTCTACCCTGGCTCTTTGAGACCAGATTGGCAGCCAGAAGAGGGTGAGGAGGACTGGGAGGGTTCTGGGGACTCTTTGACCGACCAGTTGGTGTGCGAACAGGACTGGCGAGAGGAACTGGGGGAAGCCAGTGGTCTGGATACCTCACCAGACCTTGGCATGTTGTCTCCTCCTACCGTGGCTACGGAGGAGGGAGCGTTATACGCAGTGGTGTTGCGTAGGCCGGCCGAGGCTCTCCACCTCGAGCTACCTACGGTGGCAGTCAGGACTAACCTCCTGACAGAGGTCCTTTAACCGGCAGCGAGCTCTTTGGAGCGCCTTCTGCCGTTTAATGAAGCCCTCGCGGACATCCTTTTGGGCACGTGGTCCAGGCCCAACACAGGGGCTCCTGTGGACAGGATGATTGCCCGACGCCACCGCCCGGCCCGAGCGACCCCACTTTCCTCTCCCAACACCCCACCCCTCAGAGCTTGGTTGCCGAGGGGAGAGACGCAGCGAAGTTTACCATCCGCTGTCTGCCTTTTGCCCCTTTCGTGGCTACGGAAGGGGTGCCCCGCTATGCCACGCCCAGAGCCACAGGCTGGCGCAAGCTGTTCAGCCCCAGCGCGGCCGGGGATGTGGGAACCACCGCCGTGGTTCTGAGGGCCAGCGGGCGGGCCAGTCCACCACAGCCCCCTCTGCAGCAGCCTCCAAACCCTCCTAGTCCGACCTTTCAGGGCCACCAAACGCCAGTGGGCGGCAGGATCCGCCATCACCTCCCCCACTGGCGCACCATGACGTCAGGCAGGTGGGTTTTGCAAATAGTCCGAAGTGGCTACTCCCTCCCCTTCGAGACTACCCCTCCCTCTATGCCACCTCAGTACCATCGCATGTCGGAGGATCACCTGGCCCTTCTCCAACAGGAAGTTTCGACACTCTTGGCCAAGGGTGCCATCGAGGACGTTCCTGCCCCAGAAGTAGGTCATGGTTGTCTTCTAGTTTTTCTAGTTTTTTTGTCCTTGCAATGCTGGCAACTTCTTCCTGCCTGTTCTACAGCTTGTTTGTTATACCTTTGTCTTAATAGGTGGGGTGAAAGTTGGGAAATGGTACCTGAAGCGCAACATGAGCAGCGGTCGGACACTAGGGGAGAATCAACAGATTCCCGATTCTGAGGGCAGACTGAGGTGGTGCTGAGTCATGCTGAGGTGGTGGTGCTACATCCGTCTCTGTGCTCCATTTTAGGCTACTTACAGAGTCGATGAAGTATCAGCACAATGTGCCCCTCCATATACTTCCCACTGGCGAGATGAGGGCATCATCATGGTCTAGGGCTGACTCCGCATGCAGTGACCCTCCTCCATCGCCTTTCCATGGAGATGGGGCATCAGCACAGACACCGTGTCGGTGCACGCAGTTCTCCTCTATAGTCTGCCCAGAGAGAAACAGTGGCATCAGAATTGCCTGGCGCTGCATATGGGTATCTAGTACCCGCGCAGGCGATGAGACACGCTGTGCAGTGGCACACAGCAATCCTTGTGCTAGGCTGCTTACCTAGTCGATGAAGCATCAGCACAATGTGCCCCTCCATATACTACCCACATGTGAGATGAGACCCCACACCAGTTATGAGGGCCGTATTCAATAGATCAATTGAAAAAAGGATTTGAGTGGGGTTGGCTTACAGAAAAGGAAAATCTCTCCCTTACAAATAGAAATCCAAGAACCCCCGTTATACATATACTCCCAAAGATCGTACAATCATTTCCGGAGTGAACACTATCTAAGAACCTTTGGCTAAATATGTGGCTGTATTCCTAAAACCCCTGATCCCAGATATATTGAGTTATTTAAAAGATAATACTGATGTAATCAATAAATTGGATCAGATAACCTTTGACCCTGGGGTGGACTTTATCGCTACATGCAACATCACGAGTCTGTACACTAACATCTCCCAAGATGCAGGACTTGAAGACATGGAATACTTCTTGGAAATACGACCTAGGCCTCATTGTGTACCGACTTGGTTTATCCTAGAGCTAGCTCAGATGTGCCTTAAACAGAACCTTTTCTGCTTCAATAGAACTTTCTATTTGCAAATTAGAGGAACTGCGATGGGATGTCCCTTTGCCCCAGAAATGGCTGTGATGTTTATTGCCAAATATGAGGAGAAGTGGATATATGGGGACAACCCCTTTAAAAACAACATTATGACATGGAAACGTTTTATCGACTATGTATTTTTGATATGGAGGGGTGAAGGAGACCAATTTTTGAAATTCATCGAGTGGTTAAATAACCGCATGTGTGAGATAAAGTTCACCGCTCAATGGAGCAAAGATGCCATAACTTTTCTGGACCAGGCAATTAAACATAAAGAGGGTAAAATCTACACAACCCTGTACACCAAAGAGACTGATAGGAATACCTTCCTTCATTATAAAAGCCACCACCAGCGCGATTTAAAAGATAATCTACCATACAGTCAGTTCTTACGCCTTTGTAGCAATTGTACGAAAAAAGTAGACTATTTTGAAAATGCCAATAAATTGGTTCAGAAATTGAGAGATCGACAATATCCATACCGACTACTAAAACGATCAATGAAAAGAGTGGGGTACACACCGAAAGAGTGTCTATTGGACCCTAAGACTAAACAGCCCATAGACCGTTTAGTGTGTGTAACTACTTTCAATTCAGCAACAATAGACGTTAAAAAGATAATACGGAAACATTGGCGATCAGTTTCCTTTATGAATCCCCTTAGTGAGATGCTATTATTTGCCCCTAAGAGAAATAAAAATCTCAGAGACAAACTGGTCCACTCAAACACAGAGGTACAAGGTCCACAAAGAAATGTGCGAACCCTTCTGGGTCTACCACCTGTAATGCTTTTTCTCTATATTTTCCCTGCCGCTGCGATCGTGCCATTCTTTTAGGAAATCTCAGTTTGTAGATCTGAAATGGGTTTTAAATGGATTAGTTTCCCCATTTTTAGCTGCTTTCATTCAGAGCCCCCTTTTGTTTGCTCTCCAGCTCAGGCTGGCCTCTCCATGTGCATGCTGTCTGCCCGGGTGCAGAGAACTTTCCACTGATGTGAAACTGTGTAGTATCCTCTGTTGCCCCTGCCCGATTCTAGTTGTTTTTGGTGCTCCCCACCAGCCCCCACTTCTCCCATCGTGCAGTGGATGCTGGCTCTCCTGGGGTCGCTCCCACCAGTGCTGCTCCTATCAGCCTCTCTGTCAAAGTTATCGGCCTGACGGGAGCAGCAGAGTGCATTCTTGTTCTGCTGGGCAGAGAGCAAAAAAACAACAAACATTTGCAATACAATAGGTCGCGCATTTGCGAGATTTTGAGCTGTTGGCATTGACCATGCCTTTTATTTATGTGTTTTGAAAACCTGCAAGCAACGACTATAAGTACAAAGTGCACATAAATAAAAGGCATTGTCATTTAAAATGCCATTAGGTCAAAGTTTCGAAAATGCGAGATCAATTGCATTACAAATGCTTTTTTGAATGTGGATATGACCAAGACTAATTGTAGAACTGGTAACGCCAGCCAGTACAAGAGATATTAACGGAGCCAGCGCTGTGTATAATGATAACATGAGGCGCTGTGAAGTGGTGCTGCGGAGCACTCCGTCCCAAGCAGTCAGAAGCAGCAGAAGGAGCTGCGGTCGGTATTAGTGTGCCTCGGTTACGTGTCCTTGTTTGACAAAGTGAAAGTCACTTTGTGAGTCGCTTGAAGGAATGGAAAAGCGGGTGCCATGCTGAAACCTAAAGCACATCGCCTGGGGGCTGGAGGGTGCTGCGGGCAGCAGGCACCATTGTTGTGCGCGCCCTTGTTGTTAGTTTGAATACGGTGCTGTGCTCAAACCTAAAGCACGGCGCCCAGGGCTGGGAGGCGGCTGTGGGCAGCAGGTGCTATTGTTGTGTGCGCCTGTGTTGTTAATGTAAATAAAAAAAGCATTGTTTAGGTGCACAAGAAGAGAAAGGCCTGAGTGTGCCATATGAAAGTTAAAGCGTGTTGTAAAAGCAAAATAAAAAAAATGTTTACTTACACTGCCAGCTGTTTGAACGCTACCATATGTTCTGTAAATGTAACAAAGCGTGGCGGGAGGGGGCTGTGGGCGGTGGCCACTATTGTTGACTGGGTGGCGGCCGCCATTGTGGACTGTACGCCCATGTTATTTTAAAAGCAGGCGGTGTGCTGAAACCTAGAGCGCGGCGCCCGGTGGCGAGAGGGGGCTGTGGGCGGCAGGCGCCATTGTTGAGTGTGCGCTATGTTGTTAATTTAACTTAAAAAAACAATGTTTAGGTGCACAACAAGAGAAAGGCGCGAGTGCGCCATATTAAAGTTAAATCGTGTTGTGAAAGCAAAATAAAAAATGTAAAAGCGGGCGCCCTGCTGCGTTACAGGAAAGCATGTCGTGGGTGGAATAGGATAAATCATTCAAGAAAATAGTGTTCACAGACTAAATAAAACATACCTAGTAACAACACAAGTAAAAGTCCAGTCCCATGGGAAGTTACAAATGTAGACAAGGCGTTATTAAGGAGGGACTGCTAAGCCTATTCATGATTCGAAAGCAACCATTCAGAAAGGAAAGTATCAGGAGCCAATTGAAAAGATGGGCGGAAAATTGGCGGAGCTTCAAGTCCATACCTGTATACAGCATGCATCGCAGAGCAGCGCATGCGCTGCCCAGGCTCGACCTAAAAAGGCTTCTGGCTTGTGGCTTGTGGTTGCCGAACTCCATCCTACCCATATGCAGAATCTTCTTTCATGAACTGAGGAATTGCGAGCAATTGGTTAGACCCTCTGTGGTGGTGAGCCTCAACAAGGCCTACCAGTGCTTAGGGGTTCTCCCTTTCTGCACAGAGTCCTCAGACCAATAGGAAGAAGTTGGCACAGAAACTGGAATAGAAAAGACAGAGTTTATTAAACCTCATGAGGTGGAACTACATTCACACAGCACCCTTCGGCAATGCATGAAGTAGCACACCGAATGGAAGGACCTTGGTCCTTTTATACCCACACAGGGGCTCAAATGAAGGCGGTACAAACACAAAATGCTGGTTTTAGGTACATATAAGGTCATACAAAAAATGCACAGTCGACAAGTGGGTGGAGCTAACAGTTTCTACTTCTAGCAGACACATCCTGACATTTATAAACTCGGAACAGTTGCATGGACAGCTGCGAGCTCAACTGAGCATGTGTAAAGCAAAAAAAACTAAATATAACTCGTCTCTAGGCAGATTTCAAGAGCAGTTAACAGGAAGGTAGGACAGAGCACATGACGAGCACATGGCAACCAAAATGGCTGCCAGAAATATAAAATGGATTCCACAAAGCGGACAATTTAGTCTCTGAATACAGGATGTCTTCGGCTAATGCTTAACTTAAGTGCTGCCAAATTACAACAGACGACCCTTTCAGCATTAGCTGAAGACATTCGTTTATCTGGGGTAATCTAAATATTCATCCCGTACATCTATTAACATTATTTCGGCCACCTCTTTATTCAACATTTGTTGGGCCTTTGTTTCAGCAACGTTCCTTTTGGCAGGTATACAAGCAGAGATGCAAATGGAGCAAAGCATTGGACCACATTGGATACATACACAGCATGTAAAAAGTATTATAATCATTACACACAGGATAGTCCGTAGCTTCCAGCCCCAAGCAGAAACAAGAGTCCAAAACCATCCAGCAAAAGTCCAAGTACCAGTCTCTGGATGAATTTCTGCAGCAATCTTATGCAGTTTTGATATTGCGCCATACACTGAAGGTGAGTGATCCGGTATGAATACGCAACAGCTGCTACCGATGATGCGACATGCACCACCTCGATCAGCCAAAATCACGTCTAACACCATCCTATTCTGGAGTGCTACAATCCTTGCAATCTGTAGTTCCTCTGTAATGTTCCCAAGTGCCATAGCTGTCTGCTTGGTAACAGCTTCCACAACACGAGTCAATCGCCTGATCTTTCTACTGTTCAATGCAGCACCCACAAAGAAAAATAAGCCCAAGTTGAAATCAACATATTGTTGTAGGGTAGTGTCGGTTTGGACAACTTCGTCCATACTTATTGTCCTCTTATTTCTGTTTTTGGAAATATCATTGTACAGTTTAAAATCACGGTGATATAATGCAGGTGCCAGAAACACAGGAGGCAACAGAAAAGATACATAGCAGATTCCTGACCACCCAACAGGTAATTGATAATATCCGTTATTTCCACACACAAAATACGTATTATGCGAGGCTGTGAAAGTGCTGTTATTGGCACCTTCAATGGTCAGGATTACAGTACACTCGCTCCTCCCCACTGGAATTCTTCCAACACTACAGATACACAAATCTGCTTTAGTTTTTGTCACAGAAATCACAAAAGGTCCAATGTTCTTTATTATTCTCACATTTGTGAAGGCATATGGTGTTGAAATATTGTCCGGTTGATACTCTTCCCATTCCCATTTAGTCCCTTTGGCTTGTGGATAACCTTCTTTATTTTGATAACACACTTTATTAAGTTGAAAAATAATCCCACCTACTGAAGGCTTTCCAAATGCAAACAAAAGCGCATACCAAGCTTGACAAGAACCATTGTGAGAAAATGGAAGAGGAGTAAAGGTGTTCCTCCTTTCTTTTGATGTGCAGGTATCATCCCACACACCCAACAGTTGGTAGTATTTGTAGCATTGTGAGTATGGTGCAACATCTGGATAAAGGTATTGTTTAGATAGGATTGTCGATGCTTCTGCTCATGGTAGGGAAGAGTGAAGTAGTAGTGTTCCACTGGTACTGGCGTAGTGGCAACAAAAAGCTGTCTAACAGGAGCCACCTTCTCGATGTACCACGTAATTGCTGCCATAGCCACCATAGCAACAACAAACCCTACAGCACAAATGATTCTTTTGTTATTCATTTCAGCAACAGTAATGATTGATCTTTCTAAAAACTTGTTGAAAACAATCGTTGGAGCTCTTCTCCCTGGGCAGCCGTTGATTTCTTCACCATGGGCCAAGGCGGGTGTCACTACACTAATGCAGGGCTGATCCCCCTCCCCTTGCCACATCGGCTCTCCGTTTCACTAACCCAGGGCAGTAGCTCAACCAGTCTTTTTCAAAACTACAGATTCTTTCCTCGGTCTCAATTGATATCTGGATACTCCAGTGATCGTGTGGTCCGGGAAGCCTTCCGCAGATTCGTCAGGTGAGATAGCTTGGCCTTTCTTCGTATCCAGAATCTCTCGATGGTCGGTCAACACAGCAGGTTCCACCAAGGCAGGCGACACGCGTTTGCAGTGTGTGCTGTGGATCCAATTCTTTCTGTTTGTCACTCAAACTGCTGTCCTTGTCGCAAGGAGCACCTGCTCTGGTCCTCGCCACCTTGGCTCCAAGCTGTTTGATCTGTCGAAGACCTTGACCATTACGTGATCACCAGGACGGAGTTCGTGGGCCTCACCTGTAGATCTGTCAGGAAGAGCTTCTCGAACCTGTTGATGAATAGAAATCAAACTGTCGGTTAACTGTGCCAAATAATCATTCATCAGAACACAAGGAACATCATGTATGGGGCGTGGCTTAGGAATTCCCCAAATGTTCATCGGTCTCCCAAACACCACCTCATAGGCGGTAAGACCTGATCGTGAATGTGGCACCGATCTTATGGACAACAATGCCAAGGGTAGTGCATCTGGCCACTTTAGAGACGTGGAAGCCAGTATTTTCGCCAATTTTGATTTTAAAGTAGCGTTATACCTTTCCACCAATCCTGCTGATTGCGGGTGGAAAACTGTATGGAATTTCTGTTTGATCCCTAATCCTTTCAGTACATGCTCAACAACTTGCCCAATAAAATGAGGTCCATTGTCACTCCACAAAAGTTTGCAAAGCACCGTATCTAGGGAAAAACTCCTTTAGAAGCACCTTTGCTGTGGTGAGAACAGTATTATCCTTTGTAGGGTATGCCTCTATCCACTTACTGAAGGCACATACCACCACTAGGACATATTTCAGATTATTGCAGCGTTCGAGTTGGATGTAATCCATCTGCAAAACTTCAAAAGGTGCGGTTGGTGTAGCAAACCCTCCTGTAGGAGTTCGTGTCCCTTTTCCAAGATACTGTTGGGATTATACTGCCAACAGATCAAACAGGACTGTACTACTCTTTTGGCTGTGCTAGCAATTTCAGGATGCTCCCAAACTTGTGTAAGCAATTTAGTTATTGCTAGAGCTCCAACATGTGCCATTTGAACCATAGGTTGTAAATAGGCTGCAGGCAATTTCCACTTATTCATTTCTTTGTTACGCCAACAACCCTCATCATCTAACATTCCTTCTGTAGACCATTGCTCAAACTCTTCCACAGAAGCAGATCTCTGTATATCCAATACTTCCTCTCTAGCATCATGCCAACGCTCAGCTTGTGATTTCACTACGTACATGGATGTAGTGCTTCGATGCATCGCAGTTTCACGGGCTACGCGGTCTGCAAAGGCATTGCCTTGTCCTATTTTGTCAGTCACTTTCTTGTGTGCGCTACACTTCATAATAGCAACTCTCTTTGGGTATGTAAGTGCAGTCAAGAGATTATGCACTAACTCTCCGTGCATTATCTGCATCCCATGGGATGTAAGAAAGCCTCTTTCCTTCCAGAGTAGGCCAAAATCATGAACCACTCCAAAAGCATAGCGGCTATCCGTGTAAATGTTCACACACAAGTCAGTGCTAAGCTCACACGCTCGTGTCAAAGCTATTAGTTCAGCTGCTTGAGCTGACTTCTGAGGTATGCGAGCTGTTTCCACTACTGTCTCAAGCGTGGTAATTGCATAAGCAGCTGAAGTCGTGCCATCTGGTAACTTCAGACAGGACCCATCAACCCACAGTTCCCCATCTACATCTGGAAGGGCGTATCTTGCAAATCGATGCGACCCTTTGTCTGCTCCTCAGTAAGGAATATGCAATCGTGAGGCTCCTTTGACTGAGACTGAGTCGCAGGATATGGCAACAAAGTGGCTGGGTTCAGTGTCGCACATCTCTTCAAGGTAATATGAGGTGCTAGCAGTGTCAATTCGTATCCTGTCAAACGAGCATTAGTTAAGTGCTGAGTCTTAGTCTGATTCAAAAGGGCATCTACTGCATGGGGTACTAGCACCAACAGTTTGTGTGACAAAACTATCCCTTCACTCTGACGTATGGACACAGCCGTCGCTGCAACTGAACGGAAGCACCCAGGTAATGCACGAGCAACAGGATCAAGAACTGCAGAAAGGTATGCGCAAGGACGCTGTTTGTCCCCGTGTGTCTGTACTAAAACTGACAATGCACATCCTTCTTTCTCATTTACATAGAGTGTAAAAGCCTTCGTGTAATCTGGTGTGCCTAACACTGGTGCAGAGCAAAGAGCTTGTCTCAACTGACAAAAAGCATTTTGACATTCATCTGTCCATGGAAGGGGGATCGGAGTGTTTTTAGTCAAAAGTGCTAGCAAGGGTTTAACAATGTGTGAAAAACCCAATATCCATTGCCTGCAAAACGAAGTCAGACCAATGAATGCACGGACATCTTTCTGCGTGGAAGGTACTGGGGTGTCTAAAATTGCTTGAATGCGATCTGGTGTTAGTGCACGGCCCTCCTTAGACAGAAGGTGTCCTAAATAGGTCACCTTCGGTCTACAATATTGCAATTTCTTCCGTGATACTTTATGGTGGTGTGTAGCAAGAAAAGAAAGCAAGGACAAAGTGCATTTCTCACACTGCTCAGGTGTATCAGCTGCCAACAAGATGTCATCGACATATTGTATGAGAGCCACTCCTTTAGGCAAGGTAAAGGAATCAAGCTGTCTCTTCAATGCTTGACTGTAAATATTAGGACTCTCAGTATAGCCTTGAGGAACTCTACAAAATCTGTATGATCTATTATTCAAAGTGAAACCGAACAAATATCGGCTATCAGAATGAATAAGAATCGAGAAGAAAGCATTCTTCAGATCAATTACAGAAAATGTAGTTGCTGTTGGAGGGACCAGGGTAAGCAATGTCGTTATGTCAGATACTACAGGGTACTGTGGTACTACAATCTTGTTAACTTCTCTCAAATCGATGATAAATCTATAGATCCTAGTGTCAGTATCTTTTTTCAAAATGGGAAGAATCGGACTATTGCAAACATTGTAAGGAACTTCTTCCACAACCCCCACCTTAATTAAATCATGTACAATACGTGTGAGTGCTTCTTCTCCTTCTCGAGAAATTTTATACTGAGGCAGTCTTGGCAATAAAGCGCCCTTCTTGACACTAATATGTACTGGTGGAATAACCATTTGTCCTACATCAGTGTCCGAAGTAGCCCACAAAGTACTAGGGAGTGAGGCTAGTGCAATGTCCTCTTTAACAATACAAGATCTCTCAATCACAGGGTAGTTGTCATTCAAAATAACCCGTACTCCTTCCGGAGAACACCGTATCGTAGCCCTGAAATATTTAAGCATATCAAGACCCACAATATTGTCTGGTGTGTTTGGAGAAAGCAAAAACGGACATGGAGCAGTAAACTTATCAACATCGAATGCAAGTGGTTGTGACAATGGGCTAAGGGAAGGTGTTCCATCGAAACCTATCGATGTGATGGTTAAGCCAGACAGGGGAGCCCTTGGAACCAATTGTTTAGACAAGGCGCTATGAGTAGCTCCTGTATCAACCAGAAACTGATCAGTAGAGCCCAAAACATGTGCTGTAACATAGGGACCCCTCTGATCTACTGGAACTTCAACCGATTCCTTACCCCATCCTAGGCAATCCTATGCATAAGTAGAATCTTGAAAATCAGAGGGCACATAGTCAGACATTTGATATTGGTTCCTTCTATCAAAAGTGTTAAACCCATCCTGCCCACGTGTATTCGCATCAAACCGAGCACGATCATTCGCGCTTCCTCTAGGCCCTGGATATCCTGAACGATTTCTCATTTGTCCCCGACCACGTAGATTCTGCTGAGCACGCAGTACTGGACAATCAGAAAGCCAATGTCCAAATTTTTGCAGTACGCACACTGATCAACAGACAAATTCGAACGAGTATAGGAAGGAAAGGACGAACCATAAGATCCACGTCCACCTCTATCATGACCTCTAGAAGGCGGACCATAAGCTTGAGCCAACATAACCTTTGTTTTCAACTCTTTAGACTTTTTGTCCTCATTACCTTTAGTTTCTAATTCTTGTCACTCATAATACTGAGCCATAGTTAAAAGAGAAACCGGAGAAGAGGTAGTCCATGAACTCTCACTGGCCTTTAAGCGACTAGCTATCCCTGGCAAAAGGTTTGCGACATATTTATCAACAAACAGATGCCTACCCGTGTCATCTATCAATGACTGGCCACTAAAATCGTGGAATGCCTCTTCAAAGCGTGTGAAAAAGTCAGAAACTGATTCATCTACCTTTTGCTTGCAAGACGCTAACACTGTCCAATCTATCTTTTTAGGGGGAATGATCGTCTTTAACTTAACTAATATAGCTGCCGGAAGATTTAAAATTAACTGACACGGTTTCTGTGCAGGTTCTCTATCTTCATCTAACTGCTCTAAATCTTTCCACAATGCTCCAAATGTCGCATCATCATCAATTTTACGCACAGTTCTCCACATATCAGGCGGTAATATTAATCCAAAAAACAAATCAATATCAGACAAAGTCATAGTACAAGAGCTAATTGCACCCTCAACTTTCTCATAAAAGGCTGCTGGATTCTTTCGCGGGTCAGGCAATGCATTTTAAGGGCCATAACATCTGCTCTATTCCAAGGAGTGTAAACCCAATTATAAATAAAGTACCCTTTCGCATTAATAGAAGTCTTATTATCATCTGCACCCGTTCCTTTAGGAGGAACATATAAAGGCGCGGCTTCCCGCATGGGTTTCACATTAATTACAACATTCTTGTCTGTTTCAGGAGTAGAAGTTCGTGCCATGCTGATCTGAGATGCTAGTGCAGCTGCTTCTGCTGCCTTTTTCTCCTCTCGCAAACGGGCTGCTTCAACACGCAGTTTAACCAAGCGTCTGATCGTGTCAGCCACCTGGGAGAAGACAAAAAGACCGTCACGTAATTGTTTACAATCAGCTGCTACATCATCGGGATCCATTTCTACCGAATGCTTCCTAAATCGTTCAATAACCTCTGCAGCAAATGTATTGGTAAAATATATTTGCTCCCTTTCCTTCCATCCTTTTATACTATCTAAAAGTTCATAAGCAGTGGTAGTACTACGAACAGCTTTACGCGAAGCAGATCTAATGTCAGATGCACGCCCAGTAGATAACATTGAGCGAGTTTCTCGAGCTTTGTCCTGGTCTGAAAAAGAGTCCTCATCTGACTCATGAGGAGCGGAAGAAAAAATATATGGAGGTGGAGAACGATCTAATAACAAGAAATCATCTTGCGGTTTATTAAGGATAGGATAAAGGGGCTGCCTAACAGCGTATTGGCCAGTTACCTGTAAATGGCGTTCCCTATCTTCCCTCTCTTTAATTTCTTTCATCTCCTTGTTTTTTAACTCTAATGCTTTCGCATAAATGGTCTTTCGCTGTTCTTTGTCAATCAAGGCTTGCTCACGCTTCATTCGCTCACACACTTCTTTCTCCCACATTCGCACACAATCAAACATATCTTGCCTAGTCTTTCGTTTAAACATACATTGTTCCACATACTGAATCTTTCGCAAATCAAATGACCCATACATCGGCCAACGCAACTCAGGATCTTTACTAGTATATTTATTCCATAACGTGCAGTACATTATAGAAGAAATACCATACTTAATATACATATCCCTATTAGGCGTCCCCTCCGGGAGGCTGGTTGTGCTTCGTCAAGTCTCAAATTGGTACCACTACAAAAGCAACACATCCTACGAAGTGTGCTGAAAACAGGCATGCCAAAAAAAATAGTGCAGAATATGCAGTATTATAATCAAAGTAGCGCTTAAGGTACTCTTCGAACGTTGCGCTGTTCAAACAATTTTAAATAGAGAAAATTCTCCTCATTACCTGCCTATATGTATTGCAATACATATATAATTACAAAACAGATTCCAAAATTGGCCAATCATACAAGCAAAGCCGCAGTAAGTGTTACTAAACTACCTTACCAATCAAAGGCATCAAACCAACAGCAAGTGCCGCAAAACGACTCTTACCAATTAAATGGTGTCCAGGTTCCAACTGCCAAGGTCTCAAAATCGACCAAATGGTCACTGCACAGCGAATCAACAGAAGAGATCTCAGTCGAGGACCGGCGCCGCCGGGATGGTCAGATCAGAAAGAAAGGAAAAACGCCGTGGGTGCCAAGACTCTGGTCTCCTCAGGCAGCGATCGCGTCCAGAAGCGAGATTCCAATCCTTCGTCTCGACCAATCCTTCGGGCATCCGAGTCGCCGATGAGCCCCACGTTGGAAGCGCCAATTTGTGGTGGTGAGCCTCAACAAGGCCTACCAGTGCTTAGGGGTTCTCCTTTCTGCACAGAGTCCTCAGACCAATAGGAAGAAGTTGGCACAGAAACTGGAATAGAAAAGACAGAGTTTATTAAACCTCATGAGGTGGAACTACATTCACACAGCACCCTTCGGCAATGCATGAAGTAGCACACCGAATGGAAGGACCTTGGTCCTTTTATACCCACACAGGGGCTCAAATGAAGGCGGTACAAACACAAAATGCTGGTTTTAGGTACATATAAGGTCATACAAAAAATGCACAGTCGACAATTGGGTGGAGCTAACAGTTTCTACTTCTAGCAGACACATCCTGACATTTATAAACTCGGAACAGCTGCATGGACAGCTGCGAGCTCAACTGAGCATGTGTAAAGCAAAAAAACTAAATATAACTCGTCTCTAGGCAGATTTCAAGAGCAGTTAACAGGAAGGTAGGACAGAGCACATGACGAGCACATGGCAACCAAAATGGCTGCCAGAAATATAAAATGGATTCCACAAAGCGGACAATTTAGTCTCTGAATACAGGATGTCTTCGGCTAATGCTTAACTTAAGTGCTGCCAAATTACAACACCTCAACCTCCAGTCCGGTCAAAATTCTTCCTTCTACTTCTGGGGAAGTCTTTGTTGCTCCTTAGCAGAGCGGTCACCTTTCGTAGGTTGTAAAGAGCTAAGGGGGAGACCTTATGGAGGCCAGAGTGAATTCCCTCAAGTTATTCTTTCATGTGGGATCCGTTTTGGTCCTGCGCGTGTACCACTATATTTAGAGGTAGATGTCTTGCAGTTTTTGTCTATCACTACCTATTCGGGGTCGTATCCTCCTGAAGCCATTCGGCCAGGTAAGAAAATGGGACTGCATAATAATGTTGGAAATTTTGAAAGGCTAAACCCTGTTAATGCTTGCTTTTCCAGAGTGTTTATTTACATAATCTGGGTTGGGATTGGGGAATAGGTGGGTACGGTACTTGTAGACTAACTCAGAAGCAAGTTCTTCTAATGCTGGTATTGTCTGGTTATTGAATCTTTTATTATAGGTTTGCACAAAGGGAGGAAGGTCGGTGTCATATAAATCTTAAATGTGTTTTGTAATTTTTATTCCAAAATATGGAAGTGCTTTTCTAAAGTTTAGGGTTGGAGATTGTTGGTCTCGCAGCCAATCTAAAGATTATCCTAACACCCCTCCGGACCAAAATCTCCCCAGATTTAGCCACTCAATATTTTGGATATTCAGGGGCGTTTCTGTTATTGGATCGACCAAATCTGTTTAAAAAAATTGTCTGCAATGAGAGATACATGATTACAGACATCCCCTCCTCCAAGTTCCCTTATGTAAGGGTTCAATAAGGATTAGGAGTTCGATTGGTTAGGCAAATAGGAATGGAAGCAAAGAACACTGCAATAATTCTGATTCTAGAAAAGGGGGCCGGGTTTAATTTGCCCAATAAATGTCAGAAGCAAGGGGAAAGTTCATCCTGACCGGCACTGCAGAAATAAAGGGCCATTCAGTGTGGTTGAAGACCTTCTCCACTTAGAGTGCCACCACTGCCCATGAACCCCAGTCGCATCTGCCACTGCCTGTACTGTCAGGATGCGTCACGTGGCCCAAAACCATCCTCCTTGAGGGGAGGGGGAACCTTTTGAATCAGAGTGAATCAAGTTAGCTATATATTGCTCTCTCTTCTGGGCGAAATTAATTTATTTAGATTTTCATAGTCCTGATTTATTAAAGAAATGGGGAAATACAATGTCGCTTGTAGTGGATTCTTGACGGGTTTAAGTATCACTGTCAGTCTGGCTTCCAACCTTGTCTTGGTCATAGCTGTTTCTTTAGTCCATAATTCGTTCAAGGCCCCGGGGAAAGGGAGGAGCAGGAAAGTTTTGAAAATGTTCTTAGCATTCCTGTCTCTAACCATCTGGGCCCAGAGCATTTGCGAAGGGAGTCCCGTTAGGACCTCTGGCAGTGCTTGTAATAAAAAATGCATGTTGATGCACTGTGCCCTTTCTTCATGTAATTCAGTTTTTTCTAAATACCCATATTTGGGTTTTAAGCGGGTCAGATAAGAAGCGACTTGTATAGTAGTTCTTGTGAAATATCTATCTTTCTCAGGTTTGATGTAGTAGAACCACTGGGTCTGCAGTCAGTGCCTCTAGACGTGCTTTTGCGTGCTTATGCTTAATCTCCAACACTAGTCGCCTCCCTGATCTGTCACCTTGCTCATGGTAGCATTATGGTATGTATGCCACAGTTCTCTCCACTTTATCCAATTCTAATTTGACCATATTTATTCTAGATAGCTGCAAGTATCTCTCGTTGGATCCTGTTTATGCTGTGTTTCTAATTATTGAATTGTGCACTTGAGGTTTGTATATTCTCTACGCCTGGCTTTTTTTCTGTTCCTTGATTCTGATGTTATGTTATTTCACAGAAATACTTTCAAGGTAATACCACATCAGTCACCTCTCCCTTATCATGACGTTCTAGATATTCTGTAGTGACTTTCTTCAATTTTATTGTAATTTTGGGGGGGCATTCATTAAGCGATTATTAAAGTGCGAGGCGATATTTGTCAGAGAAACTTTTCAGTCCTAGGGTAGGGGACTGATTCATTTGGCCTTTTTTGAGGAAAAAAAGTTTGATAGTGATTAAAAAGGTTGAGATGATGGGTATATAAGGTTGTAGGTAAGAGGGTAGAATGTGTCTCTTCTCCTAACCTGTGTGTACCGTGTATTTCTAAACTATGCTCTTTTCAATCTTGTGTAGAGCAGCGAGTCTGTCACCCTTGACCTTCTCACATACACTGACCTGGAGCAGCTGAGAAACAGGAAGGTTGGTGTTGCAACACGACCTGCTACAGTGCCAAAATCCTCTACTCTGAATTCTAAGCGCTACCTCATTCTTATCTACTCAGTGGAGTTTGACAGGTAAATGATGCATGTGTCAGCTTATGCAAGTCTATATCTTCACCTTGCAGATGTTAATTGATTTTTGTATGGCCCGCTTCTTCCATATGTGTGGCTTTGTTATGCCAATATAGCCAATTGTTGAGGATCACTAAATATTTGAAGACTAGCCTCTGATTCTGGATTGGAAAAAGTAAGTGAATTCATAAACTGGTACAGATGATATACAATGTTGGTGGGTAATGCATAATGTTGCTACGTCAATCTCTCCGTGCCCCAGCAACTGTCCCTACCAGTTGATCATGTGCCTGTCTCAACTCGTGAATATTTTTTTTTGGTCTATTGCATCTGTATCTCATACATTGTTCCAGCCCCACTGCCTTGTGTCTCCTAGCAGTCTTTCCTGGGATTCCTGTCATCTGTTCCTGTTTGCCTTGGACCCCCCTTGTCCCTGTTTGTCTTGGGACTCCTTGCACCTGTGTGTCTTGGGCCCCCATTTGCTTGTGTGTCTTTGGCCCCCCATGTGCCTGTGTGTCTCGGGCTTCTCTTGCGCCTGTGTGTCTTGGAGCCGCCCATGCGCCTGTGTGTCTTGGAGCTGCCCATGCGCCTGTGTGTCTTGGAGCCCCCCGTGCTCCTATGTGTCTTGGAGCCCCCCATGCTCCTATGTGTCTTGGGGCCCCCCCATGCTCCTATGTGTCTTGGAGCCCCCCATGCTCCTATGTGTCTTGGAGCCCCCCATGCTCCTATGTGTCTAGGAGCCCCCCATGCACCTGTGTGTCTTGGAGCTACCCCCATGCGCCTGTGTGTCTTGGAGCTACCCCCATGCGCCTGTGTGTCTTGGAGCCACCCCCATGCGCCTGTGTGTCTTGGAGCCACCCCCATGCGCCTGTGTGTCTTGGAGCCACCCCCATGCGCCTGTGTGTCTTGGAGCCACCCCCATGCGCATGTGTGTCTTGGAGCCACCCCCATGCGCTTGTGTGTCTTGGAGCCACCCCCATGCGCCTGGGTGTCTAGGGGGCCCTATGCGCCTGTGGGTCTTGGAGCTTCCATGCGCCTGTGTCTTGGGGCTCCCATTCGCCTGTGTGTCTTGGGGCCCCCAGATAAATAACTATTCCTTTTCCTGCAAATAAAAGGTGGAGACCGAGACAAAGAAATAATTCTCTGTCTGCAAGGAAGCTTGTGCATGCAAATCAAGATACCAATGTCTTGAAAAGGTGTGCATGAATCTGAAAGTGGTAGCTTTGCATATTTTGGCATAGCAAGTAAAGGCTCTTGTTCCCTCGTTCAGATGATGTGGTTTAGGAGGAATATCTTTCTCCAGTTTAGCCTCTAAAGCTTGGAATCAACTCCCCACCCCTCTCAGATATCTCTGACCCCACAGCTTTCTGAAACAACTGAACAGTTTTTTTTCTTTTTTAATAAGTAACCGAAGGCCGTCTTTTCTGCACTTGTTGACTTCATTCTTGCCAAAATGTCTTTGGGTGAATGTTAAGCTTGATAAATACTTGTTTATTTATTTAAATAGATACGCTACATAGTAATTCAGCAGCACCTGTTTTACCCCTTGTACGATGGACTGTGCGCCTACAATGTAAAGTTTTGCTAGCAATATGATAACCTAACAGAATACATGAAAGAATCCTCTAGAAATAGATTGTATCACAAGGCCTGATTGAGTGTCCCGTTATCTCTGCGGGGAGACAGTGGGTAATCGCTGTGAGACAACTAGGATTTCAAGCTGCCCTTCTTCTCTAGGGGAATCTTTATTATAGTAAAAAAAAAAACAACTCCCTCTTCTCTGGAAATTAGACAAAAAATTGACTATTTCTCGGTCTGAAACCTTGTTTACTGTTTAACGAGTACTGGCTCAACTGCCAGTGGTAGGGCATGATTGGCTCCTGATGGAGTGCTCTTCCTTAACTGAGCATTGTCAGTTTTCCAGCTTTCCCAGTTGTAGCCTGTTACGCTACATTGTTTTCCTTTTCTCACATTTTCCTTCATAAAGGGCACTTTTCTGCTGCAGACAGGCAACATGTTCAGTGTGTACTAGTTGAACAAGCAGACGGAGATGAGGTTGAGCATCCTCTTGCTGGAAACTGAGATTGTTTGGCATTGGATGCTGGAAAGGGGCATTTAACTGACTGTGGTTTATTTCCAGGTTTGCATAATTAAAAGGCAGACAAACTGAGCCACCATTTGTTGAAACAATGCCAGTGGGTTTTAAATGATGCTGGGGCCATCCACAAATAGGTTTGTTTGCAACCGAAGGAAAAGCAAAATGGCAGCAGTCTCTAGGGAATGCTTTTTTATGAGTTGGTAGAGAGGTTCTATACCACTTCTCCCTAAGGTGATCACCAAGTTCAGGATTAGCAAGTTCAGGATCAGCAAGTTCAGGATCAGCATCTGGACCTTGTACAGATGTGCCTTCTGTCGCAAATGAGACTGCAGATTAGACCACGGCTGCTTTCCAGAATGTGGGGCAGATACTTCCATCTCGGTCTTCTGTGGCTGAACATGATTACCTGGCTCCTGAGGTCGTACAGTATGGGCACTTACAGTTACTGTCAGAACTCTGGGAATGTTTTGTGGCCTCTTTTTTGTTATGACATCAGACACTGGGAACCTTCACCTTGGACACCACAACCCAACTCCAGTGGGGACTAACAGTTGTTCTCCCCTCCTGTGGTCAGAGGCAATGCCTCTCCCTTCTCAAGAAAGATGGGCACAACTTCCTTCTCAAGGATAGTGGTTCCTTTTTTCTTCTTAGGAGAAAGAGTGCAGTCAAGAACCTCTAGTCCTTGGGGGCACGTGAGAGCCGTGCAGCAAGATTGCCACCATTTGAGGCGTCTCTTCCGGCCTACTGATTGGCCCCCCTCAATCCCTACTTCTTGGATATTGTGATCCCCATTCCAGCAGCCTCTTACACCCTTTTTCTATTTCACCCGATATTATTCCCTGTGTGGCTGTGCTGATGGTGAGCGGAGTGTGGCCTCCTCGTGGTTTTGGGGCCTCCCGGTGCCAGCCAGAGATCCTGACCACTGCGCTGCTCTGCGCTGATCCGAAGGGGTGATCCCGGTGGGGAAACCTGTGGAGAATTGCTGCAGCCGGCGGGGATATTGCTGACTTCCATGGAGGTTTGCCCAGGTGGTGCGCTGCTCGGGAGGAGAGAACCTGCGAGTGACCAAGAGAGTGACTTTGCCATGCCTGCCAGAGTTTTTTTTAAATAGTTTTTTTTATTTTTTATTTATTGCGGTCCAGCACAGAAAGAAGACAACATGTTACAGATATGATTACGATCGGTGACATTACATGTCCGGTTAATCATGATTACACACAATCTTGCAGTTTTCCATAATATCCGAAATATTGCAGGTTCACTTTTTACATAGAATGCGAGGGTCAACACAGGATAACCGGTATCAAGTTTGCAAAAACCCGTTCACGTGTCCCATTTAGCACATAGTCTACCAGTCCCCCTCTCATCTCGCCATCCCGCTGAGGTACAAACAAGATACATCACACTGTAAGTACACATCTTCTTCTCAGTCCAACATCAATCATCAGTCTGTGTGGCATCTAGAAATTGTACCAGCGGTTCCCAAAAATCCCTCGGCCGAGAAGCCTGTGGTAACTCTTCTGCATATGTTTCCAGCTGTGTCTTGCAGTATATCATATCTACTATCCAATCTTTGCATTTCGGTACAGCCTTACTGCCCCATTTCATTGCTATACGTCTCTTTGCTAGCAACAATGCTATCGCTAGGAACTTGCGTCTACAGGCTAACTTGATCTTATACATTCCCAGTAAACATATCTGGGGGGTATTGGGCATCAGTTGTGCCAATATGGTAGTAAGTGTGTTGGTTACCTCTGCCCAGTAGGAACGGAGTTGCAGGCATGACCAGGCCACATGCCTGTGGGAGCCCCGCATCTGCGGCATTTGTCATCATCTCTCAGACCATATTTATGTAGCTGTGTGGGTGTGTAATACACTTGATGTAGAAACTTGAAGTGTATTATTTTCAAGTTGCAATTGGAAGTCAATATCTGCAGTTGCATGCAGCTGTAATTCCAGTGTTCTGTGGTAATGCTTTCACCCAGTGTATTTTCCCATCTTGTTTTAGGTCTATTTTGAACATGGAATTGTTCCCGTTGGGCAGTATTATATAATTTCGCAACAAGGCCCCGCCGCGTCGGGGACACCAGCAGAATCTGCAGTGTATTATGTGTCAGCGGTTCGTCTGGGAATGTGGGGTATAGAGCTTTGAGTGCTGCACGCAGTCTCATATATGCAAAGATTTTCAGTGGAGTATGATGTGTGCACAGCGTGACATCGTTATGCGGTATAAATGTCCCATGTGGGAAAACATCTCCCATTTTACGAAACCCCATCTCATTTAGTAAGTGTAGCATTTTGGATTCTTGCGTCACTGTGAGTCGTGGATGGTGGGTCAGCGGGAGCGCTGGTGCATACGTTGGGAGTTTATGCGCTCGTTTTGCTAGTGTATGCCATGCTTTAGAAGTGCAGGTCGCTGGGTATATCCCTGTGGACGGAGTGTTTCGTTGGGGGGACGAGACAAGTGCAATTAGTGGGGTGGGAAGCACATTTTCATGTTCCACAGCTATATGTCCATGTGGGTGTAGCCAGTAATGGGCATATTGTGCCTTTGCACAATAATAGTAGAGTTGAAGGTCTGGGGCTCCAAAACCTCCTTGTGTGTATGGTCTAGTGAGTTCCTTCCATCCCACTCGTGCGTGCTTTCCCGCCCATGTCAGTCTAAGTAGAGCTGTACGGAGTCTAGCAAAGAGCACTTGTGGAATCCATATAGGTATATTCATGAATAAATAAAGAAACCGTGGTAGCACCACCATTTTCTGTACGGCTATTCTATCGGCAAGTGATAGGGGAAGGTGGATCCACCTGTCAACCTGCTCCTCCAGTCTAGCTATCGCTTTCCCATAATTCTCTCTCAAGACCAAATCTGGATCTTGGTGTATCCATACACCTAAATATTTAATTGGTTCTGTTTGCCATTGTAGCGGATAGTCAATTGTTGGTTTAGTCGACGCTGGGGTAAGTGGGATCACCACTGACTTGTCCCAGTTTATACTGAGGCCGGAAAAGTATTCGAATCCCATATATTCTCGGATAAGTTTATTTAAATTTATGTCCGGGTGTCTCGTGTAAAGGACCGTGTCATCCGCTACAATGATATTGATATGGGCCGCAGGTGAAATTGCAGGGCTGTATCAGCATGTTTTTGACGAATCTTACACGCAAGGGGCTCTAGCGCTAGTGTGAATAAAAGTGGGGATAATGGGCAGCCCTGACGCGTGCCACGAAATATATTAATAGGGTCAGACGTGCTACCATTTATACGTATTCGAGCACTGGGTTGTGTAAACAGTAGAGCTATCCATTTCAAAAATGATTCTGGGAATCCCATTCGTCTCAAAACCTGAAACATAAAAGGCCATTCCACAGAATCAAACGCCTTAGCGGCATCAAGAAGAGTCGCAGAGGCTGGTAATTCCGGGTGTAGGTGATGGAACATGGCAAATATAGTCTGTATGTTTTGTGTAGTTGAGCGCGTTGGAATAAATCCAGCCTGATCTGGAAGGACTAGGTTTTGCATCAGCGGCTGGAGTCTAAGGGCAATGATTTTGGCCAATATTTTAGCATCCGTGTTAATTAAGGATAGTGGGCGGTAGGAGTCGCATCTAGCCGGGTCTTTATCAGGTTTGAGTAGTGTGATTAGGAGTGCCTCACGTAACGAGGGGGGTAGTATGCCCTCTTCATAAGCTTCCTCATACATTGCTGCTAAGTGGGGGAGCAAGATATCTTTATATTCTTTGTAGAATTCACTAGGTAGGCCATCTATGCCCGGTGCCTTGTTAGTTGGCAGCGAATTTATAGCTTCCCTCATCTCATCCTCCGTTATGTGGTGACTAAAGTATTCCCGATGAGCATCAGAAAGCCACGCCAGAGCAATATCGTCTAGGTATTTGTTTATTTCAGTTTGAGTTGCGTCTGTCTTGGCAGTGTACCGGTGAGTGTAGTGGTCTGCAAAACAACGTGTGATAGAGGGGGTGTCATGTTTAAGTGTTTCTTGACCATCTAGAATTTGAGTTATGTACGACTCAGTGTGTGCGGGCCGTAACCCACTGGAGAGTGTTCTACCTGGCCTACCACCTTCTCCATAGGCTCTGGCCGTGCACTTGCGCGAAAGGTATTTAATTTCGTCATCTGCAAATTCATGATATCTATCTATTTGTTTCCGAATTTCAGCCAATAGCTTGGGATCCAATGTGGACATATATGTAGTTTCTAGGTTCGTAATTTCTTCTTCAATTTTGGACAATTGTCTTTGGATGTCTTTGAGTATACCAGCATGTTTACCAATACAGAAGCCCCTAATCGTTACCTTAAAAGCCTCCCGGAGTACTCTAGCACTATCCACTGAATCTACGTTATGTGTAAAATATTCAGTAATAGCCTGCCGCAGTTCCACTCTAAATACTTGGTCGTGTAGTGCGTTAGGATTGAGGCGCCATGTATATTGACGTGGCGTGTGGGTGGGGATGGTTAGTTCTAATCTGACCGGCGCGTGATCTGAAAGCGTTTTGGGCATATGTGCGATTGCAGTCGTCCAAGCGTTTACATCTGCTGTGGCTATCCAGAAGTCAATTCGCGACCAGGTATTGTGTGTAGTGGATATGCAAGTGCCCTCCTTGTGAGAAGGGTGGCGCATCCTCCATATATCTATCATAGCATAGTCTGCCATACCCTCTTTGAGTATCTTGGTGGATTGTTTACCATATCGATCATTACAGGTGGACCTATCCATAGTCGGGTCAATGCATGTATTAAAATCCCCGCCCCATACTATTGCGGATGGCGGGAGTGTATGTATTTTGGCCCATATGCCCAGGAAGAAAGAGGGGTCATCCACATTCGGTCCATATACATTGATTATAGTCATGACAGTTCCTCCAAAATTACCATGTACAATAACATATCTCCCCTGGTCATCTTGAATTGATTGGATCAGCGTAAAGGGAAATTTTTTTTAATTTTTTTTATGAGGAGTAGGACTCCTCTAGCATAAATAGAGTAGGATGATGCAAACCTGTGCGCGGCCCATCTAGCCCCCACTCTGCACTCTGTTGTGTTAGTAAGGTGTGTCTCTTGCAGACAGGCGACATCCACCTTGTGACGATCTAAATATGCAAAGACCTTTTGTGTTTTCTGTGGATTGTGTAGACCTCTCACGTTCCACTTCATAAATGTTAGCGTTCTCGTGGTTATCAACCTGCTATTCATTGCTGACTGCGGTGATTACATGAACAGGATAACTTCGTCTAGATCTGCATATCATAAGATAAGAAGTAATAGGTGTCTCCGTGTTGACCATTTTGTTGCTTTCTCCGCCCTTCCCTCCCACTTCACCATCCCAATTATGGCAAAGACAAACCCCTGAAACTGATGAATATACTCATTCCCTTTAAACATTACTCATTAAATGAAAAAACAAGATTGTGGTGTACACAACGGTGGCGGGAGTAGCCAGCCCTAATCCCCGATGAACAGGTCATACAGGGGGTCATGTTGCCAATAATTAAGTAGTGCGTTTCCACACAACTCCATATCATCGAGCAGAAATAAACCCAATGGGGTCCACAGAAGGCAATGAAATATATAGTCCAGACAGTGACACATTAGACAAAATCGGCACTACGCTCCACTGTGAGTAGGAGGTGGCACACTCAATCAAATACAACTGTTACTTATCTGAGTCCACAGTATATTGGTATAGGAGGCCCCCTATGGGTTCCACGTTAGAAAAGTTCAAGGCGTTCTTGGTTAGTGTATACAACATTATTCAACATCTGATGTAGTCCCTGATTCGTCTTGTGCGCCTCTAGGGGATCTCCGGCGTGGCTGTTGTGACGATTTCGTTTTTAAGTATTTAAAGACTTCTGTATGTGTTGTAGATTCTACTTTTACCGTCATCAGTAATTCTCAGACGCGCTAGATAGATCATTGCATAAGGGATGTTCATTGCTCGTAGTTTCTTTTTGACATCCAAGAATTTTTTATGAGCTTCTTGGACCTGTGTAGTGAAGTCTGGATAAATAGAGATAGTCATACCTTCATGAGTCAAAGTGCCCAGTTCGCGAGCCTTACGAAGCGCCGCATCTCGATCCCTGTAGTTGAGGATTTTGGCTATTATGGGGCGCGGTCTTGCCCCCGATGGTGGCGGAGGCGCCAACGATCTGTGTGCCCGCTCCACAATAAAGACGTCCGAGAAGGTTTCTCTCCCCAGTAGTGTGGTTAGGAGAGATTCAATATAGCGTTCCATGTTGCCTGTGTTTGTGGTCTCCGCAATGCCCATGAAGCGCAGATTGTTGCGGCGCGATCTCGCCTCCAAATCTTCGGTCTTTGCCAGTAACGCCGTTAGGGTCTTGTCCGTTGTCGTTTGTTTCGTTTCCAGTTGTTGTTGAGCATCTTCCGCATCCGAGATGCGACGCTCCGCCATATCAATTCTTTCTGTATGCCTATCCAGCCGCTCTGACATGCGATCAACTCGGTATGTTAAGGAGTCTATTTTCCCGTCAATATTTGACAGTGTGGATTGGATCGTCGTGAACATCCATCGCTGAGTCCGCAGTACCTGTAGGTGTAGGTGGTTGACTCCCGGATGTTTCTTCAGTTGAGCTCTCAGTTAGTTTTTTAGACTGTTCAAAGTGCAGTTTGGGTTGGTTTTTATCTGGTTTACCCATGGTCAATGTTTTTCTTCCAGCTCTTGATGAATGAGGAAGCAACTGTTTGATCGTGTCTCCGCAATGCGCTGCACTTCTGCTCATTCGTGTGACCTCAACCACACTTTGGGTGTCTCACCATTCGCCCCTGGTTGGACAGAACACCGGGTCTCAGGGCCCCCTTAGCAGCCCGGGGCTGGAGGTCACTGTATATAACTATGACTCCAAGACTGCAGATCTGCCACGTCGCGCATCTATGGTTCTCTTCCAGGGGATCCTCATCAATAGTCATAAGCACATGAATATTCCCGCCCATGCGCGGGACCCCGGAAACACATTACATATATGTGAAAACCATATATGTAGCTCTATATATATATATCCATATATATATAAAAACACACAATGTAGCCTCCCATAAACGTGCTGAGCAATGTTGCAAGGAATTCTCTTGCACATATACATATTCCAATAAAGCAGGGAGAAAGAAACTTTTGAAAACTGCTTTAATACATAGCAGACAACACAATCCTGCAAGGAATAATGAAGAAAACATTGCCAGCACATAGGCTGCATTGTGGAAACATTAGTGTAGAAAGCTGAAAAGCTAACCCACATAAACACTCAGATAAACTGGCACCGTGCCTTTAAGGCAGCCATGACCCCTAGCTTCCCATCATGCCTCAGGGGTGACAGTTAGGTCAGTTGTTCTTTCCGGCTCCTTCTGTCAGGACCCTGGTTACTTCAGCTCTACCTCTTTTTCTGATTTTCTGTCAGAAAATTCTTCAATTTTTGATAAAAGCTCTTACTTCGACATCTTTTTGGTGTTAAAGTATTTCTCTACTGTTTTTTTAGAGAGTTGAGCATTGTTTTACAACAGAATGCCCTCTCTTTTTGACTCTTGTCCTTCCTGTGGCAAGAAGAAGGCCAAATCAGACTTCCACCCTGTCTGTATTCTATGCCTTCCTTCTGAGCATAATCCTAAATCCTGCCAGCATTGCAAGCTGCTGTCCAACAGAACTTTAAAGGACAGAGAAAGGATTCGTCTCCATGGATTAGCTGAGAAGAGAAAATCACCTTCTAAAGACAAGCCTCCGATGAAGAAGAGGAAAGAGAGCTTATCTACAAGTAAGATTCCAGTATGCTCTCCATCGGCGTCGGGCTCGGCGCCTCAATTCCCTTCATCGGCAGCAAAAACGTCGACGAGAAGACCATCGACGGCGGGCTCGCCGTCGAGAGAACACCGGTCGTCGTCGAAGAAAGGTATGTCGAATCCTCCGCCGTCGTCAACCGGGCGACGATCGGCGTCGAGGAGTCGCTCTCCGTTGGTGCGGGCTCGCCCAGCGTAGAGAGACAGATCTCCGTCGTTGCCGTCGATGCGGCGTTCGACGTCGAGACAGGCTCCGCCGTCGCAGGGTCTCCAGCGTTCGGCGTTGAAGCAGGCATCTCAGTCGACGTCACGCAGACGACAGTCGACGTCGAGACACACCTCGTCACCTGAGGATAGACACTCATCGCCTCCGCCGTCGCCCAGGCGGCGTTCGACGTCAAAGGCAAGATCCTCTCTGACGGCGAGGTATTCGACGTCAAGACCAAGGGTAAAATATACCAGACGTCGTTCGACGTCGAGACGGCGGTCTCCGTCGACGGCGAGAAGGTCAGCGTCGAGAGAAAGATCGACGTTGAGACAGCGGTCTCCGTCGACGGCGAGAAGATCGACGTCGAGAGAAAGATCGACGTCGAGAAGGTTTTCTCCGTCTACCCGTTCATCGTTGAGGTCTCCACGCTCAACGTCGAAGGCGAGGTCTATGGGCTCCAGGCACACTGAGAGGTCGACGTCGAAGAGAAATTCACCAGTGATGGTGACACAGAGCAGGTCGACGTCGAGACACACCCCATCGACGTCACATCGCTCATCCAGACGCCGATCACGCTCCAGAAGCTGCAGAGAGTCCTCTCACCCCATCCGGAGCTCACCCCAGACGGTTGCGTCATCACGCAGTGCTTCTGTTCACTCACAGGAGCCTACAAAAGCACCGCCAGGAGGTTCTCCAAGGAGACAGCGATCTCCTTCCATCCATCTCTCTCCCAGATGGCTTCAACCACTTCATCATTGGCAGACGGGGTCCACAGGTCACGCTCAACGACCTACTCCAGTCCGCAGCACAGATCACCATTACAGCGTCTTGTGCAGGAAGTGGACAAATCACCCACCACTCAGGCCAGGGAACACCGAGGCAGATCCCCTGAACGCAGGTCGTCTCAGGGACATCGCAAGAGGCGGCGTACACCATCTTGGTCTTCCTCTTCGACACATTCATCCAAAAGGGATTACTCACCTACCCTGACGGATAGTCCTCCCTCCAGAGTGTCGCCTATTGATGATGTGAACACTTTCCATGATGTTCTCAACAGAGGGGCTCAGAAGCTGGGCATCACCATGTCAGCTCCTCAGACAACCAAGTCCATCATTTTTGAGACTCTCCACCAAAGGTCTGCGACTAGACCATTGCTTCCTTTGGTCCCAGGCATCATCGAGCCGGTAATGGATCTCTTCCTTACACCAGCATTGACTAAAGCAGCTCCAGCTCGGATTCTTAAAAAATACAAGCCAGCTGCATCGGATCCTCTTTTCCTTAGATCAGATCCACCTCCGGACTCTGTTATAATTGCAGCAGCGAAAAAGACGCATGCGGTTGCATCTTCCTCCTCCGCTCCTCCGGATAAAGAGAGTAGAGCACAAGACTCTTGGGGACGGAAGGCTTGTGGTTCTGCAGCGTCTTCTCTGCAAGTGTCCAACGCTGCGGCTCTGCTGGGTCGTTATGACAGATCATTATGGGACTCACTGGAGCGCTTCAAGGACAGGCTCCCAAAGGAGGATCAGCAGGACTTTTCTGAAATCCTTCACGAAGGTGCTCTGGTTGCTAATCAGGTAATCAGCACTGCAGCAGATGGTGCGTCCCTGGCGGCTCACTCGTATGCACATGGCATCTGTGCACGACGATCTTCCTGGCTGCGCCTCACAGCGTTAAAACCAGAAGCACAACAACGCATCCTGAATCTCCCTTTTTCTGGCACTTCACTATTTGGTGCTCACACAGACGAAGAAATGGCGAGGATGAAGGCCGAGTTGGACACCTTAAAGGCGGTGGGCCTAGAAAAGAAAAAGGAGTTTAGGAAGAGGTACCGGCCCTACAATCGGAAAAGTTACCAGCAGAGGGTTCAAACCCCTCAATGGTCACAAAACAAACAGGGCAAATCCCAGTATCAAGGCCGCCGTTCCTCGAGAGGAAGAGGAGGACATCAACAGCAGTCCTCCTCTGCATCAAAAACTCCAGGGAAGCAATGAGTTTCTGCTTCCTCTAGCACCGTTGCACACTCCAGTGGGAGGAAGTATCTCAAGTTACATTCAAGAGTGGCGCAACATAACCAAAGATCAGTGGGTGCTAAATATACTAAAAATGGGTACACACTACGTTTTTGGACGTCCCCAAGAGACATTCCTCCTGTGAAATCTCGTCATCTACATATAGACCTCCTGCGTCAGGAAGTGTTGACCCTTCTCAAAAAACAAGCAATAGAAGAGGTCCCTCAAGCGCAGAGAGGAAAGGGAGTGTACTCCCGATACTTCCTTGTTCAGAAAAAGATCAACCGAACAAGTTCAGACCAATTCTGGATCTACGTTCTCTGAACAAGTCCATCAAAAAGGAAAAGTTTCGGATGTTGGCGCTCCACCAAATATTTCCACATCTAAGGAAAGGCGATTGGATGTGTTCGGTGGATCTACAAGATGCGTATTTTCACATCCCAATCACAGCACGACATCGCAAGTTCTTGCGATTCACGGTGGGAACAAGACATTACCAGTTCAAAGTCTTACCCTTCGGCCTAAAATCAGCTCCGAGGGTATTCACCAAATGCATGGCAGTGGTAGCGGCAGCATTACATCGCCAAGGCCTGTTCGTATATCCATACCTGGACGACTGGCTGCTGAAGGGATCCTCTCCTCAAATGGTGCAGGAACACCTTCGCACCTGCCTAGATCTCCTTCAGCGCTTAGGCCTGCATGTCAACCTGGACAAGTCGATCCTTCACCCAACTCAATCACTCCACTATCTGGGCGCCAACCTCAACTCTGACCTCGGAAAAGTGTTTCCTTCGGAGGAGAGATTGTCATCAATGAAAGACAAGGGCAACATCATCCTTCAGGCTTATCAGCCATCAGTAAGACTGGGTTCGATGGCCTCGTGCATTTTTCTCATACCCAACGCCAGATTGAGGATGAGACCGTTACAGCAAGATCTCGAGGACAAATGGAATCAATCCTCGGGTCAGTGGAACGACCGGATTGTCCTCTCTCCTGCAGCAAAGAAGTCCATTCTCTGGTGGCTGCAACCACAGAACCTACTGGTGGGAGTCCCTTTTCATCAACCTCTACCAGAACAATCTCTGATCACGGATGCTTCACTTCGGGGCTGGGGAGCGCATCTGGGTCATCTGCAAACTCAGGGCAGATGGACCAGCAGAGAACAGACATATCACATCAATATGCTGGAACTGCGGGCGGTTCATTTAGCCCTCAAAGCTTTTCAACCGTCAATTCAGATCGGATCGATCCTAGTGCAAACGGACAATACAACCACCATGTATTACTTGAACAAACAAGGTGGAACTCGCTCTCGCCCTCTGTCTCTCGAATCCCAGGCAATCTGGCACTGGCTGCTAGCCAGGAACCTATCGATCACGGCAATCCATCTGCCGGGAGAGCAGAACGTGCGAACAGACGCCCTCAGTCATCACTTCCAAGAGCAAGAAGACTGGGTGCTCAACGACGAAGTGGTGGCAGAAATCTTTCATCAATGGGGTCATCCTTCCATCGACCTTTTTGCAGACGATCAAAACAGAAAATGCCACGCCTTCGCATCCAGGTTTTACCGACCAGGAACGAGAGGGAATGCTCTTTTGATAGAGTGGTGAGGGACGTTTGCATACGCCTTTCCACCCCTCCCTCTAATTCCGAAGGTGGTGGCCAAACTTCTGCGATCCAGAATGAGGATGATACTCATAGCACCGGACTGGCCTCGCCAATGGTGGTATCCGGACCTTTTGCAACTCTCGGTTCGCCCTCATCGGAGACTTCCGTGCAGGCCGGACCTTCTCACCAGGATGGGAGGGAAAATTCTGCACCACAGCCTTCCCTCGCTCAGCTTGACAGCATGGCTCCTGAAGTCCTGCAGTACGGACATTTGTACCTCCCTCAGGACTGCATGGATATATCTGAAAGAGACACTTAAGTGACAGATTCCTTACCTTAGAATATCCCCAGGCGTCAGACTGGATCCGGAAAGTTTTTTGCGTAGCAGTACCCTTGCGCGTCGGTAGGCGGCGTCGTGCGGCTCCGCGTCCGTCGTCGGCGCCGTGATCGCCGGGATGACGTCGCGGGCAGTACTTAGGCGCCGCCCCTGCGCGCTGGACGTCAGTTCTTCTTTTCCGCGCCAGCAAGCGCAGATCCGGGAAGAGCAGTGCCCTGGTCATTTTTTGACCATACTTTTGGGTGAATTTTTTTACTGTTTTTCTATCAAGGTGTCGTAGGGATGCCCGGTTTCAAACGTTGCGGCGCCTGTGCTCGGATGATGTCCGTCACCGACCCGCATTGGGAGTGTCTCTTCTGCCTCGGCCGAGGCCACGACACGGAGTCTTGTACCGACTGCCAGGCCCTCAACCCGAAAGCTTTGCGAGAGCGGTCTCGAAAGCTCCTCGAGGCCCGGCATTCGGCTCCGCGGAAGCCCCGGTCGCGTGAGAGGTCCAGGGGTCGATCGCGGAGTCCACACCGGTCGTCGGCATCGAAGTCTTCTTCGACCGGTAAGTCGAAACACAAAAAGTCCAAAAGCATCATCGCTCTAGGACTTCGCCTCGCCGGTCTCGCGACTCGGCTGAGGCCCCTCCCGGCACCGTCCCCGCCCCCGCGGCCCCGGTCATGCCTGTGGAGTCGCCCCCGCCATACCCGCCCTTCCCGGGTTCGGGGGCGGATCCGGCCAAAGTGCAGGAATTCCTGTCGGCCATGGCCCGCCTCTTCGGGCCTCCAGGCCCCTCCGGTGCGCCTTCGGGCCCCGCGGGCCCTGATGGGGTTGCTCCGGCGTCGCCGACGGCTCCGGCCCCGGCGTCGCCCGTGCCTCCAGCCTCGATCCCGGCTCCGGCTTCGGCCCCGGCCTCGATCCCGGCTCCACAACCCCCATCGACGCCGGTCGACCTAACGACACCTCCGCCGGCGCCGATGTCTCCGGTGCCGTTCTCGACGCCGCCTGGGGCTCGAGGCGGCGTCGTTCCCCAGTTCCTTCCGGCTCCGGACATGGACCCGGACCGACGTCGCTCGACGCCGGTTCCGGCGCCGATGAGACCTTGGGTCCCAAATGTCCCTCCTCCCCCTTATTTTGAACCTGAGGAGGACCAGGAGGACTGGGAGGGGTCTGATGACCCTCTGACACAGCAGTGTCAGTACGATGAGGACTGGACAGAGGGTCTAGGGGATGCTAGTGGTCTAGACTGACACTGGCATGCTGTCTCCCCCCGTGGCTACGGAGGAGGGAGCAAATTTTGCAACGGTGTTGCGTAGGGCAGCTGGAGCCTTACATCTCCAACTCCCTGCTGTGGCGGTCAAGGTTAATCTCTTGACAGAGGTGCTTCAGCCGGCAGCCTCCTCTTCGGAGACTGTGCTGCCGTTTAACGACGCCCTCACTGACGTTCTTTTGGGCGCCTGGTCCAAGCCCAACACAGGGGCTCCTGTGGATAGGAACGTGTCCCGACGCCATCGCCCAGCTCCGGGCGACCCCCTGTTTCTCTCTGTCCACCCCACCCCTGAGAGCTTGGTTGTCCAAGCCTCCGCTTCCCAAACCGCCTTCCCTACCGCCCCTCCGGATAGGGAATCCAAACGCCTGGATCAATTTGGGAAGAAGGGTTTTTCTTCCTCCAGTGCTGGCTTGCGGTCCGTCAACACCGCTTGCCTTTTGGGCCGATATACCCACTCCTTGTGGGATTCGGTGGCGGATGTTTTGCCCCAGTGTTCTGAGGAGGTCCAGACACTGCTTTCCCGCGCCATTGCGGAAGGAAGGGATGCGGCCAAATATACAATTCGATGTGGCCTTGATACCGCCGACTCGCTGGGCAGGTCTATTGCAACGACGGTGGCGCTACGACGCCACGCCTGGCTGAGAACCACTGGTTTTCAGGGGATGTCCAGAATACTCTCATGGACATGCCCTTTGATGGAGTCGGTCTTTTTGGGTCCAAAGCAGACCATGCGTTGGAGCGCTTTAAGGACTCAAGGGCTACTGCAAAGTCCCTGGGCCTTTCTGCTACACGCCCTCCGCTGACTTCTGCTTTTCGCCCCTATCGTGGCCACGGTAGGGGCGCCCTTCACGTCAGCAGCCCAGCCACCGGCCCGCGCAGCAGGCGTCTTCGCGTGGCCGAGGACTTGGATTCCGCCGTGGCGGATCGGGCAACCAGCGTGCGGGTCAGGCCACCACCTCCAACCCGTCCGCGGCCTCCAAACCCTCCTAGTCCCTCCTTTCTGGTGCACAGCACGCCAGTAGGGGGTAGGGTCCGCCATCACCTTCCCCACTGGCGTACCATCACCTCAGACAGGTGGGTCTTGGACATTGTCCGAAGGGGCTACTCCCTCCCCTTCGAGTCCACCCCCCAGCCATGCCACCTCAATTCCACCGCATGTCAGGGGATCACTTGGTACTTCTGCAGAAGGAAGTCACGGCCCTCTTGGCCAAGAGGGCCATCGAGCATGTTCCGACCCCAGAAGTAGGGCGTGGTTGCTACTCCCACTACTTCCTGGTGCCCAAAAGGACAAGGAGGACATGCGTCCTATCTTGGACCTCCGGAACGTCAATCGCTTCCTCCGGAAGGAGAAGTTCAAGATGCTCACCCTAGCTCAGGTCTTGACTGCCCTCGACCCTGGAGACTGGTTGGTAGCGTTGGACTTGCAGGACGCATATTTCCACATCCCCGTCCTGCCGGCCCACCGGCGTTACCTTCGGTTCACGGTAGGCCCCGAGCATTTTCAGTTCACCGTGCTCCCCTCTGGCCTTACCAGTGCCCCTCGGGTGTTCACGAAAGTGTTGGCGGTGGTCGCAGCTCATCTGCGCCGGGTAGGGGTTTCAGTCTTCCCCTACCTCGACGACTGGCTGCTGAAGGCGGGCTCGTCCTAGGCAGTCGTCTCCCACCTCCAGACTACAGCCGAACTCCTGCACTCGCTGGGGTTCTCCATCAATGTGCCGAAGTCGCATCTGATTCCTTCTCCACAGCTCCTTTTCATCGGAGCAGTTCTGGACACGACGCAGTTTCGGGCCTTTCCTCCCGAACGGCGAGTCCGGGATATTCAGGCTATGATTCCGATCTTTCAGCCTTTATCCTGGGTTTCAGTACGGATGACCCTGAGGCTGCTGGGCCTCATGGCCTCCTGCATCCTGCTGGTCGATCATGCCAGATGGCATATGCGGGTTCTGCAGTGGGACCTGAAGTTCCAGTGGGCGCAGCACCAGGGCAACCTGTCCGATCACGTCCAGATCTCGGAGGGGACTGCAAAACAGTTGCAGTGGTGGCTCTCGAACCGGCAATGGGTCATGGGCAGATCCTCTCCCTTCCCCAGCCAGAGCACACAGTTGTGACGGACGCGTCCCTTCTGGGATGGGGCGGTCACATGGGAGAGGCGGAGATCAGAGGCCTCTGGTCTCCGGCGGAGTCCCGGCTCCATATCAACATTCTGGAGCTCCGGGCGATCCGACTTGCACTCAAGGCATTCCTTCCCTCTGTCAAAGGGAAGGTAGTGCAGGTGTTCACAGACAACACCACCGCCATGTGGTACTGCAACAAACAAGGCGGGGTGGGGTCGTGGACCCTTTGTCAGGAGGCTCTGCGCCTCTGGACATGGCTGGAACATCAGGGCATGTTCCTCATGGTTCAACACCTGGCAGGTTCGCTGAACGCCAGGGCGGACGAACTCAGCCGCAGGTGCATGATGGATCACGAATGGCGTCTTCACTCGGAAGTGGCGCAAGGACTCTTTCTACAGTGGGGAGAGCCTTGGTTAGATCTATTCGCCACCGAAGAGAACGCGCAATGTCATCAGTTCTGCGCGTTGGAATTTTCAAGGCGGCACTCGCTCGGCGACGCTTTCGTCACGAGTGGAGTTGCGGTCTGTTGTACGCCTTTCCGCCTATACCACTTCTACCCAGAGTGTTGAAGAAGATTCGGCACGACCGGGCCCAAGTCATTCTTGTGGCTCCGGACTGGGCTCGAAGAGTTTGGTATCCCGAGCTACTCAATATGAGCGTAGATCCCCGATCCGTCTGCCTCTTCGGGAGGATCTTCTGTCGCAGCAGCAGGGGACGGTCCTCCACCCGAACCTGTCCAGTCTACACCTGCTTGCGTGGAGATTGAGCGGCGGCAGTTGATTCCTTCGACTTGCCTCCCGAAGTATGTGATGTGATTCTGGCAGCCAGGCGTCCCTCCACTAAGGTGGTATACGCCTGCAGGTGGAACAAATTTGTGGCATGGTGCACAGCAAAGGCTGTGAATCCCCTTTCTGCCCCTCTTTCTGAGGTCCTTCTGTTCCTTCTCTCTCTGGCCCAACAGGGTTCTGCCCTGGGTACCATCAAGGGTTATCTTTGTGCTATCTCGGCCTTCCTCAGGCTCCCTGATCAGCCCTCCCTTTTCAAGTCCCCTGTTGTTAACAGGTTCTTAAAAGGCATTACACACCTCTTCCCTCCTGTTCCGTTTGTGATGCCTCAGTGGGACTTGAACTTGGTTCTTACCTTTTTAATGTGCGCTCCCTTTGAGCGTGGGCGCCAAAAAAGGTCGGGCGGTGCACAAGAGGACCATCTCCCGCTGGGTTACCTTGTGCATCAAGACCTGCTATTCTTTGGCTAAGAAGGAGCCTCCTGTTGGGCTGCGTGCCCATTCCACCAGGGCAACGGCTGCTACCACGGCCTTGGGCCGTGGTGTTCCGCTGCCGGTTATCTGTCAGGCAGCTACGTGGGCCTCGCTGCACACGTTTACAAAGCATTACTGCCTTGACAGTCAGGTCCGGAGGGACGGCTTCTTTGGCCGTTCTGTCCTCCAGGACTTCCTTGTCTGATCTTTGTTCGCAGACCCACCACCGGGGTTGGTATTGCTGGGGTATCTATTCTAAGGTAAGGAATCTGTCACTAACGTGTCTCTTTCAGATGCACAAGTTACTAACTTGTGTAACGATATATCTGTAAGAGACAGTAGTTAGTGACAGATTCCTACCGCCCACCCATCCTCCCCGTTCTGCGAACTGATTTCTAGGGTTAAGGACATCCCTTTCAGGGCCCTAGTATTTTTCAGACACCTGTGTCAGCTTCTTGCATGGCTCTGCGTTCCTGGCGCGGAAAGTCGTGTACAGAACTGACGTCAGCGCGCAGGGCGGCGCCTAAGTACTGCCCGCGACGTCATCCCGGCGATCACGACGCCGACGACGGACGCGGAGCCGCACGACGCCGCCTACCGACGCGCAAGGGTACTGCTACGCAAAAACTTTTCCGGATCCAGTCTGACGCCTGGGGATATTCTAAGGTAAGGAATCTGTCACTAACTACTGTCTCTTACAGATATATCGTTACACAAGTTAGTAACTTGTGCTTTAAGGGAGTCAAGGAAGCCTTCCACAAGATCATCATACTCTCTAAAGTGGAAAAGATTTTACTTGTGGTGTATCCGTAATGATTGGAGTCCAATTAACGGGCAAGAGGAGGTAATCTTGCCGTATTTACTCCATTTGGCCAAATCTGGTTTGAAATATTCTTCCATTAAAGTGCATTTGGCGGCTATCACAGCATATCGTAAATCACCTAACCAGCCTTCTTTCTTTCAGCTTCAGGTGGTTAAGGACTTCCTGCAGGGGTTGAAAAAGGTTTACCCCCCTGTTTGACCTCCTTCTCCTCCTTGGGAGTTGAATTTGGTACTGTCTAAATTGATGGGACCATTTGAACCCATTCATAAGTCTACATTGCAACACCTTTCTTGGAAAGTAGCTTTTCTAGTAGCAATTACATCAGCACGCAGAGTGAGTGAGATACAAGCACTCTGTTCTAAAGAACCCTATACGGTCTTCCACCATAATAGGGTGGTTATGCGAACTCACCCTTCCTTCCTACCTAAGGTGGTGTCAGAGTTCCATGTTAATCAGACAATTTCTCTACCCTCTTTCTTTCCCAATACATCCACACTAGCGGAAAGGTCTCTTCATTCGCTAGACCTCAAGAGGGTTCTCAAATTCTATTTGGATGCAACGAAATCCATTAGAAAAGCAGATCAATTGTTTATAAACTATGGTTCTGTTAGAAAAGGCTTCCCAACTTCTAAAAGATCCATTTCAAGATGGATAGTATCTTGTATAAAGTTGGCATACCAGATTGCAAATAAGCCTCTGTTTGCCTCCCCTAAAGCTCATTCTACTAGGGGTAAGGCTGCTACGATTGCATTCTTACATAATGTACCGATGGCCGAGATTTGCAAGGCGGCAACTTGGAAATCGGTCCATACGTTTACCAGACATTACTGTCTGGATTCTGACTCCAGAGCAGATACACAAGTGGGCCAGGCCTCCTTGAGGAATCTGTTCCAATGCTAACCTATTGGAGTCTGTATAGGCCTTATGGCATTTATGTATCTTGATGGTACTCTGTTTACTTGCCCGCAGGATGAGGGGATGGGCTTGCTATTCTATTCATGTGCTTATGACTATTGATGAGGATCCCCTGGAAGAGAAGGATAGGTTACTTACCTGTAATCCTAGTTCTCTTCCAGGGGTATCCTCATCAAAGTCATAAGCAACCCACCCGCCTCCCCGGGCAAGTGAACATGATTCATACATCTCTTTGTAAAAAGGTCTGCGGATATCCGCAAAGAACAACTGACCTAACTGTCACCCCTGAGGCATGATGGGAAGCTAGGGGTCATGGCTGCCTTAAAGGCACGGTGCCAGTTTATCTGAGTGGTTATGTGGGTTAGCTTTTCAGCTTTCTACACTAATGTTTCCACAATGCAGCCTATGTGCTGGCAATGTTTTCTTCATTATTCCTTGCAGGATTGTGTTGTCTGCTATGTATTAAAGCAGTTTTCAAAAGTTTCTTTCTCCCTGCTTTATTGGAATATGTTTATGTGCAAGAGAATTCCTTGCAACATTGCTCAGCACGTTTATGGGAGGCTACATTGTGTGTTTTTTATATATATATATGGATATATATATATATATAGAGCTACATATATGGTTTTCACATATATGTAATGTGTTTCCGGGGTCCCGCGCATGGGCGGGAATATTCATGTGCTTATGACTTTGATGAGGATACCCCTGGAAGAGAACTAGGATTACAGGTAAGTAACCTATCCATTTTCGTCGTCACACACACTCGTGCCACGTGTCTCCTATGCCCAGATTCCGGCCAGTAAATGTGACAATTCACGCGCTGTGAGTCACGATAGTCAGCGCCGTGTCCATTATATTGCACCAATTACTGCCACAGATGTTTGAGTCTACACAGCCAGAGCAGACGTCGGCAACAGTCTCACCGTGTGTAGGCCAGTGCGTAAGGGCCTGCACTCTATATGTGCCGGTAGCACGCCCTGTATGATGGGGGTGAGCGGTGGGGGTCGAAATCAACTGTCCCTCAGTAGCTTGGTGTCCATGGGGGAATATACCCAGTGCGCAGCAGGAGATATTAAGAGGCGCCAATGTTATGCTGTTTATATAACATTCACCGCGCCACTAAGCTTTTCCGTCGGTACTGCGCTACGCGCAGCAGCATCCAATGCAGTGTGGATGCAATCCAGCCGTCCCAGTCTTGGGGGCCCCGTGCAGGGTAGTTTTAAAGCGGTACTCACTGGGCGCGTAGCGTCGCGTTCCAAGTTCATTCGCTACACTAACCTTGGGTTTAGCGATGCCCTCGCCTTCTCTCTACTTCTGACGACCGTCCAGGGCGCCGCGCAGGCACCAAACAGCGATGTGCACACCGGGGAGGCAGCTCACTCGGCCGCGCCGGTCCGGTTCACTTATCCAGGGTGCGGCCTAGTGTGTGGCAGCCAGACGTCTCCCCGGCCGGGGCTCACGCAGCATGCACGCCGAACGCGCGCGTCCACACAGCGCAGGCCGCACTTCGGTCCAAATCTCCCAGCAGGTTTGAGGGCTTTCGGTGCCGTCTTCAGCGGCGATCTTGGGCACAGCTGTTCTTACCGCTATCTGGAAGCCGAATCGGGTGTTTCTGTGGCGATTTTTGCGTTGTGCTTTAAGGATTTATGCAGGATAGGAACATGACCGGAGGAGCTCGCTCACATTGCGGCCATTTCCAGGCATGGCTAGCTCCGCCTGCCTGCCAGAGTTAAGTGGGCCTTTCCTGGTAGCTCTCCCGTGCGCGAGCAGCTAGTGGACTGCCAGTGTGAGGACAGTCGCTGCCCCTGAGCCAGGTTCGCAGAGCCCTATTTTTAACGGATCAGAGCCCCACGGCACCGCACCCGCTTGAGGTGCTTAAAGAGAGGGCCTGTATATATATATTTTCAAACAAGGGTGACCCCATTACTGACCCTATTACTTTAGAGAACCTTGGGAAGTAGAGTCTTTAAAGTAAACAATGGTTCACTGGTAAATAAATTATTCAACAAAGTCTTCTAATATGTGAGACAGCCAACCGGAAAAAAAAACTTTTTAGCAAAGCATGTAAAGTAACAGACCAAGATAGCGAAAGAATCCTTTGCTATTTATTTCTTAAAAAAAGATCTGGTGCTCATGCTGTGAATAAGAAAAGAGGTGCAGTGCTGAACTAGGCAAAACAGAACCACGTGCATCACAATTAAAAAAGACATATGACTCCTGTATATACAAATATTCCACTGTCAAAGGACTCTATAGAAGTCTGGTGATGACGACGTTTTGACCACTTTAACTCTGAGGTTATCAGCAGGATGGGAGCTAGAGCACCCAATATTTGAAAATTTAAAGGAAAGGATCTGTGAAAGGCAATGCTTACAATCAATGGGCCTGCATTACAGTAATAACAAACCGTGCTTGCCTGATAAGGAGATGACTAAATCAGGTCTGGGGGTTCATCAGTCAATAGGAACCACATTCGGGGCTGAGAAATTGCCCTAAGCAGAAATGAAACAGAATTATGAAAGAAGGAAAAGAGAAAAGCAGTAAATGAATGATGGCAAGGCTGGTGGAATAATTACCTGTGAAAACCTATGGATTGCACAAAAGTATCCACTTATTTGTGCACAGAGCGAATTGCGGTAAGTAATGCTGGCCGGCCGGTCAGCAGAAAAGAACTGTAGCAGCTGCTAGCAAGTCCTTGATTCAGTGATGAATCAGAGCCCTATGAGGGGGCTAATTAGAATCTGGAAGTGAAACTTAATGCGCTTGAATCATGCAGTTAAAACAATGAATAGTTATCAATACTGTAGTGTCAATGATGACGGATTCATGACTCCCCACAGGTCATAGAAGAACCCATTAGGCAGAATGGAAGAGAACCGCTCTGAATTGTGCGGCCAAAGTTGGATAGTGATTAACAATTGTCGAATTACAGAGATCCCCATGGGTAAAATAAGAAACCAATTTATTGTGTTGTAATTTTTTATTAGCATTTTGCAAAAGTTCATCACAAGAACAGTAATGCTAACATCTTACAATTCATAATAGATAAATATATTAAAATAAGAAGGAAATACAAATGCGATGAATACTATTTGTTAATAAATAGAATACATATGGAGATAAATAATTGAACAGAAAGTAGAATAAGTAAAAGACTGAATATTTAGATAATGGAAGCAAATAGAGGAAAGAGAAAGAATAAATGCAAGGAATTAGAGAATAAATCACATTGTAACTTAACAAATATGTGAATTAAATATTATATGTATAATCAGATTATTATATATTAAATCTCTTTATTATTCTTGAACTAGCTCATATAAATGATAGAATACTATAAAGCAAATCAGAAAGGCAGAGTGAATATATGAGAGTAAAATATCTTATATAGGAAGTAATAAAGCATATTAATACAAAATAGAATAAGAACGGTGGAAAATGGAGTGTTATAAAATATAATAAGATTAATAAGATAAATGGAAAGAAAAGATAACATAAGATAATAGAGGATAACCAGGGGGACAAAAAGGAAGGGGTAAAAAGAAAAATCAATGTTGGACTAATAGTTATGAGTATCAGCATCGGAGGTATTACCACCAATATCGATACCACTATTCATATTCAAGAAAGGTGACCAAACCTGAAGAAATATGTCAGTTTGATTCTGAAGGTTGTAAATGACTCTTTCGTGTGATGCTGTGTGTATCATCGTTGTTAGCCATTCTTCTTGTGAAGGAGGAGATGGGGATTTCCAATGACATAAGATACATATTTTTGCTGTAGCCAATGCTGTGTGAAAGAGACGGCGTTGGGGTTTAGAGAGTTTTGGAGAGAGTCGCAGATCATGGAGAAGAATATTAGCAGGTGTAAGCGGGAATGCAAAGGCATTGTAGAGCGTAAGGTTTTACCCACATATGTCCAGAACGACTGTACCATTGGGCAATCACATATAATGTCACAATTGGTGTTAGAGCACCTCCAGCAATTAGCATGGGAGAGTAAACCAACCTTTTGTAGTTTTGCAGGAGACCAATGCCAGTCATGAAGGATCGTAAGGAGACAACATTTTAGTCTAGCTTCACGAGTTCCATTGTCTACATTTTCCATCATTTCCTCCCATTCCCCAGTAGTGTAGGATATTGAAAGCTGAGTCTGCCATTTGAATTGTAGCGTCTGTGATAAGGGTTGAGAATGAAGGTGTGTTGTAAAAACTTTGTAAAGGCCAGATATTACTCCTTTATGTTTGCCCCAAATATTTAAATATGATACTATTTGTGAAGTTTGAAGTACGGAAGAAGTTTGATCTAGTTGTTTTTTCAAACATTGTTTAAGCTGGATATATTTCAGGGACTGATGTATTGGAAAATCGAATTCTTCTCTTAATTGTGTGAATGATTTAAAATCACCATTGTGAAAAATTTGATCTAATGTTTGAGTACCCACTAATTTCCATAATGGCCAGGATAATACTTTCTTATTAATACGAACACTAGTATTCTTCCATATAGGTGCCTTTTCATGAATGTTTGGGTTTAAGGCTAATAATCGGTGTGCCCGTTGCCAGGATTTGAGCATAGCTGATAAAATTGGGTTTTTAGGTTTCTGACGACTAATTTTAGTACCATATAATGCGAAAATGCCTGGATCTGAGGATAAGAGGTGTCGTTCTATATGGACCCATTGTGGAACATCAGAAATGCCCAGTAACATATATGATAGTTGAGAAATTTGTAATGCTAGATTATAATGTTCAATTGATGGGAGACTCATTCCCCATAAGAGTGGTGAGCTTTTAATTTCGCCACGGCTAAACAAGGTTTTGCCGAACCCCATATAAAGGTTTTTATTTTGGAGTCTATAAGTCTCAACGTAGATAAGGGAATGTGAAGAGGAAGCATGCCTAAAGCATATAAAAAACGTAGGAGAGTAACCATTTTAACAGCTTGAACTCTACCCCACATGGAAAGAGTAAAGATTTTCCATTTATCAAAATCACGTTGCTTTTGGGCGATCAGCGGATTCAAGTTGTCTGTAATCATACATTCCATACCTTTGTTCACTAGTATACCTAAGTACTTAAGGCGCGAGGATTGCCAATGGAAAGGAAAGCCATGTATAGCCGCTTTTGTGGTTCCATCAGAAATGGGTAAGGCTTCACTTTTGTCCCAGTTTATTTTATAACCTGAGAAGGAGGAAAAATTGTCTATGATTTGGAGTAAAGATGGTAGGGAACGAAAGAGATTTGTGAGAGTAAGTAAAATGTAATCAGCGTATAAATGAAGTTTGGATTCACTTGTGGGGAGATGTATGCCCTCGACTTCATTCGATTGGCAAATAGTGGCCGCTAAGGGGTCCTTTGCTAAAAGAAAAAGAAGTGGGGATAAAGGACATCCCTGACGAGTTCCTCTCCGGATTGGAAATGGGTCTGATAACCCCCCACAGTTTACTTGCGCAGAAGGATTATCATATAAGAGTCGTACTTTTGTAATAAACTGATTCCCTAGTCCGAAGCGTACCATCACTTTGAAGAGATATTCCCACTCTATGCGGTTAAAGGCCTTTTCAGCATCTAATGATAAGGCTAATGCATCTTGTGAGAGGTTTTTAGCATACCATAGTGTATGTGCCAATGTACGTAAGTGATTCCTAGAAGAACGCCCTGGAACAAATCCCACTTGTGTTGAGTGAATTAAGACGAGTAGCTAGAATACTGGCAAATATTTTGATATCGCAATTCAGAAGCGAGATGGGGCGATAACTGGCACAAATTAAAGGGTCCTTTTCAGGTTTAGGGAGTACTGCAATTATTGCTTTGTTAGAGAGGGGACCTAAGGAATTAGCACGTTCAGCCTCCTGGAATGCAGTATGTAGAGAATCAATCACAGTATACCCGGTCCAACGATAGAATTCAGCTGGAAAGCCATCTTCTCCGGGGGCTTTATGGTATGGTAAGTTGGATATCGCTTGTGCAATCTCATCCCTGCTAATCTCTCCCTCAAGAAGGCCCCTACCCTCATCAGAAAGACGAGGGAGATCTACCTTTGAAAGAAAGTTAGTCAATCCTTCCGAGTCTATTTGCGCCTCAGGTGTGTAGAGAGATGTGTAAAAAGAAGCGAATTCATTTACTATGTCTTGTGGCCTAGTAAGAATACTACCTTGGGATGACTTAATAGCTGAAATGGCCATAGCTGCTTCTCTTTGTCGCAATTGTGCCGCTAATAATCTGCCTGCCTTTTCTCCTTGTTCGTAGTGCCTTGTTTTCATTCTTTGGGGGGCAAATTCTGCCTTAGAAGTAAAGAGTCCATTTAGTGCCATTCGAGCTTGTTCTAAAGATTTACGATTTTGTAAGGTTGGTGCTGTGGTATATAGGCGGGTGTATGATAGTATGTCCTGCTCTAGTTCTTTTTGTCGTGCAGCATTCCGTCTATTAGCCAATGCCGCCTCGCGCATTAATTGACCTCTAATAGTAGCTTTAGCTGCAGCCCATATCACTCTACTTGAAGTCACAGAGCCCTAATTTGTGGAGAGGTAATCTTGAAAGTAAGTTTGTAATTGAGATTTACCCTCAGGAGATTTGTGTCGCTGTATGTTCATGCGCCAGGGTTTGCGCCCTGGTCTAGGTATACCAACTTCCATAGCTAAGGAAACCGGGGAGTGATCAGATAATGCTGCTTCTAGGATGCAGGACTCTTGAATCGACTGGATCAACCCTTGGGATACTAAAAAATAGTCCAAACGAGGCAAGGTGCCATGGGTTGGAGAAGAGAATGTGTATTCAGTATCCGATGGGTGGGAGAGACGCCAATGGTCAATTAAGCCATTGTCTGCTAATATGTCTCCATTAGTGCCCTATTGGCTGCATTCTTTTTGTCTAAAGGGCCTGTTTTATCTAGAATTGTGTCTCTCACAATATTCCAATCACCACCTATGAGATACTGTGATGCACCTATCTCTGTTAGTAAACGGTTCAGATTGAGGAAGAATGATTTTTTTGTTCCTGTTGGGGCATAAACTGAACCTACGCAAATAAAAGTATCTCTTATAAGTAACTTGGCAAATACATAACGACCATCAGGATCTGTCCATGACTTTAATATCGTAACTTGGAGAGATTTGCGGATAAGGATCGCTACTCCACATTTGCGGGTGGGGCCTGTGTTTGTCGGTTCACCTTTCTGCACACTACTGTGGATCACTTTGCCCACCCAGTCTCTGCATAGTTTTTCTGATTCCAATGTATCTAAATGTGTCTCTTGAAGTAATGCCACATCAGTCTTTTTAGATTGGAGATATGATAGTACTTTTTTCCTTTTGATGTAATGAGTGAGACCATGTACATTCCATGTTAATACAGAAAGAGGGTGTGTATTTGTCATGTTGGACATGACTAAGGAGTACACATGAGTTTGAATAGGCTTTGAAAATAGGCTTATAAAATTTCAGAAATCAGAAGGGTGTCCTGAAACAATAAAATTAGAAAATAAAAAGAAATAGGTATGAGAGGGAAGGATGAGAAATGGGAAAGGGAACGCCTGGTTTTTAACAGAGATATAGATAGTCAGTTGAACAAAAAGTCTAAAATGTTGGAATAAGAAATTTGTAGATATAGTAAGATTGGGAAAAAAGGATGTGAGTAGAGTACGTAGATTGATGTATAATATTTTGAGTACTAAAAATACTAAACTATTAACCGCGGGTCTGTTTCTCCCAGAGCACCACCGCAGAGAGGAGCCCCGACATAAGGATACTAAGTACGGCCATTCCTAGAGAATGTATATATCTTGCTATAATGTAAATTATAATAATACATTAAATCTATTTGGAGTTATAAAGTATAAGTATGTATAAAGTATAAGATGAGAATTTCATTGAACTATGGTGGAGGTGACATCTTGCAAATATAATAAATATGGTATATATCAGATATGAGAACATTCATTATAATGTATAAATACATATAGGTTAGGGATTAATAGAATGAATATAATAAATATGCTAAATAGAATACATAAAGGAATAAAAATTGAATTAAACAGTATTATATAGTATTTCATAATATAACATCCTATTGAAACAATATATTCTAATATATAATAATGCAATATATTAAAATAACATTCAATTATATGAAATTTGAATACATTTTCAATTTTCAGTATATAGCCTGAAACTGGATAGTCAACCCTACTCTGATGATAAAAATGCAAGTAGTTAATACATTGTTCATCTTATTTTAAGTTAAATAAAATGAATTATTGTCATCAGCTAAAACCAAGTAGACTACTGCTGTCAGTCCGCATCTGAGGCAGGTTTAAGAGGAGAGCGGGATTTATCTCTGTGCTGCTCTTGTGTGAAAGCAGAGACAGTATGCAACGCTGAAGATTTGTCATCTTGGGTACGAACAGATCTTTCCAGGTCTCTTCCTCTATGCCGCGGATTGCTAAAATTACGCCTTCTGTTATCAAGTGATGGTTGTGAAGAATCCAGGTTCGCATGAGTTTGATCAGTTGAAGTGTCTAGTGTATCCATGTTTTGTATTTTCATCTGATCTAAAAATTGTTGCAAGTCTACTGGGTCATAAAAATCTCTAGAGTCTCCATTCTTGGTAATACGAAAGCGAGCTGGTTCGAATAGACCATATTTGATGTCCATTTGTCGTAACTGAGGTCTGATAGCGAGGAATGCTTTGCGTCTTTCGTTGGTCTCTTTAGAGAAATCTGCGGCCATGTGGATGACATGACCATTATGTGAGAATGAACCTTGCGAGCGTGCTGTAGATAGTAGATGTCTAGCTTGTTCATGCCTCAAGAAGCAAGCAATGAGTGGTCTCGGCCGAGCTGTATGATCCTTCTGTGGAGGGCCGATGCAGTGAGCTCTTTGTATTTCTAATGGAGGATCAAAGGTAATACCAGTTAATTTCGGAAGAACATCCCAAAGAAATAGTCTAGCATTTTGACCCTTAACGGTTTCCGGGAATCCAAAGAAGCAAATGTTATCTCTTCTACTATGATCCTCCAAGTCGACTAACTTACTGCGAAGGAATAAAATCTCTTGGTCCTTGTTTTGCACTGCGTCAAGACGATGTTCCACTGTTGTCAATCTCAGATCTAATTAGTCAGTTTTTGTATGAAATCCCGCAAGTTCTGTACTAATAGTTTTGGTTTCAGCTGCCAAGGATGATATGTTAGCATCCATGTCTTCTAGACTTCGACTGACAGTGGAAATTTCCTGTAAGATATGATTCATTGTATCACCTTGTGGAGAAGCATTGGCATTCTGAGGCGATTCTTTTGTAGAGGGAGCAGTCCCTTTCGCAGGCATTTTGCTTGGTTGTTTAAGAACTTCAGCAAATAGAAGTGGTGTAGAGGAATTACTCCCGTGTCTGTTGTTTGACATTAAGATCAAACCCCACAACAATGCGTAGACACGTGTTTTAGTCTTCTATACTGCTTCTCCAAAAGACACCTTTGTTAGGTGGTCTAAATTGTCGATTTTATTTCGGTGAAAATTTTTATTAGAGAGGATAAAACTTCAGAGGACGTTACTGACAGGAATCAAGACTGACTATTGATTCTAGTCGCGTCGCTTTGTTTTGCCTTTTTCTAATTAATTTATAATGTCACAAATGCCAGATAGCTTATAAGGCTTTATATGCTGTGTTAAACGTAATATTAGGCAATAAAATATGCTTAAAAATTACATTCCACTAGGCGAATAGATTTGCCTCACTTCATATGATACACAGTACTTCAGAATTGCCACACAGTTTTCATGACCGCCACTTCCACATTCAGGTAAATACACTAACTTTCCTCAAAGCTGTACTTAGAATTGAAAGTATACGTAGGAGGAATATTCCGAGGAACAAAGGTAAATACAAAGGCCTTGGTGTCCGTGTATGTGAAGACTGGGGGTTTCTGAGCTATTAAAGGCTAAATTACTTCACATTCTCCTCAGAATATGACCTCCTCAAATGGCTTGATATTACACATTAAATGTTGAATTTAGGCAGCAAAATATATCCGCAAATTTTTAATATTGCACTATGCAATTAAATTCGCCTCACTTTTGTTTAATTTTCATTATTGTAGGACTGTCGTGTGATTTCCCATATCTTTGCAGCGCTCTTTCATTAAGCACACTAGTTTTCCTCGTAGCTCCGCCCGTAATTCCAGTCAGACAGTGAAGGCGCGCTCAGAGGGGCGGAGGCAGTTAGAGGAACCTCGGCCTCTGCGCATGCGAGGACCGAGGATTCCTGAAGTAACGAAGGCCAGCTGACGTCGCGCTCACCTCAGGATGCTGCCACAACAGAAGAAGGCATTCCGGGCGCCGCACAGCCTCGAGATCCAAACGAAACATCTCCGCAGACTTCAGTGAAGCAGAATTCGTCAAAACGTCAGCCTTTGCGATGCAGGTACACGCAGTGCTTTCATCAAAGGCTCCCCTCTCGGCGGAGCGCACGACTTAGGCGGCCATCTTCTTTCGTGGCCAGACCACGCCCCCCGAAACCAATTTATTGGGATGGGAAAGGCTCTGTGATCCAAGTGGGCAAGAAGTGGTCAATTGGTTCACCTCGATGTGCGATTCAGAGATTTGGACCGTATCGGCAAAGTCAAGTGAGGGGTGGGAGCCAGCAACTGTCCTTGCTTCCACAGTAATGAAATAGCCCAGCTTGGGAAAGTAGAGGGCCGGCGGGGAAAAGTCACTGCGTGTCTCTGGAGGGGAAAGGTAACTTACTTAATCCTATGTGAACCCCAACAATAACCGCACTGGGAGTAAGTGAAGCCAGGAAAGATATAACTAGAGTGCTTGCACAAGGTCAGCAATGCTCATCCATGGAGGAAATTAGACCGCTGAAGGCAAAGATGTGGCTAGAGTGTTGTGACCGAATAGGTGTACGGTATGACATACAAAGCATGTGGAGGAAGGGGACTAGAAAGAGAAAGAGAGGGTGCACGCGATTGAGGGTTCCAGGCGCTTAGAGATTCTGTGGAAAGAGCAGCTTGAGCCCAGAACTGCATGGGGGCCGCTGCTCTTGGCTGCCTCTGCCTGGAGTAATCAACTGAGTACAGGTGGATTGGAGTCTGCTGGAAACATCTTGTGCATTGTGTGATTGCCATCCCTACCATTAGCTCTATACTAGACGGCCTTGCGTAGCCTTGGGTCTGTTCGTGCTCCCCTCATACTTGTTGGGCCATGGTTGACGCATTTGGCGCATCATCAGATGGCCTTTGTTGCGTGATCTACTATGCGCTTACCCCCATATGGGTAAACAAAACTCCAAACAGCCCAAGCTCACCTTCTCAGCCAGGAGATGTGCGGAGGCCTCAGATGCTGCCCCGGAGACCCTGCGACGAGAAGACGCTGAGGGACCTCTTTCCCTTCTCACTCCCCACCCCCAATCAGGACATCAGGAGTATGTTTACTGAGATTAAACGGAGCCTTCACATTATTGGCGCGAAAATTGACACCATTACCACCAGTTTAGACCATATGCATATGAAGCAATGACTGAACAAGCATGGTGGGCACCTTGATTATTTTCAGACCCGAATATTGGAAGTTGAGGACTCCCATGCTTTCACTCGTGAACATTGTTTGCTGTTGGAAAAAGTACTGGAGCTCATCAAGAATGAAGACCTGGACGCTAGATCCAGTAGAAACAATATCCGCATACTAGGAATCCCTGAGACTAATGCAATGATAAAATTGGGACTTATGTTGAAACTATGCTCCGTTCCCTGTTTGGAGACCGCTCATCCCCATTATTTGTGGTTGAGTGGGCACATCGATCTCTAGGCCCTCTAGAACTTCAGCACAGCCGATAGTGGCTCATTTGCTCAACTACAAGGGCAAGGACACAGTTTTAAAATGGCCTGGGAGTGCAAGGAGGTGCAGTGCCATTGGAACTTGATCTCTCTATATCCAGAGTTCACACAAACTGTGCAAGCCGCATGCCAAGAGTTCCTGCCAGCTAAGTGTCTCCTCTGGAAAGCTGAGATATCATACTCCTTAATCTACCTGACCAAACTCTGCATCCCTCTGAATGGTAAATTTCATCTTTTTACGGATCCTAAGGCCGCTTGTGACCTCCCGGGGAACGTGTTCAACCCAGCTGAAGGCAAAACAGGCTAGCGACGGCAATGGTGTTTAATGACAGCACTCCTGCCTTGCTGCATTGGCAACTTGTGGCACTCCTGGCCTCTACTGATGTGTGGTTATCTTGATGTATCTACAATGCCCCAGTGGCACTTCTATCTTCCCGAGCCCAGCTGAGGACTGAGAGCGTCTTCGGCCTAACCGCTCCGGCATTTTTGAGCAGACGCGTCGAGTCGGGCTAAGGACGAGCCCCCACCCTTGCAGCCCACGCATTAAGTGCACTGGGTGTGGTCCGGTCGCCCCATGAGAGTGAGCGGGGGAGCCGGAGAAGCACGACGCGGCTAAGAGCGGGGGATCCTGAAGAGCAGGACTTCGGGACCGCAGCAATCGGCGGCTGCAGCTCAGCCTCCCTGGCACTGGGCGTGACCGGTCCTCCCGCTGAGAGTGTGGCTGACCCGGAAGCGGCGGGGCTCGCGATAACGTCACGGCTAGTCTACCAACTTTGGAGCTGGCGGAGACGTGCCTCAAGGGGTCAATGCCTCCCCTGCAGAGAGCTACGCATAGCAGCAGCCAAAAGGTTCCCGCCCTGCCAGAGCCTGTCAATTTTCTCGGCTCAAGCTGGCTGGGATTCTGGGCATCGTAATCAATCTCCCCAGGTAGAGGCATTGATCATTTTCGAAGTGGGCAAAACTGTGAGCTGTGCAAGCCCAATTAGCACAGCAACCCACTCCGCGACATTGCCCTGGAAAATCAAAGGTTTGATTACGCAGTAGCTGGCCCCGTGGGGGTCGTTCACACCAGGCTATAAAAAACTACAGTTTGCAAAGGCAGGCAAGAAAGAAAGTGACCGCTTGGGGGCAAGGAGCAGAATTGACCTTGCATCACTGGACTACTGAGTGTTAGGAACAATCCCTGTTGGTGCATATAAAGGGCGGCAGCAACCCGCCTCGTGACAAGGGTCAACAGCACGCCTATCAAGGGAAGATGGCCATGATGATGGACCTCAACAGGGGAGCTAGGCGAATTGCTGCGGCAAATCCGGGCAGTATCCATGGTGCACGGGACCGGCTGGCTGCAGATGCACATAAAGGGGGAAGCAGATAATGGGGCCGGCCAAACGACAGAGCCCTCTGTTCGACCAGCGATCCAGAAAAGGAACAGGGCCCCAGCGAAGGCACCAAGGAAGCCTGCGGCCAAGAAGGTGGCCAGAGGGGACGACCTGCCGCCTGTACCCACTCCGACGGCGGCAGGGCTGAGCAGAACTTACAACGCAACAAGTGGTGAGCATATTTGCGCGATTGTGCAGCAATGCCTGAAGTCATTTATGCCATTGTTATTTAGTGATACAAAAGGGGATGATGGACGGAACGTTTGAGCCAATCAAACACTCACCCCCAGTCAACTGATCTGGGTTTAATCCATCATCATTCTTTAGCTCACTCCACCACCCCAGTTCAGACATGGCCATATGCAAATCAGTCTGACCCTGTGCCTCATGGGAACAGTCCAGCCCGAACTGCCAAGCCATGTCTTCCTGGACCGGAAACAAGCATCCTAGGACCGGTTTCTGGCATTCCAGCCGTCATCAGCCAGGCTTGCTTGAATCCAGTGGCAAAGTGAGCAAGGGACCCACGTCTGGGCATACCCCGCCAACTTAGGGCGAACAAAGCGATACAAAAGGGGATGATGGACGGAACGCTTGAGCCAATCAAACACTCACCCCCAGTCAACTGATCTGGGTTTAATCCATCATCATTCTTTAGCTCACTCCACCACCCCAGTTCAGACATGGCCATATGCAAATCAGTCTGACCCTGTGCCTCATGGGAACAGTCCAGCCCGAACTGCCAAGCCATGTCTTCCCTGGACCGGAAACAAGCATCCTAGGACCGGTTTCTGGCATTCCAGCCGTCATCAGCCAGGCTTGCTTGAATCCAGTGGCAAAGTGAGCAAGGGACCCACGTCTGGGCATACCCCCGCCAACTTAGGGCGAACAAAGCGATACAAAAGGGGATGATGGACGGAACGTTTGAGCCAATCAAACACTCACCCCCAGTCAACTGATCTGGGTTTAATCCATCATCATTCTTTAGCTCACTCCACCACCCCAGTTCAGACATGGCCATATGCAAATCAGTCTGACCCTGTGCCTCATGGAAACAGTCCAGCCCGAACTGCCAAGCCATGTCTTCCCTGGACCGGAAACAAGCATCCTAGGACCGGTTTCTGGCATTCCAGCCGTCATCAGCCAGGCTTGCTTGAATCCAGTGGCAAAGTGAGCAAGGGACTGGGGGAGAATGTTTGCATTGTCAGCATTCCGTCCATCATTTGTTTGCTGTAACACTTTTCGCCCTAAGTGGGATGGGTATGCCCAGACGTGGGTCCCTTGCTCACTGTGCTACTGGATTCAAGCTAGCCTGGCTGAAGAAGGGTGACATACCCTGAAACCGGTCCCAGGATGCTTGTTTCCGGTCCAGGGAGGACCTGGCCTGGCAGTTCGGTCTGGACTGTTCCCATGGGGCACAGGGTCAAGACTGATTTGCATATGGCTGGGTCCAAACTGGGGTGGCGTAGTGAGCAAAAGAACGATGGATTTAACCCCGATCTTTTGACTGGGGGAGAATGTTTGCATTGTCAGCATTCCGTCCATCATTTGTTTGCTGTAACATTGTTATTTAGTGGCCAGGGCACTCAGGACCTGGGGGCTGTAGACGCTACACCACAAGGGGGGGGGTTTCAGGGCTGCCATGGCATCTTATCGACCCGGGCAGCGCGCGGCATCCCCATAGAGGCGTGAGGTAGTGCAAACGTAGCGAGCAACCAAGACAGAACAGGTCAACCCCCTGAGGCATATACCAGGCAATCACCAGGACCTGCGTCCTTGCCCACGAGGGCCACCAGGTTGGCAAGTTTCATTCCGTTAGTAAAGGAGAGGATATGGAGAAAAGAGTTCATAGATATCTTCTCATTGTTAGAGATACAGCTAGATGGGCTGGACTTAACTTTGTGTGATAAGAAGGATGAGGACAGGAGGGAGAGGCGAAAGGATAGAAAGGAGAGGACCTTCGATAACTGGCTGGATGCCTTCAGAATTATGGCCTGTATTATCATGGAGAAATTTCCACAGAAGGCAGTGGATTTGTGGCTGTATGAGGCCAATATCCACGGGGCGCATAGGCAGTTCCCAGGGGAAGCATGGTTAAAATATGATAAGGGTTTCAGGTTGAAAATGCAGACCCACCAAGAGATGGAATAGAACGAGGAAAACGTGTCTGGTTTCATACATAAAATGATGGTGGCTAAGGAGGTTAAAACATAGGCGGGGAAAAGGGAGCAGCCCTTTCAGGGTTCCTTTCACAAAAGCAAAAGGAGGTTTTTTCACAAGCCCAAGACATACAATAACTGGAAACCCCCGTCTACTAGCGGGCCGCCAGCCATATGCTGGAAATACGAGGCCAATGAGTGCAAATGGGGTGCGTCTTGCAAATTTCAGCACATATGTTCCATATGCGGGGGAGGGCACCCAGCAGCCGGATGCAGATGCATGAAAGAGCAGCGAGGGGACAAGAAGGAGAGAAAGAAGAAGCAATAAACTGTCACAGGGGCAGCGGGGGGACTAAAGGAGTTGAATAGCTACCAGCTAGCCACATCCCCCATCAACACGCACCAGCTCAGGCGGCTAGCTAACAAATACCATAACAAAGAGAGCGCAAGGACGCTAGTGAAAGGTTTTGAAGAGGGGTTTGTTATACCGTGTGTGGATCCCTTGCACACGGGCTTCGCCAAAAATTTGAAAGCAGCGTTGCAGCACCCAGAAATAGTGAGGCAAAAAATTGCCAAAGAAATAACCCTAGGTAGGGTCGAAGGCCCCCTGCCACCCCCCTCCTCCCCCCCTCCCGGTACCAGAGGGACTAGTGATATCTCCATTGGAGGTAGTGCCCAAAAAGGAAGCTGGCCCGTTCAGACTCATCTTTCACCTCTCTTTTCCGGAGGGGGAGTCCGTCAATGATGGCATTAGCTCGGAGGTGTGCTCAGTGGGCTACGCAACAGTGGACAATGCCATTGACCTAGTGCGGGCGGCGGACCCTCATGGCCAAAGCGGACATTGGGTCCGCATTCCGCCTCCTCCCAGTCCACCCCGAAAGTTTTTACCTGCTGGGTTTCCAATGGGAGGGAGGTACTTATTTTGATAAGGCAATGCCAATGGGATGTGCAGTATCCTGCGCATATTTTGAGCAATTTAGCACCTTTTTGGAATGGGCCCTGCACAACCGGCATCCTACAGGGTCTAAACTGCACTACCTCGATGACTTTTTGTTCGTAGGCCCAGCGGGGGCAGCGACATGTGGGGAGACCTTGGCAGCATTTCAAGACCTAGCGGGGGGAGCTGGGAGTCCCCCTGGCGGGAGAAAAAAACAGTAGGCCCCTCCACACAGCTCATGTTTTTAGGGATTGAGTTGGACTCAGTTGCAGGAACGTCCAGACTCCCAGAGGAGAAAGTAAGAGAATTCAGAGACGACATCAGAAACTTACGTGGTAGGGAGAAAGCAACTCTTCGGGAGTTGCAGTGGCTTATTGGGAAGCTCAATTTCGCGGCCAGAGTCATCACCCGCTGGGAGGCCCTTTGCCAGACGTCTGACTCAGTTAACTGCAGGGCTCACGCACAAACACCATCATGTTAGGCTGGAGGCAGGGGTCAAACACGACCTCGTCATGTGGGACACATTTCTAGCGGATTTCAACAGAAGGTTGATTTGGAGAGAAGGCTCGGTGTCGGCCAGACAGATTGCCATGTTCACAGACGCATCTGGCAGCCCAGGTTTCGGGGCGCTGCTTGGGGCCAAGTGGTGCACTGGGCTATGGCTGGACAGCTGGCGGAAGCAGGGCGTCACCAGCAACATCACATTTCTAAAGCTGTTCCCCATTACAGTTGCCCTGGTGGTCTGGAAGAAGGAATTGAGGGACATGAAGCTGATGCTCTGGTCTGATAACAAAGGGGTGGTGCAAGCGATTAACAGAGGGACAGCCAGGTGCCCTGACACACTAAGGCTAATGCGGCGCTTGGTTCAATTACAGTTGGAAGGGAATATAGAGCTGTACCAGGGGTGGAGAACAAAGTGGGGGATGCCCTCTCCCGGGCACAGATGGACAGATTCAGGGAGCTGGTCCCGGGGGCAGAAAAAAGAGATTACGCCTTTTCTGGAGGACTTATGGTCCCTGGCGGAACGGACCTGTCGATACTAATAGATCAAGCTCTTTCCCACGACGCGGCCAAGCGATACAGGATATACGCAGGGACCCAAGCGATACAGGATATACGCAGGGACAGTGATGCGAATAGGAAATATACAGTCACAAGGCAACGTAGGCGGGACAAAGAGGGCAGTGAAGCAGTTCATCCAATGGCCATTTATGAACAGAAAGACCAGGTCCTGGGCCCAAGCTCACCTGTCGGCAGTAGCACACTTTTCCAAGTTAATCACGTGGCAGGACCCCACTGCCTCCTACTATATCAAAGCAGCAATGAAGGGTTGGAAGCGCACAGAAGGGGTGAAACCAGATAACCGTAGGCCCATGGATTTCAATAAATTGGTCTTGCTAATGGATGCGCTGAGGGAAATAGTAAAAGACACATATGAGCTAAACCTGTTCAAAGCAGCTTTTGCAACCGCATTCTTTGGGGCATTTTGGCTCAGTGAGCTAGTGGCCCTGGCTAGGACAGGCCCCGCGGAGCATTGCCTTCAGGCGGCTGACATCAGGCCCTGGGTGACCAAAGTGGAGCTGCGGTTGAGACGGTCAAAAACTGACCAGGGCAGCAAAGGGGCAGTAGTAAGGTTGGAATGCATCAGGGACCCTGATTACTGCGTAGTATGCTGCCTACTGACTTGCATGGCATCCAGGCCGGCGGCGGAGGGCCCCCTGTTCAAGCATGAGAATGGTAGTCTCTTGAGTAAATTCCAGTTCTCAGCAGTGATGCGCAGAGCCCTGGGCAGGGAGGCCTCCGATAGGGGCCTTTGGCTCACATTCATTTAGGGTCGGGGCGGCAACCACAGCAGCCCAACATGGGATGTCTGAGGCAGGGATTAAGGCCATCGGCAGGTCGCGGTCCAAGGCATACAGGAGCTACGTGAGACCTCAGCTGCTGTGAACACCCACGACAACACACAGGGCTACGTGGCGCCTGACATTCTTTTGACATTGTAATTATTGCCTCAGCAGGACGGTGACGCCCCCGGCTGGTATGGGTGGTGGGTCACTCTTTTGTTTCCCGGATGAACTCATGGTGGCAGCGGGAAGGCCACAGGCAGAGAGGCGGGCCAGTCAACACATGTGTTCAATGGTGGGGTCGCCCTGGAATGAGATGGGACCAGCTACCAGCGGTGCTAGAGGACCTGCGCAAGGACACAGCTTGGCACCCGGACGTATTGATAATTCATCTGGGCGGGAACGATTTAGCACAGCTGGGGAGAAAAGAGCTACTCCTCGCCATCCAGGCAGACCTAACGGAGGCAGCACAGGGCTTTGGGAGCACCATCATCATGTGGTCTGAGCTGATTAGCAGGCTGGTGTGGCATGGGGCAGAGTCGCATAAGGCGATAGAAAACTCAAGAAGGAAACAGAATATCGCTGTAAGCAAATTTTGCAAGACCAGCGGCTTGGAGAGTGTTAGACATGGCTTCATCCACCCAGGCCGCACAGAGCTCTATGGGCGGGACGGGGTCCACTTATCGGAAGAGGGGATGTGCATGTACTGGAGCAACCTGTGGGGGGCAATGTCTTTAGCGAGCTGCACATAAGGAGCAGCAGGCGATAAAAACTGACAACACTGGGAGGGAGAGCCGCAGGAAGACGGAAGCCTCCCTGGCGGCGTGGCGGAAACGAAGGGTACATTGGTTTAGTTATGGAAGCACAATTTCAGGGCGGTGTGTAGAAGGAGGGCCACTCACTTTGGGATGCCTTACAGCAGAGTGAGTAGGCCTGCCAAAAAGGGGTAGCAAACGGAGACGGCGCTCGCAGCCCAGTGCCCGCCAGACAGCAGGGCACAAAAGAGACTAGCAAGGTAGCGATTTGGGGCCTAACTCCGGGGAGAGGCTACCCCCCACACGCAAAGGGGCGTGGAAAACAGAACAATCTACGAACTGTCAGGTTGATTTACGACCCTAGGATATGCAAATGAGCAACGACAAGCAAGTGATTTATGACCAACAAATGATTTATGGCTGATGATGTTTAATCATGCAGAATGATTTATGACAACAAAAATGATGACTGGTTGTGACATAATGATTTATGATGCACCAGTGATTTAAGACCCATGATTTATGATGACCAACTAACGCTGTATGATACCCAATTTGCAATGGTTCATGATGATGATTTATGACCCTGGCCACAAAAAGGGTGTCCAGGGAAATTTACCTATGTATGAGGTATCTAATAATTAATAAACTGCGGCCAACAACGACCACAAAATACGACTGTTGGCTGTGTTTGGTAATACAGATGCATAAGAGTGCGTGCCATCCTGGAATGGGCACAGTGCGGGCATGATGAAAACCCTTAATGCAAGCACTCAACCAGTTGTTTCGTCGTAAGAGGTCGTGGGTAGCTAGGACTCATCAGATTCCCCAGAGTAAGGCCTCTCCTGAAGGTGAGACTAGGGGTCACGGTCAGGAATGGAGCAAGACACTTGTCTGTCCTGAGTATATGCCAATGTTTATGCAATGAACAGTAGCGCTTATTGGTATCAGGATGGTAGTTAGTAACCAATCTAATGTTATCTGTCTTTTCGGATTTGCTCCTATGTACAGGCTTCAGTGTATATTCACGTGACAGTCTTCGTGCCCGCTGTGCTGCTTTATCTGTTGTTTGCATACTGTATCCCCGTAAAGTGAATCTCCGTTTCATATCCAAAACGGGAATATGCGATGTTACATCGCATGCGGTACTACGCATGCGATTACAACGCGGTCGTTACAACGACCGCGTTGTTACAACGCATACCATTACATCGCAAGTCGTTTCTACGACTTGCTGTAGGGGGCGCGCTGGATTTAGGAATAGTATAATTTACTATTCCAACTCCAGTGTGCGCAACAGTAGGAAAGGTGTTGGAATAGTAAATTATAATATTCCTTAGTTTAGAGCGCCCCCTACAGCAAGTCGTAGAAACGACTTGCGTTGTAATGGTTAGTGTTGTAACAACGCGGTCGTTGTAACGACCGCGTTGTAATCGCATGATGTAAACTCTGCTTCCCCGTTTCATATCCAAAACGGTTTTGTCAAACTCACTATTCTCTGTACATTTCTCCGTGCTCCGACCATTTCCCCATAGGGGATAGCATTAATTTGGAAATTTAGGATGGCAACTGGTAGCATGAAGTAAGGCGCTACAGGATGTACTCTTTCTGTACATTTTACTGCTAATCCTGTCCTCAGAAGCATAGAGTTCTACGTCTAGGAAGACAATATGATCTTTATTATAGTGAAATGTAATTGTGCGGTTATAGTCATTGGAGTTAAAATATACAAAGAAACTCTCTAGTTCTTGTATAGAACCTGTCCATATTAGTGGACAGTCATCAATATACCTCCCCCAATAATGTATGTGGTCAATCCAATGTGAGCCTTGCGGTCCCCAAATCCGCTCCCCCCTCAAACCTTCCCATGAAGAGATTGGCAAAAGACGGAGCGAACCTCGAACCCATTACAGTCCCAAGTAGCTGTCTATACCATTTGTCATTAAACAAAAACACATTGTTTTCAAGAATCAGTTTCGTCATGGTAAGTATCATTTCTGTATGGTCAAGATATTCAATTGGTCTCTTGTTTAAAAAGGATCTTAATGCTTTCAATCCCAGATCATTGGGGGTTTTTGTGTAAAGAGAGACTACATCCATAGTCACTAATGTCATCCCAGGTTCCCATGTTACATCATTAAGTAGATTCAAGATGCACTTAGTGTCTTGTATATATGACGGCAAATTCTCGACATATGGTCTTTAAAAGGGTCAACAAATTGCGATAGTCTTTCCGTGGGACCCCCTATCCCAGATACTATCGGTCTACCCTTGGGATTCACAGGATTTTTGTGAGTCTTGGGGAGGGTGTATAAATACGGAAACCTTGGGCGGTCAATGAGTAAATACAGATATTCGTTATTGCTAAGTAACCCCATGTCCCACCATTGTTTGAGTTCTTTGTTGATCTTAACTGTTAATGCCTTTATCGGATTTCTGTCCAATTTTTCATAGTATGTCTCGTTATTAAGCTGTGACATTACTTCATTGTCATAATCAATCTTGTTCATCAAAATTATGTTTCCTCCTTTGTCTGCTTCTCTTATTATTAATTCCTCATTCTTCCTCAGAGTCTTTAAGGCATGTCTCTCTTGTGTCGTTAAATTGTCACACCACAAGGTCACCCTCCTCTGTCTGTTTCCATCAATAATTTTGTCTATTTCATAGGTCATTGCCTTATGAAACACGTCCATACTGTTTCCTGATGTCAATTGGGGAGTCCACTTGGATTTATTCTTAAGTCCACTATCCTTGCTCAGGTCTGTACTGAGTTCAGGTTCCTCTAGTAGCTTGGTCATGGTCATAGGATCATCCTCACTGTCAGTCAGTGATAGTAAGGTCTTGGTGTCATAAACATCCTGACTGGTCAAGTTTCTCATTGTGATCATCACACTAGAATGAGAGGCTTTAGTTGGGTTTGCAGCAAAAAACGTTTTTAATTTAAGCAATCACAACTAGTCACAGGGCAAAAACCCAAACCACGTTTTAACAAAGAAATCATTTCTGGGGTTAAGGCAAAGTCCGAAAGATTAACAACATCTATTTGATTTGAACTTTCCAAACACCCTGTGTCTATTGCTTCTTTCAAGAGCGTATCCTCATGCCCTTTCTTTCTTTTGTGAGACCCCTGTCCTCTTGCACCTCTTCCGGTCTTTGTGTATCTATATCTCTGCGCCTTGTACCCATATCTCGATTGCCATCCTTATCCTGCGTACTTCCTTTAAAAAACTATTCTCTACATCCTGATTGGAGGGGCCCTCTCCTGGGTCTTCACCTTCACTACTGGATAAGTTACTGGAGGATGTAGTTGCCTCGCTAGTAACCAAGGAACCCTCCTTCCTTCCTGGGCCTGAATCACTGTTGACTAAATGGTCAAAACGCTTCGCAAATGTAAATATTCGCCCATTCTTATAGTCTATCTCGTTGCGTTTAAGTTTCCTTGCTTTTCTAAGTTTAATCTCTTCCAGTAACCAGCAGACCAATCTAGCTCCTATGATCTGTGAAGTTCTAAGATTTGGTGGCCACTCTGGCATTCATGTCAATTGGTCCAAGTTGATACTTTTCTCACTCACCTCAGCAATAGATCATTTTACTGCTGAATATCCCTTGCAGTGGGCTGAGGGGCCAGTCTGATCTACGGGCTTCTGGATCAGCACGACATTGACCACATTTGGAAAGATAGTTATAGAGTCTATTAATGACTTGGCTTGAGGAGCAGTTGCCAATTTGGACTGACTGCTTCTTTCTATGGCAGGTAGTATCGCTATTGCGAAAATGATTGTACACCTTAAATTTCTATACTTGTTCATTAACATTCCCATGCCCCTCCCAATGAATTTTTACAACCGACTCTGCTCACAACTTGTCTGGCCTGGGTTAACTGGGACCCACTAACTCTTTCCCCTTTGAACAAGGCGGCCTGTGTGCTCCAGATATGGAACTCTACTATTACTATGTGCAAGCACAATTTATGCATTACTGGATCTACCCTAACGCTTTCCAGCCCCACTGTGCTGTTGAAGCAGATCGTGCGTCACCCTTCCCATTACACACTGTAATTGATCTGCATGTCTGTCGGACGCGAGCGAAAACTATACCAGTATTTGTAAAGCGCGAACAATGACCCAAGGGTGTCAAGGCACTGGGGGCCGTCGGGAAGATTAAGCGAGCTATTGCCCAGAGTCACATGGTGCTGGGTTAACCTGCTGCCGGTGCCGGGTATCGAACCGTGAGTCCCCGTGTTCCGGAGTCAGCCGCCCTGGCCGCTGCGCCACACCTCTTCCCTAAAACTGACACTGTAGACTGCACAAATAGGGCGTGGGACCGACTGCGATTTCGAGCACGTATGCACTTTCTTTACTCGCCCAATATACCCATAAAGGGCCACCCCATCTTTACTTGCCCAATATACCCATAAAGGGCCACCCTCTATTAGCAGCAGCAGTGAATGATGGGGTGTGCCGCCAGCTCGCCCAGCTGCAGCTTCTCATCAAGGGCGATCTTTACCCTGACGAACAATTCATACCACTACGGCACATACTTGCACTCCCACAGCACACCTCACTTGACGTCCTCACATCCCACCGATTCCGAGTGACCTTCAGAACTCAACACAACACTTTTCCCAAAGCCTCATCCACCCTCCATACACTTGACATGTTATTGACCAATCTATCACCCCATAGGCTGATAGGCGCCTCTAAATGACTATGCATACCAACTCACCTGTGTTGCTCTCCCAGGGCCTGTCTTAGTTGGGACGCGGAGCCTGACCCCCCTCCACCTCTCACTGCAGAATAGTGGCAATATTGCTACACACTGACTAAGGCACTCTCCCCCAACAGCAGACTGTGCCTGTTGCAGCTCTGTTTCCTCCACAGGATGTACTGCACCCCCACCCATTTGCAGCGTATGGGCCTCTCCGAGGACAAGCAGTATTGCAGATGCGAAGCAGACAATGCCTCCTTGCTTCACCTGGCGTGGGGCTGCCTCGCAGTGGGTACTGTGTACAACGCCATTGCTGCAGTCACTGACTACCACCCCCGCAGGACTCCCCTGGTAGCCCTATTAGGCTATGTGAAGGAGGTTCCTAATGGGGTCAGACTCCTACTGGCAATGCTGCTGCTTTTAGCAAAGCGCAGAGTTGCGGTCCACTGGGGCCGTAGCCCCGCCCCTCAGCTTGACAACTGACAGCACTATGTGCCCTGTTGCCACAAACAACTCACCCTATATTGGGATTTAATGCCCCTGCGCTGCTGCCCTGCAGACGTTGGCCCTCCTTTTCCAATGATCTCTGCTCACTCTCAGACCTTACCACAGCCCCTGATGCTCCTGCCCCTATCAGTAGCGGTTCTCCGGGAGCGGATGGAGGGAGCGGGCGGGCAAACAGGTTGGCGAGCGAGCAAAATAAAATTTTTAAATTAATACTTAACTTACCTGAATGTGACGCGATGCAACATCATCCTCTGGTCCTCTTCTCTCTGCCGGAACTGGCAGCAGCAACTCCCTTGACCAGTCTGGGTGCTGCTCTCATGCAGCATGAGAACAGCGCCCTGATAGGAGGAAGCAGCCTCACTGGGCGCTCCACAGCGCTGTTGAGGCTATAGCTTTAAAGTACGCATGTGTGGCTGGCAGTCTCAAGACGGCCGGACAAAAACACATTCACACTTTAAACAGTGCCATACAAGCCCACCCTCCTCCCTGCTGAGTGACATGCTGCTGTCACAGTGACAGCGCCCCCTATATACCAGCTGTTTCATACTCCGACCATCAGGGTATGTGCCCCTCTATGGTAGATGGCCCCTGGCTGATACACGCCCCGCTTTTAAAATTGGATGATTCACACTCCACTTGCGGTTTTCTGTAAATGTGAATCTATGGAAAAAAACCTGAACTCCATGCCACCACTTATGACGGTTATTAAATACTGATATGAAAACTCTGACATAAAATTTGCTCTGCCTGTTTATTTTCTGTACCTTTACTACGCTGTTTTGTTTTGGATGCTTTTTGCAATTCAATAAAAAAACTTATATATATGAAAAAATTATAATAATCTCTAGTTCTTGACTACTAATTCCCCCTTTGAATTAAAGGGTTGTCAGTAGCCAGACTCTTAAGGTACGACTTATGCTAAGACTTGAAGTTGACACCAAATGTGAGAGAAAGGTGTTGCTTAATAAACAGTCAGCATGTTACACGAGGTTCACTGGTGTTCCGTCGGCTGTGCTCGGAGCTGCAAAAGTACAGCCTGTGTCTTTATACATCAAGTGACAAAGAAAGACAAACAGTGCTTGTGCATACATGGTACTTTTCCGTTACGGCTTTCCAAACAAGCATTTGCAATGCAATAGGTCTCGCATTTACGTGAGTCTGAGCTATTGACATTGTAAATAACAATGCCTTTTATTTTTGTTTTCGTTTTTAAAACATAAATAAAAGGCATTGTTATTTACAATGCCAATAGCTTAAACTCACGTAAACGTGAGGCTTATTAATCCACAGTGAGAGACAGCACCTTTGAAATCTTTTTCCAGATATAATCTCAGTTAGCATCTCTGTTTATGGCCACAGCAATAAGTTGCTCAGAAGCACACACATTAGTCTTCATTCCATAGACACAGCAATCCTGTTAGTGTGGTAAAAACATAATGCATGTAAAAGCTTTCTTTTAGCGCCCAAGTATTGCGTGCAAATCCAATTGAGGGCAACTATATGATTTGTACTGGATCAAAACAGAAAATAACTAATTTATGCCAGCAATAATCGTGTACTTGTTTTGGTGAAGCAGGGCTGACATCCCGCATGTCATAGGAACGCCTGTGCCACTCGGGAGACAACTGTGGAAGCTTATAATTAAGGAAGTGATAGAGAAGAGTGTTCTCACTTCTCCACTGATAGCTCGTGTCTGCGAATACTAGGAAGTGTATGCCGATGACGCCACATTTTATTATGATGGGTGAAAACACCTTAAGAGGCTTGGGGAATAGAGGCTGTGCACGGTGCCCCCTCGCCACGAGGAAGAAATGGAGTCGAATAATTAAAAGGATGCCAAAAGGGCAAAAATTGTTGAGTAGTCAAATCAAAGAAGGCTTTATTCGATTGAATAAACAAACAATCATAAAAGCTCAAAGTTAAAAACAATCTTCCAATTCATACAGACATAATTTCATTATTAATTACATTCATGAAAGTTAAAAAGATATTAAATTTACAAAGCCATCATACAGTAGTTTTTTTTTATAAAAGTCCATAACTCATTAAAAGCAATTAGGTACACTGTTGTTTCCTTAGACTCAAAACAGTTTTCAGGAAAGTTGTTAATCTATAAACAGTGTGCTCATTCTCCAAATGTTGGAGAGCCTAAAAAGTAGGACGGCATTGACGTAGCCCGCAGTGTTTCAAAATAGGAACAAGAAATGAGCTCCTAGGTGGAGAGTAAAACCTACAGAAAAAAGTAACATGTATCGTGGATTGTGGGGAAGTATTATCGCAAGGGCATGGTTGGAGGTTTTGAGACCAGTCGTTCCTTGTAGGGAAAGTAACCAGTCTGTGAAAAAACCCCAGCCTAAAACGAGTTAAAAGAAATCTATCATAGGCACTAGGTACAAAAGTTAGGTAGGGTTGAATATTAAAAGTAGTTAAAACCATCTGATTGCGCAGGACTGTGGGTTTTAATATCTCAGATGACATTCTGATGGTGTCCAGATGGAGAATACCCTCACACTTTAATTCCTTCCTTGTTATTGCCCCGATTGTAGTAGGATTAATAAAGTAGTCTAGATGACCAAGATCCTTCAAAAAATTTGAACATAGTTTAACCATGGAATCCTCATTGCACCTTCCAGTTTCAAAATGTCAATAAGGATGTCCCTGTTCAATTTGGCCTCAATTTTGGTCCAGAGTCTGTGCCATAACAGGACAGGCTCAAGCCTGATTAGATCTGAAATAAAAGGTAGACCTAGCTCGGCGTGACAGATACAAGCTGAGGTACTACTCGGGACCGATAAGATGTATTTTAGGATGGAGTTCTCTACTCTCTGGATTGGTAGCGGGTCAACATGCCCCCAAACCCCGCTCCCATACACTGCAGCTGAAACACACTTGGCTTTATAGATTTTAATAAGCTCCTCTGGGGGTTTTTTACCTAATTTTTTCACGAAGGCAGTAAGAGCAGAGGTAGTACGTAAAAGTGCCAGTTTTTTTGCTGCAGCTGCCTGCACCCAGCTATCATTATGGGAAAAAAGAATGCCCAGATAAGAAAAAGTCTTTGTAACCCCAATCTTTAGTCCTGCCTCATACATATCTTTGCATTTCTTTATTCCCGAGCCGCAGCGCATAATAAAAGTTTTGGAGGAGTTTACCCGTAGGCCTAAGTCTTTCATAAAAAGGAGAAACTATCCAAAACGCGCTGAAGGCCTACTTGCGTACGGGACATCAGCACCGCGTCGTCTGCGTATAGGGGGCTGGGATGGGGCGGCCGGCTACCTGGGGGAAGTCCTGATTGTCTTTAATAAGAGCTTCCCCAATCCATTTATATATAGGTTAAAAAGAAACGGAGCCAGGACACAACCCTGTCTAACTCCGCTCCTAATTGCAAATGTAGCTGAGCGCTCGCCCTTCAATCCGCAGCGGACGCGGGCCTTGGCATCGCAATAAAAACGTTTAAGAAAATAAATAATATTTATATCAACCCCCAGGCCTTCTAATATTGACCAAAGCTTAATGTGGCGCACACAGTCAAATGCGGCTGTGAGGTCAACAAATGCTAGAAAGAGATTCCCTTTTTTTGCCCTGGTGTACTTCCCCACCATGAGGGAGAGGTTTATGCCCTGTTCAACACCAATCCGAAAACCATACTGAAGGTCAGACAGGACAGAATTCTCATCAGCCCAGTCCTGAAGGCGTTCCAGAACAATTCTGCCCACTACCTTTGTTGTGGCATCCAGCAGGGAGATTCGTCTGTAACAACCTGGATCGTGCCTGTGCCCCTTCTTAAAGATGGGCACAATAGTGGACTCCACCCAAGTGGGAAGAAAATCAGTGCTACAGCTGGCGTTGAGCACCTGGACCAGCAGCGGCCCCCACAAGGAAATGTTTGATTTAAACATATCCACGGGAACCCCGTCCGGACCAGGCGCCTTACCGCCTTGGCTTGCATCTAGAGCTCGTTCCACTTCCTTCAAAGTAAACATAAGTTCCATGTGGTTTTTAACTGATGATTTGAGCCCTGCACCCGATAATCTTGGATATCCGCTGTGTCAGGCGGACCCTTTCCCTCAGGGTTTCCCTCACCCTTATACACTTGGGCAAAATGCCCAATCCACTGCTCTTCCGTTATGGCTATCTCAATTGATGGGCCAATCTCGGTGGTAAGAAATGGTGCCCGGATTACCTTCCAGAAGGCCGCCGTGTCTCTAGATGTTGAGGCCACGTGAAGAGCCTCCCATACCTCCTTCTTTAATATGTTTTTCCTGTCCCTTATTGCTTGATTATATTCCCCTCTCGCTAGCCTTATCTCCAATGTGTTTCTCGGGCTTTCATGAAGTACCTTCTTTAGTTGGGAGTAAGCTTTAGTGCATCTAGTGTCAAACCACCCTTTCCGAGAGCTATTCCTCTTTTTGCGCCTTGTAAGGGACTCTCTTATCGCAGTGGTTATTGCCATAAAGGAGCTTAAAATTATGTCAGGGGAGCTGTTTCAGTCAAGCATATCTCTATGTGTGGTTTGCATTTAACTACCACTGCCTTAGTTACGGCAGCTTGGTCTACCATGGCCCATCGAAGAGAGTACCCGTTGGTACTACCAATGGATATGTTTTCAAAACCTCCACACAAGTTATCTCCAGCATTCTCACATAGCGCACAATTAAAATCCCCTGCTAATATAAGTGTTGTGTCTTTACTCATGGTATTACCTACTGATCTCAACTCTTTGAGCATGTATCTAATGACGGTGCCCACTTTCCCAGGAGGAATATTATTGTAGAAGTTGGCCAGAACTATAGATGATGATTTGTTAAAATCCATTCTAACTAGATGATAATGCTCGTCACTAGCAAGCATCGTAATGTTTTTACATTCAAACTGCTAGATATGTACGTGTATAAGCCACCCTTGGCCCTTCCGCTCTGAACATTAACTGCTGGGGTGTGGTAGGTCCTGTATCCATTTAGGTGGATCGCTTCCTTGGACCAGGTCTCCTGAAAGCATAGGACCTCGAATTGTCATACGAACAGTAATCATGCACTTTTTATTTTTTAAAACAAGCATACTGCGCACAGAACAAATACACCTCATGAATGAGGAAAGAAGTGGAATACCAATCTAGGCTGGCACGCTCAGCAGAAACTACACGATCTTTCAAAGGCCCAGAATCCACCTAATCCTGCTAGGCCAAAGGAAACCAATGTTTTGAGCAGGAGTTTGCACCCCACACCACTCTCAGGCTTCCAAAGGCAGATGACCACCAGCCAGGCAAGCCCTAGCCACGTCAAGGCTCAGACCTTATCTAAGCTGGCACCATTCACATAAGAGGGTGAGAGAAAGCACTTCGTCGTTTGCTCCCATGACAGTGCAATAGCAGGTTGTTCTACCTCATGTTACCCTCCTGCCCTCACCCCCTTATGCAAACCAAATATTGTTCTTAGACAGAGGCGTAGCCTGGTCAGTAAGATTTGAGGGGATTGGTGGGTGAGATTCATTTTGCCCAACAATCACGCTGGCATAAAATGTTAAATACATTATATGACAAGCAGGGCGCCAGATAGGGGTTTAAAGGGTAGTGGAAAGAAGGGGAGAGGAATGCAGGTTGGTAGGTGTATTAAAAGAGAATAAACTAAATATCTTACAAAATACCCAACATTTTTGACGACTTTCAAAACAGAGAAAGTGTGTGCTCTCTTGTCTGTGGTTATGTAAAATTCCTGGTGAAATCCGATAGACACCTCACCATACATGACTGAAAGGACCTGTACCCAACAATTTATCAGAAAATACATTTATTAGGGAGGTGTAACACCCCAAACACCCCCACAAAGCTATGCCCCTGTTCTTGAATACCAGAGCCCCTTGCTCTCTCTCTCTGTCTAGGATTTTCTGCCAGGCAACCTCCACTTTCATTACTAGCAGTGGTTGACATTTCAAGGTAAAAGACAAAGGAGTGAAAGTAGACTTACACCACTCTCAACTAAGGTAGGAGCATAGCACAGCTTTGGTAATTATGGTTTTGATTGCTCTTAGTGCAGCTCGTCTCACATGTGAGGCTTGCGTTATTGTGTATTCAATGTTTTTACAGTAAGATGCTTTGTGCAATGGAATCCTGCTACTGCCCGAAAGCACCTGTAACTCCCGGAACTGACGGTCTTGATTCACAGCACTTAACTTTCGTTTGAGCTACAGGTCAGCCACTGTCTGGGAAATCGTGAGCGCAAGAACCGTGACAGTGTGAAAGAAACAGAGAGCAGAGATCAGCTAATCCAGTGAAAGGGGGCAGGAAGTGCAAAGGGAGGGTAGCGGCCTATTAAAGTAAATCCAGGATAATGCTATTTCGGCTCTAAGGAGCTCCGCTACTTGGGACAGCCTTCGGCATTCCAGTTAGATGTGATACGATGCCATGCCTCGATGTGCGGACACAGTCGCTAGCCCCCGGCACAGAATGACTCACCAGAGGATTGGCACCGCTCATTGCGTGCCCAGGCTGCGCCCACCACTCCTGTCTTTTCTCCGAGACTGGCTGTGAGACGGTCTGGCAGGCACTGCCACTGTTGCTGTGCCGCGGGCAGCCTCACTCCTCACACTTCCGTGCTGCAAGCAGAGTCCAGCTACCTACTGCTTCCGTTCCGGGTCCGCCTCCATAGGTGGAAACAGGGGCGAGTGTTCGGTGTGGCAGACGGCGCGTGCGACACATCATGTCCAACAGTTGTGACGCTTTACGTAAAATGCTACCACATAATCTTCTGTGGGCGATAACCGGATGCAATGTCTGCGGATTATAAACACAGAGAAGTGCCCACGTCGGCCTTCTTAAATGTCACACAATGGACAATTATCAGCATGACCGCAAATGTCAACAAGCAGACAGCCGCCATTATCCCAGCTGTTTCGAGGAGAGGATGAAAGGTACAGGGAGCTGTGCAGTAGGACGCCGAGAATCAGTCATGGGACAGTAAATCACACACACACTAGGGACAGGCCGTAATGGGGCAGGGAACCGTGCATATTAAACATATGTGCATGGCGTCCGGTGAACCAGGCGCCATGGCAAAAAATCAAACAAGAAACAACAAGCCTTCGAGACAACGGCTAGGTTTCTTTACACAAGCACGGAATCTAAACCAGCCGAACGCGGGAATCGAAACTAGTGGTGCGCGCGCACCACAGAGGAGCGGGAGGGGGCGAGGGAGCCTGCCGTCTGTGCCGCGCGCTGATGCGCGTCCTAGACACAGACGGGAATGGGCGGAGCGAAGGCGGGACATGCGCCCGCCTTTGCCCAATTGCGTGCCGTTATTTAAAACAAAAAGCACGCTACAGTTAATGTGGGCTTCCTAGCAAACCACACGCACGAGCGTGTGGTTAGCTTTCAGAAGCCCATACAAGAGGTCTCGCTGCGCGAGCAGTGCTCCGCACTGCAACGCTAGGCGCGAGACCTAAAAACACATTATCTGACTTTCAGTCTGAGGCAAGGAGAAAGGCTTTTTACCAACAGATGGCACTCTTGTTCCATATTTTCCTTTTCAAGGTGGAAGTCTCAGCAGTGAGCATGGGGGTGAAGAGGTGGAGGGCTGGGGAGAGGAGTGAAGATAAGGCAGCCCACCAATGCTGTTAGAAATGACATTTTTACAGGACACTGGAAAGATCGAAGTATGAAATGGTGCCTTGCAATTCCTGACAACGAGGAGGCCCTTCATTGAGTACATTCCAAAGCTGATGGGAAGGGTTTAGGAGCGAGCTGTGCCTACATTTTGCAGCCATAAGACTGACCTTACAAAAAATATAGTTGTGAACTATTTTAATTTACAAAGTATATGTTATAGAAAAATAGTAACAAAGGGCCAGATGTACGACGCGCAAAATAGCGCCTCGCAAATTACGTAGTTTTTGCGACTCGCAATTTGCGAGGCGCTATTTTGGATGTACAACAGTGTGCATCACACTGTTTGCGATTCCCAATGGGGTTTTTGCGACCCCATTGGGAATTGCAGGCCCTCCCAGGTATGGTGGCCTGCTGGGCTCAGCAGACCACCATGTCTGGGACTGCTTTTAAATAAAGCAGTTTTTTTTTTTTTAATGCAGGACGTTTTCCTTAAAGGGCAGGTAGTGGTCCCTGGGACCACTGCCTGCCCTTAAAAAATATTTTCCCCTGCATTTGCAAAGGGGAAGGGGGCCCCTGGGGACCCCTTCCCTTTTGCGAGTGTATTACCACCCTCTTGAAGAGGGTGGTATTTGTAAATGTTTTGCGACTCGCAATTGCGGTCGCAAAACATTCATACATGGGCTTGCGCTTGCTATTAGGAAGGGAACTCCCCTTCCTAATAGCGAGTCGCAAAACCTATTTAGCGAGTCCAAAATAAATTGCGACTCGCTAAATAGGCTTTGTACATGGCCCATGCTGTTTTTGCATGCGCAAACTGGTTCGCAAACCCGTTGCAAAAACGGTCGTACATCTGGCCCAAAGTAAGGACTTTGTACACCCCACAATTGGCATACTGGTGTATCCCAGTAAGTCCCGAGTATATGGTAATAAGTTGCCTAGGGCATTGGTACCCCGGGGGACTCCCATGGGCTGCAGCATGTATTGTGCCACCCATGGGAGCCCATGCAAACTATGTCTGCAGGTCTGCCATTGCAGTCTGCGTGAAATGGTGCATACACCTTTCACTTGAGATGTAAGATTTTCCTTATATCTTGGTCACTGCACTTAAAACTTATAAGTCACCCCTAAGGTAGGCCTTACAGCCCACAGGCAGGATGCATGGTTCTAAGTGTGAGGGTGTCCCTGCACGAGCAGAGCTCCCACAAACCCGGAGTCCATTCTCTGGCTTTGTAAGTGCGGGGAAGCCATTTGAAAGGTATGTAGTCGACACTGGCCAAGTTGAGATGTCCAACTACATAATGGCTTCACCGATCCTGGTCATGTTTGGTATCAAAACATGTTGGAACTGTGTGACTACACCAATTCCAGTGTTAGATGCATGATACCATGTACTGGGGGGGGATGCTCCTTACAGGACCCCCTCCATGTCTACCTGTGTAGCCTAGTAGGGTCTGCTTGCAAGCTAGTGCTGCTGCAGGCACTGTTCTGCCCTCCTTCTGCTGAGCTAAACTCAGGCAGGGGAAGGCAGAACTGAGGATTTCCCGTAGAGGAGAGGTGTAGCCACCTCTCCTTTAGAATCAGGTGTCTTAGGCTAGGATGGGGCTGCTGCAGCGCGCCTCCAGACTGCTTTTAAGGGCACATTTCGTGCCCTCCTTCCATAAACCAGTTTCCACTAGTACATGAGCCCTTGGCTTCTGCTTTGGCACAAAACTGCACAAAGGACAGGGGAGTGGCCACCCCCCTGTCTAGCTCTTCCCTGGGAGGTGCCCAGAGCTCCTCCAGGTGGACACTTGATTCTGCCATCTAGAATCTTGGCCCCTGGGAGCATCTGACTGGTTAGGTCCTCAGAGTAGCGGCCCTAACACACTCAGATAGGTGCGTCACTGCAGATAGTGTCCTTCCCCCTTTTAGGGTCCCCTGAAAGTGGGCCCTTAGATTCGTCCTGGACACTGTCAAGACCTGTCTGAAGACACTTCTGCTGCTAGACACTCGACTCTGCTGCTGGATCGAGCCAGGAACCAAGACAAGACTGCTCCTGGTAGGAAGATTCCTACTGCAGCTTCGTCTCTGTGCTCTTCCAAGTTTCTGCAACTCTGTGGCTGTGCATCTCCCAAGTCTCCCACGACTCTGCATGCATCCAAGCAAGAAGGAATCTCCATTGGAGTGAAGGAGTCCCTCCCCTGCATCTGCAGGAACCTCAACGTCGACGACCGATTCGCTGATCCTGCTTTCCCATGGAGACTTCCCGGCTCAGCAACACAGGTGGTGATTTGTTGGCTCCTCAGACACCTGTATCACTGTGCACAGCGTCTGTTTATTGTTGCCAAGGCTTGTCGACTCTCCTGACTGAAGATCTTTGAGCTCCAAGAAGCCACAGCCTTGATCATCACACAGTTCCAAGTGTGTCGTCCTTCCTGCATCTTTTGCGACATGGGCATCCATCTTCTTTGTGCTGCTGAGGCCCCCTTGCGACTCCCTGTGCCTGCTGCCAGAGGGTCTTCTTGGGGTCTCCATCAATTCCTGCTGGCTCTTCTGTGTGCTGGCCCTGACTGACCCTTGCTGGGTTAGTCCCACATACCTTGCTTGTCTGCAACCAAGCATTGTTTCCTGAAACCCGACTGTTGTATTTGCTAAGTCTTGTTGGTTGTCCTGCCAGCCACTGACCCTCCTGCCGTCTTCAACCGTTGTGGGACAGCTTGTCGATGGCTCCTGTGCTCCTGCATTGTCGACTGGGCTCCACAGCTACTACATCAAGACCTGCATGCTACAGCAAGCACCTCCAACAAGTGTTGGCATCGTGCTCCTGCTCCTCCTGGACATCTCCAGGTGGTTTGGACTTGGTCCCCTCTGCTTTCAGTTACTTCTTGTCCAGAATACACGGCTGGGTTCCACCGACCTGTAGCTGCCAGACTTCCAAGATCCTCCATTGACATCAACGGGCGCTTCCGACACCAGTTCTCACCTACTCACCTGGGCTCCCTGGTGTGGGTATCCACGGGTAGGGTGGATCTCCAGCCTTCCTTGATCCAACTGGTTTCCTTTGGGTCCTATGGGAAGGGTCCTGAAACCGTAAAATACTAACCACGACTTTCCCTGTGGTACCCTGTGGACATTTGACCCGGGGTAACACTTCTGCACCCGGGCGCCTGGGGGTCCCTAGCTACTTACCTTTGGTGGTTCTGTGCTTATCCAGTATTAGGGTATCTTTCATAGATTCACATGCCTGAATCATTCCCCGTCGTCGGGATGGGAGTCCCCGGTACATAAATATAGTAATGTCCCATTGGACATATAGAGTAATAGGCTAAGAGCCTTACATTAGTAACATATCCATGTCCTTTTGTAAAAAGGACCAAACTCTAGAAGAGAACCAATCAGCTATCACCACCCTGTGGAACCTTCCTGGAAGGAGCTCTAGTCCCTCAGATTTTCTACCGCACGTCGTGCTAAGGGAGTCTCCACTGAGCTCTGCTCAGGTTTTTCTTTGCTTCTGGATTTCCAGTAGGTTTTTCTTCACCATTCTGTCTCTGCGTGAAGTTCTCAACATCGTCATGGCAGAGTCTTCTAAGAAAGGCCTTTTAGGTCCTGTGCTTCCTGTGGCAAAAGAGGCTTCATGTTGACGACCAACACAAAGACTGTCTGTATTGCCTCTACCCGGATCACTCCGCAAAGGACTGTAAGGTATGTCGTACCTTTTCCTCAAAAACCCTCAGAGACCGGGAGGGACGCCTTTTAACTTGGCTACAGAGGCTTAAGGACAAAGACCAGGCTTTGTCTTCTGAGGAAAGTGAGGGCTCCTACAAATCTTCAAGGTCCTCTCACAAAAGGCCCAGGGTTACCTCTCCAGGACCCTCGTCGCAACCCCCTCCAAAGAAGACACACAAAAAGTCTTCAGAGGGACACCCTAAGACCTTGCCAACAAAGGTTTCTCCACAGGAAGGTTTACACACCTTTAAAAAGCCTGCCTCCACGTCGTCGTCGACCACATCGTCGACGGTGGCTTCATCGACGAGAAAAACCCCATCCACGGCTGTGGTGGTGACTTCATCGACGACGACTGTTTCTACTTCTTTGGCATCAACCTTGTCCACGTCGACGACGACTACTTCATCGTCGACGGTTGCTAAACCTATATCGTCGACGATAAAAATAAAGAAATCATCGACGACGACCAAGTCAGCGTCGACGCTTTCATCGCCGTGAGCCGTCGACGGACACACCGTCGACGAGCGCTCGACGACACCACCGTCGACGATGGCTCCGTCGACGACGACGACAACACCGTCGACGGGAGCTTCGACGATGTTACCTCTTTCTATTGGTGCTCCACCGTCGACGATTACACCGACGACGGGCTCGTCGACGACACCAGAGTCCGAAGTGAAAAGTGCGTATGTCCATCTCAAAATAACTAAACGCACGTTAACACCTGCTCTCACTTCTCCTAGCAAAGTCCAACCATTACTTCCAACTCGCCTTTTGGATGAGGAGGAAGACTCGGACGAGGACAGCACGTTCGAGGCTGCTACGAGTCCTTCTGAACTTCAGGTCAAATTCCAGGACAGTTCCGACTACGAGGAACAAGACCCAGAAAACCAAACATATTATCCTGAAGACAGCCATCCTTCCCAACCTCCCATGGTTTCTCTTCCAGCGTCTTTGGTTTCTGACCTCCAATTCCTCATTGCTGACTATAAGCAGAGATTCCCTACATCTGCTACGTCTCCCGTTCCAGTTGTCTCTCCACAGCAAGGACCACAGCCTCCGCTTCTACCTCCACAGTCTGTGCCTGTAACCATACCACCTCCACCTGACACGGATGACGAGGAGGATGATCAACAGGAGGAGGGAGAACTCCATGATTCACAATCGACTCATGATGAGTGGGATGATTATGTTATCCCGTGTCCAGCTTCCCCGGTGCCTACTCAAGCTGATTCGCCTCCGGAGGATATAGGGGGTTTTCATAGTGTTTTAGAGAGGGCGGCACAGCGTTTCCAGATTCCTACACCTTCTCACCAGCAGGATTGTTTCCTTTATGATTTTAAGGAACCTTTTCGAAAGTCTGTGAGATCGGTGCCCATCATCGACTACATCTGGAATCAGGGTGTTAAAATAATGCACAATCCATCTTCGGTTCCCCCAGTGTTACCTCGGCTGGACAAAAAATACAGAGCTCCGGACACCGCTCCGGCCTGCCTTACCGGGCATCCCAAGCCTGATTCAGTCATCACTCAGGCTGTTCAGCGGAAATCAAAAACCCTTCTGCTCCACTGTCCGCTCCTCCAGACAAGGAGGGTAGAAGGCTTGACAATATTGGAAAGCGTTTCTCTTCAATGTCTGCATTAACAGTTCGTGCGTCGAATTCCCTAGCGTTATTAGGACGCTATAACAGACAAATGTGGGCGGACATTGCTCCTTACTTGGGGACATTACCAGACAGTTCCAAGGAAGAGGCAAAGAAGATCTTGCTGGAAGGCGAACGTTCGGCTTCCGAAATTATCGACTGTGCAATGGATATCGCCTCCACTGGCTTCCGCCAACTGGCCGGTGCTGCCGTACTACGACGCCAAGGTTGGCTGAAGGCGACTTCTTTCCGACCGGAAGTCCAGACAAAAGTCCTGGACATGCCCTATGATGGTCAGCTTCTTTTCGGACCACATATTGACGAAGCTCTTCAAGGTATAAAAAAGGATACCGACACGGCTAGGGCTCTGGGTACCCTTCAATTTAAAAACCCTCCTTTTCGTGGCTCAAGGGGCAGAGGTCAATCTACCTCCAGAGGAGACTACCAACACTATCGCTCCTCCTATTCCTCCTCCAACCAGCAATCTCGGCCGCAATACCAACAACGCCAACAGCAATCGTCTTACACGAAAACCTCCTTTCGAGGGAGGGAGGACGACAGAAGGACGCTGCTCGACGACAATGACTTGTCTCTCCCGCCGGACTCCATTTCCTTTCCACCTTCCAGATTAGGAGGAAAAATGTCCCATTTCTTACGCAATTGGCAACAAATAACAACGGACCGTTGGGTTCTTCAACTGATACGGTTCGGACATTCGCTAGAGTTCATTCAAATTCCTCCCCAAACTCCTCCTCGACCTATGGTTCACAAAAATCTACGCCCTTTACTTCTGGAGCTTTCACTCATGCTCCGGAAGGGAGCCATAGAGAAGGTTCCTCTTTGTCAACGAGGAAAAGGTTTTTACTCCCGTTTTTTCCTGGTGCGAAAAAAGGAGAAAAAATGGAGACCAATACTAGACTTGCGAGCTCTCAACAAGTTCTTAAAGAAACAGTTGTTTCGCATGGTTACTATCCAAGAAGTGCTGCAACTTCTCAACGCAAACGACTTCATGGTGTCTTTAGATCTTCAAGATGCCTACTTCCATATCCCCATCCACAAAAATCACAAGAAGTTTCTCAGGTTCACCGTGGTAGGCAAACATTACCAATTTCGTGTCCTGCCTTTCGGACTCAAATCAGCTCCACGCATTTTTACCAAATGCCTTTCTCCAGTGGCGGCTTATCTCCGGCAACAACACCATCAGGTCTTTCCCTATCTCGACGACTGGCTCGTCAAAGCACCTTCTCTGGACGGCGCAACCAAGTCTTCCAACGCCTGTCTACAGCTTTTCAGTCGCCTGGGACTCACTCTCAATCAGGACAAGTCTGTCCTCCAACCTTCTTGTCGGATAACTTTTCTGGGCGCTACTCTCGACACAACCCAGAAGAAAGCCTTCCCGTCACGAGAGCGACAGATCAAACTACTTCATTTGGCAAACAAAATAAAAGCCAAGAAGTCCCTCTCAGTGCGCCTCTTCAAATCTCTTTTAGGAATGATGTCGTCCTGCATTCTCCTCCTTCCTTACTGTCGCCTCCACATGCGCCCTCTCCAAGAAGCGCTGTCAGCTCAATGGATTCAATCCCAAGGATCCTTCGACGACGTCATTCACGTGACCCCTCAGATAGTCACTGCGTTGCAGTGGTGGACTTGTCCACGCAATCTTTCTCAAGGCCTGCCCTTCTTGCTTCAAGCCTCTCCACAAATCATCACAACAGATGCGTCTCTGGAGGGTTGGGGAGCTTTCCTCCAGGAGCTCCGCATCAACGGAAAGTGGTCTCCTTCCGAACGGAAGCTTCACATAAACCTCCTCGAGCTGCGAGCTGTGTATCTGGCTCTCCTGGCATTCCTTCCCAGGATCAAAGGTTCTCTAGTGCTTGTCCGAACGGACAATACCACGACAATGCACTACCTGAACAAACAGGGAGGTACTCGTTCACTGGCACTCTCTCACGAATCTCAAAAAATCTGGAACTGGCTACTTCTCCACAACATCTCCCTTCGAGGCGGAGTATGTTCCAGGTTCAGACAACATACTGGCCGATGCTCTAAGCAGGCAGCATACAACATGTCACGAGTGGGAGCTGAACCAACGGACTCTCAACCGCATATTCTCCCAATGGGGCACTCCTTTCTTGGACCTTTTTGCTACCAAGCAGAACGCCAAATGCCAAAACTTCGCAAGCTGGCATCCCCAACAAGGATCTCTAGGGAATGCATTTTCGATCGCATGGTTCAACGTCTTTGCGTACGCTTTTCCACCGATTCCCCTAATTCCCAGGGTCCTCAGGAAGTTGAAGGCAGAACCCTGCACGCTCATTCTGATAGCTCCTGCGTGGCCACGCCAGCATTGGTTCACGGAGCTCCACCTTCTCTCTCTGGAGCCGCCAATGCCTTTGAAACCATTTCCCTCTCTCCTAACAATGAACAGGGAACAAGTCCAGCATCCGGATCCAGCATCTCTCAGATTATCGGCTTGGCTCCTGAGTTCAGAGAATTCCATCGCCTAGACATTCCTCCGGACTGCAGGGCAATTCTAGCTCGAGCTCGAGCCGAAAGTACTAACAAAACATATTCCCTAAAATGGAAGAGATTCTGTGTCTGGTGTAAGTCGGCAAACATACACCCTTTTCGTCTTCTCCACAACAAATACTGCCTTACCTTCTCCATCTGGCAACTTCAGGTCTTGCTCATGCCTCCATTAAAGTGCACCTCGCAGCAATATCCCGTTTCAGGAGATCTTCAATAGGTCCTTCTCTCTGGTCTGATAGACTGATTAAGCAATTTCTCAAAGGCCTATTCAGGACTTTTCCTCCTGTAAAACCTCTGCCTCCCACTTGGCAACTCAACACTGTTCTTGCTCAGATCATGAAACACCCCTTCGAGCCAATCCACAGAACTGATCTTAAATATCTTTCTTGGAAGACGGCACTCCTTCTAGCCCTTACCTCAGCAAGGCGAGTAAGTGAGCTTCAGGCATTTTCAATTCAAGACCCTTTCCTTCAGTTCAAACACGACAGGGTTATATTACGAACTAATCCTAAATTTGTGCCCAAAGTGCCCTCGGACTTTCACCTTAATGAACCCATAATCTTACGGTCCTTTTTTCCCAATCCTCAAACACCGGCAGAAAAAGCTCTACACTCTCTAGACTTTAAGCGCTGCCTTAAATTCTACCTTGACAGGACGAAATCGCTCCGCAAATCTAACCAACTCTTTGTGGCTTATAGTCGACCTAGGAAAGGTCTTCCGCTTACTAAACAAAGTATCTCTCGATGGATCTCTGGAGCCATTACTTTCTGTCACCAGCAAGCGGGTCAACCCTTGCAGTCCAAGGTTCGAATTCATTCCACAAGAGCAGTTTCTACCTCTATGGCACTCTTTGCAGGTGTGCCTATCACAGACATTTGCAGAGTGGCAACATGGAAGACGCCGCATACATTTACCAAGCACTACTGCTTGGATACGGAACTCATGAAGGATGCTGCAGTGGGACAAGCAGTGTTACGCCATCTATTCCAATAGAGGTGAGCCTTCTTTTCATCCCACCATCCTTGTTGTTTTTGTATACGCACATTTCTTTATTGTTTCTTTCATGGTCTTCCTTGATTACAGTTTGGTACGATATATATTTCACATTGATATATTATTATTATCTAGTGACTTCGTCTGTAATGTACCATCCGAAATGTGCTTATCATTGCTTGCTACTCTGATTCAGGCATGTGAATCTATGAAAGATACCCTAATACTGGATAAGAAATGCGTTACTTACCTGTAACTGCAGTTATCCAGTATTGGTATCTTTCATAGATTCACATGCAACCCACCCACCTCCCTGGAAGGGCTCACCTCGTTCTCTCAGTAATACACCTACTTAGCACTGTGCTTACGAAAATCTGAGGGACTAGAGCTCCTTCCAGGAAGGTTCCACAGGGTGATGATAGCTGATTGGTTCTCTTCTAGAGTTTGGTCCTTTTTACAAAAGGACATGGATATGTTACTAATGTAAGGCTCTTAGCCTATTACTCTATATGTCCAATGGGACATTACTATATTTATGTACCGGGGACTCCCATCCCGACGACGGGGAATGATTCAGGCATGTGAATCTATGAAAGATACCAATACTGGATAACTGCAGTTACAGGTAAGTAACGCATTTCTTCCTCTGGCTTCTTCATCCTTGGGTATCAGTCTTGTTTGGTTACTTACCTCGCATCCCATTTTTTCGGATATGCTTTATGCCCCCTCCCGTCCCTCCAGGGCCCATGTGTTTTCCATTGCTTACTTACTGTTTTGAAGTGTTGCCTTGGGTGTATTGATATCTCCGTGTAGAGAATATACCAAGTAGTTCTTAGTGTTGCTTTTAATAAATACAGACGTATTTTTCTGACACTGGTGTGGTTCTTTCTTGTGTGTAAGCTTACTGACTGACCATTGTGGCAATGCAGCTCGCTTTACACCCTCCTAAATAAGCCTTTGCTGCTCTCTACAATTACCCCTTGAGAGCTTTGGCTATCAGGGGCCGCTGCAACTATCAATAAGGTTTGCCTGGACTCCTTGCAGGGGGCCTCACTGATAGGTGTATGCCATATACTGAGCCATCCTCCTACAATACTATCCTGTCTCTTAAATACATTTATATCTTCCCTGAAACTAACATTGTTTATATTCAATTAACCCAACGAAATATACATGTAACTTTATGGGCTCCCCCTATAAGCACAGGGTCTAATATCAGGTTTGAATAAAGTGACTTTATTCAGCAACTTACTATGATAAAATTAATCAAACATGATGGTGATATTTGCCCATGAATCAAACAATACTAGATTCGCCTTCAACCTGAACTGTATCCACAATACTGGGTCTAACTTTGCCTTCACTGTTTATTTGAAGAACAATTTGCCTACACTCAAAATCTGTGTTGTCTCCCTCCTGATCATCCTCCACACACATCTCCTTACCGTAGGTTTAAAGTCCCTAATTTTGCATGCTGCAGCCAAGTGTCCCTTCTTTTTACATTTCACACAAGTAGCCTTCAGAGCAGGGCATATTTTATCGTTGGCCATGTGGCCAGTTTTGTCACACCTGTAACATCTGCGTACTGTGGGTTTCCCTTTAATCACCACATCCTCATGCTTCAGATTGAGTTTCTTTAACTTCTCCTGTATTGTATCTTTCATTGATTCACAAGCTTGAATCATTCCCCGTAGTTGAAGTGGGAGTCTCACAGTACCATAATAAAGCAGTATGTATCACTATTATAGGCTATAATGCAATGAAAAAGTAATTTTAGTAGCCTATGTCCTTTAAAAAAAAAAAAGGACCAAAATTGAACTGTAACCAATCAGGCGACAGCACCCTCTAGGACACTTCCAACAGGCTGAGTCCCTCAGATTTTCTACCTCGCGGCGTGTGGAGGGAGAAGGTAAAGGACTACAAAATATGTCTAACCTTTTCCTCAAGCTCTCACGTTCAGAGAGATGAGGCTATTATTGGGGCTACAGAAACTTAAATCTGTTTGTTCTGATGAGGACAGCGAGGATTCCTTCACCTCACAGGAGAGATCAAAGGGAGAGGTCACGCCAAGGGTCTCCAGAAGGTGCGCAGAAAAGCCATTAAAAAAGACTTACCATGAGCCTTCATAAGACACATTTCTCACAGAGAGAGAGAAAATGGGACCGTACAACTCACTCTTCAGCCCTGACACTACATCAGGGAAATCCCCATAACCTGACAATGAGGTGTCTACGGCTAAACCGCCATCAAAATAATTTTGATGACAACGTCGATGACCACAACCATGTCAACTATTACTGCCTTACCTATGTTGGCCTCGACCACGACAGCCCTGTCTAAAATGGCCCTATCTACAACTGCCTCATCCACGAATGGCCTCGTCTACTAATTGCCTCGTCCACGAATGGCCTCGTCTACAAATGGCGTCAACTAACTTGTCTACGACGGCCTCCTCTACGATGGTCATCTACGACAGCCTCATCATCAGAAAACCGGGTTTACTCTAAAGATATAGCTTTAATGGGATTCCCACAACTGGCAGGGTCAGTGGTCCTTAAACGCCAAGGTTAGTTCAAGGCCACAACATTTAGAGCCTGAGGTGCAAATATATCTAATATTTTTACCTTACCATGGCGGCGGCGGTGTTTGGCAAGCACGTCAACAACGCCTTGCAAGCAGTCAAGGCGGACTCTGACACCGCAAGATCTTTTGGCACATTACATTTTCGAAAGAAACATCCTTTAGAGCAGCAGTCTTCAATCTGTGGTACGCGACCCCCAGGGGGGCCGTGGAGTTCTGGGAAGGGGGTCGTGCATTTCCAGGCCTAACTTCTGCCTGGAATACAAAACGTGCTTTTTCTTTTGGACAAAGACGAAGGCCCGGCCCCTCATTCATCGTTAAAATGCTTCAGCTGAAATTAATTGAGTCTCGTGCTGTAAAACGATGAGGCCCAGCAGACAGGTAAAACAATCCTTCAAACAGGTCTTCATGCCAGGGTGCCTGCTTGCCTGAACAAAATGCAAATGTGCGCTAGGAGTTAATCTGCAAATATAAATGGTGCTTGGGAGTGGTTCTGGCGTTAATTGCTTGAATCACTCCAAATATTATGATGGCAAAGATGTGTTTTTTTTTGCATGATGGTGCAAAGAGCTAACAACTGGGCTGTGAAGTGCATGCTTTTAACCATAACTGTATTTACACAGTGCTAAGTACCCCTGGGGAGGTGTTAAAGGGACCGGTATGCAAAAAAAAAAAAGCTTTACTTATTGCCTTATTACTCCAATCTACATTTTGGAAGCTCCATTTTATCCTAAAACTATTTGCACAGTTTGTAGCAGTCTATATTATAATGTGTGTAATGCAAGTATAAAATAACAACTTACACATTCACTGTGCTTTCTGTCACAGGCTGTGACCTCATAGCACTAAAAATACACAAGTCACTATTCTCCACTGCGCCAACCAAATTTAATTCTGTGTCTATCTGGTTACACACAGACCACTGCAGTGCATTAAATAATAGAGGTTTCATAATGTACTACAGTGCATTTCCCATTGAGTAAATTTATTTTTAATTTAAGCTACCCATTATTAGGTCTCGCCTGAGCCAGCGCGCATGCGCTGCGAGACATTTAGTAAGCGGGTTTTTAAAGTGCTGCTTTTGCCGGCCACCAGCTAGCGGTTACGCGCACAAGCGCGCGCGCCTCACAGCTGCCATCTGTTTTTCTCGCGCGCGACGTGCATTCATCTTCGTTTTCCACTAGCGTGCTTGCCGTCGCGCGCGCACACCCCTGCTTTCACTTTTGCCTTCGCACCACTCGCGTCCTTTTTTTTTTTTTCTTCTTCTCGCGTGCTTGTTCCAGCTTGCTGCCTGCATATAACATGGCTGCCGATGTCAGCCCTGTGCAGGCTCCAGCTCCCTCGGCACTCGGTACCGTAACCCAGCTCCTCTGTCTCGCTCTACAGTCCGTGACTAAAAGACTTTAACCTTCGCTCTGCAGCACACGCCATCACGTGATCGGAGAGCCCCGCAAGCAATTGGTTGGCACAGCTCCCATTGACTTGCCTTGACCATCGAGCTTGCATGCAGTCTCAGAACCGAGTCGTCTTCGCTTTTTAATTCTGAGACTCTTGAAGCTCTCTCGTGCATGTCACCATGGCTACCCGAGGCGGCGATGCGGACGACTCTTGCAGACCCTACCAGGTGGCAGTGCTTGGCGCCTCTGGTTTCACTGGTCATACATTCTCAGCGGCACTTGTGCAGCAGCTCATTGCTTTGTACCACCATTGTCTGCTGGGAGATGTAGTTTCCTCCATGGTCTCTTACCTATTTGACTTGTGTTGCTTCCTTTACAAAATGGGTTTTGTAGTCCAGAATCGTTTTTTACGCTTATGTTGATTATCTTTGTGGTATGTCTATGGATGTCGCTTGCCAATTTTATATTCTTGTGGATTCATGTCCTTCCTCCAAATCAACGATTGGGGTAGATTTTACACAGTGAATTTACCGGCAAAATATATATATATATATATATATATATATATATATATATATATATCTCTCTCTCTCTCTCTCTCTCTCTCCTCTTTTACTCTCTCTCTCTCTCTCCTCTTTTACTCTCTCTCTCTCGCCTCTTTTACTCTCTCTCTCTCTCTACTCTTTTACTCTCTTTAATCTATCTTTCTTCCCTCACAACCCCCGCCCGCCTCCCTCGCTCTCTGGGACAAAGAGACACTGAAACCTATTGTTTTCACATGTTGAAGCTGCAGTAATACGTGGTTACGTGTTGCATTTGCACGCCATCCCTTTGTGTTTTTGCCGTGGGTAGAATTCCCCAGCCCCTCTTCTTGGCGTGTCATCCCAGCCACACCCCCTCTCCTCACTCCCCACCAGGGCCTTCACACATCACTATTTGCTGAATCACTCGGATGCTGTAATGTTCTACAGCACAATTCTGTTAGCGTTATCTTTCCTCCAGACGGCTTGACCGTAAACATCCCACACATATCCTGTCTGTAGCCAGCAGGTGTATGACATCTGCATTTGGTGGACTATCATTGGACTAAGCATTGCCAATAGGTCTCGCTTTTGGGACCTTATAAGTATTTAGTTATGCAGCACAATATCGTTGGTGCAACAACATCAACTGTTGCATGGCTAAACACTTATAAGGTACAAGGTTTAGCCATGCAACAGCTGATGTTGTTGCACCAAGGATATTGTGCTGCAAAACTAAATACTTATAAGGTCCCAAAAGCGAGACCTATTGGCTATGCCAATGCTTGTTTTTTATGTAGCTACCTGATGGTGAAAGACCTAAAAAACTAACAAAATATTTTGGGGCTGATTTATGAGAGGCTTGCTGCCGGAGCGTCACTTTTTTTTTAAGCTTTTAAGCGTCTTAATCATATCTATGAGGCGACGCAAAGTCACCCTGCGTGGCTTTGCATGGCCTCATAGATATGGAGTAAGACAAAGCAGCGCAAGTCGCTGTGTTGCCTTACACTATGTCAAGTAGGCGTTCCATAGGCATTGCAGTGGGTGTTCCCATGCAACACCCATGCATTTTGATGCTGCCCCAGATTTGGAAAACCATGTAAACCTGGGGCAGCGCCAAAACCTTACGCCTCCCCACAGCAGGCGTAACGAGGAGAAATGTTTTCATTTCTCCTCGTTTTTCCTCTTTCTATGTGTGTTCCTCTTTCTATGTGTGCTGCATTCTGCAGCACACATAGAAAGCGGAAAACCCTTCTCAGGATTCTTTTTTTGCAGGATGGTGCCCCTTCCTGCACAAAAACAATCCTGCCTATGTTGGCGTCAAGACTGATTTGCATATGGCTGGGTTCAAACTGGAATGGCATGGTGAGCAAAAAAACGATGGATTTAGGCCCAGATCTCTGTACTGGGGTGAATGTATGACATTGTTCTGCATTCTGTCCATCAACTGTTGTTTTTGCATTTGTCACCCCGAGTGGGACGGGTATGCCCAGACGTGGGTCCCGTGCTCTCCATGCCACTGGAATCAAGCTATCCTGGCTGAAGAGGGGTGAAACCCCGAAACCGGTCCTAGGATGCTTGTTTCCAGTCCAGGGAGGACCTGGCCTGGCAGTTCGGGCTGGACTGTTCCCATTGGGCACAGGGTCAAGACTGATTTGCATATGGCTGGGTTCAAACTGGAATGGCATGGTGAGCAAAAAACGATGGATTTAGGCCCAGATCTCTGTACTGGGGTGAATGTATGACATTGTTCTGCATTCTGTCCATCAATTGTTGTTTTTGCATATGTTGGCGTTGGGCAGCAATTTGTGCACCAACGCAGGGGGAAAGGACAGGAATGCACCATATTTCATAAATAAGGTGCATTCCTGGCCTTTCACATTGGCGCAGGGCAGCCAGAAGACTTGCGGCACTGCCCTACGCCAATGCCTCATAAAGAAGGCCCTTTGTTTTAGCCTCACCTTTGTTTACGCTCCACGCTCACTGACCTTTGGTTTGCTAAACACTGTTTAATTTATTTTCCCAATGTAAAAATGATTTCCTGTGGGAATTGTGGGCGTTTATGGTTGTCGATAGTTGGCAATGATGAGGAGGACCATGTTGCAGAAATGTTTGTCAGTAGGGGGTCCTTACGCTTAAACGTTTTTGACAGGGGGGTCACGGCATCAAAAAGTTTGAATACCTATGCTTTAGAGGAACCCGCGAAAGAGACACTTATCTGTATCAAGGAGGATACCAGAGGTATCATACTTATCAACCCTCTCACTAGCCCTTCGGCAAGCTTACCTACAGGGACAGCGTTCTGGTGCTGCTTACGCAGCTTGTGGGAGAAACTATTTCAACATCTTGTCATCTATGGTGAAAAATATAATTGGACAAATAAGTCCTGGATCTCATCACAAATGGTTAGACGTTAAAGTTCACCCAGATGCCGCCCACCACTCCACCAAAACATGGGCACCCACTGTATCTTCATCTGCTTCAGAAGGCAGTGCTAGCTATGCTAACCAAACGTTCCGTAGAGAAAGACACACGTTTTCAGCAAGGAACAGGATTCTATTCTCTGTTTTCCTCATAGACATGAAAACAGAGTGTGGTGATCCATCATAGAGCTCTGGAAAGGAAACAAGTATTTCCGGTAATAATCCTTTTACGTGGTCACCCTCTCAGACACCACATGACAGCTCTGAATTGACAGGATTCATATTTCCACATTCCCACCCACGCATCAAAGTTCTACCATTTGGCTTCAAATCAGCTTCCTGCTATTTTACCTACTGCCTAGCCCCTGTGGCAGTTTTTTCCAGGAAGGACGGTCATCCGGTATTCCCCTACCTCGACAACTGTTTGATAAAATCACCAACGGCAAAACGAGTGTCCAAGGCCATAGAGGCTTGCTTTAAGTTGTTTAACAAAAATAGGTCTCCTTGTGAATTATCAAAGATCATCAACTCCTCCATCCAAGAAGATACTGTTCCTGGGCCGCAACACTAAACTTTCTATCCCAAGACAACAATGGCTCTAGAAATTGGCCCTTGAACTAAAAAAAAAAAAAAGAAAAATTCAGTACGTCTGTTCAATTAGCGTCCTCAGCGATCAATATGATCCATCTTGCACGCCTGAAAACGAGAGCCTTACAGGAACAGCTACAAAAATAATAGATTCAAACAACAGAATTGTTCAAGGGCCTGGTGAACTTCACACAGGTGTGATGGAAGTTCTAAACTGGTGGTCCCAGACCCTCCTACCTGTCAGAGGACCTCACTTCTTCGTAATGACTAAGGATGTCTCCCTGGAGAGGTGGGGCGGTCATCTACAGAACCTGCAAATTTAAAGAAAGTGGTCACCGCTCCAGAAGAGCATGCATATCAATCGCCTGGAGCTCAAAGCCATCTATCGCAGTCGCCAAGCTTTCCTGCCAATAATAGCAGGACAATACCACCAGCATGCTATACGTGAACAATGCACCACAAGATCACTGGTGCTTTCCAAGGAAGATCAGGAAATCCTGGGCCGGCTAACAACACAAAATAACCCTTCGGGCCGAACATGTTCCCAGGACTAGCAATCTCTTAGCAGACATGCTAAGCAGAACTGGAAACAGCCTCCACAAATGGGAGTCTGATCAGTCGGCGCTAAATATGATCTTCGCGTTCTGGGGCAAACCGGCTCTAGCTCTCTTTGCAACAGACAAAAACCGCAAATGCCAGTACTATGCAAGTTGGCATCCACATCCAGGATTGTTGGGGACTGCCTTTCGACAGATGGTCTGGGATCTATGCCTACCTTTTCCGCCGATACCTTTTAATGCCAAAGGTTCTCAGCAAGAGTAAAGCGGAGCGGTGTTCTCATCCTAATAGCCCCCAGATGGCCCACGTAGCATTGGTTCACGGAGTTTATCCTGCTATGGGAATGCAACGACATTCACCTACCCACATCTCGTAAACCTTTTACTACGAACTAAGGCCAGGCCCTTTATCTTGACCCGACCTCTCTCCTCTTGTGCGCTCGGCTCCTGAATTCCATGGATTCAAATATATCAATATTCCTCAGGACTGCAGGTGTATTTTCTCCAGGTCAAGGCGGAAGCCACAATAAAGACATGTGAACTGTAATGGAAATGTTTCTGCCTATGGTGCCAGAAATAAAACCTACAACCTCTACTAGTATAATCTGGCAGATAACTACCCTATCTCCTCTCGCTAGCTCAGTCATGGTTGGTACATGCTTCTGTTAAGGTATGGCTTGCAGCAATATCAAGATATAGATGCTCACCACATTTTCTCTTTCAGTTCTAGCAGAATCATCAAACAGTTCATAAAATAATTATTCAGAGTTTTTTCCTCCAGCAAGGGCTCCTTCCTCATAAAGAATTCATTCGAACCCATTCACAGAGCACAATTCCTATTTCTCACATGGCAGGTCGCCTTGTTACTAGTGTTCACTCCGACCAGGAGGGTAGAGGAGAGGTAGGCTTTCTCAACTCAAGAACCTTATTGCGCCTCACAGGCAATTTAGTACTTCTCAGAACCAATCCAGAGATTTATTCCCAAGGTTCCTTTGGATTTTCGCCTCAATGAACTTATAATATTTCGGTCTTTCTTCCCGAATCCAGCATCACTAGCTGAGAGGTCTATTCATACTCAAGGTATCAAGGGATATCTAAAATTCTACTTACATCGCAATAAACAACTCATAAGAACTGATCAAATGTTGGACTCAGATCGACACACTCGTAAGGGTGCTCCAGTCATGAGGGCAACCATCGCTCGATGAATTTCAGCTGCAATCTAGTTCAGCCACTCAAAGGCTGGCAAGCCCCTCACAATAAAAACCAGGGCACCATCAACTATGGCAGTTTCCACCTCAACTACTTTGATTGCGGAAGTGCCTTTGGAGGAGATATGTTGTGTTGCGACTTGGAAGAGTGTGCACATATTCATGCAGCATTATTACCTGGAATCGGCGCAGCGCAGTGATGCAGCGGTTAGACAGGTTTTACTACACCACTTATTTTAATAAGGGTGGGCCTCTCTTGGTTCCATTTGTTTGCTTATGTATTTATGCAAATTTTAATGTGTTGTGTGTGTATATAGATAGATATATATATATATTTGCATATTTCTTACCCACATCCGCTATTTGTGCTAATACTATAAGATATACAAATACAGTAACTGTTTTCTATTCTGATTCAAGCATGTGAATCTATGAAAGATCCAATACTGGAGACAAAAGTAAGTTACTTACCTTTAATTGCAGTTCTCCAGTATTGTTATCTTTCATAGATTCACACGCGACCCACCCTTCTCCCCTGAGAGGCTCCCGTTATAGCTCAGGATTATTTATTCCCACTTGTGCTTGAAAATCCGAGAGACTCAGCCTCTGTTGAGAGTATTCTAGAGGGTGCTGTCGCCTGATTGGTTATAGTTTGTTTGGTTCTTTTTAAAAAAAGGACATAGGCTATTAAATTGACTTTTTCCATTACCATTATAGCCTATGATGGTGATACATACTGCTTTATTATGGTAGTGTGGGACTTCCAATCCGACAATGGAGAATGATTCAAGCATGTGAATTTGAGAAAGATACCAATACTGGAGAACTGCATTTACAGGTAAGTAGCTTATTTTCTTCTCCTTCACAGCACCCCCACTTTATTCCTTCTCTTTATATTTCTTAATTATTCCAACACACTCCATGGAATATTCCACACATTTTGCAACCAACAGAACTTCCTCCAGAGTGGGCTCATCTTTTAACCATAGCTCCTGCCTCAATCTTTCAATACCACATCCAATCATGAATTGATTACATATACGTTCATCTACCATACCAGCAAATGTGCATGAAGTAGCAAGCCTTCTTAACTTGGTGACATAGCTTTCAATTGATTATCCCTCGTTTTGAAACCTTCTCGCAAAATATTAGTGTTCTAGAATCTTGCTCACTTTCAGTAGAAAGTGGTTATCCAATTTCTTGATGCAGAACTCATAATCATTAAAATCTCCAAAATCAGATACAGAAACCCCCAGAAGGTGATCAAATATTTTCTGCTTCTCTGAGCCTATGCAGTGAGGCAGAAGGGTAGTTTTCCTTTCAGCGCTCATTGATGCACAACACACCTTTACATACCTCTCAAACACCTTCCACTTTTGCCATTTCAAAGGTGAAGTTCCCGGACTTGTAAGAAAGAAAGGAGGTGCAGGAATATTTTGCATTTTCTACACCAATAGCTAGCTACGCAATACACAATAAAGAAATGTATACTTCCCAATAGTTGCACACTATAAATAAATACAGTAAAAACAACCTAGAACTGCCACAGCCAATGAATGTCATAAAATATAAAGCTCACCGGCACGTCAAGATGAAGTCTGTAAATTCTGGCTACAAATATGTATGTAACATTATGATGCTGGAAAATGAACAAGTGTGCGCATCACTGCCGGGAAATCAGCAGAGACACGCTACCAACCATCAGCATGCATAGAAGAGTGTGGGCAACACTGCAAAGTTCAGTAGTAAAGAACCAGCAGGAACACACTTCAAACCATTAGAATGTACATATGAGTGTGCATATAACTGCAAAACTTAACTGCTGGGAAATCAGCAGAGACAAGCTTCAATTAATTCCACTGTGCGCATCACTGCAAATGAAGCCGAAAGAAACAAAACACATGAACTACCATCAAGTGTATAACCAAATGAGAGGCACTTGTTCAAATCACAGCAAGTGAGGTCCGTAGAGACACGTTGCCAAGGCAGGCAGGTGGACGCTCTAGTGTGTGTGTAATGTGAGGGCACGCTAAAGATCCTGGAAGCTGCCCAACATGGGGGTGCGGGCTCAATGCAGAAGAAAGCACGAACCCTTTAAACCTTGCAGAGATGGCTGGTAAGTAAATCAAATGCGACTTGCTGGTCTGCGCTCTTTCAAGTGGTGCCCTGCAAAGACAGTTGCACTTGAGGACTCTGGCCACAGTCTGAGACAGCCCTGCTAAGCCAGCTGCACATGGAGACTCTGGCCATGCTCCAAGACCAGCACGCGTATAAGCCAGGGCTGCCCTTGCTCCAAGGATTCCACTTCCAGAGTCCACAACCTGAAGAAGGCCAGAGTGCGAGCACCAAATGGCCAACCCCACCAGTGTCGCGCTGACCGAAGCCTAAAAAAACACAGTTTAAGAAGCAGTGGCACAGCAGGGTGACAGCGACCGGACCATACGCATACTAAGGTCTAGCCCTAAATTAACGCAAATACCATAAAGCCACTTCCTTTCCTTAGCAGCAGAGAAGGAATGCGAGCCCCCCGAAAACTGCTCACAAAAGTCGAACAGTCACTGATCTCACCCAAACCAGGCCCGACTATGCCAGTGTGGCAATACAAGGATGTTGCGCCATAAATAACTCGAACGAGAGCAGGGTTACTAAAGGATAAGTAGTTTATTCTTCATGATGATCCCATCCATACATTCATCAGCCTCCCTGAAATTGGTCTCGGATTTCCTTATTGAGTGTGTGCCTCATTTATTGACCCTGTGTGGGCAACAAATGTCTAACAATCCTTTTTGATAGGCCTAAACGGCTCGGCCACACCACCACAAATAGCGCATTTGGGATTTTTAAAGAAAGTCCTTTAAACTAATAGGGGTGATCTGGACTATTTGCATAGTGGACCCCCAGGGGCACTACATAAATAGTTGGCTTCCAACAATGATTATGTAGTTATTCCCAACACAACAACATAACAAAACGCAATCAAAAAGTAATATAAAACCTAGAAAAGTCTGCAGTTGCCAAATGACTGCATGACAATCCTGATAGAGGTGAAACATCAACCCACTTGTTATTCACATGGAGTCAGATGCTAGAGGTTGTGCATATAATGTATCAACAGGCAAGCGCACCTGAGAACATGCAAGGATGAGATGGCATTGCCTTACCTTCTTTTTTCTGGCAAAGTCTGGTTTACAATTCTCTTGAATTAGAGGACATTGGGCTGCATCATTGCTTACCCTGAGTACCCTTCTCAAAGATCTTCCTTCACTATTCCAGTGACCAAGGATTTCCTGGATGGTCTTAAGGAGGCGTTTCAACCAGTTAGGATTTCAAGTCCTTGGGAATTGAATGTAGTACTCTACAAATTGATGGGTTTTTCTTATGCATCTATGCACACTCCTCACTTGCCTGTTGCTATGACTGAGACTCCTTATTACAAGTTAAAAATGAACAAACCCAGACGAAATTAACGTGTGTTAATACCTTTGGCACAGAGTCAAACATGATAAAAAAGACCATACTAAAAAATTGGCATCTCCTAGCTACAACACAGACTAACTGGGAAAAACCAATGTTCACCTCCAAAAAGGGAAACAATCTTAGAGATAGTTTGGTGAAGGCGTACAGTGAACCAGAACCTATGGCGATTAACCAACTCTGGGGCTTAAAATAGTATGGCATTACCCTTGTGGTAATTGTTCAGCATGTGCCACAACAGCAGTAGTGAAAACTAGTGTATTAAATGAGAAGAGATGGGTTTTGAGACCACATTCAAGCTGCTGTTCCAAAAATGTTATCTATTGTATTGAATGTCCCTGTGCATTGCAGTATATTGGAAAGACTACGCAAGAAGTAAAAAAGCGAGTCATTCAACACCAGTCCAGGATACGATGTGAAGTAGCTAATGCTCCTCTTGTTTATCATTATGTGAATATGGCACATCCCCCAAATGCAATGAAATGGTTTGTATTAGAGGTGGTCAAGGACTCAAGATGCAGACAGGATGTGGACCGCCTACTTACAATGAAAGAGAATAAATGGATTTGAATGTCCAAAACAGTTGATGAAGGATTGAATCAATATGTGGAGTGGCATACGTTGGCTACACTTTAACTGGTTTTATGTAATCTTTTTGCAAATGGGTACAGATATTTTGGAAAGCACTTACATCTATTCTGTTGTTGAGTTATTTGTTTAGGTATGTTTACCCTCACAACAAAGTTTATTTAATTTAACCTCAATTTTGAAAGTCCTTGTTACTGATATTTTAAACTTGTGCACATACATACAATATTATCTGTGAGCATATACAGGAATTCAGCCATTCCAATATGGCTGCAGTGTATCTGTATACAGCCCATGTGATATTTCTGAGAGGGCACATTATTGCAGAGACCAGCGATTTATCGAGGCACGATGTGTGAGAACAACTGAGCGAGAGCAGAGATCCACATTGGACGCTGCAGCATGGAGTTGAAGTAAGTGTTTGGCTCCCGGCGGTTTTTAGTATGTTTGAAAATGACTCTGAGTTTTGTGTGGCAAATGGATTTTTTTGTATTAATTTTGTCTTCTAGATGGAATGACCCGTACTTAAACTGAGCTTGGGTAAGAGCGCTTAGTGTCATTTGATGACTTGGGTGTGTATATTAGATTTGAATACTTTGTGTTCAACGGGTACTTTTAACTTTGCAGTTTAATACATCGTTTTTACTATGCATCTGTTGTGGAGCCACTTTGGAAGCAAGATACTATTGAATAGACAAAGCACTTGTGATAAGGGATTGGTGTTCAGACATTTGATATTAAACATTAAGTACCTTGATTCATTTCTTCACTTGGGCTTTTTCACTTTGGTTTTGAGCATATGGTTTTGAAGGCCAGGTGGCACGGTGGTTTGCACTTAGGAGTATGGTCACTTGTGTGGTGTTTTCATTGTAAGGAGGCGGTGAACAGATCGGTTGGCCGTATTGATTGTTTAGTTTTAGTGCTGTCTCTCATTGATTTGTTTTGATGTCAGCACTTACAGGTGTAATTTCCCCTGTCAACGCGGAGTCCTGAAGATGGTCCCACGGACCTATATGGCCACTTGAGACCGAAACGTCAACATTGCATCTTTCTTAACACTATCTGTTATACTTCACTTTGCATTTAAGTTCCATCAGATAATTTTGAATGCTAACAATTCAGTTGATGGATCCTTGGATTATTATAAACCATTGTTTGTTAAGAGGCTTGTTTGTGATTCTCCAGAACCCTGGAATTGATACTAGGAGAGTGGTGGGATTCTGAAGTTGAGCCAGTGTGAAAACCTTGATGAATTTATGTACTGCTTTGCGTTGTGATATAGGAAAAGAGATTACATGCTTGTATAAAAATATCTGAAAGAGCCTATTAGTGATAGATTCCTTACCTTAGAATTACCCCCAGGCGTCAGACTGAATCCGGAGAAATTTTTCTTAGCAGTCCCCTACACGTTGGTAGGTGGCGTCAGTCGACTCTGCATCCGTCGTCGGTGTCATGGTCGCCGGGTTGATGTCGCAGTGTCTACTTAGACGCCGCCCCTGCGCGCTGACATCAGTTCTTTCTTTTTCTGCGCCAGCCAGCGCAGATATGGAGAGAGCGTGCCCATTAGTCACTTTTTGACTAACCCTTTTTCGACTTTAGTCCATGTCTTTTTTTGAGTCTTCGACTCCTGGTGCACGAGGGATGTCCCATCGTCGGACCGGCTTCAAGCCCTGTGACTCCTTTCACAAGTTGATGTCGGTCACCGATCCGCACCTCGTGTGCCTTTGGTGCCTGGAGCGCGACCACGATCCGAAGTCGTGCTCCGACTACCGGGCCATGAACCCGAAGTCTTTGCAGGAGCAGTCCTGAAATCTTTTGGAGGCCCAGCAGTCTGCTCTGCGCCGTTCAAGGTCCCGGTCGAGAGGAAGGTCGCGGGACCGGTCGTGGAGTCATCACCATTCCTCTCTGAAGTCTTCGCACTCCTCCGGTAAGTCGAAGCACAAGAAGAATGCGAAGAAGCACTGTCGCTCTTCGCCTTCTCCCCGTCCGTCGCCGACACGACGCGGGACCCGGAGCGTCATCGCTCTCCAGCTCCGCCTTCGAAACCCGCTTCTGGGACAACTCTGTGCTTCCCTCCCTTTCCCGGTGCGTCCCCTGCCCAGCTTCGAGCTTTCTAGGAAGCGCTTCACAGCATCTTTGGGCACCCCGACTCCGCCGGTGCGGCTTCGGGCTCCACGGACTCGGCGGGGGGCCCTGGGCCTTCAAGGCCGGCGGCTTCGGCGCCGGAGGGCCCCCGAGGATCCAGGCCTGATACGGATCGGCGCCGGTCAACCTCATGGTACCTTCCCCGGCGCCGATTCCAGTGACGACGCCTCTGACGCCGGTTGTGCCCCCAACCTACGTCGACCCTAGCCTCACCCCCGACTTGGACCCGGTGCCGGACCGACGTCGACCGAATCTGGTACCGGCGCCGGAGGGTACTTTTGTACCTCTGTTCATCCCTGGCATTCCCTATCGCCCTGAATGGCAGCCAGAGGAGGGTGAGGAGGACTGGGAGGGGTCTGTTGACCCTCTAGCAGACCAACTTGATGAGCCGGACTGGTGAGAGGAGTTGGGTGATGCCAGTGGTCTGGATACCTCCCCAGACCTTGGTATGCTTTCCCCCCTACCGTGGCTACTGAGGAGGGAGCTTCCTACACTGTGGTGTTGCGAAGGGTGGCTGAGGCCTTCGGCCTTGAGCTTCCTACGGTGGCTGTCAGGACTAACCTCCTGACTGAGGTGCTTCAGCCGGCAGCAGCCTCTTCGGAGCCCTTGCTGCCTTTTAATGAGGCTCTCACTGACATCCTTCTGGGCACTTGGTCCAAGCCCAGCACAGGGGCTCCTGTGGACAGGATGATTGCCCGACGCCTCCGCCCGGCCCCGGGTGACCCACTTTTCCTCTCCCAACACCCTACCCCTGAGAGCTTGGTGGTCCAAGCCTCATCCTCGAAAGGCACATTCCCTACTGCTCCCCCAGATAGGGAATCCAAGAAGCTGGACTATCTTGGGTAGAAGATGTTTTCTCCTGCCAGCTTTGGACTGCGGTCGGTGAACACTGCATGTCTCTTTGGCCGTTATACACACACAGTGTGGGATACGGCCGCGCAAGTGCTGCCACAGTGCCCGGACGAGGCCCGGGCTGTGCTCAGCCGCGCTGTTGCTGAGGGTCGAGCCGCAGCTGAGTTCACCATCCGGTGTGGACTGGATACTGCCGACTTGCTGGGTCGAATGGTTTCCAAGTCGGTAGCCCTGAGGCGCTACGCCTGGCTGAGAACGTCTGGCTTTTCTAGGGATGTCCAATCCACACTTTTGGACATGCCCTTTGATGGCCGTCGCCTGTTTGCTGACAAGGCGGACAACGCGCTCGAGCGCCTCAAGGATTCTAGGGTCGCGGCCAGATCCCTGGGCCTCGCAGCAACTTCTCACCCTGTGCAGTCTGCCTTTCACCCCTCTCGTGGCTACGGAAGGGGTGCCCCACCACGTTCCGCCCAGAGCCATAGGGCCGCGCAAGCTACCCAGCCCATGCGTGGGCGGGGACGTGGGACCCAGCGTTGTGAGTCTGGGGGCCAGCGGGCCAGCGGGCGGGCCAGTACACCAATGCCCCCCCTCCAGCAGCGTCCAAACCTTACTAGTCCGACTTTTCAGGGCCACCAGTTGCCAGTGGGCAGCAGGATCCGCCATCACCTCCCCCCCTGGCACAACATCACGTCGGACAGGTGAGTTTTGCTACTCCCTCCCCTTTGAGACTACGCCTCGCTCCATGCCACCAACTCTCCATCGCATGTCCCAGGATCACTTGGCCCTTCTTCGCCAGGAAGTTACAGCTCTCTTGGCCAAGCGAGCTATCGAACGAGTACCTGTGCCAGAAGTAGGTCGTGGTTGTTACTCCCACTATTTCCTGGTACCCAAGAAGGACAAAGGCCTGCGTCCTATCTTAGACCTCAGGGACGTCAACCACTTCCTCTGGAAGGAGAAGTTCAAAATGTTAACCTTGGCTCAGGTCCTGTCTGCTCTCGACCCTGGAGACTGGATGGTAGCGTTGGACTTGCAGGACGCTTATTTTCACATCCCCGTCTTGCCTGCCCACCGGCATTACCTATGGTTCACGGTAGGCCACGAGCATTTTCAGTTTACTGTGCTGCCCTTTGGCATTACCAGCGCCCCTCAGGTGTTCACGAAAGTGATGGTGGTGGTCGCAGCTCATCTGCGTAGATCAGGGGTTCCAGTCTTCCCCTATCTCGACGACTGGCTGTTGAAGGCGGGCTCGGCCCAGGCTGTCGTCTCCCATCTCCAGACTACGGCGGACCTCCTGCATTCGCTAGGGTTCACTATCAACGTGCCGAAGTCGCACCTGATTCCCTCTCAGAAGCTCCTTTTCAGCGGTTCTGGATACAGCGCAGTTTCGGGCCTATCCTCCCGAGCAGCAAGTCCGGGATATTCGGGCTATGATACCGATGTTTCAGCCTCTATCCTGGATTTCGGTGAGAATGACCCTGAGGCTGCTGGGCCTCATGGCCACCTGCATCCTGCTGGTAGATCATGCCAGATGGCATACGCGGGCTCTGCAGTGGGACCTGAAGTTTCAGTGGGCGCAGAATCCGGGCAATCTTTCCGATGTCGTCCAGATCTCGGAAGGGACTGCGAGTCAATTGCAGTGGTGGCTAACGAACCAGCATTGGGTCAGCGGCAGATCCCTCTCCCTTCCCCAACCAGAGTTCACAGTGGTGACAAATGCGTCACTCCTTGGATGGGGCGGCCACATGGGAGAGGCAGAGATTAGAGGCCTTTGTTCTCCGCGGGGTGCGGGCTCCACATCAACCTTCTGGAGCTTCGGGCGATCGGTCTTGCACTGAAAGCATTCCTTCTTTCTGTCAGAGGAAGAGTAGTGCAGGTGTTCACGGACCACACCACCGCCATGTGGTACTGCAACAAACAGGGTGGGGTGGGGTCGTAGACCCTATGTCAAGAGGCTCTTCAACTTTGGACATTGCTGGAACATCAGGGCATATCCCTGGTGGTTCAACACCTGGCGGGTTCCCTGAACGCCAGGGCGGACGAACTCAGCCGCCGGTGTATGATGGATCACAAATGGCGTCTTCACTCGGAGGTGGTGCAAGGTCTCTTTCAGCAGTGAGGAGAGCCTTGGTTAGATCTATTCGCCACCGAAGAGAACGCGCAATGTCAGCAGTTCTGCGCGTTGGAGTTTCCAAGGCGGCACTCGCTCGGGGAGGCCTTCCGTCGCGAGTGGAATTGCGGCCTCCTATACGCCTTTCCGCCTGTACCACTTCTACTCAGAGTGCTGAAGAAGATCAAGCGCGACCGGGCCCAAGTAATTCTTGTGGCTCCGGACTGGGCATGAAGAGTCTGGTACCCCGAGCTCTTCAGCATGGCCATCGATCCTCCGATCAGACTGCCTCTTCGGGAGGATCTTCTGTCGCAGCAGCAGGGGACGGTCCTTCACCCGAACCTGTCCAGCCTCCACCTCCTTGTGTGGAGATTGAGCGGCGTGGAGATTGAGCGGCGACAGTTGACAGCTTTCAACCTTCCTCCCGAAGTCTGTAATGTCATCTTCGCAGCCAGGCGTCCCTCCACTAAAATGGTATACGCCTGTAGATGGAACAAATTTGTGGCATGGTGCACAGCAAAGGCTGTGGATCCCCTTTCTGCCCCGTTCTCCTCTTCATTCTTTCTTTGGCCCAGCAGGGATCTGCTCTGGGCACTCTTAAAGGCTATCTTACGGCCATTTCGGCCTTTCTTCGCCTTCCTGATCAGCCTTCTCTTTTCAAGTCCCCTATTGTTAACAGATTTCTGAAGGGCATTACTCATCTTTTTCCTCCTTCTCCTTTCGTAATGCCCCAGTGGGACTTGAATCTTGTCGTCACTTATCTTATGTGTGCTCCCTTTGAGCCACTACATAATTGTCCTGTTCGTCTCCTTACTTTGAAGACTGCTTTCTTGCTTGCCATCACCTCTGCTCGCAGGGTGAGTGAGCTTCAGGCTTTATCTTCCAAACCTCCTTTTCTTGCTGTCCATCCGGACAAAGTGGTCCTTCGCACTAGGCCCTCTTTTCTGCCCAAACTGGTTACCTCTTTCCACATAGGTCAGACCATCACTTTGCCCACCTTCTTCCTTCCTCCGCACCTTTCCAAAGAGGAGGAGAGACTTCACCGTCTGGACCCAAAATGTGCGTTGTCCTTCTAACTTGACCGCACTAAAGACTTCCGGGTGGACGATCAACTCTTCGTGGGTTATGTGGGTGCCAAGAAAGGTCGGGCAGTACACAAACGTACCATCTCTTGATGGGTTGTCCTGTGCATCAAGATCTGCTATTCTTTGGCTAAAAAGGAACCTCCAGTAGGACTGCGCACCCATCCTACCAGGGCGACTGCAGCTACTACTGCTTTGGGACATGGAGTCCCGCTGGTTGACATCTGCCAGACAGCCACGTGGGCATCCTTGAACACGTTTACAAAGCACTATTGCCTGGACAGCCAAGTCCGGAGAGACAGCTTTTTCACACCACCCTATATAGGAAGGCAAGTGAGCGCAACACATTGTTGAGATATTCGAGCCACCACCCGCGCAGCCTCAGGGATAATTTGCCCTACGGGCAAATCCTGAGGATCAGACGCAACTGCACCAAAAAAGAGGACTACTTTTTGGAATCCGCAGACCTACTTGGCCGTCTCACAGAACGTGGCTATCCGATTAGGCTCCTTAAAAAGGCAAGAAAAAGAGCCTGGTTTAACCACAGGGAACATCTTCTGGAGACCAAAACCGAAAACCGCTCTAAATCTGAAAGACTAACTTGTGTCACCACTTACTGCACCAAAAGCAACGATATCCGCAAAACCATTAACAAACACTGGCATTTGGTTGCAGAAGATTTGTGTCTGCCGGAACCCCCCATGCATGCCTTTAGAAAGGGCAAAAGCCTTAGAAACACTCTGTCAAATCCTTACTCCCATCGAAGCCCCACAATGTCCAATTACCTTTATGGAATATCGCCCCGATCAAGGGGCATTATAAGTTTGGAGGATGTAAGGCCTGCCCTATGACAAAAGAGATCAAGGAATTTAAACATAATGACTACACCTATACCATGAGGGAACACACCAACTGCAATTCATCAGGGGTGATATATGCCATCTCATGCCCCTGTGAGTTTTTATACATTGGCCAAACCACACAAAAAGTGAAATGCCGCATTCTACAACACTAGTAGAATACGCTGTGGGGTAAGGTGCCCCACTGGTAGAACATTTCACCACCTTTGGGCACTCGACTGAGAGCCTTAAATGGTGGGTAATTGAAAAAGTCCACAGGAACCCAAGAGGTGGGAATTTCTCACATACCCTGAACTATCGTGAGTGTAAATGGATCCATACGTTTGACACCGCACTCAGGGGGCTGAACGAATACGAGGAGATAGCCAGACAGGCGGCAATTTCGAATACTGGCTGAACACCCACTACCAGGCCCTTAGATCTGCATATTCAGACACTACATATATAGCCACTAGAATGTAAATAGGCAGGCTTTATTGCTATCCAGTACCTTTTTAGTTTGTATATAGGCAGAATGCAATAGACTCCTCATCACTCTATGTATATACACCACTAATAAATGTGATTATAAATATATGTATGCACCACTCATCTATATGTATATACACATGCATACGTCAAGATACCCAATTGTTGCCGATGTGTACTTTAAAATGTGAGCGTGATCACGAGTGTATGTTTTTTACCTTGCACAAATGAGTATTCCCATGTGTCTGTGGACATCAATGTGTTCTTTTCAGTACTCCTTATTCTCAGAATGTATACCCCATATGTATTCCCAACAGTACACCGTTTTTACATGCACAATAATGTACCCCAATGTGACTGTTGACAACTATATGAATATTGAAGGATTTCTCAGGAATGCGTACTCTTATAATGTAATCCTATCTGTATCCTTAATAGTACACTGTATATATATGCACCTTAAACCCATTCTGTTTGGACCGAAATCCATTGCGATTATCCCCTTAAGCACACTTGCGTGCTATTCTGCTATTCCCATAAGCACCCCTTAACTGTACCTCTAATAGGCATCTCTGTATGCGCTTGCATATCTCCAATTGAGATTGTCCTTAATTGCAGCCTCATTTTGGGGAACTAACCTTCAAATAGGCATCACTGCACATACATGCACTTTTTTAAATCGCCGGTATTACTTTAACAATGTAGCTTGAATTTCTCTGGTTCTACACTGGGCCTCAGAGTATCGTGCTCTGGGCTCCTTTGATGACGCACGAGGGCTGAACGTGCAACGTGCACGCTTCCCCGGCCAAAACCGGCTCTCTGCTTATAAACAAGAGCCTTCAGCCATTTCACCCTTGCACTTGAACTTGGCAGGAGGCAGTTTCGAGGCGTGCGGCGCCCGTACTTTTCTTTCAAGTTAATTGACTGGAATCTCTGCTAACACAACCTTGCCTTACCCTGACAGCTCATTGCTACTTTTGATACTCGCTCTTTTTCTATATGTAGGTCTTGACATACCAGATTAATTCAGATGTCAGATGACCATTGGATAATGTATTCACGGTTTTAAATACCGGTGAGGACTTCACTAGTTGGGCCCTCACGAGTGGAATTCAGCTCACTCCTTTGGGTGAGTGCTTAATCCAAGTGACCACGTACCTTGTGCAACCTTGCATACTTGGATGCATACTAATTGAGGATTGATTTTCCACAGAAAGCTCTGACTGGACTGCTAGACACTCATCCTTCAGTGCAAAACTTGAGATGCCAATGTGGCACCGGGATTAGGTCAGTGCCATACCTTTTCTCATTTCCTTCCTGAAATGGGAATTATGCTCCAACTAACACACAGTCATTCTCTCACTTCTAGGTTGCCCCCCGCCCCCCTTTTCGTCCTGAAGAAGACTCGCAGCGGAGGTACAAGTCACCCTCTATGCGTTAGCCGAGTCGAAACGTCGACGCCATCCACTCACATGGGACCTGTACCTTTCTCTTCCTCCCCCCATTGCCTGACGTTGCATTAATGCTTTATTATACTGTATAACTGTGATCTAAAGAATTGGCAAGGGCAGGTTCTGTCTACTGGTCTTCTTTACCAGTCTGATTTCGCAATGATTGAAATAATGTGTATTCTTTAACCAGTGACTTCTACCCACCCTCTCCACCACGAGCACAACCATCCCAAACCCTTCCTTCCTTCCTTGCAACCTTACTATGACTGCAAATGCATAAAGTGCTCTTAAGTATATGGAATAAATATACTGCTATTGAACATTTTTTGGCGCTCTTTTCTCTCTTTTTTGACATTAACTGCATGTTCTACATTGGTTTCTTGGTACATAGTTGTCTCTCTGACATAGTGCTCCTTACATTAACTGTATGCATTTAAGAAAACATTTATTTCATTATATGATATTAATAATCAGTGTTGGTTACCTTTATAACACACCGCAGACAGATTGTGATTCATCTCTCCTCTAAATAGCTGTCACGGACCACTTTTTCATTCCCGCATTGTACCCAGGTCTGGTGACGATCATTGGGTTACCCCATTATTCTGTAATGGCCAAGAAAGGTCGGGCAGTGCACAAACGTACCATCTCTTGATGGGTTGTCCTGTGCATCAAGATCTGCTATTCTTTGGCTAAAATGGAACCTCCAGTAGCACTGCGTGCCCATCCTACCAGGGCGACTGCAGCTACTTCTGCTTTGGGACGTGGAGTCCCGCTGGTTGACATCTGCCAGGCAGCCACGTGGGCATCCTTGAACACGTTTACAAAGCACTATTGCCTGGACAGCCAAGTCCGGAGAGACAGCTTTTTCGGCCGTTCTATTCTCCAGGACTTCCTGGTGTGAACTTAGTTCGCAGACCCTCCTCCGGGGTCGGTATTGCTGGGGTATCTATTCTAAGGTAAGGAATCTATAACTAATAGTCTCTTCCAGATGGACAAGTAACTTACATTCGGTAACGATGTATCTGTAAGAGACATATATTAGTTATAGATTCCTTACCGCCCCACCCATCCTCCCCGTTCTGCGAACTGACTTCTAGGGATAGGGACTCCCTTGCAGGGCCCTAGTTTTGTGCACCACTGGTCAGTGTCTTGCATGGCTCTGCGCTTCTAGCATGGAAAGTAGTGTCAGAACGGACGTCAGCTCGCAGGGGCGGTGTCTAAGTAGACACTGCGACGTCATCCCGGCGACGACGGATTCGGAGTTGACCGACGCCACCTACCGACGCGCAGCGGTACTGCTAAAAAAAATATTCTCCGGATCCAGTCTGACGCCTGGGGGTAATTCTAAGGTAAGGAATCTATAACTAATATGTGTCTCTTACAGATAAATCGTTAACGAAGGTAAGTAACTTGTTCTTTATGAAATATTGGTGGAACTAATTCAGTAAATGTGTATAAATACAGTATACTTTTTTCACTCCAATACGCCTGCGTTTTGATTTAATTCATTTAATTAATTTGATGTATCAGGATCACTTATGTGACCAAAATTGTTTTTTTGAATAATATGTAATAATTCCTTAAGGAACAATTTTGTTAATAGATTACAATACCCAATTCCTTGAGGAGAACTGCGTTTCCCTGTGAGATTACACCACTGCTCACTTGCAGCCTTTTTCTTAGAGGTTTGTTCTTTTAGTGGCTACTACGTTTGCCAGGAGGATGAGTGATCTTCAGACTGGATAAACTGATGAACTGTGCATGATTTCCCATAGTAACAAACTATTGCTAAGAACTCGCTCTTTTTTTTTTTTTATTTAAATTTCTCATTTCATTGCAAACTTTTTTCCCCCTATCAATCATCAGTGGGTCCTGTGATCAGTGCAGTTACAGGAAAACCCATCCCCAACCAATGGAGGGTGTCATCATTCCAGCAGCTGCTGCCTCTTTTTCAACCTAATGGTCCTCTCACGGTCAGAACCGGCATTCGCCTTCTAGGGATGATAGCTAGTTGGCAGTTTAGCTGGGTTATAGGCTAACTGAGATGCGAGACAACAAAATCTTGACTCCACTAAGCAGGGTTATTATTATTACTCTGAGTTGAGTTGGCCCTAGATGCCATTTTGCATTTAAAGAATGTTATCCCAAAGCACTTAAAACCCTCAGCCCCCGGTATACCATGGCCCTGATGGTTGTCAAATGGGTTTGTTAAAAACTTTAGTGGGCCTGGCACCGTGATTATTTTTACAAAGCTAGAGTTGAATTGATGCTGACTCTGTCTCAGTTAAAAAAATATAGTCACTGTATAACTGTGAAAAATTATCTACTTCAGCTGAATTCTACTCTAGTAAAATCCTAGCTGCTGAAAATTCCATAAATGAAACCTTCACAATAGTGAGGCCCTTGGCTTCTCCTAATTGTGCAGCTTCTGCTATTGTTAATTCTCAGGTTCTGGCTGGCACACTCTCCGGTTATTTTGAAGAGAAGATCAATTCCATATGTGACTCTTTGAATCTGTCTAGCTTAGAGGCTGAGTCAAATTTAGGATGTTTCTCGCCGCCTTTTGGCTTTTTGTTCAGTGCTTCTTCTGTTGACAATTGTCCGGTTCTACCAAAAGTTGTAGCTGAGTCTACCCCTGGCTTATATTAATTCCCGTGTTTATCCGTGGAACAGTTTTATTTGATCTCTGGGTTATTAAATCTTGCTCTTCACTTGACTCGATCCCTTAAAAAAATTGGAATATGGCTTAATCTGCTCTCCTCCAACTTTTGTTGGATGTGTGTAACGGCTCACTCATTAATGCCTGGGTCCCCAGTTAGTGGAAAAGGACACTCTTTGTTCCATTGCTGAAGAAACCAAATGCTGATCAAGCCGTTCTTTGAAATTTTCACCCAAAATCTCTACTACCCGTTGTTTGAAAATCTTGAAGAAATATGTAACTAGAGAACTTTCCTGAACCATTTGTTAGTATCCATAGTCTGGCTTTCGACCTGGATACAGCACTGAAACTGCACTGGTTTCGGTCTTAGATGACTTAAGAATGCTAGAGGACAATCCAGCTGCCTTAGTCCTTCTTGACTTGTCTTGAACATTTGACACGGTCATGGACGTAGGAAGTGTGGGGGGTGTGGGGGATATATCCCCCCCAGATTTTAGAATGGGGGGACAGGGGAAAAAGGGTGGGGGGGGGGGGGACGAGGGGACAAAATAATTTTCCCTCTCCCTTTTGTGCTTCGCAGGGCCATTAGTGCGCAAAAACGCTACCTATAATGGCCCTGCACTTGACCTATGACCTGCCTCTAGTTACCTCTGATCGTGTGTTTTAGCCCGGGCTGCTGCAGCTTGAGCTGCTGTAGGCTGGGCAGTGTCTGGGGTGTTATCTCCGCTGCACCCAAGTTTTTCACAGGTCTTTAAAAGACCATTTACATCCCTTTGGAACTGGTTAAAGGAGTCTTTGTTCACTGGTTCCAGTACCCCCTGGGTTCCTACTCTGCCTATTCACTATGGCTTACATTTGTATTTTATTTTTACTGTCACAGTGGGAGAATGTATTTGGTGAAAAGACCACCTTTCCAAAAATAAAATACCAGCCATTTGTTGTTGTTTAAAGAGTCTGCAAATGCTTTGCCTTGAAACTAAATAGGGGTGTAAATAAAATGGTATCCATTCATTTGTAATATGATTTTTCTGTCTTTGTTTTCTTTTGTTTAATTAAACTTAAACTGTAATTATTAGTCATGGATCATTAATGCAGCCCTAGATCACATTTAAAAGTGCTTTCTATTTGTATTTGCTGTTTGAAGTATGCACAAATAAGTGCAAAAAATACTGGCTTTAGGCGATTTTGCTTATTTTTTTGCTGGCTGGGACATCAAAATACCAGTGGTGCCGGTAGAAATCCGATCAGCTGGCAGCCCTAATCAGGGGACTGAAAGTTTGTTGCAGCATCAGCACATTATTTATTTCCTCCATCCCTGACTGATGCCATAATAGCAATAGTTTAACAAATCTGAAACCCTACGCCAGCCATCAATACAATGCTGAGTAACGCCAGGTGTCTGGGAATACATCCTGCATTCAGACAACTCATTCCTCACTCTCACTGCTCACCCTTCACTTTCACGCTCACCCTGAAATCACAGCTATCACACTGCTCACCATGCACTCACTCCATTCACCCTCCTCCTACCCTGCACTCACATGAGCACACGGCTCACCCTGCACAGACACACAAGACACTCCACTCACTTGTCACTTTCACCGCTCACCCTTCGCTTACAGCGATCACACTGCACTCACGCTGTTACCCTACACTCACACCGTTTATCCTCCTTTTAGCCTGCGCTCTCACAAGCACATCATTCACCTTGCAATCACAGCGACCACACTGCACTCATGTCCCTCGCCATGAACTTCTGCTGTTCTCCCTCCACTTACCCTGCAGTCACATCAGCACACCGCTCACCCTGCACTCACAGTGATCTCACTGCACTCACACCACTCACCATGCAATGACGCTTTTCATCCTGCACTTATATGAGCACACCACTGACCCTGCACTCATGTGACACTTCACTCACCTGTCACTCACTTCTCACCTTGCAATCTCACTCAAACAAGCACATTTCCCACCATGCATTCATTCCTCTCACTCTGCACTTTCACCCGCACCCAAACTCGTATGTCACATCACTCACCCTGCAGTCACTGCTCTCACCCTACTCTTACACTGTCACATCGCTCACTGTGCACTCACATAGGCACTCCTGCACAGCATACCCTTCACTCACATCTTCACAGCCCTCTCCCTGTACTCGCACCACACAATCAATCACAGAACTCACCCTGGAGTCACACCACTCACCCTGCACTTCCTCCTCTCGCCCTGCACTCACACGGACAAACCTCTGAGCCTGCATTCATACAGGCACTCTGTTTATCCTGCCTGCACACAGAGACAATAGTCTGCCGGAACTCATAGGGACACAGCACTCACTCTGCACTAACTCCTCTCACCATGCACTCACCAGTCACTCTCGCAGATCACCCTTCACGCTCGCCGCTCATCCTGCACCACACACAGGCACACCACTCACCCTGCATTTACACCGGTCACACCATCCTGCACACTCTCTCACCCTGCACGCACTTCTCTCACCCGACACTCACATGGGCCCTCCTCACATTGCATTCATGTAGCTCACCAGACACTCACATCTGCAAATTGTTCACCCTACACTCGCACAGCTCATGAAGCATTCACTCACACTATTCATCATCACACAGCACTTACATCAGCCCACCTCTTACTCTGCACATATACAAATTACACATCTCTCATGAATCTACACATATTTCTACAAAAGCACCCACAGAATACCTGCTCTTTCCTTGGTACAAGTTGCCAACTTAAATCCATCTTCAACAACTGGGTTGGTACAAGAGGGGAGAGTGGACTGAGAATGTGCAATGGCCCAAGGAGAGAGACTAGGGCTGAGGCTTTGGGGTATGGGGCTGGATTGAGGATCGTGTGACACCTTCAGCCATTCCTGGCTTTCCATTCACCACAATGCTGTATTCCGGGACACATAGTTTTTTTTTACATTGCAAGTTGGGTCTCAAAAATCCCAAAATATAAAGTGTTACTGGATGAAACCCATGGTTGCCGAAGAAGTCAAGCATTTCATAAGGTCAGTTGGATGCTGTGATATTACATGTTAGAACACGGATTAGTTCATTTTCAATACAGTAACTGCTTGATCCACTCGTGAAACCAAATATAAGCCCCACACAGCTATTTTAAGGAAGTGCACTTTTCATTCACATCATACTTGTAACAAACATTGACAAGGCAATATATTAATATTTTTGAATAGCGTATAGAGAATATGTTTTTATTAAGTTTCATTCACTAAAAGGCAAGGCAGGTATAGCAAAAGCAGCAGGGCAAGCTTTTCTAACACAAAAAAAGCAAAGTGACTAATGGAAGTGTTAGTGGCAGTGTGTCTGTGTGTGAGTGTGACAGAGTGCAAAGGTACGAAAGAGTGCAAGAGATATAGTGAGAATTTGTGTGTGAGAGAATGTGCATGTGTCATTGCATGTGTGTTATGCATACCCGTGTGCTGGTGGTCTGGCATACTGGAGGTTATTCTTGCCTTTTGGACAAGGGAAATAACAGCATATGGATGGGAGGTGTTATCTATGGCAAACTGCAGGCCCTCACATGCTTCTATGAAGACACCATCATTGACTGTGGGGACTAGAGCTGTTTAACTGAGAAAGCCTTTAAACCAGCCATACCCAACAGCAGGTACACAGAACACGCGCCACCACACCTGTCCAAAGGCTCTGACATGATTCACGTAATTCTTAGCATATGAGGTGGATCCATAGCTAAATGGTTGAACTGATATTTGAGGTAACTCTTTGGTGGGGGCGCTTTGTTTAAAAAGAATTTTTGGTTTAAAAGCACATGAACTTCCTTGTGCATCAGGCAGTTTTCAGGCAGCAATATAAATGTCAAGATAACTCTGGTGATTAATGTTCTACTAGTAAGAGTTCGGAATTTTGTCTAGTGTAAGTTTTGTCGCATGGTAAAGTAGCGCGGAGGGTTAATGTGCCTGCTGCAAAAAACATGTACCATCCAGATCACAGAACTGAGTGTGAGTAAACTATGAGTAGCACTATAAAAAACATATTTGATTTTTCCACATTTGGTCTAATCACTTTGTGAATGTAATTAACAATTAAGCATACTTGCAAACTGTGACTACATGCCTGCCTTTCTCAATATTTCACTTCAAAACTATGCAATTGTATTAATTCAATGGGCATACGGTCTCATGCAATAGGCAATTTGTATAGGGTCAGTGAAAAGTCCATAAGGCTGTCCCTGTCCCCACCACTGAAATTTAGTGTCTCCTACGCCCCATGACACGGTATCTCATTCCATCCTTTTAACCAGACTGGCGGAGGTCGGGATAGATGGATCCTCATTACAGTGGCGTAAAGCTTACCTTGAGGATAGACATAAAGCACTGTACCTCCCTCCTTATGTGTCAGCTTAAAAGTCAGTAAGACACTGTGTTTCACGGAGGTCTGATCTCAGTTTGACCTTGTTTAATATCTGCTCTCAGTCCGACCTTGTTTTAAATCTATCTTTGTTGGTTAGATCTTTTGGTGTCACCTGCATGAATGATGCGGATGACACTCAGCTTATTATAGCCATGGACGAAATTGGGTCGACCCCCTTGGAGAACTTCCTTCAGTGTATGTACTCTTTGCTTTTTGGCTGAAATTTAATGCTTTGAAGTTCAGTTTCAACGAGACTCTGGCTTTCTCACTCCTCCCAGGCCAAACCCTTTCTTTCCTTTTCATGCCCCCACTGTTGGCCTGAACTTCCTCTGCCTGTAAAATCCATGAAGAGGTTCGGCTTCTTTTTGGAGGAAGATTTGTCAATTAAAAAACAGGCTAACCATTTTGCCTCTCTAAACACAAAAAGGTAGGATGCCAGTAGGAGCAGAAATGGTAAAGAAACCCAGGATTGGATCAGTCAACTCCTACTGTATGCAGCCTGGGACCGTTTAGAGCGGGAAGGCCATCCTTAATGGAAGAGGATGCCTCACACACATAATAGTGTCAAGCTTCATCATCCGCATCCTCTCCCCACTTTGGTAAGGTGGTACTACCAGGGCGGACTCCACCTCCACGAAAACTTGGCGATAGGAGGGAGTACTTATATAAAACTATAGGACAGGAGCGGGATCCAGACAATCTAAAAATAGCTTGGGGTTCCTCGGTTATCACCTTTATTCGTGAGGACTCTAGGTATATTAAAAACACTTCTCTTGATGGGTATCACAGAATACAGTTACTCAGACCCATCTCTAAATTGCCAACATGTTTTTGCCCTTAATGATTAGCCTAATAGGTCTGGGGCATTCTTCAAGGCTAGTGGATCCCTATAGTACTAACCTAAGTGTCAAGTGGACCCTAGGTGGTGATGCAAGCGCAACACCCACTAAGTACATCCAGGTGAGTCCTACCTGGGCTTCTAATTTCCAGGATTCTGTTGATCTCCTATTGAGGGAGGATCAGAAGACAAGACAGTATGTACACTAGTGTTCCAAAATGGGATACAGTATAGAAACCTCTCATGCAATTATTGTCGGGGAGGGAGGGAATCTTCCTGATGCATTCCCAAGGGTCATCTATCCCAAGAAGATGCCACCCAACAAGTGCAAGCATTAATGTACCTTGATCACCCTTTATGTTTAAAAAGTAACCATGTGAAAAATTAACGTAGGCAATTACCATCATAGACAAGAAACAACCTGAATATGACACACCATCCCTTGCAAGACTTCCTTTTACCCACAAAAACTCAGAGCCTTGCGTACAGACTACATTTCCCAGGTACACCTAGTGACCATCTCTACGCGTACCGACGCCATGTCCAGCTGTAGTTTGACGTTCACGTCTGCACGTCACACACCAGGAGTCTTTTAGTGACTCCACTCCCGAGGCCTCCGGTACCAGAGGCACGGAGTGGAAGATGTTAGGTTCACACGAGTGGTGATCCTTTTGATGAAGTAAGGAGTAATGGGCGGGCCCCGGAAGAGCTTGTTTCTGTTCCATGAACAACCGCCTTCGAGTCTCTGGAGCCTCCTTGGTAGCTGAGCTTTTACAATACTGGCTACCGATCACATTGAGATTTTGTTTGTGAAGTAAGCCTTACAAATGTAACGTGTACAGAATGCTCTTCTATACATGAGTTATACTTGGGCAATACTTATGCTGTTATAAGGGGATCTGCAGTGTCTGATAAAATGATCCTTAAAGTATCAAGAGGGTGACTAACGCTTAAAAACTGATGAGGTATGAGTGGTCGCTACTGTACAAACGTGATATACCTATGTAATAAATGGCTTCCGTATCACCTCCTTTGCACAATCGGCGAAAGATACAATAATATGAAGCCAATGCTAGGAATGATGGGCTTGTTCAGATGAAGATGCTACTTAATCTGACACGTCTTAATTGAAGATTTTGACGCGATGCACAAGTGAGTTGTTTATCAATAAAATAGCCGATCGAACATGGCAGATACTCCCTCATTGTGAGAAATGGTTTTGTGAGCAGATATGGCACCATGTAATTTTTCGTTGGGCATCTCTTCCTTTTATTACATTATAATTTTGTCCTTTTTCTTGTGCGCCTTGTGTCTTCCCCACTTATAAATCCTCAGAGTGTGACAGTAAAGGATCCCACCCCTCCCTGATAAGCATACCGGTATTCCCTAAAATCCAGGGTAAGGTGTAGGATCTAAAAATACAGTTCATTGCCTATATAAAAATATAGGCGTCACAAATATTTGTAAAATAATGATTGGTTTTGAAAACACATATTAAGTGTAATGACGCCTTTGATGTGTGCATGAAGAGCCTGCTGCTTCTCTCACCCCTGTGGGTACCCACTTCACTAACTGACAGGCATTAGTCAGTGTCACCTTCTTCACTTGCACATGTTTGGTGGCATCTTCTTGAGATAGAGGGCACTTGGGAATGCATCCGGAAGATTCCCTCCCTTTGCTGACCATAATTGCATGAGAGGTTTCTATACTGTATCCCATTTTGGAACACACGTGTACATGCTGTCTTGTCTTTTGATCCTTCCTAAATAGGTGATCAATGGAATCCGGGAAATTAGAAGCCCTGGTAGGACTCACCTGGTTGTACATAGTGGGTGTTGTACTTGCATCACCACCTACGGTTCACTTGACACTTGGGCTAATCCTATAGGGATCCACTAGCCCTGAAGAATGCCTCAGACCAATTAGTCTAATCATTGAGGGCAGAAACATGTTGGCAATTTAGAGGTGGGCTGGAGTCATTTACTCTGTGATACCCGTCAAGAGAAGTGTTTTTAATATACCTAGAGTCCTCACGAATAAAGGTGATAACCAAGGAAGGAACCCTAAGGTATTTTTAGATTGTCTGGATCCTGCTCATGTCCAGTAGTTTTATGGAAGAACTCCCTCCTACCGCCAAGTCTTCGCAGAGGTTGAGTCCGCCCTGGTAGTACCACCTTACCAGGGTGGGGAGAGGATGCCGATGATGAAGCATGACGCTATTATGTGTGTGAGGCATCCTCTTCCATTGAGGATGACCTTCCCACACCTAACGGTCCCGCGCTGTATACAGTAGGAGTTGACTGATCCAATCCAGGGTTTCTTTACCATTTTGTTCCTACCAACATCCTACCTTTTTGTGTTTTGGGAGTCTTGATTTAGAGGAATGTAGGGTTGCCTTTCTCCTCCACCTCTCTTTTGTGGTAACGATCTTGAGCACAACCAATAGGTTGCGAGAGGTCCTGTACAGTTCAGTTTTTTAGTCACGTAGGTTGTAAGCTGGTATACCTTGTTCACAATCACTATGGAAGTTATAATTTTTGATGATGATGATGATGTATCTGCGATTCTAGCAGCACCCTCATTGGTGGGCGATACGACACTAGCACAAACTGTCTCCCAATTAGGTGACTGGGATACTTTGGTGGAAATCAAAAGATCCCAGGTTAAGACATTACTACATGGGGCAGACCTCACTGAATACTTATGCTCCAATTCTGCGCCGAGCGGACTGATTTTAACAAATGAACCTAGAATTTCCCTAGATAACAAAGAATGTAGAAAAGATTGGTCTCTTATTGCTTCGAGATGCACCAGAGACTGTTTAGCTTTAATCATAAGAACAGCAAAAAGGCTCTCAGATGCTCTACTGATCCAAATTAAAGCATGTGAGAGCAACTTAAAATCAGGAATAAGCCTAACGATCTTCAAGAACAAGTTAGAAGAAACTAATAAGACCATGGGCGAGTTTAGAGAATACTTAACACAACTCAAGATCTCCAAGTTCCAAAAAGATTTGAAAAAATTCTCTCACGAATCCGTGTACCCCTACTCTAAGGCAGACTATGTTCCAAAAGCCCAGTCAGTCTCTGAAGTATCATCACGCGGAAGTACCTCCTTCGACTCAGACAGAGAATACCGAGAGGAGAACCGCCAAAGGAGAGGGAAAAGATGGAATCGGAGAGGGTTTAATAGACGAAGAGGTTTCCCCAATTCCAATTTCCCTAAGGGTCCTTTTCGTCCTCCTAATGAAACACCTTGGCCGTGGGGCTCAAACTATGGAGCTTCTCCCAACTATGGACCGATGCCTATCCTTCCACCGCAAGCAATGCGGTGGCACTACCTCACCATTCCCCGCCCCCATTTTTAGAGTGAGGTTGGGCGAGAGCACGGTGAAAGAGAAAGGAGGTGTCCTGGCCGAACAGAGACACTCCCCAGGAAATTACAGCACCTCGCGACGAGGTACCGGGCACATGCAAATCATAGACCCTAATGAAGACATTATCATCAACCTTAGTGAACGTACCCTAAGCGAGGAAGGAAAAAGTGCCCTGAATAGAGGACTTGGTTATGTCCCCATGCCCACAGTAAACACTTTCCGATTGAAACCAGAAATGACTCAATTCCTGCGGACGTTAGACTAGAGCTCTTCTTACAGGATCATCCTCAGCAAAACCGAGAGAATCGCAGGTCTATGTTGTAAATCAACATTTGTTCCACCAGATTCCGCTATGCCCCCTGGGGTATTGGCTTTTGAAAAGGTGGTACACCTAGGTCTGGAGGACATAGAAAAGGAACCACAGGCGAACTTCCATAATATCAGGAGAATGGAACTATAGGCCCTCAAAGGACTGGCAGATGATGACTCAATTGTGATTAAGCCTACCGACAAAGAGGGAGCAATTGTGATCCTCTCTAAGGAAATGTATAGACCGGAATGTCTACCTCTGCTTAGTGACATTCACCACTATAAACATTTGACAAGAGATCCCACGAATGATGTGCAGGAGGAGATTCCCTTTCTGGTCAACAAAGGATTTGACAACGGTTGGATCACAAAACAGGAGCATGATTTTCTGATCCAAAGGGTACCAAGAGTGCCATACTTCTATACCCTTCCCAAAGTACACAAGAATAGGGTCCCCCCTCCTGGGCGTCCAATTGTGTCTGGGATAGGGTCATGTCTTGAACCATTGTCACAGTTCTGCGATGTATTTCTGCAGCCCATAGTAAGAAAGATGCCCACCTACCTCCAGGATACAAAAGATGTACTGATTTTGATAGATTTCCCCTTTGATAGAACTAGTGAACTACTGATCTCACTAGATGTTGAATCACTGTACACCATCATTCAACAGGAAGCAATATTAGAGGTAGTGAGTAAGATCATAGGAGTCACAGATTGGGACTTTATCACACCTAAGGAGTTTGTATTAAATCTGGCCCACCTAGCACTAACCCGGAACTTTGAGTTCGAAGGGGAATACAATCTTCAGGTGCATGGCACTTCTACGGGGAGTACGTTTGCCCCGAACCTGGCCTGCCTTTACGTGCACTCATTTGAGTCTGAAGTCATTCAAGATGAGAATAACCCTTTCCGTGACAAAATAAAATTATCGAAGCAGTACATAGACGATGTCCTACTGATTTGGACAGGGCCCGAGAATGAAGTCCATGAATTTTGGGAATGGCTGAATGCACAGAATCCTTACTTACGATTCACCCTCACGATTGGAGGCAGCGAACTGACTTTCTTGGATCTGGCAATCAAAGAAAAGAATGGCGTATTAAGCAGTGAAGTGTTTTATAAACCAACGGACCGCAACAACCTACTGAGATTGAAGAGCCATCCCCCACGAGGTTTACGGGAAAATCCACCGGTAGGTCAATTCTTGCGATTGAGACACACTGCTCAGATACGAGTGACTACTGAGCACATGCGAAAAAACTCACACAGAAACTAACTGCAAAAAGTTACCCAACAGGATTGATCAGAAAAGCCAACAAACGAGCTCTGAATAACAATAGAGAAAAACTATTGATGCCAAATAGAAAGAAGACTGCAACAAACTGATATGCGTATCTATGTACTGTACATTCTCTAAAAAGTTTCATAAGATGATCAACAAGAATTGGAGGATCCTCCATTCCGGAGGATTAGACCTGTAAAAACTGATGCATTCCTATAGGAGGGCAAGAAACATGAAGGACATGGTGGTACACACTAGACCAAGGCAAAAGGGACCTATGAGTCATCAATCCTTCCTGTAGAACCTTCCACCACCAGCAGGACACTCCCCTTGTGGGAGCTGCAGCGTGTGGCCCTTCACCAAAAAACAAAAGAGCTCGAATTGGGCACGAGGACACCATGGAGACAGAAAAATCAGACTAACTGTAATACCACAAATTTGGTTTACGTGATCAAATGTCGGTGTGGTTTATTGTATATAGAAATGACGACACGGAAAGTACGTATTCGCATCTCAGAACATTGCAGCACCATTAGGTGCAAAAGGGATGCCACATGACTCACTGCCCATTGAGAAAGGCCACAGTGCAGATGAAATGGAGTGTTCCGTCCTGAAAAAATAACACCATACCATCAGTACATGACAAGAGCCCTACTCCCCTTTAAAGAAAGATGGGTTTATAGGTTACAGACTGACTGCCGTGGATTCAATGACAACATTCCCTGGTATAGTCTGTCAGCTCGATAAGTAATTGAAAACAACACTCACATGTGGGGATCCTTCCCCCTATCAAGAATTAGGCCCCCTAATAAAAGCCTGCTAAGCTGCTTATAACGATCCACGATTGTTTCCATTCCTTGGCTCCATCACCATCAAATGAAGCATGACAACACTACACCAAGAGTTGCATCCTTGTTTATATCCCCCCAATCAAAAATAAAAGTAGCTTGTTAAGTAATGAAATACAGCGCACATCGGGGGGATCCTGCCCGCTATAAAAAAAATGAGGCAGTATATATATGTAAAAATCTCTGTTAAGCTAATTACTGTAACCCATGAACGGTTCCATCCTTTTGCTCCATCACCACCAAATCAAGCATGACAACAATACACAAAGGGTTGCGTTTTTGTTAATACCCCCATCAAACATCAATGTACCTTGATCACCCTTTGTTTAAAAAGTAACCACATGAGTAAATAACATAGGCAATTACCATTATAGACAAGAAACAACCTGAATATGACACAACATCCCTTGCAAGACTTCCTTTTGGCCTACAAGAACTCAGAGCCTTGCTTAAGGACTACATTTCCCAGGTACACCTAGGGACCATCTCTACGCGCAGCAATGCCATTTCCGGCGCCAGTTTGACATTCGCGTCTGCACGCCACACACCAGGAGGCTTTAAGTGACTCCACTCCCGATGCTTGCGGTACCAGCGGCACAGAGTGAAAGATGTTAGGTTCACACGAGTGGTGATCCTTTTGACGAAGTAAGGAGTAATGAGCGTGCCCCGGGCGAGCTTGTTTCTGTTCCATGTTCAACCGTCTTTGAGCCTCCGCAGTAGCTGAGCTTTTACAATACCAGCTACTGATCACATTGAGATTTTGTCTGTGAAGTAAGCCCTACATGCGTAACCTGTACAGACTGCTCTTCTATACACGAGTTATACTTGGTCAATGCTTATGCCATTATAATGGGATCTGCAGTGTCTGATGAGATGATTCTTAATGTATCAAGAGGGTGACTAACGCTTAATAACTGGTGAGGTGTGAGTGGTCGTTACTGTACAAAAGTGATATACCTATGTATTGAATGACTTCCATATCGCCTCCCTAGCACAATAGGTGATAGGTCCAATAATATGAAGCCAATCCTGTGAATGATGGGTTTGTTCTCTTAGCATGTATTCTCCGACTGTTGGGCATTTAGACTGTTTTGCGCACAAAATGCTACTTAATCTGATACGTCCTAATTGAAGATTTTGACACTATGCACAAGTGAGTTGTTTATTAATAAAATAGCCGATCGAACATGGCCGATACGGCCTCATTGTGAGAAACGGTTTTGTGAGCAGATGTGACACCATGTAATTTTTCGTTGGGCATCTCTTCCTTTTATTAAATTGTAATTATGTCCTTTTTCTTGTGCGCCTTGTGTCTCCCCCACTTATAAATCCTCAGAGTGTGACAATAAAGGATAACACCCCCTCCCTGACCAGCCTACCGAGGATCTAAAAATACTGTTCATTGCTTATATAAAAAATATAGGCATCACAAATATTTATAGAATGATTCTTTTTGAAAACCCATATTAAGTGTAATGACGCCTTTGATGTGTGCATGCGGAGCCTGCTGCTCCTTTCACCACTGTGGGTACCCACTTCACTAACTGACCTTAGGCATTAGTCAATGTCACCTTCTGTGCTTGCATGTGTTAGGTGGCATCTTCTTGCGATAGATGAAGACCCTTGGGAATGCATCGGGAACATTCCCTCCCTGACAATAATTGCATGAGATGTTTCTATACTGTATCCCATTTTGGAACACATATGTGTACATATGGTCTTTTCTTTTGATCCTCCCTCAATAGGTAATCAATGGAATCTGGCAAATTAGAAGCCCAGGTAGGACTCACCCAGGTGTACTTGGTGGGTGTTACACTTGCATCACCACCTAGTGTCAACTTGACACTTAGGCTAATACTGTAGGGATCCACTAGCCCTGAAGAAACATGCTGGCAATTTAGAGATGGGCCTGAGTAACTGTACTCTGTGATACCCGTCAAGAGAAGTGTTTTAATATACCTAGAGTCCTCACGAATAAAGGTGATAACCTAGGAACCCTAAGGTATTTTAAGATTTTCTGGATCCCGCTCCTGTCCAATAGTTTTATGTAAGAACTCCCTCCTACCGCCAAATCTTCTTGGAGGTTGAGTCCGCCCTGGTAGTACCACCTTACCAGGGTGGGGAGAGGATACTGATGATGAAGCATGACACTATTATGTGTGTGAGGCATCCTCTTCCATTAAGGATGGCCTTCCCACTCTAAATGGTTCCAGGCTGTATACAGAAGGAGTTGACTGATCCAATCCGGGGTTTCTTTACCATTTTTGTTCCTACTGGCATCCTACCTTTTTGTGCTTAGAGAGGCAAGATGGTTAGTATGTTTTTTAAATGACAAATTTTCCTCCAAAAAGAAGCAAAACTTCTTCATGGATTTTGCCGGCAGAGGAAGTTCAGGCCAACAGTGGGGGCACAAAAAGGAAAGAAAGGGTTTGGCCTGGGAGGAGTGAGAAAGCCAGAGTACCTCAGTCTTCCACCTCTAAATGGTCCCACGCTGTATACAGTAGGAGTTGACTGATACAATCCGGGGTTTCTTAACAATTTTTGTTCCTACTGACATCCTACCTTTTTGTGCTTTGCGTGTCTTGATTTGGAGGAATGTAGAGTTGCCTTTCTCCTTCACCTCTCATTTGTGGTAATGATAACCATCTTGCCTTATCTCGTTTTCTCCTGCTAAGGGTGTTTAGAAAGATAGTCTCTTGTCTCCCTCCTCTGGATCGACGGATTGTGGTACAGGCTACTTTCCTTAGTTACCTTGACTATTGCAACTCTTTGTACCTAGGAACTTCCTACTGTTGTATGGCTTCTAATTTATCAGTAGGAACTCTGCGTTTGTTGGACAACATAAACGTTGGGATAGTGCCAGACAGATTCCTTGCACCCCCTCAGGATATGTTGGCCTATAGCACTGCTAGCTCACAGTGCAATCATAAGTATCCCTGAACCTAGGAAGGTAACAAATGGATTGTGATACCTCCGAACATGATAACCCTGACTCCCCAAGGAATCGTGGTAACAGATCTAAAACCCTTTCGCTCAGTCACACGTGCATACCCAAAGAGATATGCAAGAAGTACACTAGTAGGCGTTCTGATATTTATTGAAGCATTGCGATTCTTGTATAAAATATGTGATGTAACGATTAATAGACAGAAACAAATTAGTTATTAACATCACAACAACAGTGACAAAAGATAAACAATGCCACCATTGTGCTAAAGCAGTGTATATATTGTAATTATATAGGGCTTATTACCCCTGACAAGGTGTCAAAGCGCTTTTTCAGCGAGTAGCACGCTACTTCGGAACCGAAAATGGATTAGTGGTAAATAAGTATAGGGAAATATGAAATGAATTTGAGCGGTGGACGTCTGTTATTTGGATTGAAAGGATTGTGAAGGGATGGAAGAGGGAAGGGTTTGTATTTATCTATCACTTGCTACCCCTGATGAGGTGTTGAAGTGCTTTTCGCTGGTAGCATGCTACTCCGGAACCCAAACATGATTAGTGGGGAATTATTATAGGGAAATATAAAATTAATTGGTGGACATGTAAGTCTGTTATTTGGATTGAAAATGATAGTGGAGGTATAGAAGAGGGGAGGGTCTAGAAACTTATTTTTTTTGGAGCTCATACCAGTAGGAGGAGGTTTGGGATGAGTAAAGTGGAGGTGGAGGGGGAAGAGTTAGAGTGAAGGGTTTAGAAAGACTTGTTTTGGAGATCTGAATAGTAAAAGAGGTATGAGATGATGCAAAGAGGGGTAACGGAGGGGAGAGTCTAGAAAGGGTTATTTTGGGATCATAGTAGTAGAATAGGGTTTGGGATGAGTGAGTGAGTGGAGTTAGAAGATATATTGAGAGAGGTATAGGGTGAGTTATCCAGTATTGGAGTATCTTTCATAGATTCACATGCTTGAATCATTCCCCGTAGACGAGATGGGAGTCCCACTGTAGCGTAATCAAACAGTTGCCAACAATTGCCATAGACTATAATGGCTTTAGGCCATACATTTAATAGCCTATCTATCTCCTTTTTAAATAAGGACCAAATTCTAAGTACAGCCAATCAACTGTCAGCACCCTCTAGAACACTCCAAGCAGAGGCAGTTTCCCTCAGATTTTCACTGCACTTTGTGTTTGAAGGGAGTCGCCCTGAATTCTACTCAGTTTTCTTCAGTCTTAACTGGATTTTATCCTAGAATAACCTGCTATACCATCATGTATGATAAGAAAGGCCTTTTCCGCCCATGTAAGACCTATGGCAGGAAAAGAGTTCATGTGGATGATCCACACAAGTATTGTATATACTGCCTTCATCCCAAGCATGAGGCAAGACAGTGCAAAATGTGTCGCACTTTCTCCTCAAAAACTCTGTGGGATCGAGAAGGGAGATTACTATTATGGCTCCAGACGACTGAACAACAGAGAACGTGGTTAGAAGAGGAGAGCAATGGATCTTCTAGGCCTCACAAGAGAGCCAGATCCCCAGAAGGTACTTCTGGAGAGGGTAGCAAACATCTCAAACCCTCCCATGAGAATAAGGACTCAAAAAAAAGGAGAAAGCATCCAAAGGCTCCTCGGAGCCTGCTTTCTCTTTACCTTCTACACCTTCGAGAAAGGAAAAAGACCGTCCTCGAGCTTCTTCTTCAGATTCTATGAGTCACAGATCTGACAAGAAACTGTCGTCGACAACACCATCTACTACGGCACCATGCTCGACGACTACACATGCCACCGTCTCATCGTCTGCTCCCTCGACAGCAGGAACAACGACCGACGGTAGCTATCACCAGTCCCATACCGACGACGAGGATCTCTAAAAGCCCGCCGATGACCGCATCGTCGACGATGGCAGTGCCGATGACCTTCACTACGCCGACGAAGACCCTGCCGCCGAAGACCCGCCAACAGTCAAGCCGTCGTCATTGGTACCGTCGATGACATAACCATCGTGGAGGTCCATACTGTTGATACAGTCGATGAAGGAATTTTCAATACCGATGACTACAACACCATTGACGCTACTGTCGACAACGGTAAACATCACTAAAGTTACCAGAACTTTCCTACAACCGGAGGAAACTTTACTCAGCAGATGTCACCTTTACCTCCTTCTCATTTGCTGGATTTGGAAGACTCTGAGTACGATGGCATATATGGTGTAGCTAGCCCGTCCAAGCTACATGTTAAGTGTCAGGGAGATGACAATGACTACTAGGATGAGGACCAATTTTATCAACAAACTTCTATTGCTCCACCTCACCATTACTAACCTTATGGAAACCGTTTAGCTATAGAGGGGATTGAGACAATAATGACCGCACTTACCCTATCGGTAGGGACAGTTAAATGCTTGATTTGGTGCACAGAACCAGAAGTTCAACCCCTCTCAACTCCCAAAAGGGAAAATCTCCCAGATTTTGACTCAATCTACAATAGTTCACCACCTTAAAATATGAGTCATGTCACTTGTGTTGGATAGGAGTTCTGCAAATTTACTACAGATAATGTAACCACATTGCGGGAGGTTGTGCATGTAGAAACTGCGGAACATGTCCTTTAACCATAGGACACCACCAATTGGAATTGAATTAAAATTCTGAATATCGGCTATGATGACATTACTCTGAACCTTCTTGAACTACGGATTCCACACAACAGTCATTAGGCTCTGCTCCCCAATTGAGAGGATGAGAACAGCTGGCTTTACATACGAACCACGTACAAAAGGATAGATGCAACAGTACATTTTATCTAATCCAAGAAGCAATCTGTTTAGAGCCCTGAAGAAGTCTGCAAGGACGAAACGTGCTGGCTACGGTTCTTAATGGAATGTGAAAAGAAGAAAATGAATAATGGATTATAAATCTAACATGTTCAATGGACATTATGTATTGAAAAATATGTATTGTGTGTGCTAATCATCTGTAGTAAATTTGCCGAACTCCTATCCAACACAAGTGAGATGACTCATATATTTTAAGGTGTTGAACCATTGTAGATTGATTCATTACCAACCTTATGTCTTCCTTCCTGAGCCTCGTCCAAGAGACATGTCGCATCTACCACCTTCTCTCATCCAGGATCTTCAGGCGATGCTGGCTGATTATAGGCAGAGAATTCCATCTCAGGGTGACCAACAGTAGCCACCTCCTCCTCATACACCGATTTTGCCACCACCTTTGACACCGGCGGCAGATCCTTCTCCCACCTCGCCGCCAAGACCTGGAACACCCTTCCACTAAGCCTACGACAGACCCAAGACCTGCTGACCTTCAGGAGGCTACTCAAGACCTGGTTGTTCGACCAGTAGCAGCACACCCCCCCCCTTTTTTTTTTCCCCAGCGCCTTGAGACCCTCGCGGGTAAGTAGTGCGCTTTACAAATTCTGTGATTGATTGATTGATTGATTGATAGGATCACGCCTCACCCGTTGATCGCTGAGCCTCCCACAGAAGGTCCGTCTTCCTCAGAAGAGGGAAGAGAAGAAGGTGAAATACTGTATCGCTTCCGCTGCTGGATCATTGGGATGACTACATTATACCTACTCTCTTTCCTTCTCCACATCACCCAGCGGACTCACACCCCTCTCCCCCCCCCCCCCCAAAGACATTGGAGGGTTCCATAATGTAATGGAGAGAGCAACCACCAGGTTCCACCTGCCAATGAAAGTGAAGCAGACTGCTCCCTGTATGATTTCAAGAAGGAAACAAGAAAATCTGTAAGCTCCATTGCCATAATAGATTACATCTGGCAGGAGGGAGTGAAAATTATGAAAACGCCTGCTACAATACCTCCTGTGCTCACTTTGATCGATAAAAAATACAGGGCGCCAGAGGATTCCCCATCTTGCCTCGCAGGTCACCCAAGACCGGATTCAGTCTTCTCGCAGGCAGCAAAAGAAGATCCAAGAATCTGACCACTCCCATCACAACTTCACCTGATTAGGAGGGTGTAGATTGAACATTATGGGAAAACGGTTCTGAAGTATGCCAGCAATCACGGTTAGGGCATCTAATGCCTTGGCGACAATTTGCCGGTATGACCGTCCCATGTGGACTGACATGGGCTCTATGTTAGACCTCATTCCAGAAGACAGAAGGCAAGAAGCCAGGAAACTTTTTGGGGAGGGAGAGCGTGCAGCATCAGAAACCATTGACTGCCCAATGGACATAGCCAACACAGGCTATCGGCAGCTAGCAGTGCTGCGGTTTTAAAGCGCCAGGAGTGGTTAAAGTCCACCATCTTCAAGTCGGAAGTTCAAATGAAGATACTGGATATGGCTTTCGATGGTGACTGTTTGGCAAACACATTGATGAGGCACTCCTAACAATAAAAACGACAGACACTGCTAAATCATTAGGCACCCTGCAGTACAGGAAAGTACTATTTAGAGGAGCCAGAGGAGGCGGCTTCACTGCCTACAGAGGTGGCTTCCAAAGGGCCCAACAATATCAGGCCTATCAGCCATAATACAGACAGAACTACCAACCTACTGCATACCGTCAACCATCGACGGCTAGTTTCTCTCGCCAGGGGGGGGGGCACAAGAGAACACCCACCCATGGCCAAGACACCTGGCAGAAAACAATGACAAGATCAGATACCAGATTCCCATCCTTCTCATCCCATGGGTGCGAGAATTTCCAACTATTTACAACAGTGGAAGGACAAAACTACCGACCAATGGGTATTGGATCTAGTAGCCTTTGGCCATACCCTGGAGTTCAGAGAGACCACCCACTACTCCACCCAGGGGAATCCCTCCCCCTCGTCTTCACTTATTACACAAAGAGGCCAGTGTCATGCTTTCCAAAGGAGCAATTGAAGAGGCCCCGTTGCTGCAAAGGGGACAAGGTTTCTACTCTTGTTTTTTCTTAATAAAAAAGAAGTCAGGGGAGTGGAGACCAATACTGAACCTCAGGAAGCTCAACAAATTCCTAAGGAAACAGACGTTCAGAATGGTAACTCTGACCGATATCTTTTGTCACCTCAACAAAGAGGACTTCATGACCTCCTTGATCTGTAAGACGCGTACTTCCATATACCCTTCCATCGAAGATTCTCCGGTTTATGGTAACTGGTACCCACTACCAATTCAAGGTCTCCCTTTCAGCCACAAATCTGCACCGAGGATATTTACCAAGTGCCTCGTCCCTAGTAGCTGCAGCTCTGCGATCTCACTTCTTGGATGACTGGCTGCTGAAAGCACCAACGGCACGACAAGTCACCAAGACTACAGAGATATGTCTTCAGCTGTTCCACAGTCTAGGACTGACAGTGAATTAAGACAAGTCATCATTTCTTCCCAGCCAGATCATATCGTTTCTGGGCTCCAGGTTGGACACAGTCCAGTGCAAAGCCTTCCTCTCAGCTGAACGTCAAGTCAGTCTGCAGAAGTTAGCGCTGGCCATTTCAAGAAAACAGTCCGTTTCTGTAAGAAAGTACGAATCGCTCCTAGGCATGTGCTCATCAGCGATAAACCTCGTCCCATTGGCCAGGCTAAAGATGAGACCTATTCAGGAGGAACTTCAACGTCAGTGGCTGCAAATGTCGTGATCCTTCGAAGACCGGCTACATATCACTCTGGTCATGAAGGAAGCCCTGCAATGGTGGTACCACAGGCCAAATCTCTCCAAAGGCCTTTCCTTTCTCCAATTGATTCCAGATTTCATTCTTACAATGGACACCTCCAAGGAAGGCTTGGGAGGCCACCTACAAGATCTCCACGTTCAGGGCAAATGGTCCAGTACTCAAAAACTGAAACACATCAACATTCTGGAGCTCAAAGCCATATTCCTCTCCCTACAGACTTTCTTACCAAGGATAGCAGGTGCCTCCATGCTGGTTTGTACGGGCATTATGACCAGCATGTACTACATAAACAGGGAGGAACCAAGTCCCTCACGCTATCGCAAGAAGCACAAGAACTGTTGGATTGGACAGCAGAACATGGTATATCTCTCAAGGCCGAACACATCCCTGGGCTACACAACACCCTAGCAGATTCCCTTAGCAGAGCAACAGACAGTTGCCACGAAGGGGAACTGAATCAACAGCAACTAGACAGGGTGTTTGCCCTGTGGGGAAGACCAGCGCTAGACGTCTTTGCAACGAAGGACAATGCCAAATGCCAGTCCTATGCCAACAGGTTCCCTCTCCCAGGGTAATTGGGGAATGCCCTTTCAATGTGATGGTCAGGTATATATGCCTACGCCTTTCCCCATCCCATTGATCCCCAGGGTACTTACCAAAATGAAAGTGGAGCGCTGCTGCCTGATACTAATAGCTCCCAGGTGGCCTAGGCAACATTGGTTCCCGGAACTTCTCCATCTCTCATAGTCCAGGCCCATATGCTTGCAACCATCACCATCTCTCCTGACCAGGGACAGGGGGCAAATGTGTCATCCGACACCGACGTCTCTTAACTTACACGCTTTTCTCCTGAGTTCTTGGAGTTCAGGGACATGAATATCTTTCAGGAATGCAGGGACATCCTCGCAAGGTCTTGAGCCGAAAGTACTAACAAAACGTACAGGCTTAAATGGAAACGGTTCTGCTTCTGGTGCCAGCAAAATAATTTACATCAGTTTCAAGCATCCTTGGAACAGATTTTGCCATACCTATTCTCCTTCGTAAAATTAGGCCTTACATTTGCTTCAGTCAAAGTGCACCTTGCCTCAATCTCTTGGTACAGAAGAGCCGCTCTGGCTCCTTCCCTCTGTGCCACTAGTCTGGTGAAACAATTTATGAAAGATCTTTTCTGCACCTTGCCTCTGGTGTGGGCACCCCCACCAGAATGGAAACTCAGCTTGGTTCTCACAAATAGATGAAACAACCATACGAACCAATCTACAGAACTTAGTTGAAATTCCCCACATTGAAGATAGCTCACCTCCTGGCTCTCACTTCAGCAAGGAGGTTAGTGAAATATTGGCATTCACTATCAAAAAAACATTTCTTCAGTTCACAGAGGACTTTGTGACTCTCAGGACCAATCCTACCTTTATCCCTAAAGATCCATCTCAGTTTCACCTTAATGAGCCATTCATACTCCGATCTTTCTTCCCGAATCTAACTACACCAGCAGAGCGGGCGTTGCATACACTTGATATAAAACGATGTCTAAACTTTTACCTGCAAAGAACATTCGAAAGACTGATCAGTTGCTTGTGGCTTACGGTCAAGGCAGGGAAGGAGCTGCAGTCACAAAAGCCACTGTCGCTAGATAGGTTTCTGCGACAATTCAGTTTTGTCACGATAAGGCTAACAGGCCTTTAACGAGAAGGACTAAGGCACGCTCTGCCAGATCAGTGCCCACATAAGCAGCTCTTTTTGCTGGAGTGACATTGGAGAAAATTTGCCGTGCTGCAACCTGGAAAAGTACCCATACTTTCACGCAGCACTGCTGCCTGGACTCTGCGCAGGTTGGAGATGCAGCTGTCGGTCAGGCGGTATTACGTCATCTGTTTAACTGAGGTGAGCCTCTTTCTAGTGAGGAGGATTCTTTCTCCAAATGTATGTATACATATTGTGTGTGTGTATATTGACAAAGGCAGTCGCCGAAACGCGTCTTTTTGTGCTTGGTAAACCCGAATAAAATCTGGGTTAGCAGTTTCCCGCGAGTGCTGTGCTTTGTGTACTGTGCAGCAGTAATATATATATATATATATATCTCCAAGAAAGAAGTGACTCAAACAGATAGATTCACCAAAGAACAAAAATATATTTCCCCTACAACGTTTCAGCTTCCGCCTTCCTCAGGTAGTACAAGATGGTTTGATCAGTGGCTGCACAGATGACACAGCTGAATTTTCAAAAAGCATCATGAGTGAAGATTCCATTTGGAATGTGGAATCAATGCAGTCCTGAGAGCTCTTGAGATATGCAGTAATCAGGTTGTATTGTCAGTAATGTTCAGTCCATCTGGATGCAGTGATTTTAAACGGTACATCCAGAAGTTTTCTTTGGAGTCCAGTAGTTCTTCCTTTGAGACATGTTCCACGGGGAAAATCTTCAAATCTGATAGTAAATGATCCACAAGGTTAAAATGACTGGCTACATGCTGGTCAATTTTCTTATTAATTATTGCCGATTTGTGGTTCCTGAATCGTATACGGAGGTCATTCACTGTTTGGCCTACATATTGTTTTTTACAGCTTTGCCGTTGGCACTGAATCGCATAAATAATGCATGTTGAGCGACATGTAAGAAGCTGTCTTATTCCATAGGTCCTTCTCGTAACAGAACTAGTTACTGATGATGTTTGTAAAAGGTATTCACACGTGATGCACCTTTTAGAGTCACAGCAATGAACCCCTGCATTTGTTACAACTTGCTTGAGTTCAGCTCTCACAATAAGAGATCGTAAATTTGGAGCTCTGCGGTAAGCAATGACTGGCGGTTTTGGAAAAACCTTTTGCAATTTTTCACAAGTAGACAGTAAGGGAAATGTTTTTGCATTATATTTCTGTATTTGGGAGCTGATGGATGATAGTCAACCACAAATGGAGTTCTGTCACTTTTGTTTCTGCCGTTGGTATTCCAAAAAGTGCTTCTCTGGGTAACTGCAAAGACTTGTCAATTTGTTGCTGTATGATATGCGGAGGATAGCCTCGCCTTTTATATGGACAGATGGACAGATATAGTGAAATGTTGTTTTGCATTTTCTCGTCATGACAAGATGAAGTCATATTTAAATAGCTTTTTAGAAGTACAGTTAGTATAAGTTTATGTTTAAGAAATCGAGAAAAGATTTATATGTACAAGAACATAAGTTTATGTTTAAGAAAACAAAAGTTTGTTTAAGAAATCGAGAAAAGATTTATATGTACAAGAACATAAGTATCTTCTCTGAGCCTACATGTATGTTACCTCATATTCTCTATTTTAGAGTATGTTTGAGCATTTCCTTTTTTCTTTCTTCAGACTGGATATATAATGACATTTACAACATGTGAAGTGTATAAGAACATCTACAAGGATATCCGTTTTGTTATACAGGCACATATGTGTATACTTTAGAAGTCTCCCCCCATCCGCTACAGACATTATGATCTTTGACATTACTGCTTGCTATTCTGATTCAAGCATGGGAATCTATGAAAGATACCCCAATACTGGAAAAGAAAATAAGTTACTTGCCTGTAACAACGGTTATCCAGTATTTGTATCTTTCATAGATTCACATGCAACCCATCCTCCTCCCGGTAGAGGCTTCCCTCTTTTGTTTTATGGGCTACTTCCCACTTGTGCTTGGAAAATCCGAGGGAAATTGTTTTTGCTTGGAGTGTTCTAGAGGGTGCTGATTAGCTGTACTTAGGGTTTAGTCCCTTTTTTAAAAAGGGCATAGATAGGCTATTAAATTCATGGCCTAAAGCCTATGATTGTAAGAACCCGGAAGGTTTTGTAGCCCGCCAGGAGACTGTTTACGTCCCGGCAGCTTATTTGGGACCGGCACATGTGAATATTAATCAAATGCGACGTGAGGAGGACGGTTTCTTTAAGAAATATATTACCACAGCTACAGTGGAGGTGTGTTACTGGATTTCCCAACAGGGAACGAACGCAAACTCTTTTTACGTTTTTATTTCCAATTATTCAAAGGAAAGGACGAAAAGAAACGTTACAAGTTTAATTAAGGGATGACATAGAGGTCCATATTCTCTATTCACTGCGAGTGGTGTGTGAAGAGGATTAGAACCACACTGAAGGAAGAAATAGATCTCCTTCTTTATTTCTGTACACCATTCTACGGATCATATGGAGAGATATTGATTTGATACATTAAGCCTGAAGAAGGTGGTGAATCAGAATAGACCACAGAAACGCGTCGCTGCTTCATATTGGTTGGACATACTAGCACTCTGATGGTCTACCAAAAAGAAAAAAGAAATCATGTGATCGAGTGCCGATTGAGCATTGTTCATTATTAGCATTGGATGTGCCAATTTGACAATTTTTTCTATATCTCCAAGAAGTGTTACAGTTTTTTAGAATGTGTTTTTAATAATTATTTGTATGTGATTATTTTTGATAATATCAATGCTCTTATATGAATTTGATTTTTAAATTGCATATATTTTGAATCCTGAAGGGATTATATATAATAAAATATAATACATTTTTATATTATGGTTTTGGTTTCTTGTGATTGTTGGTGATTTGAATATCGTATGTGTGTTATTTGGATGAACTGGTATGCTTTAAAAAGGAGCCCAAAGGGATCTTGTCATTGACAGAAGTGTCTAAAGCCATTATAGCCTATGGCATTTGTTGACAACTGCTTGTTTATGTTACAGTGGGACTCCCATCCCGACCACGGGGAATGATTCACGCATGTGAATCTATGAAAGATACCAATACTGGATAACCGCAGTTACAGGTAAGTAACTTATTTTCATATTGGGTAGTGCATTGGAGATGCTGAATTAGAAGCAAAGTAATAAATATAAAGATACATAAGTACATGAAAGGGATATATGTATAAGGAAGGTAATAGCACTCCCTAACCTAGTTGCCTAGGGCAGGTGATCTTCCAAAATCCCCTACTGGATGATCTGACTCCCCATTACCTGAGGTTAAGTGTCTTCAGGGGCCCGTCGTGGTGACAAGTTGGATATCCTCCTCGCAGAGGGAAACGGGAATTTTGACATCAACGACCTTGCTGTGACAGCAGAGTGCTCCTCTTATTTGAACATGTAAATGCTCATGTTTATATAATAGAACAGATCCATGCTACTGTGCTGAGACCTCAGGCAGGCGGTTGTTGTTTATCCTCTTATGATAGCTATGCTGCCTACTGGACGGTCAACAACATTTGTGCAGTGAACTTTATCCCTTGTAGTAAATGTTCAATGTATCGTGATAATGTGCCCTACAAAGTTGAAATGTAAGCAAATGTGGTTTCTAAGAACCATATCCTGCACAGTCATGCAAGCAAATTTGTGTCAAAAGTCAACGGTAGAAAAGAGGGCAACTTAAGAAATGTGTGCATGTAAAATGGCAGTGTTTCTAACCAGGCCTAAACCAGCCACGTGACACTACAGCATGTTGAAGATGATTCTGCGAATCCAAAACATGCTAGATTAGCTCTGGGTCTACCAAGCTTTACCTCCGCTTCTTCTGCCCTTGACTTTTTGCATTGTTTGCCAGTGGTTAAAAGGATTTTTAAAAATATATCTGTGGTTAGTCCACTAGGCTCTTCACCAATCTGGATCAATTTATCTGAAAAATAAATACAAGTCTATGTTCCCGGTCGCCACCTTTATTCTTGGGATTCTTCCCTTCACTTTATTCTCAGAGTTAATTGAGTCAGCTCTGGTGTTAGGGCCTTCTCTATGGCTGCCACCAAATTATGGAATTCTTTGCCTCTAACTTTGCATAGGATGTTGAGTCTTGATCAAGTTTAGAAAAGCTTTAAAGGCCTGGCTATATGCATATTGACTTGGTTTCGTCTGGATTTCCAGTTTGCTTGTTCTCTGTGCTCGGCAGTAAGACATCTGTGGTCAGTTCTGTAGCCCCAGGACACTTTCCCAGTATTTGCGCTTAACAAAATTCCTTACATAATATAACATGAGAAACGCATGTGAATTTACAGCATTACTCGCTACAAACAGATGCTTACAGGGTAAGGAACATTTTTCTTTCCTTTCCCATATCCACTGTATTGCTTTTTAAAGATTCATAAGAATCTTACCACTGGATGGCAGAGTTATACAAAGTGTGTGAACCTCTAATGGAAAATAAACTGCAAAACCTGTGTTACAGGCAAGTACCCTTTCCATCTCTCTGTTAATGCTATTGAATTAGGTCTGTCTGCTATTACAAATTATGAATAGCTCTTCTTTTTTCTCCCAGAATCCATTACCCTCTTCCATTGCCCTACATGGGAAAGCCAGACCCTGTGGCTCTACAAAAAGTTATACGAAGCCTCAAAGAGGAACTTTCCATGCTGAAGTCAATGAATGGCAAAGACTTCCGGGATATTGAGATCCGCCGGCTGAGAGCTGAGTAAGTTACATCATTCTAGCACAATCGTATATGAATGCCCCCAGCGTTTGAGCAGTCCTAAAAAGTGCTTTTCTTTCGGTGTTTGGCTTGTATGGTGGGTTTGCTATTCCTGCAGTAGCACTTTCTTGTTGCATTTCAGATAAAACTTTTTAATATGGCCTTTTTTATTTATTAATCCGATTTTCTAGGCTAAGAAAGAACATCTTTATAAGAAAGCCCAATAATTATCATTCTGTAACTTCTTGATAATGTAATGAAATAAAAATACAAAAACATAATTCTTAAGACTGAAATATGCACACATTTTCGTTGGCACCCCCTGCCCAAATAAATTGTTTTATCTGAAAGAGACACGTTAGTGACAGATTCCTTACCTTAGAATATCCCCAGGCGTCAAGTTTTGCGTAGCAGTACCCCTGCGTGTCGGTAGGCGGCGTCGTGCGGCTCCGCGTCCGTCGTCGGCGTCGTGATCGCCGGGATGACGTCGCGGCCAGTACTTAGACGCCGCCCATGCGCGCTGGCGTCAGTTCTTTCTTTTTCCGCGCCAGTAAGCGCAGATCCGGATTGAGCGGTGCCCCAGTCATTTTTTGACTGAATATTTTTGTGACTTTTTGTCCAAGTTTTTGGAGTTGTTTCGACTCCGAAGGTGTCAGTAGGGATGCCCGGCTTCAAGCCATGCAGAGTCTGTAATCGCATGATGTCGATTACGGATCCGCACCGTGAGTGTCTCTTCTGCCTGTGGCGCGGCCACGACCCCCAGTCGTGCCCCGAGTGTCGGTCCCTCGCCCCGAAGGCTTTGCGAGAGCGGTCTCGAAAGCTCCTCGAGGCCCGGCACTCGGCTCCGCGCCACTCGAGGTCCCGGTCCCGTGAGAAGTCGAGGGGCCGGTCGCGGAGCCGTCGTCATTCGTCGGGGTCGAAGTCTTCGTCCTCAGGTAAGGCGAAGCACAAGAGGTCTAAGAAGCGTCGCTCTAAGACCTCCCCTCGCCGGTCTAGCGACCCGGCCGAGGGTCCAGACGGTGCCGCCCCCGCGGCTCCGGGGGTGCCCGCGCAGCCGACGCCAGCCTACCCGCCTGTTCTGGGTACGACGTCGACTCCGGCCGATATACAGGAGTTCCTGTCGGCCATGGCCCGCATCTTCGGGCCTAAGGGTTACCCCGGTGCGCCTTCGGGCCCCGCGGGCCCCAGTGGGAGTCCTCCCTCGGCACCACCGGCGGCTCCGGCCCCGGTGTCTCCGGCGGCTCCGGCCCCGCAGGACCCCCTCGGAGCCAGGCCTGGATCCCGGTCGACGCCGGTTGACCTAACGACACCTCCACCGACGCCGACCTCACCGGTACCGTTCACGGCGCCGTCCGAGGCCCCGGACGGCGCCGTCCCCAGGTTCTCCCCGGCACCGGACACGGAGCCGGATCGACGTCGCTCGACGCCGATTCCGACGCCGATGGGACCCTTTTTCCCTCATGTCCCTCCTCCTTACTTTTCACCTGTTTTGGAGGACGAGGTGGACTGGGAGGGGTCGGAAGACCCTCTCACAGCTCAATGTGAGCCTTATCAGGACTGGGCTGAGGAACTGGGGGATGCCAGTGGTCTGGACACCTCTCCTAACCTTGGCATGCTGTCTCCTCCTTCCGTGGCTACGGAGGAGGGAGCAAGTTATGCAACGGTGTTGCGTAGGGCGGCTGCGGCCTTGCACCTCGAGCTCCCTACGGTGGCTGTCAGGACTAACCTCCTGACGGAAGTGCTTCAGCCGGCGGCTACCTCTTCGGAGCCACTGCTGCCGTTCAACGACGCACTTTCGGACGTTCTTTTGGGCACCTGGTCCAGGCCCACCACAGGGGCTCCTGTGGACAGGAACGTAGCCCGACGCCATCACCCGGCCCCGGGCGACCCTCTGTTCCTCTCCCAACACCCCACCCCGAGAGCTTGGTTGTCCAAGCCTCTGCCTCTCAGAGCGCCTTCCCTACGGCTCCGCCGGATAGGGAATCCAAAAACTGGACCAATTTGGGAAGAAGGTTTTTCTTCCTCCAGTGCTGGCTTGCGGTCCGTGAACACCGCTTGCCTTTTGGGCCGTTACTCCCACTCTCTGTGGGATTCGGTGGCGCAAGTGCTGCCCAAGTGTCCTGAGGAGGTCCAGGCACTTCTCTCCCGTGCTGTTGCAGACGGGAGAGATGCAGCGAAGTTCACTATCAGATGTGGCCTAGACACCGCTGACTCGCTAGGCAGATCGCTTGCTACGACAGTGGCGCTGCGCCGTCACGCCTGGCTGAGGACCACTGGTTTCTCGGGCGATGTCCAAAACACCCTTATGGACATGCCCTTTGATGGTATCCGCCTTTTTGGCAATAAGGCAGACAGCGCGCTGGAGCGCTTTAAGGACTCTCGGGCTATGGCCAAGTCCTTGGGCCTCGCGCCCTCCGCAGCAGTCTGCTTTTCGCCCCTTTCGTGGCCACGGAAGCGGCACCCAGTCACTTCCACTGCCCAGCCACCGGCCCGCGCAGCAAACGCCTTCGCGCGGCCGAGGACGTGGCTCCCGCCGAGGCGGGTCGGGTAACCAGCGAGCGGGCCAGGCCACCACCTCCGCCCCGTCCACGGCCTCCAAACCCTCCTAGTCCGTCCTTTCCTGTCCACAGCACGCCAATGGGGGGAAGGCTTCGCCATCACCTTCCCCACTCGCGCACCATCACATCGGACAGGTGGGTTTTGGACATTGTCCGAAGGGGCTACTCCCTCCCCTTCGAGACTGCCCCTCCAGCCATGCCACCTCAGCACCACCGCATGTCGGGGGACCATTTGGCACTTCTTCGACAGGAAGTTGCGGCCCTCTTGGCCAAGGGGGCCATCGAGCGCGTTCCGACCCCAGAAGTAGGGCGTGGTTGTTATTCCCACTACTTTCTGGTGCCCAAAAAGGACAAGGAGGACATGCGTCCTATCTTGGACCTCCGGAACGTCAATCGCTTCCTCCGGAAGGAGAAGTTCAAGATGCTCACCCTAGCTCAGGTCTTGACTGCCCTCGACCCTGGAGACTGGATGGTAGCGTTGGACTTGCAGGACGCATATTTTCACATCCCCGTCCTGCCGGCCCACCGGCGTTACCTGCGGTTCACGGTAGGCCTCGAGCACTTTCAGTTCACCGTGCTTCCCTTGGGCCTTACCAGCGCCCCTCGGGTGTTCACGAAGGTGATGGCGGTGGTCGCAGCTCATCTGCGCCGGTCAGGGGTTCCAGTCTTCCCCTACCTCGACGACTGGTTGCTGAAGGCGGGCTCGTCCCAGGCAGTCGTCTCCCACCTCCAGACTACGGCCGGACTCCTGCACTCGCTGGGGTTCTCCATCAATGTGCCGAAGTCGCACCTGGTTCCTTCTCCACAGCTCCTTTTCATCGGAGCGGTTCTGGACACAACGCAGTTTCGGGCCTATCCTCCCGAACGGCAAGTCCAGGATATTCAGGCTATGATTCCGATCTTTCAGCCTCTATCCTGGGTTTCGGTACGGATGACCCTGAGGCTGCTGGGCCTCATGGCCTCCTGCATCCTGCTGGTCGATCATGCCAGATGGCATATGCGGGCTCTGTAGTGGGACCTGAAGTTCCAGTGGGCGCAGGATCAGGGGAACCTGTCCGATTACGTCCAGATCTCGGAGGGAACTGCACAACAGTTGCAGTGGTGGCTCTCGAACCGGCAATGGGTCACGGGCAGATCCCTCTCCCTTCCCCAGCCAGAGCACACAGTTGTGACGGATGCGTCCCTTCTGGGATGGGGCGGTCACATGGGAGAGGCGGAGATCAGAGGCCTCTGGTCTCCGACGGAGTCTCGGCTCCATATCAGCCTTCTGGAGCTCCGGGCGATCCGACTTGCACTGAAGGCATTCCTTCCCTTTGTCAAGGGGAAGGTAGTGCAGGTGTTCACAGACAACACCACCGCCATGTGGTACTGCAACAAAAAAGGCGGGGTGGGGTCCTGGACCCTATGTCAGGAGGCTCTGCGTCTCTGGACATGGCTGGAACATCAGGGCATATTCCTGATGGTTCAACACCTGGCAGGTTCCCTGAACGCCAGGGCGGACGAACTCAGCCGCAGGTGCATGATGGATCACGAATGGCGTCTTCACTCGGAGGTGGTGCAAGGACTCTTTCTACAGTGGGGAGAGCCTTGGTTAGATCTATTCGCCACCGAAGAGAACGCGCAATGTCAGCAATTCTGTGCGTTGGAATTTCCAAGGCGGCACTCGCTCGGCGACGCTTTTCGTCGCGAGTGGAGTTGCGGTATGTTGTACGCCTTTCCGCCTATACCACTTCTGCCCAGAGTGTTGAAGAAGATTCGACGCGACCGGGCCCAAGTCATTCTTGTGGCTCCGGACTGGGCTAGAAGAGTTTGGTATCCCGAGCTACTCAGTATGAGCATCGATCCCCCGATCCGTCTGCCTCTTCGGGTGGATCTTCTGTCGCAGCAGCAGGGGACGGTCCTCCACCCGAACCTGTCCAGGCTCCACCTCCTTGCATGGAGATTGAGCGGCGGCAGTTGATTCCTTTCGACTTGCCTCCCGAAGTTTGTGATGTGATTCTGGCAGCCAGGCGTCCCTCCACTAAGGTGGTATACGCCTGCAGGTGGAACAAGTTTGTGGCATGGTGCACAGCAAAGGCTGTGAATCCCCTTTCTGAGGTTCTTCTGTTCCTTTTTTCTCTGGCCCAACAGGGTTCTGCCCTGGGTACCATCATGGGCTTCCTTTGTGCAATCTCGGCCTTCCTCAGGCTTCCTGATCAGCCCTCCCTTTTCAAGTCCCCTGTTGTTAACAGGTTTCTTAAAGGCATTACACACCTTTTCCCTCCTTTTCCCTTTGTGATGCCTCAGTGGGACTTGAACTTGGTTCTTACCTTTTTAATGTGCGCTCCCTTTGAGCCTCTCCATAACTGTCCTCTTCGTCTTCTCACTCTGAAGACAGCCTTTCTGGTGGCTATCACCTCCGCTCGGCGAGTGAGTGAGCTCCAGGCTCTTTCTTGCAAACCCCCCTTTCTGTCTGTCCATCCTGACAAGGTTGTTCTTAGGACGCGTCCGTCCTTCTTGCCAAAGGTGGTTACTGCCTTCCACATTGGGCAGACCATCACTTTGCCCACCTTCTTTCCGCCTCCTTCCAGAGAGGAAGAGAGGCTCCACCGTCTGGACCCAAAACGTGCGATTTCTTTCTATCTGAACCGCACACAACAGTTCCGGGTGGACGACCAGCTCTTTGTTGGCTACGTGGGCGCCAAAAAAGGTCAGGCGGTACACAAGCAGACCATCTCCCGCTGGGTTGTCTTGTGTATCAAAGCCTGCTATTCTTTGGCTAAGAAGGAGCCCCCTGTTGGGCTCCGTGCCCATTCCACCAGGGCGACAGCCGCCACCACGGCTTTGGGACGTGGTGTCCCATTGCAGGACATTTGTCAGGCAGCTACGTGGGCCTCGCTGCACACGTTTACCAAGCATTACTGCCTTGACAGCCAAGTCCGGAGAGACGGCTTCTTTGGCCGTTCTGTTCTCCGAGACTTCCTCATCTGATCTTTGTTCGCAGACCCACCACCGGGGTTGGTATTGCTGGGGTATCTATTCTAAGGTAAGGAATCTGTCACTAACGTGTCTCTTTCAGATGCACAAGTTACAAACTTGTGTAACGATATATCTGTAAGAGACAGTAGTTAGTGACAAATTCCTACCGCCCACCCATCCTCCCCGTTCTGCGAACTGATTTCTAGGGTTAAGGTCATCCCTTTCAGGGCCCTAGTTTTCAGACACCAGTGTCAGTTTCTTGCATGGCTCTGCGTTTCTGGCGCGGAAAGTCGTGTACAGAACTGACGCCAGCGCGCATGGGCGGCGTCTAAGTACTGGCCGCGACGTCATCCCGGCGATCACGACGCCGACGACGGACGCGGAGCCACACGACGCCACCTACCGACGCGCAGGGGTACTGCTACGCAAAACTTTCCGGATCCAGCCTGACGCCTGGGGATAGTCTAAGGTAAGGAATCTGTCACTAACTACTGTCTCTTACAGATATATCGTTACACAAGTTAGTAACTTGTGCTTCATTCAACAACACCAGTCCATTTCCTGTTCCCATCCCACCACAGTTGGAGCCTCTCTTGCACCCCATAAACGTGCTATACTGCTTTTTGCCACTGCAAGCCCCAAGAATAGCCATATTCTTTCATATCTTAGCGGTGGATCGTCCCCCCATAAGTGCAGGAAACATGTTTCAGCTGAGTCTGGGATTTCAGCCTCCACGACCTCCCAGGTGAATTTCTGTAGTGCCAACCAGTAGGACGGTATCACAGGGCATGACCACAGGATGTGAAAGAATGTACCTCTCTCCCCGCAACCTCGAAGGCAGAGATCTGTAGGGCATCGGCCCATAGCCCGAATGGCAGTGTGTTCTTTGTCTTATTCATTCAAAGTGGTGCAAAGTGCTGCCAAATATCACATTCCCACAGATTGAGTTGATACAATTCTGTGGGCCATTCTGTTTTGAAAACTTTCAGTTTGAAGCTGTGAATTGTGGGCAGTGTTTGAATACAAGCTTGTGTGCTTTTGTGCGCATGAAAAGGACTTCTACCATAGGCAGAAATCTCAAAGACCAACATGGTGAAGTAAAATAATTCTTAATATTTAAAAAAACATATATAAAAGGCATTTTTCCCATTTAGGTACCCTATCAGGATTCATGAACATAGAATATTCCCTGTTATGGGACTGAACTACTTAATAGCCTTTAAGCATCACTTAAAATGGTTTGGACTACCATGGAACACCCTCAGTTCTCCTGTATTGGATCTTTCATAGATTCACATGCTTGAATTAGTCCCTTTCATCAGGCTTGGAACCCTTAATAGTTCATGTTAGCATAGAAGCGCACATATACTCTCAAAATCATTGAAAACAGCCATAGACTATAGCAACCACCCAACTTAATGATATGATCCAGTCTCCAACCGAGAAGGCAACATATCCCAGAGCTCTACTCCTCCCTGAGGCAACCAACTGCCACATTTTCTTTTGTTTCTTTAGAGATGCATAGAGTATGCATAGCTCTCAGCTTCCTCATCGAAAGAGACCACATCTCGGATCCAATTGCAAGATTTAGGAAAAGGGGCCCTCAGCCATGCCCTGGCCATTTGCTGCTGGGCAAGCACCAGTAGCAATGCCACCAATTTCCTCCAAAGACGAGGGATGTCCACACCATACCCCAATAGGAATGGAAGTGGGGGGGGGGTGCAGATTTGTTGAGTGGTGGCTATCTTGTTAATGACAGGAACAATCTCAGACCAGAAGGCATGGTTGTGGGGGGTGCAGAGGGGAGGGCAAGGTGCATGAATTTAGCGGGAGCCATAGAGCATCTAGTGCGTTCTGAAGAGCGCATTGGATGCTGTAGTTGTTTGGGAGTGTAATATACTGTATTCAAAAAAATTAAATGTTTGTCTATGCACTTTGATTTATAGACATTTGTTTTATTTGCACACAGCAATATCTCCAAATGTTATTGTAAAGGGTTATCTTAAAATCTACCTCCCATTTCTCCTTCATAGCACAGTTAGTCACAGGGAGCATCCCATTGGTCATCCAATACAGCCGTGCCACTCGTCCTCTAGTACTGATGGACAAATACATCTGTGTCTGGGGTGTACTCTTGGGATTCCTGAGGGAAGTGTGTGCATTGTGTTGGGGCTAAATGACGTAACCAGTAGTATGCAAACTAATCAAGGTCATTACCTTTGCCTAGTAATCAAAACTGTTCTAGTGTTAGAAAACTACTATCAGGAAACCTCTTGCTTGCTCTTGTGAGGGCCAGATGTTTCCGTGTATTCTGCTCTGATTCATCTGTTGTAGGATTTAGGCATGGGTTGTCAACCATGGGAATTTCAGGGGTGTAAATATCTGAAAAAAACTGCATGCATGGCAAGTACCATAGTGTCCAGTTAGTGCCCTGGACAATCTCAATGGATTTATCTGAACTAGGCAGCTTAGTGGGCAATACGGTGTTCAGTTTGCCTGTATAGAGTTGGTCTGTTTCAGTAGGGAGGTGTGGTATAGAGCATTGTGGATTAACCCAATAAATTGCGTAATGTGATTGTGCTGTAAGTAAATATCTTTTTGAATAGGTACATCAAATCCACCACGATCTTATGATTGTGTGAGTCCCTCCCAGCTTACTAGTGGTGGTGGTGGGGGGGGGGCGGGGGCGCTTACCTCCACATACAAGTCTGGTATGTAGGGCACGAAGCTTACTCCAGTATTGGAACTTTCATAGATTCACATGCTTGAATCATTCCTCGTCATCGAGATGAGAGACCCCCACTGTACCTTATGATAGCAGTACAACGTTAAACTAGACTAGAAAGGCCCTAGGCCCTTCAGTTTTGTACCATATCCTAGTTATTTTTAAAAAGAACACAAACTTAGGGTTGAACCAGTCGGAAGGCCCTGCCCTCAAGAACACTCCTGTGAGAAGCTCTAGTCCCTCAGATTTTCTACCGCATCGTGCTAGGAGTCTCCATGGAGCTCTGCTCAGTTACACCTGTTCTGAACTATTTCAAGGAATTTCAGACCTTCTTATTACATCGAAGATGACCAGATTTGTTCTTAATACCAGTTTGTCTGTATCTCTTGACTTCAATTCTGGTTTCAGCATGTCCGATAAAGAAAAGAAGAGTCTTTTCAGGGCCTGTCCTACCTGCAGTAAGAAAAGGCTACATTCAGATGATCCTCATCAGAACTGTATATGTTGCCTTTATCCAGCGCATATGGCCAAAGAATGTAAGGTATGTCGTACCTATTCTACTAAAACTCAAAGACTGTGAAGGGCGGCTGCTGATGTGGCTCCAAAATCTTAAAACCAGGAACCACTGATGATGACGTGAGGACTCTTTATCCTCCACAAGAAGGTCGCAGAAGGGGTAAAGATCATCTCATTCTCGCTCTTCTCTGGAGCAGTCTAAAAAAGTCCTTCAAAATTTCCTCAGGAAGGTGAGGTTTCTTCTAGGCAAAAAGAGAAAAAGGAACAATCAGTCTCCTCAAAAAAGCTGAAAGAGCTAGGTCTGAACCGCCTACACCACCTCCTAAAGTCTATCACTTCTTCAAGAAACTGTCATCTGCACTATCTATTGACAGATCGTCGACGAGCATCTCTCCGTCAACGAAAATGTCTTTGTCGGTGCAGTCGATGAGGCAGACGTACACGGGGGCTTTTACATCGCTAACCACGAGCACCATCTCCACATTGACAACGACCCGGTCTTTCTCGATGACTACATCCTCGTCGACTCCTCATACACCTAGACCGTTGACGCTGAAGATTACTCTGACCTTGTCGTCGACGACAGTGAGGGCGCTTCCTGCGCCGACAACAACGGTTCCCCCATCGACGAAGGCAATGACTCTCCTGTCGACAGAAGACACTGCTCTCAGCGTCGTTGCTGCCATATTCGTCAGGGGCCCCGTTGACAAGAGGAAAAATTACAAAACAAGACATAATAAGACATTTAACTCTTGGACATGACTCTCCAAGCAAGCTATCGCCCTGCTACCAGCCCACCTGTTGGATGAAGAGGATTCGGATGAGGAGGGGCCCTTTGGGGTTGCACACAGCCCATACGAGCTGAATGTCAATTGCCAGGAGGACGAGTAGGATAAGGGTGAATATAAGGAGCAAGGATATTACGCCCCTCAAGACCAATACCGCCAACAATACTAGGAGGAAATGGTGCGTCTGCAATTCATGCTCTCAGATTACAGAAAGCGTTTTCCAACAACTTTGTCTACTGCTGCACAAGCTTCCTCACCTGTAATGTCTCCAACTGGGCACCTATCTAACGCCACAGCATAGACCATTTTACTGCCTACGTCAGAAAGACGTACTCCACAAACAGCAATCCTACAGGACCCAACAACTTCCGATGACGACAGAGAAGAGTGGGAACGCCGCAACCCCCACATGGAATGGGATGGTTATTGCCTACACCATCAATCAATCAATCAATCAAATCAATAAGGCGTTTGTTAAGCGCGACTACTCACCCGTAAGGGTCTCAAGGCGTTTGGGGGTAGGGGGGGGGTGCAGGTTCCAGTCCATCAAGGAGGGGGTCTGTCGAAGAGCCAGGTTTTGAGGTTTCTTGCGAAGATGGGAAGCGATGTTGTCTGTTGGAGGTTGAGCGGAAAGGCGTTCCAGGCTCTGGCCGCGAGGAAGGAGAAGGAGCGGCCTCCCAATCTGGTCTTTCTGGTGCGGGGGAACACGGCGTAGGAGAGCTGGGTTGATCGTAGGGTCCTTTGGGGTGCGTGGAAATTGAGTCGGCTGTTCAGGTATGCTGGTCCAGTGTCGTGGAGGGCCTTGTGTGCGTGGGTGAGCATCTTGAAGGTGACTCTGGCCTCGATGGGGAGCCAGTGGAGTGTGCGCAGGTGCTGGGAGATGTGGCAGTGTCTTGGCAGGTTGAGGACCAGTCTTGCGGCGGCGTTCTGTATGTTCTGTAGCTTGCGGGTGAGGTTTTTGTTCATTCCGGCGTAGAGTGCCTTGCCGTAGTCGAGTCTGCTGGTGACCAGGGCATGAGTGACGGTCTTTCTGTGTTCGAGGGGGATCCATTTGAAGGTCTTACGTAGGAGGCGGAGGGTGTGGAAGCAGGAGGACGAGACAGAGTTGATCTGGCGGTCCATTTTGAGCTCGGAGTCCAGGATGATTCCCAGGTTGCGTGCGTGGTCCGTGGGGGTGGGCGGGTTTCCGAGGGCGGGGGGCCACCAGGTGTCGTTCCAGGCGTCGGGCCCATGATGAGTACTTCTGTCTTGTTGGTGTTTAGTTGTAAGCAGCTGTTTTTCATCCATTTGGTGACGGCTTCCATGCCTTCTCGAAAGTTGTGTCTGGCGGTGTTGGGTTCGTTGGATAGGGAGAGGATGAGTTGGGTGTCGTCTGCGTATGACACGATGTTGAGTCCGTAGGTTCTGACGATTGGGGCGAGTGGAGCCATGTAGACGTTGAAGAGCGTAGGGCTGAGGGAGGACCCCTGAGGGACTCCACAGGTGGTTGATGTAGGGTCCGAGAGGAAAGGGGGAGTCTGACCCGCTGCGTTCTGCCGGAGAGGAAGGAGCGGATCCATTCGAGGGCCTTGTCCTGGATCCCTGCGTCGAGGAGTCTGCGTATTAGGGTGCGGTGAGAGACTGTGTCGAACGCCGCTGAGAGGTCGAGGAGGATGAGGGCTACTGTTTCTCCTTTGTCCAGTAGGGTGCGGATGTCGTCTGTTGCGGGGAGGAGGGCGGTTTCCGTACTGCGGTTTTTTCTGAAGCCGGATTGGGAGGAGTCGAGGATGTTGTGCTCTTCAATGAATGTGGCGAGTTGGCTGTTGACGGCTTTCTCGATGACTTTCGCTGGGAACGGGAGCAGGGAGATGGGTCTGTAGTTTTTGAGGTCGGTGGGGTCCGCCGAGGGTTTCTTCAGGAGGGGGTTGACCTCGGCGTGTTTCCAGTCGTCGGGGAACCAGGCGGTCGCCAGGGAGCGGTTGATGGTGTGGTGGAGTATAGGTGCGATGGTGTCGGCGGCTCTGTTGAAGATGTGGTGGGGGCAGGGGTCCATGGGGGCCCCGGAGTGGATTGACTTCATTGTCTTCAGTGTGTCTTCGGTGGTGAGGGCTGTCCAGTTGTCAATCGCTGGCTTCAGGGTGTCGGGGGTGGTTGGCGGGGGTTCAGTGTGTTGGTTGTCTTCGTCGAAGTTGTCGTAGATGCTCTTGATTTTGTGGTGAAAGAAGGTGCTGAGTTTGTCGCAGAGGTCTTGTGAGGGAGGAATGTCCGTCGATTCGCTGGTGGGTTGGGCGAACTCGATGATGTTGAAGAGTCCTTTGCTGTTGTGTGCGTGTGTGGAGATTCTGTCTTCAATCGGTTTTTTTCTTGTTTTTCTGATGAGTTGGTGGTGGGCGTTGGTAGCGGCTCTGAAGTTGTTGTGTGCTTCTGTGGATTTGTTGTTCCTCCAGGCCTTTTGAGGTGCTGGCAAGTGCGTCTGGACTCTCGAAGTTCGGTGGTAAACCATCTGGCTTTCTTGGCGTGGGTGTTGTTGTTTTTCTTGAGGGGGCTATGGTGTTGGCGCTGTCGGAGATCCATCTGTGCAGGGTTCGGGCTGCGGTGTTGGGGTCGTCGTTTCCCGCGATGGTTGGGGTGGAGTTGCTGAGTGAGGAGGTGAGCTGGTCGTCGGTGATTCTGGTCCAGTTTCTTCGTGGGAGCAGGTGCTGCTGTTTGTGGATGGTGGGTGTTCTGAAGGTTAAGTGGACGCATCGGTGGTCAGTTCACGGGAGTTGGGTGGTGTGGCTGAAGGTGATGGAGTTTCCTGTTGTGAAGAGGGGGTCGAGGGTGTGTCGTGCTGAGTGCGTTGGTTCGGTCACGATTTGGCGGAGTCCAATGTTGTGGAGGTTGTCCAGGAGGGATGTGGTGTTTGGGTCCAGTTGGTTGTCGAGGTGGAAGTTGAGGTCTCCCAGGAGGGTGTAGTTGGTGGATGCGATGGCATGCGGGACGATGATGTCCGTGATGGAGTTAGTGAACGGTCCGCGTGGTCCAGGGGGTCGGTAGATGAGGGTTCCTTGGAGGGTGGTGGTAGGGCTGGTCAGTATCTTGAAGTGAAGGTGTTCCATCAGGTCTGTGGTTTCGTCGGGGAGTGTGCTCAGGCGGAGGGTGGATTTGTGGACGATGGCGATTCCTCCTCCCGGGCAGGTGGGGCGGTCCTTCCGGGAGATCTTGTATCCTTGGGGAATGGCGATGTCTGGCCCCGAGGTGGTGTTGGTCCAGGTTTCGGTGAAGAACGCTACGTCCGGGGTGGTGCTGTCGAGGAGGTCCCAGATTTCGGTGGCGTGTTTGTGGAGGGATCGGACGTTGAGGAGGATGCATTGCAAGGTCTTCGGTACGGGTGTGTTCTTGCGGTCGGGTTGTGCTGGGACCGTGTTCCTAGCGATGCTGTAGGTTTGTCGGCAGCGGTGACAGCTGAAGGGTCCGTGGGTGTCGGCTGGTGAGGCTAGCATGCAGTTGTTATTTCGGCCTGGGTTGAGTGCGTGGAGTGCTGCTGGGTCGTAGCGTTGGCGGTGCGGAGGTCCAGTGTTCCTGGCGCTGGTCGCGGTCGGGTCGCGGACGGGCGCAGACTGGCTTGCCTTTGGCGCGCCAGCTGCGCGGTCGCCATTAAGTAGGGGTCTGGGAGGGCTGGACAGCTGGGAGGCGGGAGCGGGGAGGGGAGCTGGATTGGGCCGGTCGCGCTGGTCATGCTGGGGGGGAGGGGCCGCGGGGGCAGCAGCAGCAGGGAAAGCGGGCAGGAAAGGAGGGAAAAGGAGGAGTAAAGGAAAAAGGAAATAGAGCAGAAATGCAGAAAAGTGCAGAAAGGAAAAGAAAAAGAGGGTAGAAAAACGAGTGAAAAACGGAGCTAGAGAAAGGAGACAGAGGTCCACTGGACCACCAGGGATGAGGCGCAGGGAAACCTGCGGGTGGAGGAGGGCCTCGAGCACCAAACACTCGAGAGTGCAGGGGCAGGCCTCACTTAATGGTGGAGCTGCGAGTGAGGGGGAGCAATTTCACTGACAATGGGTCAGTGGTCTTGCTCACCTGTCCCCGCAGCGGCCCCCATTAAGTAGGGGTCGGGGAGGGCTGGACAGCTGGGAGGCGGGAGGGGACCTGGATTGGGCCGGTCGCGCTGGTCGTGCTGGGGGGAAGGGGCCGCGGGGGCAGCAGCGGCAGGAAAAGTGGGCAGGAAAGGAGGGAAAAGGAGGAGTAAAGGAAAAAGGAAATAGAGCAGAAAGGAACAGAAATGTAGAATAGTGCAGAAAGGAGAAGAAAAAGAGGGTAGAAAAACGAGTGAAAAAACGAGTGAAAAACGGAGCTAGAGAAAGGAGATAGAGGTCCACTGGACCACCAGGGATGAGGCGCAGGGAAACCTGCGGGTGGACGAGGGCCTCGAGCACCAAACACTCGAGAGTGCAGGGGCAGGCCTCACTTAATGGTGGAGCTGCGAGGGAGGGGGAGCAATTTCACTGACAATGGGTCAATGGTCTTGCTCGCCTGTCCCCGCAGTGGCCGCCATTAAGTAGGGGTCGGGGAGGGCTGGACAGCTGGGAGGCGGGAGCGGGGAGGGGAGCTGGATTGGGCCGGTCGCGCTGGTCGTGCTTGGGGGGAGGGGCCGCGGGGACAGCAGCGGCAGGGAAAGCGGGCAGGAAAGGAGGGAAAAGGAGGAGTAAAGGAAAAAGGAAATAGAGCAGAAAGGAGCAGAAATGCAGAAAAGTGCAGAAAGGAGAAGAAAAAGAAGGTAGAAAAACGAGTGAAAAAACGAGTGAAAAAACGAGTGAAAAATGGAGCTAGAGAAAGGAGATAGAGGTCCACTGGACCACCAGGGATGAGGCGCAGGAAACCTGCGGGTGGAGGAGGGCCTCGAGCACCAAACACTCAAGAGTGCAGGGGCAGGCCTCACTTAATGGTGGAGATGCGAGGGAAGGGGAGCAATTTCACTGACTGAAAGTAGGAGAGATTAGATAACTAAAAGTATATGGAAGATGGCAGTATGGTCCATCCTCAATGGAAGAGATCTGGGAGGTTTCACAGAAAGAAATAGTGCGGTTAATGTTAATCATGCTTGTAAGACGGCTTGTGGGATATCAAAGAAAGGTTCAGCTGGATGGATCATCTCCAACACCAGTGGGTTCCGCTCCTGAAAACATTTAGGGGTTCCATAACCTGCTGGAAAGGGCAGCAAAAGGTTCGACCTGCCTATGCCCACTACCCAGACTGCCTGCTTTCTTTATGATTTCAAGGAGCCTTTTTGGAAGAGTGTGATAGCTATGCCCATTGTGAGCTACATATAGGATGAGGGCTTAAAAGTAATGAAGAATCCGGCCACGGTGACTGCAGTTCTACCGTGCTTGGATAAAAAATACAAGGCTACAGAGGATGTTCCTGCATGTCTCACTGGTCACCCAGGCAGCCCAATGCAGATCTAAGAATCCTCCGCGCCAATCTCAGCGCTTCCAGACAAGGAGAGTAGACGCTTAATATTGGTAAGCACTTTTCATCCATGTCAGCGCTTACGGTAAGGGCGGTAAATTCCCTGGTGGTTCTTGGGCGAAAAGATCGCCAAATGTGGTCCGATATTGCTCCTTATTTTGGTCAGGTCCCCGAAGACATCAAAGCAGAGATCAAAAAGGTGATAGATTGTGCCATGGACACTGACACAACTGCATTCAGACAACTTGCAGGAGCTGCTGTGTTGAGGAGGCAGGGCTGTCTCAAAGCTACCTCTTTTAGGCTGGAGATCCAAAACAAGATCTTGGATTTGCCCTTCAATGGCGAGCCCTATTCGGATGGCATATTGATGAAGCCCTACAAGACATAAAAACAGACGCAACTAAATCTTTGAGCACACTTCAATATCGGAAATTGCCCTTTCGAGGCGCATGGGGAAGAAGACTTCTCTCCTACGGAGGAGGTTACCAACAATATTGTTAACCCACATAGTCATCTGCCTCTCAGCATTTCCGTCCCCAGTACTACAACAGCAAGCACCTCAAGCAGGATAGAATAGGCCAGCACCAAGATGCAGAGCGAGACACCAGGGGAAAGGAATCTGGGAGAAGTCAGGGACCACTTACAGTCTCCGCCTACTCCCCTTTTCTCTTGTCTAGACCTGAGACGCCTCAACACCTATATAAAAAAACAGTCATTCCGCATGGTAACATTGCAGGATATTCTGCTACTCCTAAACAAAGGGAATTATTTGTCAACTTTCAAGCTCCAGAATGCTTTTTTCACATCTCCATCCACCCATTGTACAGGAAATTCCTAAGATTCAAAGTAGCCCGGTGCCATTACCAGTTCGGGGTTCTTCCTTTTGGCCTGAAGTCTACCCCTTGAGTATTCACAAAGTGTCTGGCACCTGTGGCAGCCTTCTTGTGAGACTGCAGAGTGTCCAGAGCCCGCACCGAACGTACAAACAAAAACGATCGATTTAAGTGGAAACTATTTTGCATATGGTGCAACAGGCCAACGTACATCCACTTTCTTCTTCGCCTGAAGAGATACTTCCATATCTTTGGAATTTAGCGCACTCAGGATTGGCTCAAGCATCTCTCAAGGTCCATTTGGCGCCAGTCTCCCGCTTCAGGAGATCACCCACTTCACCGTCATTATGGTCTGCCAGAATAGTGAAACAATTCCTCAAAGGATTATTTAGTTTTTCCACCAGTTAGGCCTCCTTTCCACTCTGGCAACTAAACGTTCTGCTTGCACAGCTTATGAAGCATCTGTTTGAACCCATTCACAGAGCGGATATTAAATTCCTTTCCTGGTAAGTGGCTCTCCTTGTAGCTTTGACCTCTGCCAGATGTGTCGGCGAGATCCAAACCCTCATCATACAGGGACATTTCTTGCAATCTTGGGACAATCGGGTGACCCTTCGCACAAACCCTAAGTTCATTCTTAAATTCCCTTCAGACTTTCATCTCAATGAACCTGTCATCCTAAAAACCTTTTTCCCAGACCTTCAATGCAAGCCGAAAGGGCACTGCATTCTTTAGACATCAAAAGGGACCTGAAGTTCTATTTAGACAAAACAAAACGTTTTCGCAAGTCCAATCAACTGTTTGTGGCTTACAACGCACAACGGAAAGGGTATCCTCTTTCGAAATGGAGCATTGCTAGGTGGATATCCAACTCAATTCACTTCTGCCATCAAGCGGCAGGCAAACCGTTACAGACATCATTGCAGGCCCACTCTACAAGAACTAGGTCTACTTCAACATCGCGGTTTGCCGGTGCTCCACTGCCTGGAAAAATAGACTCACCTTTATAAAACATTACTGCTTTGAATCTGCAGTTCACAGCGACGCGGCAGTGGGTCAAGCAGTGCTAAGACATGTTTTTAGTGAAGGTGAGCTATCTCCTTATTCCCACTATCCTCTTACTTGTTGAGCACATTTTCCCATTGTACTTGCACATTCGAGTAAATATAGTTGTGATTGCGTACATCGCTGATCAATTAGGTATACTGAATGAGTTGTCATATTTGCTGTTTTTAGTGATTGCATTGTGATTTTACATTTTTATGGCTGTATCGTATTTGTTTTGCATATATTTATTAACATACTTGGTTTTAATGGCTTGTCGACTTTATATGGTTTTGAGTTAGCGAATAAAGTATTATTGACTGACTGACTGTATACATATGTATTTATATATATATTCACTTAAAAATCAAAGGTTACAGGGACGTTATAGTGATGTAAAATGTGAGGTCTTAAGCAGTGCATTACGGGGCGCAAGTTATAGTTAGCTCAGGTAACTAACTGCTGAATTGCACTGGTTTTGTAAGAGTGAAATCTGAGCCTAACTATAACGTCCCTGTAACATTTGTTTTTTTCAGTGAATTTCTACGTTTTTTAATACTATTTGCTAACTTTAGCATCCCTGTAACCTTTGTTTTTTTAGTGTATTTCAATGTTTTTATTAATTTTATTTCCTAGCTGTAACCAATAACCTTTGATGGTGCGTGTGTGTGTGAGTGGCTGTATGGGTCTCTGGGTGTGTGAGTGGGTTTGTGGGTGTGTGAGTGACTGTATGGTTCTGTGAGTGGGTCTGTGAGTGACTGTATGGGTGCGTACATGGCTGTGTAAGTGGGTATAGAAGTGCCTGTGTGGATCTGTGAGTGGGTGCATGAGTGTCCGAGTGGGTCTGTGACTAGATGCGTGAGTGCCTTTGTAGGTCTGTGAGTGGATGGATGAGTCACTGAGTGGGTGCGTGAGTGGGTCAATCATTGGGTGCGTGAGTCTGAGTGTGGGTCTGTGAGAGTGTGCAAGAGTCTCTGAGTGGGTGCATGAGTGTCTGAGTTGATCTGTGAGTGGGTGTGTGTGTGTCTGAATGGGTCTGTGAGTGTGTGCAAGAGTCTCGGTGGGTCTGTGAGTGGGTGAATAAATGCTTCAATGGATCTGTGATTGGGTCTGTGAGTGGCTGTATGAGTGGGTCTGTCAGTGGGTGTGCGATAAAAAAAAAGTAGGGGGGCACACAAGAGCAGGTCCTCATGCCACCTCACCCTGTGACTGTCCTCCTGTCCATCTTGCCAGCAGTCTGCTACCCCTCTGCTGCCTTTGGTTTCGAGCCTCCTCTGCTCATTTTCTGCTTGTTTTTCTGCCTGTTCTCTTCTCGCGCCTGCACTCTATTCTGCCTCTTTCTTCTCGTTCATCCCAATATTTTGCCTTTTTCTGCTCGCTCCTGACCTTTATTCTGCCTCTTGCTGCTCGTTTCTGACCTTTATTCTACCTCTTGCTGCTCGTTTCTGACCTCTATTCTGCCTCTATCTGCTAGTTTCTCACCTTTAGTCTGCTTATTTCTGCTAGTTTCTCATCTTTATCTGGCCTCTTTTCCCCCGGGACCGTGGGGGGGGGGGGGTTCAAGGCCCTGCTCTCCCAGCCGTCTCCCCGTCTCCTGTGGGAGCCAGCAGTGCTGCTGCACAGAGGGAGCTGCTGGAAAGGCAGCTCTCTCCGTGCAGAAGCAATCGTTTCATCTCTATGACAGTTCCCTCCCGCTGCAATCGGAGTGTTTTCTCTCGTTTGGCAGGAGCTGTCAGTTTCTACCAAGCAAAAGCAAACAGCTATGTCCTGGGGGTGGGCACCCCGGGACATAGGAGGCGCCGGCCCTGGGGGGTGGCGGTCTCTACTGCCATGTATGGCTCCAGGAGGGTGGCCGTGGGGCCCCCTCCTTAATAAACCTAGAAAGCTCCAGAGTGGCGGGGGGTCTGCGTGACCTCCCTCGCAAATGTTTTTAAGTAAATCTATGGGGAGGTGGTGGTCCCTGGGGCTCATTTGAGCCCAAGAAGGAAGGTCCGCACAGCCCCCTCGTATATTAATAAAAAGCCATGGGGAGGTGGTGGTCCCCTGGGGCTCAAAGAACCTTGGGAGGGGGGCCATGTATGCCCCTCTTCTTTTTTTAGAAACTGCCCCCGGGACTTGGCACATTCGGGGGCCCTTCAAAGAACAGGCGTGGGAGACCCCATTTGTTTTTTGTTTTTTTATTGATTTTTGCAGTGAATTCATGGCAATTATTATTATTTATGTTTTTAATGCTTTTTTTGCCACACCGGGGTCTTTCTGGGATTCCAAGACCAAGACTTGGGGGTCAGGATATTCCTACCCTGCCCCCTTTTTTTTATTACTTTATTTTTGGGACTCTAATGAAGACGAGTCCCAAGATGGCTGCCAACACTTCCTGGTTGAAGTGTTGGCAGCCAGTCAGAGCTCTGCAGTTCTCTGCACGAGCTCGTTATTATTGCGAATTAGCAGCGATCGCAGATATCCTAATTTGGATTTCCTTAAGTTTTTCAACATCTACTGAACGGATTTACACCAAATAATAAAAAGCACAATGTGCGTAACCAAATCTACCTTTCTGCTACATTCGGTGTAATTCCGTCCAGCAGTTCGGGCTGTAGTCGTCTTCAAAGCTACTATGGGAATTAACATGGGAAACGCACTTTTTTATCCTCCGGATCCCTATGCTCAACCACCAATGTATCTGAAGAGTCCCTGCAGCTAATCACAGGCCTGAGGATTTAGCGTTTTTTTTATTGCCTTTATGAAGGTTCTGTTCTCGATATTAGAACTGTTCTACTGGTGATAACATTTGTATAACAAACTTTCCTGCGTTGTATTGAAAACTGTTAAACATTGTGTGGAAAATATTCAAAGTGCTCACAGTACAGGCTGAAAGTGAAATCGTTATTGTGAGATTCAATTGATGAATGGCATGCTTTATTCTTACTTACTGCCCGTTATGCCGACTCGCCTCTAGGGAAGCAACAAAGGACCTTCACTTCTGTCTTTTCTGTGCAAGTTTCTCTACAGTGCCAAAGCTGTCGTTGAGGGTCTTCATTACTGTTTCCACACTTTGCCTCCAAGGGTCCTTTGGACTGCCTCTCTTCCGTTTGCCTTCTGGGGTCCAGTGGAAAGCTGTCCTTATGATGGTGTCTTGTTCTCTTCTGATGGTGTATCCTATCCATTCTCATAATGTGGTGCCCATGTTCTCTTGCTTGCTTCTGGTTAGCAGTTCCCGGTTGGAGATGGTTCACAGTTAGAAAATGCACAAGATTCTTCTCAGGTTAATGTTGTGAAAGGCTGACAGTTTGTTGAGTCGTTTTTCGTCATCCGCCAGCATTCTGATCCATACAAGAGTGTGGACAGAACGCAGCTCAGGTTAGTGCTGTACTGAGATGACATCCACACATTGTTCAGCCTCCTGAAGTCATTCCTGGCCTTTTTCAGTTTGATCTTGATGTCACTCCTGCCCCTCCATCATGTCTGATATTACTGCCTTGGTAGGTGAACTCTTTAGTCATGGTTAGGTCCTCTCCATCCGCTTTGATTGATGAAGTGTTTGGGATGTTGAGTGGCATGACTTCTGATTTCTTCCTGTTGATCTTCAGGCCCACTTGCTGTGCATAGATTTTGAGGTGAGAAGTCTTTTCCTGCATATGCTGGTGTGTGTAAGAGAGTAAGGCTAGGTCAGCCACATAGTCAAAGTCCTCCAGTGCAGAGAATAAGGATCATCTAAAGCATCTGCCTTGGTCTTCAGTTGTGCGTCGCATCACCCAGTCGATGACTAGGCTGAAGAGCATCACTAACATCATGCATGCGTGTCTCACCCCAGTCTTGAATTCAAAGCTATACTCACTATCTCCCACCTTACAGGTAAAATTATTATAGTAGCTCCTAATGAGGAGAGCTATCTGCCGTGGTATGCCCTAGCCTTTCAGAATATTCCAGAGTCTGTCATAGTGGATACTGTCAAAGATTTTTTCAAAATCAGTGAAATTGATGTATAGTTGTCTTGCCACTCCGTGCACTGCTCTATGATGTTACGTTCAGTAAGGATCTGATCTACACACCCTATGCCTTGCGGAATTCAGCCAGTTATTTCCTTAACTTCTTGTTCACAGCATTAAAAATGCGCTGTATAATTTCCGTTGGGAAATTTACTCGAGATTAACAGAATTGTAATTCCACGCCAGAGGTTACAATTGGTTAATGCTCCTTTAATTGGAATCTTGACGATAATACCTTGGTTCCAGTCAGCTGGTACTTTCTTTCCTTCCCAAATCAATGTAAACAGTGGTTGGAGGATCTTGGCTAATTTTTCAGGGTCTGCCTTGAACATTTCTGCATTCAGGTTGTCTTGACCAGGAGCTTTTCTGGTCTTGAGAGATCGGATGACAGTGACAACTTCTGCTTTCTGTGGTGGAGCGGTGTTCATATCCAAGTCTGTCTCTGCTTCTTGGATGTCTGCTTTGCTTGTCTGGTACTGGTCTGTTAAATAGTTCTTTGAAGTGCTTGGCCTAGCATGCTTTCTGGACTTTCTCTGTTGGTAGTAGTGTACCTTGGTTGTCCACGGTAGGGGTGTTTATGTTGCACAAAATTTACCACTGGCTATCTTCATGATCTTGAAGACCTCCACATGTTCCCCTTGAATTGCTGCCTCCTCTACTTAGCTGGCGAAGTTATCCATGTACGCCAGCTTGTCTGCTCTTGTCAATTTGTGACTGCTCTGTTTGCTTCTATGTACTGTTACTTGTACTTCACTTGCAGCCTCACAGATTGGGCCTCCATGAGTTTCTATGTTTTGCTGCCATCCTTTCTTCAATAGCTTGCCTTATCTTGTCTTATCCATTCTTTCCTCTTCCTTGTCAGCTGGCTTGGATTGATGTTCTGTGTCTTCCAGGAGTTAAAACCTGTTTTTGATTTGTAAGGCGAATGCCTTCTCAGTCTTGGGGGAGTCCTGTAATTTTGTCACATTGAAAGATTTGCGTTTTTGTTTTTCTAAGCTTCAGTTTCAGAAGAGCGGTCACTAGATGGTTATCACTGCTGATGTACACTCCCTCCTCAGTCTGAAATCTTGCAGTGAGCATCTCGAGGTGCCGCTTATTATCTGGTTCAGTCTGGTTTCGGTCTCTGTGATTGGGTGAGCACCAAGTTTGTGAATATCGCAGTCACAATCAGATCACTTGTGTCTCAAAATTCCAACAGTCTGTCCCCACTGTCATTCATTGTTCCACAACCTTTGTTTCCCATGGCTCGTTCATGGTTTGTGTTGTCATTTCCCTCTTCAGCATTCAATGCTTTATTCTTACTCTTTTACATATGTTTTTAAAACCCACAATGTCCCTCACATACCTTTAATAGTTCATGCGCATGCAGCAGTTTCTGTCCATTGAATGGTCATACAGATTTAGTTTAACTGATAGATTGATTGAAAGGTTCTTTAGAACCCAATAGCTCCTTAGGAAACAAGTGTCCTTGTGCTGGTGAGGAGGAAAAGAGAAAAAGCAAAAAGAGACCAGTGAGCCACTCAAACATCTAGAAAACAAAAATATTTTGAGCTGCTTCCTGAAAATACTCAGGTTAGGTTGTGCATAGAGAGAAAATGGTAATGAATCCCAAGCTTTGGCTATTACCACCACCATGCAGCGCCCCCCTAGTCTTTCTCTTCATAATTTGGGAGTTTTGACCAGAAAGGTATGCTTGGATCTTAAAGCGTGAGAGGGCTGAAACCAAGTGAACAGGGATTATTTATAGGTTTCCTGGTTGAGATTATCAATTGTCTTGTGACAAAGACATGGCACGCATCTTTGAGCAACTGGTAGCCAGTAGAGTTTAAACCGTTCATTAGAGATAGGCGAGTGCTTTTCTTTAGCCCAGGATCAATCTTGCTGCTCAGTTTTGAAGGAGCTGCAGTCTTTGTAGCAGATATTTAGGTAGGCAACCAACCAACAAGAAGTTACAATGTCCCATCCTGGACAAGTTGGGGGCTTGAATCTGGACTTTTAGAGAGGAAGATGGTAGAATTTTTCTGTTGATTCTCAACAGGCAGAAACTTGTGGAACAGAGGACTTTAATGTGTTTTTTAAAAGACAAATTTCTGTCAATAAGGACTCCCAGATTTCGTGCATGATAAGACGGTGAAGACAAAACAACAAAAGTCTCCGGCCACCAGTCCTGAGTCCAAGATGCAAAAACCACCATCTCATTTTTGTAACTGTTTAAGTCTAGCGAGTCGGAATTCGTCCAGCACAACACTTCGAGAAGGCTGTTGCTAAGATTACAAGCAGCTGCAGATGAACTGGCATCTAACCTAACCATTAGCCGAGTATCTGTATAGGTGTGAAACAAAATGCCAACTGACTCAATAGGTTTTGCCAAAGGTGCTGTGTAAAGATTGAACAGCACAGGACTAAGTACAGAGCCCTATATTATCCTGGTAAGGATAAACTTAAAGGAGGATATATAGCTGGGCAGGGCAACAGTTTGAGTCTTGACATGAAGGATGTAGAAAAACCACTGCCGGACCAAACTGGTTATCCTAGCTGACGTTAGCCGTTAGAGTAGGATGGCGTGTGAGATGGTGTCAAAGGCCACTGACTGATCTAACAAAATCAGGACCGGCTCTCCACCTACGTCCATGATACCCCTAATATACTCCATAACAAAAGCCTAATTGTGCCTTGTAGAGCAGCTGGTGAGTCTCTAACTACTGGATCAACTACAGTTTCCGTCAGCTTGGCAAACAAAGGATGGAGGAAAATGAAGCACAAGTTTTCAGAACAGCTCCACATGTAAGAGATTAGTTACACAGGGCAGCGAAAAAGAGTAGTATAGTTGGGCCAAGCTTGTTCAAACTTTACACAGAACAGATATCCAGAGGAGAAGATGAGGGTATCTAGATAAAGACATTGGAATCCTAGGATTCCTTGATTGATAAACAGGCAGACCATGCTTGGTCAATCGGGAAGTTTTTGAATGTAGAGGTGTTGTCAGCTGTCTGCAAAAGTTTGTTGACCAAGTTAGCAATCTTGTCATGAAGAAAATCTGACAGCTTCTCACACAGATCCTGAGATTAATTTACTTTATTGCTTTTAGCCAAGGTACAAGCCATGCTCTTATATGTGAGGAATACCTTTGTTGTGTGATTTTTTTTTTGCTGAGTATGCACTTCTGGGCATACCCCTTTTTACATTTAATATGTATTACATTTTGTTTTATATAGAAGTTCATCTGCTAAGTTGGTATTTGTCCATTTCCTTTCTAGTACTTTGCAATCCTGTAGAGAAGTATACTCTACATTATGCTTTTCTTTCAGTGCCTGTTCCAGTGATTCAGAGAGTACTACATATAATTAGCGTTCACAAAGCTCATGTTATTCCTTTTGCTCTGAATGGGGCTTGTTGCCTATGGTATCCAGGCCATCTGCTTAGTGGTGCACCGCTGTAGCCTCTTCTTTAGAGAGAACATTTTGACGCAAAACCGAGGGCAGTCTCCAAATCTAAAGGGCCTCAACTTTGATGCCCGGAACTTGAATGGTTTACTCTTGTATCATATCAGCTTCCTCAAGAGGTTTTATATTGACTGTTCATAGACCTACAAGGGCAATTTATTCAAGTAAATTGACTGTATTTGCAGCTTGGTGTTTTACTTTGTCAGCTGTCCCTTTACAAGTCTAGACATTTCAGGTTTTGAAAGTTGACTTTTCCTTGGTGGAGAATGCCCTTAATATTGGTACAGTCAAATGTATTTAGGATGCTATTTCAGCTTGTTTATTTTCTCTCGAGCAAGGCTCTTTATTTAGGTTATAAATAGTGGACAGATTCCTTAAGGAACAAAATCTGACCAAGACTATTTTGTGTTTCTGAATGGAATCGCAATTCAGTTTTACTTTTATTGATGGCTCCTCCACTTTAGCTGATGCACCTTAAATTCCTCTTTTTAGGTCTCGTCTAGGAAGCGCAGCGCATGCGCTGTCTCTTCGAGATATACTGTATTCACACTGTGGGCTAACAGCTCTCTCATCGCTTGTAATTGGTAACTTTAAGCGCCTTTGACAAAGGAGCAAGCCCGTCTTATGTATAGCCTTTCACTTGACTGCATTTACGTTTCTTTGTGCACACTATTTTTTTGTGTTTTAGGTAGGTCTTCTTTTCGTCCTTTGTTGTGATGATGAAGTTTTTATTAGGTCTCGCCTACGCAGCGCGCATGCGCCACTCCCGGGCTCACCTCCTGCTCCCCCTCTCTCTCACGCGCATTCCTTGTTTTGTCATCTTGCGGATGACTCATCTCCCCGATTTCCCGGATCTCCTGTGCCGTACCAACACCATCTCACCCCTCCCACTTGCCCGCCCCCACCACCACTCCGAGTTCGAGACCTCTTTCCGCTCTGTATTAATTTCCCCCTCCTCTTTTGCTTTATACAAAGGGATCTCGACGCTTTACATAAGCACCGGTTTCATTACACATTTTTTTGTCAGCTTGCCCATATCTCATCTCCTGTGCAGTGCCCAACGCTGTCTCACCCTCCCAATTGCCCACCTCCGCCACCCCGCCCCCATCACCCCTAACAGTGCACTGGCCAGACCTCATGGCTAAAAGATAATTTTGCAAGAAATCCATCAGAAACGTTGTGAGAAATGCTACACTTTAATGCAGACTTGGCATGTTGCATTTGTCACATGAAAAATGGTTTTAAAGGTCACTTTATGAGTACACTTACCGGCAGTATTTGCCAGACCTGGAGAGAACATAAATACACAACTTTACTTGGAGGCTGTCTGCCTCCTTCTACGATTGGTTTTAAAATCTGCTTTTTTAAACTAGGTAGGAAAACCTCCATCCCAAGAAAGAAGATAGGTAACCATTCCTAGGACAGGGACATGTAAGCTCTGCGTCCCCATTGGTCCATTCCAGACACCAGCTCATGAAGAATATACGTTTTTCAGACAAAGCTGCTACTCTCACAGTATAACTCTATGCTTGTAGCAGGCAGTACTCTTAATCTTAGTGCCTGCAGCTGATGCAGGTGGCGTTGGTGCTGTCACTTTGCTTCTGTGTGCCTGATGCAGTCACTGTGTTATGTACACGAGGTGTCGCTAGCATTGCTGCTGTTTCACTACGTGTTTACTCCATGCAGATAGTGCTGCAGCTGTTTCTGTGTGCCTGCAGCTGGTGCAGGTAGCATTGTTTCTGTCACATTCTTCCTGTGTGCCTGATGCAGTAACTGTGTTATGGAGCGCTTTACACGAGCACCGGTTTCATTACACATGGTAACATTCTTTTTTAGGAGTTTTATACAGCGCAATTTCGACCCGTAGCTATTGGAGCGCTTTACACGAGCACCGGTTTCATTACACATTCATTTGTGGTAGTATGGTACATCTTGGTGCATTTGGTGAGGATATTAGCTCTCTTTCGTTACGTCATTGCTTGTTTACAATAAAATACATCTCTCCCTCGCACCTTCACCAACCCAATCATCTCTCCCTCACACTCCCAATACCCCTCTCATCTCTCCCTCCCAATCCCCCATCTCTCCCTCCCAATCCCCCATCTCTCCCTCCCACTACCCCTCTTATCTCTGCCTCACACTCACACTACCCCTCTCCCTCCCACTTCCCCATCTCTCCCTCCCACTACTCCCACTTGTGGGGCGCAAACCAGAGGTGCATGACGTGAGGCCGTTTGGCGACCGTTCACACTGTTGGTCAGTCCTGCTACCATGTCTCTGCCTCCCCCTGTTGGGTGCCCCCTTCCTGGGCAGGGAAGGATTTCCCTGACAAAAACTCATCTCTTGTAAGTGCAGGAGATGGGATTTATGTCGCTTGTTCATAAGATGCAGATTTATACAAAACACTTGTGAAACAGCTGTGTAAAAGCGTCTCCTTTTTTTGGACTGCAGGCTAAAGCAGTCAAGCGAGATCCAACGCTATCGCATTGTACACAGATCTCTGCAGCAGAGGCTCTAAGGTGTCTATTGCGCTGGCATAAGTTGCAGTCCTTCTTCCTTTTCTTTTGACTGTACAAGGAGAGGAGCAGGAGTAAAGCTAAGCGGAGTCGGAAGCCAGGGTGGCATGGCGGGTGCATGATAGCACAGCCCTCTCATTCTAACTGACCTGCAATCTCAGAAGCTGGCCCCCTCTTCCCAGCTCTCACCTCCTCCACCACCATCCTGGGGGTGATCTGAGATGTGGTCACTCTCCAGCTCCTGCTTGTAAACAAAACTAACTCGAGCTTTCCAACAGTAATACCATCCTAGGTGTCTCCGCACTGGGTTAACATATGTAACAATTACCCAACTCCAGTGTACTTATTTCATTGCTTCGTAAGGATTAAAGGCAGAGTCTTCTTTGCAATATCAGGTTATAAATAGCTGCAAGGGGTGCAGGCTCTTGAGCTATTTTACTTAAAACTCCTAAGCTTTGCATTAATCCCACAATTATTTAATCTGTATATAAACAACGTGGGAAGATTTCTTGCAAATCTAGTCCTTGACATTCCAAAAGGCAGAGATAGACAAGCATTGGCATAGCCAATAGGTCTCGCCTTTGGGGCCTTATAAGTATTTAGTTATGCAGCACAATATCCTTGGTGCAACAACACCAACTGTTGCATGGCTAAACACTTATAAGGTCCCAAAGGCGAGACCTATTGGCTATGCCAATGCTTGTTCATTTATGTTGCTCGAGGTTTTGTGGCACATTGAAGGCTTTGTGAATCTCCTTGTTTCAAATTGTTTTTAAAATTTGTGTTGTATAGTGAGTGGGTGTTGACAAAAGTAAAACTTGGATTTTCAACATTAGGGAGCTTGGTACGTTTCGGAAAGCTCTTTTGTTTATTTGTTTGAAAAGTAGAAGTGCAATGCATTTCAAGCAAATGCAGCGCGCTTCCACCTTTTGAGAAAATAAACAGCTAGGTTTAACGTTTAACTATCTTTTAATTAGCCTGCAGACCGGGTCACACTGTCTGCTTCTTCTTGCTACACAGGTCGGACTCCTCCGTCATCTTTGTCAGTTGCGAGATGGGCATTGACCAGCTGGAAATAGTCCTCTTCAGGTTCAGTTAGAGGAGCAGAGAGGGGTCAAGGGAGGCACTGCGTTACATCCTGGTTTTTAGGTGCGAGGACAACTCTGACGTTCCATTTCAAAATTCGTGTTGGCCCCAGAGAGGATTGCTGATTTTTTTATTAAGTTGTTTCACAAGCAGGTATTTTTTGTCTCTGTTTTACAATATATATGCTTTAGAGCATTCAGGTTTATCAGTCCCATGCGAGGGCGGGTCATGCAGACCTGGGTTTTTATTTTGATTGTGGGACGTGCTTTCCCGATTTTGTAATAGGTTAAACAGGACTACAAATCCCAGCATGCCGCTTAAAAACACTGGTCTAGATGCGTGACGCACGCAAGGAACTGGGTAACTTAAGAGCCCTGATTCTTTCAGATCTCACTCCTTCTGAAAAAGCTTGCATCCTCCCTTGTCATGCCCCCTCCCTCAAATCTTAGAATTATCGGCCAAGTGCTCTCTCTGTCCAATGTCTATCAATAAAAGTGTATTTACTCCACCCCCTCCCCCGACTTTTTGCAGTATTAAATGTTTTATTATTTTATTAAGTGAATAAGATGAAAAGTATTTGAAGCTGACCATTTTAGTTCACAGCTGAGACACCGAGAATGTTCCTAGAAAACAATGAGATTTGTTTCGTGAATAGCATTGCCAAAACCAAATATTCCCTAACAAAGGCCAGGCCTATTGGCTTTGCCAGTGCTTGTTTTTGTTGCTGCTACTTCAGCTAGAAGGGTAAGTGAGGGTTAGGCTCTTTCTGCATCCAGCCCTTTCGCTATAAATCATGCATACTACGTGTTACTACTGTAGGTGAAACCTTTTCAGCCAAATCTGGCATCCAAGTTTAATATTTCTCAATCCATTTTATTGCCAACTTTCTTTTTCTCTTTTCTTATGCACCCAAGTAGGAAAATAATTCACTGACTTGACCCTAGAAGGGTTTGAATTACTATATTCTTAGGTCTAAGTAATTTAGAAAGGATAATCACCTCATTATATCATGTCAAGGCCCAAGAATGGGCACTTAGTTAAGACTCAAACCATTGCATGTTGGATTTCTCTTATGATCGTAAACACAGCTTTGAATCAACCGAGAAGCCTTGTCTGGAAGTTATTAGTGCTGCTCCCTAGAGAAGTGTCTGCAATTCCGGCTCTGTTGAGAAGAGTACCTATCCTATCAGTTTGCAATACTTCTTGGTCCTCTATCCACACTTTCAGGGATGATCACCTCAGTCCACATCCTTCTGCTATGCCTAGGGAGGATTCATGCAAGGGATCTGTGGGAGCTAGTATGCTTTAGATGAACAAGTTATGCACCTTCAGTAAAAAATTTTGGAAGGATTTAATTGCTCCAGAAGATTCTTCATGCCTTCTCTGTATTAGGCTGTATCTGTTATTTTGTTTTGCTCAATTTTTATGTACGTCTTTGAATCTGAGTTGCATGGCATATGGACAAAAATGACATCATCGTAATGATTCGGCGTAGCTGTGATATGCTGCTGTTAATGAGTCGGCTTCACCTGGTGCTAAGTGACTAAAGAAAACATTTCTTTATCCAGTGTGTCTGCTCAGAACGCAGTTCAGGTAAGGAATCTGTGGGAGCCATCATATTCCTGAAGGAAAGAGCTTGTTCTTTTGCATACTTGGTATTAGTTGAATTTTTATAATTCTGATGTTTGAATGCACAAGAGTACTTCTACCAATGCTTAGATGAGTTGGTGATTGCAACTGCACAGCATCACTCATTTTAGCCATGAATTAATCTTTTCTAAAAAATTTAATTAGTAAAACATGTTCTTAGGCCCTCAAAATAATAAAGGAAATTGAATGTAATAATGTGTGTGCAACTTTACTTACAGACTTGCAAGAGTAGTCGAAGAAAAACAAGATGCTGAAGCATTACTGTCACATCTACAAGAGGAGGCAAAACCTTTAGGCAAGGGTGGAGCATTGAAGGAAGTCCGCATCCTGAAGAAGATTGTGCAGACTCTGGAGGAAGAACTGGCAAAGGAGAGAACCAAGCATCAAAGATCTTCCAATAAACGGAACCTGGAATACCGGCAGCTTGCAGATGAGGTAATCTCTTGACAATATAATTCAGCTCATCACAACAGAATATAGCATAGCATATCACAACCCTGTAAAAACTCATAATCCGTGTCTAGTGGCAGCATACCTTATCAGAGTATAATTGCATATCCATGCAGCATCCACAACTTGCAGCAGATGGCAGTTCATAGAGACTTTGCACCCTTCTCTTAGAGCATTCCAAATACCCTTGTGCTACACTAATGCAATAATGCCATTAGGAACAGCTTCACAACCGAATAACAGAATAGCTAATAAAGGGAACAATGACCACACATGCCTGGTTACTCCTTGTAAAATCTTAAAAAATACAACAAACAAAATACATAAATAGACATAAAAATAGAAATCATAGTCATGCCAATACAAATTTAATGTCCCATTTCTTAGTCTGCCACGTAGTCTTTGTGATAAGGTTTTCTTGCCAATCTCTTTTTCTGGTTTGCCATAGTGTTGGTTATTTCAACATCAGTCATGCCCAGTCTTTCACATACTCTAGTTCTCAGACCACTCTCTACCACATCAGTGTTACTCTTGTCCACACCTTGCAGCTGTTCACGACAACCACATCTGCTTTCTCTTTCATCTTATGCACAGGGAGAGACATAGGGGCCGATTCCGATTCGGGCCGGAAATCTCTCCGACCGAGCCGGACCCGGAGAGATTTCCGACCGAATCGGACTCTGGCAGTCCGACCGAACGAGTACGATGCGCACGCATGCCATCGGACTCGAGTCGGTCGGACTCCCATTGAAGTCAATGGGAGCCTGTCGTACAACGCGTACGCGGGCTCCCATTGACTCAATGGGTGCGAGGCGGACAAGGGCGCCCCCTACAGCAGGTACGCGTCGATGCGCATCACGGCGTACATGCACAGGTAGGGGGGAGCCATGGGTCCCCCCTGTGTGCGACTCGCGCACCTACGCGTACAGGGGGGTCCGACGTGGACCCCCAAAGTCCGGCTCCGACAGCTTTTTCGAGCCGGACGGCGCGAGTCGGTCGGACTGCTCGCGGCGCGCATCGTACTCACCCGGCCGGGATACGTCTCCATAGCACGGTGCGAGTCGTGTCCATGCGAGTCGGTCGGAGCGTGTTGAAGCCGCGTTCGAGTCGGTCGGAGATTTCGCGGGTGCCTGCATCGTACTCGCTCGGCCGGACCCGCGTACGATTCGGTCGGGAAACAGGGCTCCGAATCGGATCCGGTAAATCCGAATCCTATTCGGAGCACTACCGGCCGAGATCGGAATCGGCCCCATAGTCTCTCCCTTATGCAAACATCCAGTTCTTCGAAAATGCCTTACATATATAACAATTTGCTCCAAAGATACCTAGATCTTTATCTCTCCCACTTGTCTTCCTACACATACCTGATTTCATTTGAGCAGATCACCTGGTCAGGGTGATTGGGATCTAGAGTACTATGGGAATGTTTATGTTCAGCCCACCCCAACAAGCATGAGCCATCCTTTGACACCTAAGTGGGGCGTTTTTTGTAAAGAGTCCCTTCTCATGGAATTCTCCTACTACCTCTATCAATTTTTGTTTTACATATGCAAATATCCTCATTTCAGATTTACGGAGTGTCTTCCCTTCAATGCTTAAAAAAAAAAAGTCTTCTCCTATCAAAGTATAAGGAGAACTGGAGCCTGCTATCATACTGGTTTCTTTCCTTTCCTCTTCTCAGGCTCAACCATGCTTATTTTCCTTGTCTCTCGGCCCACCTTGCAAACCCTCATGGAAAAGCCCGATCTTATTTCACTTAAAACATAAAACATGCCATCCCGGAGTATTCTTGGCATTTCCCAGGTACATTTTGTCACACCAGAAACTTACATTTGCCATTTTTATCTGCCCAGTATTTTTTACTGGCTGGACTTTCTTACTTTTTCTCACATTAATTTTTGTTCAGTCCCCAGGATTACCACATTTGGAAGACACAGACATTTCTCTTCTTGTTTCTAGCACTAATTTATTTGCCTCTGACAGTGGATAAAGCTTGTTCAGGACTGTGATCTTCTGTTGACATGTCAATCCTACACCTTTTCAGGTCTTGCCTACAGACAGCTTTAGCTGAATAGTGAGCACTATTGTCACCACGCAACAAAACAGAACATATACATATATCCCTTTACAGATTGGGGCTTTTAGCCTTTGGCTCCTGTGGTTCAGCTAGCTTTAGACATCTGCTCACAGGGCTGTCTAACAGTGTTATTATCAGTACACAGCATTTCACAGGTGTAAATATCCAAAAACAATGCATCTCCTCAGTCATCCTCTCCCTTGCAGTGCTCCTCTTTCCCTGCTGATTTGCTCCTCTGCACTTCAGAGTGCCTGGCGGGATTCTTCATCCTGCCCTGTGTGGTGGTGCTTCTCCCCGCCGGCCACTCCTCTGCAATAAAGAGGACCTGACTAGGTTCCATCTGTCTGCCATGCAGTGCTCCTGATCAGCTGCTGGGCATCTTGTTTGCTCTTCTAAGCACCTGGCAGGCTTCGTCCTCCTGCCCTGCGTGGTGCATCTCTTCCCCCACTGGGTGGCTGTTCTGCAGTAAAGCACACCCAATAGTTCCATCATTCCGCCATGAGGTGCTTCCACCAGCTTTCTCCTCCCGATTGCAGGATATCCCTGGGTGTGTGGAGAGCAAAGGGTGCTGGGGACTCTTGCAGAGTTGACCTTACCAAGGCCGATCCCATTGTATAGAAACCAAGCGCATCAGCTGAGGTGTGTGGCAACCAAAGGTGGTAGATGATTTGAAGTCCCTCTGCTTTCTTCTCCCACAGACTGACTGAAGACTGTTCGATCGCACAGTTCCACAGGATGTAGTACAATATATATATATATATAATATAGTTTTTTTTCCAGTTACACAGACACTCACATAATCTATGTTTTAAAATAGAATCACTCAGTAGTATACAAAGTAAACTAATTTAACTTTTGTGATACCTTAATATAAATGTTTAACACTCAGAAACTTTTAGAAAACACAATAACTGGACGAGGTCATCAGTGATGTCACTGACTATGTCAAGATTGATGTAATATGTGAGGTCATTAGCAGTGCATTGCAGGGGCTTAAGTTATAGTTTGCTCAGGTAACTATAACTGCTAAATTTCTGTGGTTTTGTGCGAGTGAAATCTGAGCCTAACTATAATGTCCCTGGAATCTTTGTTTTTTTCCAGTGAATTTCTAAGTTTTTAAAAATTCTATTTTCTAACTGTAACCTGTAACTTTTGAGAGTGTGCGAGTGAGTGCATGAGTGTCTCACTGGGTCTGTGAGTGGGTTCGTGGGGTGTGTGTCTGAGATGTTCTGTGAGTGGGTACATGAGTCAGTTCTGCTTGTTTTCTGCATTTCTCTGTTCACTTTTGACCTTTATTTTGCCTCTTTCTGCTCGTTTATGACCTTTATTTTGTCTTTTTGCTCGTTTATGACCTTTATTTTGCCTCTTTCTGCTCATTTCTGATCTCTGATTTGTCTCTTTCTGCTCTTTGCTGACCTTTATTCTGCCTCTTTCTGCTCGTTTCTCACCTTTATTCTGCCCTTTTCTCCTCGTTTCTCACCATTATTCTGTATTTTTCTGCTCGTTGCTGACTTTTATTTTGCCACTTTGTGCTCGTTTCTGACCTTTATTCTGCCAATTTTCTACTCGTTTCCGATGTCTATTTTGCCTCTTTCTGAGCTTTTTCTACCTTTATTTTGCCACTTTCTGCTAGTTTCTGATCCAGGTTTTGCCTCTTTCTGCTTGTTTCTGATTTCTATTTTGCCTCTCTGCTCGTTTCTGACCTTTATTCTACTTCTTTGTGCTAGTTTCTCACCTTTATTTTGCCTCTATCTGCTCATTTTTCACCTTGATCTTGCCTCTTTCTGCTCATTGCTGACCTATATTCTGCCTCTTTTTGACTTTTATTCTGCCTCTTTCTGCTTGTTTCTCACCTTTATCCTGCCTCCTCCTGCTTGTTTCTCACCTTTATTTTGCCTCTTTCTGTTCATTTCTGACCTTTATTCTTCCTCTTTCTGCTCGTTTCTGACCTTTACTTTGCCTCTTTCTTCTCTTTTCCCCAGACTGCGGGGGTGAGCCTCAAGGTCCCAGCTGGCTCCCCCGCCTCTTGCAGCAGCCGGCATTGCTGCTTCACGGAGGAGCTGCTGGAAAGGCAGCTCCCTCTGTGCGGCAGCAATCGTTTCATCTCCTTCTCTGCCCGCATGTCTGTGGGCAGAGAAAGAGATGAAACCTCACTTTCCAGCGGGCGGGAGCACTTTGACAACTCCCACCCGCTTCAACCAGAGTTTTTGTTTTAGCTTGTCGGTAGCTGTCACAGCTCTCGCCAAGCTAAAGCAAACAGCTATGTCCTAGGGTTGGGCACCCCAGGCTATAGCAGGAGCCGGCTCTGAGGGGTGGCGGTCCCCAAAGCCATACATGGCTCCACGAGGGGGGCCGCACCGCCCCCTCTATTCTCGTACTTAACCACGGGGAGGTGGTGGTTCCCGGAGCTGCAGGGGGTGACGGAGCTCCCTCTCAATCCCCCTCTTAATTTGAATGAATTGCCCCCCTGTAGGTGGCGGTCCCCAGGGCTGAGGGTGTGCCGCACGGGCCCCCGCATTCATTTGATGTTTAGCCCCAGGAAGGTGGCGGTCCCTGGGGCTGTGGGGGAGGCCGTACGCCCCCGCATTAATAATACATTTTTGCCTTGGGAAGGTAGCGGTCTCTGGGGTGCGGTTGGGCACAGTGTGCCCCCCAGCATGATATTTTTAAGTTCCCCGAGGAGATGGCGGTTCCCGAAGCTGCGGGGGCGGGGCTGTGCAGGCCCCCGCTTTTATAGAGGTGGCACCCCTGCATACATTAAAAGCAGTGCCCCGGGAGGTGGCGGTACCCGGGGCTTTCATAAGCCTGTGTGCACCCCTCCTATTTTTATGCTATGCCTAGGACCTGGTCCACCCGGAGCAGAAAAACTCAGCCATTGATGCCTAGCAGATCACGAATGGCGTCTTCATCCAAAGTTGGTACATGGCCTCTCCAAGGTCGGGGAGAACCTTGGTTAGATCTGTTCGCCACAGCTGAGAATGCGCAATGTTGGCACTTCTGCGTGCTGGAGTGTCCAAGGCTGCTGTCGCTCAGACGGATATCATCTCGAGTGGAGCTCAGGACTCCTATATGCCTTTCCGCCAATACCACTCCTGTCTGGAGTTCTCAAGAAGATCAAAAACAACGGGGCCCAAGTCATCTTAGTGGCTCCGGACTGGGCACGGATAGTATGGTATTCCGAACTCCTGAGCATGAGCATCTGTCCTCCAGTCAGGGTGCCCTTCAGGAGGATTTCTGTCGCAGTAACAGGGCAGGGTACTGCACCTGAACCTGTCAACTCCACCTGCATATGTGGAGCTTGAGCAGTGACTGGTGAGGGGTATTGATCTCCCTCCCGAAGTATGTGATATCATTCTGGCAGCCAGACGTTCTTCTACCAAAACCATCTATGTCTGCTGATGGGACAAGTTTGTGGCTTGGTGTACATCTAATTCGACTGACCCTCTGTCTACACCCTTGTCTGAAGTCCTTCTGTTTTTTATCTTGCTGGCCCGGTAAGGCTTTGCTTTTAGCACAGTTAAAGGATATCTTTCCGCCATTTCTGCCTTTCTACAGTTGCCTGACCAAGCTTCCCTGTTTGTCACCTGTTGTGTCTAGATTCCTTAAAGGCGTGCAGCATATGTTTCCTCCATTGCTCTTCATGATGCTCCAGTGGGACTTGAATTTAGTTCTTGTCTTAATGTGTTCTCCTTTTGAGCCAATGCACAGCTACCCTGTATGGCTCCTAACTCTGAAAACTGTCTTCCTTGTGGCAATAATATCTGACAGGAGGGTTAGCAAATTGCAGGCGTTTTCAGTTGACCCTCCCTACACTTCATTTTACCCAGACAAGCTGGTTCTTCGAATTAGAGCATCTTTTTTGGCAAAGGTGGTACACTTTTCACGTCTGGCAAAACATCACCCTGTCTACCCTTTTTCTGTCTTCTCATCCTAAAGAAGAGGAAAGACTCCATCGCCTTGATACAAAAAGAGCGTTAGCCTTCTATATTGATCATACCAAAGAATTCTGGGAGGACGTTCAACTCTTTGTTGGTTTTGCAGTGGCAAAGAAAGGGAAAGCAATTCAGAAGAGAACCATCTCTCGATGGATCACCCTCTGTATTAAGGTTTGCTATGCAATGGCCAGGAAACAGCCTACTTGGTGCTTACATGCTTGCTCTACCAGAGCTGCGTTGGCTAGAGGAGTCCCATGTCTATCAGGCAGGCACATGGGCATCGTTGCCTTAACAGCCAAGTCCAGCTAAATGGGCATTTTTCCCGTTTGGTACTCCAGACTTATTAGTTTAAAAGACCCACCCCGGAGAGGTAAGGAATCTATCAGAAGAGCAAATTACTTGCCTTCGGTAAAGATATTTCTGACCGATACTCTCTCACCTCAGATTCCTCATGACTGGCGCCTACCCTGCTTTCCCTTTCTATGAACTGGACTCTTTTCACATCTAAAAAGGTACCAGATTTAGAGATCTGCAGACTAGTCATGCCAACCAGCTGATGGACTCTTCGCCTGTGGGCGCGGACAGGCTAGAAGGCAATGGATGTCTGTGCACATGGGTGCCACTTATATGGCTCCGCTTGTTACTTCTGGAGGGTACTGACGCCAGGGCATAGCCGCACTACACCACCTTCCAGCAGGAAAACTGCTTTAAAGTTTCCAGATCCAGTCTGACCTTTGAGGAATATTCACAAGGTGAGAACTCTGTGGTTAGATATAGTATCCACCAGAAAGATAATTTCTGAAGATAAGTAACTTGTTAATCTCTCCAATTAAATCCTCTAGTTGAGAGATTGTTGGTAGTGCAGAAATCATTATTGGAGCAGTGCTAATTTCTCCCCTTATAAAAACATTGATACTATTTTCTGTACATTTAAAACTCAAAGAAGATTTAAAATGGCCACATGCAGCTCCAGATGTGATGGTGTCACTTCCACACAGACTTACTAAACCAAGATTGTGTTGGATGCAATAATGTGTTTCACATGATAGGCAAAAGTCAACATATGGGCTCAAAATCAAGCAAAATATTACCATCGGATGCAATGATTTGACACACCAGGATTAATGAGGCTTGGGTATTCAGCATCATTGGCTCTGTAACCTCAGACCCCTGATCAGAGGTTGGACTGTGTAAGAAATGTGATTATTTTTTGGTGGGAAAAGGTAATTACCCACCTCCAGGAATTTCTTGTTATCAGTGATTAGAGGGAAAGCCAGTACTGTCCTTAAGTGAAGTGACATTTTACCATCTTCCTCCCTCATTAGCGAGTCTGCATTTGATGCTTTTAGGGCCTTTAAAATTCTGCAGTATTAATTACAAGCCAGGATTATTGACTTTCCCAATGTTTGTTTACCTCCGAGGATAATACATTTGAGAAACCAACAAATCCCATTGGAAAAGAGATGTTTTCCCATTTTTGCAATGCAGCATCTAAAAACAGCCATTTGTTTTCTGGTGTAATTTGCTAGTCCTATAAAAACCCTGTATGTCAAAAGCCCATTTTGCATGGTGTAGGACAACACCATGGCAGCAATTTCCCCTGTCCACAGCCACACTGTTTTAGATGGGGCGAGGGCTGATGAAGAACTTTACATGGCTAATCTGCCCTGCACCTTGCTCTAGGCCATGCAGTGGGGGTGTTTAGTTGGGATGGGATGTTGAGTGAAGTGTCCGGTCACAGGTAGAGGCCTGCGGCAAATACCTGTGGTGCATGGTCGAAAACCATTCGTAGCTGCAATTCAATCAATCAATCAGGGAATTATAAGCGCCCTACTCACCCGTTAGGGTCTCAAGGCGCTGGGGGGGGGAAGAGTCAGCAGCTCCGTTCAGTTGAAGAGCCAGGTCTTCAGAGCCTTCCTGAAGGTGTTCAGGGTAGGGGCGCGTCTGATGTCGGTGGGGAGCTCGTTCCAGGTCTTGGTCGCGATGCAGGAGAAGGATCTTCCCCCTGCTCTGGCTCTGTGGATGCGTGGGGTCTCGTTGAGGAAGAGGTTGGTGGAACAGAGGTTTCTTTTGGGTATGTGGAGGGTGATTCTGTCGTTGAGGTATTGGGGTCCGGTGTTGTGTAGGCATTTGTAGGCGTGGATGAGTATCTTGAAAGTGACTCTTTTCTCTACGGGGAGCCAGTGCAGCTTGCGTAGGTGTCGGCTGATGTGTTTGTGTTGAGGGATACCGAGGACGAGTCTGGCGGTGGTGTTCTGTATCGTCTGGAGCTTGCGGAGTAGAGACTTGTTGATGCCGGCGTAGAGGCGTTTCCATAATCAAGCCTGCTGGTAATGAGTGCGTGGGTGACTGTCTTCCTTGCCTCGGGGGGATCCATTTGAAAGTCTTACGAAGGATGCAAAGGGTGTTGTAGCAGCTGAAGGCGACGGCGTTGACCTGTCGGTTCATGGAGAGGGAGGAGTCGAGTACGATGCCGAGGTTTTTGGCGTGGTCCATGGGGGTCGGGGGGGGGCTGCCGAGAGCGGTGAGCCACCAGGTGTTGTTCCATGCCGATGCGGTGGTTCCAAGGATGAGGACTTCTGTCTTTTCTGAGTTGATTTTTAGGCAGCTGTTGCTCATCCAGGCTGCGACGTCCTGCATTCCTTCCTGGAAGTTGAGTCTGGTGGTGGTGGTGGGTGGGGGGGGGAAGAGTCAGCAGCTCCGTTCAGTTGAAGAGCCAGGTCTTCAGAGCCTTCCTGAAGGTGTTCAGGGTAGGGGCACGTCTGATGTCGGTGGGGAGCTCGTTCCAGGTCTTGGTCGCGATGCAGGAGAAGGATCTTCCCCTGCTCTGGCTCTGTGGATGCGTGGGGTCTCGTTGAGGAAGAGGTTGGTGGAACAGAGGTTTCTTTTGGGTATGTGGAGGGTGATTCTGTCGTTGAGGTATTGGGGTCCGGTGTTGTGTAGGCATTTGTAGGCGTGGATGAGTATCTTGAAAGTGACTCTTTTCTCTACGGGGAGCCAGTGCAGCTTGCGTAGGTGTCGGCTGATGTGTTTGTGTTGAGGGATACCGAGGACGAGTCTGGCGGTGGTGTTCTGTATCGTCTGGAGCTTGCGGAGTAGAGACTTGTTGATGCCGGCGTAGAGGACGTTTCCGTAATCAAGCCTGCTGGTAATGAGTGCGTGAGTGACTGTCTTCCTTGCCTCGGGGGATCCATTTGAAAGTCTTACGAAGGATGCAAAGGGTGTTGTAGCAGCTGAAGGCGACGGCGTTGACCTGTCGGTTCATGGAGAGGGAGGAGTCGAGTACGATGCCGAGGTTTTTGGCGTGGTCCATGGGGGTCGGGGGGCTGCAGAGAGCGGTGAGCCACCAGGTGTTGTTCCATGCCGATGCGGTGGTTCCAAGGATGAGGACTTCTGTCTTTTCCGAGTTGATTTTTAGGCAGCTGTTGCTCATCCAGGCTGCGACGTCCTGCATTCCTTCCTGGAAGTTGAGTCTGGTGGTGGTGGGGTCCTTGGTGAGGGAGAGGATGAGCTGGGTGTCGTCGGCATAGGAGACTATGCTGAGGCCGTGCTGTCGGACGATGGCGGCGAGGGTAGCCATGTAGATGTTGAAGAGGGTTGGGTTGAGTTATGATCCCCGTGGGACTCCGCAGTTGATTACCGTGGGTTTAGAGAGGAAAGGTGGCAGTCTGATCCTTTGGCTTCTGCCGGTGAGGAACGATCGGATCCAGTCGAGGGCGGTGCCTTGTATGCCGGCTTGTGTAGGCCGCGAGTGTGCGGTGGGAGACCGTGTCGAAAACTGCTGACAGGTCGAGCAATTGGCCCCATGAGAGGTCTTGCACTGGGCCCAATCACAGGCAGGAATGAATTGAAGGTGTTTTGTGGCATTCTAAGTGCATGGGTAAGGTATACTAGAATGATAATCTGAGGCACATATTTTTATTTTTTATCTTGGCATTCCATAACACATGGTTTAATAAGGAGTGGCTAGGTGATTGACACATTTAGAGATTTCTAGTGATTCAACATTGAATCTTTCCTAAGATTGCATGCTCTTAGATTATTCTCTTGCTTCAGGACATAATTATTTTGTCAGCATGTGAACCTGTTGAGCTTTCCAACACTGGAAAAATGCAGTTAAAGGTAAGTAAGGATTCTGAGACCTTCCGAAGAAAATAAGTGACTTTTTCAACCTGAATGTTCTCTGCTTAGAACATTCAGCTCACTTGTTCCCGTATTTATTTCTAACTTAATTCTTCGAAGAGTATGTGACCTTTTTAATGAGCTTCTATTTTATATATGATATATTTGTGCAGAAATTCGTGGTAGGTAACATTCTACATGTTTATTCGTAGCTGGAGGAGGTGAAGGCTTCGGAGAGGAATCTAAGGGTCCGTGTAAAGAGTCTGACGAATGAATTGGCGATGTACAAGAGAGGGTAAGGGTCTGTTGCAAATTCGAGTGGCAGATTGTTGCTGGTATTCACACTGCACAAGCATACCAAAACAACTGCTTTATGCATTGCACACAATAATATACACAGCATTAAGAACGGCATAAGTTTAGAGCGCACAGAAGGGCAATGAAAAATGTTTTCAGTGTAATTCTGAGCAACTGGAAAGATTTTTAGGAATAATTCTTTATTCACATGCTGTGAACTCTATTCCTTACTCGTTTGGCTCCCCATCATGGAATGATCCTTGATGGATATGAACAGAAGTATATCTTCGATTTAGTGCTAGATCCCAGAAAACATTTCAAGAGTTAACATTTTAATTTTGAAAAGGATTTTGCAGATAAAGCATACAATAGTTCCGGCATTTAAAAAATACTCTGAAGTAAAATGTATTGTCCCCTAAAAGGAAACAATGATGTCCACATGCATCATTCATTCTATAGAAGAATTGTTACACTTTCCTTTTAAGGTATCTACATGCTTCACTGTCCTAACAGCCCCAGTTAGGCAGTTCATTTTTAGGTCTCGCGCCTAGCGTTGCAGTGCGCAGCACTGCTCGCGCAGCGTGAGACCTCTAGAAAGGGCTTCTGAAAACGACCTACACGCTCGTGCGTGTGGTTTTGTTTTCAGAAGCCCTCATTAGCTGTAGCGTGCGTTTTTAGAAAAACGGCACGCGATTGAGCAAGGCGGGCGCATGTCCCGCCTTCGCTCCTCCCATTCCCGACGGTGGCCAGAACGCGCAGCAGCGCGCGTTCGCCTCGCTGCCGCTGCCGCGCTCCCTGGCCCCCGCTCCTCTGTGGTGCGCGCGCACCACTGGTTATTATTAAGTGCTTTCTGCCATCACGTTATCAGCCCCCACCCCCATTCCTACGGTGGTCCGACCATGCTCGGCACATGCCTCCTGGAACTTTGCTCCAGGCCTTACCATCTGCCTCACCGGTCTACAGCTAGTTGGCTGCAGTGGCCATCCCGTGCCTCACATTCAGTACAAAGTATTGACATTTGTAATTGTTATTTTCACAGCCAAAAACCTGGCAAACAGATAAGTTTTATTGTCTTTAGTTTACTTTTATGTTGATTTACTTTGCAAAGTCTTTTTTCGCATGCAGCAGGCATATGGATCCTCTCACTTTGGGTTTGGGCTCAGTCGGGCTTAATAAATGACTTTTTATATCGCTTTCTCATTCATAATTGACATTCCGCAGGCTTGGCGGGACACAGGGTGCCAGGGTCAGCACTTAAACATTTTATATTTTGCCACGCGCTTCCAGAACTCCATGTCTGATTTTGAGCACAAACCCCCGAGACCACCGAGAATGGACACGAGACAGCGGAAACCAAAGCTGCAGAGCAGCCATGGAAGGTGTGGAGATCGATCTGACGCTCCTAGAGACCTACTCCACCAGCTCCAGCAAGCTCCATGAAGACACAGGGTTTCTTCTCCTTTAATGAACGAAATGTTAAGAGGACTTTTTATTAAATTTCCTTGGGTGCTTGTGAGGGTCCGGGTGGTGGGTGACAATGCTGGACCTTGCACAGCGTCGCCTTAGTTAATTTAGTCTTTTGTTGACGCCATGAGGTGATTGGGGGAAGGGCAGAAAACGGACGGGGAATTGTAATATTGTCTAATACATTTATACATTTTGTTCTGCCACAGTGCTTTGCCTGCAAGGTGAAATAGAAGAGCATGTTGAAAATACAGCTCCCATGTAGCGGTGGGGGTGTCACGCAAAGTTTTGGACTTTTCAAATGAGTATTTTTGCAACACCAATTGTCATAGGTGGCTGGCCCAAACCTCACTATGTCTGCCACTCCATTACTCCTCCAATTCCCTCCAATACCCCACACGCTTGAGTGCAGTGCTTGAAATAGAAGTTCAGGTACTCTGCAACAGAGTACCTGCTTGTTTCTGAGAAGTATGGTACTCTGCAATTAAAAGTATTACGTTTTTCTTAGGAAGTGCAGGTACTCTCCCTCTCAAAAAAAAAAGTACTGGTACTCAGTACCTGACAAAATATATATTTCTTTGCTGATGCCATGGCGCACCACATCAGCTCACTGTTGTCATTGGCTCTGGGGTGCCTGTACCTACCAGACAACTGCCCCAAGCGACTCCCTCCCCGGCCGGCAGTACTGTCTGCCAGCGTACCTTACTTGTTTGCTGTTTTAGTATACCTCTTCTGTACTACACACCATTACTCATTCTCTCTCTATTCACTATACCTCTCACTTCTCTCTCCAAATATCGCTAACTGTCTTGCCTACTCAGCTCTCTCTCATTCTCTTTCTTTATCTTTATACTTTGTCTCTTTCTCTTCACTTTACCTTTCGAGTAGCAATTATACTTCCAATTTGTTTTGCACTCTATCCAATGTCGCTTTATATATGCTCTATCTGTATTACACATCCCTCCGTTCACTTAATATTTCGGTTCACTTTCTCTGTTGGTCTTTAGCCTGTTTCTCAGTGACCTCCATAAATTCTTTTCAGTATCCATTATCTTTAATTATACTTCTCTATGCCTGCTATCCTGCTGTCCATCAGTCCTCTGCGCCATGCCCCTTTCTCACTATAACCCTATATCTCCATGTCCCTATCCATCAAGGCTGTGTCTTTCTACATTGTAGCTATGGGTTATTTGCTTTGTGTATACTGACTTTTAAACTTTGGGCCAATAGTCATTGAATTTTGAAAGGCAATCATGTAATTGGTGGTGCTCTTTCAGTAAGGATGACGTGCAGCGTGCAGAGAGATTCTATCATGTTGGGGTTGTGGAAAACATTTTCGCATTTACAACATTGTTCAAAATGCGTTCTATTTCTTGTAAAAGCTTAAAAAAAGTTAACATTGGTTGCGTTTAAATGCTCCACACATTCTATTTAAGCGCTGGTTTACATAATTTTCGTGCACAAATTAAAAACGTGTTCTTTTTGCACATGATAAACACACGTTATGTTTTGCGTAGCGTGGTTGGGTACTCTATACTGTATTTAGTTTGCACTTTTGGGCTTCAGTGCTGCCATTTCAACTTTTGCGAAACATGATATGTTTATTTACTTTCAGTACCCCAGAGTGTGTTGGACAAGTTGCCTTTTAGGTCTCGCGTAGGCAGCGCGCATGCGCTGTCTCTCCGAGACATCTAGTTATCTGTAAAACGAGGGTAGTCCCGCCTGCTGCTTGTCTATTTAGTTGATCAACGTTGAGGACATTTCATGAAGGAACAAGCATTTGCAATGCAATAGGTCTCGCATTATTAAAGTTTGAGCTATTGGCATTGCTAAATAATGCAACACCAATAGCTCAAACTTTAATAATGCGAGACCTATTGCATTGCAAATGCTTGTTCAGCTTTGCGAGGAGAAGATCACAAAGCTGTCCAAGGCCATTTTCGGCTTTATTTTGTTTTACATGTAAACTTGAAGATTATTTTTAACTTAATTAAAAAATGTTAACTGTGTATTAAGCTTGAGCATTTCTAGTTATGATTGTAAGCTTTATTTTTGTCTCTTTTTCTCACATGAGATTTCTCCCTTGTTTTCATTCTTGATGGGGGGATTGTTTTCCAAGGTTTCTTTTGTGATGAGAGTTTTAGAATTAAATCAGTTTTTATTAGCAGAACGCATAGTGAAAAACAATACACAGCATTCTGCCTACAACCCCATTGGGCCGGCTGCAATAAGGGTTTCCAGAGAAGACATAGAAAATAACCATGGTGAACGCTTATGCAAAATAGAAGATACACAGCAAGCCGCCTACAACCCATCATGGACTTGCCGCGTCAACAGAGGAGCTAGGGGGCTGGCCCCCACCCACCTGCATGCAATAAAGGAGAAGAACATTCTCCATTGTGTAACATCCTCAGAGTGCATACCTCGAAAAAGATCAGTTGCTAAGCTGGCAAAGCCGCCATTTCCAAACAGAAGAACCACAACAAAACCCAAGAACCAAAGAAAAGAGAAAGAACCCCCACCCTCCCCACCCTCCCCACCCTATCCTTCTCCGAACGAGCCAAGAATAAAAAGGGGATATCTCCTAGGCAAAAAAAACCCCACTAAGTGGGCAATGTTATCAAGACCTGAGCCCAGAGTCATTGGTATCATTCTCACCCAGGGGGTCCGGGATCAATTTCAAAATGCGCAGAAAAATAGGACAAGTCAATTCTCGGAACTCACAGGAGAGAATAGATATAAAAGGGGCCCAAATCTTCGTATAGTCTGATTTATCCCCTAAAGTGGCCATCGACAATCGTTCCATGCCAAGAAGAGACCACAACTGGTGAAGAGCCACTGTGTATGATCCGGGATTCTATCAGTCTTCCAGCAGCATAAGAGCACCCGATGGGCAGCATTTAGTGCCAGGGCCATCTACCTTCCTTTTATTGAGCGGAGAGGGAAAGTTAATGCATTGGGCAGACCCAGTATTGTGTATGCAGGGAACCTAGGAATGGTGGTGTCGAAGTCCCTGTCAGTTTCGTCTAAAATTCCATCCCAATATCTAGTAAGTTTTGGGCAATTCCATAAGAGATGGAGAAGCGTGCTGGGATTACTGCAACCCCTCCAGCACAGCCCATCACACTGAGAGTTCTACTTCATTACCCGGGAGGGGGTATAATACCAATCCGAAATAATTTTGTACGATGTTTCAGTGTGTCCTATTGTGTGTGCCGTGTGGTGCGTCCTATAAAAAATGTCCTCCCATTCCTTACCCGAAAGTGTACGGCCTATTTCCACCTCCCACCGCTTTTGACCTGCAGATCTGTCTTTGCGCAAGTTCCGGGAAAGAAATGAGTACATTTCAGAGATGAGCTTTTTATCATCTTTCTTAAGGAATAACCACTTTTTGAATGGAGAATTGGTCTGCTCACTTGAGGGCATACGGACGCGCCCAATACCCAATGCATTATTTGGGAGTGAAGAAACCGGTCTAAGTCAGATAAGTCCTAGTCTATCACAAGTTGTGTGAATGGAATAGGGCCATTGTGGTCAAAGAGTCAGCCCAATCATTTACAACCTCCCTCTGCCCAGCAGCCGTCTACCCCCTTAGCCATGCCAGGGGGAAATCCGGATTAGAAAATAAGGGGGTCAGAGGGGAGGGAAACGTAGTGAGGCTCGCGGACAAGGCCACCCTATCCCAGACCTGAAAGGTCGGCCGCATTACCGGAGAGGAGTAAAGCCCCCAAGCCCGGGAAGACCTAGGCATCCATACCTCCTTCCATATATGGCGACCAGCAACCGTCTGGTCCATAAATACCCAGTGTTTCTCTGTAAGCGGGCGATTCCATTCCACCAAGTATCGCAAGAGCGCGACCTGGTAATAACAAGTCATATTGGGCAACGCAAGGCCGCCCGCCTTCCCGCTTCAGACGTTGCAGTAGGCGTTTCTGCAGCCTGGGTGACACCGACCCCCAGATAAAACACTCAATCTCTCTTTGGAGTTTAGGAAGCAAGCCCGGGGCGGTAACAGCGGAGAGTCTGGAAAATATATAAAGCCCTGGGTAAGATATTCATCTTCACAGCAGCGAACCTGCCGAGCCACGACAGCAGGAGCTGTTGCCTTTGTGTCAAAACTTTGCGTATAAGTGCGTGTAATTTGGAATAGTTGGCTTCGGCGGTTTTCGCTTAGCTCTTATTGAGGACTAGACCCAGGTATGGTAGCTCCTCTGTAACCCAATCAGAGTCAAACTGAGCGCGCAGGGAGTCCACCGTATGCGGAGTGGAAGTCAAATTCAATATTTGTGACTTCTGCATATTGACCCTAAAACCAGAAGCCTGCCCAAATGCCTGTAGGTCAGTCACGATAGCTGGAAGCGAGGTCAAAGGGTGGGCGATGGAAAAGATAACGTCATCGGCAAAGAGGCTGATCAGATGCTGATCAGCGCCCAAAAAAATGCCCTTAGCATTAGAGTTGTCCCGGAGTCGCTGTGCAAAAGGCTTCATGTATAGGGCGAAGAGCAACGGTGATAAGGGGCAACCCTGCCTCGTGCCTCTGCTGATTGCAAAACCACTAGATCTGACCCCATTCACTCGAACCGAGGCGCTGGGGAGCTATAAATGCTCGCAATCCAGTTTCGGAAGCGCATGCCCAGTCTGAATCGTTCTAGGGTAGCAGACAGATGAGGCCAGTGCACCCTATCGAAAGCCTTCTCCGCGTCTACCACTAGTAACAGGGCCTCCTCTCGGGAACTCTGAACTTTATCGATCAGATGACAAAGCCGTTTAGTGTTATCCCCACATTGCCGACTGGGAATAAACCCAGCCTGGTCCGGTTCCACGAGCCCGGGCATCAAAGGGTTCAGGCGCTGGGCTAAAATGCTAGCGAATAGCTTTGCATCAATATTTAGCAACGACATCGGCCGATACGAGCTACAGAGCCTAGGGTCCTTACCAGGCTTTGGAATCACTGTGATTGAGGCTTGGAGCATCGTTTCAGTGAGTGTACCCGTGTCAGCAAAGGAATTGAACAGACTGGTAAGTATGGGAGCTAACTCTGTGCAAAAAGTCTTATAAAATGCTGCACTAAACCAGTCTAGACCCGGCGCCTTCAGGGGCTGCAATCGCCGAGATCACCTCCTCGATGCGTATCAGTGCATCGAGACCCTCGGCCTCACTAGCAGGAAGGGGAGTGACAGCAGCGGCGTTTACATAAGCGTGTGGGTCTGACGAGATGTAGGAGTCAGCAAAATACAGCTCCGAGTAATAGGCTCGGAAAGCGTCAGCAATGCCAGTGTCTTCAGTAATCTCCACTCCCTGTGCCCCTTGAACTGTTTTTACTGCTTGTGCATGTTACTTGCTGCGCAAACAATGCGCTAGCATGCGTCCTCCTTTGTTAGCCCCTACGAAATATTTATGCTTCAAGCTCACAGCGGAGTGCTCATCCCTGTCCAAGTCGAGTCGCCGAAGGTGGAGCCGTTCCTTTTCCAATTGCCTCCAGATCCGGGCGCCCCAGATCGCTTATGGATTGCCTCTAGCTCCTTCACTCGCAGTTCGAGCTCCTCCCTCTTGGCCCTTCACGCCTTATTCTCGTACGCAGCTTTAGCAATAAGAGCCTCCCGAGCTACCAGCTTCAAGGCCTCCCAAATCGAGGTCAGGGCGGTGAAGCCATCATCGTTCATTGTTAGATAGTCCTGCTAGGTGGTCCGTAGCACTGTGACAGTTGTCGGAGACAACAGCATCGAATCTCTCAGATGCCAATGAGGGGCCGAGGATAGAGGGGGAGGGTGTGCATGGTCAAGGAGATGTGCGCAGGATCTGAGAGCGAGCGGGCCTCAACAGAAGAGGCCCGGATACGTCCCCATGCAGTGGAGGTGACCAGAAAGTGGTCCAACCGAGCACAAGTTTTGTGTGCTGCAGGATAAAAGGTATAATCCCGTTCTCCAGAATGTAAAGCGCACCACGCATCCCTCAGCCCACATTCTTCTAGCCATTCCCACCCCACAGATGACAGGGCTCCCGCGCCGCCGGACCTCTGACCAGAGCGATCCATCTCAGAGTCCATCACTAAGTTTAGGTCTCCACCCACCGCAACTGCTGGGTCAGGGGTGTGAAGTACCTTGGCTATGGCTTCCATTAAGAAAGCTTCTTGGTGTTCGTTAGGAGAGTAGATTGAGGCCAAAGTGTAGTGAAAAGTACCCATCTGCACTCGCAGGCCAGCAGGCGGCCCTTAATTTCGGCCACAGGACCCATCACCGTGCCCTTAAAATGTGTGGAAAACAGAATAGCCACTCCACCCTTCTTGCCCCTCCTGGAGGACCAGTACTGGTATGGAAACTCTCTAGCCTGCATTCCATGTGTGTCTTTTGGAAGTAAGTGAGTCTCCTGCATGAGACATATGTCCCCCCAGAGTGCTCTAGTAGTGAAAGTATTGCTTTCCTCTTAATAGGGTTATTAAGACCTCAGACATTGAGGCTAGTTATTTTAGTCTCCATAGGCATGGTGGTAATGGCAGATCTACGAGGGTTCGGCTATTGATCAGTTGTGTACTGACAGGAAGAAGATGTGATGCGTAGCCCCAGCTGCTATGAATAAAAATTGTGGAGGAAGTGTCCAAAGACGCTCGTCGGAGAGGGATCCCAACCCACCCATCAACAACCCCAACAAAACAACAACACAAATAAAATGCGTAATGGACAAAATACAATCAAAGTCCATCCCAGAGGGGGGCCAGGGAATACGGGGGCAACCAAGAGAGCAAGAGACATTCCTCGGCATCGTGGCAGTCGCCCCCGCCCCCAGCAGGCCCAATCATGCAATGAACCTCAGCCCCCTAAAGATACCTCAGCGGTTGGAGTCCAAGGCTTCCCCCACAGCGCCGGCAAGAGATCGGATCACTGCAGATCGCTCTTTAACTATTGTAGCAGGGTCGGGCGCAAGCTTTCAAGCTTTGAACCAGACCGTGAGCCTCGGCGGCGGCCAGGCAGGGCCCTACCCCCAGCGGAGGTCTGGGAGGCCGTGTTGTCAGGATTCAGGTTCAGCAGCTTTCAGGCCTCCTCCAGGGAACGGAGCTGATGGAGCTTGCCTTCATATTGGAATATTAAATGGAAGGGGTGACCCTAGGAGTAGGCAATTCCCGCAGAGCGCAGGTGGCTAGTCACGGGCCGGAAATCTTTCCGCTTCTGCAGGGTACTTGCGACCAGGTCCTGGAAAATCTGCGGAGACTGATCTCTAGATTGTAGTGCTTGGTTGGAACGTGACGCCTTGAGGATCGCTTCTTTCACCCGATAATCATGTACATAGACCAAAATATCAGGGCGGTTAGGTTGTCGGGGGGGGGGACCCATCCGATGACAGCGATCTATTTTGACTATGTTCTCCGCAGGGGTGCCTAGGACTACACGAAACAAAGCTTGGACGTACCCCTCCAGGTCGTCACCTTCAGCACCATTGGGGACTGAACGAATACGGATGTTGTACCGTCGTGACCTGTTCTCCAGGTCCTCAGAGTGTGATTGAAGGTCAAGCTGTTGGTCCTGTAGCCGAATATCCTCTTGTTGAAGTGCAGCGATCTCTTCGTCCCTGGACATCGTGGACTCCTCCAGGGCCGCCACCCTCTCGCCCACAGCATCAACGTCCCTTCGTACCACTCTCAGGTCCGCTTGCAGGTCAGTCTTTACAGCCAAGATGTCTTCTCGCTGCGAGGCAAATAGAGATTCCAGGAAGTCGCGGGTCACAGCCCCGTCGGCACCCTCTCCAGTGCTCACCTGGCCCAAACTCTGCGAGTCCCCCGTGGTTTTCTTAAGAAGGTCACGCACTGAGCGCTCCTTCTTTGATTTGGCCGACGTCATGATCCGGACCGGTCGGCTGCCCAGTGGGTATAAGGTGTCTGCTATCAAAGGGGCGATTCAGCAGCACTCTCACCCCGGTACATTCACCGCACTCGTTGAGGCAGAGGTGAAGCGAACTGAGCCTCCTCTGGGCAAAAGAGGTAATGTGCACGTATTGAAGATCAGACCTGGGCCCATCGATTCACCCCACTCGCAGCACCCTCACAAGTGAGTGCCGCCAGGCAGGACCACTCCTCAGTAACAGTGCATTGACCAGGGCGGTATCCAAAATCTAGAGCGGGGCAGAGCGAAATCTAGGGGAGTCGCAATAGCAGGTAGCCTCCAGGTTCCCTCAACACAGGATATGAGGCGGCTCCAAGCAAAAAGAAAGGCCACAAGGGAACCCACAGAGGCCACTGTCCAAGATCACCTCACTCCACTGACCAGCGATTCTAGGCCCGGGCCTCACCAGCCCTCCAAGAGCTGCGAGAGTGTATGGAGTGAGACACACCACAGAGTCCCTCGGCGTAGTCTCCATTTCCACCCCCAGGGGTCCACCGCAGATAGGCCTCAAACCGGGGCTCACAGCAATCAGTGACCCAGGAGGACGCCACAACAGACCAGCCAAGCAAGCAGCGAGGTGGGCGAACGCACTTTCACGAAAGCGCTGTCTGCCTTGGGCCCTCTCCAGCAACGCAGGACCCCGGCTTGGGGGGGGACGGGACGCCTCAGCACCGGAACCTCCAGGCGGTAACATGGGCCAGTCGTCATGTAAAGCCCTAGGCGCGCATCCGGCCAACCTCCACACACTTCCCTCAGTGGGCCACCATAACAGCCCCTCAGTCCGAGCCTCCTCGAGGGATAGCCCCCCGCTGCCAAGCCCGTGGGGCGCCCCGGGAGGCTCCAGCAGAGCCCAAAGCCAGGGCAGCCTCCATGCCCCAGGAGTCCAGGCAGGTCGGCCGCACCTCCCCGCCAGGACCGCAGGCTTCGCCGGGCCGCAGACGCAGGAGCGCGCTCGGGATGAGCCTCGCTGGCTCACCGGAGATCCAGCCACACAACCCAGGCGTCTGGTGCTACGGCTCTCCCCGGCACTGCTCGGCTCCAGTAGTTACCTTGTCTGGGGGCCCCACTCGAAGCTCCTGCGCTGTAGGCCCAGGAGTGGGCACAGTTCCGTTCCGGTCGACCAACGCCCTCAGCTCCTCTCCGCAGATATGCTCTTTCCTTGCGGGAGACCGGATCACCGGTCTCCCGCTTCCCAGCAGAGATGAATAGCTTCTGATGGGATAATTTATGTAGCCCTTGTTAGGTAGCAAAGAGGACTCTGAACTGGCCCTATGTTGCTCTATTGTTTCTGTCCCTGTTCTGTATATTTCTTGTGACTTCTCAGCTGGTTTGGTACTTCCATGTCAATGTTGACGGCACATTTACCTTGTCTAGTGTATTGCTTGACAATTTCCCAAAAGCAAAAATGTCTCAACAGTACAATATTACCTGCCTAAGAGGCCCACTTCATTGAGGTGGTCCATAAGGCAGTGTTTTCCCACTAGTGGGGATCCTATCTCAAAGGGTCTTTGAGTTTAGAGGACAACCTGCAGTTCTCAGACCAATAGTTTTCCTAAATCGGTCTCAGTGTCATTTCTAGAATACCCTTCAGATGACAAAGAGCTTATATCCAGACATCAGGTTTTGCAGCGTGAATCTTTTCTGGATTCACATGCTGTGCATTTTCTACCATCTAGTAGTTGGGTCCAGAATTCTTGTAAAAAACCTTTGTCCTTCTAATATTTTAGTTTTTTGTTGCTGGGCATCGACGGACCTCTGTTTGGTGTCCCCTTGTGAAGTTGTTGTGCTTCCTCTGGAAGCTTCCACCTTTAGTCGCCATTTTCAGATTCTTTTTTTCCGCTGTATGGTCTGGATCTATGCTGAAGAAGCTCCAACAATTTGGAGAAACAATTCTCGAAAACCCCTAAAAAGGGGCATCAAAAGTCAACCGGACTTCAGAAAAAGGTCCCAGAGAAGTTCTAGTTTAGAAAGTGAGTACCTTTTCAACAACTACGGAGAATGCGCGTGCAGGGGGCTCCCTGTGTGTGATGATGGAAAAGACACTGTTCAGGTTCTGCAAAAATTACCATTACGAGTTTGCCCAGAAGGACCAACATCCGGTCTGCAACCTCTGCCTGCCAGTAGATCACCGAAATAAAGATGCAACATGTGCTCGGCGTTCAACCCGAAGACATTGAAGGTGAGAGAGAGGCAGAGAAGAGCCAAATACGGCATGCAGGGCCAACATATAGCACCGTCCCTATGAGATCTGGGCCTCTCAAGTGACAAAGAGGAGAAAGTTGTAGAAGGACCAGAAGGAGAGACGAAGACCCACATCCAGGTCGTAGAAGTCGAAACACAAGGGGAAAGAAGTCTTCTGGAGAGGTAAGAGAACCGTCATCCTCTAAAAAAAAAATTAGATGAGTCCCGAAAGACAGACTATTAAGTCCTCGAAGGGAGCCTTGGGGTCCAAGCACATGACAACCGCTGTCGTACCCTGAGACAAAAATTCCCGTGGATCCTTCGAAAAAGACTCCGCAGCAGGAAAAACCCCCGAAAAATTAAAAACTTTGAAGGGCGGTCGCAGAAAAGACGCATCAATGTCAAAATAGGAGCGGTCGAAATCTGAAAGACCCGGTTCACCATCGGCACTTCTACAAAAGAGCCTCCAACAACGAAGAGAAAGGCTGAAACTCTCAACGGCGAAACACAAGCGACAGAGATAGGAAGAGAAGAAGGTTTGAGGTTGAAATAGTTAGTATTTTATAGAGAAAAAAGGACTTCGAAAGTCTAGAGCAATTTCAAATCCCTACTAAGAGCTCGACGATAACGTCTCCCACCCCACTCTAATCTCAAGACTCTACCACACCGGCATCCGCGACAAGGCTTTGGACTGGATCCACTCCTTCCTCACCGGCCAGACCCAGCGATTCAGACTACCGCCGTTTCTCTCAGAACCCATGGAGATCAGCTCTGGAGTACCCCAGGTTCCTCCCTGAGCCCCACCCTCTTCAACGTCTACATGGCCCCCTCGCAGCCATCATCAGAAGCCTCAGACTCATATCATCTCCTACGCCGACACCCAGCTGAGCTTCTCCCTCACCAATGAACCCACAACCACCAGAACCAAGTTCCACAGTGGAATGAAGGCCGTTGCTACCTGGATGAAAGACAGCTGCCTCAAACTCGACTCGGACAAGACCGAAGTACTCATCCTGGAACCCACCCCTTCAGCCTGGGACGGCTCCTGGTGGCCAGCCACTCTGGGCTCTTCCCCCACCCTGAGGGACCATGCAACCTCGGCATCTTACTGGACTCATCACTCACTATGAACTGCCAAATCATCGCAGTTTCCTCCGCCTGCTTCCACACACCACGCCTGCTTCGAAATACCTTCAGATGGACCCCACAGAATACGGAAAGACAGTCACCCACGCACTCTTCACCAGCAGACTCGAATACGGCAACGCACTCTAGGCCGGCTTCACTCAGAAACAGCTCAAGAAACTACATAATGTCCAAAACGCCGCAGCCTGACTGGTCCTCGACATCCCCGCCGCAGCCACATCATGCAACACCTCCAACAACTCCACTAGCTCCCAATCAACAAGAGAGTCACTTTTAAGCTCCTCACTCATGCCTACAAAGCTCTACCTGACGAAGGACCAGCATACCTGAACCACTGCCTCACATTCCACTTACCCGCCTGACAACTCCGATCCTCCCAACTTGCCCTCGCCTCCATCCCCAGGATCCACAAGACCAGAACAGGAGGAAGGTCGTTCTCCTACCTCACCGCCAAGACCTGGAACACTCTGCCCCTGCACCTCAGGCAATCCGCGTCGCTGACTCAATTCAGGAAGGACCTCAAGACCTGGCTCTTCGAATGATCCTCCACCCAGTCCAACCAGTAGCCCCCTTCCCCCAGCGCCTTGAGACCCTCACAGGTGAGTGGCCACGCTTTACAAGTCCCTGATTGATTGAGCAAGGGGAAAAAAGTGTCGAAGACATAGAGCTGCCCCTAACTCCTGAGCCTCAGGAGGAACAGGAAGAGGAAATCTTCTATGAAGAGGATGAAGAACAAACTTACATGGGTTCAGAGGCTTCAGAATATCAAGAAACACAATAGCAGGATCTCGAAATAGATTCCTAGAAGAGCCTGTCGACACAAATCCTTCGAGGCCCTCACCACTCGACGACATTGAGGTGTATAATCAGGTAATTTAGAAGGCAGCAGATACATATGGAGTTCAACTTGAGGAGGAAAACCCTAATCATGCTTTTTATGAAAGACTCTCCTGCCTACACAATCTAGAAACCAAATTCTCCCTATGTTAACCAAGTGTGCTAGATCAAGGGCAAGAAGCTTTTAAGGAACCTGCAACATGCAAGGAGGTTATACCTCGAGGGGAGAAAATGTACAAACACTCCTCAAAGGACCCAAATTACATTACGGGGTTAGTCCCAGCAGATTCTGTTTTAACATCCCCCTGCTAGGAAAAGAGCAAATGTACCAAGCACAACAGGCCCTACCCCAGATAAGGAGAGTAATTGGATGGACCTTATGGGCCGCAAAGTCAAGAGAAGTGCGGCAAACCAATGGCACTTTGTAAATTCACACAAACCACTCCAACTGTGACCAGAACAACAGACGCCTCCCACTGAGGAGCTCACATGAACAATCTCAAAATAAGGGGAATGTGGAAAGAGCCGGATGTGATACAGCACATCAACATTCTGGAAGTAAAAGCAGTATTCCTATCCTTAAAAGCCTTTCAAAAAGAGCTATGGGGAAAGACAATACTATTACAAACAGACAACACAACCACCATGTTCTACATAAACAAGCAGGGTGGGACACAATCGTTACCGATTTCAACATTAGCACAACAAATGTGGAATTGGGCAATTCCAAGGAAAATGGAGATCTTAGCGGTCCACCTACCAGGGAAGGACAATGTAGAAGCCGACAGACTGAGCAGACAAGCTTCATGGTCTCACGAGTGGGAACAAAATCAGTCAGTACTCATAAAGGTCTTTCAAAAATGTGGAACACCAGAAATAGATCTCTTTCCAAAACCCCAGAACGCGAAATGCCAACGCTTTGCCTCCAGGCAATAGAACCACCAACCATGGGGAATGCACTATGGATAGACTAGTTAGGGATATTTGCGTATGCTTCCCCCATGCCACTACTTCACAAGGTGATAAACAAGTGCAGAATCAGCAGTATGACTTTGATACTAATTGCTCCACAATGGGCAAGACAAACGTGGTTCTCAAAACTAATGGAGATATCTCAGGGGAGAATTCACAAATTACCAAACGGACAAGATCTGTTATCAATGCAAAAAGGAAGGATGCTTTACCCAGAACCAGAGTCTTTAAGCCTGGCAGCATGGCTGCTGAAGACTTAGAACTCAGACACATATAGTTACCAGAAAAGATAATGGCTGTCTTAAGAGAGGCAAGAAGACCTACAACCAGAAAGTGTTACATAGAAAAAAAATAATGGCAGTGATACTCGCTCTGGTGTCTTGAAGGTTTACTAAAAAAGAACACTAAGGATAGGACAGTACTGAAGTACTTAACACTTCTAATGGATTGCAAGCTATCTTATGCATCCCTGAAGGTTCACTTAGCAGCAATAGTGGCGTATACAAGTGATCACATACAAAGAAAGTTTTTGAGGCGAGTGTGCTGTAGATACACATGCTTTGCATACTCCTGCCATCTAGTGATGGGTCCGGATGTTTGCAAGTTGTTTTTCCTCTTGGTGATAATGCGCATAAGCAACAACTCCATTGTTGGATTGCTTTCTTTCCGCCATCGGGTTCGGATGTGTATTGCGGCGCTCCTGTTCGAGACCGTTTTCCGGGATCCCTTCAATGCGTAGTCCTCTCGACCCTCGTCAGTATTGTTTTGAACACGTTTCTCATCTCTTGCGTATCAAAAATCAGAGGAACACTCCAACCACGGCCTTCCGGCCTAGCCTGTTCAAGTTATATTCCACTCAACAACAGCTCCATCGAGTAATCCGCTGATGCAACAGACTCCATTTCAATATGGCCCTCAGTGCCACTCTAAATGCCAGCGCACCGACCTTCATAAAATCTGTAATCTGCGCCTCTCCCCGGAGTCCAGAGAAGAGGATTGTGACCCCTGTCGGTCATTTCGATCCAAGAAGACCTTGCGGGACTGTCTGGCTCGACGCAAAGAGATGCTGAGGCAGAGTATTGAAGACACTCGTGCTATCTTTGGAGAACAAGATATCGAACCGGAAGACATGGAGCTGTCGGCAGCTGAAGAGGAAGAGACTTGATCTGTTCAAGATTCTGATTCAGAACTCAAAATCTGCGACTACCCAAACCCCGTTCGCGCACACAAAAGCCCGCTTCAACCAAACAAAAGGCTTCCGTGCCACCACTGCCTTCCAGGCCATGGTAGGCTTGAGATTCTGCTTCGAACGTCCCGCCCGGCACCGAAGCACAAGCAAAGCCTTCCGGCTCGAGCGGAGATACCACTTCTTCGGCTCCTAAACCTTCGGTTCCGAAGGACAAGAAAAGAAGCCTAGTTCGGCTCCGAAAATTTCGGCACCGAAACAAAAAATCTACTCCTCAACACTTCCAGGGCCGATTCTTGAAACAATGCAAGAGAGATTGGATCCAAAACCGAAAAAAATACATATTCATTCAGAGACTAGTCGCATCATAACAAAACCTACGCTACCACCATCCTCCAAAAAGAAGATTCCTTTTCTAGAGGATACTGAATATAAAATTCCTCTAAAGAAGAGAAAAGGCGTTGCTACCAGTCCCTTCCACCCGATTTCGCATTTACCTCCACCACCATCTTCACCTGTGCCTTTAATGCCTCATTTACCAGGAAACCCTTTAAATATCACACCTCAAACTTCTCCTCACACAGACCCGGATGCAGATATAGGGGATGACACTTATGAAGCACCACCAGACCCAAGGCATGACTACAGTGTAGACCCTCCAGGAGAAAGATCCTGATCTTTATCCTGCAAAACCCTCACCTCCTGATTACACCTCATATCAGGAGCTAATAGCCAGGGCAGCTTCATACCATGGGGTCACCTTGCATAGAGAAGCCTTAGAGGAGGACTTTCTATTTGAAAAATTAGGGGCTATACATAAAACATCACAGTCTCTCCCAATGTTAAAAGGTATGTTGCAACATGCAGAGGATATTTTTAACGACCCGGCACACACCCATTATAACACCTAGGGTTGATTAAAAATATGAACCCCCTACCATCCGACCCAATTTTTATTGGGGGCCAGCTTACACCAGATTCTTTGGTAATGTCTAATGCTTGTAAAAGAGCAAATTCACAAACATCAGCTGATGCACTACCTCCAGGCAAAGAATCAACATTAATAGATGCTTCAGGCAAAAGAGTGGCTGCAAAATTAGCCAATCACTGGCGTATAGCCAACATACAGAGTCTGCTTGCTAGGTACGATAGAGCCTACTGGGACGAAATGGTAGAATTAATCCAATACCTCTCATAGGAGCATAAGGAAAAAGGACCGGAATTAGTGCAGGAGGGAAAATTAATCTCCAACTCCTCCATCCGATGTGCACTAGATGCTACTGATACCACAGCCAGAGGAGTTAACACCAGCATCCTCCTCAGAAGACATGCTTGGCTGTGTATCTCTGTTTTTAAACCAGAAGTCCAACAGATAATATTAAATGCTCTTTTTGACAAAGTGCATCTTTTTGGACTACAAGTGGATGAAACATTAGAAAAGATGAAAAAGGATACTGAAGTGGCCAAATCTATGGTAGCACTTCAGACACCCTCTAATAGAGATTCCTTTCATTGCTCATTCTATATGGGAGGTTCAAAAACTACTCACCCCCCCCTCCGATTCCTTCGCATCTTCATACAGGACCCAAACTCAATCCTCCCCCTCTAGAGGATTTTACAGAGGGGGATATAAGGGTAACAACTCCAAAGGTAGAGGTAGAGGCACACCAACCCGTACCTCCCTATCTCCCAACAAGTAGTGACTTCATAACAATTCCCTCAATCATCTTACACCTGTCGGGGGACATCTGCAACAGTTTCTTCCCACTTGGCAATCAATAACATCAGGCAAGTGAGTGTTGGATATTATCCAACATGGTTATTTCCTGGAGCTCACAAGCAATCCTCCCAATGTCCCACCTCGCGCCCACAGGCTCTCTCTGGAGCACCAACACCTGCTCAAACAGGTAGTACAAGCTATTTTAATAAAAGGAGCTATAGAACCAGTTCCAATACAACATCAAGGGTCAGGGGTTTACTCCTTTACTTCCTAATCCCCAAAAAGGATGGTTCTCTACAGCCAATTTTTGATCTCAGGCCTTTAAACCTATACATACTATTAGAGCACTTCCATATGGTCACACTTCAACAAGTGCTTCCACTCTTACAGCAAGTCGATTTTATGTCAGCACTAGACTTAAAGGACGTATATTTTCACATCCCTATTCACCCAGCACATCGCAAATATCTCAGATTTGTAATGGCAGGAAAGCATTACCAATTCACAGTACTCCCATTCGGAGTTACTACTGCACCCAGAGTATTCACCAAATGCTTAGCAGTGGTAGCAGCTCATTTAAGGAGACAACAGATTCATGTCTTCCCATATCTAGATGATTGGCTTATCAAAGCCAACACATACCACAGGTGTCAAAAACACATTTGGATTACCATAAATTTTCTACATCAGCTGGGAGTCACAGTCCACGCCTAAACATCCCATCTTCAACCTTCACATCTGCAGCCTTATCTTGGAGCTATGCTCAACACTAAAGCAGGCCTAGCCTATCCAAATGCAGCCAGGATTCAAAATTTTCAAACACTGCTACCACAATTCCAAAGCAATCAGTATGTAACAGTCAGAACTTTCATGCAACTACTAAGGATGATGGCATCATGGATTGCGATAGTACCTCATGCAAGATTAAACAAGCGTCCTCTACATGAATGCTTAGCACGTCAATGGAATCAATCACATGGTCAAGTACAAGATCTAGTGTTGGTAGACAGCCGCAGCCATTGCTCTCTGCAGTGGTGGAGCACACAAAACTTATCAAAGGTGCGGCCCTTTGTCGACCCTGTACCGCATATTGTGCGAACCGCGGACGCATCCCTCACAGTGTGGGGTGCCCACTTACACCACCTAACTGTTAATGGACTATGGGACATCAAACATCAAAGTCTCCACATCAACTACCTAGAGCTTCAAGCTGTCCACCTAGTGCTCAAAGCATTTCTACCTCATCTTTGTAGGCAAGGTTGTCCTAGTCCAGACGGACATTACGATAGCCATGTACTATGTAGAAAAACAGGGGGGAGGAGACACTCTCTACAGTTATCACCCTCTCTCAGACCATTTGGCATGGGGCAATACATCACACAATACAACTGCTAGCAGAACACCTTCCAGGGACAGACAACAACTTTGTCGACCTCCTCAGCCGGATGCGGCAACAAGTCCATGTGTGGGAACTCCACCCTCAAGCCCTCCTCCCATACTTCCACAGGTGGGGATTTCCACAAATAGATCTCTTTGCAACAGCAGAGAACAGAAAATGCCCAAACTTCGCCTCCAGGTTCCCACACCCTCTATCCAAAGGCAATGCCCTATGGATGAGTTGGTCAGGAATATTTGCCTACGCTTTTCTGCCTCTCCCTCTTCTTCCATTTCTGGTTCGGAAGATGAGGCAAATGTCTCTCACCCTCATTCTCCAGTATTGTATCTTTTATAGATTCACATGCTTGAATCTTCCCCGTCGTCATGGTGGGAGTCCCACGGTAACAGTAACATAGCAGTGTAAAAGCCAAAAGGACAATCTCCCTTGTGAAATAACAGTATTTAGGAACCAGTTAGCCTCATTAAAGAACATCCAAATTCCAGCCAATCACATCGCAGACCCCTGAGTATCCATCCCCTGCAGGGCCACCATACCTCAGATTCCTTACCGCACGTTGTGTGTTAGGGAGTCTCCCTGAGCTCTGCTCAGTCACAGTGTTTCTACATTGAACTTTTCAACTTTCAGCTAGCAGTTCCTTTTCCTCATCCTTCTCTTCAACTGAGGTGCTGCTAGAAAGTGAGTTTACTCCTTATTTCTGTATTTTCTGTAATTTCTGCAGAATGTCAGTGTATAAAAAAGGGCTGTTTAGGCCCTGCAAGACTTGTGGAAAGTCCAGGCTTTTCTCAGAGGACCCTCATAAAGAGTGCTTATACTGCCTTTACCCAGAGCACAAACCTAAAGACTGTAAGCACTGCCGAACTTTTCCTCAAAACCCTCAAGGATCGTGGAGGGCAGACTTCTCATTTGGCTTCAGAAGAGGGAATCTGACTCCGAGAGTGAGTAGAGGCCTAATAACTTCTCTAAGAAATGGAAGGAAGAGAATCGTTCTTCTAGTCGGAGAGATCCAAAGAAACAAAGATCTCAGAGCAAGGAGTCTTCAGGGGAAAGGAGAACGAAGAAAGACCAACCTGGCTCGTCTCAGGCGCAAAAGAGATCTGGTTCTGCTCCTCCTTCTGCACCTCATACTCCCTCACAAAATATCCGCCCGTCATCTGACCCGTCGACGAGGCATTCTCCGCCTACCACCGTCGAAAGGAAATCTCCATCGACGGTTTCGTCAGCGACATCGACGACATCAACGGTTAAGCCGACGACGGCTGTCTCGTTGATGAAGACGGTAGTAGTGATGTCGTTGACGGATTCGGTGAGGAGTTCGTCGTCGACGAGAGTTTCGCCGTCGACAGTCCAATTGTGTGCTGCGCAGTCGACGAGTGTCTCCCGCTCCGCCGACGGATACTTCCTCACCGTCTGTGCAGTCTCTGGTGACGATCCCGTCGACGAGGAAAATGGACATGCCAGTCTCCAAACCACTTCTATAGGACTTCTCCAAAATATCTTCCCTGCCTCCTTCTCGCCTCCTGGATTTTCAGGAATCAGAGGATGAAGGTCCGTTGAGCCCTGCTTACAGGCCCTCTCAGCTGAGAGTAAAGTGCCAAGAATCTGATGAAGATCAGCCAGATGACCCTTCGGCGTACTTAGAAGGCGATTATTCCTTTTCAGACAGACGCTCTGGTACTCAACGCCTGGATACCTTCCAGGAACATTACCCATACTATGAGCAGGAGGAGGAGGACCGTCAACAAGAACCCTCCATTAACGTGCCAATGTCATTGGTCACGGACTTACGTTTGATGCTGGATGATTATTATAAACGGTTCCCTTAGACCAATGTGATCCAAAACCAGTGTCTCGGCAAGCGGAGCCTGCCATGACTCCAGTTCAGAAAACCCCACTTGCACCGCCGAAACAGAAGTCCCTACCTTCTCTGCAGATCCCCAGTAGGGCATCGGACAGTGGTGACCATCAACTGGAAGAAGGAGAGATGCAGACGAACACTGATGTCCATGACGAGTGGATGGATTATGTAGCACATACACTGCCTTCTCCCACGCTGCCAATGGCGGACTCTCCCCCGGCAGATATCGGCGGCTTCCACAACCTACTTGAAAGAGTGTTGAAACGCTTTTACCTTCCTATGCCCGTCAAGCAGGCGGAATGCTTCTTGTACGATTTTAAAGCTTCCACACAACGTTCTGTTAGGGCAATCCCTATCATCGACTTCTTGTGGCAGGATGGAATTAAGTTAATAAAGAATCCAGCTTCTGTGCCAGCAGTCATTCCAAAACTGGATAAGAAGTACCGGGTGCCGGAAGACTCTCCGGTATGTCTCATTGGCCATCCGAAGCCTGATTCGGTAATGATGCAGGCTGCTCAAAGAAGATCCAAGAGCCCTGCTTCCCCATGTACCACCCTGCCAGACAAGGAAGGGTGTAGGTTGGACAATATTGGGAAAAGAGTTTCCACGCTTGCTGCTACAGCCATCAGAGCCTCCAATGCAGTGGCCATCCTTGGGAGGTACGATAGGCAGATGTGGTCAGACATTGCACCTTTTATGGAATTTGTGCCTGAAGACAAGAAGGAGGCAAAGGAGATCCTTTCAGAGGGAGAGAGAGCCTCATCGAAAGCCATTGATGTGGCTATGGACATTGCTTACACCGCCTTTAGGCAGATGGCAGGAGCTGCAGTGTTACGTAGACAAGGTTGGCTGAAAGCGACAGCTTTTCGCCCAGAAGTCCAGGCTAAGGTGCTGGACATGCCATTTGACGGGGAGAACCTGTTCGGCAAGCATGTTGATGAGGCTCTTCAGGCTATCAATCGGACACAGATACTGCTAAATCTTTAGCCAATCTGCAACAGAAAAGGTTCTCTTCTTTTCGAGGAAGAGGAAGGGGTCAATTTACAGCTCGGTCCCAGCCTCAGCAGCGTTTTCAACCTTATTACCAGCAAGGTTTCCGACCTCAATACTCCGCCCAGTCCTTTCGGCAGATGCCTGCACTGACTTACTCCAGGGCTCCAGCCCGAAGACGTCCCGCATCGGAGGAAAATCCCATGACTGGGCAGAAGACAATGAGTCTCATCAGGCACCCGCCACCCCAGTCCCACTACATTCGGCTCAGTATTGCTCCAAATTCTTTCTTCAATGGAACTCCATTTCGTCCAACAGATGGGTGTTAGACGTTTTCAACTATGGTCACACCCTCGAATTTCTTCAACAACCTCCGGATTTTCCCCCAAGAAAGACTGCTCATAGCCATCTGGCGCTTCTCAAAAGGGAGATAAAACTCCTTCTCGACAAGCAGGCAATGGAGATAGTGCCACGCAGTCAGTGCAACTTGGGATTCTACTCCCACTTTTTCTCATAAAGAAAAGAACCGGAAAATGGAGGCAGGTCATGGACCTCAGGTTGGTGAACAAGTTCATCAAAAGTCAGCCATTTCGGATGTTGTCGCTCCAGGAGATTCTCCTTCTCTTGGATTCATGGGATTACATGACCTCTCTGGATCTTCTGGATGCGTATTTTCACATTCCTATTCAACCAAAGCACCGTCGTTTCCTCAGGTTCCAAGTGGCAGGGTGCCACTACCAGTTCAAGGTGCTACCTTTCGGGCTAAAGTCTGCGCCCAGGGTTTTCACCAAATGCTTGGCGCCAGTAGCAGCCCATCTCCGGCACTCCAGTCACCAGGTTTTTCCCTACCTGGACGATTGGTTGATCAAGGCTGCAACATTTCAAGGTGCAAGAAAGTCCACGAACGCCTGCCTTCGCCTTTTTCGCTCCCTGGGTCTCAATCTCAACGAAGAGAAGTCTTTACTCCTTCCTTCCAAGTCTCTGGTGTTTCTGGGAGCGAGGTTAGACACTAACCTCTCAATGGCTTTTTCCACAGAGGAAAGAATTTCTCGTCTTCTAAAGATGGTTCAGTCCCTTTCTTTAAAAAAAGTTCGTTTCTGTGAGGATTTACAAATCAATGTTGGGGATGATGTCATCTTGCATTCCGCGGATTCCTCACTGTCGATTGCGAATGAGGCCTCTTCAGGAACAACTCGACGCCCAATGGATTCAAGCTCGAGGCTCATTCAAGGACACTATTTCAATCACGCCTCAGATGATCAGGGCGATGTCTTGGTGGGCAGTAAGAAGCAATCTCTCACAAGGTCTATCCTTCCTTCCACCAGAGCCTTTGATGGTTATGACAACGGACGCCTCCATGGAGGGATGGGGAGCTCACCTCTAGGAACTTCAGGTTCAGGGGAAGTGGTCGGACCAGGAATCTCCATGCCACATCAACCTGTTGGAGCTGAAGGCAGTATTTCTAGGGCTACGTTCCTTCCTACCAAGAATAAAAGGTTAGTTGATCCTTGTCCGCACGGACAATACAACCACCATGTTTTACCTTCAGAAACAAGGAGGGACGAGATCGACAGCCCTCTCAAGTCTGGCGCAACGAATTTGGAATTGGTTGATTAACCACAACATCTCCTTACAAGTCCAGCACGTTCCAGGGGTGCTCAACGAATGGGCCGATTCGCTCAGCAGGGATTCCAAGCAGTGTCACAAGTGGGAATTTGATGCCGTTCAGCTGGAAAAAAAATTTGACTGTTGGGGATCGCCAACCCTGGATCTGTTCGCTACATTACTCAACAAAAAATGCGAATTCTATGCCAGCAGATTCCCTCAGCCAGGTTCTCTGGGGAACACCTTTCATTTCTCCTGGGAAGCAAGAACCTTGCCGCATCATTCTCATTGCCCCGGCGTGGGCAAGGCAGTACTGGTTCACAGAGCTGTGTCGCCTATCAGAGACTTCTCCAATACGTCTTCAGCCTTCGGAACGTCTACTCTCAATGGACCAAGGCCAAGTGATTCATCCACAGATTCAATCTCTTCACTTCTCGGCCTGGCTCCTCACCACACTGAGTTTGGTGACTTAAAAAGTTTTGAGGAGTGCCGTTCCATTCTTAACAAGGCCCGTGCTCCCTCCATGGTCAAGTGTTATTCAGCCAAATGGAAAAGATTCTGCTCCTGGTGTACAAAGCACTCCTGCCATCTGCTCTCTTCTTCTCCGGAGGAGGATTTTGCCATATCTCTTGTCGCTGGCAAAAGCTGACCTTTCTCATTCTTCAGTTAAAGTTCATTTGGCCACAATCTCAAGGTCTAGGAGATGTTCGAGCCAGTCGTCCCTATGGTCCTGCAGGTTGGTGAAGGAATTTCTGAAAGGTCTTTTCAGAGCCTACCCGCGGTTCGGCCTGCTCCGGTCCTCTGGCAATTGAACATTGTGTTGTCTCATCTCATGAGAGCACTATTCGAGCCAATTCACAAGTGTGACATAAACTTTTTCTCTTGGAAGGTGGCTTTTCTGTTAGCCATCACGTCTGCTGGACGCATTAGCGAAATTCAAGCTTTCTCAGCAACAGAACCTTACCTTCAATTCCAGCAGGATAGAGTGGTGCTACGCACTAATCCTTCGTTCATACCCAAAGTGCCTACCACGTTCCATCTGAATGAACCTGTAGTCCTGCCTTCATTCTTTCCTGCTCCGGCTTCACCAGCAGAGAGCGCTCTGCATTCCTTGGACATCAAACAATGTTTAAAGTTTTACCTATAAAGGACTAAGTCTTTTCGCAAGTCTACTCAACTACTCGTCGCCTTCTCTGCCCCTAAGAAGGGTCAGGCTTTGACTAGAGCGTCAACCGCTTTTTGGGTTTCTTCTACTATAACCTACTGCCACGAAAGGGCGGGTCTCCCGCTTGCTTCTAAAGTGACTGCCCTTTCCACAAGAAAGATGGCAACATCCTTGGCCCTGTTCGCCGGTGTGTCCCTACCAGACATATGCAGGGCGGCGACATGGACAAGCGTCCATACCTTCACAAGGCACTACTGCCTGGATACTTTGCGAAGGACGGATGCTGCAGTTGGCCAAGCAGCCCTTTGTCGTCTGTTTGCTTAAGGTAGGCCTCAGTTTCTGAGGTTTATTAAGATTTTTTGTATTATCATTATTATTGTTATTATTATTATCGATACTAATTCTGGCAAATCTTATTTATGTGTGTATATATATATATATATATATATATTTTTTAATATATATATATATTTTATACCCGCAAAATTAAGTTGCTTGGTTCAGTTTAGGTGATGGCTCTGTCGCATGGTAAGTAAAGTAAGTCCGTTTTTATATAGCGCAGCTACTCACCCTTACGGGTCTCAAGGCGCTGGGGGCCGTCGTGGAAATTAAGTGAGCTATTGCCCAGAGTCACATGGTGCTGAGCTGCCTCCGGAGCCGGGGATCGAACCGTGAACCCTGTGCTCCGAAGTCAGCTGCCCTGGCCGCTGCACCACACCTCTCCACATGGTGGGATGGTTCACCTGTTTTTCCACCTCCATTTGTTAATATCTACTGCTTACTAGTCTGATCTAAGCATGTGAATCTATAAAAGATACAATACTGGAGAAAAAACAAGTTACTTACCTGTACACTGTGGTTCTCCAGTATTGATATCTTTTATAGATTCACATGTGATCCTCCATCCTCCCCTTACAGGTGCACCCTTCCATACCTCTTTTATTTTACTAACTTCACTCGTGCTCGAAATCTGAGGTATGGTGGGTCTGCAGGGGATGGATACTCAGGGGTCTGTGATGTGATTGGCTGGAATTTGGATGTTCTTTAATGAGGCTAACTGGTTACTAAATACTGTTGATTCTCAAGGGAGATTGTCCTTTAGGCTTTTATACTGCTATTTTACTGTTACCGTGGGACTCCCACCATGACGACGGGGAAGATTCAAGCATGTGAATGTATAAAAGATATCAATACTGGAGAACCACAGTGTACAGGTAAGTAACTTGTTTTTTCTAGTGGCTCCCACATGGGCTCATCATCCATGGTTCACCACATTACTAGAACTTTCAGTGGCTCCACACGAGAAGCTTCACTCACCCCAAACCTTCTTACTCAGAACCATGGCGAAATCAGACATCCAAACCCCAAGGAGCTCAATCTAGCGATTTGGCTCCTGAAGTCATAGAGTTTGGATATCTAAATCTACCACCAGATTGCATGACCATTCTTAAGGAAGCACATAAAATTACCACTAGAGCGTGCTATGCAGCTAAGTGGAAAAGGTTTATTTACTTTAATAACCAAACAATTGACCCTCTATATGCATTTTTACAAGACATTATTTGTTATCTCTTGTATCTACAACGTTCAGATCTTGCCTACACCTCCAGACATCTACACCTGGCAGCTGTGGCTGCCTATCTTCAAAACAGACAACACTTAACTTTATTCAGAGTACCAATAATTAAAGCTTTCATGGAAGGTCTTAAGAGTGATGCTACCAAAAGTTCCACCTGCACCCGCATGGAACCTTTATATTGTTCTAACAAGACTTATGGGTCCACCTTTTGAACATTTACATAACTGTCCCCTTCAGTTTCTCAATTGTAAGGTTGCTTTCTTAATTGCTATCACCTCACTAAGATGTGTAAGTGAGATTCAAACACTAACATTAGAACAACCAGCTTCATAGAGATATGGCGGTTCTTCGTACCAACCCAAAATTCCTTCCAAAGGTGCTGTCAGCTTTTCATATTAACCAATCGTTTGAGCTACATGTTTTCTTCCCTCAACCAGAATCTGTAGCCGAGTGAGCTCTTCATGCATTAGATGTCAAAAGAGCATTAATGTATTATATTGACAGAACAAAGGATTTTCGCAAAACAAAATACATTTGTTGCTTTTGCTTCCCCTCATAAAGGGAACCCTATTTCAAAATCCGGCATTTCCAGATGGATTGTTAAATGTATCCAAACATGCTATTTTAAAGCCAAAAGGACTTTGTCTTTACCTCCTAGAGCCAATTCTACTCGTAAAATAGGAGCATCTATGGCCTTTTTAGGTAACATTCCTATAGCTGACATTTGTAAAGCAGCTACATGGTCTACACCACACACATTTGCAAAACATTGTTGTGTGAATGTGTTAGCACGCCAACAAGCTAATGTATGACAAGCAGTGCTAAGGACATGTTTTCAGACAACTGCAACACCCACTGGTTAGCCACTGCTTTGGGGAGTACTGCTGTACAGTCTATGCAAAGCATGTGTATCTACAGCACACATGCCTCGAACGGACTATGTTACTTACCCTGTAAGCATCTGTTCTTGGCATGTAGAGCTGTAGATTCACATGCGCCCTCCCGCATCCCCAGACACCTATGGTCGTTGCAGTTCCTATTTGCATTCCATATGCATGGACATCTCTGTACTTAAACTTACCTCCTCCATTCTCACCCTCTTGTAAGGAAACAATCTAACAATGGAGTAGATGCTCATTCACATTATCACAGAGAGTAGTAGTCACCTTACCGCGTGGCCCAAAAGACTTGTTTGAAGAAAAACAACCTGCAAACATCCAGACCCAACACTAGATGGTAGGAGTATGCAAAGCATGTGAATCTACAGCTCTACATGCCAAGAGCAGATGCTTACAGGGTAAGTAACATAATCCTCTCCCCTTCACCAGTCATTAAGCAGTTCCTAGAAGGAGCAAAGAGAATCAGACCCCCTAAAAAGGTACCTGCACCCACATGAAATCTAAATATTGTGCTCACTCAATTAATGAAGGCACCATTTAAACTGTTACACAAGACTACATTACAAATGCTCACACAAAAGACTGCGGTTTTTAGTGGCTATAACATCGCTACGCAGAGTTAGTGAGTTACAAGCACTCATTTACAGGAACCTTATTTCCAGGTACGCAAAGACAGAATTGTCATGAAGACTGATCTGCAATTCATGCCAAAGGTGATCTATCAGTTCCACATGAATCAAGCAGTACAGATACCAAGTTTCTTTCAAAAGCTGAAAACACATGCAGAAAGGACATTACAGACTCTAGATGCTAGACAGGCAGTAATGTATTATATAGAAAGAACAAAGGCTGACAGAAAAACAAAGCAACTGTTTCATTCATTTGCAAATAGTTTTCTAGGAAGACCAGTGACCAAGAACACAGTTGCAAGATGCAATCTCCAAAATTCCGGACAAAAGGCGTCCATGAAAGTAATCACAATGGACAACATACATGAGGCCCAAATAACGGACCGTCTGTGAAATTTACAGACGAATGGTTGCCCTACAATATTTCTTTGCTGTTGTATTTAACTGTGTTCTTCATTCCTATAAAGGAGGATTCAAATTTGAAGAGGCCGCTATGGGAGATAATTTGCAGGCTTTCTAATAGAAGGACAGACAGACACTTCTAGCTAGGTTAAGTTCAGTCGTTCATCTTACTTTGGTACAGATTTTTTGAATGTTTTATGGAGTATCACCTTTAACACTTTAATACTCCTTTATGACATCCTGGTAATTAGAATGTCTGTAATTAATTGATTTGTTCAATATCATACTAGTAATTTGTAAGGTGTGTATATTTTTCTGTCTCAAGTGATAGATTTGTATTCTCTTATTTATATGGAAATCCTGCTATAGAATAAACTAGCCTTGCAAAAGAGTGAGGTCTGCAAAACTGGTACTCCTAATTTTTTTATGAAACAGCAAACAATCCGCTGAGATTTGCTTTGCAGCATCACTGCCTCCTGTTGCCACTGAAGTAGCAGAAATAACATTATTATTAGAGTGAAATCTTCAACTTTTAGTTTTCAAGTAGATCGAGATGTCCAACCCTGCATCTCCGCTCACTGCCTGCAATCAATGATCAAGCCGCTCACCGCCTGCAATCAATGGTCAAGCCAGCTTGATCATTGATTGCAGGCGATGAGCAGAGATGCAAGGTTGGACATCTTGTTCCTAGTTAATCAAATCGCATATTTTGAAGACGCTCAGTCAGGGTCAGAGTTCCCTGGACCTGGGGGCGTAGAACCACACATAGGCAGATTGACACATGCCATGTGGAATTGGTGGTGATATTGCCATTGCCACCTACAAGTGGGATTTTACCATGAAGGTTATATGCCAGAAACTCACAACGTTCCTTGACTGTATCGCAGACTGGTCAGTGGACAGCAGATACCCTGTATGGTAGTAAGTCGGACGACTATTGTCCTGATGAGACCCCGAGATCCTTTAGGGGTCAAAACGTCGACATTGATTCACTTTGGTTGTTGATCAATAATTGTTCCACATTCTGCAATGTCATATGCACGTGTTCGTCTTTGTAAATACTTACAACCAGTGAACTTTTGCATTTTTGCATCTTTTGTGTATAATTTGTATGTGTTCACACACCGGAGCACTGCGTCACCTGCACTTATTTTAGTATTTGTATTATCTGCATATATTTTTGGAAAAATAATACAAAATAACCACAGAAGTCATTGTCAGCAGGTTGTGACTAATTATTCTATTACGTTCTGTATGGAATACTACCAAAGCGTGTATGTACCACTTGGTGCTTTTGAGTAATACATTGAATAGTAGCTTCCCCAAACGGATGTAAGAGGCGTGCCTATTGTTCTGAAAAGAGTCCCACAGTGGACTCAATTAGTGAAGTCGAGGCATAGATCTAAAAAGGAGGCTCAGAGGAGGAGCAGTACTTTTTTGGTGAAAGAGGTCCTGAACTGGAATAAGGAGAAATTGTATCTCTGGATCTGGACTTTGAACGTTTAGCAAAGGTAAGTGGCTTAGACATTACCCCAGAAAGGGAGTTATCGTCAAAAGGCATTCCTCCACCAGAGGTTACATCTTACCATGCAGCCATTAGAAAGGCTGCTGACATGTTGGAACTGCCTCTTCCATCTAGTGAGCTTAAATCTAATTTCCTTACACAGGTGCTTCATTCTACTTCTTCAACATCAGAACCTTTATTGCCTTTCAATGAGGTGTTGATTGAACCAGTTTTATAGATTTGGCAGAAGCCTATGTCGTCATATATGGTCTCTAGACCAATTGCTAGAAGATAAGTCGGCTCTGGGATATCCACTCTTTTTGTTCTCTCACACTTCACCTGAGAGTTTGGTGGCCCAAACTTCCTATTCTCCAAGAATAACTCCTGGGTCTTTTCCCTTCATCCCCAGGAGATGGGGAGTCTTATAAAATGGAGCAGTCGGTGAAGAAAGTTTTCCCCTCTGGCAGTATGGCATTGAGGTCCACTAATGCATCCTGTTTGTTGGGACGATATATATACATGCCCTGATGGACTATGCTAAAACAGTGATCCCAAAACTGCCTGAGAGTGTTCAGGGTCACTTTACTGAGCTTCTAAATTGCTGGTCAGGCTGCTCCTCGGCAACTCATACAGTCTGGGTTTGAAACCGCCAATTCACTTGCAAGAGTGATGGGGACTTCAGTCGCTACAAGGAGTCACGCATAGCTAAGAGGATCCGGTTCTCACCGGACATGCAAAATGCCCTTGTGGATTTGCCCTTTGATGGGTCCAGTCTGTTTGGCGCCAAAGCAGATTCTGCCTTGGAAAGATTTAAAGAGAGCAGCTAGATCTTTGGGCCTTTAATCTCAGCCCAAGGATTACAGGCAGTTTAGGAGGTTTTGTGGTTGTGGCATGAACTCCTCCTTTCGTGGAAGTCAAGAATACCAGCAGCAGCAACCATCCATTCCCCTCTATAGAAGTTATAGGGGTCAGGGGCAAGGGTGGACAGCAAGAAGTCATCCTTCCTCCAGCTTCCTCCTCTGCCAACGTCACAGAAAAGCAGTGTCAGTTATCAGATCTTACAGCATGCTTTACTGATGGGAGGACGGGTGTCCCAGTTACTACAACAGTGGAGATCCATAATATCGGATCAGTGGGTTTTAAATATTGTAGAAAAGGGGTACGCGTTACCCTTCCAGGAATTTCCCATACCCTTTCCACTCCAACAAGGCTTCTTTTCTGGATACCATCTTCTGCTCCTCCAACAGGAGGTTCAATCCTTGCTTCAAAAGGGTGCAGTAGAGTTGGTTCCACAGCAGGAACTGGGTCAGGGATGCTATTGACTGTATTTCCTGATTCCCAAAAGGACGGTTGTTTGCATCTGGTCCTAGACCTCAGGATTTTGAATTGGTTCCTCAAGCAGGAAAAGTTCAAAATGCTGACCCTAGCACAGGTGCTTCGTGCGCTGGCGAAAGAAGACTGGATGGTCTCGATCAATTTGCAGAATGCCTATTTTCACATCCCAATCTCTGCAGTCGCACAGGAAGTATCTCCTCTTCATGGTGGGGTCTCAACCCTATCAGTTTGCGGTCCTCCTGTTTGGTCTTACTTCTGCACCTCGAGTCTTCACGTACTAAGGTGATGGCAGCAGTCGCAGCACATCTCAGAAGGTGGGTAGTACCAGTATTCCCTTACCTGGACAGTTGGCTGATTAAAGGCAAGTCTCCAAAGTTGGTGTTGCATCGCTTGCCATTGAAGACTCAGTTGTTGTTCACCCTGGGCTTTTCCATCAGCAAGCCCAAATCCCAACTGGAGCCCTCACAGTGCACTCTGTTTATAAGGGCAGTACTGGACACTACAGTGAATCGAGCCTAACCTCCTCCTGAGAGGATTCTGGACATTCGGGCTATGATTCTGATGTTTCAGAATGGAGCTATGGTTCCAGTCCTGAAGGTCTTGCGCCTGCTAGGTCTGATAGCCTCCTCCATTCTGTTGGTCACCTATGCACACTGGCACATGAGGGCCCTCTAGTGGTGCCTCCGCAAGCAATGGTTTCAGCACAATGGAGATCTCAAGAAGTCTTTCAAGATCTCCAGAGACACTGCAGCGGATCTTCAATGGTGGGGTGTGTCCGGCAATCGGTCTCAATAGAAGCCCTCTCTCCCTCCTCCTCTGGTGGCCACAGTTATAACGGATGCCTCCACTCTAGGGTGGGGAGCTCACCTGGGGGATCTGGAGATCAAAGGACTTTGTTCTCCATAGGAATGATTGTGTCATATCTATCTGTTGGAATTGCAGGTGATACATCTGGCTCTCAAGGCCTTCCTCCCTTCAATTTGCGGTCAGTCAGTACACGTCTTAACAGACAATACTACTGCAATGTGGTACATATACAGGATCATCAGATTTGTATCATAGCAAGTCATTTGCCCAGAGTTTTGAATGTGCATGGAGACAGTCTCAGCCGGCATTTTTCAGCCGATCACGAATGATGTCTCCATCCAGAAGTGGTTCTTCTTATTTATCCAGTATTGGGGTATCTTTCATAGATTCACATGCCTGAATCATTCCCCGTCATCGAGATGGGAGTCCCACGGTAAAGAATTCAAGCAGTGCTTTAAAAGCTTCATAGGCTTTAATGGCCTTAAGCCAAGTAAATAGTAGCCTATCTACAGGGAGGATGGTTGGTTGCATGTGAATCTATGAAAGATACCAATACTGGATAACCGCAGTTACAGGTAAGTAACTTATTTTCTTAACCAGTATTGGGGTATTTTTCACAGATTCACATGCCTGAATCAGAATAGCAAGCAGTATCTAAAATTATACTGTTGTTAAAGGAAGAAGGACGACATGTAAATCATAACCCCCCAAGTTACTGAAATATAACAGTGACATTTGTAACCAGGTATATACTCTTTCCAATTCTGGACAGCTGTCAAAAGATGCCTAGAACAAAACTTGCAGCCTTAACATACTATAATACTCAAGATGTATCTAATGAAGTGTTTCAGTAGAAAAAATACTAGAACTATTAAGACACTTTTTAACTTCCAGAGTCTACATTGACAACAGAAAGAAAGTAAAGTTATACATTTTAAATAAAATATAGACTTCCTCTTAAACCAAACAAAGAGGCTGACCTTAATTGAAGAGATGACGCAGTACCGCTTGGCCCACAGCTGCATCCTCACGTTGTGTAGATTGGAGACAGTAATGCCACTTTTCGAAGTCGCAGCACAGCAAATTTTTTCCAATGTTACACCAGCGAACAGAGCTCCCAATGTAAAAACTGCCCTGTTGGAGTGTGCTTTAGTTCTTGTTGCTAAAGGCTTGTTAGCCTTGTAATGGCAGAATTGGATCGCAGAAGAGATCCACCTGGCAACCGTGTCCTTAGTTACTGCTGTTCCTTCTCTGCCCTGTCCGTAGGCCACCAGCAGCTGATCCATCTTTCTTATGTCTTTTGTTTTATGCAGGTAGAATTTTAAACACCTCTTAACATCCAACGTGTGCTGAATAAGCACACTCACTTTTGCACAGGTCCTGAAGAAAGCCCCCGACCCGGTTGGGCGTAAGCAGGGCTGAAACATGTTGACCACTCACATGGACAAACCGGTGCTATAGATTAGATTAATAACGCTTCTATATATGCACCGCCTTGATTTTACTATGCTCCATCTCTAACTGAATAAAGTTTTTTGTTTTTAGTGATGTAGGCATTTTTAACTCAATCACGTTGTATTACTGATCACTACTGTTACCACCAGATGGTCTACCTCCGGGTGGAGGAAAGCATATTTTCCCAAAAAAACAATGATGATGCTTTCACGTTGATATAAGAAGCAGATAATCAAGATATACCGCTCCGCCTCTCCTGTACGTGAATGAGGGTTTTTAAGACGGTCACCATACCTGACCCTGGTAGCAATACAGGTACAAGTGATCCATTCCCCTTTGATTATCGCTTGTCTGCATATACCAAAAAAGAAGTGTATTTGTATATTTTGTATTTATTTCAGTTTTTATATAAGTTTATATATAAATATTTCTACATATATTAATCTTTGATTTAAAGTTTAGACTCTGTAATTGCATTCGTGATGTTGATTTCACCAGTTTGCCTCAATGGCATGAAAAAAATGGGTGGAAACTGACATCAGAGTGCCAACTGGGATGTGTCCAGTGAACCCAAGTCAACATCGATGTTAGACAGTTTCTCACCACTGGAGGTACAAGACTCTATTAAACTCCTGGCTTTCATTCGATCAGGGTCTCCATATGACCCCTGTCCTGTGTCCGTGATCAAACAAGTCCCAGAGATCATTGGTACGGCACCTACCCCTCTGTTCAATGCCATATTCGAATCTGGCCAGTTTCCTTAAAGATGGAAGACAGCATCCATTCTCCCGCTGCTTAAAAAAAAATCTTGATCCCAAGGACTCTAATAATTACAGACCTATCTCTCGCCTCCCCTACCGGCCAAAATGATAGAAAAAGCCATGAATGCTCAACTCAGCATGTTCCTCCAAACAAACAACATACTAGACCCAACACAATATGGATTTAGAACAGAGCACAGCACAGAGCTGGCCTTGATAAAATCCACAGAGGAAATAAGAGGCCCTGGACCATGGAGGCAACGCGGTACTGATTATGTTGGATCTCTCGGCGGCCTCGATACGGTCCATCATAATGTTTTGATGGACCGGTTATCAGAAGGCGGGGTACAAGGCAATGCTTGGAACCTCTTGAAATCTTTCCTCACAGAAAACTCAAAAGACAAAGACTGCTCCAAATCTTTTTCCCTTCCATGTGGAGTACCACAGGGCTCGTCCCTCAGCCCAACACTTTTTAATGTTTATGTGACACCTTTGGCGGCCTTGATAAGATCTTTTGGTTTCCAATTGACATCTTACGCTGATGACACGCAAATAGTGCTGTCTCTCCTGCATGGGCAAGAGGTTGAAACAGGAAAAAGATTCCATGACTGTATGAAAGCCATCATGGGGTGGATGTCCTCAAATTGCCTGAAACTCAACTCGAGCAAAACGGAGGTCATTATATTTGGCAACAACATGAACTTCTGGAAGCCTGACTGGTGGCCGGAAGAATTGGGGACCCTCCCCGAACCGACTAAGAAAGCAAAGAACCTGGGGGTTATAGTGGACAACAGACTCACTTTCGGGGACCAGATAGGTGGGGTGGTCTCAGCGAGTTTTTTTCTTCTTAGAATCGTAAGGAAAATAAAGTCTTTTCTACCAGCAGACAGCCTCAGGACAGTGGTCCCGGCACTTATTATGTCGCGGCTAGACTACTGCAACAGTCTTTATCTGAATATCCAAAGAAAACATCTTACATACTCCAACTCATGCAAAACGCGGCTGCCAGACTGCTGACTGGGACGCCTAAGTTTGTCTCAGTTAAGAAAGAATTAAAACAACTACACTGGCTCCCAGTCAAACAACGGACTCAATTTAAAGCCCTCTGCACTGTTTTTAAGGCCCTCAAGGGAGTTGGCCCCGGCCATCTGAAACAGCGGTTCCAATGGTATGTTTCCATAAGGGCTCTTTGCTCCATGGGAGCAAAAAGAGTGATCGTTCCCCCAGTCAAGAAAGTGAACTGGGGTGGTGGGAGTTTTATTACATGCGCCTCAAGGGCCTGGAACGAACTACCATTCCACCTCAGAAACTCAACCGAGCTCCTCTCTTTCAGGAAGGGTCTGAAAACGTGGCTTTTCACCACATAGTCACCATACACCTCAGCAACTCGATAGGCAGTGCTCAGCGCCAGGACACGCTAGGGTAACCGTTGCGCTTAAGAAATTAAATTAACATAACATAACGAGGGATTCTTATGGCTCCAGGGACATCATGCGGTGTCGCACGCGGAGCCATGGGCACTCTGACTCCCTTGTCGGCGTGGGAGAGCTGTCAAGAAAAGTTTCAGTGGAATGCTGGCGCATTGGGCTATTCAAAAGGTGAGGAATCCGCAGGTAGATACTGTATCCACCAGAAAAAGCATTACCAAAGGTAAGTTACTTGTTCTTTTCACACAGACAGAACCAGAACGCACAAGAAGCATCACAAGTTTCCCTTGCCCATAGAACAGGCATAGTATAGGCAGCAGTTCATGTCTTCTTCAAACACATAGTATATTGCATGGTCAGCAACAGTGCAAGCTTTCTCATATAGAGATTTACAACTACCACACTTTCAGCCTTATGGCAAGGTTCCCTCCGATACACAAAAACTACAGACTGCAGCCGACTAGAGTGGGTCTGTCATAGAGGAAAGGTATCTTTTATAGGAAAATGCTTGGCAAAAGTGCACAATTGCACTTACAAATATTTATATGGCTTTCAAACTGCAGGTGAGTTAACCGCCTCAAAAGGTCTTATACTCTTAAGGCCCAATCAGTCCAAAGATCCTTGCTCAGTGCTTCCCTTCCTCTGTCCACTATTCTCCAAGGGTGAGCATCTCCTCCTTCCGGTGGCAGCGAGCGGTCACTCAATAGCTGCTCCAAACTGTTGGTTGATGCTGGCAGAGAGCAGCAGTGGGAGCAGGCTGGGAGGGCAACTGTCTGCAAGGCCGGTGTAGAAATGAGAATGCCAATCCCTCCACTCCCCACACAAAAGGCTGCTAGTAGGTTTGTGCATGGTGTACATTGGGAGCCAGAAACTTTGAGGGAAGGAGAGTGGTTGGTGTGTTATCTGAGCTCAGATGATCATCTGGTGAGAGGGCCATCGTAGCCCGCCCACTTTTAGACCTTGTTGTCCTCTGCCAGAGAGGAAGATATACTTCTCTTCCAGGGGATACTCATCAATAGTCATAAGCACTGAATTATCCCCACCCACCTGCGGGATCCCGGAGCATATAGAAATATACATATATATATGAGTATGTTGGGGGATTACAAGTGCATAGCACTTCCGCGACATACATATATACATGTATATAAATACATAAATCTGCGGCCTAACAAATTCCAATAAGGCAAAATGCCAAAATTACAAAGGTTTTCCCTGTACAGACAATCTCCTACATACACTCTGTAATAGAGAACATACACTGTAATAGTGTTATGCAAGAAAAACCTTTATTTTCAGAGAAGAAAACATGTAATAGCAGGCAGTTGGCCCATAGGCTGCATAGCTGAATAAATATCACCGTACAGTAAAACACTGGCACCTTGCCTTTAAGTCTCCCAAGAACTTGGACACTTTGCCTTTAAGGCCTCCAGGAGACCCTCTGCTCCCATCATGCACCACAGGTGACAGTTAGGTCAGTTCTTTTTCCGGCTCCTTCTATGAGGATCCTGGAGCTTGAGCTCGACAGTTTTTCTGACTTTTCTGTCAGGAATTGTTTTCTTCTTTGGTTTTTTGCGATTTTCCTGTGCTGGCAGTGGTTTATTACCATTCTCTGACAAAATTTCACTCTTTTTCTGTCAGAATGCCAGCTCTTTTTCGCAAATGTCCATCCTGTGGAAAGAAGATGGCCATCTCTGATCCACACTCCGTGTGTATCGCCTGTCTTCCTTCCAGTCACAAGCCTGACACTTGTTACCATTGTAGTAAGTTTTCTACGAGGACTCTTCGCGACAGGGAGAGGATTCGCCTTCAGGCTGTGATCGAGAGAGGAAAAGCCCGGCTGGAAAGTGGCCTTGCGTGTCAAGAGCCCTCCTCTCTTCAAGAACATCGACGCCAGCATCATTCTGCCTCTTCAACATCGAGGAAACGGCAGATTCCGGACTGTTCGCCGTCGACGTTGTTGCCGCCGTCGAAGAAGCGACCGACACAATCTCCGACGTCGAGACGGCGTGAGTTTCCGTCGTCGAGAAAGGCATTGACGTCGAAGCATACTGCCTCGGGCTCGAGGTATGGTCATGGCAAAGACCGATCGACGTCAAAACACCCATCGACGTCGAGACATCCGTCGACGTCAAGGCACTCTCCGTCACCTCCCCGTAGGTCGACGTCGAGAAGTTTGCCGACGGCAAGGGTGCCGCGAGACCAGTCGGCGTCGAAGACTTCGAGGCTATTGACGTCGAGGAGGCGAGAGCGTTCGACGTCGAAGTCCCTGAGTAGACGGTCGACGTCGAGGACATCTTTGAGGGAGGTGAGGTCGCCGTCGAGGGCAGCGAAGTCCTTAACTCCCCCTAGCCATCATCCCACTTCAAGGGAGAAGTCGACGTCGAGGGAAAAACACAGGTCGACGTCGAGGCGCTCGACGTCGAGAGCTAAAGAGCCTGCTGTTGCCTCGGATGAGGTTAGAGCTGCATCTCTATCGTCGTCAAAATCTGGATCTTCTCCAGGACTGCATATTGTCCAGATCTCCCCGGAAGGCTCTCCGGTGGTTGGTGAAGATGCACGGCGCAGGAAGCCTAGGGCCCTCAGTAGCCCGAGGTCTGACTTTTCCCGTACCTATTCTCCTTCACGCTTGTCCAGGGATTCTCCATCCCCTAAAACGCCTCGAAGATCAAGATCACCGACTGTGGTTTCTTCCAGAAGGAGGAGTCCAAGCAGATCACGATCTTCACATGCCCGCCATGCTAGATCAAGGGACAGATCTCGCTCTTATCATTCTTCTCCGAAGAGAAGGCGGCATAGGTCTCCCACCCGGTCTTCTTCCACCAGGTCCTCTATCAGAGACTATTCTCCAACTTTGACAGCTACACCTCCGTCAAGAGTTTCTCCAATCGATGACCTCAGCACCTTTAGTGAAGTTCTCTGTAGAGGAGCGAATAAGCTGAACATCTCTATGTATGTCCCGGCTGTTACCTCCTCAGTGATTTTCGAGACTCTTCATCATCGCTCCTCGGCTCGGCCTTTGCTTCCTCTTGTCCCAGGCCTTCTCGAACCTGCTATGCAGACCTTTTTGACACCGGCAACGGTGGGAGCTGTTCCTTCCCGAATAGCCAAAAAGTACAAGGCTCCGGACCAAGATCCTTTGTTCCTTCGATCGGATCCTCCTCCGGATTCCATCATTGTGGCGGCGGCTAGAAAGACGCACTCAGCTATGTCTTCCTCCTCAGCGCCTCCGGATAAGGATAGTAAACTGATGGACTCTTTAGGTAGAAGGATGTGCAACACTTCAGCTTCTATCATGAAGGTCTCCAGTTCCTCCGCTCTGCTGGGGAGGTATGATAGATCCTTGTGGGATTCACTGGGACGTTTTGCAGACAAACTCCCAAAAGAGGACCAGCAAGACTTTCGAGAAATTCTACAAGAGGGAGGTCTAGTGGCTAATCAGGTGATTAGTGCTTCCGCTGACTCATCTGATCTGGCTGCCCACGGATACTCCCATGGTATCTGTTCGAGGCGTTCTGCTTGGTTACGCTTGACTGGCCTCAAACCCGACGTCCAGCGGAAGATAACCAACCTGCCTTTCAACAGTTCTTCTCTCTTCGGGCCGCATGCGGACGAAGAAATGGCGAAGATGAAAGCAGAGCTGGACACGGTGAAAGCTGTGGGTCTCGAAAAACGGAAGGAATTTCGTAGGCGCTCCCGCCCCTACGATAAACGTCCGTTCCAACAGAGGGTTCAAACCCCTCAATGGTCGGCTCAGGGTCAGCAGCAGCAGAGGTCTCACTTCCACCAACGGAGACCAGGAAGAGGAAGAGGGACCAATAGACAGCAGGCCTCTACCTCAAAGCAACCATCAAAACAATGAGGGAGTGCTTCCTCTAAACACGTGTGCCACTCCGGTAGGAGGAAGTATCGCATTACATCTGGAGGAGTGGAGAAACATAGCCATCGACAAATGGGTGTTGAATATTGTTCAAGATGGATACTTGCTACGGTTCAAGATCCCACCTCCTTCGGTTCCTCCAGACGGACGAGTCCGCTTGTGTCATCACATTTTACACGAGGAGGTAAACGGTCTTCTACAGAAAAAAGCCATAGAATACGTCCCTGTTCATCAGAGGCGCCAGGGGATATACTCTCGATATTTCCTGGTCAGAAAAAAAGGTCCGACAGTAGAATTCAGACCAATTCTGGACTTGCGCATCTTGAACAAATACATCCGCAAAGAGAAATTTCGAATGCTTGCCCTGCACCAGATCTTTCCCCATCTACATCAAGGAGACTGGATGTGCTCCATAGATCTGCAGGACGCTTATTTCCACATTCCAGTGTCCAGAAAACATCGAAAATTTCTCCGTTTTCAGGTTGCTCTACGTCACTTTCAGTTCCGAGTCCTACCTTTCGGACTGAAGTCAGCCCCACGGACTTTTTCAAAGTGCATGGCAGTGGTGGCAGCTTTTCTCCGCAGACGCAAAATATTCGTTTACCCGTATCTGGACGACTGGCTTCTGAAGAGTTCAACTCCTTCCCTGCTTCAGTCTCATCTTTCCTACAGTCTCCAGTTAATGAACAAGTTGGGTCTACGAGTCAATTTCAAAAATCGATTCTCAATCCGACCCAGAACATTCACTACCTAGGGTCGTCGCTGGACACCGCGGAAGCAAGCGTGTGTCCTTCGGCGGAGAGGTTTTCATCAATCAGGATCAAATGCCGAGAACTCCTGCGGACTCACCACCCAACAGTCCGACAAGTGTCCTCTCTCCTGGGTTCCATGGCTTCCTGCATCTTCATAGTTCCCAATGCCAGATTGCACATGCGTCCCCTGCAGCAAGCTCTGGAGGACCAGTGGGTGCAAGCATCGGGCAGCTGGGAGGATCGGATCACTCTGTCCCAGTCTGCCAGGGACTCCATCGTGTGGTGGACAAGGCGATCACATCTAATGAAAGGTGTTCCCTTCCATCAAGAGACTCCGACTCAAACTATAGTGACAGACGCCTCCCTGCAAGGTTGGGGCTCTCATATGAATCACCTTCAAGTGCAAGGGCTATGGTCGGACACAGAAAGGGGATACCATATCAATTTTCTGGAGTTGAGGGCTGTCCAACTAGCCCTAAAATCCTTTTTTCCGTCTCTTCAGTCCAACTCCCTCTTGATTCAGACAGACAACACCACGACGATGTTTTATCTGAACAAGCAGTGAGGCACCAGGTCCAGAATTCTGTCTCAGGAGGCACAAGCCATTTGGAAGTGGCTTTTGGCACGGCATCTCACCATCACGGCTGTCCATGTGCCGGGCGTCCTAAATGTACAGGCGGACTTCCTAAGCAGAGAGTTCGTAGAAGCGCACGACTGGGTGCTAAACACCGAAGTGGCTCAGGATATCTTTCAAAGATGGGGTGTGCCGGACATAGACTTGTTCGCAGATGCAACAAACGCCAAATGCCCCGTCTACGCGTCCAGGTATCACCAACCAGGTTCAAGCGGGAATGCTCTGTTGATAAGATGGTCTCAGAGCTTACTCTACGCTTTTCCTCCACTGCCTCTCATTCCAGCAGTGATCACGAAGTTCTACAAGACCAACTCCAGGATGATTCTGATCGCTCCGGAGTGGCCACGCCAGTGGTGGTATCCGGATCTTCTACAACTTTCCGAAGTTCCGCAACAGAGATTGCCTTGTCGTCCGGACCTACTATCCAAGAGCCAGGGGAGAGTGTTTCACCCCAACCTTCCTTCCCTCAGGCTGACAGCATGGCTCCTGAAGTCTTGCAGTATGGTCACTTAGACTTGCCAGCGGACTGTATGAACATACTTAAGGAAGCGAAAAGACCTTCTACCAGGGTTTCCTACGCTTTCAAGTGGAAACGTTTTTACCTATGGTGTTTGAATAATGGTCATGACCCAGTTAGAGGGCAGGAACAGGTCATTTTGCCGTATCTCTTACACCTGGCTAAGTCGGGCCTGCAGTTTACATCTATCAAGGTACACTTAGCAGCAATAACGGCATATAGAAAATCACCTTCACAGGGTTCTTTTTCAAAATGCCAGTGGTGAAAGATTTTCTTGAAGGGTTAAAAAAGGTATACCCACCAGTACGAGCCCCTTCTCCTCCTTGGGAGCTCAATGTGGTCCTTACCAAACTGATGGGCGCACCTTTTGAACCAATACACAAGTCCTCCTTGCAGCACTTGTCCTGGAAAGTGGCTTTTTGGTTGCTATCACGTCGGCTCGTAGAGTCAGCGAGATACAAGCATTATGTTGTAAGGAACCCTACACTGTTTTTCACTCAAATAGGGTAGTTCTCAGAACTCATCCAAGTTTTCTGCCAAAAGTGGTTTCAGATTTCCACATTAATCAGGTTATCACTTTGCCTACCTTCTTCTCTAATCCTTCTACACCTCCTGAAAGGGCCTTACACTCGTTAGACCTTAAGAGGGTGTTGAAGTTTTATCTGGATAAGACCAAGGTAATAAGAAAGACGGACCGCTTGTTTGTCAACTACGGCCCCATTAATACAGGATTGGCATCCTCTAAAAGGTCTATTTCAAGATGGATAGTCTCCTGCATATCTCTCGCCTATCAATTAGCTAATAAGTCTCTTCAGGGAAAGCCTAAAGCGCATTCAACCAGAGGAAAGGCCTCTACTACGGCCCTCCTCAGGAACGTCCCTATAGCAGAAATCTGCAAAGCAGCTACATGGCGGTCTGTTCATACTTTCTCTCGCCATTACTGTTTAGATTCAGATGCTCAGGAGGATGCCCAAGTGGGACAAGCCTCACTGAGGAATTTATTTGCTTAATGTCATGTTAAGATGATCTGTTTTTTAATACTATTTGCTCGTCCGTGAGGTAGTGGGTATGGGCTTGCTACTCTATTCAGTGCTTATGGCTATTGATGAGTATCCCCTGGAAGAGAAGGATTAGTTACTTACCTGTAATCCTAGTTCTCTTCCAGGGGTATACTCATCAAAGTCATAAGCAACCCTCCCGCCTCCCCGGACGAGCATTTTTAGTAATTGTTACAAGTTAGTACACCGTGCAAAAAGAACTGACCTAACTGTCACCTGTGGTGCATGATGGGAGCAGAGGGATCTCCTGGAGGCCTTAAAGGCAAAGTGTCCAAGTTCTTGGAAGCCTTAAAGGCAAGGTGCCAGTGTTTTACTGTACGGTGATATTTATTCAGCTATGCAGCCTATGGGCCAACTGCCTGCTATTACATGTTTTCTTCTCTGAAAATAAAGGTTTTTCTTGCATAACACTATTACAGTGTATGTTCTCTATTACAGAGTGTATATAGGAGATTGTCTGTACAGGGAAAACCTTTGTAATTTTGGCATTTTGCCTTATTGGAATTTGTTAGGCTGCAGATTTATGTATTTATATACATGTATATATGTATGTCGCGGAAGTGCTATGCACTTGTAATCCCCCAACATACTCATATATATATATATGTATATTTCTATATGCTCCGGGATCCCGCAGGTGGGCGGGGATAATTCAGTGCTTATGACTTTGATGAGTATACCCCTGGAAGAGAACTAGGATTACAGGTAAGTAACTAATCCATATGCTCTCAGCCTTCTCTAGACGAGCACTTGTGGATGGTATGTCATGGTCTAGGGACTCTGGCAGTCCTGACCATTGCTTTTTCGGTCGGAATTCCTAGGCGGTGACAGCTGGCACTACAGTAGTACAATTTCCTCTGCTGCTGCAACAAATGGTTCCTTAACCAACATGGCGGTACACTGCTCCCTGAAAATCATCAGGAAACCAGGATGTTCCAGGATAGCTTCCAGTCATGTGCGTTGCCAAACTCACACTGCGCATGTGTCTGGTCGCCATGTTGGAGTGGTCTTCAAAGCTGTGGAACCCAGTACCACCAGCCAGAACCTCCATGATTGTTGCGATGGTGGCAGCAACAGTATGCAGGCAAGGAAGGAGTGGGACAACCTGGCCACACTTCAGCCACTGATCAGCAAGTATTAATGAAGGAGAACTGCCAAGCACTCTGATTTTGCCGTGAGCGCCTGGCTTCAGAAGCAAGGAAAGAACTTAATTTTTACACTACAAAAAGGAAGTGTGAAAAATGTGAAATGCCCTGGGCTGATTCAGTGCTTGTAGGTCCTTACCCAACGTAACCTAATGGCTGAAGCTGGCTGGCCAAAAAAATCCTTGTATGTGTGTTTGTTGTATGAGGTGTGCAAGGGTGATAGTAGATCTTGCCAGATAGTTAAAACTATCTGCAGCAAGATATAATAAAAATAATGCACTCAAGTCCACATAAATTAAGAAATAGGAGTTCCCAGAGATTCAGTATAAAGGCTATGACAATGGTTGACTTTCTCACATTCTCTATTTGAGAAAACAGCAGCAATTACAAGATAGGCCTTTATTTCAGAATCAAGAAGCTCTCAGAGGACTGACTGGGTTTTCAGTAGCCTTTAGCAACTTTGGGAACGGATCCTTACAACAAAAATGGTTCCCTCTTTCTGCCACTACTGCACTGCAGCCAGGTGGCTGGGGAATATTTTGAACTGTATGCAAGTTATTACGAAGAATTGATAAATAATTATATTGTTGATTCTGTTTGTTTTGGATCGGCTGGTGTATAACATACAATTTCTCCTCCAAAAGAATGAAGTGGAGCAACTTCAGAAACATCATAACAATAAGGATATCTACTGCTTCTATGCAGTCGAGAGAAGGAGTTCACATCTTAGGTTATTATTCCGTTTTAGATAAACATTTGACAAACAATTGTTTAAAAGAGAAAAATTGACCATTCTTGACCAGGGAAGTGCAACCTTTTATATTATAAGAACTACTTATGTTCCGTTCAAGATTCCATTTGTGGCCATTGCATGCACTATTACCACCTCAGTACATCAGGTAAAGCCACCAGCAATAATGTAGGAAAAAAAGCTGATTCAATTTTGAATTGAATCCCTCTACATATCATAGCAATCATATGCCCATTTGTAGTGCCTGCTTGATTTAGAGTATAGATGCTGGGCATTCTTGGAGTGCCTAAATGAGATCAATGGAAGTGAGAAAATTCAAAATACTCGATAAGAGTCTGAATATCATAAGAGAAAGGTGCACGACAACACACTACTCCGGGGCACAGAAAACTGCATTACAGATGGCCATCGCTACACTAGTATCACCTACTTAGGATTGAGTATATAAATTTCATCAATGAAGTCTGATGATGCGGGATTAAAAGCAACCCTCAAAACACGTATTGGCTGGTTTATTATAATTATTGGCTTGTTACCCTTAAAAACAATCCTTCATCTGTTTTGGCACAACACATTACCACCTTCATTTGGAAGATGTTGCCTCTTCTACTTTTGATATGTTGAGAAGTGGAATGATCCTACCATCTTTCAACTTAAAACACAGAGAGAACTATTCAATTAAATTAAATATTATGAACTTTGTATGTTATGAACACTTATGCTTGACTTAAACTATTGATGTATTGAGACGATTAGGATTGATTTTAACCTTTTGATAAATGTATAATATAAATTAGGATTTGAAAATATGCAAAGATGTTCTTCTTCCTGATATCTCAGCATATATAGTTAGCCTGTGAATGATTCACAACTCTTGTTTATTTCTTTCGTCATTTTTTATTGTGGGAATTTGAACTAGCTGATATATGAGACTATTAGAGAGGCTTTCAGCTTATTCTGCAGGCCCACTGTTGAGCTTTCTCCCCAGCAGATTCATACTTTCCTTCCTGAAAAATGATTTTTTTAAGCATAGCAAGGTTCATTGCTGGGCAAGAAGGGATTAAAGTATGAAAATAGTATGGTTCCAAGGCAAGAAGATAGTCTGTTTAGGAGTTCATCACAAGTGATCAGAGGACCATCTAGTGAGAAATAGCTGTTAAGGAGTCTGGTATGTACGTCTTGTCTAATGGTTAGAGGAAAAAGATAGGGTGGACAAAAAGAATTGATTGCTTTCTCTGTCGAGATGATATGAGAACTCAAGGATATAATTTTACTGAGTCAGTGTATATGGAAAAGGCAATTTCACTTATGAGCACCCATGAGCCTATTGTGTTAGACGTCACCTGGGATGTGTAAAAGTAGGTAGTGCAACAGGCTCCAGGAGACTGATCAGTAATGAACTGAGAGGTAAAATTTACAACCACTTTAGTCCTGTATTGATGATCCTTAAGATGGCTAGGTTTGTAAGCATTAGTGGGGGATCGACATTGTTCAATTCTGCTTAATGGTTAAGTAGGAAAGGGGTGGGGAAGAGTTCTTTGTGGCATGCATAAGTAACATAATTTGATCCACTTGAGAGAATGCTCTATAGTAGAATGCATAACAACCTATTTGAAGAGGTTTTAGTTTGTTGAGATTTGACAGCAGGTGAATGGGAAGAAGAACTATAGTTGTTCTGATGAAGGCGATGACAGCTTCTTTCAGACATTGTTGGACTCTCGAAAGAAATGTGTGTGTGTAAGGAGATACAACAGTGGAGTATGGCCGCGTGGTTTGCGGACTGGTGAGGTTCCGAAGGAAGCATACTAGTTTAACTGGGGTTTTGGTAGGAAAGCGGGTACAGAAGAACAGGAAGTATTTATGAGTTTGGTTCCAGTGCCTAAGATACGAGTAAAATGTGCTTATAATGAGCATCTTTTCAGAGGAAAAGTTAGAGACCACATCAGTAGTTTACACAGTAGCCTTGTCAATGAGTGATAAGGAGCTTCTAGGGATTCAGTGCAGGAAACGTATTTGTGTGGAAAGTGATTATGTCCTGGGTGTGAGATGATTTAGCAGTGGCAAGAGAGATTTTGATGTCAAGCTTGTAAAGGTCAAGGTACTGTGTTTTTTTTAGATTAGTCCTACCTATAGAAATATGTCCACATATGTGTTTTAAGGGCGCCATAAAGTGTGTGAGTTATCCTATGGTGGTGCTATGATGTTAGCTTAGCACTGGGGTTCATTCATTTTTCCTTTAGTATGGTATTAGGTATTTGCACTTTCATTGCATTGATTAGTTGAATGTTAATTGTGTAAATTGTTTCAACATTTATTACATCAGGTTAATATTTATTGTGTACAGTATGAATGTATTCCATTGTTGGCTACACCCTTATTACATAGATTATCTGAATGCTTAATGCATCGGTGCTCAAGTGTTTATTATATGATGTTTGAACACCTATTCCATAGATCAATGATTTATATTTGTAATCTATTGTTTCTGTTTCTGTTGTACAGATGAATGACCATTGCATTGATAACTTGAACGTTTACTATGTGTGAAGATTTCAAATATTTTATATTTTGCATGTTTACTTTGAAATTTTCCTATAATTGTATTGTTTTTCAAGGAAGGTGACTCCTATTGGACAATCGCCTCAGAGCCGATCCGGTTCTGGCCTTAGTGCAGGTCATGGGCCGCATGTTCGAAATGGCTTCCCTGCCAAATCCAGGGACATTAGACGATCCACTTCACGAGAGCGCTCTACATCTCGAGAGAGAGAAGGTCACTGGTCTGCTGCATCTCGAGAGGGACGCAGCGGGAGTCAGTCCAGGATCCCACGATTGACCCCTTCACCTTCAGGTAAACATTTGAGAGGTTCACTGTACTGCTAAGGTTTTTTCTTACAGATATTCACAGAGACATTTGCACCCAGAATCAGTGTGTGTTGTGCACCTTTGTTGTGGGTATGGGAAATTTTGTGTAATAGACCTTGTTGGTACATGCACAGTGGGTGTAATCTAAAATCCGAAGTAGCTAGACTGTGTCATGTTTATTAGCTATGTTGTATATTTGAGATGGAAAAAATAAAACTTGTGCATCGGAAGGTTTTACTGAAATCGGAAAAGCATCTTAATAAACAAACATGCAAGTACTGTGTTTGGCTTGCTGGCTTATCTGTCCATCTGTCTTTGGGATGGAATCTTTGAGCAATGGTTTTAACTTTATGAAAATAAATTGGTGTATGTTAAGAAGACTGCCTGTGTTCCTGGCACTGTGTGTAAGTCACTCAGCGACCTTGCCACTGTGGCTTCAACAATTGCATGTCTGCCCGCTTCTTGGGTGGAGGAAGGTTTGTTGACTGCGTGTGTTCCTATATAGGAGGAAAAGGTGGATGTAAGCAAGGATGTAGTTTTGGGTGTGTTTGTTTGTATGTTTATGTATATATATATCTGTCACATCTTTGTACTATTTTTGGTTGTCAGTAACCCATCTGAAAGGGACTCTGTCTGCTCTCCTTACTCGGGTACCCTCAGATTTCACCTTGCTGACACACCTTGCGGTTCCCTCCCATTACTGCTCATGTCTTGCTAAGTGGGGTGTGGTGTGGCTGTAAGGAGTAGACACTTGAATGGGACAGCTGATATATTAGATAGTATGTGAAAGATTGGCCATCCCTCCTCATGCTGTTAGTCACCCTTTGAACCTTCTACACCCAATGTTATGATGAGTAACCATCCTTATGAGAATCACTGCTTGTGTCAGTTGTCTCTCTCTGGGCAGTTATTCATCGCATAGTGCTATATGAAATGATATCTGCATCCGGTCCCTACAACTTCCGAATGGTACATACCTGTCTACTACCTATATGCTGCCTTGTGACAGGTGCCCATGCTGCTATATCCTAGCAGGCAGTCTGGGGTGTTCTAGTGCGAACACTTTGGTTTAAGGTATCTGACATCTATTTGCATTTTTTGAATGGCCCTATCACAGTCCATCCCATTTTGTTTGTTGGGTATCCATAGCAGGACGTGTGAAATGCAAATAACCAATTGAAGCTTATCTTCTTAGTCTATCCTGTTGTGAAATGCCTTCTTGTAATGAACTAAGCACACATTCTTGTACTAACATTCTTGCATTGATTACATGGGTTGGTTACAAATGCCCATGTTCTGAAAAATGTTACTCCCTTTCTCCACTGGGACTCCCATGAACATCCAGAGCTGTTATTGCATGTTCTTTAGTGTGATGTCTTGTTGAAAGTTTGTGTTTGTAGCATGGGTGGCTAGATACACATGCTCTGCATACTCCTGCTATCTAGTGTTTGGCTAACACTATTGCAAGTTGTTCTCCTTCGAGGAAGCTTTTGACAAGATTGCTCCTCCCTTAGTCCAGAACGTGCAGGGGAACCAACTGCATGTTAGATTTTTTTTTTCTTCCTCCAACATCTGGTTTGGACGTACACTAAGATGACTCCGAGACCGTTGTGTATTTTCAAACGTTTTTTGAGACCACACGGTTCAATTTTAACATGGCGATTAGAAAGAGCAGTCCGCTGTCTGATAACTACATGTTGGTGTACTCTGCTGGACACCTTTGGAAGACTGCTGACTATGATTCAATGCCCTGCAAACCGGGAATCTTCCCCTGCACTTTGGGGATCTCAAGGCCTTCCTCCACGACTGGCACTGGAGAATGCAGACCACAAGAGGGCGATGAAACAGAAACCCTTCCATCATTGCATGAAAGGCAACTCAAAATATCTGTGGTCGGATCAACATGATGTCTGCAATCTTTGCCTCTGACCCGATCCCAACAACGCCTTTTGCGAGTTTTGCCTCACCTTCTGCTCCAAGAAGACCTTGAGGTACTGGAGAGAGGGGTACTGGGTGCACTGCTAACTGCACCAGCATCCGTCCTCTGAAATTTTGAACATATTCGTCGAAGAGGATCCCTCCGGTGCCAAAGAAGACAATGGCACTGGTCTGACTGGAGTTCTGGTGGCCCAGCCAACACTCAGCCCAGAGACGATATCCTCGAGAAAGTCACAGAGACAGAAGAGGATTTTAAACCAGCACAGAAGACCACTGTTCATCAAAACCAAGAAGGCTCTTAAGTTCCACGCCTCCCTGAGAGCCATGTGACCAAACCGAGGTTGCACCGGAAGTCCCACGCTGATGTACAGCACCATTCCACAAGAGTCTGCCTTCGAGCCCTGAGCATGGACAAATGAAACTGCCAGCTCCAGGGCCTCTACCACCTGCAGGCTCATGTCAGCACCAAGTGAAGGCTTTAGGCACTTGGTGGCCTTGAAAGTTAGGCCTGCTTTTGCAGGGCCTCCAAAACATTTCTGAGGTGGACCAGGTGATCCTCCCAGGTGGAGCTAAAGACAGCTATATCATCTAGATATGCTGCACTATAGGCTTCCAGACCTGTTAGGACTTTGTTCACCAACCTCTGAAATGTGGCAGGTGCATTCTTCAGACCAAAGGGCATCACAATAAATTGGTAATGCCCACTAGGGGTTGAGAATGCTGTTTTTGGCTTGGCATCCTCAGCTAGTCTGATTTGCCAGTAGCCAACAGTCAAGTCAAATGCACTCAGAAACTTGGCTGAGGCCAAAGTATCTATAAGTTCATCTGCCCTTGGAATAGGATGGGCATCAGTCTATGTGACTGCATTGAGGCCTCTATAGTCCACACAAAACCTCATCTCTCTTTTTCCACCCTTGGTGTGAGGTTTTGGCACAAGGACTACTGGACTAGCCCAGGGGCTATGTGAAGGCTCAATGACCCCCAATTCCAGCATCTTTTGGACCTCTGTCCTGATGCAATCCCTGACAGGTGGAGAGGTGTGGTGCAGCTGACTTCGGAGCACAGGGTTCACGGTTCGATCCCCGGCTCCGGCGGCAGCTCAGCTCAGCACCATGTGACTCTGGGCAATAGCTCACTTAATTTCCACTACGGCCCCCAGCGCCTTGAGACCCGTAAGGGTGAGTAGCTGCGCTATATAAAAACAGACTTACATGGTCAGGCTGTCTGTATATTTTACTATTTACATGCAGGCTGTCACCTGTTTCCGCTTCATGGGTACACCAGGTGGTTTGACTGGGTGTCAGGGAGAACATGTGTCTGTACTGATTGAGGACTTGCCTACAATCAGCTTGCTGTTGGTCAGTTAGGCTGCCTGTCAAGGCTACTCCATCCACTGACCCATCATCAGGGTTCTGAGAGAGGAGATCAGGGAGAGGGTCACTCTCTTCCTCCTGTCCCTCATCAGTTAACATGAGCAAGCCCATGTCAGCCCTGTCCACAAAAGGTTTCAGGCTGGTCACATGAAGTACCCTATGGGGACTTCTTGGAGTGCCTAGGTCCACCAAGTAGGTGACCTCACCTTTTTGTTCAAGGATAGTATGGGGGCCACTCCACTTGTCTTGTAGAGCAGCTGGGGCCCCAGGCTCCAACACCAACACTTTCTGGCCTGGCTGGTAAATAGTCAAGACTGCCTTTTGGTCAGCCAAGCTTTTTGAAGTTCTTGGCTGGCCTCCAGGTTTTTGCTGGCTTGTGCTGGCCTTCTTCATGTGCTCAGCCACGCGTGAACACAGGCCAAGGACATAGTCCACAATGTCCTGTTTAGGAGGTTTGAGAGGTTGTTCCCAGCCTTCCTTCACTACACACAATGGACCCCTAACTGGATGTCCAAACAGAAGTTCAAATGGGCTGCAGCCAACCCCCTTCTGAGGAACCTCTGTAGGCAAGGAGAAGGCAGGGTAGTAAGACATCCCATTTTCGCCTAAGCTTTTCTGGAAGTCCCATGATCATACCCTTGAGGGTCTTGTTGAACCTTTCAGCAAGCCCATTGCTTGTTGAACCTTTCAACAAGCCCATTGCACTGTGGATGGTAGGGTGTGGTAAACTTGTAGTTTACTCCACACTCTTTCCACATGGCAGTGATAGAACTAGACATTAAGTTGGTACCTCTGTCTGTTAAGACCTCCTTAGGGAAGCCCACTCTGGCTCTGGAAAAGATTCCCAGGAAGGCCCTAGCCACTACAGGGACTGTAGTGGTTCTCAGGGGAATAGCTTCTGGGTACCTAGTAGCATGGTCCACCACCACAAGGATGTAACTGTGCCCAGATGCATTTGGAGGGTTCAAGGGACCAACAATGTTAATCCCTACCCTTTGAAAGCGGACCCCAACCACTGGAAGTGGAATTGAGGGGGCCTTTGTGGTGCCACTTGACTTACCACTGGCTTGGCAAAGTGGCACAGGAGCGACAAAACTCCTTTGTGTCTTCAGATATATGGGGCCAGTGAAGGTGAGGGACAAGCCTGTCCCAAGTCTTGCTTTGCCCTAAGTGTCCTGCAAGAGGAATATCATGTGCCAGGGAGAGGAGGAAACCTCTGAGGTATTATCAACCTCCTTGTGGCACCAGGCTTCGGGTCTCTACCTTCACAGTTCAGAAGCCCATCTTCCCAATAGATCCTATGGGACCCACGGATATTCCCAGCTTCCTCAGCAGCAGCTTGCTGTCTGAGGGATTCAAGAGAGGGGCAGGTCTGCTGCTCCAAACTCATGTCTACCATGGAAGGGCCCCCTGCCCCCAATAACTCTGCCTGGTCAGGCCCAAGTTCCTCTGGGACAGTACCTTCACAGGGGCTGAGATCATCTCCCTCAGGAGCCTGATCATCACTGGCAGTTTGTGAGGAGGATAAAGCCTGACCCTTCCTACTCCTTCTCTTGGGAAGCACCTGGTGCATTTTTCCAGGATCCAGTGCTTTGTCAGTGCTGAGCTGTTTGGCCTGAGCCCTGGTGACAGCAAACACACTGGCAGAGATGCCCATCATCTCTGCATGAGTCCTGAACTCTGCCTCAGCTCAGGCTGAAGTTTCTAGATCATTGCCCAACAGACAATCTACAGGTAGGTCTAGAGATGCCACAACCCTCGTAGGTCCAGTTACCCCTCCCCAGCTGAGGTACAACTGCCAAGGAATGATCAGTCCTGACATTGCTAGTGTTGGGACTTGGTACATTTGTCCAAGTATGATCTGATCAGGGGACACGTTTCTCTGTCACCATAGTGACACTGGCCCCTATGTCTCTGTAAGCCATTGCTTCTTTCCCATTAATCAAATGCTGTTGTTTGTATTTGCCCAAGTTAGTGGGACTTACCAGTAAGGTGGCACGGTCTATGCCAACATCACAGACTAGAAAAGCCTGAGCTGGAGTTCTGACTAAGTCAGAACCCATCTAAGTACCCTAGGTTAACCCCACTAATCCCTTGGTTGCTGTACTACCACTTGTACTTGTGCTAGGGGTAGCAGGTGCCTTAGGGGCAGTGGTAGTTGGAGTTTCCTTGGCCTTTGGACAATCAGCATCCCTTGTCCAATGGGTCTTTACCTTACAAATGTAGCACCAAGGTTTCTTTTTACCTTTCTTGAAACTTTGGGACTCACCTTCAGATGCAGGTTTTGGGGCCCTTATGAAGATTTTTTTTATCTTTACCCTTGTCCCCACCCTTATTCTGGGATTTAGAAGAATCTTACTCCTTTTGGTCACCTCCATTACCATGGATTTTCTGCTTAACCCTGGTGCGGACCCATTTGTCTGCCTTTTTCCCCAATTCTTGGGGTGAGGTCAGATCAGAGTCCACCAGGTACTGGTGCAAAAGTTGGTTCTGACAGTTATTAAGGATGTGCTCCCTCATGATCAAATTGTACAATCCTTCATAGTCCTGTACCTTGCTTCCATGAAGCCAGCCTTCCAGAGCCTTAATAGCACGGTCTACAAAATATACCCAGTCCTGGGTGCGTGCCTTCTGGGTGTCTCTGAACTTAATCCTATGCTGCTCAGTGGTTAAGCCAAACCCATCTATGAGAGCACTCTTCAGTACTGAGTAATTGCCAGCATCCTCTTCTCTAACAGTGAGGAGCTTATCGCTACCTTTGTTAGCAAAGGAGAGCCACAGGATAGCTGCCCACTGCTCGTGAGGGACCCTCTGAACTTTGCAGGCCCTCTCCAAAGCAGTGATCCATTGATATCATCCCCCTCCTGGTAATGAGGAACTATCCTGCTCAGGTTCCTATTGTCAAAAGAGGTTTCTCTGATTCTAAGGACACTGTTGCTGCCACCATGAGACTCTAGTCACAGTTTTTTCCCAGTCTTCTGTACTTCCAGGGACTCTTTGTCAAGGGCCAACTGATCTCTCCTGAGCTTAAGTCTGACTTTCTCAAGTTTGAGCAATTGGTATTCCCTGTCAAAAGAGCTGTCCCTCTTACTAGATATGGAGGTCCCTATGGAAGTACCTCTGAAGCATTGGAATCTCTAGAGGAGGATCCAGACCTCCTTGTTCTACTCTGTACCCTCCCAGGAGGAACAAAGGGTATATCCTCTATGCCATCTGCACTATTCCTTGAGGGGTCAGAGTTTGACTGGTTGGAATCATTTGCGTCCTCCTGCCCATACTCAGAATTGAGATCATCAGGGAGATCCCCTGGTGCTCCCTCTCCATGACTGTTCCCACCCACATTATCCTGTTCTTCTGCCCCTACAGGATGAGAGCAGCTTAATGTAGGGATTGCCACCTGTCTTTATCTTTCTAAGACTACACATGGTCCTTAGCTCCTGGAACTTTAGACCACTGTACTTAGCAGACTGGGGTACACTAGTATCCCCAACTAAAGACATGGTTCTAGGTTTAGTGAGGTGTTGCACCTACCTACCCTAGTGGAAACTAAACTCTCTGAGGTTGGAGAAAAGGTTGTGCTAGACCCTTAACTACCCAACCCTAAGTTCAGTAGAACTTACTTATGTATTATATGTGCCTAATATTAGTGATGGTTTTTCAATTAATCCACACAAAGATTATCTGGTAAAACAATGCAGGCTTGAATCCCACCGCTGCCACCAATGTGAGAAGCTGGCTTGGTATATGGTGAACACTTATGTAAGTGGGCACCCTGCACCAATCCAGACGACCCTTGTGGTGATTTTAGCGGTCTTAGACAACCTTAGAAAGCTCTCTAAGTGGTAGCTGTGGAGAGCAGCCTTTAGGCTTAGTCCAGAAGGAGTGTAAAGCAGCTTGTTTTACCAAAGCATAATCTTATTGATATAGATTAAGTGAAAAAGAACCACACAGTGTATTTATAAAATATGTATTTATTATAAGACACTCACTAACACGTTCAGATATCTCCTAGCCGGAGATATACACAATACTTTTCAATAGAAACAGGTAAGTAGCATGAATACACAGTGGTCGCCATGGGGAGACCAAACCATATACTAAAATAGTGGTATGCGAACCACGACTCAAGTCGAGACTATACCCAGAAAACGTAGAAGTGCCGGCGACCCAAGGAACCTCCCGAGGTAAGAAACCAGGAACCCCACGGAGGCCGTGTGCAGAGTGTGAACACGACCGTGGGCTCAATACCAGTCAATTGGTAAGTCGTTGTTGCAATTTTAAAGAAGGACCCCTCCCAGTGGACCCTGAAGAAACCCAGTGGAAGTCAGAAGGTTGGAGAGCCACCCCACCCGTGGATACCCTAGGAACCAGGAAACCTACCCCAGGGAAGCCGGGTGCATAGATGTGAAGTGGCGTCGGAAACCGCTGTCGAACTCAATGGAGGACTTCAGGAAGATGCCGCTGCTGGAGAAGGTGAAAGTGTCCGGTGGAACCCAAAGGTGGATTCAAGATGAGAAGTATCTGCAAGCAGAGGGGACAGAGTCTGTCACTTGGGAGTAACCCGGAGGCCCGGAAGACGAATGCCCACCGAAGTCGAGTGTTGCAGGAGAGCTGACGATGACCTTGGAGCTGCAGCTGTGCGGACCAGGCGACGCTGTGGAAGACCAGGAGGCGTTCACGAGCTGTCCCAAGTCGGATGTCGAGAGTTGAGGAGTCGGTGTCCGTCGGGAGCACCAACAAGCAACTGCAAAAAACGTGGAAAGCGAAGAAGGTGCTGTGTCCGGACCTGCAAGGTCCAGGTGACTCACCACAAGCAGGGGAGTCAGAGCAGGTCCCCGCTGAAATCAAAGAAGACCCTCAAGAGGACCCACAGGCCAGAGGCACTGGAGTCGCGAGAGGATCTCGAGAAGCTCACCAAAGATGCAGGCCCACAATGCACGTGATGTGGTGAGGACAAAGATCTTGGTCACAGGAGGTGATTGAGGTTGTGGTTACTTGGAGCCAAAAGATCTTGGAGGAAGGAAGCCAGCAAGCCTTTGCAACAGCAAGTCGATGCAGTGCACAGGGGTTCGGTTCCTGCGGCTCAGACGAGGGATACTGGCCTCAAACTTGGTGAAAGGACAGGGCAGGCCTCGAGGGATGTGAAGAACCACCACCTTTGTTGCTGAGCCTTTTGGAGTCCATGGGAGCCCAGGATCAGCAGACTGGTCAGCTTAGTTGCGGTGCCTGCAGATGCAGGGAAGTGACTCCTTCATTTCAAGGGGATAAGTCACCCCTATAGCAGGCCTTTGCAATCCTGAAGGCAGGGTGCTTGGTTCTAAGTGTGAGGGTGCCCCTGCATGAGCAGGACACCCCTACAGCCTACGAAATCCATTCTCCTGGGTTGTAAGTGAAGCAGCCATATACTATATAGAGGGGCACCGCATAATTACGCGATTACCATCTTGAAAACGGCTGCAACGAATCCTATCATGTTTGGTATCATACCCCCACACCGTAAACAGTGTGGGAGGTATGATTCCAAGCACTGGAAGAGCCCTCCTTTAGGCTGTCAGTGTTACCGGTACCGGCCTTCTAGACCCAGACAGCACAAAATGGTTGCTGCAGACCAGAGACACGATTCTGCCCTCCTGCTGCTGAGCCAAGCTCGAGCAGGGGAAGGCAGAACAGTAGGCATCCTGTCACAGTGAGGTGTGACCACCTCCCAGACAGGATTTAGTGTATTGGGACCGGGTGGGTGCACTTGCCAGTGCCACTAAGTCTGCATGAGGGGCACATTTGGTGTCCCTGTGCATAGTCCAGTTCAAACCAGTCCTGGGAGCCGTTGGTTCCCACTCTGGCGCGAAACTGGACAAAGGACATGGGAGTAACCTCCTCCCTGTCCAGACCCTCCCCTGGGAGGGTCCCCTGAATCGTCCCAATCCTTTCCTAAGGGTACTTAAGGGCTTACCTGTGGGTGGGTCGCTAGATTCGTCGTGGGACAAGATTCAGATCAGACACTACTTCTTCATCTACCGTCTGGGCACTCTGGACTTCGCTGGACTTTGTTTGGGCTCAACTTCATTCCCCTTCCAGTCTGCTGCATCGTCTGTGCCTGTGCACCATACAAGAACCTTCCAAGGCCTGTGGGCATCAAAGACACCTGAAGGAATCTCCCTTGGAGTGAAGGAGTCACTCCCCTGCATTTGCAGGGACCGCAACTAAGTCGACCGGTCTGCTGATCCTGCGCTCCTCCGGACTCCGTAAGGTTCTGCAACACAGGTGGTGGTTCTCCACAGCTCCCGAGGCCAGCCCTCCCCTGCCCTCTCAAGTTTGAGGCCAGTATCCCTCGTGGGGGTTGCAATAACCGAACCCCTGTGCACTGCGTCAAATTGCAGTTGCAAAGGCTTGTTGGCTTCCTTCCAAGAAGATCTTCGGGCTCCAAGTAGCCCCAACCTCGAGCATCTCCAGTGACCAGAATCTTCAGCCGCACCGCATTGTGTGCATCGTGGCCTGCATCTTTTGGTGAGCTGCTTGAGGTCCTCTCGCGACTCCAGTGCCTTTGGCCTGATGGGTCCATTTGAGGGTCACCGTTGTTTCTTTTGAGTTCCCCTGATTGCTCGGGGCCTGCTCTGTGTCCCCTGCTTGTGGTGAGTCCCCTTGACCTTGCTGGTCCCGACACTGCACCTTCTTCGATTTCTGCGTGGGTTGCATTTGCCAATGCTTGTTGGTGCTCCCACCGGACACCGATCCCGCAACACTCGACATCCGATGTGGGACAGCTTGTGCACGGCTCCTGGTCTTCCTCAGTGTCGCCTGGTCCTCCTCAGCGTCGCCTGGTCCTCACAGCTGCAGAGTCAAGGTCATCGTCATCTCTCCTGTAACACCAGACATCGGAGGGCATTCATCTTCCAAGTCTCCTGGTCACTCCTGAGTGACAGAGACTCTGTCCCCTCAGCTTGCAGGTCCCTCTCAACTAGAATCCACCTTCGGATTCCACCGGACACTTTCTCCTTCTTCAGCAGCGGCTCTTTCCTGAAGTCCTCCATTGGGTTCGACGGCGGTTTCCGACACCACTTCACACCTATGCACCCAGCTTCCCTGGTGTAGGTAACATGGGTACTAGGGTATCCACGGGTGGGCTGGCTCTACAACCTTCTGTCTTCCACGGGGTTTCTACATGGTCCACTGGGAAGGGTCCTTAATCTTTAAAATCCCAACCCCGACTTACCCGTAGAGTTGTACGGAGCATGCAGTCGTGTTCCCACACTGCACACGCTCTCCGTAGGGTTCCTATCATTCACCTTGGGTTGTTCCATGGGTCCCCAGCACTTCTACGTCCTCTTGACATTGTTTTGACCCGAGTCGTGGTTCTTATACCACTTTCTTAGTATATGGTTTGGTCCCCCCCCCTGTATTCTGTGCTATTTACTGTGTTTCTTTGCAAAGTATTGTGTGCATTGTGCATATCTCCGGCCAGGAGATATTTGTATGTGTTAGAGCAGGGGTCTCTAACATTTTCTGTGGTGAGAGCTACTTCTGATCAGTGAAAATCGTAGAGAGCTACTAAAGGCCAAGCAACTCGCGCAATTTTCAGAGACACCTTCCACGCCCTGCTTCATTGTCTTTAACCCTAATTTGTTTGTGGCCCATACTGTGGTTTGAAGAAAATACATAGAGTTCCATCGAAACACTGAGTGTCTTTGGATTTGTGTTGTCACCATGCTTCAAGAACGTTCAATTAATAGCTGTCACTGAAATAATCATTGTAATGCAGCTCAATTAACAAACATACAATGAAAATCAATATTACCTTCAATGTGGAGACGTGTGAAGTCCTCAAATACTGTGTAATCTGGAAGCCTGGGAGGTCAGTTCTGAAGAAGTCATTATAGTAGTGAAGAAGTCACAGTGCGTAGCAGTCATCCAGTGCAAAGATTTGCTGAATCACCAATACAGATGGATTAAAAGAAGTATTACTCGTCAATTGCAGCTGTGACAAGATGGCTGTGCTTTTCAATGTCCAGATTAGCTGAACTTCAGCTTTGTTTTATGCAGCTATTTGGACTGGAGCACGAAAGAAAGTACTGAATTTGCCCTTCTCTGCATTCCTTGAAAGGTTAAGTTTCGGCTTTAAGGTTGTTATGGCACCAATCATGTTGACAATTATATTCTCATTGCTCCCTTTACTGTTTTTGGGTATCAGTAAACCAGGCCTGCAGTACACATTGCTTACTTCTTGTTCAAGTAATAAAGAACGTTGAAAGATTCTTCTCTATAGCGCTCTTTTTTTCTTGTCAATAAACCAGACTTGCAGTAAATCCTGCATTGTTCTTATGTGCAACTAATAAAACAAATTGTAAAGATACTGAAGAGTCTTCTCTCCAAATACTTTTTTCTTTGTATCTGAAACCCAGGTCTGCAGTTCACATTGCTTTATTTTTTTTCAACTAAAAAAAGACTTTGAAAAATGCTAAAGACTCTTCTTTATAGCTATCTTTTTTCTTGAACTCAATAAACCAGGCCTCCAGTAAACACTGCATTGTTCTGATCTTGTGCAGCAAATTAAAATTTGAAAAGGTGCTGAAGATTCTTCTCTCCAGCTACTTTTTCTTGCTGTTAGGAAAGCAGGCCTGCAGTACACATTCTTTTGTTTCTGTATAACTAATAAAAAACATGCTGAAGATTCTTCTCTGCAGCAACTTTTTTCTTGGTGTCAGTAAAAAAACAGATACCTGGATTTTGGATTTCACCAATAAAGTGTAACTGTATTCATTGGAAATGCATACAAATTACAAACCATTTCAGTGAGAGACTTGACACTGCCTGGTGTCCACCAATCCCCTGTAATCTGGGGTATAACCTGAGAGGGAAACTCTAATGGAGTCATTCAAATGTTCATCAGTCAGACGTGTTTGAAACTTAGATTTAACAAATTTCATATCAGAGAACGCTGATTCACAAAGATAAGTAAAGCCAAACAGGGGAAAATGCTTCATTGCAGCTGTGTGGATGTTCTTATACTTTTCAGCATCCACAAGATTCCAGAAATTAATGTCTGATTGCCTTGCTTTCAATTCAATGTCATTTTGAAGTGTGACAATCTCCATTTCCATGGTGGCAGAGTCAAGGTGGAGAAGCACACTAATTTTCACAGAAATGTCACTAACTTCCACTTCCATGAAGGGCTTTGAAGTAAATATCACACAGGGCTCCAGTTGCTCAAAATCACTAAATCTGTCACAGAACTCTTGATTAAGCCTCATCGGGAGTCTACTGTGTTTTTTTATGTCCAGGAGCTTAGCCTCAGCTTTATTTTCTGAAAGGATTTGGAGCACAGAGGGAAAGTGCTGCATCTTTCTTTTCTGTACATTCTCTATGAAATGGTTAAGTTTTGATTTGAATGTTTGCACAGAACTAATCATGTTGGCGATTGTCTTGTTTTTTCCTTGTAATTCGCAGTTCAAGACATTTAATTTTTCGATCACATCTGTCAAAAATGCTAAATCGAGCAACCACTCAGTGTTTGATAACTCTGTGGTATCTTCATTTCTAGACTCCATAAAAGCTTTGACTTCTGGCTATAACGAAAGGAATCTACGCAGTATTTATCCCCTGCTAAGCCATCGGATCTGAGTATGCAGTAAAAGGTCACCATACTCAGCCGATAGTTCTTCAAGGAACAATTTGAAGGTTCAGTGTTGCTTGGTCTTAGCACGAATTGAATTAATAATTTTAACAACAGGATTCATTACGTGATCAAACTCAATTACCTTGGCACAAATTGCCTGTTGATGTATAATGCAATGGTATAATCAATAATGGAGGGAAATATGGATCTGCTTTGCAATTGGCAATGAAACCAGAATGACGCCCTATCATTGCGGGTGCACCATCAGTTGTTATTGCCACTAACTTTTTCAATGGGACATTTTGTTTCACAAAATAATTCTTCACCATATTGTGGCTGTCATCTCCTCTGGTTGTGGTTTTCAGAGGCAATAAAGTAAAAAATTCCTCTTTATCAGTGAAATATTCAAAATTATTCAAAAACCATTCTAACGAACATTGCCAACTGGGCGATACCGCTTGCATCAACGGATTCATCACACTGAATTGAAAAATATTTTCATGTCTTTAAATCCCGCTCTAGCTGCTCTATCATGTTGGCAGATAATGCAGATACCCTTCTTGACATACTGTTCGACCCTAACTGCACATCTGAAATGGCAGACATAATTTCAGGGCTATTTTTGAAGTCTTTGAATAAGGACTCGGCCATTAGAAGCATTGCTTCCTTCACCATGGCTCTATCTGAAAATGTTGCTTGGTGCTTGATCAAGTGATGAGTAACTATGAAAGATGCTTCAGTTGCCGCAGTGGCTTTCTTCGATGGCTTTGTAAAAAAAGATTGCTGTGTCTGCAATGCAGATTTCAGTTCCTTTACTTTTTGGGACCTCAGGCTGCTTCCTTTAGGGAACTTCCTCTCAAAATGCATGTGCATTGTTGAAAAATGCCTCTCAACATTGCCCTTTTTTCCCACTGCAACTTTTGCTCCACAGATTAAACATACACAGTTGTCTTTAATTTGTGTAAATAAAAATTCGTTCTCCCACTCTTGATGGAAGTAGTATGGCTTAATCCTTAGTTTTTTGGCGGGACCTGCCTCTTCATCCATGATTGTAGTTGTTTAGGCTATAAGCAACAGTAGAACGGTTGGTGAAGTCACCATCCAATCCCAACAGATGAGTACTGTGTGGACACCTTTAATGATGTTCTATTTCAGGCCATTTGTGATTAGCAGCCATGCTGGTGAATTAAACACCACCATTGGAAAGTGAGATAAATAACTCACATTTGTTATGTTTAATTATGAACACTGGATGACTGCTTTTCACAAATGACCCTGCATTTGTTTCACCATGACCTAAAAAGAGCCTAAAACCAGGAGTTGTGTGGAGTTTAGCCAAATTCTGTAAATATGAAGAGGACTACAATTTGCACCACACAAAATACCTAATTCACAAAGGTGAAAGTTTGGCAAATCATTTCTCTCGTCACTGGATGTCTTTTGTATTAGGTCAGGACAAGCTTTCAAACCTACTCTGGATAATGATATTCTATGACAGCTGCAGGTCTGATGACATAATCCTGTGACCTCTGATCTACTGCAATTGGGATCACCCATATTTCAAACCTATCAACCTCCTAGACTAGAATATTCAGTCTCCATTTCCTTGGTATCACCCTCTCAAACGCCTGCCTTCACCTGCATTTTTGAGTCAACAAGTTCACACATATACAAGTGAAAATTCTGAAAAATCATTCAAATAAGTACATGCTCTTCTTTTGCTGCGTAACATGAAAGCAACAGTTACAAGAAAAGATGTCATGGAGCTGTCCGAAAACCTAACTGAGTTTTAAACCAAATATTTCTTCATTGGGTGAGGTGTGACCTAGGGCTATGCCATAAATGCAAACTCCATATTGCACACGGCTGACTGAGGCAGGGAAACACTGATAATCCTGTTATACTTAGGACTGAAAATGCCTCAGTATCAGGATGACCAATTTTTCTTTGACTGTTCCTGTTCCGAAGAGCCAGGTCACTGTCCACTGCTGCTCTAAACTGCCCCGGTGCTCTACTCGTTTCTTAACTTCATCAGTACGCCACAGGCCACAACTCATCCTGTGAAGCACTGAAGGTGGCCACGCCATCGCTATGGAGAAGGAGGTACCCATTGGCTGAACCTGGGCTGAACTGTACAACCAAAACCAGAAAACAAGGGATCAATCCCGGTTCCTCTCTTTAACAAACTGAGTGATCCTGACCTTGTGGTACCCAGCTAAGGCTGCTATGCAGACTACTACAATCACCTGAAATACCAATGGGACCTATAGAGACTGAAAATCATAACATAATAAAGTGTATATCTGTCTCACACCTCATTCACCACACTGCTACGCACTGCGTCCCATAACATGATAACGATAACTGCACCTGGTGTTCATCAGGAAAGACAAGGAAACACTTCCTACATAGGATCACAAACCAAAGAAAACACTTTGAACCACCCGCCCTGCACATGCCATAGCTTGCTAACCATGTCGGTAAGTCCTTCACTGCAACACATTAGTATGCGCTATAAAAATGCTGTAACAGAAGGCTTCCCCTTTCTTCATTATCAAAAAAGTAAAGCAAAGGGAGAAAAGTTATGTTACAAATGAATACTTATGATTTTCTTTCATGTCTGGGCCTTTGCAGACTATTGGAACAACAAATGGCCATTATTTGGAAAGGTGGCAACCTTACTTTCATTATAAAGCACTTCACTCAGTTCTATAACACATGCTTTAACTCTGCAAAGTCCATTTTCAGAAAATGCATAGTTCTGCAACGTTCAGCAACAGTCTGTCTGCTAAGCCTTGCACTCGCTTTACAGTCCTCTTCTACTTCCAGTAATAATATAGTAGCATGAAACATATGGCAATGTCCCTCAGCACATACCTCAATAAACAGAAAGCTCCATACAGATCAATAACAGGTTCTAGCCAGGAACAACCGTTTGTAATCCATTAAAAAAGGAATACATTCATCTTGTCCAGCCTTATCACACTTCTGTTGAGTACGACTCACATACAAACAATACGAACACATGCAAAAACAGATAGTTGGATTATTTTTATATAAAGCATAACTTTTTGAAAATAAGCATGACAAATAAATAGCACACTGGTAGAATGCTTTATTCTCATGGTATTTCAAATAGGCTCTCATCTCCCGCCCAGACCATGGGGAAAGCTGTTATTTCTCAGACATTTCTGTGACTATGCATTAAGAGGGCTGCATTATAGCTCCTCTTTGCTTTAATTGAAATGTCATTATTGAAGCAGAAGGCCCCTTGTGTAACCTTACATATTATTGAAATAATAGAAATAAAGCTTACTTATACATTAACGACTCTAATATACAGATCAAATTTATTCAAACTCTTACACATCATGAAATACTGAAAACACTTCAAACAAGTGAGCATGAATTTGTTCCTTAAAGCAAATGTCAAATCTGATCACACCTCGTGAATGCACGCAACTTCAGAGGTCTATTGCAATCACCAGCCTGCTTTCCTCCTACATAGGCCATGAGTTTCTAAATGTAATTGAGTCCTTCATTTAACATTCTTTTAAGTAACACCTCAAGAATCAAGCTATATAAAGACAGAACATCAATGGGATCAAAGTGCATGGGTAAAATCACGTAAGGACTAATGAGCCTTGCTCAGAAAAATCCCACACAAGAAGAAATTGCATCATCTCAGACTCAGCCACTAAAATTGTAAACAGAAGCTGCCTGTATTAAACGCATAAGGGTATAGAAGTACTTAACAAATCAAATTGTTTGGCATTGCTGGGGTGCAGCAAAACACAGCTCTGTGTCACACAAGCTGAGCTGCCTTGGCACAAAGGAAGAGTGTGGGAGACAGAGAGACTGGGAGTGACAGGACAAAGAGGTGAAGGGCCTGTTTTGGGAGGATCGGGTCACTGCATGTAAAGCGCTTTGATTTCAACATCGGCTGCCACTGCGCTTTAAAATTGAAAGAAGATATAATAAAGCACAGTGGCAGCCGATGTTAAAATCACAGGGCCTTGCCTGCACTGAGCCGCTTTCACTGACTACAACACAAAGGCAAATTTAAAGCGTGCTGTAGTCGGTGAAAGCAGTTCAGTGCAGGCAAGAATCTTTGACTTTAACATTGCCTGTCACCGCGGTAGCTGCCCAGTGCCTGCAAGGACCTTGTATTTTAAGGTCAGCTGCCACTGTGCTTTGTTTCCGAAGTCGGATAGAAAGCACGGTGGCAGCCGATGTTAAAATCAAAGGGCCTTGCATGCACTGAGCTGCTTTCACTGACCACCACGCAAAGACAAATTTAAAGCGCGCTGTAGTAGTCAGTGAAAGCAGTTCAGTGCAGGCAAGAATCTTGTATTTTAACATTGCCTGCCACTGCAGTAGCTGCCCAGTGCCTGCAAGGACCTTGGATTTTAACATCGGCTGCCACTGTGCTTTGTTTCCGAAGTCAGATAGAAAGCACGGTGGCAGCCGATGTTAAAATCAAAGGGCCTTGCTTGCACTAAGCCACTTTCACTGACTTCCACACAGAGGAAAATTTAAAGCGTGTTGAAGTCAGTGAAAGCAGTTCAGGGCAGGCAAGGACTTTTGATTTTAACATTGCATCCACCGTGGTAGCAACTCAAGGCAGGCAAGGACCTTGGATTTTAAGGTCGGCTGACACCACACATCTGAAAGAGACACGTTAGTGACAGATTCCTTACCTTAGAATATCCCCAGGCGTCAGGCTGGATCCGGAAAGTTTTTGCGTAGCAGTACCCTTGCGCGTCGGTAGGCGGCGTCGTGCGGCTCCGCGTCCGTCGTCGGCGTCGTGATCGCCGGGATGACGTTGCGGGCAGTACTTAGACGCCGCCCCTGCGCGCTGACATCAGTTCTTCTTTTTCCGCGCCAGTAAGCGCAGATCCGGGAAGAGCAGTGCCCTAGTCAATTTTTGACTAAATTTTTGGTGAATTTTTCACTGTTTCTTTTCGAGTCTTCTCGACTCCTAGGTGTCGATAGGGATGCCCGGCTTCAAGCCATGCGACGTCTGTGGTCGAATGATGTCGATCACAGACCCGCATTTAGAGTGTCTCTACTGTCTCGGCCGAGACCACGACACGAAGTCGTGCCCTGACTGCCGGAAACTTCACCCGAAGGCTTTGCGAGAGCGGTCTCGAAAGCTACTCGAGGTCCGGCAGTCGGCTCCGCGCCGCACCAAGCCCCGGTCCCGTGAGAGGTCGAGGGGCCGGTCGCGGAGCCCCCGCCGGTCGCCGGAGTCCAAGTCTTCGCGCTCCTCGGGTAAGTCGAAGCACAAAAAGTCTAAGAAGCATCATCGCTCTAAGACTTCGCCTCGCCGGTCTCGCGACTCGGCTGAGGCCCCTGTCGGCACCGTCCCCGCGGCCCCGGACGTGCCTGTGGAGCCGCCGCCGCATTACCCGTCCTTTCTGAGTTCGGGGGCGACTCTGGCCGAAATACAGGAATTCCTGTCGGCCATGGCCCGCCTCTTCGGGCCTCAAGGTCCCTCCGGTGCGCCTTCGGGCCCCGTGGGCCCTGATGGGGTTGCCCGGCGTCGCCGACGACTCCGGTCCCGGCGTCGCCTGTCCCGCCAGCCTTGATCCCGGCCTCGGCTCCGGCCCCGATTCTGGCTCCGGTGGTACCGCAACCCCCATCGACGCCGGTTGACCTAACCACGCCTCCGCCGATGTCCCCGGTGCCGTTCCTGACGCCGTCCGGGGCTCCGGACGGCATCGTTCCCCGGTTATCTCCGGCTCCGGACATGGAGCCGGACCGACGTCGCTCGACGCCGGCTCCGGCGCCGATGAGACCTTGGGTCCCAAATGTCCCTCCTCCTCCATATTTTGAACCAGAGGAGGACCAGGAGAGCTGGGATGGGTCGGAAGACCCTCTCACACAACAGTGTGAATATGATCAGGACTGGGCTGAGGAACTTGGGGATGCCAGTGGTCTAGACACTTCCCCTGACACTGGCATGCTGTCGCCTCCCGTGGCTACGGAGGAGGGAGCTAATTTCGCAACGGTGTTGCGTAGAGCAGCTGGAGCCTTGCACCTCCAATTGCCTACTGTGGCTGTCAGGACTAATCTCCTGACGGAAGTGCTTCAGCCGGCAGCTTCCTCCACGGAGACTGTGCTGCCGTTTAATGATGCACTGACTGACGTTCTTTTGGGCGCCTGGTCCAAGCCCACCACAGGGGCTCCTGTGGATAGGAACGTGGCCCTACGCCATCGCCCTGCTCCGGGCGACCCCTTGTTTCTCTCCCAACATCCCACCCCCGAGAGCTTGGTTGTCCAAGCCTCTGCCTCCCAAACCGCCTTCCCTACCGCCCCTCCGGATAGGGAATCCAAACGCCTGGACCAATTTGGGAAGAAGGCTTTTTCTACCTCCAGTGCTGGCTTGCGGTCCGTCAACACCGCTTGCCTTTTGGGCCGATATACCCACTCCCTGTGGGATTCTGTGGCGACTGTTTTGCCACAGTGTTCTGAGGAGGTCCAGACACTGCTTACCCGCGCCATTGCGGAAGGTAGAGATGCGGCTAAATACACCATACGTTGTGGCCTTGATACCGCCGACTCGCTGGGCAGATCGCTTGCAATGACGGTGGCGCTGCGTCGCCACGCCTGGCTGAGAACAACTGGTTTCTCGGGTGATGTCCAGAATACACTCATGGACATGCCCTTTGATGGAGTCGGTCTTTTTGGTTCCAAAGCAGACCATGCGCTGGAGCGTTTTAAGGACTCACGGGCTACTGCCAAGTCCCTGGGCCTTTCTGTTGTGCGCCCTCCGCTAACCTCTGCTTTTCGCCCCTTTCGTGGCCACGGAAGGGGCGCCCAGTCACGTCAGCTGCCCAGCCACCGGCCCGCGCAGCAAGCGTCTTCGCGTGGCCGAGGACGTGGATACCGCCGTGGCGGTTCGGGCAACCAGCGTGCGGGTCAGGCCACCTCCTCCAACCCGTCCGCGGCCTCCAAGCCCTCCTAGTCCCTCCTTTCCGGTGCACAGCACGCCAGTAGGGGGCAGAGTCCGCCATCACCTTCACCACTGGCGTGCCATCACCTCGGACAGGTGGGTCTTGGACATTGTCTGAAGGGGCTACTCCCTCCCCTTCGAGACCACCCTCCAGCCATGCCACCTCAATTCCACCGCATGTCAGGGGATCACTTGATGCTTCTGCAGAAGGAAGTCACGGCCCTCTTGGCCAAGAGGGCCATCGAGCATGTTCCGACCCCAGAAGTAGGACGTGGTTGCTACTCCCACTACTTTCTGGTGCCCAAAAGGACAAGGAGGACATGCGTCCTATCTTGGACCTCCGGAACGTAAATCGCTTCCTCCGGAAGGAGAAGTTCAAGATGCTCACCCTAGCTCAGGTCTTGACTGCCCTCGACCCTGGAGACTGGTTGGTAGCGTTGGACTTGCAGGACGCTTATTTCCACATCCCCGTCCTGCCGGCCCACCGGCGTTACCTACGGTTCACGGTAGGCCTCGAGCATTTTCAGTTCACCGTGCTCCCCTTTGGCCTTACAAGTGCCCCTCGGGTGTTCACGAAAGTGATGGCGGTAGTCGCAGCTCATCTGCGCTGGGCAGGGGTTCCAGTCTTCCCCTACCTCGACGACTGGCTGCTGAAGGCGGGCTCGTCCCAGTCAGTCGTCTCCCACCTCCAGACTACGGCCGAACTCCTGCACTCGCTGGGGTTCTCCATCAATGTGCCAAAGTCGCATCTGATTCCTTCTCCACAGCTCCTTTTCATCGGAGCAGTTCTGGACACGACGCAGTTTCGGGCCTATCCTCCCGAACGGCGAGTCCGGGATATTCAGGCTATGATTCCCATCTTTCAGCCTTTATCCTGGGTTTCAGTACGGATGACCCTGAGGCTGCTGGGCGATCATGCCAGATGGCATATGCGGGCTCTGCAGTGGGACCTGAAGTTCCAGTGGGCGCAGCACCAGGGCAACCTGTCCGATCACGCCCAGATCTCGGAGGGGACTGCAAAACAGTTGCAGTGGTGGCTCTCGAACCGGCAATGGGTCATGGGCAGATCCCTCTCCCTTCCCCAACCAGAGCACACAGTTGTGACGGACGCGTCTCTTCTGGGATGGGGCGGTCACATGGGAGAGGCGGAGATCAGAGGCCTCTGGTCTCCGGCGGAGTCCCGGCTCCATATCAACCTTCTGGAGCTCCGGGTGATCCGACTTGCACTCAAGGCATTCCTTCCCTCTGTCAAAGGGAAGGTAGTGCAGGTGTTCACAGACAACACCACCGCCATGTGGTACTGCAACAAACAAGGCGGGGTGGGGTCGTGGACCCTCTGTCAGGAGGCTCTGCGCCTCTGGACATGGCTGGAACATCAGGGCATGTTCCTGATGGTTCAACACCTGGCAGGTTCCCTGAACGCCAGGGCGGACGAACTCAGCCGCAGGTGCATGATGGATCACGAATGGCGTCTTCACTCGGAAGTGGCGCAAGGACTCTTTCTGCAGTGGGGAGAGCCTTGGTTAGATCTATTCGCCACCGAAGAGAACGCGCAATGTCATCAGTTCTGCGCGTTGGAATTTCCAAGGCGGCACTCGCTCGGCGACGCTTTTCGTCGCGAGTGGAGTTGCGGTCTGTTGTACGCCTTTCCGCCTATACCACTTCTACCCAGAGTGTTGAAGAAGATTCGGCACGACCGGGCCCAAGTCATCCTTGTGGCTCCGGACTGGGCTCGAAGAGTTTGGTATCCCGAGCTACTCGGTATGAGCGTAGATCCCCCGATCCGTCTGCCTCTTCGGGAGGATCTTCTGTCGCAGCAGCAGGGGACGGTCCTCCACCCGAACCTGTCCAGCCTCCACCTGCTTGCGTGGAGATTGAGCGGCGGCAGTTGATTCCTTTCGACTTGCCTCCCGAAGTTTGTGATGTGATTCTGGCAGCCAGGCGTCCCTCCACTAAGGTGGTATACGCCTGCAGGTGGAACAAGTTTGTGGCATGGTGCACAGCAAAGGCTGTGAATCCCCTCTCTGCCCCTCTTTCTGAGGTTCTTCTGTTCCTTCTTTCTCTGGCCCAACAGGGTTCTGCCCTGGGTACCATCAAGGGCTATCTTTGTGCCATTTCGGCCTTCCTCAGGCTTCCTGATCAGCCCTCCCTTTTCAAGTCCCCTGTTGTTAACAGATTCCTATAAGGCGTCACACACCTCTTCCCTCCTGTTCCGTTTGTGATGCCTCAGTGGGACTTGAACTTGGTTCTTACCTTTCTCATGTGCGCTCCCTTTGAGCCTCTACATAACTGTCCTCTTCGTCTTCTGACTCTGAAGACAGCCTTTCTGGTGGCCATCACCTCCGCTCGGCGGGTGAGTGAGCTCCAGGCTCTATCATGCAAACCTCCCTTTCTGTCTGTCCATCCAGACAAGGTTGTTCTTAGGACGCGTCCGTCCTTCTTGCCAAAGGTGGTTACTGCCTTCCACATTGGGCAGACCATCACTTTGCCCACCTTCTTTCCGCCTCCGCATCCTTCCAGAGAGGAAGAGAAGCTCCACCGTCTGGATCCAAAACGTGCGCTTTCTTTTTATATCAATCGCACGCAACACTTCCGGGTGGATGACCAGCTCTTTGTTGGCTACGTGGGCGCCAAAAAAGGTCGGCCGGTGCACAAGAGAACCATCTCCCGCTGGGTAACCTTGTGTATCAAAGCCTGCTATTCTTTGGCTAAGAAGAAGCCTCCTGTTGGGCTGCGTGCCCATTCCACCAGGGCAACGGCTGCTACCACGGCTTTAGGCCGCGGTGTTCCGCTGCAGGATATCTGTCAGGCAGCTACGTGGGCCTCGCTGCACACATTTACAAAGCATTACTGCCTTGACAGTCTGGTCCGGAGGGACGGCTTCTTTGGCCGTTCTGTCCTCCGGGACTTCCTTGTCTGATCTTTGTTCGCAGACCCACCACCGGGGTTGGTATTGCTGGGGTATCTATTCTAAGGTAAGGAATCTGTCACTAACGTGTCTCTTTCAGATGCACAAGTTACTAACTTGTGTAACGATATATCTGTAAGAGACAGTAGTTAGTGACAGATTCCTCACCGCCCACCCATCCTCCTCGTTCTGCGAACTGATTTCTAGGGTTAAGGACATCCCTTTCAGGGCCCTAGTATTTTTCAGACACCTATGTCAGCTTCTTGCATGGCTCTGCGTTCCTGGCGCGGAAAGTCGTGTACAGAACTGACGTCAGCGCGCAGGGGCGGCGTCTAAGTACTGCCGCGACGTCATCCCGGCGATCACGACGCCGACGACGGACGCGGAGCCGCACGACGCCGCCTACCGACGCGCAAGGGTACTGCTACTCAAAAACTTTCCGGATCCAGCCTGATGCCTGGGGATATTCTAAGGTATGGAATCTGTCACTAACTACTGTCTCTTACAGATATATCGTTACACAAGTTAGTAACTTGTGCTTTATTACCGAAGGCAGATGTAAAGCGCGGAGGCAGCTGATGTTAAAATCAAAGGGCCTTGCATGCACTGAGCAGCTTTCCCTGACTACAAGGCAAATTTACAGCGTGCTGTAGTTAGTGAAAGTGGATCAGTCAAGGCAAGGACTTTGGATTTTTACATCGGCTGCGACCGCGATAGCAGCTCAGTGCCTGCAAGGACCTTGGATTTTAATATCGGCTGCCACCGCACTTTGTTACTGAAGGCAGATGTAAAGCGCAGTGGCAGCTGATGTTAAAATCAAAGGCCTTACATACACTTAGCCGGTTTTACCAACTATGCTGCTATTAATCCAGGTGCACAGGCACACTTACCAGTCCTGCGCAGCTTCTCCGGAGGATGAGACTCCAACTACGAATTGCAGTGCCAGCCTGGAAATGGCAGGTGGCGCGTGACTTTAGGAAGAACGTCACCTTCTTTGGCCCGCCCCAGCTAAGCTCAGTTCAGCCAATCTGAGCAGCTGGTGTGGGTGAGGGCGGGCAAGGGCTGAGAGCCCTAATAGACAATAAAGGGATACAAAATAAATGCTAACAATGAAGTCTTTAAGTTAGAGAGCAGTCACGTGCTACTCCCAGAGGGTCGGCGAGCTACTGGTAGCTCGTAATCGACCTGTTGGAGACCCCTGTAGAGAGTATTGTATAATAAATACATATTTTTATATATACCTTGTGTGGTTCTTTTTCACTTAATCTATACTATAAGTTTGCATTCTGGTAAAACAAGCTGCTTTACACTCCTTCTGGACTAAGCCTGAAGGCTGCTCTCCACAGCTACCACTTAGAGAGCTTTCTTAGGTTGTCTAAGACCTCTTAAATCACCATAAGGGTTGTCTGGACTGGTTCAAGGTACCCACTTAACATTAATGGACATCATATACCAGGCCAGCTTCTCACACTTACTATAACCAATTTAGGGGAGAAAGCACAGAGACTGGGGTCCTAATTAGCAGGATTCCAGTCAGACTAGTCATAAACAGCATAGCACCAGGCAAAACGTGGGGCTAACCATAAAAGCAGATCCTACTTTCCTACAGTAGTTTTTCAGCCTGAAGAGTTTTCTGGATTCACATGCACCCACCTGCCTCCCCGGAGATAGGGATAATAGTAAACCGGCGAGGTGAGCGACACTTCAAGACAGAAGTTCCAAGCAGAACACAAAAGAAAAGAAGAAACAAGAATCCAAAGATGGCGACAGTGCATAGGAACTTTCGGGGCACTATCTAACATCACACAGGGGATGGACTTACCACCAAATGGTGGTCGAAAGCACACACACACACACGGAATAGATGCACAGCATGTGAATCCAGAAAACACTAGAGCTGCAAAACTACTCCTACTGGAAATTAACCATTTCACTACTTCCTCGGTCTTATTATACTCCCTATTGTGTGCTTTCTGACATCTCTACAGAGAATTCTAGCAATACACCTGCCCATGTCATAAGGTCTTCCACCACCTTTTCATCCAACAGAGTGGGATATATTGGAGTCAGGTAGATTGGGGTGAGGTAGATTGAATTGGGGTAGAGTGGTGTAGATTGGGGTGGAGAGGGGAAGATTGGGGGAGAGTGGAGGCAGTGAATTGAAGTAGATTGGAGTGGAGTTGATTGGGGTGTAGTGGGGTTAGATTGGGGTGTAGTGGGGTAGATTGGAGTAGGGTAAATTGGATTGGAGTAGGGTAAATTGGATTGGAGTGGGGTAGAATGGGGAGGGATAGAGTGGGGTTGGGTAGAGTGGAGGGGAGTTTGGTAGAGTGCAGTGGGATAGATTGGGTGGATTGGATTGTGGTAGTTTGGAGTGGATTGAAGTGGAGTGGGGTAGACCGGGGTAAATTGCAGTGAAGTGTGGAGTGGGGTAACTTTGAATGGAGTGTGGTAAATTGGACTGTTGTAGATTGGAGTGGAGTGGGTTGGATTGGGGTACAATGGAGTGGGGTGGATTGGGGAAGATTGAAGTGGGGTAGATTAGAGTGGATTTAAGTGGAGTGGGCTAGACTGAGGTAGATCTGAGTGGAGTGCGTAGATTGGGTTGGAGTGAGGTCGGTTGGAGTGAGGTTTAGTTGATTGGGTTAGATTGGAGTGGAGTGCGGTAGATTGGAGTTGAGTAGAGTGGGGTAGATTTGATCGTAGTGGAGTGAATTTGGGTTACAGTGGAGTGGTGTAGATTGGGTTAGTGTGGGGTAGTTTGTAGCAAAGTGGAGTGGGGTAGATTGGTGTACATTGGTATGTAAGGAAGTGGGATAGATTGGTTTCGAGTGGGGTAGAGTGGAGTGAGGTAAGTGGTGTGGAGTGAGTTGCGTAGAGTGGAGTTGAGTAGTGTGGTGTGTCACAGAGTGGCTTGCAGTTCAGGGGAATAGAGTGTAGTGGCTTGGCATAGAGTGGAAGGGCGTGGAGTGGCGTGGTGTGGTAGAGCACTGCCATTACAGACAACATATTTTCAATAGAAATGACTTACATTTTCACTGAAATACAGTTTTACTGCACACAATGTGTGCAAATGTCATCAACTAGTGTATTGATGTGTTTTGATCGTATTCAAATATTTGTTTCCACCAGACTTCAGAATTACAAAATAAATGTGCTTCATTTTGTACTAATTCTGATATATTCTGAAACATCAGCACAGTTGTTTTTTGCTGTTGTTGTGTGCTAGAAAATGAAATGTCCTCCACTCTCCCCTTACATGGGTGCTCAGCAGGATTGCCACATAAATTCTCTCACTTTGAAGTCAGAAAAATACAAATAAACACCAAGCACCCTGGAAGAGAGAGAGCCTGACATTTAACCTCTGTCTTTGAATGCAAAACAAATGTGACCAGATAAGAACAAGATTTAAAGGCTTGTTTATAGAAGGCAAGTTCATGGAAAAATACAGTAAACAAGGTGTTCGAGGCATGTGTGCTGTAGATACACATGCTGTGCATATGTCCGCCATCTAGTGTTGGGCTCGGATGATGACAAGTTGTTTTTGTTGCAAGAAGTTTTCTTCCAGTCACAAGGCTGCGTGACTCCTCCTCTTAGTAATACTGCGCATGGTCATCGACTCCATTGCAGAATGTTTTTTTCCGCCGACTGGTTCAGATGTAATCTCTCGCGCTCCGGTTTGAGACTATTTATGGCTCCCTTCGGGTAGCTAGTAGATTTCAGTCGACGGTTTAACCCCATTCTCGTTGTTATATTCGCATTCCAAGTGATCACCTTCTGCGTTGCGGGTCTTCGACTCGCCTTCTCGGCCTACGAGCCACGACCGACCAGGCCTCTTTCACTTCGGCGACTTTATTGGAGAATGACCTGCTAATGGAATGCACTCAGTTCCATTTCTGTCTGAACTGTTATTCCAAATATCCCCATACCGACCAACACTCCGTCTGTAATCTGTGCCTCTCGTCCGATCATCGAGAGGAAAGCTGTGAAGCTTGCACGTCATTTAATGAAGAAAACTCTTAAGTTCGATGTGCCAGATGCCAAGAGATGCAGTGGAAACAAGCGGAGGATGTACCGGATATTTTCGGTTGACAACACGAAGAAGCATCAGCAGCACAAGAGGAATCACTATCGATACACGATTCAGAATCAAACTTTGAACAAGACTCAGCCACCCTCCAGCTGGCACAAAAACATCGGACAGTGAGTACACTTACCCCTGATCCAAAGCCCAAAACATCGGCACCCAGCCGAAAAGACTGCTTACAACCCTACTGCAAAAAAGCCATAGCGCACTGAAAAACTGACTCAGAAGCCCTGCCCTCGAGCCCGGCTCCAAAAGTTCAGCCTACAGCAGGGGCCTCCACCTCTTCCAAGTCGGGGTCCATAACCCCTCGATCATCTGTTTCGACACCGAAAGAAAAGCATGGTACGTCAGAACCAAGCACAACGGCACCTAAACCAAAACATCCTCCGGCTCCGAAATTGTTCACTTTCAGATTGAGCTCTCCACCAGAACCGATACTAGATGTAGTGCAGGAAAGGCTCGATCCAAGGCAAAAAACTCTTCAAGTTCCGCCTGAAACAAAGAAAATAATTCTTCAGCCAGCAAAGCCTCGCTCTTTTATGAAACAGTTATCATTTCAAGAGGCTTTAGACGTTTCTGTACCATCTCCAAAGAAGAAAAAGAAGGATGATGCCACTAACCCTGTACACATCCCTATTTCACTTCCAACTAACCCACCAACACCACCCCCAGGATTCACTCCACTACCTCACTCACCACAACTATCTGAGGCAGGCGATTTATCCCCACACTCACCCATCATAGAGGATGATGAGGACATGCCATAAGACATACACCTTGGGGATGCTTGGGATGATTATGATATTGAGCCACAGGGAATACAGACCCCGTTCTTAATCCCACACTGCCATCACCTCCTGAGGATGCTTCTTCATATCAAGATTTAATAGCAAGGGCAGCAGCTTTCCATCAAGTACCTTTATATAAAGACACAATAGAGGAAGATTTCCTTTTTGAAACCCTATCTAATGCTCAAAGGGGGCACAAAATCTTGCACTCCTTAAAGGTATGATATGTCATGCAGAGGACATTTTTAAGGACCCAAGTCAAAAGTTCTTTATTCGGTAACTATTACAGTTAACCATAAAAGCACAGTCCATATTTTGAAATGGCTAAAAAAGATTTAAAATTCTGGTTACATAATATTAGCCGAATCACATCAAGATTGATTTACGCACCTTAAAAACATTCTTTAAGAAAGCAGTCACTGAGGCAATTATAAAAACATCATCCAGTTGTTGCAAGTTCAGATATGCAAGTTGACATTGTTTAAAACCGAATTTTTAAGCATCGGGATAATCCATCTCCTTCTTGGTATAGTATAAAATTTACAAAAAATAAAATATGTAACGTCGATTGCATTGAAACATCATCACAAGGGCAATTGCACAATACCCTAGACCAGTCATTTAGCGAAGGGAAGCTTAACAATCGATGTAAAATACTCAATCTAAAACGAGTCAGCAAAAATCTTTCATAATTACCGGAAGTTAAAACGAGATAAGACTGTATAGTTGGGGTCGCTAGAATCCTATAATGTGCATGCACCGTTGGTTTCTTTAATTCAGCTATGGTTCTAGTCTCTTCCAAATATTGCAAACACATAACTTTGAGTTCTTTCCTGGGCACATTTCGCAAAGTGTCTGGCTCTATATAGTATTCTAAGTGCCCTATTTTAAACACGAATGATTTAACATATTCCAGCCACTTTATGTTTCTAGCTCCAACGCAGGTCAAGGTATCCTTCAATATTAGCCGATTCAAGGCAGTCTCCTCAGCGGTCCATATTCTGTGCCACATGAGTACTGGCTGTATTTTGATGACATCCTCTAGATATGGGGTGCCTAATTCTCGGTGGCATATATAAGTTGAAGTACTGTCAGGAACAGCCAAAAGGGACCTCAGAAACATGTTCTCTGCACACTGCAGAGGGTTGACCCCTATAAAACCCCAAATTCCGGCTCCATAAGTAGCGATCGAAACGCATTTTGCCCTGTATATCTGTAGAATTTCTGCTGGGGCACGTCTGCCTAATTTTTTGCTAAAGTTTGAAAGGGCCATCAGTGATTTAATAAATAACAGCCTTCTGGCTTTAATTGCGGGGCACCATGTTCCAAAATGATCAAACAAGATCCCAAGATAAGAAAAAGTCTTGGTGCGATCTATGACTTTTGAGTCAATAAAAAGGGTCCTTGTCTTCTTTTTTAGACCTGCCCCGCAGTTCATGGTAAATGTTTTTGAACAGTTGACAACTAGTCCCAGGCTTGCCATAAAATTAGTAAAAACATCCACAACCCTTTGAAGACTCAGCGGTGTGCGGGCCATCAGGACTGCATCGTCCGCATACAGGAGTGCCGGTATGGGTCGATTGGCTGCCACTGGTAAATTCTTGCAACCCTTTACTAAAACTGCTTCTAAATTATTTATATAAAGTGAGAAGAGGAACGGGGCAAGGATACATCCTTGCCTAACTCCTCTTCTCACACCAAAGTGTTTAGTGCAATCGCCACCCTTCCCATAGCGAACCCGTGCCCTTGCCCCTGAATACAACTGTCTCAAAAATATAACTATTGAGACATCAACACCCAGCCCTTCTAAAATCACCCACAGCTTCTCGTGTATGACACAATCGAATGCCGCGGTTAGGTCGACAAAGGTTAAGTATAATCTTTCTCTTTTTGCTTTAGTATATTTTTCTAAAATAATGTGTAGGTTTAAACCCTGTTCGATTGTGCCCAAACCTTTGCGAAACCCATATTGCAGGTCGCTTAATATTGAGTGTTCCTCTGCCCAGGCTTGCAACCTGTTTAATAGAACTCGCCCTACAATCTTCACTGTAGAATCCAGCAATGAGATCGGGCGGTAACATGATTTGCCCTGTCCCCTTTTTTAAAAATGGGTACTATTATTGAGTCGTACCAGGTGGATAAAAAGCCCTGTGAACCGCATGCATTAAAAACCTGAGTTAAAAGTGGTCCCCAAAGTGCTAAGTTAGATTTAAAAATATCAACAAGAACCCCATCTGGTCCTTCCGCTTTCCCTCCCCGGCTTGCATTAATGGCTGAATTCACCTCACTTAATGTAAAATGCAACAGTTGATCTGAAGGGGTTATAAGTTTCGTACTGTCAGCCCTAGTCGCTAATATTTCCTGGTCGTCCAGTAAAGGGTTATTATATAGACTGGAATAATGTTTAATCCACTCTGGTTCAGTAATAGCAATCTCTATTGTGGCTTTGTCCTTATCCGCCAAAAAGGGAGCTTTAACTGCCTTCCAAAATGCAGAGGGGTCCCTGTTAACCGAGGCCTCTCGTAGAGCTTGCCAGGCTTCCTCTTTTAGGGCCATCTTCCTTGTTTTCTGTGCTCTCTTGTATTCACATCTAGCTTCACTAATATCAGCCCGATTTTTCTCCTTTGCATGGAGGGCATTTTTCAACTTAGAGTAGGCTTTTGTACAGCTTGTATCAAACCATCCCTTATTTTGTTTACTTTTTTTCGTTGTATTCACATAAAGTGTTTCTTTAATAAAATTTGAAATTACATAAATATTTTCTAAAATATCCTGGTGCGATGATCTATCATCTAAACACGTTAAAAACATATCTTTACAGTTTGTGACCATCTTACTAATAAGAGCGTCTTGGTCCACATTTTCCCATTTAAGTGCATACCCATTTTGTCTACTCAGTGATATATTTTCCACAAAATGATCTGAATTTCCTCTATTGACAACTGACTTATTATTTAACTTTAATTCAAAACTGATGGGAAAGTGGTCACTTAGAGCGATATCATGTGTGGTAAAATCTCTAAAATAAGCAGAAAATCTATATGATGCTAAAACAAAATCAATAGTGGAAAAAGTACCTCGTCCGTTAAAAGTAGGACAAAAGGGGATCGCAGGGACACATAAATCATTAACAAACCCAAAGTCAAATGTAAACATAATGTCATTCAACAGATCTCCAAAGGGTGTATGGGGAAAGTGGAGAATACCAGAACCTTTTTCATAGGATATCCCACAGACCCCATTGTTAACATACTGACATAGAGGTAAGCTAAAGTCCCCTCCCCAAATAACAGAAATCTCCTTTACTGTACCGGTTTGTAGATTATGTAGTTCACTACTCAATTTTCTCATCAATCCCTGAATCACCTCTGGAGGGGCATTGTTATAGAAATTCAATAATATTATTCCAAAGGTTTGATCTATGTGAAGGCTAATAATTTGATAATATTGGTTTGAAACATTAAAAACAATATTCCCTGTATTCAAATAATTTGAAATAAAAGTACAAAGGCCACCTTTCGCTCTTCCGTGTGGTGAGGAAACTGCTGGCGTGAAATAAGTTTTATAACCACTAATGTGTACGGGCTCTACCATCCAAGTTTCCTGCAAGCTAAAGATGTCAAACTTGTTCACAAAGTCAGACCATATTGTGTTGGACACCTTAGTTTTTAAACCTGCTACGTTCCAAAATAAAATATGGCACTTCTCCCTCAAACCTGTGTCTTGATTTCCGCCTCCTACCTCATCACACTTCATTGATGCTCTATCATGATAACTAGTGCGAGGAAGAGTGGGCTCAACCGGAGAGTTAGAGTCGATAACACAATCACTCTCCATAACTACTAGCATAGCATTATTTAGTGGGAGAGTGTTCTCGAGACTAATTGTCGGTTCAGTTATACACAAGGCGGGGGAAACTCTTGCTGAGGGAGGGGTTTCATGCTGTGGGGATACTCTCAACTCATGTCAATCCACTGAATCAAGGTTAACCAGGGCCTCATAACGATTATAAGTTGGGAGATTAAACCTGCTCTTGTGGTCATGAATTTGGGGTCCCATATCTCTTGGGGCAGCGTATGGTATAGGCTGGTAAACAAAACCTAATGGAACCACGTTAATACTTTGTCCCAGGGTACGTTGGAGACCAGCTCTGCTCAAAATCATTTCCACCAGCTGAGGTGTCTTAAAAGTCAATACCACGCAATCCCCCGACAAAGACTTTCTCCCCTTCCCAACCCAACTCACTCTTCTGACCATCTTGAACTCGTCAAAAAGTCTCTCCGTGAGGCCAGACCTAACACCAAGCCAATGCAGCGACTTATTCCTCATTGTCTCCCACGATTCTTCCCCCCTGATTTGTTGTTTAGGAACATTAGTTAATACCACCACATATGGTGTGGCCTCCGGTGGTAGATCCAAACGTGTTACTACTTTTTCTGCCTTGTTTGTTATACCTAGATTATTAGGGCCTTCAGTTACTAGATTATAAGTAAGCGTGTTGGAAACTATAGGGATATTATGAAGAGGTGCCACTGCACAATCCATAGTGGTTTGTTGCACCACGTTTTGTGCCGCGTTCGATAATTCCTCATGCCGCCCCAGTCTCCGATGAGTGATGTCGTACCCCCTTGTGGTAATTTGATGTTCCCGGCTCCCTACGTTATCGGGGCACACCTGACACGGAGGCTGCATTTTATCAAGCTTATTAACTAGGGCCTCTTCAATAAGACCAATTTTAAGTATTAACCCACTTAGATTTTCTCTAAGGAATTTATCCAATGAGTCCAATTTTGCTTTTATACTTATAACCTCGTTCTGAGTACTTAAATTTGTAGTTGGTTTTGATTTGGCCCCTTTCTTTCTCCCTACAGATGGTATATCCTTCTTATTGATCTTTTTCTTGCTTTATAGGTTGACTCACTAATCATTTTACAATTCTCTCCTGTAATATGAATAGAACTGTCCGGGTTTCTTGCTCGCTTGATTGGAGGTTGAATGTCCGACTCCTGTTCACTGCCTGAAATATTATCCTGCATATTAACTATACAACCATTAGGGCCTGGGGAGCTGCTAGATGTCACTGTATAAGGCTCAGACCCTTCCCTTAATAGTTGAGCACTTGGGGTGTCGCCCTCGCTACCTAAACATCCTGAGTGGCCCGGTTTAAGAGCCTCCTCTACTGTTATAATCTGGCGCTCAATTGCCCCCATAGCTCCTGTTAAGTAACTGAGCAAAGTGTGACGGGGATGCGCACCATCTTTTGAAGCTTTGTGTTCTGCATACTCGATGCCTTTCTCTTCCCCATCTATTCCACTAATAATTATCACACCCTTACCCTGATGATATCTCAAACAGTGTGAAAGATTTTAAGTCCTTTCAGTTGGCTCGCTTCCCATGAAACCCAGTCAAACCCGTGTAACAGCTACAACATATATGTTGTAAGTCCAAAAAGTACCTTTATTACAGACTATAGACCCTACTTATGAAGTGTGAATATGAGTGCTCTTGAACCCGCCGTACCTTTTCCTGTACGTGTTGGAGCCTTGGCCCAGTCCAGTCTCTGTCGGGCTAAGACGGGCCCGTCTTGGCCCGGTCTTGGCCCGGGCACATCACGCGCGCGCGCGTCCCGCGCCGCGGGACCGCAGGTGACTTTTAAACTCGTTGCAGCCCCTCCAGGGGCTGAGGCTAAAGTGCAAGTGCAGGGACCAGGTTAGGGGATAGCAGCAGGGTCAGTTCTCCCACAGACGCGATCTCCCGCGCCGCGGGACCGCAGGCGACTTTTAAACTCGTTGCAGCCCCTCCAGGGGCTGAGGCTAAAGTGCAAGTGCAGGGACCAGGTTAGGGGATAGCAGCAGGGTCAGTTCTCCCACAGACGCGATCCTACAGCAGGGGCCTCCACCTCTTCCAAGTCGGGGTCCATCACCCCTCGATCATCTGTTTCGACACCGAAAGAAAAGCATGGTACGTCAGAACCAAGCACAACGGCACCTAAACCAAAATATCTTCCGGCTCCGAAATTGTTCACTTTCAGATTGAGCTCTCCACCAGAACCGATACTAGATGTAGTGCAGGAAAGGCTCGATCCAAGGCAAAAAACTCTTCAAGTTCAGCCTGAAACAAAGAAAATAATTCTTCAGCCAGCAAAGCCTCGCTCTTTTAAGAAACAGTTATCATTTCAAGAGGCTTTAGACGTTTCTGTACCATCTCCAAAGAAGAAAAAGAAGGATGATGCCACTAACCCTGTACACATCCCTATTTCACTTCCAACTAACCCACCAACACCACCCCCAGGATTCACTCCACTACCTCACTCACCACAACTATCTGAGGCAGGCGATTTATCCCCACACTCACCCATCATAGAGGATGATGAGGACATGCCATAAGACATACACCTTGGGGATGCTTGGGATGATTATGATATTGAGCCACAGGGAATACAGACCCCGTTCTTAATCCCACACTGCCATCACCTCCTGAGGATGCTTCTTCATATCAAGATTTAATAGCAAGGGCAGCAGCTTTCCATCAAGTACCTTTATATAAAGACACAATAGAGGAAGATTTCCTTTTGAAACCCTATCTAATGCTCAAAGGGGGCACAAAATCTTGCACTCCTTAAAGGTATGATATGTCATGCAGAGGACATTTTTAAGGACCCTGTCAAAGCTAGAATTATAACGCCACGCATTGACAAAAAATATGAAACTGCACCCTCCGATTCCATATACATTAGAGGTCAGTTAACTCCTGACTCTCTAGTTGTATCCAATGTGAGGAAAAGAGCACATTCCCAAACAACAGGGTTGCTCCTCCCCCAGAGAAAGAATCCAAATTGATTGGTGCCTTTGGGAGACCTGTAGATGCCCAATCAGCGAATCATTGGCGTATGGCCAACAGCCAGGCTCTATTGGCTCGCTATAATAGAGCTTACTGGGACGAAATGGAGGGGCTCCTCCAACATCTCCCAGAAGAACACAGAAAAAGGGGGTAAACAATGGTCAATGAGGGAAAGCTCATTACAAATAATTCAATAAAATATGCAGCAGACACGACAGCTAGAGGTATAAATACCAGTCTGCTATTACATAGACATGCATGGCTCTGTGTCTCACGATTGAAACCTGAAGTGCAACAGGCCATTCTTAATCTCCCACTTGATAAGGAACATCTTTTCGGCCCTCAAGTGGGCACAGCCCTTGAGAAAATGAAAAAAGACACACAGGTCGCAAAATCAGTGGGGATTCTGCAAACAAGTTTTTATTGTGGTTCTTTTCGTAGACCCAACTATAAACAAGGTGCAAGATCTGCCTCCTCAGACAGCACAGGGTCAACATATAAAAATCAAGGACAAATCTCTACTGCTACAACCTTTTACAGGAGCGCATATAGAGGAAGCAATTTTAAAGGAAAAGGTCGGTGGAATAATATCTGTAACTCAAACACAACTGCCAAACAATTACTTCCTTGTGAGAAGGTGGGTTGGTATATGCTGTCCACTAGTTAAAGTGAACACCTTGTACCAGGCCACACGACCCTTATGATGTATGAGGTCAAAGATAACCTTTAGAAAGCTATCCTAGTGGTAGCTGTGGAGAGCAGCCTTCAGGCTTAATCTTGAAGGAATGTAAAGCAGCTTGTTTTACCAGAATATCACCTCCTGAATGACCAAATGAAAGGAGAACCACACAGTAGTTATATAAAAATATGTATTTATTAATATAACACTCTCTACTAATCTCTACACGAGATTAGAACATAAAGCACACAATACTGAATCAATAGAACATTCGTAAGTAGCAAAATACACAGCGGGCTCCAGGGGGAGACCGAACCATATACTAAAAAAATGGTATAACAATCACGACTTGACTAGACACAGTGCCTAGAGCACGTAGAATCGCTGGGACCCCAAGGAACCACCCAGAGGAGTGACACAGGGAGCCCACGGAGGACGAGTGCAGTGTGGGAACACCACCGCGTGTTCCGTGCAACTCTATGGGAAAGTCGCGGTTGTAAAATTACAAGTTAAGGACACTTCTACGAGGACTTCGAGCAAACCCTTTAGAACATAGGAGGTTCTAAGGCCAACCCACCAGTGAGTACCGAAGTACCCGTGTTACCTATCCCAGAGGAGCCGGGTGCATAGGGGTCAAGTGGTGTCGGAAACCTTCGTCGTTTTCAGTGGAGGAGTGCAAAGAAGTCCTGCTGCCAGGAGGGCGAAGAGTGTCCGGTGGAATCCAAGCCTGGATTCGGGATGAGAGGAACCTGAAAGCAGAGGGGACAGAGTCTGGGTCACTTCAGGTGACCAGGGGCTCAGTAGTCGAATGCCCACCGATGTCGGGTGCTTCAGGAGTGAAGAGGGGTTGCTTGACTCTGCAGCCACGGGGACAAAGAGACGTCGAAGACGACCAAGTTCCGGAGGTGAGCTGTCCCACGAAGGATGTCGAGTGCTGAGGGGTCGGTGTCCGGCTGGAGCACCAACAAGCCTTGGCAAATGCAACCCACGCGGTCAGAGGAAACAGGTTACGGTGTGGACCAGCAAGGTCCGGTGTGGACCAGCAAGGTCCAGCAAGGCCCTGACTCTCCAAGCAATGGAGAGTCCGGGCACGTCTGGAGCAACCAGGAAAGCCCAAGAACAAACTAGGTGACCCTCGCCAGGACCCACAGGCCAACGGACCAGGGATCGTGAGGAGACCTCAAGCAAGTTTGCAAAGTACCAGCCCACAGGTCACTCATGGAGTGGAGGCCGGAAATCTTTGGTGGAAATACTGCTCGGGGTCAGGACTACACGGAGTCCAATGCACAAGCTCAGGAATCGTCACTAAGCATATGCAACTGCAAATGTACGCGGTGCACAGGGGTTCGGGTTGCACGGTCCCCACGAGGGATACTGGTCTCAGAATCACTGAGAGGGCAGATCGACCTCAGGGACCTTCGGGAACCCACCTCCTGTGTTGCTGAAATCTTCGGAGTCCTCAGGAGCTCGGGAGAAGCAAACCGGTCAGATGCGTCTTTGGTGCCTGCTTTTGCAGGGGAGTAACTCCTTTACTCCAAGGGAGATTCTTCAGTCGTCCAGCGTCGTGCAGGCAGTCAAAGTACTTGGTTTCTTCTTAGCAGAATCTTGTCCAGGTAAAATCTAAAGTCCTGTAATCAGGTAACCCACTTTATACCCATGGGAAGGGGTTGGAAAGATTCTGTGGACCCTCCTAGGGGAGGGGCAGGACAGAGGGGTGGCTACACCCATGTCCTTTGTCCAGTTTCATGCTAGAGCAGGAGCCAATGGCTCCCAGAACTGGTTTGAGCTGGACTAAGCACAGGGACACCAAATGTGCCCCCAGTGCAGACTTTCTGGCACTCTGAGTGCACCCACCCAGCCCCAATACACTAAATCCTGTCTGTGTGGTGGTCACACCTCCCTGTGACAGGATGCCTATGGTCATGCCTTCCTCTGCTCGAGCTTGGCTCAGTAGCAGGAGAGCAGAATCGTGTCTGTGGCTGGCAGCGTCCATTTTGTGCTGACCAGGTCAAGAAAGCTGGTACCGGGTATACCGGTGACCCACAGATGTCCCTCTAGGAGGGTGGAATCATACCTCCCACACCAGTTACTGGTGTGGAGGTATGATTCCAAAGTGTTTGACACCAAACACGACATGTTTCTAAGCAGCCGTTTTAAAGTTAGCATTTACCCCGAGGTTATAATGCACTTAAACATATATGTCTGGCTGCATCACAGACAACCCCAGAGAATGGTCTCCGAAGGCTGCAGATGGGCTCTGCTCATGCAGGGACACCCTCTCACGTAAAACCCAGCACCCTGCCTTCAGGATTGATAAGGCCTGCCATAGGGGTGACTGATAGGTTTTTTAGTGTAGTGATTTAGATAGATATAGTGAACCTGTATCTTGAGTAAGTGGTGCAAGCAGCAGCTTACACAGTCTGCTGTAGCAGGCTTGTCGTGTCAATTTGAATGGTCTCTCAGGGGTGGCATAATACATGCTTCAGCCCCTGGTAGGCCTCTGGGGTACCTATGCCCTGGGTACATGGTGTACCATATACTAGGGACTGATAAGGGTACCCCAGTATCCAATCTGAAGTGTACCTAAAGTACATACATAGCAATTTAAGGGAGAAAGCAGATAGACTGGGGTCCTGGATAGCAGGATACCAGTCAGACTAGGCCAAAAACAGTGATACATCTGCAAAAAGTGGGGGTAACCATAAGAAGCAGATACTACTTTCCTACACAACCCCCCCCCCAAACATAAGGACATTAAACTAACCTTGACCAGTTGAGTCTTCATGTTCTAAGTGGAAATATCTGGAGAGTCCATCTGCATTGGCATGGTTACTCCCAGGTCTATGTTCCACTGTATAGTCCATCCCCTGTAGGGAAATGGACCACCTCAAAAGTTTGGGGTTTTCACCCTTCATTTGTTTTAGCCATAAGAGGGGCTTATGGTCGGTCTGAACAATGAAGTGAGTGCCAAACAAGTATGGCCTTAACTTCTTCAGAGCCCCAACCACAGCAAAGGCTTCCCTCTCAATAGCTGACCAACGTTTCTCTCTGGGGGTCAGCCTTCTGCTTATAAAAGCTACTGGCTGATCCTGACCCTCTTCATTCAGTTGTGATAACACAGCCCCTACCCCCAACTTAGATGCATCAGTTTGAACAATGTATTGTTTTGAATAGTCAGGACTTTGCAGAATGGGAGCAGTGCACATGGCCTGCTTCAGGTCATCAAATGCCTTTTGACAGCTAACTGTCCACTGAACTTTCTTAGGCATTCATTTGGAAGTTAAGTCATTCAAAGGGGTCACTATGGAGCCATATCCTTTGACAAACCTCCTGTAGTACCAGTCAGGCCTAAGAAAGCTCTGACCTGAGTCTGGGTAGTTGGAGCAACCCAATCCATGATTTATTTTTTTTAAAGGTTTTTATTAGTTTTCAAAGGAAAGGCAAACATTACACCATATGCGCAGCCCCATGGGCAATACAGAGACACAGGAGGAGGGCAATATACATTACAATTACAGCCATTAACAACCTGAGGCCCTCCCAGAGCCAGCTGCCGGTAAATGTTCCTAACCAGAACAGGCCCCCTTCTGGTCCTTTCCTCCCTCTCCTTTTAGTCAAATCAGCATATGGCTCTGCTCATCTCCGCACTTGTTATGGTCCAAGAACAAGGTCCAATAGAAGGCTCCCAACATCCCTCCCTCCCCCCCCAATTCCCAAACACCCCAATGAGTTCCCCCCCACCCCATCCACCCCCCAGGCATGCCGTTGGCCCATTAAAATATTCAATCTGTCTCCTAACACACTTGCATCGTACATCCGGGGTCCTGCCGCACAGCGCTCAACCTAAGGAGGTCCAATAGCCCTGAGGGAAATCTTTGTCCGGCCCTCTCCAATTCCGTCTCCTTCTAACCCCTTCAAGCATCAATCGCTTCCATCAGCTCGTTCGTCCTCCCTTCCACCTGGTACTCCCCCGTCATCTTCAACTGGGTGTTTGACCAGTTCCACTAGCGCCACCCACGCCCGGGCCATTTCTAGTGATTTCTCGCTCCCATTGCGCCTAGCTAGGCGTAACCTGCAGTTTCCTCGCTCTCTGCCCACTTCTCAAGTTCCCTGCGCCAGCGCATGAGGATAGGCCCCTCTGAGTCTTCCAATGGGTGGTAAGTTCTCGCTTTGCAAGGATCAGCCCCAGATCAATGAACTTGCTGGTTATTTTAGTCTTAGCAGTGTGGGGAAACCAGTGCAACAAGCAAACCCCTGGTGTCATGACTATCTCTCTGTCCGTCACGGCCGCCAGGGTAGTCGACACCCCTCGCCAGTAGTCCTCTAAGTGCGGGCAGTTCCAGAACATATGAAGAAACCCCGCCCCCTCCAGCATACAGCGGGGACACGCAGACGATGCCCCAAAATAGTCGTTGATCTTGCCGGGCGTTAAGTACGCCCTATGCAAGACGTAGAATTGGATCAGCTGGAAGCGCGCATTGCGGGAGCACTTCCATGCCCTCTCAACAACCTCCCCCCCAGGATTTCTCCTCAATGGACACTCCCAAGTCCGCCTCCCATTTAAGTCGCAACGCTGTCAGGGGTTGGCGCACGTCTTGTGTAATCCGCCGGTAGAGACAAGTCACTGCTTTAATTGTCCCCGCGGCCATTACTATGTATTGGCAAGCGAGAGATGTACTAGGCTCCTCCATACCCCCCCGCCAGAGCTTCCTGATCGCTGCTGTAAGGGCCGCATGAAATAAAAAGTCTCCTCTCGGGAGACCATGGCGTTCCATGAGATCATTAAAAGGGAGGAGGTTACCATCCTCGTAAAGGTCGCCGAGAGTGAGGACCCCCGCCTCCTCCCAGGACCGCAGCTTGCTCCAGTCGCCCCCATGGGGCAGCACCTCACACATCCCCAACGGGATCTCGGGCGCGTATGGGACCCGGACGCGTGACCTCCTCGCCAGCCGCGTCCAGCACCGTCGCACCGCCCTCAAATCTGGCGGCACTGCCCCATCTCTCAGCGGAACCCTCAGCAGAACGCATGACAACAGTCGCCAACTCGGAGCCAACCCATCCAAACCCTCCAGCTGCCTGATGTGACCCGCCACCCATTTCGTAAACCACTGGAGCTGCGCAGCATGGTAATAGGCCTCGAGGTCCGGCAACGCAAACCCCCCCTCCATTCTGGGCTGCTGCATAGTGACCAGGGCAACCCTCCTTCTCCCTGTCCCCCATAAGAACCCTGTAATCATGGTGTTGAGCTGCGCAAAGAATTTACTCGGTATCCATACAGGAGTGTCCCGAAGTAATAGAGGAACCTCGGCAGAGTGACCATCTTCACTAGGGCAACCCTGCCCGCTACTGATAGGGGAAGAGTTCCCCAGAAATCAAAACAGGTCTTGGCACTGCTCATCGCTCGTCCCACATTACCTTCCAGGAGATCCCCATAGTCATGGTAAATCCGGGCCCCCAGATAAGGCAAACAGCGGGTTTCCCACGGGTCCCCCCCTGCACTTTGCAGGTCAACCCAATCCATGATGGTTTGGATTTTGCTCTCCAATGGTTGAACCTGTCCTCCACCCACAAGGTGGCCTAGGTATACAACCTTACTCTGCCCTATCTGGCACTTGGTGGCCTTGATAGTGAGGCCTGCCTTTTGCAGGGCCTTCAAAACATTTCTCAGGTGGACCAGGTGATCCTCCCAGGTGGAGCTAAAGACAGCAATATCATCTAGATAAGCTGCACTATAGGCTTCCAATCCTGTGAGAACTTTATTCACCAGCCTTTGAAATGTGGCAGGTGCATTCTTCAAGCCAAGAGGCATCATTGCAAATTGCTAGTGCCCACTAGGGGTTGAAAATGCTGTTTTTGGTTTAGCTTCCTCAGCTAATCTGATTTGCCAGTAACCAGCTGTCAGGTCAAATGTACTTAAGAATTTGGCAGAGGCCAAAGTGTCAATAAGTTCATCTGACCTTGGAATTGGATGAGCATCAGTCCTAGTGACTGCATTGAGTCCCCTGTAGTCAACACAGAACCTCATCTCTCTCTTACCACCCTGGGTGTGAGGTTTTGGTACCAAGACTACTGGAATAGCCCAAGGGCTATCTGAGGGCTCAATCACTCCCAATTCCAACATCTTCTGGACTTCAGTCCTGATACAGTCCCTGACATGATCAGGTTGCCTGTAAATCTTATTTTTAACAGGCAGACTGTCACCTGTGTCCACCTCCTGTGTACACCAGGTAGTATGACTTGGAGTCAGTGAAAACATGTGTCTGTACTGATTGAGGACTTTCCTACAATCAGTCTGTTTCTGTTCAGTGAGGCTGCCTGCCAAGGCTACACCATCAACTGAACCATCATCAGGGTTCTGTGAGAGGAGATCAGGGAGTGGATATCACTCTTCCTCCTGTCCCTCATCTGTAGCCATGAGCAAGCCCATGTCTGCCCTGTCCACATATGGCTTGAGCCTGTTCACATGGAGCACCCTGTGGGGGCTCCTGGGAGTTCCAAGGTCCACCAGGTAGGTAACCTCTCCCTTCTGCTCAAGAATGGTATGGGGCCCACTCCACTTGTCTTGGAGAGCTGCTGGGGCCACAGGCTCCAACACCCATACCTTCTGTCCTGGCTGATACACAGTCAAAACAGCCTTTTGGTCATGCCAGGCTTTTTGTAATTCCTGGCTAGCCTCAAGGTTTTTGGATGCCTTCTTCATGTACTCAGCCATCCTGGAGCAGAGACCAAGTACATAGTCCACTATGTCCTGTTTAGGTGATTTGAGAGGTAACTCCCATTCCTCCTTAACCAAACATAAGGGACCCCTAACTGGATGTCCAAACAGAAGTTCAAAAGGGCTGTAAGCAACCCCCTTCTGAGGAACCTCTCTGTAGGCAAAGAGAAGGCAGGGCAAAAGGATGTCCCATCTGCGCCTAAGCTTTTCAATGAGACCTTTTATCAGGCCCTTGAGGGTTTTGTTGAATCTCTCAACTAACCCATTGCATTGTGGGTGATAGGGTGTGGTGAATTTGTAATTCACTCCACACTCCTTCCACATAGCAGTCAGGTAACCAGACATAAAGTTTGCATCTCTGTCTGTTACTACCTCCTTAGGGAAACCCACTCTGGAAAAGATTCCCAGGAGAGCTCTAGCCACAGCAGGAGCTGTGGTAGTCCTAAGGGGAATTGCCTCTGGATACCTAGTGGCATGGTCCACCACCACTAGTATGAATCTGTGCCCAGATGCAGTTGGAGGATCCAGGGGACCAACAATGTCAATCCCAACCCTCTCAAAGGGAACCCCCACCACAGGTAGTGGTTTCAGGGGGGCCTTTGTAGTACCACCTGCCTTACCACTAGCTTGGCAAGTGATACAGGAGAGACAAAACTCCTTTGTGTCTTCTGACATGTGAGGCCAGTGAAAGTGAGGGACAAGCCTGTCCCAGGTCTTACTTTGGCCTAAGTGTCCTGCTAATGGGATATCATGTGCCAGTGTTAATAGGAAGCCTCTAAACTTCAGAGGTATAACCAACCTCCTGGTAGCACCAGGCTTGGGGTCTCTATCCTCTGAATACAGAAGTCCATCATCCCAGTAGATCCTGTGGGACCCACTGGCACTCCCAGCAGCCTCAGCAGCAGCTTGCTGTCTGAGGGGTTCAAGAGAGGGGCAGCTCAGCTGCTCCTGGCTTAGATCTGCCCTGGAAGGGCCCCCTGTCCCCAAGTACTCAACCTGGTCAGGTTCAAGTTCCTCTGAGACAGTTCCTTCGCAGGGACTGAGATCATCTCCCTCAGGAGACTGATCCTCCCTCTGAGGCAGGGGGGAAGACACTGCCTTACCCCTACTGCTCCTTCTCTTGGAAGGCACCTGGTCCATTATTCCAGGATCCAGGGCCTGTTCAGTGGAAGACATTTTTGCCTGTGACCTAGTCATGGCAAACACATCTGCAGGGATGCCCAGCATTTCTGCATGTGTCCTGAGTTCCACTTCAGCCCAAGCTGAAGTTTCCAAATCATTGCCCAATAAGTATTCTATAGGGAGGTCTGAGCTAACCACAAGTTTCTTAGGGCCAGTTACCCCTCCCCAGGTGAAATTCACAACTGCCAAGGAATGGTCTGTCCTGACATTGCTTGCATTGGTCACTTGGTACATCTCACCAAGTATGATCTGTTCAGGGGCCACAAGATCTTTTGTCACCATTGTGACACTTGCACCTGTGTCCCTGTATGCCATGGCCTCCTTACCATTGATCAAAGGCTGTTGTCTGTACTTGCCCAGATTACTGGGACTGACAAATAAGGAGGCAATATCCATGCCTCCATCACAGACTAAAACAGCCTGAGTTGGAATTCTGACTAGGCCAGAATCCATCTCAGATCCCAAGGTTAACCCTACTATATCCTTGTTCTGTACACCACCACTTGGAACTGAGCTAGGGGGAACAGTTGCCTTAGGGGCAGTGGTGGCTGGAGTAGATTCCTTGGCCCTTGGACAATTGGCATCTTTTGTCCAATGTGTCTTCTCTCTACAGATATGACACCAAGGTTTCTTTTTGCCTTTTCCCTTGTTAGACTGTGACTCCCCCCCAGATGCAGGTTTTTGGGGCCCTTGTGAAGAATTCTGGTCTTTACCCTTCTCCCCACCCTTATCTGAGGTTTTAGGATCCTGCTTCTTTTGGTCACCACCTTGATTCTGAGTTTTCTGCTTCACCCTGGTTCTGACCCATTTGTCTGCCTTCTTTCCCAATTCTTGGGGAGAGGTCAGATCAGAATCAACCAAGTACTGATGCAACAACTGATTTTGGGTATTATTAAGGATCTGCTCCCTCATAATTAAATTGTACAATCCTTTAAAATCACACACCTTACTGCCAAGTAACCAGCCTTCCAGAGCCTTAGTAGCACAATCTACAAAGTGAACCCAGTCCTGAGTCTGTGTCTTCTGGGTGTCTCTGAACTTAATCCTGTACTGTTCAGTGGTTAAGCCAAACTCATCAATGAGAGCACTCTTCAGGACTGAATAATTGTCATCATCCTCTTCTCTAACAGTGAGTAGCTTATCTCTACCTTTGTCAGCAAAGGAGAGCCACAAGATAGCTGCCCACTGCTCCTGAGGGACCCTCGGTACCTTACAGGCCCTCTCTAGTGCAGTTATCCATTTGTGGATGTCATCCCCACTCTGATAGGGAGGGACTATCTTGTTCAGGTTCCTATGATCATGAGAATATTCTCTAGCTCTAGGGACACTGTTGCTGCCACCATGGGACTCTAGTCCCAATCTTCTTGTTGCTCTTTGGAGCTCTAGGAATTCCCTGTTTAGGGCCAATTGCTCTTTCTTGAGCCTGAGCTTGACTCTCTCAAGCTCCAGAAATTGGCACTGCTTATCATAAGAGGATTCCCTCTTGTTTGATATGGAAGTCCCTACAGAAGTTCCTGAGTGATTAGACTCCACAGAGGGAGTTCTGGATCTCCTAGGTAAACGCTGTACTCTTCCTGGTGGAGTAAAGAGAGGGATACCAAAGGGGATGATGGACGGAGCATTAGAGCAAATCAAACACTCACCCCCAGTCAACTGATCTGGGTTTAATCCATCATCATTCTTTAGCTCACTCCACCACCCCAGTTCAGACATGGCCATATGCAAATCAGTCTGATCCTGTGCCTCATGGGAACAGTCCAGCCCGAACTGCCAAGCCATGTCTTCCCTGGACCGGAAACAAGCATCCTGGGACCGGTTTCGAGTTCAAAACCCTCATCAGCCAGGCTATCTTGAATCCAGTGGCAAAGTGAGCAAGGGACCCACGTCTGGGCATACCCTGCCAACTTAGGGCGAACAAGCGATACCAAAGGGGATGATGGACGGAGCGTTAGAGCAAATCAAACACTCACCCCCAGTCAACTGATCTGGGTTTAATCCATCATCATTCTTTAGCTCACTCCACCACCCCAGTTCAGACATGGCCATATGCAAATCAGTCTGACCCTGTGCCTCATGGGAACAGTCCAGCCGAACTGCCAAGCCATGTCTTCCCTGGACCGGAAACAAGCATCCTGGGACCGGTCTCGGGTTCAAAACCCTCATCAGCCAGGCTATCTTGAATCCAGTGGCAAAGTGAGCAAGGGACTCACGTCTGGGCATACCCTGCCAACTTAGGGCGAACAAAGCGATACCAAAGGGGATGATGGACGGAGCGTTAGAGCAAATCAAACACTCACCCCCAGTCAACTGATCTGGGTTTAATCCATCATCATTCTTTAGCTCACTCCACCACCCCAGTTCAGACATGGCCATATGCAAATCAGTCTGACCCTGTGCCTCATGGGAACAGTCCAGCCCGAACTGCCAAGCCATGTCTTCCCTGGACCGGAAACAAGCATCCTGGGACCGCATCGGGTTCAAAACCCTCTCAGCCAGGCTATCTTGAATCCAGTGGCAAAGTGAGCAAGGGACCCACGTCTGGGCATACCCTGCCAACTTAGGGCGAACAAAGCGATACCAAAGGGGATGATGGACGGAGCGTTAGAGCAAATCAAACACTCACCCCCAGTCAACTGATCTGGGTTTAATCCATCATCATTCTTTAGCTCACTCCACCACCCCAGTTCAGACATGGCCATATGCAAATCAGTCTGACCCTGTGCCTCATGGGAACAGTCCAGCCCGAATTGCCAAGCCATGTCTTCCCTGGACCGGAAACAAGCATCCTGGGACCGGTTTCGGGTTCAAAACCCTCATCAGCCAGGCTATCTTGAATCCAGTGGCAAAGTGAGCAAGGTACCCAGATCGGTTGACTGGGGGTGAGTGCTTGCAATGTTCAACACTCCGTCCATCATCCCCTTTGGTTTTGCTATGTTCGCCTTAAGTTGGCAGGGTATGCCCAGACGAGGGTCCCTTGCTCACTTTGCCACTGGATTCAAGATAGCCTGGCTGATGACGGCTGTAAGCCAGAAACCGGTCCCAGGATGCTTGTTTCCGGTCCAGGGAAGACATGGCTTGGCAGTTCGGGCTGGACTGTTCCCATGAGGCACAGGGTCAGACTGATTTGCATATGGCCATGTCTGAACTGGGGTGGCGGAGTGAGCTAAAGAATGATGATGGATTAAACCCAGATCGGTTGACTGGGGGTGAGTGCTTGCAATGTTCAACACTCCGTCCATCATCCCCTTTGGTTTTGCTATGTTCGCCCTAAGTTGGCAGGGTATGCCCAGACGTGGGTCCCTTGCTCACTTTGCCACTGGATTCAAGATAGCCTGGCTGATGACGGCTGTAAGCCAGAAACCGGTCCCAGGATGCTTGTTTCCGGTCCAGGGAAGACATGGCTTGGCAGTTCGGGCTGGACTGTTCCCATGAGGCACAGGGTCAGACTGATTTGCATATGGCCATGTCTGAACTGGGGTGGCGGAGTGAGCTAAAGAATGATGATGGATTAAACCCAGATCGGTTGACTGGGGGTGAGTGCTTGCAATGTTCAACACTCCGTCCATCATCCCCTTTGGTTTTGCTATGTTCGCCCTAAGTTGGCAGGGTATGCCCAGACGTGGGTCCCTTGCTCACTTTGCCACTGGATTCAAGATAGCCTGGCTGATGACGGCTGTAAGCCAGAAACCGGTCCCAGGATGCTTGTTTCCGGTCCAGGGAAGACATGGCTTGGCAGTTCGGGCTGGACTGTTCCCATGAGGCACAGGGTCAGACTGATTTGCATATGGCCATGTCTGAACTGGGGTGGCGGAGTGAGCTAAAGAATGATGATGGATTAAACCCAGATCGGTTGACTGGGGGTGAGTGCTTGCAATGTTCAACACTCCGTCCATCATCCCCTTTGGTTTTGCTATGTTCGCCCTAAGTTGGCAGGGTATGCCCAGACGTGGGTCCCTTGCTCACTTTGCCACTGGATTCAAGATAGCCTGGCTGATGACGGCTGTAAGCCAGAAACCGGTCCCAGGATGCTTGTTTCCGGTCCAGGGAAGACATGGCTTGGCAGTTCGGGCTGGACTGTTCCCATGAGGCACAGGGTCAGACTGATTTGCATATGGCCATGTCTGAACTGGGGTGGTGGAGTGAGCTAAAGAATGATGATGGATTAAACCCAGATCGGTTGACTGGGGGTGAGTGCTTGCAATGTTCAACACTCCGTCCATCATCCCCTTTGGTTTTGCGGAGTAAAGAGAGGACCACTGGGGCCTTCTCCCCCACATAAAGGAAGTTATGTGTTGTCCAGGTTAGAATCATCTTGATTCTCCTGGTCAGGGTTTGATTCCAGGTCAAAGAAGGTTTCACTTCCTGGCCTTTCCTCATTCCCTGCCCCACCCACTCTGTCTACCTCATCAGACCCTGGGGTCTTCCTAAGGTCATCTAAGAGCAAAATCTCAATGAGACGTTGGGTGTTTGCTGTTCTCCCTGTCTTCAGCTTTCTTGATGCACACATGGCTCTCAATTCTGGAAATGAGAGGCCATTGTATCTAGTTGGCAGAGAGCCACTGGCTTCTTCTCTAGAAGACATACTAGTTTTGTGTGGTGTAGGCACCTACCTAACCTAGTGGAGACTAAACTCTCTTGAGTTGGAGAAAGGGTGTGCTACACCCTTGGCTTACCCAACTCCAAGTTCAGTAGAACTTACTTATTCTAATCTTGATGTATTATATGTGCCTAATATTTCAGTTAATCACTCATTGAGATTTATCTGGTAAACAATAGCAAGCTTGAATCCCAACCGCTGCACACCAATGTGAGAAGGTGGGTTGGTATATGCTGTCCACTAGTTAAAGTGGGCACCTTGTACCAGGCCACACGACCCTTATGATGTATGAGGTCAAAGATAACCTTTAGAAAGCTATCCTAGTGGTAGATGTGGCGAGCAGCCTTCAGGCTTAATCTTGAAGGAATGTAAAGCAGCTTGTTTTACCAGAATATCACCTCCTGAATGACCAAATGAAAGGAGAACCACACAGTAGTTATATAAAAATATGTATTTATTAATATAACACTCTCTACTAATCTCTACACGAGATTAGAACATAAAGCACACAATACTGAATCAATAGAACATTCGTAAGTAGCAAAATACACAGCGGGCTCCAGGGGGAGACCGAACCATATACTAAAAAAATGGTATAACAATCACGACTTAACTAGACACAGTGCCTAGAGCACGTAGAATCGCTGGGACCCCAAGGAACCACCCAGAGGAGTGACACAGGGAGCCCACGGAGGACGGGTGCAGTGTGGGAACACGACAGCGTGTTCCGTGCAACTCTATGGGAAAGTCGCAGTTGTAAAATTACAAGTTAAGGACACTTCTACGAGGACTTCGAGCAAACCCTTTGGAACATAGGAGGTTCTAAGGCCAACCCACCAGTGAGTATCGAGGTACCCGTGTTACCTATCCCAGAGGAGCCGGGTGCATAGGGGTCAAGTGGTGTGGGAAACCTTCGTCGATTTCAATGGAGGAGTGCAAAGAAGTCCTGCTTCCAGGAGGACGAAGAGTGTCCGGTGGAATCCAAGCCTGGATTCGGGATGAGAGGAACCTGAAAGCAGAGGGGACAGAGTCTGGGTCACTTCAGGTGACCAGGGGCTCAGTAGTCGAATGCCCACCGATGTCGGGTGCTTCAGGAGTGAAGAGGGGTTGCTTGACTCTGCAGCCACGGGGACCAGGAGACGTCGAAGACGACCAAGTTCCGGAGGTGAGCTGTCCCACGAAGGATGTCGAGTGCTGAGGGGTCGGTGTCCGGCTGGAGCCCCAACAAGCCTTGGCAAATGCAACCCACGTGGTCAGAGGAAACAGGTTACGATGTGGACCAGCAAGGTCCGGGGTGGACCAGCAAGGTCCAGCAAGGCCCTGACTCTCCAAGCAATGGAGAGTTAGGGCACGTCTGGAGCAACCAGGAAAGCCCAAGAAAAAACAAGGTGACCCTCGCCAGGACCCACAGGCCAACGGACCAGGGATCGCGAGGAGCCCTTAAGCAAGTTTGCAAAGTACCAGCCCACAGGTCACTCGTGGAGTGGAGGCCGGAAATCTTCGGTGCAAATACTGCTCGGGGTCAGGACTACACGGAGTCCAATGCACAAGCTCAGGAATCGTCACTAAGCATATGCAACTGCAAATGTACGCGGTGCACAGGGGTTCAGGTTGCACGGTCCCCACGAGGGATACTGGTCTCAGAATCGCTGAGAGGGCAGATCGACCTCAGGGACCTTCGGGAACCCACCTCCTGTGTTGCTGAAATCTTCGGAGTCCTCAGGAGCTCGGGAGAAGCAAACCGGTCAGATGCGTCTTTAGTGCTTGCTTTTGCAGGGGAGTAACTCCTTTACTCCAAGGGAGATTCTTCAGTCATCCAGCGTCGTGCAGACAGTCGAAGTACTTGGTTTCTTCTTAGCAGAATCTTGTCCAGGTAAAATCTAAAGTCCTGTAATCAGGTAACCCACTTTATACCCATGGGAAGGGGTTGGAAAGATTCTGTGGACCCTCCTAGGGGAGGGGCAGGACAGAGGGGTGGCTACACCCATGTCCTTTGTCCAGTTTCGTACCAGAGCAGGAGCCAATGGCTCCCAGAACTGGTTTGAGCTGGACTATGCACAGGGACACCAAATGTGCCCCAGTGCAGACTTTCTGGCACTCTCAGAGTGCACCCACCCAGCCCCAATACACTAAATCCTGTCTGGGAGGTGGTCACACCTCCCTGTGACAGGATGCCTATTGTCATGCCTTCCTCTGCTCGAGCTTGGCTCAGCAGCAGGAGAGCAGAATCGTGTCTGTGGCTGGCAGCGTCCATTTTGTGCTGCCCAGGTCGAGAAAGCTGGTACCGGGTATACCGGTGACCCACGGATGTCCCTCTAGGAGGGTGGAATCATACCTCCCACACCAGTTACTGGTGTGGAGGTATGATTCCAAGGTGTTTGACACCAAACACGACATGTTTCTAAGCCGCCGTTTTAAAGTTGGCATTTACCGCGAGGTTATAATGCACTTAAACATATATGTCTGGCTGCATCACAGACAACCCCAGAGAATGGTCTCCGAAGGCTGCAGAGGGGCTCTGCTCATGCAGGGACACCCTCTCACGTAAAACCCAGCATCCTGCCTTCAGGATTGATAAGGCCTACCATAGGGATGACTGATAGGTTTTTAAGTGTAGTGATTTAGATAGATATAGTGAACCTATATCTTGAGTAAGTGGTGCAAGCACCAGCTTACACAGTCTGCTGTAGCAGGCTTGTCGTGTCAATTTGAATGGTCTCTCAGGGGTGGCATAATACATGCTTCAGCCCCTGGTAGGCCTCTGGGGTACCTATGCCCTGGGTACATGGTGTACCATATACTAGGGACTGATAAGGGTACCCCAGTATCCAATCTGGAGTGTACCTAAAGTACATACATAGTAATTTAAGGGAGAAAGCAGATAGACTGGGGTCCTGGATAGCAGGATCCCAGTCAGACTAGGCCAAAAACAGTGATACATCAGCAAAAAGTGGGGGTAACCATAAGAAGCAGATACTACTTTCCTACATTCCTTACCATTGATAACCACATATTTGTCTCAGAGCATTTCCGTGTTATCACTTGTCTATTTAGAACAGTCTTGTGGGAGATGGGAGCGTTCCCTGCTATTTAGGTTTTGTGCTGATACAGTAAAATATTAACTGTGTTTTCCTTCTGGGTATCAAGCGAATCTTGCTGTTATCCCCTGCCCGTGCAATAATAAGTCAGGCCAAACCATGATACATTTTTTACTGTTTCGTAAATTTTATTAATTATATACAAGGACATTTTTGCTTCCACTTTTTAAAAGGAGATATCCCGACATTAGACAGAGTGGAGCAATGTTTTCATCAATTTTTCAACTGTCCGATAGTGAAACATGTTTACATGTAGGCTCGTTTTTAAGACATGCTGTGAGGGCACGTGACACTTTATTATTATAATGACTTGCTGCTATTTTCCTGTTTTTAATCTTTGTTTCTAATATTTAGTGTTATGTACAGATATGTTTTTATCTGATTTATATTAATGTGATAATGTACCTATGTGGATGTAATGATGATTGTTTTATATGCATGTACTTTTATGGAAGGGTGAACCTTCAGAATAAAGAAATTGAACTGAACTGAACTGTTTACCTTAACATTACCCCCGACCATTTAACAACTGTCTGGGGTCGTCTTTAAAACTGTCTTTCGACATGGAGATCAATCACAACAGATCAATGGGTGTTGGATAATATCTAACATGGTTACTGTCTGGAGCTCATTACAGCTCCTCCAAATATTCCACCTCGCTAACACAAATTGTCAATACAACATAAAAATCTCCTACAAAAGGAAATAGCTCTATTAATAATAGGAGCAATAGAACCGGTCCAAAAACAGTATAAAAAAACAGGGGCATAATCATTATAATTCTTCATTCCAAAAAAAGATGAAACATTACGACCCATTCTTGACCTCAGACCACTCACTCATTACATCCTATCGGAACACTTCCATATGGTCACACTTCAAGAACTCATTTTGTTATTACAAAAGGGCGACTTCATGACAGCCTTGGATTTAAAGGACGCTTACTTCCATATACCCAACCATCCAGCAAATATCTAAGATTTCTATTTCAAGGACACCATTATCAATTCAAGGTTCTTCCCTTTGGAATGACTACTGTGCCAAGGGTATTCACAAAATGTCTAGCAGTAGTGGCTGCACATCTCCGCAGACAAAACGCCCATGTATTTCCGTATCTAGACGATTGGCTGATAAAAGCAAACAGCCTCAATCTTTGGAAACTGCTTACACATACCCTAAATTTACTGCATCAATTGGGGTTCACCATCAACATACAAAAGTCGCATCTAAAACCTGCTACAATCCAACCATATCTAGGAGCCATGCTCAACACACAATTGGCATTGGTATATCCAAATGCAGGCAGAATAAACAGCATTGTAATATTAATCTAACAATTTTAAACTGGGACTCAAATCTCAGTCAAAATATTCATGCAACCTTTAGGCATGATGGCATCTTGTATTTCAATAGTTCTACATGCCAGACTACACATGAGATCTCTCCAAGAATGTCTCTCACGGCAATGGACACAGTCACAGGGTCAACCTCGGGATCTAGTGTTGGTAGACTGCCGCACGCATCACTCTCTGCAGTGGTAAAATCCACAGTACTTATCCAAATGACTGCCGTTTCAAGACCCATTTCCCCAAATAATTCTGACAGCGGATGTTTCCCTATGGGTTGGGGAGCTCATCTCCAAAATCTGACAATTCATGGAATATGGGACTCCAAACACAAGGGTCTCCATATCAGTTACCTAGAGCTGCAAGCTGTTCACCTAGCAGTGAAAGCATACCTCACCTACAACACAAAGTTGTCCAAATTCGAACAGACAATATGACAACTATGTATTACATACAAAAACAGGGGGGAGGCAATCTCTCCAATTATCACGTTTAGCACAGAAAATATGGAGTTTAGTAATGCATCACAACATTTATGTCCTGGCAAAACCTGTTCCAGGAACAAGTAATTAAGTTGCTGTCCTTCTAAGCAGGACACAGCATCAAGTCCACGAATAGGAACTCCACCCCAAAGCCCTCCTACCATACTTTAAAAAATGGGGGTTTCCACAAATAAATCTGTTTGCAGCCCTAGAAAGTGCAAAATTCCCAAACTTTGCAAGCAGGTACCCACACCACCAATCCAAGGGCAATGCTCTATGGATAAACAGGTCAGGGATATTTACATACACTTTTCCTCCTCTCCCACTACTTCCATTAGTGGTCAGAAAGCTCAGGCAAACATCCCTTACAATGAAACTCATAGCACCAACATGGACTTGCCAGCGATGATTCTTAACACTGTTGGAGCTCTTCCTAGTACCACACGAGAAGCTTCACCTCAACCCGGACCTTCCCACACAGAACAAAGGTACACTAAGACACCCCAATCCCAAGGAAATGAACCTTGCGATATAGCTCCTGAAGTCTTCGAATTTGGGTTCTTAAACTTACCACAACAATGTACGGATATTCTTATAGAAGCTCGCAAACCTACCATAAGACATTGTTATCCAGCTAAATGGAAAAGATTTGCTATATTCTGCAGCAACAAAAGGTTAAACTCCCTGAATGCACAAGTACATACAATATCTACTTATTGCATTTGCAAGCCACAGTGTTAGCTTATACTTCAATGCTATTGCAGCTTATTTGCAAAATAGACAGCACTTATCGTTATTTAAAATGCCTGTTATTACAGCTTTTATGGCAGGAGTTAAAAGTATCATACCTCCAAAGCTTCCACCTGCACCAGCATGGAACTTAAACATTGTACTAACAAGACTTATGGGGCCTCCATTTGAGTCGTTGCATTCTTGCCAATTGCAATACTTGTCTTGGAAGGTTGCCTTTTTAATAGCTATCACTTCACTTAGAAGAGGCAGTGAAATTCAGGCATTAACCTTAGAAGAGCCATTCTTCCAGCTTCATAAAGACAAGGTAGTGCTTAGAACAAACCCAAAATTTCTTCCAAAGGTAGTGTCTAATTTTCATATCAATCAGTCAATAGAATTACCTGTTTTCTTTCCACAACCTGACTCAGTTGCAGAAAGAGCTTTACATACTTTAGATGTTAAAAGAGCTTTAATATATTATATTGACAGGCCTAAAACAGTCAGAAAGGCTAAACAATAATTTATTGCTTTCACAGTTCCCCACGTGGGAAATGCAATTTCCAAATCTGGAATTTCTAGATGGATAGTGAAATGCATTTAAACTTGTTATGCTGAAGCTAAAAGGCTTCTACTTGTTCCTCCTAACGCTCACTCTACTCGCAAAATTGGAGTTTCTATGGCATATTTAGGGAACATTCCAATTGCTGATATTTGCAAAGCAGCAACATGGGCCACTCCACACACATTCACAAAACATTATTGTGTGGATGTATTTGCACGTCAACAAGCCAATGTTGGCCAAGCTGTACTAAAAACTCTTTTTCAAACAACTGCAACCTCCACTGGTTAACCACTGCCTAGGGAGAGGGACAGCTTTACAGTCTGTGCACAGCATGTGTTTCTACAGCATGCGTGCCTCGAACGGATTATGTTACTTACCCTGTAAGCATCTGTTCTTGGCATGTAGTGCTTTATATTCCTTCCTCCTCTCCAAAAAACCATGTGTAGGTTGCAGTTTACCTACTTTACTTCACATTACTCGCGTGGACATCACATTACTGATTCATACTACAACTCCATTCTCACCTATTCGTGGAAAAACAGTCTGCCAATGGAGTCGATGACCATGTGCAGCATTACCAAGAGGAGGAGTCACACAGCCTCGTGACTCAAAGAAAACTTCTTGGAACAAAAACAACTTGTAAATATATGAGCCCAATACTAGATGGCGGACTTGGGCACAGTGTGTGAATCTACAGCACTACATGCCAAGAACAGATAGTTACAGGGCAAGTAGCATAATCCTTTTGCAACGGGAGGGATAAACTCACGCTGGACAGCCTAAAGCAAATAAAGCCAGCAAATAGAAAGCCAGAAAATGTGAGTTACAAACCACAAAGCCAATGGTAAGCAATGGGCAGAATGTATTCCTAGGTCAACTTTCTGAATGTCCCCAAGATGTCTTTTGCAAACCAGACAACTGTACTGTCTGGTAGACTTCGTCCTAAAAATGACAGCATTACTTATCCATATAGCCACATCTCTAGAAAATGTGGAATAAGAGGATGAGTAGAGTGACCCTCTCCATTTTTCGACCAATCTGCATTGAGGTAGGCCTTTTAGAGAAATGCAAACTTAACCTGATGTCTGCTACAGATTGCTAGGGCACTGCACCTTTTTTGTGTAATTATTTAACCCATAGTCTATCCATGTAAGTAGGTTCACTGTTTTGACCGTGTTTAAGCCAGGTTTGGAAAAATCGCTTAAACCAGACTATGCAAAAGGAAATCATCACTAATGCCAAATATGTTAATACCCAATATGTTTTTTTTTTTAGGCAGAAACAGAACCCATTAACCTTTACCAACCCCATCCATCTAGGAAGTGAGGACAGTGGTGAAAAGAACCACTTCAACAAAGGCATTTGTCCCATAACTCCATAGCTACAGCCATCTGAATTATTGAGGGCTAAGTCAGCACGCTGCATTTCTCTAGCCAACCCTGAATTCTTGCTTCAAGCAAACACAAAACACAACAACATACAAATCCAAAATACAGCAAGAACAAACTAGTACAGCAGGTGGATAGAATGCTTCTCCAATGACCGCATCTAGGTAACAGGGGAGCCTTTGGTGCCTTTGGTACCCTTGGTACTAGTGTCCCCCCAGCATTGCCCTGCAAGGATCAAATGAAAGGTAGGAGGCAGTGGAGCTGGTGGGTTTCTAGTTATCCTGTCATCTAGTCATTATTTTCTCCTTGCCATAAGCAGATGAAATCGAATTACAGATTGAGAGACATTGATTGCTGGCTGTCAAATAATCTGGACTGAGAAACAGTAACTGATCCCAGAAAATTCAAGGTGTAATATCAAGTGTACCATTGTCTAGGACAGTCAGTCTGGTTCCAGGTCGGGAGTCGTTATCCTCAGGGTTGTTTTGTATGGGAGCATGGCAAGCATCTCAACTGCTGCCCGTGAATCCAGAGTTCCCTGATGTCCTGGCAGGTTGGGAGGGACATGCCCGTCCTAACCTGCCACCCTTTTGTGTACTGTCTTAGGAAACAAAAGGATGTGTGTTTTACAATCTGCAATCACCTTTAACTTAGTCTACCAGCCTAGGTCGCCTCTAAATGGGAACACAAGCAACCCAAGACCTTATTTTTTTGGGCCTCATCAGTGTCCTAGGGCTTGAATCCAAAGGCACAGTGGACTTTGGTCCTATGTCTGGGCATACCCATTGGACTTAGGATCCCTCCCTTAGAAAACCAAAAAAGTGATACAATTACATTTCTAACCAATTATTGCCTCATATTTTGGACTGCCCTCATACAACTGCTTCTGAAACTGATTCAATTAAATGGTTATGAAAGACTAATCTGTGTTCAGTTATGGTGAGCTTAAGCTTAATAAATGCTGGACTGCAAAGAATCAGAACTCGGGGACTTCGTTCAGCCAGAAATGCGGCAGGGCAGTAAAGGTTGAATAGCAGCCATGCTAAAGCAGTAGGCAAAATCTGCTCCTGGGTAATTAGTGGATAGAAATAGGCAACTGGCTTTTTAAGCCATCCGCTTATTTGAAGTTATACACATTGCTCAGGTATGTATACTTAATGCAGAATATTAAACAGAATCACTCTACTGCAAGAATTTCTAAATTTTTATAGCACTTGCTACCATGACTTTTCCATTGACTGCCTCATCCAATCTCGCCCATTCTCTCATCCAAGGGCTCATTCATCCATTGATCAATATGCTCACTAAGTCATCGATCTATTCCTATATATGTACTCATCCATCCACCTGAGCCCTCTCACAGACCCATTCATCCTTCTATGCTAATATTCACTCATTCGCCTATTCATCCATTAAGGAAGAGTTCGCCATTCATCCATCCTTACACTTTGTGACACATTCTTGTAATCAATCATTCACACATCTACAAAAACACCTTACACACACACAGCCGCCAATCAGTAAAGAACCTTTTTTACATAAAAAAAATGCCAGACCTATTGGATTTGTCATAGTTTTTAACATTTAATTATAGCTGTGTTTAATGGCGAAAGTGGTTGATAGCTCTTTGTTTTGGTCACATATTGTGAGTTGTTTAGCTGTTTGTTTTAGTGATTCGTTTTTTTGTGTATATTTAATGTGTTTTTCTTAATATGTTTTCACTTCCACGTCTTTAACACCTGTTTCTTAGTCTTGTCATTTCCCACATTTGACATTACCGCATCCTTTTTTATAATATCACTTTGGTGTCCTAGATGGGGAAAATACATTATTGATCAATGGCAGAAGGAAGTCAACATATGCTTATGGGGGACTACCACTAAAGGTCTACACCCTAGTTATCCCTACATCTACATTATAAACCACAACACAAAATCTGCACTAAACGTTCTATATTAGGTTCCGAATGTTTTTTGACTTTTGGATACTGGTTTAAGCCATAACTAACTTGGTGTATTTAAATGGCTTATGTGAAGGTTACTTAATAATTTCGATCCCCTTCTATTGAGAGCTCCTCTGTTAACTTAAATCTTTGTTCTGTCCCTTGTAGGAACTCGATTGCCAAGGTTTAACCCCACTGCATACATAAAAGACAAAGAGCGAAAGCAGAAAGAAAGTGAAAGCAAACAGTAAGTACCACATTATGTACCCCTTTAAGCCCTATTTCGAAGATCTAAGACTGAAACCTCTATGATGTGGTTCATGTTTAATCATGTTAGTGCTAAAGTGCTGACACACTTCAGACTTGGAGCTTTTATCCAAATTTTGTGATAATGTTTTTAAAATCTAATGCATTGCCTTGCTTGTACTGTATTAAGACACACTGTTTTCTTCTGCATTGTAGGATCTTCACTTACAGTCCTAAATTTGGAATATTCCCACACATGTGCCGAAACCCCTGAACACTTCTTTTTTAATATAATATAGTCAATCTGTAGTAGGAGGTAGGCACCTCAGGTACATTTAGTCTGATGACACCTCCATGAATAGCAAGACAGTCTAGCTTTTGCTGCATTTTTTTTTAAAGAACTTACTGTTAAACAGCTGTAAGACCGCATTGTGTCACCTAACTGAAAAAAACATGCAATGCCTGTAGGAAAATGCCCCTTTTCGCATGGTTACCCCCTACTTTTTGCCTGATGATGATGCTCTTTGACTAAGTGTGCCCTGGCTTCCTGCCAATACCCAGGGCCTATGTTCTTTCCCTAAAACTGTACTGTTGCACACCCTGTTGGCAACTCTCTGGCCACATGTAAGTCCCTTGTAAAAGGTACCATGGTTCCAGGGAAGGCATCTAAGGGCAGCAGCACATATTCTGCCACCCTTGGAGGCCCTGTACCCTGAGACACACACACTGCCATTGCAGGCTGCTAGTTTTGGTGCAGAACAGAATGAAGAGTCGACGTGGCACACATCCCTGTGTGCCATGCCTGCCTACAACCCACTGCCTATGGCATAGGTCAGCCACCCCTCTGGCTGGGTGCACTATGCCACTGCTGAGGGTACAGGTGCATGAGTCCTGTACCCCTACAGTGTCTAAGTCCATTCTTAGACATTGTAAGTGCAGTAAAGCCATAAAGAGTATATGGTCTAGGAGTTTGTCATTACGAACTCCACAGCACCATAATGGCTTTACTGAAAACAGGGAAGTTTGATATCAGACTTCTTAGCACATTAAACCCACACTGATGCCAGTGTGGGATTTAATGCAAAATGCACTCAGAGAGCATCTTAGTGATGCCCCCTGAAAAACGACATGAGACCAGTGTCCTGGCTGATTGGCTGCTCGCCAGCTGCCACCCCCAGACATGTTTCTGGACCCATGGGTCGAGAGCCTCCCGCTCTCGGGGTCCTGAAACAAAGCACATCCTGGGCTGAGGTGCCAAGCCACCTCCCCCAGGATGGGCAGGGTCCACAAAGGGGAAGCTTCAAAGACTTTCTGCCTTTGCGAGCTGGCCCAGCCATTTGCGGCTCCCAGCAACTGACCCCCACCGGTTCTGACCCCCATTTTGGGTGGGAGAATCGGTGGGAAAACCAAGATAGGAGGAGAGGTGTGCCCACCTTTGCCAACCCCACCCCTCAGGTGGGGTAGGCGAAGTGAAGCACAACCCTCAGTCCCCGCCATCTTGAAGATGGGGAGACCCAGCCAACCAGAGTAAAGCTTATGCCCCCCTCCCACTGGAGGGTGGCATATGAGGGGGTGTACCCACCCCAAGGAAGGGACCCGTTGGTCCGAACCTGTACCTACCTGAAACGCCCCTACATTTAGTATTTAGGGGCAACCCCGAACCTTGCCTCCTCAGACAAGAAGAAAGAAGAAGACGTAGGACAGAAGAGCCATGCTGAAGGAAGAAAAGGAGGACACCAACTGACTTGGCCCTAGCCCTATCCCGATCTCGACCTGCTCCAGCGGAATCTCAGTGTGTCCTGCACTCAGCAGCCCCCCACAACCCGGAGGACCTGCCCTGCCTTTCCTAATAAGACTTTGTCTCCCAAGAGCACCGGATTTGCTCACCAACAGACTCTGGCTCCGGCCAAATTCGCGAGTCTGCACCACTCTGCACCCGACGCCCAGGGCCCGAGTTCGATTGGCCCAACACCATGAGGAGGTCTCCCTGGTGATCCCTGACCTACCTCAAGTCTCCCGACGACGCCTGCAGCCCCTATCTGGACGATCCCCGTGACCGGAGCCTGTAAGGAAAACTCTACGCCAAAAGACAACCCTGTCCCGATGCCCCACGGCCTTAGGTGGCCCAACCGACGGTGTCCCAGCATCCCACGACATCCCAACTTACCTCTCCAACCGGTGGTCGCCTCCAGAAGATCTTCGTGCCCGAGCCTGCAGTGTTTGTTCTGACCAAAGCTTCCCCATTGAAACCAACAGGGCTCCCGACGTCGATCCAGCACCCTGCACCTGGCCGCCCCTGTGCCGCCCCTGTGCCGCTGTGGGTGCACCTTGTGTGCTAACTTGGATCCCCCTTGCCTTGAGCTAAACCCTAGGAGCTTTGCTCCCACATCCAAGTGGTGCCCGTGAGCAGCCACCAACCGGAGACTCCCTATCCCCCATTGGATAACATTGGGCCTCAGCACTCTGCGCCGGCCGCCCTAGTGCCGCTGAGGGTACCCCCCAGAAACCCAACTCCCCCAAGCAAGTACTTACCTTTAAACCGATAACTTAATTTCCTCCCATAGGATTGCATTGACTGCTTTTCTGTGAAAGGTTTTAAGTGTGGAGTTGGGGATTGTATGAGAACCTAAGAAACTGTGTGTTTACAAAAACTGACTTACGTACCTTTTATCTAGGAAATATCCCAGTGTGATATCTAGGCATATCACACTGAGTAGAAAAAGTAATCTGAAAAGTAATCTAAAAGTAATCACAAAGTAATTGCAAAGTAACTGAAAAGTAATTTCAACTGTTTCTGTACATTTGACCCACCTGTTACAAAGCCAACTTCATTCAACTGTATTATACAAGAAAAGTACTATTTTACTTACCTGCGCCAAGTCTGGCTTGGTTCTGAAAATAAAATACAGCAAAGAAATATTTTTATACAAAACAATTAGTCTGAGTTCAGTCTTTGAGTGTGTGCCATCATTTCTTTCCTGAGTGTGTACAATAAATGCTTAGCACTACCCTCTGATGAAGCCTTACTGCTCGCCCCCACTACCACAAATAGAGAGTAAGGTATTATCTACTTAAACCTCTGTAAGCCTTTGGGGATCCACTGGACTCTGTGCACACTATACCTTTCTTTGTTATAGTATATACAGAGCAAGCTTCCTACAATGCCACCCAAAGTAACTTTTACCCTTCCCTCTGCCAAAGTGAAAAATGAATAAGAAAGTGCTTGTCGGGCCAAAAGGGCGCCAACTGCTACCAGCATACACTATTTCTTTCAGAAACCAGCGGTTACTATTTCCATCATGTACTGTACTGGCAGTTTGCCTCACTTTTTCAGTTCTTTTTACCAGCTCGTGCTGAGATGATCTCTGAACTCTTAAAGGTGTTAATCACACTTTTTCCTTCTGAAATTTCTTCAGGATTAAGAATTTTTCGCTTTCATTCATCTTTTTTTTTTATACCCCTGAGAGCATTTTCCCTTCATTTTACCATTTGTGAGTTAACTTTTTCTCACAAAATGCCCTCTTTTAGAAAAATGTCCTTCCTGTGGAAGGAAAAAAAATGCTTCAAACCTTCACTCAGTATGTGTGGTTTGTGTACCAGCCATACATTCTGATAAACAGTTAGAATTCTGTCAGAAAATGGTGAAGAACCAACCTCTTTGCCGTTGAGGATTTAAACAGTGCCACTAATATCGATGCCAAGACCACAGGTACCAAGTACTTTATCTCTGGCTCCAGCCCGACTGATGTGTATTCCAACAACGTTGAGATCTCTGCCATCAGCTCGGCCCTCAACGGCAAGACACCCAGTAGCAGGACCTTCAACACAAGAAGACACCACCGATTGTAGTCAGAAAGGTCTGCCTCCATTCTGACAACGTCCAGTTCACCGTCAACGAGATCAACTTCGAGACATTCCACGTCTTCTGTTTTCTCAAGTTCATCAAGAGGTCATTGTGATTCTCACCCTGATGAGATATAATTGCCGCTTCCCGTGTTATAAATTGTTATTCCAGCAGAGGATCCTCTACAAGAACCTCTTGAACTACTGGACTTACCATCAAGGCCGGAAAGGCCAGCTATGTCACCTAGGCCAGTTCTACCACAAGGTTCAGTTATGGTGCCTAGGGGCGCATTTCAGTGTCTCTTCGATCATGAAAACTGCCTCAACGTTATTCACCAATTTCTGATCAGAAATATTCTTGGGTAACTCCAAATAGACTTAAAAGAATGTACGTTTTTTCTACTCTGTTTGCCATTCTGGTGGGAGGGAGTTTTAAAAACCCACTGAACAATAGACACCTCTCCCAGATCAAACTATGTGCAACCTTGCTTGACCATTGGTGAAGTGCAGTCATTGCACCGACAAAACCAATGGGAAAGTTCAACTGCATTTCCATGGTTCATTCCTCCTTTGTGTTTTGCTGTTTAATCTAGGCCGTGTAGTGAGATAGACCCATCTCAGCAACTTGGGATTCTCACCATTCATTACCATCAACCACTTGAATGGTTTGTGATCTGTTTGGACCATAAATTTGGTATCAAACAAGTAAGACTGGCACCTCGTCAAAACCCACAATGTTGCAATGCATTCTTTTTCCATGGGCTCCCAGTTCTGTTCCCTTGTAAGCAGTCTGCGGCTAATAAAGGCCAGTGGATCCTCTCTGCACTTGTCATCAAGTTGGGCCAGTACTGCTACAGCTCTTTTATTTGAGGCATCAGTCTGCACAGGGAAGGGCTGACCATAGTTCGGTACCTTCAACAAAGGTGCATTACATAGTAGTGCTTTCAGTAGCTCCAAGACCTTCTGACACTCTGCAGTCCAAATCACTTTCTTAGGCTGCTCCTTGGATGTCAAGGCTCTCACTTGAGGTCTTGGGTTTTGGAACCCTTCCACTTAAACACAGCCTAGATCTGGGCATCTATTGGGTGGATATTCCTGTTGCCAAAAGGTAGACTACAGAGGGCTTTCCCAACTGACTCTTGGTAGACTTGGTGGTCAGTTTCTTTCCCTGTATCTTAACCAAAACCTTTTCCAGGCTGCCTCAGGTGGGCCTTCCACAAATTACTAAAGACGGCAGTGTTCCCAACGTAGGACATGCAGAATTCTTCTAGTCCTGAGATAACCTGGATCACTGAGCGCAGAAAAGTGACGGGAGCGTTCTTAAGCCCAAAAGGCATGCCCCTTAACTGATACAATCCCTCTGACATACAGAATGCAATCTTCTTCTTGACACTAGGTTCCAATACGATCTGCCAATACCCACTGGTCAGACAACGTTACTCAAGTAGCGAACAGAACTCAGCCTTGACCACTAGCTTATCTGCTCAAGAAATCGGCTGTGCAGTGGTCTTTGTCACGAAATTGAGGGATCGGTGTTCCACACTAAAGCACAAGTCTGTGAATCCCTCTTGGGCACCAATACCGCTGGATTGGCCAAAAGACTACAAAAACACTGAATTAACCAGTCCAACATCTTGGCAACGTCTGCCTTGATGAACTTGCGGGCTAGGTCAGACATCCGGTACACCTTGTTGTTCACTGGCAAGCTGTCCCCTGTTTATTTGTCATGTACATGAGCATGTGTCAACCCTGGAGTCAGCAAAGAGATGGGAATATTGTCACTAGCAAGCTGTCCCCTGTTTATTTGTCATGTACATGAGCATGTGTCAACCCTGGAGTCAGCAAAGAGATGGGAATATTGTCCCAGCACCTCTCTATACTCTTTTCTGCTCAAACATTATGTAATAAAGATGCAGTTGTATAAAACAATTGATTTATTTTGCAGCACAGTACAAACAGGACTGTGTAATCAAACGTCTTCCAGTAACTGACCAGAAGTCAAGTGTTCCAGAATACAGAATCACAGTGGAACACTTGACACTCTTAAAAGAACACTACACCTTGTAGAAATGTAAACAAGGACATTACACTACACTACTTCTTAAATACAACTCTCATATATAACACATCCCCTCCACCCTAACAAGCTGTGAGATCTGAAAGAGGCAATTAGTTATAGATTCCTTACCTTAGAATTACCCCCAGGCGTCAGACTGGATCCGGAGAATTTTTCGTCAGCAATATCCCTGCGCGTTGAAAGGTGGCGTCGGTCGGCTCTGCGTTCGTCGTTGGTGTCGTGGTCGCCGGGATGACATAGCTGTAGCTACTTAGACGCCGCCCTCGCGCGCTGACCTCAGTTCTTTCTTTTTCCGCGCCAGCCAGCGCAGATCCGGAGAGCGCGGTACCTCCAGTCACTGTTTGACTGACTTTTTGCCGACTTTTGTCGATGTCGTTTTTGAGTCTTCGACTCCTGGTGCACGTCAGGGATGCCCGGTTTCAAGGCTTGCGGTTCCTGCCGACGGTTGATGTCGGTGACGGATCCGCACTGCGTGTGCCTGTTCTGTCTGGAACCCGACCACGACTCCAAGTCGTGTTACGACTGCCGAACCATGAACCCGAAGTCTTTGCGGGAGCGGTCCCGAAAGCTTCTCGAGGCCCGACAGTCCGCTCCGCGCCACTCGAGGTCCCGGTCGCGTGGGAGGTCGAGGGACCGGTCGCGGAGCCACCACCACCACCACCACCAGTCTTCTTCCAAGTCTTCCCACTCCTCCGGTAAGTCGAAGCACAAGAAGAAGTCGAAGAAGCATCGTCGCTCTTCGACTTCTCCCCGTCCGTCGCGATGAGGGATGCAGGTGGTGCCCCTCCTGCGGCTGCGCGTGCGGAGCCCGCTTGGTCGACTCCGGGTTTCCCTCCCTTCCCAGGACCCGGTGCGACCCCTGCCCAGCTTCGGAGTTTCTACGAGGCGATGCATGCCATCTTTGGGCAGCCCGACTCCGCCGGCGCGCCTTTGGGCCCTGCGAACTCGGCTGGGGGCCCTGGGCCTTCGACGCCGGCGGCTTCGGCCCGGGCACCGCAGGGTCCCCATGGATCCAGGCCTGGATCCGGATCGGCGCCGGTCGACCTGACTACGCCTCCCCCAGTGGCGACTCCACCGGCACCACATCCGACGCCGGTTGTGTCCCCAGCCGGCGTCGACCCCGGCCTCCACCCCGATGTGGATGCGGAACCGGACCGGCGTCGTCCGGCGCCGACGGGTACTTTTGTGCCCTTGTTCCACCCTGGTTCTTTTAGGCCAGAGGAGGGGTCTGGAGACCCTTTAACTGACCAGTTAGACTATGATCCGGACTGGCAAGAGGAGTTGGGGGATGCCAGTGGACTGGATTCTTCTCCAGACCTTGGCATGTTGTCACCTCTTACCATGGCTACGGAGGAGGGAGCGTCTTACGCAGTGGTGTTGCGTAGGGCGGCCGAGGCTCTCAACCTTGAGCTACCTACGGTGGTGGTCAGGACTAACCTCCTGACAGAGGTGCTTCAACCGGCTGCGAGCTCTTCGGAGCCCCTGCTGCCGTTCAATGAAGCCCTCACTGACATCCTTTTGGGCACCTGGTCCTGGCCCAACACAGGGGCTCCTGTGGATAGGACGATCGCCCGACGCCACCGCCCGGCTCCCTGAGAGCTTGGTGGTCCAAGCCTCCACGTCCAAAGGCGCATTCCCTACTGCACCACCTGATAGGGAATCCAAAAAGCTGGACCACCTTGGGAAGAAGATGTTTTCTTCCTCCAGCTTGTGACTGCGGTCGGTAAACACCGCATGTCTGTTGGGCCGTTACACCCACTCCGTGTGGGATACGGTGGCGCAAGTGCTGACCCAGTGCCCGGAGTAGGCCCGGGCCGTACTCTCATGTGCAGTTGCCGAGGGGAGAGACACAGCAAAGTTTACCATTCGCTGTGGACTGGACACCACCGACTCGCTAGACAGGACGATTTCCAGGTCGGTAGCCCTTCGACGCTACGCCTGGCAGAGGTCGACTGGTTTTTCAGAGGATGTCCAAGCTACTCTTATGGACATGCCCTTTGATAGCCGTCGCCTGTTCGGCGACAAGGCAGACAACGCGCTGGAGCGCTTTAAGGACTCTCGGGCTACGGCCAAGTCCTTGGGCCTCTCCACCACCCGCCCTGCGCAGTCTGCCTTTTGCCGATTTCGTGGCTATGGAAGGGGTGCCCGCCACGTCCCGCCCAGAGCCACAGGCCCGCGCAAGCTGTTCAGCCCCTGCGCGGCCGGGGATGTGGGAACCACCGCCGTGGTTCTGGGGGCCAGCGCGCGGGCCAGTCCACCACAGCCCCCTCTGCAGTAGCCTCCAAACCCTCCTAGTTCGACCTTTCAGGGCCACCAATCGCCAGTGGGCGGCAGGATTTGCCATCACCTCCCCCACTGATGCACCATCACGTCGGACAGGTGGGTTTTGCAGATAGTCCGAAGGGGCTACTCCCTCCCCTTCGAGACTACCCCTCCATCCATGCCACCTCAGCACCATCGCATGTCGGAGGATCATCTGGCCCTTCTCCAACAGGAAGTTTCGGCACTCTTGGCCAAGGGAGCCATTGAGCGAGTTCCTGCCCCAGAAGTAGGCCGTGGTTGCTATTCTCACTACTTTCTGGTGCCCAAGAAGGACAAAGGCCTGCGTCCTATCTTGGATCTCAGAAACGTCAACCGCTTCCTCCGGAAGGAGAAGTTCAAAATTTTGACGCTAGCTCAGGTCCTGTCTGCCCTTGAACCTGGAGACTGGATGGTAGCGTGGACTTGCAGGACGCTTACTTTCACATCCCCGTCCTGCCGGCCCACCGGCGCTACTTGCGGTTCACGGTAGGCCACGAGCATTTTCAGTTTACCGTTCTCCCCTTTGGCCTTACCAGCGCCCCTCGGGTGTTCACGAAAGTGATGGCGGTGGTCGCAGCTCATCTGTGCAGATCAGGGGTTCCAGTCTTTCCCTATCTCGACGACTGGCTGTTGAAGGCGGGCTTACCCCAGGCTGTCGTCTCCCACCTCCAGACTACGGCCGACCTCCTGCATTTGCTGGGGTTTTCTATCAACGTGCCGAAGTCACACCTGACTCTGTTGTGCCTTATGACAGGTAGACACAGGTAGCCAGGTAGAGTTTTGTAGTTTACTTTATTAGTTCCATGTTGCAGGTAACATCAATCCATATTCCAGTTGTCAGCCTTCACTCCAGCCCCACCAGGAGCAGCCTCCCTGCTGCTCAGCCCATCTCCAACTGTCACCACTCATCCACACAGGCACCCAGGCATTCCATTCATCACAGTCACACCAACATTCCGAAACCATCTCTCACTCTGGCTGAGCAGCTAGGAGAAAGCAAGGCTAGGTAACATTCATAAACATTATGAGGATATAGCATTATCCCCTTCCTTTTAAAATAAAAAATGAAAGTATGGGAAAACATGGGAATAACTATAAACAATACAAGAAAATATACAGACAGAGAAAAGGTTCAAACTCAGGGAAGCAAAACTAAATACAACTTCACAAGAGTAGGAACACTGCGTAACCTGAAGGAAAAGGAAAATAATGGCAAGCAAGATAAAAACAATTGACAAACCATATACCCATCCTTCCCAATAAACAAATTCAAAATGTAGTGAAGGGTGGACCACACCCCAGGACAAACACCCAAGACCAAAAGGCAGGAAGGGTGACGCCAACAACGTAAAGGCCAAAACCCAGAAGACCAACCCAGAGTAGGGCGAGACGAAACACACGTGTAACACAGGCTGAACTACACAGAGTGAAACACACGGTGAGGCGCGGGGCGACTTACACACAACAACAACTGAAGCGCAGGGCGACTTACACAGAACAACAACACATGAAGCGCAGGGCGACTTACACAGAACAACACGTGAGGCGCAGGGAGACTTACGCACACGACACTAACCAGTGATGCGCGGGCCAACTTACACACAAGACAACAAAACGTAAGGCGCAGGGCGACTTACACACAAGACTACAACATGTGAGGCGCGGGGCGACTTACACACAAACTAACAAGACGTGCAGCACAAGGCGACTAACACATCTAACAAACATGCAGACCAAACGTGCAGCGCATGACAACTTACACACATTAATTAAAACCATAACCATCCCTCAAATAAGGAAATGTAAAGTGACTACCACCCACTCTAAACCAAATGCCACCCAAGTATAATGAAGCATGAACTGTGGCATCACAAAGCTTTAAGCAAAAGAAGAACGTTTGTCCACACTAAACTCTTTATCTGCACACAAGTAAAATTTTAACATGTAAAATACGCCGGGGAGCGATCTCTCACCCGAATAGTGCCACTATTGCCACACTCTAGACAAATTGACACCCACACAAGAATAACCAGTAGCAGACCTAGAAAAACTGCCATACATAGTGGTATCTACGTATCCATTGAAAATAAGCAACATGCACCTAAAATCACATACACAAGTGTAAAGAATGTAAGAGAAAATTGAAGCTAACTAAAGTGGTAAGTTTTGACATGTCAAACACAGGAGAGAACATGCACAACAACTATTAGCTACAATAGACGGGCAAAATAAAACTGCAATATGCCACTCTTAAGCTGAGTTGTGAAAGTTACCACTTCGTCTTATGAAATATTAAGAAAATACCACCATTCACACAGGCAGACAAAAACTATGGTGTGCCTGTCACCGGAAACTTGTGCCACACACTGTGGTACATCAGCAGACAAACTTCACACCGAAGACAAGTGTGTGTAGAACTTCTTGGGGAGCAGCTACACAGTCAGTTTCGACACTGACACCAGATGGCAGCTAAAGGAAAGTACGAAAAACAAACTCCCACTCACCACCGGAACTCTAGGCAGTGACCACTGAAATACCATGGCTGCGTAACGGTAAGGCAGAATGTCACCCCACAGTTCTGAACACTTCCGCGCCGCACTTGAGCATACATAGATGCTGCTTGACAGTTCACAACACAGAGCTGAGACACAAGTTACCCAGTGTGGATGGCGTCTTCAACTGCACACTTCTAAACATTGCGTGCTTTGCCGGATGTCCATTGTTGGCAAACCATGGCCGGCTGCCCACGTACCGAAACACAAATCATGACGTGCGTTGAAGGGCACCGGAAACAATGGAGAAAGTTGAAGAATGTTGCCGCCAAACCCAAAATGGCGGCACGTAGGCGACGTCATGCCGGATGGCTCACGGCACGTTGGTGGTTCCAGAGGTACATCAGCAGCACAATCCTGCGTAGAAGAAGCGCTGTGGAAAGCTGACGATACTGACGAAGACTCCATCATGCCGAGATTCCACACAAGTAAGCTTGCACGCGCTGATTAGGACACGCGCATCATTTTCAAACCGCGCACAGAGGTTAAACTGACACTTCTCAAAGGAGCTTGCCAAAGAAAATAAACAGCAAAAAAAAATAAAAAAAAATCACCGGAAGAGACTTCATCAGCAGCCAGGATATGTTTTTTTTCCCCCAAAGTATAAAAGCACATCACGTAGATAAAACCAAGGTTTCCTCCTTACCAAAAGTCCCGTTCCTGCCGCAGGCATTGCTGCCCAATCTAAGACGCACAAGGATTGTACACAAATCCACGCATATTGTGTCATCTTCACACTCCCATAAGCGTAGGCATAAATCAATATAATGGGACATGAGGCACTCACAGACCGCATATACAGACTCTGATCCAACACTGTCGTAGTCGATTTCAAAAGCATGAAGACGCTGTGTGCTGTAATCTCCCATCCAGCACGCAAATTAAGATGACAAATCAGCTTGTTGACGCCACAGTTCAGATGACACAAAACTTGTAAGCAAAATCCAAATTGATGTAAAAAGTAGCAATGATAAGTTGTAGAAGTACTCAGGCTCACACCAGTTCCACTTGGGTCACAGTCATGTATAAAAGACAAATGGAGCATGAACAGGCTGTGGCTTTCCGATAACAAGGACACTGGTGGGGCTGGCTAGCCTGTAGTAGCTCGAAACTTGCTTCTTGAAATTGCTCTTGTTTCTTGTAGTTGCTCTTGTATCTTGTAGTTACTCTTGGTTTCTGTACTACTCTTGGTTCCTGTAGTTTATCCTTGTCCATTTGTAGTCAGTTTAAAGCCATAAAAACGCTTGAGTCCAGGTCCAGTCGTCGCCAAAATATGTTGTGCCTTATGACAGGTAGACACAGGTAGCGTTTTGTAGTTTACTTTATTAGTTCCATGTAACATCAATCCATATTCCAGTTGTCAGCCTTCACCCCAGCCCCACCAGGAGCAGCCTCCCTGCTGCTCAGCCCATCTCCAACTGTCACCACTCATCCACACAGGCACCCATGCATTTCATTCATCACAGTCACACCAACATTCCGAAACCATCTCTCACTCTGGCTGAGCAGCTAGGAGAAAGCAAGGCTGGGTAACATGCATAAACATTATGAGGATATAACAGACTCCCTCTCAGAAGCTCCTCTTCATCGGAGTGGCTCTGGACACGACACAGTTTCGGGTCTATCCTCCCGAGCAGCGTGTCCGGGATATTCGGCTATGATTCCGATCTTTCAGCCTCTATCCCGGATTTCGGTCAGGGTGACCCTGCGGCTGCTGGGTCTGATGGCCTCCTGCATCCTGCTGGTGGATCATGCCAGATGGCATATGTGGGCTCTGCAATGGGACCTGAAGTTCCAGTGGGCACAGCATCAGGGGAACCTGTCCGATTGCATCCAGATCTCGGAGGGCACTGCACGCCAATTGCAGTGGTGGCTAACGAACCGGGATTGGGTCAACGGCAGATCCCTCTCCCTTCCCCAACCAGAGTACACGGTGGTGACGGATGCATCACTTCTAGGGTGGGGCGGCCACATGGGAGAGGCGGAGATCAGAGGCCTCTGGTCTCCGGCTGAGTCCGAGCTCCACATCAACCTGCTGGAGCTCTGGGCGATTCGTCTTGCACTCAAGGCATTCCTTCCCTCTGTCCGGGGAAGCGTAGTGCAGGTGTACACGGACAACACCACCGCCATGTGCTACTGCAACAAACAGGGCGGGGTGGGGTCGTGGACCCTATGTTAAGAGGCCCTTTGTCTCTGGATATGGCTGGAACATCAGGGCATATCCGTGGGGGTTCAACACCTGGCAGGTTCACTGAACGCCAGGGCGGACGAATTCAGCCGCAGGTACATGATGGATCACGAATGGCGTCTTCACTCGAAGGTGGTGCAAGGTCTCTTTCAGCAGGCGGGGAGAGCCTTGGTTAGATCTATTCGCCACCGAAGAGAACGCGCAATGTCAGCAATTCTGCGCGTTGGAATTTCCAAGGCGGCACTCGCTAGGCGACGCTTTTCATCGCGAGTGGAGTTGCGGTCTTCTATACGCCTTTCCGCCTATACCACTTCTGCCCAGAGTGCTGAAGAAGATCAAGCGCAATCAGGCCCAAGTCATCCTTGTGGCTCCAGATTGGGCACAAAGAGTCCGGTATCCCGAGCTGTTACACATGGCCATCGATCCTCCGATCTGACTGCCTCTTCGGGAGGATCTTCTGTCGCGGCAGCAGGGGACGGTCCTCCACCTGAACCTGTCCAGTCTCCACCTCCTTGCGTGGAGATTGAGCGGCGACAGTTGACAGCCTTTGACCTTCCTCCCAAAGTCTGTGAAGTTATCTTGGCAGCCAGGCGTCCCTCCATTAATACTGTATACGCCTGCAGATGGAACAAATTTGTGGCATTGTGCGCAGCAAAGGCTGGTGATCCCCTTTCTGCTCCTCTTTGAGGTTCGCTTGTTCCTCCTTTCTTTGGCCCAGCAGGGCTCTGCTCTGGGCACTCTTAAGGGCTATCTCTCATTTCAGCTTTTCTTAGGCTTCCTGATCAGCCTTCTCTTTTCAAGTCCCCTGTTTTAATTCGCTTCCTTAAGGACATTACTCCTCTTTTTCCTCCTGTTCCCTTCGTAATGCCTCAGTGGGACTTGAACTTGGTTCTTACCTATCTTATGTGCGCTCCCTTTGAGCCGCTTCATAACTGTCCTCTCAGACTTCTTACTCTAAAGACTGCTTTTCTGGTTGCCATCACCTCTGCTCGCAGGGTGAGTGAGCTGCAAGCCCTTTCTTCAAAACCTCCTTTTCTGGCGGTTGTCCTTCGAACTCAACCCTCTTTTCTTCCTAAAGTGGTTACTTCTTTCCACATTGGTCAAACCATCACTTTGCCCACCTTCTTTCAGCCTCCGCATCCTTCTAAGGAGGAAGAGAGGCTCCACCGTCTGGATCCAAAACGTGCGCTTTCATTTTAATTGGATCGCACCAAACAATTCTGGGCGGATGACCAGCTCTTTGTTGGCTACGTGGGCGCCAAAAAAGGTCAGGCCGTGCACAAATGGACCATCTCTAGGTGGGTCATTTTGTGCATTAAAGCTTGCTACTCTTTGACAAAGAAGGAGCCTCCAGTGGGACTGCGCGCCCATTCCACCAGGTCGACGGCAGCGACCACTGCTTTGGGACGGGGAGTCCCCCTCAATAACATCGGTCAGGCAGCTACGTGGGCATCTCTGCACACGTTCACGAAACACTACTGCCTGGACAGCCAAGTCCGGAGAGACGGCTTCTTTGGCCGATCTGTTCTCCAGGACTTTCTGGTGTGAAATTGGTTCGCAGACGCACCTCCGGGGTTGGTATTGCTGGGGTATCTATTCTAAGGTAAGAAATCTATAACTAATTGTCTCTTTCAGATGAACAAGTTACTTACCTTCGGTAACTATATATCTGTAAGAGACATAGATTAGTTATAGATTCCTTACCGCCCCACCCATCCTCCCCGTTCTGCGAACTGACTTCTAGGGTCAGGGGATCCCTTTCAGGGCCCTAGTTTTGTGCACCAGTGGTCAGTGTCTTGCATGGCTCTGCACTTCTGGCGTGGAATGTCGTGCAAAAGAACTGATGTCAGCGCGCGAGGGCGGCATCTAAGTAGCTACCGCGACGTCATCCCGGCGACCACGACGAACGCGGAGCCGACCGACGCCACCTTTCGACGCGCAGGGGTACTGCTGATGAAAAATTCTCCGGATCCAGTCTGACGCCTGGGTGTAATTCTAAGGTAAGGAATCTATAACTAATCTATGTCTCTTACAGATATATCATTACCGAAGGTAAGTAACTTGTTCATTACTTCTACACAACGAACCAGAAGGATGTTGGAGCAGGAAACATAATATATCAATATAGAACCACAGAATCATTAATCCCACCAACACTTATTTCCCCAGCATCTCTGCACTTGATCACTCTGCGAACATTCCATACTTTACCATCCTGTGTAACTAAACTTTTCTTGTTTACTTTTTCAACTTTAATAGCACAACCAAATCTGGAATTTCCCTGAAACACAAAACAGAGTTTGAGTATCCTTACCCTGTCCCCACAACAAATCTGGGCTCTTTCACATTCCACTTCCTGTTATACCTTGCTTTCATCTTATCTTGTTTCACCCTTACCCTCTCAGCTACACTTCCCAAATCCACTTCCTCCACCACTGTAAATGTGTTCTTTATCCACCATGGACACAGATCCCTCCCTTTAAGTAGGCGGAAATGACTGACTTCAGTAACGGAATGGGGTGTAATGTGGTACACCCAAAGTCTCTCCCTAAGATTCCTTTTCCAATCGGCACCAGAACTTCTTGCAGCAACCACCCTCTCCGTGAGCACACTATTAAAGCATTCAACTTGACCATTCTCTTGTGGTTCAAACAAGGATGTGGTAACATGCCTAATGCCATGCATGACCAAAAACTTTTAAATCTCCTCAGACTTGAGTTGTACACCATTGTCCGTCACCATCACTTATGGACAGCCTTCATGAGAAAATATTTCTTTAAAAAATGCAATAATAACCCTAGAAGTCACAACTGTAACCTCTGGCCATTTCAAATGATAGTCAGTCATGACCAGGGCAAATCTCGCTTCCTGAGGTAGACTGTTAAAAGGACCATATATATTAAAAGCCGCCTCCTCCCAAGGCGCAGCTGGCCAGGAAACCGGTTTAAAGCGGAGCTGGAAAAGCTCTGAGCATTTCATCAGTGTTCATACACTCACCACAGTCTCTTACCATCCTGTCTACCATCACGTCCAAATCAGGCCACCAGAAAATGGACTTGACAATTTTATTCATAGAAGACATTCCCTGGTGTCCCCGGTGAGCCAAATCAAGAATCCCTCCCTGCGGGGCGTGGCTTGGCCGGCTGCAAGATGGCCGCACTCTAAGTGGGCTCTGCCGGCCAAGCTTTATTATCCGCCATAATCCTGCAGGATATTACTTCCTACCTGCACTTCGACACCGTTTCCTGCATCCCCACGGTGAGAGGCACCGACCGGAGCTGTTTCTGTGTTCCTACTCGGCTGGGCGGCTGAGTAACATCGTCGGGTGGCGGCGCCCGGCCTGGCATCCGGTTCCCGTGTGGGCCGCAACAACTTTTCTCTGGGGCCGCGCTGGTTCCTGGCGCCGCCCGCTGCAGGCCGGGATCGGAGGTTCCGACCATCAAGCCTCCCGGTGAGTGGCGCCGCCTCGGGGGCGATTGCTGGCGTGGTTGGGGGTCCGAGGGCCGAACCACCGGTGCCGGGACTCCACGGCTTTGCCGCTGCCGCTTTGCCCCGCCTTCTCTGGCCGTCTTTAATGGGGGCCGCCAACGTCCGGACCCGGTGATGGGGGCGGCAGTCCCCCCATGCCTCCTTGCCGGCCCTGCCCCCTGAGTGCTGTGCGCCCCCACCCGCTTGCCCTACGCTACTGCCCGGCCGGGCTGAGACCTCCTGTGTTGCCGCCTCTGCTCCGCGGCCTCTTTCTGGCGCCCCGCCCGGACTCTGCCTTCGGCCCACCCATTCTCTGGGCCCGACCTTTCACGCCCGAATCGCAGCATCGCCTGGCTCCTGTGACTGGCGGAACGGCCCGAGCTCATATCCTGTGGGGTCTTGCCTTTGTGAGCTCCCGGCGCCGGCCTCGTGTGGGGCGCTGCACCGGGCTCCGGTAATCCGCTGCTGGTCGCTGTGGCCATCTGCTGGGGCTCTCCTATACTGGGCGCCCTCCCTCTCCTGCTGCTGGCGCAGGGTGTCGTGGGCGCTCCTCGGACGCTGACTAAGGGGGGGGACCCGCTGAGCCTTGCCTCCCTGCCTGTGTGATCTGCTGCTGGTCGCTGCGGCCTCTGCTGGGGCTCTCCTGCACTGGGCGCCCTCCTTCTCCTGCTGTTGGTGCGAGTTGGCGTGGGTGCCCCCCGGTCGCTGACTGAAAGGGGGGACCTGCCTGAGCCTTGCCTCCCTGCCTGTGCAATCTGCTGCCGGTCGCTGCGGCCTCTGCTGGGGCTCTCCTGCACTGGGTGCCCTCCCTCTCCTGCTGCTGGTGCGAGGTATCGTGGGTGCCCCCCGGACGCTGCCTGAGGGGGGGCCCGCCTGAGCCTTGCCTCCCTGCCTGAGGGGGTCTCCCCTGTACACACCGCAGGCGTCGTGGGACTGGGGGTGTTCACACCTAGCTACTCTATCCTTGCACGACGGCCGAGTGAGACTGCCCATGTGCAGTGGGCAGCCATTTTGGGGGCTGACGTTTGGGACCGGCGCCCCCCCCCCTGTTCTTCTGCTGCCTGGAGGGTCCGTGTGGGAGGAGACCCACGCTGGGGTTTGTTGGCCGCATGCCCCTTCCTTCAGATCCGTACAGGTCCCGGGTGCTGCTCAAATACCGGCCATTATCCTGCTGGTGATCCCCATTGGCCGGCTGCCGCCAGGACTACCTTCCAGGTGGGGGCTTTGTTTGCCCAGCTTCACTACCTTAGCGGATCCGCTGCTTCCTCCCTCTCACCTCTGTGGCGCTTTGGCCGCACGACTGCTACTCCTTCAAGTTGTTGCGCTGGTGGTCCTCTAAACCGGTGGCGCATACCCGGCCACCGCTTCCCCACGTGAGCCGGTCCGTATCGGGGCGCTGGTCAGCCAAAAGCCTTACTCACCATGGGAAAGACCGACCCGAAGCAGCCTAAGATCGCCTTCGATCTCCGCAGGTCCTCCCGCCAGGAGGGCTCCAGTGCTGAGGGGGGGGAGCCTGCTGCCACCCTGGACGCGCCCCTCTCCCGAGACGACGACTTGAAGGCGATCATGCTAGACGTGAAGTCGACGGTCACCGGCATCGCCACCCAGCTAGACCAACTTTCGGCCCGCCTGGACTCAGTGAAGGCCCGTGTTGATACTCATGACAATCGTCTGTTGCATGTGGAGTCCCGGGTCTCTGATGCAGAAGATGCCGCCACGCAGGACCGTCAAAGACTGCTCCAAATGGACAAGATTCTGGCTGTTATCCGGGAGAAAAATGAGGATTTGGAGGCTCGCTCCCGCCGGAGCAACCTCCGCATAACAGGCCTTCCGGAATCGACCAACATCTCCCGCATGGAGGACTTTGTTGAGACTCTGGTCAGAGAACTTTTTGGCGACGTCCTCTCCTCAGTGTTCATCGTGGAACGCGCACACCGCTCCCTTGGTCCTCGTCCCGGTCCCGGCCTTCCTCCACGCCCTATCATCGCTAAATTGCTCAATTTCCGGGACCGCGACGCTATACTCCGAGCTGCACGGGACAGAGGCACCATTATCCACCAGGGCAATACCCTCTCCTTTTTCCCGGACTACACCACTACAGTTCAGGCAGCCCGGCGGGAATTCCTACCTGCCAAACGAATCCTACACAAACACGAAGTCCCATACTCCTTGGCCTATCCGGCGAAGCTCGGAGTACGCTGACCCTTGTCTTCCCCGATCCCCGGGAGGCACTGGCGTTCGCCAAGAAGCTCGAGAAATCATCCCGGCCACCAACATCCAAATCCCCGTCTGAAGCTGCGGACCGCCTAAGTGACAATGACTGAAGTGCCATGTACTGATTGTTGTTGGTTTCCCTTTTTTCATGTGATGCCTGAATCCACCCTAGCTTGGCCACCCTGCTTTACTGCAGGGGTGTATGCCTAGCCCTGCCATGCCCTCACGGGATTATTCCGAACTGCACAGTTGTCTTTCCCCCTCCTAGTTGTGGGACCCTGGGGTGGGGCGGGTTGGAGTCTCAGCCTGATTGGGGGTTGGAGTGGGTGGGGGGTTGGGGGTCATTCTGTTTTTTCCTCTCAGTCATTTCAGTTGGGGGGGTATGTTTGGGGCGGGAGGTAGAGCATTGTTTTCTCTGCTGTTTCAGGGTGGTTGGGTTGGGGGGATTGCGTTTTTTTTTTTTTGTTTTCCTTCAGGGGATGCTGTTTTCTTATGGTACTGTTTGGTTTTTCTGCATTGCTTACACATGTCCAGTCCTAGACACCGCATTGTGCTCCCAGCTGCCCATTTCGTCAGGCTTATGGCTATTCCATTCCCACTTCCATGCTGTTCATTTGACCCGGCTCCCTATCTGCTTGCTGCAATCGCCTGCTCACGGGCACGGGGCGCTCTCCTGGACCTTCAGCGGATCCCGCTACCCCACTACCTGCTCGGCCTGCCTTTGCCCATGGGTTGTTCCCCTGTCATCTCGCCGGCTGACGCCTCTGCCGTGCGCTGCTCCGTTGGTGCGTGCTTGTGGCGCTTCCCGTCTGCGCGGCGCACACTCCCGACTCTGACCGCCTCCTCATGACGGACACTGTCTGCTGGACCTGGAATGTCCGTGGCCTGAACGACCACCGAAAGGCGAGACTGATCCACTCACACTTGCAGCGCCATAAGGTGGACATCTGTCTCTTACAAGAGACGCACCTGATGTCGGGATCCCTCTCCAGACTCCAGGCGCGCTACTGGGGGGAATCTCACTCTTCCACTTACTCGTCCTATGCCAGAGGGGTTTCCATTCTGATACGCAGGGGCCTCCCATGGCACACAGCTCAGGCGCTGACTGATTCCGAGGGAAGGTATGTAATCCTTCTTGGTTCCCTGCTGGCCCAGCCCGTGACGATTGTCGCGGTCTATGGCCTCAACTCGGACAACCCAAACCTCTTCAATCACATATGGCATCTTGCCTCCGCTGGCGGCCCTGCCGCTGTCATCTGGGGAGGGGGATTTCAACGTTACACTTTCGGTGACCCTTGATAGGTCTGGTCCCCACAGGTCCCATCCACGCGCTGCCGCGACCCTCCAGTCCATACTAACCGATAACTCCCTCTACGATGTGTGGCGCCATTCGCGGCCGGATGCCAGAGAGGGAACCTGTGTTAATGGCGCGCGGGGCTGCTGGTCGCGTATAGATTTTTGGCTGACCTCTCCAGACGTTCTGACCTGGTTAGTTGACGTGACTCACATGGCTCGCACCTTCTCTGACCATGCTCCGGTCCAGCTCTGTCTTGCGCGCGCCAGATGTCGGCGACGGACCCTCACCCCATTTGTATGTGGTGTTTGGGGGAGCACCATGACTCCACGGACTGCGAGGCTTGTCAGCAGATGAAACCGAAGTCCCGGCGGGAGCGCCGGATGAAACTCCTTTCGGCCCGCGTGTCCAGGTCAGCGTCCTCATCGCGTCCGTCCCCCGCGGAAGGGGCCAAGAACCGCCGCTTCCGCCTCCGACATCGTCCTTCCCCGAGGCCGCAGGGGCGTCGCTCGCCCGTTGGTAAGTGTCACAGCTTGTCCCCGAGGCCCGGTCCCCGCCCTGTGGGGGGCGCGGGTTCTCCGAGGGTTGTGCGGCCTCGCACGTCGCCGCCTTACCCGCCGTTTCCCGGCGCGGGGCGTCCAGAGTCCAAATGGAGGCCTATGCTGCGGCCCTGCAGGCCTCCTTGGCTCCTCCTCCTCTTCCTGGGACGTCTGCTGATCCCCTGCCACGTGCGGGGCCTTCTGCGGAGTCGCCGGTGGCTCCGGCGCCGACAGGTTCGGCTTCAGGTCTTGGAGGTGTGGCGTCGTCGGGGTGCGGCCCTACGGGGTTCCCTCCTTCGGCCCACGGCACCTCTGCCTCGCCGCAAACCCCGTGGGGGTCCCTGTGGTGTCGCGGGAGGTTGCCGGGACTCGTGGCTTGTCCTCGAGTCCTACTCGGTCCTCTGGGCAGGCGGCAGCCTTGTCCGAGGCTGAGCTGATGCCGCTCAGGTGCCGGTGGCTGTCGGCCCTAGCGGCGCCGCAGGGGCTGGCTAAGGGCCGGGGCGTGTCCCCGGGCCCTCCTCGTCTCTCCACGCAGGCGGCTGCCTCGTCGGAGGTCGAGTCGGCGCCTTTTCGGCGCCGTTCTTTGGCCGCCCCGGCTCCGACCCCGCCCCGTTCTCCCGCGGCGCGGGTGGGGGTGGAGGTCGTCGCCGCGTCCCCTTTGGCGCCGGTCGACGCCGCGCCGGCGCCAGTGGCGGACTCCACGGCGCCGTGCCGGCGTCGGGTCGTCGACTCCTCTTCGGAGGCCCCCTCTTCTCCAGAGGTCAGGCAACTGTTTGTCTCTTCTTCCCCGGAGACGGGACGCCGCGTCGTGGCTTTCTCCCCGGCGTCTTCCAAGGAGGGCTCTTCGCCTTCCCCGCGCCCACAGTCTTCCCCTGAGGCGCCTCAGGTTCCCCACTCCTCTGTCACCCCTCCGCCTTTCCGGGCTTGGCCGTTTCTTCCTCCGCTTGGGCTGGGGGACGGCCGGCTTAGTGTGCAGCCATCACCCACGGAGGAGTTGCTCTCCCCACCGCGTTGCCCTACGGCGGCGAGTGCTGCTTTCACACAGGCTGTTTCCACGGCCGCTGGGATTTTGCGCATGGGCGACACGGCTGCACGTTTCCCCGCGGACCACTTGCTTGAGGTTCTCCACCAGGGCTCTGGTGGACGGGAGCTGCTTCTTCCCTTCGAAGCTTCGCTCCACAATTCTCTCTTGGGGGCCTGGGGGCGTCCTGCCACGGGGGACCCGGTGCCCCAGTCACTCCTGCACCGCCACCATCCTGCTCCGCAGGATCCTGTCTGTCTGTCTTTCCTTCCATCCTTCTACTCGGGGCCCTCTTCTGCAGACGGCCTTTCCTTCCTTGCCTTCCATTTTGTTCCCTCCCTCACGGGAGGCCCGGTGGTTAGATTCCTGGGGGCGTAACATCTTCGCTTCCTCCAGTGCTGCCTTACGGGCGCTCAACACGCTTTGTGTGTTAGCCAGAGCCACTTCCAGTTTGTGGGATTCCGCGGAGTCCCTTCTGTCTTGTGCCTCTCAGGAGGGTGCCTGTGTTGATCTGCGGCACCATGTGTTGGATGGCCGGGAGCTGGCCGCGTTTATTCTTCGCTCGGCTCTTGATGTCTCCGAGGCTCTTGGTCGCACTATGGCTAGTTCGGTGGCCCTCCGTCACCATGCATGGTTGAGGGATAGTGTTTTCCCTGAGAATGTTAGGGAGCGTCTGGTTGACCTCCCTTTTGATGGCACTCTTTTGTTTCACGCCCCTGTGGATTCTGCCATTCAGCGGTTCCTTGCGGGGCTTCGTCCTCCTCCTCCTCCTCCTTCTCCTCCTCCCCCTCAGTGAACCTGGATGTCGGTCCTCTGGGGTGCTCTGGGAGGTGTTCTCCCGTTGTTTTTTCTGGAGCTTCGTGCTCGGTAGCCCGGTTGTGTGTTCTGTATGGTTGGTGCCCCTTCAGGGTCCTTCCCTTGGCCCTTCGGTGCTGTTGGCTGCTGGTCCGGCCTTCTGTTTTGACTTGTGCTTTTGGCTGTTGGTAAAGCCGTGTTGGTCCTGAGATTGGGCCTTCTGTGTCTTCTTTGTTGGCTGATTGGTAAGCCGTCTGCGGTTTTGTCCGCAGGTCTTTCTGTTTTGCCCTCTGCTGCGGAACTTTTTTCCTAAGAGGTGTTCCCATGTCTTTTTGGGACGTAACATACCCTATGTGGGGTACTTGTAGCTATTGTATAGCTCTGTCATGGGCTGGGACGGTGCGGTTTCGGGTTCCGTGCCCTCCACGGCGTCACGGTATGCCGCAGGTGCGGTCTCTTTCCCTATTCTCTTGGCACAGTTTGCGCAGCGCCCCGCTTGCCCTTCTCCAGGTTTGCTTCGTCGCTAGACCTGCTTGGCATGCTGTCTTCGGCGTTGTGTTGTGGCGCTTCCGCCTTTCCGTCCGGCGTTTCGGCCTGGTCCTCTGTCTGGTGTTCCAGGGGGGACTAGCTTTTCTCTGGTTGCCGGCTTGGTCCGTCCTCCGGGTCTCTCTCTCTCTTTCTCTTCTGCCTCGTCCCACTTCTTCGTGGGTCGGTGTGTGTCTCTGGCCCGGCTCCTGGCCTTCTCTGGCCTCTGCCTTCGGCTTGCGCCTGGCTTGTTCTGGGTGCACGGCTCCTTGGTGCGGTCCCCGGCTGGCTGCGCCTGCCTGCTTGCTCTGGTCCGCCCATGTGGCCCTTGGTGTGTTTCCTTGTGCCCCTGTCTCTTGTTCTGCTGGGGCTTTGCGCACCTGTGCCTTTCTCCTTACGCCTGCGGTTCTTGGCTGTGGAGCCGTTTCTGCCTTCTCCGCTGCCTTGAGGCTGATGGCTGTCCAGCTGTCCCCCGTCGCTGGGTGTGTGTGTTTTCCTCCGGCGGGCTCTGCCTCTGGTTCTTTTCATCCTGGGTGCTCCTCTGCGGCTGTCCGTCTCTCGGAGGTTTTCTGGCAGTTGTTCCTTGGATGGGCTTGGGGTCTCCTCGTCTTCCCTTCGCCTTGTCCTTGCTTACTTCTGCTTGGTGGGGGCTGGGCCGCCCTTCTTGTCCCCGTGACACATCCCCTGCTGGGGCCCTGTGTTTCTTTCTACTGGGGAAGTTCTCTCGCAGGCCCTCCTCCCCTCTGGGTATGGCTAGGGTATCTATTCTACGTTAAGGAATCTGCGGCTAGTAGTCTCTATCAGATGTACAAGTTACTTACCTTCGGTAACGATGTATCTGGTAGAGATGATTCTAGCCGCAGATTCCTTCACGACCCACCCGTCCTCCCCATTCTGCGAGGATCTTCAGCTTGGTTTTCTGCACTCTCCTCCCTCCGGGTGGCTTGTTTTCTGTGGGTGGCCTCTTCGCTTCCTCCCGGACAGGATGCCTCGTTTTGCTTGATTATTCCACCCCTTTCTTTCTCATACATGGTCGGTTGGTTTCTGTGTGCTTCTACATCCCTCCGACTGGTTTCTCTCCAGCGTAGGGGCCTTCTTTTGCTCTCCCCCTTTACTTGCTGGGGGTTTCTGCTCCCTTCGCGGTCCTCTGCGTTGGGGGTTCTTTTTCCTGTCCCTCGGCCTTTCGCTCCTTTCAGGGGATACGGCCCTCCTTGATGGTGTAGTCTGGGGGTGGATTGCTGTTACTCCTCTGTTCGGGGCTTGTTGCCCTTCTCTGTTATGGATTGTGATTGCAGACTCCCTCTTCTGCTATGGTGTTGTGCACATGCTTTCTGCCTCCAGGGTGTATGTGGCCTTGGCTTGCAAGGTTGTTCCTCAGCGCGGTGTTCTGCTCTTTCCCTGCTATGGCTTCACTGCTATGGTTTCTTGGTACCTTAGTGCTTGGCACTTTTCCAACTGGTGCTGTTCCTCACCTTTGGTTTCTCTCTTCTGTTTTTGCTGATTTTTTCGCACACTGTTCCCATACTCTCTACAGTTTTGTTTGTGATGGCTCCGCGTTGTGGCGTGGAAAAGTTCTCCGAAGAAAACTGATGTCAGCGCGCCGGGGTGGGGCTTACGTGACCTCGCTGACGTCACGCCCGCGGAGGACGTCAGGGCGGAGTCGCGTGGTGCCGCCCCCCGGCTCGCAGAGATGCTGGGGCAAAGAATGTTTTCCGGGTCCAGTCTCACGCCTGGGGATAATTCTACGTTAAGGAATCTGCGGCTAGAATCGTCTCTACCAGATACATCGTTACCAAAGGTAAGTAACTTGTACGTTACTACATTTTGCTCATGTAAGAGTTGATAACATTTGTTCCCTGGTCGGAAATTGTTATGTTAGGAAATTCAACCCCAGAAAAAATCCCTCAGAATGCACTATCTATTATCTTTGCAGCTGTGCCCTTCAGATGTAATGCCTCTGAATACCTGGTAGTACGATCACTGTTAAGATGAACATTTTTGTCTGAAGCCAAACGGACCAGAAAAGTCAATGCCCACCTGCTCGAACGGAACTCTTACTATTGGCACTAAGAGTGCCTTGGTCTTACCTCTTGGCTTGCCATTACATTGGCAAGTGGACAGATTCTATAGAACCATGGCCTGTAAAACAGAGTTCAACCTACCCTGGGTCTTTTTATGCCCACTTTTCCAGCTTATGACGTCTTGTTGGCCGGTGATGAGGACATTTCAGTGCACTAGTGGATCCATTAACTCCTTGCTAGGGATGCATGGACTCACTGTAAAGCAGTCAGTCATTACAGCCAGCATAATGCCTTTCAATTACTCCCTTGATTACCCATTCCTAGGTTTCCTCAAACGTCCCACAAGTGTAGGGCCTTCAACTTGTTCCTGAAGGAATTCTTCCCAGGTCGCTTCTCCAGCATCTAACAAAGCACTACAGCTCAGGTAGTGACCCAGACTCCAGCACCTTTTCTGCTTCAGGCCACATCTTTCTCTCCTTCTTGAGCAGTGGTGATGGATGCCACAGCCTGTACCTCCTCAAAGTCTGCCCCGATCCATTGGCTACCTTTTGTCTGGTCATTGCAAATCCACAATGGTCCCAGTCTCTTCCTGGGACTGACGTGCAGCCTGTGCTGTGGTCACCACAGTGCATTTCCTTGCTAGTACTTCAGGAAACCTGTCCTGCGCCATTTCCCCTCTCCCCTAGCCACTTCTTTGGTGTTTTGGGTGCCTAAGGGCAGAGAGGTTTTGTCATGTGGCCGATAGGGACATTGTCGACATCACTAAGTTAGCATGGCCCATGCAGCCATGATGCTGCTTTTGGGCACGTTGCTACATAACTTTATTTTTTCAAGACTCTGTTTATACCTTTCACATGAGAACTGTCTGTTGTGTTCGTTCTCTGCCTGTTCCTGGAGTTTAGTCTGAACATTGTGAGCAAGGTCAATAAACAATGCCCCTTGTTATTCTGTTCTGGTCAGGCCCTAGTACCTAGACAAAAAATACCACTGCAGCTGCTGCTGGAGACTCGTACTTTGATATTATGGGGATACATGTTTAGGTAGACACACTCGGAGAGGGATCTTTCCAGGGAGAAGAGCAGCACTCACCTTCGATGAAGAAATCCCATTTATACTCTAAGGTATGGGGTCTGCTGACAAAACCCGGAGATCTTCTATTATATAATAATATTTCTTCTATCCAAGGGGAGGGAGGTTAGACACTTTAATCCTTTCTCCATTGTCTTTATATGATGACATCTCCCTCCATAATGTATGGACTGGCTGCGATGCTAACTGTATTTCTGTTATGCATTTTTCTGCTTGTTGTGGCACGTATACTGCATGTTAGAGCACGTTAGTTAAAATAAACATTTTAAACTATATTCGTGTCTCAGTCAGATCTTATTGTGGACAGGTACAAGAGTGTGAGCGAAAAGGTGTCTCTTGTTACCATGATTCCTGAGAGATCCGTAAGTGTTGTGTTCTGGGGTGTCTAATCACTTGCTTCTCCGTGTTTGCGTAAGAGAGCGAGTGAGACACTATAGCTAGTCGGTCCTGGGCTCGTGGGTACTAAGGCGGTAGGAAGGCTCAGCCCCTATACACCAAGGTCCCATAATCCTGCGCATAATTCTGTGTATGTGCAGAATCCCTGCAATATGGCGCCCAACGTTTGGTCTGGTACTTATTCACGAGACCCCTGAGTAGCGCTTGTGCTTGTCCACGATACCCTCTCATCAGTTTCGGAGACATCCGTGGTGCGGGGGAGTTTACCTCCTATATGTGGATTTTATAGGTTTTTCAAGCTTGAATTCTGAAAGGTTTTGTTTGTTCGTAACCCAGGGTTGCGCTACCGTTTCGCTTACAGTATCTATAATGGCAATTAATATTGCTGCACCTAACCGCGCTGCGGTTACTATGCATTTGACACAAAATGGAGTTCCGGCGGGAGGGGCGGATTTTATATTTGTCGTAGAGGCGGATGCAGCTTACCGCTTCAAAGTTTTTTACTCCTGGGTTAAGTTTCCTGCTGTTGATGAAAATGATAATTTCTTTCATGAATATGAACGTGGTGCGGTGCCACAAGTTTACCCTTCATATCGTTTACTTGAATTTCCGTTGTCGGCTTGGGAGCATACCATATGGTTTAATGGCGCCCTTCCTCACCCTGTTTCTGTGGTCCATCTCCGCCCCTTATCGGTCGACTGGGCCATATTGCCCGTTTTGGCGGGCTTTGCACCACATCCAAATTATCTTGGTGTTTCACACGCAGAGCTGCGAATATTACACACAACTTTGATTCATATACACAGGAGTGTGATACAATATCTGTCTCTGCCTCTTGGTTTTCCTTGGAACTAAAAGCAGAAAAAAGTTTATGCAAGAAACTGGAACATGCTTGGCGAAAATCTTACAATCCGGCGGCTAAATGCTCCTATAGAGCGGCTCTAAAAAAAATTCCACGGGCTGAAGCGCAACACCGTTGGAGACTACTATGCAAACCAAATGAAATTGTCTGATAACTCAGCCAAAGAAGTTTTTTAAATTGTCCAATGTTTCATCAAGCCGAAGGCTCTTGACAGCACTGTCTCTCAATCGGCCACCCTCTGCGAGGATTTATCTGATTTTCTTCAGAAGAAAATACATTTCATTTATGCCTCCTTCCCATCGACTACGCCCTCTTCCTTGTTAAATCCCACCTCGGACCCCCTTGGCACCTGGTCCGAAGTCCGCCCGCTTCTCCCGGAAGCATCTCTCATAGAACTGTACAATTGTAAATCAGGTTCTCCTGGTGACCCTTGCCTGGCTCAATTCTTCAAATTACTTGCCCCATGGCTCAATTCGCTGCTGAACCCGATTTGGAACTCCTCTCTGACAACGGGTATCTACCCTGCCGCCTGGAAACAAGCCTATTTACTGCCTATTCTTAAGAAACCAGACGCTGATCCAGCAGAGCACAAGAATTTTAGGCCTATCTCCCTTCTACCAGCGCCTGCTAAAATCCTTGAAAAGGAAGTTCAGAAGCAACTGTCCAATATCCTTGAATCTAACAACTGTCTCCATGACTCACAATCTGGTTTTAGATCAGGCTACAGCACGGAGACAGCTCTTTTGGAAGTTGCTGAAACAGTATGTGAAGCTTGTACTGTTGGATCTCTCTGCAGCATTCGACACGGTGTCACATCGGATTCTTTTGGAGAGACATAAGCACTTGGGAGTGAGGGGAACCAAGCTGGCCTGGTTCCACTCGTTTTTAGGAAGACCGCTCTCAGCAGGTATTTCTCTGCCCCCACATGTCTTCACAGAAACCCCTTGTCTGTGGTGTCCCCCAGGCCTCGGCTCTGAGCCCTTTACTATTCAATGTCTACTTTACCCCCCTCGCGACTCTGGTCGAGCAATGGGGAGTGAAAGTAGTATCTTATGCTGATGATACTCAGCTGGTGTTCTCTTTCAGAGAACACTCAGTGGCTGCCTTTGCCAACTTCAAGCAATTCCTGAACAACATCTCGGCCTGAATGAAGGAAAATTGCTTGAAATTGAACACCGAGAAAACAGAGGTCTTATTCTTTAATCAATATTCTCCCCTGCTAACTGAGCTCTGGTGGCCGTCATAGTTAAACCCCCAGCCGATCCTAGTTGATTCAGCTAGAAATCTGGGGGTCAAATTTGATGCGGACCTCTCCTGCAAGGCCCAGATTTGCCAAGTCTCCTCATCTTGCTTCTGGAAGCTGAGAGCCCTGCGGAGATTCCTTCATCTCCTGCCAATTGATTGCAGGAAGACAGTGGTCCATGCATTGGTCACGTCCCAGCTAGACTATTCCAATAGCCTCTATATAAAACTACCAGCGTATCTGATCCGCAGGCTGCAAATAATTCAGAATGCTGCGGCCAGGCCTATTAGGAAAGTGCTGTTCCGCCACCACATATCCCCCCATCTGCGGAGCCTCCACTGGCTGCCTGTCAAAAGGAGGATTGAGTTTAAGGCGCTCACCTTCGCCTACAGAGCCACAAGAGATCGGGGACTGCGCTACCTGAATCAAAGACTCCAAAACTATCATCAAGACAGGGTTCTGAGATCTAATCACCTGAAACTGCTCAGGATTCCTCGCTTCTCTAAGGCCAGGATGGGCGGCCGAGCTTTCTCTGTGAGAACTGCGTCTCTTTGGAATTCCATGCCTATCCATCTTCGTTTGATAGAGTCAGAATGGGCATTTAGGAAAGCGCTGAAAACCTGGCTCCTTAGCCTCCCGTAGCCCCCCTTTTTCCTCACTGTGTATCTGCATTTGGCGCCGGAACACTCCTGTTGGAGGTAGCCTTGCGCTCTATAAATGTCACTTCTTCTTCTCGTAATGTACCAGCGGCTCCGGCGGGTGCCGCTCAGCCACCAGGGCATGGTGGCGTGGTTATAAGTCCTATCATGATTAATTCAGTGATGGAGAAGCGTCCTCCAAATAGGGATGATTTCCCTTTTTGGTTGGCTGAGAAATTTGAGCAACTCGAAGCTGTTTTTCCACACACGTCTCCTGTGGATAAACACACGATACTTACCATGAGCTTACCAAAAGGCCTTATTCCCAATTTGGCAGATTGCACCACTTGCGGGAAGGTGTTTGCAGCGGTATTTTTGCTATGCTTTGGCACCCCCTCCATGACTGTGCTTCCGACGGTTCTTAAAAAAGTACAGGATGAACACGGGGCGGAGGCCGCCCTGGAGTTGGGGATGAGACTAGTGTTCCCTATTGTCTCTGACATGATTCTTGCTAACATCAAGGGAGAAGCAGTTAGCTAACGGGTAAGTCAGCGCCTTGAGGCGGCGGCAGACGTGGATAAGCAACGTGAATTGCCTTAGATTATTGCTAACGTATATAAATCCTTAGGGTGCAATAATTTGGGAATTAGCCCTTTTACTCAGACACAAAATAAGCCCCAGCCTGAGAAGGGGGGGGCATCCAGTCTTTCCTAAAAGGCTTGGAATAGAAATAAGCGGCAGCAACAACAGAAGCAAGGGTCGCGTGCAGGTTGACCGACACCTGATACTTCTGAACGTAGATATGATTTGCGTGACCGCTCTAAAATTAAAACACCAGAGAGATTTTAAGTTCCTGATCCGTGCTCTCCTCGTTCCTTTCAGGAATCATCAGACCCACAGTTCGGTGGAGGGGAGTGGCAGGATCGCAGACAAGGCGGGGCCACTCAACAATGATGTGATCAGCCACGACAGTTTGACGTAAAAACGAAGATGGAGGGACAACCTCCTTACCGGGCCCTGTTTCAGCAGAAAGAAGTTGCTGCGTTAACAGCGAAGTATGCCTCAGATGGTGAGAACCCTGCTCCTCGATTGGAGATGGGTGGTGACACTCCTCGACAGTGCGGCGGAAGTTACCATAGTGCGGGAGGCACTCCATCCTTGTCTGGAGGCGAGAGCAACTGATACTTTTATTGCAGTGGAAACAGCAGATACACGAGTTGCACCCCCTGATAGGCTTTATGAGATAGTCCTCTGAATTGAGGGTGATATCAAACGCACTATTAAGGCTATCTTTTGGGAAAACCTTACCTCCTCTTATGACATTTTATTGGCTGAGGCGGACTGCCTCCTCCATTCGTTTTGGCTTCTTCCCTAGGGAAGGACGTGATACTCCCGAGTTTTTCGTGTTACGTCTCAGAAGAGGCTAACCAAGCTTACACGTAGGAATGGGCTTTGGCCCTAGCGCCTGCTGTGTATCGGAATCAGGTGGGCTTGGATAAACTATCACCGGCACATGAAATACCTTTACGATCTATGCCACAGCCATAAGCTCAATACCCTATCAAACGAGACGCCAAAGCTTCCGTAAGTGAAATTTTGACCCAGTTGGAATATCAGGGTGTAATTGAACCCTGTGTTTCATCAATGAATAATCCTCTTTTTCCGATTGTAAAACCGGACGGTTCCTATCGCATAGTTTTGGATTATAGAAATTTGAATAGTCATGTTCGTTCGTTTGCCGTACAGAACACACACAGCTCTGCGCTGATCAATAACTTAGTCCGTAAAAGTATAAGATAACACTGGATATATCCAATGGGTCTTACAGTCACAATCTGTCTCCTGACAGCCTTGACTTGACCGCATTTACTGCGGTCGGCAATCAGAAAAGATTGACGCGTTTGCCTATGGGCTATAAGAATAGTCCAGGGGCTTTTGCTGCACGTGTGGTGTCTCTTTTACACAACATAGACCCTGATGCTTTCTCATACGTTGATGACATTTATTTGACGGATGACGAGTTGATACCGCATCTCGTCCGTGTTGATTGCATCATTATGTCCTTTGCCGACCTGGGATACAAATTTAATTTTGCTAAGTCTCACATCGCCTATTTGGCGGTACTCTTCTTCGGTTACGAACTCAACAATGAAGGTAGGGGATTAGCCCCTCACTTTTTGGAGCAATGTGCACAGTTGCAACCTCCTTCCACTTTAAAAAAAGTTACAGTCTTTGCTGGGTTTTTTTAAATTCGGGTGAACATATATTCCTGAATATGGCCAGCGTATCAAACCGCTTTATGCATTGATACAACCCTCTTTTTCGTCTTCCAGCTGGCTTTCGGAACATACCGCAATTCTTCGGTCTTTGCAGTCTGATCTGCTTGCGACCAACTTCCTCTTAACTCGTGACAATTAAACAAATTTAGTCATACGAATTGTACCGGGTACAGTGGGTTTCACGTACTTGACGTTCAATGAGGGCGATACAGTTCCCATTGCATACAAATCGCACTTGTACACTTCAGCGGAGATGCGTTTCTCCTCCATTGAAAAAATTCTCACTGCAGTCCAGATGGCGATTCTTAAAGAACGCTCTCTTGCTCAAGGTAAACGCATTCTTATGGTCTCGCCTGCGCCAGCTATTGAAGCAGTCACAAAGTCGAGTGTTTCAAATTCTAAAGCTTTGCATCCTCGTTGGATTCAGTAGGCAAGTTCTTTGACATCGGCTGATGTCACTTTTATCTTTGACCCATCGTTACAGACACAGGAGTTTTTACAATATGAACATGTTCATTCTCCTTCCTCGTCTTTACTTCCTCTTGATCGGTACAAATCTATCATTTATACCGACGGATCTGCTCAACCAGCCGTGGGCTCTAAACATGCTTATTCGGCAGCCTGCGCTATAGTGGCAGGCTCTATGGTTGACGGTGAGTTTAAGTCTTCCTTGGTACACACGCAGACTCTAGGAGACTGTACAGCTCAATTAGCTGAGCTGCGTGCTTTGTTGTTGGCTCTAGAATTCGCTGATCCTGAATTACCCACTCTTATAGTGTGCGATTCATTTTACTGTGTGCAATCCTTTAATGACAATTTGTTGTTTTGGTCTCAAAATGATTATCAAGATTCTAAAGGTAGCGCAATAAAGCAAAAAATGCTTTGGGTTCGAGTGGCAGCTCTTAAAGAAAGTTTACCACTCACACAAGTTATTCATACTCTTGGCCATCAGTGTGTGGGAGCACATGCTCTGGGTAATTCTTTGGCTGATGAGGCAGCCAAATCTGCAGTAGCCACATGTTCAGTTGCAGCCGTAACAAGGTCCATGACTAAAATAGACAATGACATTCATGCGGCTATAGCTGCAACGAAGGATGGGACGGCGCTCCCACAATGTTTTCCTTCCAAATATTCTTATAATTTGTCACCGGAGCAAATTGCATTTGCTACAATACCGTCCGTTGGGGATCGGCTGATTCCCAACGAGGACCGCAGACTTCCTTGAATCATAGCAGCTCACAAGGGCATGGCATCGGCTCATGCTGGAGTTTCAGCAACTGTGTCCCTCTTGCAGCAGCGTTATTGGTGGCGAAGCTTGTATAGACAGACTCGTAATTATGTCCTGTCTTGTGACATTTGTCAACAGATTAGGCCATCCACATTTGCACGTCCACCACACACGCAACTTTACATTTAGAATCATCCATTTGGTTATATTTATCTTGATCACTGCGGACCTTTGTCATCAGACACTGCATATAAATATATTTTGGTTGCAGTGGATTCGTGCACGAGATTCCTTTGGGTTTGGCCGCAACACAGTGCTGATGCTCAAAATGTCATTAGAGACTTGCGTGTCTTTGTCGGGACATTTGCCTGTGGCACCTTCCATTCTGACCAAGGTCCGGCGTTTGCCTCTAAGGCTTACAAGGAAGCGAAGAATTCGCTGGGGGTGCTGCTGCAATTTTTGTCTCCATACAGGCCTTGGGGCAATTCCGTAGTGGAGTGAATGAACCGTGACTTAAAGCAGTCTTTGACAGCTAGGGTTTTAGGTACTGGTCGGAGTTGGCTGACTCATTTGTATGGTGTCCAACGTGCACTAAATAATCTCCCTAGAAGATCTCTGGGTGGGCGGACCCCATACAAAGTGCTCTTTGGCATTAAAATGTTTGTGCCAGACCTTGACGGTCTAGACGTTGCGGCGGCTGCTGCAACATTTGACGTAGATAACCATTGTGCTATGTTACAGGATCTACAAAAGACTCGAGATGCCCTTGCAAAGGATCATTTGCCCGCGTCCACAGAAGCAGTGCTGATTCCTGTAACCGGCTGACTTACTAAAGTTGGTGATCTGGTCCGAGAGAAGTTGGAGAACAAAAAGAATTTGGTCCATCCTATCGTGCACTGGTCTCGGTTCTTGGATTGAAGGGTACTTGTACAGTGATTTTACCTCCACTGCCAGGTCAGAAGGAGAATCGATACATTTCCATTGAACATGTCAAGTTACACCATTTGGCCAGTACTTAATAGTATGCCTAATAGCATTCCTCAGAGGGATGTTTCTCTGCAACAGATGTCACCCACAGCAATTCCTGGGATCCGAGAATGCGAGGTGGAAACCTCCGTTGATGTTTTGCCTGTTTTGTCATCAACTACTGCTGCTACGTCCCATGAGTATGCTTCTCCGCCACTGGAGCACACTATTAACATTCCCGCTACTGCATTACAATCATCTTTTAATGCTGATCAGCCCCCGTTGTTTCGCCTGGGAACTAGTGGTTATTATTTGGACAGAGATAACTTTTCTTCAAGTTCTTCATCAACTTCCACTGTGGCGAGCCCTCCTGTTAAAAGTTGTATGTTTGAGGCATGTGAGCTGTAGATCACATGCTATGCATAGATCGCCATCTAGTGTTGGGTCCAGATGTTTGCACTTTGTTTTTGTTCGAAGAAGTCTTTCCAGTCACGAGGTAGGTGACTACTCCTTTCGGTGATAGTGCGCATGGGCATCGACTCCACCCTTAGATTGTTTTTTTCCGCCATCGGGTTCGGATGTGTATTGCTCCGCTCCGATTCGGTTCCGTTTTCGGATCCCTTCGACGCGCAATCCACTACCCTAGACGGTATTGTTATCGATTGCGGTTCCCCATTCGACACGCATCGTCTCACATCGGAAAACCTTCGAACGGGAAACTTGTGGCAGGCCGTCAGGCCTACCCGCGCCGACCGCGCTAGCAGTCGATGGAACGGACTCCCTTCAAGTTCTGTCCCAGGTGTCGTGCTAAGTTTCCACGCACCGATTTGCAATAAGTGTGCAACCTCTGCTTGTCCCCGGAACACGACGAGAACAACTGCGACGCGTGTCGATCGTTTCGATCGAAAAAGACACTTTGTGACCGTCGGGCTCGACGCCACGAGATGCAACACCAGAGCGGCTCTGCACCGGACATCTTCAGCGAAGATTCCAACACTGAACATCAAGCTCAAGGAGCCGAAGAAGAAGAACAGATCTTCGTGTCCGAGGCCGACTCCGACATGGAAGAAGAGGAGCAGGTTACTCCGGGTCAGCGTACCGTGAGTAAAGATACCCCTTTGTCCCCTCAACATACAACAAAGGCTCCAGTCCCTCCTCTGCCTTCGGGCCAAGGACGGCACCGACAAAAAGTTTCCGACGCCCTGGCCTCGGGCCCGGCTCCGAAACTGAAAGAGAAGCCTTCCGGCTCGGGCTCGAGCCGGCCCCATTCTGGCGCAGAACCAACACCTTTGGCGCCCAAACACAAGTCCAAGCATGTGTTGGTCACAATACCACCGTTGCAGAAGATTCCACCTTCGACACCGAAAGGCTCGGAGCCGAAACCTTCGACGCCGAAACCGGCACATAAAGAGAAAGACACTCCCTCTAAAGAGCCTCGGCCCGATGCCCCGCCTTCGGATCCAAAGCAGAAAAAACTGGTGATCAACCCTGAAACAGGACATATTCATGCCACTCTTCCAAAAAACCGGAAGATTGACCTATCAGAGGACTACCACATTCCTCTTAAAAGGAAGAGTGTGGGTACTGACCCTTCTCCCCCTTATATTCCACCTCCTTCTCCCACTGATCCCAACTTGCTCATCTCACCATCAAATTCACCACCACCACCACTTTCACCTGACCCACAGGATGAAGGGGATGGGGGGATGAGGATCAGGATAGGCTACAGGACACTCACCCTTGGGAGGATTATCATACAGACCCAAACACATACAATGACCCTGATTTGTATCCCTCCAGACCCTCCCCACCTGACGACAACATTGGGTACATTGAGCTCCTTAACAGGGCTGCTCAATATCATAAGGTGGAGCTCCATAAGGAGCCTTCAGAAGAGGATTTCCTATTTGAAACACTTACTTCTTCCCAAAGAGCTACTCATACCTTACCAATGCTCAAAGGCATGTTAAAACACACGGATGAGGTATTTAAAGACCCTGTAAGGGCAAGGATAATTACACCTAGGGTGGACAAAAAATATAAACCCGCTCCTTCCGACCCTGTTTACATTAGAGGACAGCTGCCCTTAGACTCTCTTGTAGTCTCCAACACTCGCAAGAGAGCTAACTCACAAACCACAGGTGAGGCTCCTCCTCCTGATAAGGAGTCTAAGCTTATTGATGCCTCAGGCAAAAGAGTGGCTTCACAGGCAGCACATCACTGGTGCGTTGCCAACGCTCAAGCTCTGTTGGCTCGTTATGATAGGGCTCATTACGATGAGTTAGAGAAACTCATACAACATTTACCTGATGAATACAAATCTAAGGCTAATGACCTTATTCAGGAAGGTAAACTTATCACCAATACATCCATTAGGTGTGCCCTAGACGCAGCAGACACAGCAGCTCGTGCAGTCAACACCAGTGTACTCTTACGCAGGCATGCTTGGCTGAGAATATCAGGCTTCAAGCCGGAGGTGCAAACCTCCATCCTTAACCAACCATTCGACAAGGAGCATCTCTTTGGCCCAGCTGTTGATACCTCGCTGGAACAGATGAAAAAGGACACTGAGGTCGCAAAGTCCATGGGGTCTTTGCAGTTACCTGCCACTAGGGGTTCCTTTCGCCGCTCCTTTTACAGGGGTGGTTCAAAAACTGTGTCCACCGAAAATCCCTTCTCCTCTTAGAAGGGCAATAACCAATCCCCCTCTTCAAGAGGTTATTTCAGAGGAGGTTTTAGAGGAAACAATGGTAAGGGAAGAAGCAGAGGTAACTAAACCCGCACTTCCCCCGCAAACAAACAGTGACTTCCTTCCGTTACCCCCTGATCATTCCACTCCTGTCGGGGGATGTCTCTCCCAATTCCTGCCTGTCTGGAATTCAATCACCTCAGACAAGTGGGTACTACAAATTATCCAGTATGGTTACTGCCTGGAGCTTACAGACACTCCCCCAAATATTCTTCCAAGATCACATGCAATGTCACCAGAGCATCTCACCCTCCTAAAGCAAGAGGTTCTCTCTCTCTTGGAAAAACACGCTATAGAGCCAGTCCCATTACAATACCAGGGGACCAGGGTATACTCCCTGTATTTTTTAATTCCCAAAAAGGACAGTTCTCTCAGGCCTATACTAGACCTCAGAGAACTAAATCTGTACATTCAGTCCGATCACTTTCACATGGTCACACTCCAACAGGTGCTCCCACTCCTTCAGCAAGGCGACTTTCTGTCCACTCTGGACTGAAAGGACGCCTATTTCCTTATTCCCATTCACCCTGCTCACCGGAAATACCTCAGGTTTGTGGTAGACGGACAACATTATCAATTCAAAGTTCTCCCATTCGGAGTAACTACAGCACCCAGGGTTTTCATCAAGTGTCTGGCAGTAGTCGCGGCTCATCTAAGAAGACAGCACATTCACGTCTTCCCCTACCTAGACGACTGGCTAATAAAAGCCAGCTCGCAACAGAGCTGCCTACGCCACACTCGAAAAACAGTCCAACTGCTTCACAACCTTGGGTTCACTGTAAACCTCACCAAGTCTCATCTCCAACCATCCAACACACAAGTGTATCTAGGAGCCACAATCGACACTCAGAAAGCTCTAGCGTGTCCCAACCCAGACAGGATCCACAACATTCAGACTCTAATATCGCAGTTTCAGCCTCAACACTCATTACCAGCTCGAGTGTTCATGCAATTGCTAGGAATGATGGCATCTTGCATTTTAATCCTTCCTTACGCAAGACTCCAAATGCGTCTCCTACAGGAATGCTTAGCACATCAGTGGAACCAGGCTCAAGGTCAGTTATCAGATCTAGTGTTTGTGGATGGCCGCACCCATTGCTCTCTACAGTGATGGAACATACAAAACCTTTCCAAGGGGCGGCCATTCGTCGACCCGGTTCCACAGATAGTGCTAACAGCAGACGCATCGCTCACTGGTTGGGGAGCTCATCTTCAAAAACATACCATTCAGGGCATGTGGACTCTGCAACAAAAACAACTCCACATAAACCATCTAGAACTGCTAGTAATTTTTCTAGCATTGAAAGTCTTTCAACTTCATCTAGTAGGCAAAGCTGTCCTGATTCGCACAGACATGACAGCACTGTATTACATACAAAAACAGGGGGGATACACTCTCTCCAGCTCTCACAGCTAGCCCAGAGCATCTGGAGATGGGCCATACCTCAAAAAATATATCTCCTTGCAGAACACCTTCCAGGAGTAAACAACCAGATTGCAGATCTACTCAATCATCAACGACAGCAGATCCATGAATGGGAACTCCACCCTCAAGTTCTCCTCCCATTTTTACAAATGTGGGGCTTCCCAGAGTTAGATCTGTTCGCCACCCACCTAAACGCAAAATGCCCAAACTTCGCATCCAGGTATCCACACCCATTGTCCAAAGGCAATGCACTATGGATGAATTGGTCAGGGATATTTGCTTCCGCTTTTCCGCCTCTCCCACTCATTCCATGAGTGGTTCGGAAGCTCAGACAGCAGTCCCTGACACTAATCCTAGTTGCTCCCACATGGGCCCGTCAACCCTGGTTCACAACCCTGTTGGAGCTATCAGTAGTTCCTCAACAAAAACTACACCTTACTCCCAATCTTCTCACTCAGAACCATGGAGAGATAACACATCCAGATCCCAGTCATCTCAACCTTGCGATCTGGCACCTGAAATCCTAGAGTTTGGCTATCTTAATCTTCCGCCAGACTGCATGAATATTATCAAAGAGGCTAGGCGCCCTACCACAAGAGCATGCTATGCAGCAAAGTGGAAGCGGTTTGTCATTTACTGTAACAACAATCAAATGAATCCGCTAGATGCTTCAATCCAAAACATCATTTGCTATCTATTACATCTACAGCGTTCCAATTTAGCATACACATCCATACGCTTACATCTTGCTGCAATAGCTGCATTTCTACAAAACAGACAGCATTTGTCTCTTTTTAGAGTGCCTGCTATTAACGCATTTATGGAAGGACTTAAAAGAGTCATTCCCCCCAGACTTCCACCTGCTCCAGTGTGGAATCTCAACATAGTTCTTACAAGACTCATGGTTCCACCTTTTGAGCCATTGCACAAATGTGAACTACAATTTCTCACTTGGAAGGTAGCCTTCCTCATAGCCATCACATCTCTGAGAAGAGTGGGTGAGCTTCAGGCACTAACCATAGAAGAGCCATTTTTACAAATACACCAAAACAAAGTGGTTCTTAGGACTAACCCCAAATTTTTACCTAAAGTCATTTCTGCCTTTCATATCAACCAATCTGTTGAGTTGCCTGTGTTCTTCCCTCAACCAGATTCAGTAGCAGAACGTGCTCTTCACACATTAGATGTCAAAAGAGCATTACTAATCTACATTGAAAGAACAAAACCTTTCAGGAAAACAAAGCAACTTTTTGTTGCTTTTGCTCCACCACATAAAGGCAATCCAATATCAAAATCAGGTATTGCAAGGTGGATAGTTAAGTGCATTCAAATATGCTACATTAAAGCTAAATGCACATTAACAATTCCCCCTAGAGCGCATTCCACTCGCAAACTAGGGGCCTCTATGGCATTTTTAGGAAATATACCCATAGATGACATCTGCAAAGCTGCTACATGGTCTACACCACACACCTTTACAAAACACTATTGCATAGATGTGTTAGCTAGACAACAGGCTAGTGTGGGCCAGGCAGTTTTACGTACACTATTTCAGACAGATGCAACAGCTACAGGTTAGCCACCGCTTTGGGACATAACTGCTATATAGTCTATGCATAGCATGTGATCTACAGCTCACATGCCGCAAACGGAAAATGCTACTTACCACTGTATGCATCTGTTCTTGGCATGTAGAGCTGTAGAAACTCATGCGCCCGCCCGCCTCCCCGGGTACCTATACCTGTTGCAGTACTATCTTACTTAGATACAATATACATGGGCATCTCTCTTTACTACTCTTACTAACTCCATCATCACCCTTTACGGCAAAACAATCTAAGGATGGAGTCAATGCCCATGCGCACTATCACCGAAAGGAGGAGTCACCTACCTCGTGACTGGAAAGACCTCTTCGAACAAAAACAAAGTGCAAACATCCGGACCCAACACTAGATGGCGATCTATGCATAGCATGAGATTCTACAGCTTTACATGCCAATAACAGATGCATACTGTGGTAAGTAGCATTTTCCTTTCTTTTCATGGTTTTGGAAACATTTTCTGGTTCCTCCGTGGACATACATTTGGATGGTGCTGACGATGGTATTCCTCTTCATGTGGATTGGGTTTGTGACAGTTTTTTTCCTTTTAATCAGTGGCCATTACTTGCCTGAACGCTCTGCTGTCCATTCGGTCGATGGGGTATTGGCACCACACACTTTGTCGCATAAAATGAAAAGGGATCAACCCAACGTTAGCTTCTAAGCATTTCCAGTCGGTGATGGCATAGTTTGGGATAAAGTTCCATATGAAATCTACAGCCCGACGGAGACGATTCGTATGCCATACGTCTATCGCGTATCGTTAGGTGATGTCATTATGCCATTACTGCATTCCGATGACTGGGATATTAATGCTGTAAATTCACTATTTTCAGATTTAAAATATTACACTGCTTTTGAAACTGAGGATTTGTATTTAAATTCTGCTAATTATGCTGATTTATTCTGTTTCCAACATTATGGTCATAATTTTTTGCATAAATCCAACACAGTCCGACCACCTGTTAATTATGCTCAATGGGAACATTGTCCTACACCATTTCAGGGTAATTCGCAGACACAGAAAAATAAGTTTGTCTATTTTTCAGGCTATAATCTCTCCGACCCTAACTCTTACTATTATAAGTTGAATGCAACTACACACACAAAATTCATGCTGACCCATACTAAATTGATATATTCTTCAACTTTCATTGCCGATTTATCATTGAAAGGTTATGATTATTGGAGATACATGATCGATTTGAAATCAATATGGGGTACCAAAGATTGGCAGGTGCAGGGAACAGAATCATTGCATCGTGCCTGTTTGATACCTACACAGCTGATGTTCCTGAATCAGACTGTACAACAGACTACTTATTTTAGCTTGGCTACGGCTAAAAATTGTAATTCTCCCTCATTTCCGTCGTTTGCAGCCTATGACAACTGGCAGTAGTATACAAATTTTACTTTAGATTAATTGAACAATATGGTCCAGAATGGTACCCTTAACACGTCCACTATTAGTCCTTTGGGCTGGTTAATATGGCCCCTCAATACTAATGCTTGCCAGTTGCGTTTCTCAAATGCATCCAGTGGATTTACTCTCAGTAGACCAGATCCTCGTTTCCCACACTCGCATTCGGTTACTACTTATTCTGTGGGTAAATTATGTCAACAATGGTTGAGACAGTCCACTTTGTCGTCTGTGAAACAACATCTCTCACGTTTATCTGGCGACATTGATCTGGCAGATTTCCTTTTAGGTCCAAAGTCCCCTCGCCCTAAACGTTTTGCATATGCGGCCTTTAATGAAATCTGGAAGCTGTCCCAGATGGAGGCAGCTTTCAGATTACGACATCTTGATCAGGACAACTTGCGTAAAGTTTTAGATGTGGTCGACAACAGCATTAATACTTTGTCTTCTCGTATGTACACTTTGGACAATATTGTTTCTTCTGTTATTGACTTTGTGCAGAATGATGTATCTATGTTGTATCATGGTCGAAGTCAATTGCGCTCTGTTATGCAATTCGGTTGGACTTTGCAAACATTGAAAAATAGGAAAGTGCCATGGGATTATTTGAATGCTACTGCCCTATTTTTGCCCTTTAATTTAACAGACAAACAAAAGCTTATGTCAATGAAAGATTCTACATACACGCTGTTACATATTGAGAAACTTGACCAGCTACCTTTTTCAATAGCGGAGACTGACTCTTCAGTGTGGTTAATACATGGGGTTATTTCTTTGCCCATTTCCCTGTTTCAGTTTACAGCATGTATGAAACATTATCTAATCGGTAGATTTGAACCCCTTGGTAGTACTTTCCTGCACGAATTGTGGTTGTTATCGTTCACATTTCACTGTCAACTTGATGATAAGGATGTTTTCCTGACAGGGGAGGGCTGTGATTCCACAGTAGGACATGCTTTAGTTTTTACACAGGTCCAGCTTCACGGGGCTTGCAACGTGTCCGCACCTAATTTGGCCTGTTTTCTAAAAGGAACACCAGTCCCTTCAATTATTCCCACGTTAACTTTGCTTTCTAATGGGAGTTATCTTATCCTGAATAACCACAACTGCTGGGGCTTATGGGCCAGTATTCCATATATAGTAACGATTTCCCATCGTGTTACTTGTTGCAGCAATGTGATTTTTCCGCCCCCACACAGGAGTGTAGATAGTTCACTGTGGCCTTCCATTCCCACTTTGAAAACAGACTTCAATAAACTAAGCAGACTCAAAGCGCTATTGTTTCAACAAGAAGTCTCTCTCACTTCACCTCGAGAGACCTTCGAATTGCAGGTGGCTAGAACATCTAGTGAGATTCAGTCCCTCTTGAATACGAATCTCCCACTGCATTTTGGGGAACTAATTCATCAAATATTTAATGCGTCTGATACTAAAGGCCTTGCACATTTTTTTAAACTTGTGGCATCTGGCCTTGTTTCTTCTTTTCATGCGATTTTTGGAGTAATACCGGTTTTCATTCAATCTATTTTTTCCAGCGCCTTCGGAGGGTTTCCATTGATCCTCTTACTGGCGTGCGGCGTGCTGGTACTTCTGCTCCTGTTACGCAATGGCTGCCCATCATGTGGTCCTGCTCAGACCCGGCCAATTGAGCCTGTACCGTGAACGAATGCAACAACTGTTTGGATGCTTGCCATTGGCGACGCTTGGAGTGAGCTATAGGCTTACCGATCGCTTTGCCTATTTCACTTACGTGCAACCTGTGCTCTATTGCCGACGGTGCCCTTTCTATTGGGCCTTTGATGAATGCCTCTCAAATACATCACGCGCTGACTTGTATTATGATCTGTTGGTGGGTCCCTTGCTGGCCCATGCCTAGGCCTGTTCTGGGGACGGCCATTTGATGTGTGTGGCTGCGCTTGGAGTGTTGGCATGCTGGAGTACCTGTGAGGCTGCGCAGAGCCTCCTGCAACAGAGTTTCATCGAGTATCACGAAAGTTGTCCGGCTATGCTTCTGGAGGCACTGGATTATGAAGAGCACGTCTGCTCATTCGATCTGCTTAACTGGATGGCATCCCTCTTTGCTATGAACGTTGGGGATGACCTTTTGGAACGAATTGCATTCCACAGTGCACGTAATCTGTTGCCTTTTCCGGACTCACCTTAAAACATTTTTTTTTTTTTGATTGAGTAAATTCATATTTCTAAATCTTGGGTTACTCCAATTCGGCCTTTTTCACAGGCGTCTTTGGTTCTGCTTACCATTGATTTTTGTTTTGCTATATGCTACAACCTGGCCAAGGAGAGGGTGTCACGTGGCCGAAAGGGACATTGTCGACATCACTAAGTTAGCATGTCCCATGAAGCCATGATGCTGCTTTTGCGCACGTTACTACATAACTTTATTTTTGCAAGACTCTGTTTATACCTTTCACATGAGAACTGTCTGTGGTGTTCGTTCTCTGCCTGTTTCTGGAGTTTAGTCTGAACATTGTGAGCAAGGTCGATAAACAATGCCCCTTGTTATTCTGTTCTGGTCAGGCCCTAGCACATAGACAAAACATACCACTGCAGCTGCTGCTGGAGACTCGCACTTTGATACTAAGGGGATACATGTTTAGGTAGACACACTCAGAGAGGGATCTTTCCAGGGAGAAGAGCAACACTCCCCTTCGATGTAGAAATCCCATCTATACTCTAAGGTATGGGATCTGCTGACAAAACCCGGAAATCTTCGGTTATATAATAATATTTCTTCTATTCAAGGGGAGGGAGGTTAGGCACTTTAGTCCTTTCTCCACTGTCTGATTTTTGTGGCACGTATACTGCATGTTAGAACACGTTAGTTAAAATAAACATTTTGAACTATATTCGTGTCTCAGTCAGATCTTATTGTGGACAGGTACAAGAGTATGAGCGAAAAGGTGTGTCTTGTTACCCCGATTCCTTAGAGATCCGGGAGTGTTGTGTTCTGGGGTGTCTAATTACTTGCTTCTCCGTGTTTGTGAGAGCGAGTGAGACACTATAGCTAGTCGGTCCTGGGCTCGTGGGTACTAAGGCGGTAGGAAGGCTCAGCCCCTATACACCAAGGTCCCATAATCCTGCGCATAGTTCTGTGTATGTGCAGAATAGCTGCAACAGTTTGTATAGGATGCTTTCAGTCCCCGAATGTCATAATTCTCCCTGCATAGAATCTTTATGTACAGCTTCTGTGACTCTCTGCCAGCTATAGACTGTCACCGGCAAGACGAACCGCTTTATCTGACCTCACTATTGAGCCCAGTTATGGAACAGACCAGAGCAACACATCTAATTCTTGCTCCGCAGCTTTTACTTCCGTCACCAGTGGTTTACAGGATTTACTTTGTGAGTCAAACGACTTCTGGTGGATACCTTTAACTGCACATTCCTCATCTTTAGAATATTTTCCAGGTGCCAGACTGGATTCGGACATTTTTACAGCAGTGCTCCTGTGCGCTGCTAGTTAGTACAGCTTATAGTTGCCACCCCTGCATGGTCAGTTTCTGGATTTTTTTTTTTTACGCACGCAGACGCAGAGCACCGGTGTGTAGACCTCTAATTTGGGACCATTTTAGACTTGCAAAACTGGTCCTGGGTTGCTTGTGTTCCGGTTCAGGGAGAACCTGGACTGGCAGTTCGGCTGGACTGTTGCCATTGGAGCAGGGTCAAGTCTGTTTTGCGTATGGCTGGGTCCAAACTGAGCAGCCTTGGTCTGCAAAATACCGATGGATTGGGATGCAGCACAAGTAATTACCAGTGGCTGAGATTAATTCAGGCATTCCATCCATTGCTTTTTTGTATACTTCGTAAAAAGATGTCACAACTTTGGGCAAAAAGATCACCCTAGTTCCCAACACAAGTTAGTCTTGAAAAAAGGTGGCTTAGGGTGGCTGTATCAAGCGTGTCTGTAGCTCACTCATGCGACGAGCTGAGGTGATCGTAATGAGGAAGATGGTTTTGAGAGTCAAAAGACACAATAAGCAGCTGTACAAGCAGCTGTGTTTTGGCTCGAAGAAGGTACACAGGAGGAATGACGGGACCAAATTAACATCTCTCTGTGGCATCACATGAGGGAACATGTTTGTCAAGCCTTTATTGAACTGTTTCACAACAGGTGATGTAAACAAGGACAGTATGTCTGGCAAACTTAAAAATGCTGAATGAGCTGACAAATAACCTTTAAAGGTACCTACAACAAGACCTTGCTAGGCCAAGCATTAAACAAACAACACTACATCCCACCGTTTGGCTTGTAGAGGTCTGTATTGTGGTCTCCACACCAGGCCACATTTGTTCTAGGATTGTGCATAAATAAATTTTGTAGTGGGATGCCTAGCTGCTAGAAGGACATCTACAACCTCTGGAGGTTGATCAAATACATTCAACTGGGCTCAATCTCCACACATGCAGGTGTATATTGCACAGACTTGGGTGCAGAACGCTGCACTGCTGCTGCAACAGAGTTTCCTCTCATGGCCTAATTCAGAGCTACTAGGATGACTTAGGCCCTGCCTTCCTTGATCTTCAGAACACAGGGCAGAAGAGACAGTGGCAGAAAGGCATACGGGAGCCCCGCCTTCCGCTCTAGCCTGAATGCGTCTCCTAGAAAGAGCATCCTTGGGGACTCCAATGCACCGAAGTCTGGACACAGTGCATTCTCAACAGTGGTGAAAAGAAAAATTTGAGCCAGTGCTCTCCCCACTGTCGGAGGATATCCTTCGTCACCTCGGGATGCAAGCGTCATTCGTGTTTTTCCAAATGTCACTGGCTGGCCTCGTCCGGTCTGGCTTTTAAAGATCCCGCCAGGTGTTTTGCAATCGGAGAGATACCTTGATATCAAGCAAACTCCTATGACACCATGCTTCTTGGTACAGGACCCCACTCCATCCTGCTTGATGGAGTACCACATGGCGGTACTGTTGATGGTGATGAGAACTTGCTCCAACCTTCACTTGATGGCTGGCATAAAGGCCTTCACCGCAAAGCTGATGGCTCCCAACAGATTTATGTGGAGCCAGGTTTCGGACAGAGACCAGAATCCTCTGATCTCCATTGCTCCCAGATTACCTCTCCAGCCCAGTATAAACTCATCCGTCACTACTGTCAGCTGTGGGTGCGGAAGGGAGATGAGTCTACCACTGGCAGGTTGCAGTCAAGTAGCCACTGGTGCAGATCTTTTGTTTTACCTGAGGGACACTGGTGAGGCTGAAGGGGAGTACAGCAAATTGAAAATGCTCCTGGCATATTTTGAACCATAGGTAATGTCTGTGGGACTGCCACATGAAAGTACTAGTTCTGCAAGTTCAAGGCAACCATCCAGTTGCCAGGATCTGGGGCACGCAGAAATTGGACCAGTGTGTATTACATAAACATTTGTCCCGTGAGACTCATTCCAAATCTTGGACACCTCTCAGTGATTTTGTGGGATCCACCATCTAATGCACCATTAAATTACTTCATAATTTATTGTATGTTAAAAACAAAGAGCAATGGACTGCTCATAGTTTCTGTCAAATACATATATAACCAATTTGTATGCAATGGTATGTGAACAAGTGATAATAGTGCAGACGATGCAGTGCTCAAAAGGTGAATATATATTTACAACACCTATGACATAAGACACTGTACAGATCCCACTGGTTTTTGACATGATTCATAATCATCCATAATAGGGTTGTGTAAAATAGTCCACAATCCCTATAAACATCACTTTGTTTCATAAACCAAGAGGGAGGAGGACTGCAGGACGGCCACGTGAAAGTACGTGTTCTGCAAGTCCTAGGCAACCATCCAGTTGCCCGGATCCGTGGCAGGCAGAACTTGGACCAGTGTGAGCATTTTAAATTTGCCTTTCCGCAGGAAGGCATTCAGAGGAAGAAGATCTGAAATAGGATGAAGGCCTTCATTATTCTTAGGCACAAGGAAATAACAGGAGTAACAACTTGTCCCTACTGTGAGAAAGTGCCATCTTTCTTGCATGGTATGCCCCCACTTTTTGCTGAATTGCTGATGTGCTTTGACTGAGTGTGCCCTGGGCTCCTGCCAACCAGGTACCCAGGGCCTGTGTTCCTTCCCTAAAACTGCATTGATGCCTACACCCAATTGGCATCCCTGGCCACAGGTCAGCCCCTGGTAAATGGTACCATGGGTACCCAGGGCACTGTGACCAGGGAAGGCCCCTAAGGGCTGCAGCACTTGTTGTGCCACCCTTAGGGACCCTGTACCTTTACACACACACACACTGCCTTTGCAGGCTGCGTGTCTTGGTGCAGAACAAAAGTGAAGAGTCGACATGGCACACATCCCTGTGTGCCATGCCTACAAGCCACTGCCCTGGCCTAGGTCAGCCACCCCTCTAGCTGGGTGCACTATGCCAGTGGTGAGGGCACAGAGGCATGAGCCCTGTGCCCCTACAGTGCCCAAGTCCATTCTTGGGCATTGTAAGTGCAGTGCTGCCATTAAGAGTATGTGGTGCTGGGAGTCTGTCATTACGAACTCCACAGCACCATAATGGCCCCACTGAAAACTAAGAAGTTTGGTATCAAACTTCTCAGCACATTAAACCCACACTGATGCCAGTGTGGGATTTAATGTAAAACACACTCCAGAGGGCATCTTAGAGATGCCCCCTGAAACCAACCCGACCTCCAGTGTCCGGACTGAGTGGCTGCCCAGGCTGCCACCACCAGACATGTTTCTGGACCCCTGGGTCGAGAGCCTCTGCTCTCAGGGGCCTGAAACAATGCGCATCCTGGGGCGAGGTGCCAAAGCCTCCTCCCCCAGGATGGGCAGGGAAGCTTCAAAGGCCTGCCGCCTTTTGAGCTTCCCCAGACCATTTGCTGCTCCCAGCAAACTGGTCCCCACTGGTTCTACCCCCACTTCTGGCGGGAAAACCAGAGGCAGGAAATGGGTTGTGCCCACCTCTGCCAACTCCACCCGTAAGGTGGAGGAGGCGAGGTGAAGCACAAACTCGAGTCCCCGCCATCTTGAGGATGGGGGGGACCCAACCAACCAGGGACAGGCTCCTGCCCCCCCCTCCCACTGGAGAGTGGCAGAATAGGGGGTGTACCCACCCCAGGGACGGGACCCATTGGTCCATGCCCTTACCTACCTGTAACAACCCCTAAATTCAGTATTTAGGGGCTACCTGAACCTTCCTTCCTCAGTTCCCGAATCCGAAACAAGAAGAGAAGACGAAGCAAGAAGACCAGCCGTGCAGCTGCTAACAAGGAGGCGACGACAACTGACTTGGCCCCAGCCCTACCGGCCTGTCGACCTCCGAACCTGCTCCTGCGGAACCCCGGCCTCAGCAACCTCAAAAACCCCGGAGGACCTGACTTCTGTGCCACAGCCTTCAACCCAGGGACTCCCACGAGCAGTGGTACTGTTCAAAAGAAAAACTACAAAAGACCCGGCCCTGGCACGGAACCGCAAAACCTGCACACTCTGCACCCGCCGAGCCCAGCCTGTGCCTGAGTGAACAAAGACTTTGAGGACGTCCCCCGGCGATTCTGACCTGGAATCCAGTGCCCAAGGACCCTCCTCGACGACCCAGACGACGCCTGCAGCCTCAGGACAAGGGACCCCTCCAACCGCGACCAGCAGGGGGTAAGATTTCCCGACCTCAAAAGACACCCCTGCACCCGGCGCCCCCCGACCCCCTGTGCCCAATTCCTGGGTGTCTACCTATCCTCCAAGACCCCAACTTACCTCTCGAAGTGTTGGTCGCTCCTGAAGAGTCACCGTCCTTGAGCCTGCAGCCTTTGTTCACCTTCCAAGATCTCCATTGGTTAACATTGAGCGCCCGACGGCTCAAAAGCACCCTGCACCCAGCCGCCCGAGTGGCCCTGGCAGTGCAACCTCTGGCCTAATCCACTTCCCCATTTGCCCTGAGCAAGTGACCAGGAGCCCAGCCCCCACAGCCACGTGGCCTGCTAGCCAGCAGCCACCAACCACCAACCAAGGGCCCCCTGCCTGCCATAGGATAACATTGGGCCTAACTCACTCTGCCCCGGCCACCCCTGTGCCGCTGGGGGTGAAACAACTGTACTTACCTGACCCTGGGAGACCCCTGAGTCTATGCCCAGAACCTTAACTTTGCCAGTCAAGTACTTACCCAAAAACCGATAACTCACTTACCTTCCATAGGGTGACATTGGCTGGCATCACCGGAAAATTCTTCTAAGTGTGGAGTTTCTCAACTTTAAAATATTCACCTAAAATCAACCGAGTAACTAAAACGAAAATACTCACCTGCTATTAGGAGAGATCCCAGTGCTGGATCTTGGTGCCCAGCACTGACCCTGAAAAGTAATCACAACGTTACTTATCGCTAACTCAAGTTTCTTCCATAGGGACCCATTGACTGGTTTTCTGTGAAAATTCTTCTAAGTGTCTACTTTTGAAATACTAAAATATTGCCTAAAAATCACAACAGTAACGAATTCCGATTTACTCACCTGTCATCAGGAGAGACATCAGTGCTGCATCTTTCAGCCCAGTACTGACCCTGCAAAGTAATTTTTACCGTACTGAACAGTAACTTGAAATTCCTTCCATAGGATATCATTGCCTGCTTTTTGTTGAAAAAGTTTCTAAGTGTCGATTTCTGAATCTTACAAATATTCTTTAAAAATCGTGCCAACGATACAAACGTAATTACTTGCCTGTTTTAGATAGATATCCCAGTGCTGAACCTGAGACTCCAGCACTGGATTACAAAAGTAACGTAAACATACTTTGCTTGCAAACTGTATTTCCTTCCATAGGATAACATTGGTAATTTTACCCAGAAAAGTTTCTAAGTGTCAACTTTTGAAATACCATAATATTCCTCAAAAATCACTACTATAACCAAAACGCTTTTACTTAACTGTTTACAGGAGATGTCCCGGGACTGAATCCAAGATCCAGTCCTGTGGTTAGAAAAAGTAATCCACAAAGTAATTAATTGCATTTAACCAAAACTTTCCATTGAGCTCAATGTTGCATTGTGTTTGAAATTGTGTTGCCTTTTGCAACAACTGTGACTACTGTCATCAAAAAGACTATTGCCTATTTGAAAAGTGTTTAAACAAAGCATTTCATTCTGAGAAAGTATATTTTGATTCCTATTGTTGGTTCTAAAATAAAACAAGCCTATATTTTTATATACAAACCATTGGCCTAGAGTTCAGTTCTTGAGTGTGTGGCTTCATTTGCTGACTGAGTGTGTATAACAAATGCTTTACACTGTCCTCCGATACTGCCTTACTGCTCGACCAAGCTACCACTTTAGAGAGTAAGGTTATATCTAACTTTAGCCTCTGCCTTACCATTGGGGAACTGTGGACCCTATACACCCTGTACCTTACTTTGGTGCAGTATATATAGAGTCACTTTCCTACACCTACTTTCAAGATCAATACTTTTTCTATGGCCCCTTTGGCCAGCAGAACCAGTACCTCTTGCAGCAAGATGAATAGGTGCTCTCTGAAAGCCGCTCTGATGTGGGAAGAAGTTGAGGTGGGTCAGAAAGGAATGGTACGGCATGGCCCTGCTGGACGATCTAGAGGACCCATCTGTCAGCTGTAATGGCCTGCCACTCTGGAAGAAAATGTTTGATGTTACCTCTCACAGGGTGGGTGTGCGCCAGCAAGGGCAAATGAAAGCTGCTTGTGTGCTGACACTAAAGGGGTGGAAGACTGGGTGGAATGTTGTCCATGGTGATCTGCGTAATGGCTGCTTAATCCTTGTCCCTGGCCACAAAAGGACTGGTGTGACTGTTGCAGTGGTGATGGGGCCATGCAGCCTCAGAAGGTCCTGGGCTGCTGAGGAAACTGTACTGTACTATACTGAATTGGCCGAATACTTTTCCACTAAAGTACAAAACATCCTTAAGCATCTCCCCCAAAAAGACAGCAACATCCCAATTAAGCATATGAATGTTGGTGGGCATCCAGTTGAACATGAACTGGAGACCTTTCCCACGTTGACCCAGGAATTATTCCTAGCCATCTTGTCATCAGTAAAAAGTGTGTCGCCACTAGACCCCGCACCTCCTAACATCTTGAAACTGGTCGGACCAACAATCGCCCCCACTGCCACTCGTTTGGTCAACGCTTCATTCACGAAGGGTATGGTCCCTCCTGAGTGGAAAAGGGCAATGGTAAAAGTTCTTGATGCAGGAGGGGCATCAGCCATAATCCTCCTCTACCTGAGCGCGGCCTTCGATACGGTGAACCACCGTGTCTTGGTTCACCGCCTCAGGAGCACAGGAGTGACTGGAACAGCCTTACTATGGCTACAATCCTTCCTAGAAGGAAGATTCTCCCAGGTCTTTGAAGGAGACGCTAACTCACAGCCCATCCCCTTACAGTGCGGAGTCCCGCAGGGCTCTTCTCTGAGCCCCACTCTTTTTAATGTTTACATGGCCCTGCTGGCAGATGTTGTATCCCCCTTCGGGATTCATATGGTGACATATGCCGATGACACACAGCTGGTCGTAGCACTGAACCAGCCCAACCAGCAGACCAATGACCTCCTTTCCTGCCTTGAGGAAGTCGCCAAGTGGATGAGTCTTTCCCACTTGAAACTTAATGGTGAAAAGACAGAGCTCATAATCCTCGGCAATTCTCTGAGTTTTCTATCAAGCACCATGTGGCCTACTTCTATGGGCCCGGTGCCGGTCCCCAAGACGGAGATTAAAAGTCTGGGAATCTGGCTAGACCAAGACCTTACTTTTAAAGTACAGGCGAGGAAGACTGCTGCCTCATGTTATGGCCTGCTGAGAATGATCTGCAAAATCCTCCCCCTCCTACCTTTCCAAGCAAAGAAATTACTGTTCCAGGCTCTAATTCTGTCTAGGATAGATTACGGAAACGCCCTTTACTTAGGGGCCCCGAACTCAGTGACCGCGAAATTGCAGGTCGTACAAAATTGTGCAGCGAGGCTGCTCACTGAGACCCCCAATCGATGCTCAGCAAGGCCCGCGCTACGCTCTCTCCACTGGCTCCCGGTGCAAGAGAGAATCAATTTTAAGGCCCTCTGCATAGCCCATAAGTCGCTGGAGGGGAGTGGTCCTTCCATCAACAAAGCCATGATTCGCCCCTACAGGGCGAACAGAAAACTCCGCTCAGATGAACTTCACCTGGCTGTGGTCCCTAGGATCAAGAAGGCCAGAAGTGGCGGACGTCTTTTCTCATTCAACGCCTCCAGACTCTGGAATGCCCTTCCGCTGCACCTCCGTAGGGAACCCAACCACCTGACGTTCCGGAAACAACTAAAGACCTGGCTTTTCCCTTAGGGTATCTGTCCTCTAGTTACGGCTTCAGCGCTGGGATGCTCCCGGGTAGCCATGCGCTATATAAATGCCAATTCAAATCAACTGTCGTGCAGGGGTTGAAAGGCCTAAAGAATGTGCGGTGGCTCTGTTTTCCTTAAAGCATTCAAGTGCAGAATCAATCTTTTGCCAAAGAGGTGAGACACATCAAATAGCCTTTGCTTTAGAGATGCCTCCACATCACCAGGAAAGCCAGTGGATTGCATCCACGCGTGGCAGTGGCGCACCACACTAATTCCCAGTGATGTCACTGACCATTTCATGAGCGATGTAATATGTGAGGTCCTAAGCAGTGCATTGCGGGGCCATAAGTTATAGTTAGCTCAGGTAACTGTAACTGCTGAATTTCAATGGTTTTGTACGAGTGAAATCTGAGCCTAACTATAACTTCCCTGTAACCTTTGGTTTTCTCTGTGGGAAAAAAGCAATGGGGTCAGGGTAGCCACAACATCAAATTGCCCAAGACAAAAACCATGGTCATTGCCGGATTGGTGCCTGTGATTTTTGTACCTTTTATTTCACAGCTTACCCATTTGAACCCCACCTTTTTTAGGCTCCTCAACACCCGTGTTTTACCAATTGTTAATCGCTGTTGACACGCACGAGCAAAAAATTATTTTTACCTTGAGATGCATGTTTGCAGCATGTTTCACTATTGCCACCTTATGTTCGCAGCAAATGCTGAATGTTTTTAAGTAGCCTGATACCAGGATACTGATTACCGCTCACTGCTACTTAACCAGTGTGTTTTTTGTCTATTTAGGTTGGCTGACCCAGATGACAGGTACCACACCTAGGGTGCTGTTTTGTGGTTTATCTGTACCCACTGATTAGGAGAATCACAAGTTAGTGTAGATAACACTTTCAGTTTTGGTCCTGATGAATTGCCGTCAATCTTGACACGAGGGCAAGAAACATGTTGACCATTAGATAGTGCGCAACATCCTGTTACATTGAGACAGGGGTGCGCCACACCTTTTTTAATCAGGATAGAAGCCAGTTTCATTAAAATAGTTTGGAGTGGACTTCTATTTCCTGTTTTAATCCACACTAAGTCTAGCGACACACTTTCTACACATCTACACTTTTTTAGGTCCCTCACACCCACTGCAGCAAACTGCACGGAATAAAAGATCTCTGCCAAAGAGCCTCTCATAGGTGTCCGTCAGGTATTGCAGCGTCGACCTGACGAGGAGCAAAGCCCTATGATGAAGCATGACACCTAGCTGGCTGGGTGTGTGAGGGCACTTATTGCGAAAGGAGGGATTCCCCTTTTTCCTCTCTTTCAGTGACTATTACATCACATATAGCCAACCTATTTTCTCTTCTTTTCTTCTCGTGAGGAACTGCATACTTATCTTGTTGGATTACTCTTGGGCTTGTATGCTAGACCTATATAAAAGCCCTTAATCCCCCCTCCTTGGTTACATTAATTGAAAAATGTCTCATGGGATTTGGGCATAGTCTTGGCTAATCGGTGAAAAGAATTAATTCTTAGTAAAGGTATCCACTCTTACTATAATAACCTGATACCCATCTGATGGTGATAAGTTTACAGTGGAGTCTGTTGAAATGGTACGCCAAGGCTGTGGAGGAACTGGCACTGGTAAAGATATCCAAAAGGGTTTGTGTGGAGAGATTTTACTTGAGACCAAACTAGACAAGAGGTAACATACTGTTGTACATCTTCTCGGATTGATGGCCACCAAAAGGATCAAAAAATGAATTCTACCATTGCCTTATTTCTTCAGTGTCCCTTTCCTAGAGAGTTATGGCACATTTGCAAAACTTCAATTTTCGAGTCATCAGATGGAATGTACAAGGGTTGCCCTTTAAAATAGAGTTTACCTCTTATTGTTTGAGGAGCCTTGAGGTTTGTTGGGTTTGAATCAGATTTTGACTAAAATCGAAGAATTTTCCGGACACCTTTGGAGAAGAGCATCTGCTACTATATTCTTGGTACCTGGAATGAAAGTAATATAAAACTTGTATTGACTAAAACATCTGATAGCAACTTCTAGCTGCGAATTCCTTACCTCAGAGTTTTCCCCTGGCCTCCGACTGGATCCGGACATTTTTAGTGAGCAGTGCCCCTGTGCGCTGGTAGGTGGCGTCGTTGGGCTACGCATGGCGTCATCCATGCCAGAAAAAACATGCGCGGTGCCTATATAGGTGCCAGCCCAGTGCTCTGACGTCAGTTCTTTTCTTTCCACGCCAGTCAGCGTACATCTGGGAAGAACTACCCCCAGTCTTTTTTGACTGACCCTTTTTCGACTTTTTGTCAGGATTTTTTCGAGACCTTGTCTCCTGGTGTGTTAGGATGTCCACTAGCAAAGCTGGTTTTAAGCTGTGCAGCACCTATCATCGGCAGATATTGGTGGCAAACCCGCATTTGGTGTGCCTCTGGTGCTTGGAGCGCGACAGCGATGCCAAGACCTGCGTCGATTGCTGCACCATGCACCCCAAGGCCTTGAGGGAGCCGTTCCTCAAGCTCCTCGCCGTGGTGCTCAAGATCTCGATCAAGAGGAAGGGCTCCAGTTCGTTCGCATAGCCACTCCAGATGCTCGTTGCAAAGTTGTCTGGGAAATCGGGTAAGTCCCAACAGGACAGGAGGCGGAGCTTGCCTGGCTCCAAGATGGCTGCAACTTAGCAGAGCTCTGCGAGCCCGGCATATTATCTTGCACAATCCTGCTTTATCAGCCGATTTATACCTGATGATTGCTCCCTGAAGAATAGCGCGGCACGATAACGCGCAGAAGAAGCCGTTTTGTTCGGCGATCTGGTGCCTGGCGGAGCCCTGCGCCGGCTCCTGTTAGTGGCCACGCATGAGGCCTAAGATCCGCGGGGTGAAGAGAAGCTGTCTTTGCCTGCGGAGGTCGCCGTCCAGCGGGGAGTACGGAAGGAGGTGAGGCGTCCGAACTCGCATCGTCTCAGGCGTTCCCGATCTGCTGGGAAGCCTGGGACCCATAGACCTCTCGCACGGAGAGGGCGTGGCTGGGCGGACGGCCTAGACTACGAAGGGAAGCTACTGGGCCGAGGCGCAGTGGAGGGCCTGCAGCGGAGAGAGCGGAGGGTTCCCTGTGGGCACCTGGGGGCGTAAATCGATCGGCGGCTGGGACGGCGGTAATGTGATTGTGCATCCGCTTTGAGCGTATTGTGGGCGCCCCCCTCCCTGCTGAGTCCTGTGCTCCGGGAGGCCCCGTGAGTTGCAGCATACATCTGCTGGGCAAATAAGGCGACGGTGATTGGTTGCTCCAGTGCAAGGGCCTCGGGCGGCACAGGCGCGGAGGCTGTGGATTCTGGACAGCACCCTGGCTTGGGGATCTCAGAGGATTAATGTGCAACCAAAATAAAGAAGGAAAATAAACGTTGTGTGAAGGAATCGAGAGGCATTGGGATTTCCTTGCCTAAGCAGAGTGGCTGGAACTGAAAAGTAAAGGTACTCTTTTCTACTGGTTAGACCTGGTGCTCTGGGTGTCTCCCAAGTAATAACACTGAGATGGTTTTGCCTCACCTGGTGCTAGAGCTACGACCACGGAGGGACCCCCATTTCTCGGAGTGCCGACTGCACAGGTAGTGGAGGGGTGGCTGCGTTATCACCTGGGGGCACCTTCTCAGACCGATCCTACTGGTATGTATAGGTCCCCATAGGAAGTTAAGCCCGGACTGGAGCAGCTCATATGCTACTGCGACTTGCTATGGCCTAGTGGGCTCGCTCAGCTGGCGATCACCAGACAATAAGAGCAAACGACTTGGCTTGCCCCCTTCTAGTGGCTGTGCTTGGTAATCAAGGTGCTTGACTAAACTTTAATATGGGCAGTGTAGGAAGGTAGGACCTGACTGCATGATTACCCCCACTTTTTGCCTGGGGTTTTGCTGGTTTTTGACTAGTCTGACTAGGATCCTGCTAATCAGGACCCCAGTCTATCTGCTTTCTCCCTAAAATGTTATGCCATGTACTTGGGTACACTCCAGATTGGATACTGGGGTATCCTTATCAGTCCCTAGTATATGGTACACATGTACCCAGGGCATGGGTACCCCAGAGGACTCCCATGGGCTGAAGCATGTATTATGCCACCCATGAGAGGCCATGCAAAATGGAACTACAGGCCTGCCATTGCAGCCTGTGTAAGATGCTGCATGCCCCACTTACTTTAGATATAGGTTTACTATATCTATAGGACACTACACTTAAAACCTTTAAGTCACCCCTATAGCAGGCCTTGACAATCCTGAAGGCAGGGTGCTGGGTTTTACGTGAGAGGGTGCTCCGCTCATGAGAGGGTGCCCCTGCATGAGCGGAGCACCCCTGCAGCCTTCGGAGACCATTCTCTCGGGTTGTCGGTGAAGCAGCCAGACATATAGGTAGAGGTGTATTATATGCTCGCGTAAAATGCAATCTTGAAAACGGCTGCAACAAACCATGTCGTGTTTGGTATCAAACACCTTGGAATCATACGATTCCACCCTTCAGAAGCAAGCTTCGTAGGGTCCCTGGTCTTCCCGGTACCATCCTTCTCGCCCCGGACAGCACAAAATGGTTGCTGCCGACCAGAGACACATTCTGCCCTCCTGCTGCTGAGACAAGCTCGAGCAGAGGAAGGCAGCACAATAGGCATCCTGTCACAGGGAGGTGTGACCACCTCCCAGACAGGATTTAGTATATTGGAGCTGGGTGGGTGCACTTCCAAAGTGCCTGAAAGTCTGCACGAGGGGCACATTTGGTGTCCCTGTGCATAGTCCAGTTCAAACCAGTCCTGGGAGCCGTTGGCTCCTGCTCTGGCGCAAAACTGGTCAAAGGACATGGGAGTAACCTCCCCACTGTCCTGACCCTCCCCTGGGAGGGTTCCCTGAATCTGTCCAACCCTGTCCTGTGGGTACAAACGGGCTTACCTGGCTGTAGGACCCGAGATTCGACGTGGACAAGATTCTGATCAAGAAACCACTGACCTTCGACCGTCTGGACACTCTGGACTTAAACTGGGCCCGACTTCGTCTCCCTCTCTGTCCAAAGCATCGTCTGTGCCTGTGCACCATACAGGCTCCGTGCAGGACCTGTGGAGCATCAAGGACCACTGAAGTATCTCCCTTGGGGTGAAGGAGTCACTCTCCTGCATTTGCAGGCACCGTAACGCAACTGACCGGTCTGCTGATCCTGAGCTCCTGCGGACTCCGAAGGCTCCAGCAACACTGGAGGTGGGTTCCTACGTTCCTTGAGGTCGAGCTGCCCTCTCACCGAGTTTGAGGCCAGTATCCCTCGTGGGGACCGCATAACCCGAACCCCTGTGCACCGCGTACTTTTGCAAGTGCATATGCTTGTTGGCGTTCCCCAACTAAGTGCATTGGGCTATCGATAGCCCCGACTCCTGCGCACATTTCGTACAAAGGACTTCAGCCTCCTCGTACTCTGTGCCCTGCAAGCTGTGACTTTGTGAAACTGCTAGAGGTCCCCTCGCGACTCCTGTACCTTCGGCCTGTGGGTCCACTTGAGGGACAACACTGCTTTTCTTGGGCTCCCCTAGTTGCTCCAGGCCTGCCCTCACTCCCCTTGCTGTGGTGACTCCCCTGGTCCTTGCTGGGCCAGACCGTAACCTTCTTTGACCTTCTTCGTGTGTTGCCGCTGCCAAGGCTTGTTGGTGCTCCCACTGGACACCGACCCCTCAGCACTCGACATCCTTCGTGGGACAGCTCGTATCCGGCTCCTGGTCGTCCTCGACATCTCCTGGTCCCTGCAGCTGTAGAGTCAAGGTCTCCATCTTCACACCTGAAGCACCGGATATCGGTGGGCATTTGTCTACCAAGCCCCTGGTCACTCCTGAGTGGCCCAGACTCTGTCCCCTCTGCTTTCAGGTTCCTTCCATCAAGAATCCACCTGTGGGTTCCACCGGACACTCTTCTTCTTTCCAGCAGTGGCATTTCTTTGAAGTCTCCCATTGAGAACGACAGCGGTTTCCGACGCTACTTCAGCCCTATGCACTCGGCTTCCCTGGGATAGGTAACTCTGGTACTTCGGTATCCACGGGTGGGGTGGCTCTCCAACCTTCTATGTTCCAAAGGGTTTCCTCGTAATCCACTGGGAAGGGTCCTTAAACTTTAAAACTGCAACCGCGACTCTCCCATTGAATTGTACGTAGCACACGGTTGTGTTCTCACACTGCACCCGTCCTCCGTGGGGTCCCGACTTACTCACCTTGGGTGGTTCCTTGCGGTCCCAGCAATTCTACACCCTCTAGACACTGTCTTGACTCGAGTCGTGGTTCTTATACCACTATTTTAGTATATGGTTTGGTCTCCCCCTGGAGCCCACTGTGTATTAGTGCTACTTACGATTTTTTCTGTGCTACAGTATTGTGTGCTTTGTGTTTATCTATGTGTAGAAGATACTGTGAGGTATTTAAGGTGTGTTGTAATAAGAAATACATATTTTTATAACTACTGTGTGGTTCTCCTTTCATTTAACCGATACTATAAGGTTGCATTCTGGTCAAGCAAGCTGCTTAACATTCCTTCAAGACTAAGCCTGAAGGCTGCTCTCCACAGCTACCACTTGGATAGCTTTCTAAGGTTATCTTTGACCTCTTAAATCACCATAAGGGTTGTTTGGACTGGTGCAAGGTGCCTACTTTAATTAGTGGACAGCATATACCAGGCTAACTTCTCACTGGCAGAACAGACAAATCACAATCAAGGTTGCACTTCGAGCCTCGCAAGACGCCAAGGCTGCAAGACATGGATAAAAACGCCTCGGAGTCCGGCTCAGAGACGGGCGACCCTGCAGTTGACCCAGACCTAAAACAAATACTTTCAGCAATGCAACATAGCCTGACCAAAATTGACGGTAAGATTGACGCCTTGTCGTTCCGAATGGATAGAATGTCTGAGCGCCTAGACAAACACACAGAGAGGCTAGATGTGGTCGAAAAAAGGGTCTCGGACACAGAAGATGTCGTAGCCTCGGGAGCTCAGGCTCAAGCAAAGATGTATAAGGCGCTGCAAGCTGTGCAGGCTAAGGCAAAGGATTTGGAGGCGCGATCTAGGCGCAGTGACATCAGGTTGACTGGTATTTCGGAATCCACCAATATTCCAAATATGGAACTCTTCATAGAGCAGTTACTAATTACTCTATTCAGCAGAGACACTTTCTCAACAGTATTTATTGTTGAGCGGGCAAATAGATCACTGGCCCCTAGACCGATTCCTGGGGGCCCCCCGAGGCCCATCATAGCCAAGCTGCTCAATTATAGGGATCGTGATGCTGCCCTGCGCAAAGCTAGAGAACTGCAATCGCGGGATCTAAAATTAGACTATAACATGATGTATCCTGCTAAATGGCGCATCCAGGTCGATGGGAAAGCACACATCTTCACGGACCCTAAGCAGGTATTTTACTTCTTAAAGAAAAGGGACATCGACAAACCTCGCAGGCAAACCGCTGGTGCATCTGCGTCCCAGGGAGGAATTGATCCGAACAGTGATGAACAATAACTTTATCTGGTAACTCGGTTTTTAGACCTAATCTAGAGATCCACAGTTCTGTTATGACATGGGCACAGTGTCCACCTATGAACTATGGTCAACCTAATGCCGTAAAACTATTGTCTAGTGCAGGGCCATGGTGTAGGGTAGGGTTGGGGAGAGGATTTAGCTGGACTATCTATTGTAATATTGCATTATTACATATGCCGATCTGGTGATGGTGTCTACGCATTGGAGATCAGAAGATTATCAGTACAGGCAGACACTAGTGAGGCATTATTTGTCTCCCCTCCAGGTCTCTCTGCCACGGGCACATGGCCTTGCGCGACAGGTATTGAGCTGGAGAAGTGGTCTCAATATTGGTCTTAATTAGGTTTGCTGTATTGTTCTGGCTGAAAAGTGTTTTAGATGTTTCACAATGCCTTAGAGAAGCTGTGTCGTTCCGGCAACATCCGCCCCTGTGTGTTACTCACACTTTGATACGGAAACTTTTGTTTGTCGTATTAATTTTAGGGAAAGTTTTATGTTGTAGGAGGGTGTGGAATATGTCGTCCATGCTCAGTTGAGGACTGCATGGCGTGGGGGGGGGGGGGGTGGGGTGTCATTGTTTTTTAAAATTAAGGTATACAGACGACATATGCATGGAGCCCTATTTTGGCTAACGATGCAGTGGGGGAGGAGGGTGCTGGTTGCACTATAGTGAACAATATGGCTTCTAACACAATAGCACATGATGCTCACAACATAATTAGATTCTTGACCTGGAATATTAGGGGTCTAAACGACTTCCGGAAGCCGCGCACAGTTGTGGCATACTTTAAACGGCATAAGGTGGATCTCGCATTGATCCAGGAAACTCACCTACCTCCCAACAGTAGTATGCTTACTAGGAAACTGCTGCAGGGGTACCATAACGCGGCGGGGTTTACAACTCATGCAAGGGGTGTACTTACGTGGGCTAATCCAAGGTCAAATATTACCCTCGAAGAACTGGACATAGACCCTAATGGTAGATATATAATTTCCAGATGCCACAAAGACGGTCTGAATATTCATTTAGTTAATGTTTATGGTTCTAACTATGATGACCCACAGTTCTGGAAAAACCGGACCTTCCGCAAGTCTGGGGGGGTGATTTCAACTGTGTTCTTGACCCATCTCTAGGGGCCCTCCTCGCCGTCCCTCCGCGGCTGCTAGAGCTATAGCGGACATCAGCGGACAATTAGGCCTTGTTGATATTTGGCGCATGGGATCCTCTGACACTGACGGGTTCACTCACCATTCTGCCCCTCACGACATACATACTAGAATCGATTACTGGCTGATCTCCAGGTTGCTTCTGTCCTGTGTTGTAGCCTGTAAACCTCTCCCCTGCAAGTTCTTTGATCACTCCCTGGTACTGCTAGACATGGATGTCCCTCCCAAGAAGAGCGCGCCATTCACATGGGGATTCCCTCCATACTCTCTGTTAGATCCTGTCTTTAAGGCAGAATTAGCCCATGCCATCGAAAATTTCTTCATCGACAACATTGGTTCCGTCGATCAATTTTCTACAGTATGGGAGATATTTAATGTATTTATTAGAGGTGTAGCCATCTCTAAGCACGCAGGAGTGTTACGATCACTACGTAACAGGCTGAAGACTATTGAGGGGCAGCTGCTTAGGTTGGAACAGGCTCTCCTGCAGGGGGGGGGATGACCAGGTTCTTGCAGATCTGAAAGAGGCCCTTGAGGAATATCAGGAGGTGGTGGATAGTGAGGTGAAACATATGGGCAAGTATGCCGCAGCTAAGACCTTCGGAGAGAGTGAACGGCCAGGTTCTGTGCTAGCTGCTATGCAGCGCCATAGGAGGGAGGCCAGCTCCATAGTGGAATTGCAAGCTGAGGATGGTAGCTTGTTATATGACCCTGCTATGATTGCAGATAGATTTCGAGGATATTACACGGAGCTCTATAGCTCCAGGGTGGTCTCCGATGAAGCCGCTATGAAAGACTACCTTTTTTTTCTTTTTTTTCTTTCTAGTCAGGCAATTATACTTCTTACTCATCGGAAGAGACACTGATTAGGACTGCAGGTTCCATTATTCGGTCACAACTGCCAGTACATGTGACAAGGATAAATAGGTCTTGGCTCTTCGGTACAATCTCAATAACATATTCCAACTCGGAACTTCCCCACCCTCCCACCCCCACCCACTTCAGAAAACCCCAACAGCTAAAGCCATCCCAATTTACCTCAAACAGTCCCGTCATCCCACCCTCAAACTAAACCCACAAAAAACTAGAATGTAGTTGTGGTTCACACAGAGTGGCGGGAGTCGCCAGCCGGACACCCCAGGGACACCGTCACCTGGGGGGTCGCTTCAAAGAGTCATTGTTATGCAATACGGTCCACCAGTCGTGGTGACGAAGCAGTGCCCCTCTCATGCTGTAATTGACCACACAATCAGCAAAGGTGTACCCCATAAGAACATAATTTGTCCCCAAACATAGTTATCAAAGAGAAAAACACAAAAAGCAAACCAGGAGTTCATGAAGTGCACTCCACCATGTCTGTGCTAGTCGCAGATGAGGGTGATCTGTGAGGCATGTGCCAGCAGAGCGCAAATGACAGTCGACTCTCGTATTATTCAACGTCCGAGGTATTCCCTTGGTCCTCCTGTTCACCCCTGGGTGATCGTCTGCGTGGCGCCTTTGAAGCCTTGTGTTGTAAGAATTTGAGCACGTCTTTAGGATCAGCAAATATCACAGTCTTCCCACTATCCGTGACGCGGATACGGGCCGGATATATCATTGCATATGGAATTTGCTGATCTCGTAATTTCTTCTTGACTGCCACAAATTTTTTCCTCGCTTCCTGTACCTGTTGCGTAAAATCCAGGTAGATGGATATGTCATTCCATTGTGTGTGAGGCTTCCCAGCTCTCTGGCTTTTCTGAGGGCCGCGTCCCGGTCCCTATAGTTCAACAGTTTAGCTATGATCGGGCGTGGTTTTGCCCCAGGTGGCGGCGGCGGAGCAAGGGATCTGTGCGCCCTTTCGATGATGAAGACCTCAGAGAAAGTCTCCCGCCCAAATAGTGTCGCCAGGAGTGTTTCGATGTGGTGCTCCATATTGCCCGTGTTCATTGATTCTGCTATTCCCAAAATGCGCAGGTTGTTGCGGCGGGACCTCGCCTCCAAATCTTCGGATTTCGCCATAAGAGTTGTGAGCGCCTTGTCGTATTTTTCTTGTTTCGTTTCTGTTTGGCGCTGCGTGTCCTCCGCGTCCGAAATTCGCCTTTCTGCCATATCGATCCTTTCCGTGTGTCGGTCCATTCTTTCAGACATGCGGGTCAACTCTGTAGGTCAAGGAGTCTATTTTCCCATCGATGTTTGTCAGGGTAGCTTGGATCGTTGTGAACATGGATTGAAAGTCCACAACGGTAGGGGAGCTCGCATCCGACGCCGGCACCTGGGCAGTCGCCTGGTCCGTTCCGCCGTGGTCCGCCATCTTCTTCGCCTGGTCAAAATGGATTTTAGGCTGATTCCTGTCAGGTTTCCCCATTGTGGCAATTTCTTTACCCGATAATTGCGTCGCCAGCTCACGTCTGCACGTGGGTCTGGGGTCCCCACCACTCGGCGCGGCACAGGAAGCGATAGTTCACAGCAGTGATCAGGTGTAGCCAAGTTCACAATTGTACAAGAGCAGTGAGAGGCAGTGATAATTTGGCCAGATGGAGTGCAGCTAATATCCTACTCCCCTCATTGAGGAGAGATGGCCCTTCCACGTGTCTCAAAACGCTGGCGCGGCCTTCCCCAGTCGTCCGCGCAGCGCAGTTCACCGCTCACGTGCCCTCTTCGGGTATAGTGCTTGTGCAGGTGGTTGGCACAACTCTAGGTGGCTCAATTAGTGTAGTGAATGCGAGGTCCACTGGTATAGGATCAAGCACAGGTCAGGAGTGAAAATCCCCAGTAGCGCAGCTGCACAGTGTTGCAGGCCCTGAAACTGCCTCACGTCTCAGCTGCCTATCAGCAGTCCCAGGAGGCTCCGCTCAGCAGCTCAGTGTGTCCGTCACACCCGGGGGGGGATCCGCCACCTTGCGCCGCCAGTCACACAGTCAAGAAGACCCCCAGGTGGCGGAAAGCGGGCCCGGGCACCCCAGCTCCGCCCACCGGCGGGCCCGACCAGATCTCCGACGCGGCGGTCTCCGCACATGCAGAGGGCCGCAGTGGGGGCCCCCACCCCATGCCCCCGCAGATACGACTCCGGAGACACGCACCAGGCGGCCCTCGTCTCCCCCGGTCCACCGCAAGATGCAGGGAGCCCCCTACCTCCTCCGTCAAGGGCGGGCACCTGGAGACACCGCAGGGCAAGTCGAGAGACGGGGATCGCCCAGCGTCTAGGGATCACAACTCCGATCACAGTGTCTCCGCATACACGATCTCCGATCAATCCGGGGTTTCAGCGCTGGGGTCGCGGCCCACGCGCATGCGCATTCATAGGCCGCTTCTCTTCCCGCAGACAAAGTCCGTGTAGTTTCTGTTTGGGAGGATATAATGACACGCAAACCGGGGCAATATGTCGCCGCCAGCTTCCGATTCAGGATTCCATCGAAATTATGTCAGGTAACCAGCTGTATGCATAGGATAATTTCAGGATTGTTCAGCGACCGCAGGGAGCTCGCTCACGGAGCGGCCATTTGCAGGCTCGGCTAGCTCCGCCCCCCATGAAAGACTACCTTGAACACATACAAATGCAGTGGCTCACTAATGAACACCGGGAACATCTTATGGGTCCGCTGGACCATGCTGAGATCCATTTAGCAATTGACGCTATGCGAGATGGCAGTGCTCATGGTCAAGATGGACTTACAGCGTCCTTCTATAAAGAATATAAGGAGCTACTCATCCCACACTTAGCAGCGCTCTTTGAGGAGATGGTGCAGTCTGAAGTGATGCCTCCTTCCATGAGAGAAGCCCTGATAGTAACTCTGCTGAAACCAGGTAAACTCCTGGATGAATGCTCTTCTTATAGGCCCTTGTCACTATTAAACGTGGACACTAAGATTTTTGCCACAATATTAGCAAATAGACTTGCTCTTCTAGTCCTGTTGATAGTTGGTCCCGAGCAGGCGGGCTTCGTCCCAGGGCGAACCTTAACATATAACCTTAGGACTGTATTTGGAGCTATACAACATATAAAGCAAGAGGTTAAAGCCTCAGCAGTCTTCCTCGACGCAGAGAAGGCTTTTGACTCAGTGGAATGGGCATTCATGAAAGCAGTGCCGCGTAGAGCAGGTGTAGGAGATGTCTTTCTCAAATTAGTGACTGTCTTATATAGCTCCCCACTTGCCAGAATGAGGGTGGGAGATACAGTAACAGCTCCTATTGCTATTACGAGAGGCACGCGGCAGGGTTGCCCATTGTCCCCGTTATTATACGCCATTGTGGCAGAGCCATTGGCGGGTGCACTAAGAGAATACCACAGACATAGAGGAATTTGCTTTCCTAAGTATCACCTCATTATATCAGCGTATGCCGATGATATGCTTGTGTATATTTGAGATCCGGTAGCGAACCTCACTCCTGTGCTCACTGAAGTGGCGCAGTTTGGTGCCATGTGGGGCCTAAAAGTCAATTGGGCTAAATCCATTATTTTCCCCTGACCCCTTCTATGACTCCAGTTGAACTGGACTTCCCATTGCAGTGGTCCACAGAACCTGTGCGCTATTTAGGTATACAGGTGCACACAAATTCGGAATGAGTGCTTAAAGAGAATTATGGGAAGGCTATCTCCAAACTCGAAGAGGACGTTGACAGATGGATTTGTCTCCCGTTATCATTAGTGGGCCACATTTCCCTCATGAAAATGATAATACTCCCCAGATTTTTATTTTTGTTTCAAAACATTCCGATGATACTTCTGAAACAACTGTTTAAAGCACTCCGCACTATACTAATAAAGCTTGCCTGGGCTGGGAAGCAGCCTAGGGTTAAATGGGAAACACTAACAATGCCCTACTCCATGGGTGGTCTTAATGCATCAGACTTGGAGTTATATTATCGAACAGCACTGTATTCACATGCGCACTACTTGTTTCACGGCCCGCAGAACCTTCCATACTTGCAAATCGAGGGAATTGCAGCAGACCCTTACACTCTTCCACAGAAGCTGTTTCAGGCCCCCACTAGGCGACCTGGCACGCTAGACTCCTTTAACTCTACGGTTCATGCTTGGCATAACTTATTAAATAGGCAGGCAGGTGCACTTCTGTACTCACCCCTGACTCAGATAGATTGGTGCCACTGGATTACAATTAGCAGGGAGAAGGAAGTTATACTTGCACTAAAGAAACTAAACATCACTAAGATGGGAGATTTGTTTCAGGAAGGGGTGGCTCGTAAATATGCTGACATTGAAGCTGAAGGGCATGACCCCTAGGCACTCACACAATATCACTATTGTAGAGTTAGACATGTGCTGCACGAATTGATTGGTGATGATATGCAAGAGCCACCGGAAGTAGCACCCCTCTCCTTTCTAATACGCTCTCACTCCCCTTCTAAGATAGTGACTACACTTTATAACATGATGCAAGAGACTAAGAGGACGCGCTCACTTAGGGCACACCTAGATTGGCAGGGTGACCTGGACATAATTATAGACAGCACATGGCGGTATTGTTGTGAAATGACCAAGCACATCTCACTAAACGGAAGACACCGCCTCATCCATTTTAAATTCCTTAACAGGGTATACTATATTCCAGAGAGATTAAGACGGTATGGACTGCGAGATACACCGGCTTGTCATCGCTGCAGAAAGGCCGAAGCAGGGTTCATGCATATTGCCTGGTATTGCCCCAAGATCACGGAATTTTGGAATAAGATATTCAGCAAATTGAACGAGATCACTGGGCTCTCACTAACACCTGACCTCCTACTTGCCCTGCTGGGATATGACAAAAATCTGAGCAAAGAAGTAAGGCGTTTAATTGCGATGGGGCTGCTAATGGCCAAACGTAGAATCACAGTGTGATGGGCTAAAGGCCCAGTTCCGACAATTGAGGACTGGTCCAGGGACATGTTGTATTGTAACACACAGTCGGATATCTGCAATGAGCTACTGCCTCCCCAGAACCGTCCTAAGGGTTTTTGGGGACTATATCAGACATACTTAGAGCCCGATTCCGAATCCGATCTCGCTCGGAAAGCCCTACGGCCGACTCGGTCCCGTAGAGCTTTCCGAACAACTCTTGCTCCTGGGCTCCGAACGCCCGAGTACGATGCAAGTACGCGCTGACGGACTTGGGTCGCTCGGAGGCCCATTGAACTCAATGGGAGCCTATTGTACCTTGGGTACATAGGCTTCCATTGAGAAAAAAGTATGTCGCGGAAAAGGGCGCCCCCTGTCGTGGGGACGCGCTGGAGCCCCCGCACCATACATGCATGTGTAGGGGGACCCTTGGGTCCCCCCTGTGACCGAGTCATAGGGCTACGGGTGAAGGAGGGCCCGCTACGGCCCCCCGAAGTCCCCTTTCCGAAGCTTTTTCGAGTCGGAGGCTCAGTCGATCCGGCTGCTCGACGCGCGCATCTTACTTGGTCGCTCGGAAATCGGACCCATTGCGCTGCACGAGTCGGCCATGTTGTAGTCGTCCGGAGGGCTTCGCTGACGGGTACGAGTCGCTCGGAGCGCAAGGCGATATTCACATCGTACTCGCTCGCTCGTACAGCGGGACGAGTCAGTCGGAAATCGCACTCGCAACTTGGACTCGCTCCTGACGGATGCCGTCAGGAGCCTTTCCGAGCGAGATCGGAATCGGGCCCTTAGTGGGAAAGGAAACTGGGGAGCTGGAAGGAAGCAATGATGACTAGATTTGTAAAATATCAATTTGGCTTGATTTTAAAGGAGATTGTCGGGTATTGGGGGGGAGGTTGGGAGAAGTTCTTGGAATCCAGAATAAGTATCTGAAATGCGCATAATACTACTATCATTGTATGCTTGTATTGCATTATTATTCTAGTTGTGTTTTTTTTATTTTAACAATTCATCAGGAGCCCGCTGCGCGTCAGTACTGTATCTAGCTAATAGGATCACGTCGTAACGAGTCAATGTAATACTTTAACATGTTTCAATAAAATATTTAAAAAACTTTTTTTAAAAAGTCCCAACAGGACAAGAAAAGCAGAAGGTGGAAGAGATCTTCAACTTCACCACGTCAATTGAACTCTTACAGAGTTTCTGGGAGTTGGAGTGATCCCCGCCCAGTAACGTGAGTTCAGTGAGGCCATGCACCTCATATTTACGTGGCCTGTGCCAGCTGAAGTGCCTTCAATCCCTGCGGGCTGGGGAGGGGCCCCTACTAGTCTTCTACTGGCGAATATGCCCACGGTGCCAGTTGGACCACTTTCATCTGTTGATGGACCTTGAAGCACCACAAGTCGAGCCACTTCGACTTTTCCCAGTGCCCCTCTAGTGCTGATGCCCCACGACTGCCCATCCCCATCATTATCCCTGATTCCCATACGGAGCCGAGCGGGCGTCGTTAGGCACCGGCTCCCTCGCCCACGGGGGCAGACTCCCTATATCGGAGCCGGTCCCTTATTCATATGGCAGGCCTGGATTGGGTGATGATTGGTAAGGGTCTGATGACCCTTATGGATACCAGCCCTTAGAAGATCCCAAGGATAACTGGTATGAGGATCTGGCAGGTGCCAGTGAACTGGACACTGCCCTAAAACACTGGCCTAGTCTTTCCCCCTACTGTGACTATGGAGGAGGGTGCCTCATTCGCAATGGCGATGCGAAGTGCAGCTGAGGTCCTAGACCTTACGCTACCCTCAATGGCAGTGCTTCAGTGCCCCCACCAAACTATTACTTCCCTTTAATGAAGCCCTTACTGACGTCCTAACTCGGGTCCTGGTCCAAGCCTTTCACAGTGGCTCCTGTGCATATGACATTTATGTACATATAACATTTGCCCGCTGTGAGAAGTTGGCCAGGTATATGCTGTCCACTAGTTATAGTGGGCACCCTGTACCAGTCCAAACAACCCCTTATGGATGATAGGTTAAAGACAACCTTTATTGAAAGCTATCCTAGTGGTAGCTATGGAGAGCAGCCTTCAGGCTAAGTCTTGAAGGAATGTAAAGCAGCTTCTTTTACCAGTCTATAATCTCTTGAGTGACCAAATGAAAGAGGACCACACCAGGTATATATATAAAATATATGTATTTAGTCTTAAACACACCCTCTAGTCTCTTTATGAGGCTAGAGTTCGAAGTACATAAGTTACAAGGCAAATATCAGCAGTTATTAGCACAATACACGTTTGAGCCCTAGGGGCGTACCAAACCATATACTGAAATAGTGGTATAAGAACCACGACTGAGCTAGACACAAGGCCTAGAGCCTGTAGAAGTGCTTGGACCCCAAGGAACCACCCAAGGTAGTGACACAGGGGACCCACGGGGGACGCGTGCAGTGAGAGAACACAGCCGCGAATCGCCGTTAACTTCTATGGGGAAAGTCGCGGTTGGATTTTAAAAGAAAAAGGACACTTCGGAGAGGACTTCCAGTTAATCCCTTAAAACTTAAGAGTTTCTAGGGCCCACACCCACATGAGTACCGAAATACTCGAGTTACCTCACCCAGGGAAGCCGGGTGCATACGTGTAAAAAGGTGTCGGGAATCGTCGTCGTTTTCAATGGCGACCTCCTGGAAAGTGCTGCTGCCGTGAAGAGGAAGAGTGTCCGGTGCGATCCAAGCCTGGATCGAGGAAGAGGAAGACCTGAAAGCAGAGGGGACAGAGTCTGGGTCACTAGCCAATGACCAGGGGCACGATAGTCGAATGCCCTCAGATGTCGGGTGCTTCAGGTGAGTTGACGGGTGCCTTGACTCTTCGGCCACGAGGTCCAGGAGGCATCGACGACGACCAGGAGCTGGAATCGAGCTGTCCCACGAAGTCTGTCGAGTGCTGCGGTGTCGACGACCAGATTGGACCCAACAAGCCTTGGCAACGGCAAGTCACGGGGAAACGAAGAAAAGACTGCGGTGCAGACCAGCAAGGTCTGAGGGACTCACCCAGCGAGGGTAAGTCAGGGCACTTCTGGAGCAACCAGGAAAGCCCAAGCAAATGAAGAGTTGCCTTCGCGGGGACCCACTAGCCAACGGACTAGAGATCGCGAAGGAGCCTCGAGCGGTCGCACTTGGAGCTGGCCCACGGGACACTCGTGGAGTGTAGGCCAGTGATCTTCGCTGCAGTTGGTGCTCGGGGCTAGGGCTACTTAAAACCCAAAGCACGGCTTCGAGAGATGTCAGGAAGTTGGTGCACTTGCAAATGTGCTCGGTGTCCAGGGGTCACGGTTCCACGTTACCCACGACAGCTACGTGCCTCAGCTTTGCTGGGGACTCAGGGCAGCCTCGGGGAAGTCTGGAAATCCACCTCTGGTGATGCAAAGACTTCGGCGTCTGGCGGGAGCTTTAGTGATGCAGACCGGACAGATGCTTCATTGGTGCCTGCCAAGCAGGAGAGTCACTCCTTGACCCCAAGCGAGATCCTTCAGTCCTCTAATCTTGAAGTAGAGCGTCGAAGGTCCAGGATTCAGCTACAGAGTTTCGTCCAGGGATATCTAAAGTCCTGTTGCCAGGGTTCCCTTACTTATACTAAGGAAAGGGGTTGGACTAACTCTGGGGACCCACCTATGGGAGGGTTTGGAAAGAGGGGTGGCTACACCCATTTCCTTTGTCCAGTTTCGCGCCAGAGCAGGGGCTGGCAGCCCCTGCAACCGGTTTGAACTGAGGTATGCACAAGGACACCAAATGTGCCCCCAGTGCAGGACTTCAAAGCACTCTTGGAGTGCACCAGCCCAGCCCCAATCCACTAAGGCCTGTCTGGGAGGTGGTAACACCTCCCTGAGACAGGAAACCTATTGTCCAGGCCTCCCCTGCCGGAGTTTCGGTCAGCAGCTGGAGGCCAGAATCGTGTCTGTGGCTGCAGCATCCATTTTGTGATGCCAGGCTCTGGTTAGGTGGTACCGGGTATACCGGTGCTGTCATGTCTCTCGCTCTAGAAGGGTGGGATCATACTCCCACACCAGTTACTGGTGTGGGGGTATGATTCCAAGGTGTTTGACACCAAACACGATATGTTTCCGTGCAGCCATCCCAAAGTTAGCATTTACCGCGAGGATATAATGCACTTAAGAGTATATGGTCAGGCTGCACCACAGACAACCCCGGAGAGGAGATTCCGAAGGCTGCAAAGGGGCTCTGCTTATGCATGGGCACCCTCTCACATAAAACCAAGCACCCTGCCTTCAGGATTGATAAGGCCTGCCATAGGGGTGACTGATAGGTTTCTATGTGCAGTGATAGGTGAGATATAGTGAACCTATATCTCTGTAAGGGGTGCATGCACCACCTTACTCAGGCTGCAGTAGCAGTCCTGTGGTGTCATTTTGGAGGGCCTTCCAGGGGTGGCACAATACATGCTTCAACCCCTGGTAGGCCTCTGGGGTACCTATGCCCTGGGTACATAGTATACCATATACTAGGGACTTATAAGGGCATCCCAGATTCCAATCTGAAGTGTACTTAAGGTACAGGGAATCAATTTAGAGAGGAAGCAGCTAGGCTGGGGTCATACACCAGCAAAAAGTGGGGGTAACCATAAGAGGCAGATCCTACTCTCCTACACCCGCCGCAATCGTCCTGCCCCAGGGGACCCCAGTTTCCTCACCCAGCACCCCACCCCAGAGAGCTTGGTTAGTTCAGGCTTCCACCTCCAAAGTTAATCCCGGCGCGTTTTGCCTATGACTCCACCGGGTAGGGAATATGCAGCTCATTCAAAAGGTCCACTTCCTCCCCTTTGTGACCAACCCCCCCCCACCCATGTCACAGACTTTCGACAAGCTAACTGCGGACCACCTTTCCTTGCTCCGTCAGGACGTGTTAGCTCTCTTGGCCAAGGGAGATATAGAGAAGGTGCAGGCATCAGAAGTAGGTCTTTGTTGCTATTCCCTTTACTTTCTGGTGCCCAAGGAGGGCGGAGTCTTTTGTCCTATTCTAGACCTGCACCTTCTCAATCTGTTTCTGAAGAAGGAGAAATTCAAAATGCTCATGCTCGTGCACTTCCTGCCTGCCCTGTACCCAGGAGACTGGATAGTATTGCTGGCCTTACAAGATGCTTATTTTCACATCTCGTCCTGCCTGCCCACAGGTGTTACCTGCAGTTCACAGTAGGCCAAGAGGACTTTCAGTTTTCTGTGCTCCCTTGGGCCTTATCAGCACCCCTCAGGTGTTGTCGAATATGATGGCGGTGGTTGCAGCTCATCTGCGGAGGATAAGAATTCCATTGTTACCCTACCTCGATGATTGGCTGTTGAAGGTGGCCTAGCCCCAGGCAGTCGTCTTCCATCTTCAGACAACGATGAACCTTTTGCACCTGCTGGGGTTCTCTATTAACGCGCCAAAGTCACACCTGACTTCTTCCCAGATGCACCCTTTGATCTGAGCTTTTCTGGACACTGTGCAGTTTCTGGTGTATTCTCCCAGCAGCAAGTCCATGATATTCAGGCTATGATTCCAATGTTTCGGCCTCTATCCTGGATTTTGGTGAGACTAACACTGAGGTTGTTGGCCCTCCTGCATCCTTCATGTGACACATGCCCGTTGGCATATGAAGATTCTGCAGTAGAACCTGAAGTTCCATTGGACATAGAATCAGGGAAAATCCACTTTATTTCGCATTCGAAAAATGCATAAAAGTACATAGTAATTATAAATATACATCATGATAAAAAGCAGACTTTACAATAAATAACAATTAAAAAATCAACAGATTAAATATTAAAAGGAGGATTACAATAGCCTAGTCAGTAACAATATTAGACAAGACACACAAATAAGAGAGAATGACGTACGCAGTATAAACATTTAACATGGATGAAAGGGAAATCCAAAGTCAAATAATTAAAATTCAGTTAAAATATGCCCTCTAACGGAAGACACCCTTCTAGTCTTTAAGGCTGAGTGTAGGAAACACGCTGTCATAAAACATATGAAAGGAGTTTCCAGTTTTTGTATTACTGCGAGAGCTTGTAGGTGCGAGCGTAAGCTCAGTTTTCTCCACATTGGGATAAAAAATGTCTTCCTCTCAGCTTTATAGAATAAACGAAAGAATAAAATGTGAGCAATAGATTGAGTGGACCGCTCGTCACAAGGGCATAAAGACAACTGATTAACCAAGTATGCTTGAGACGGATAGCCAATCATTAGAGAAAAGAAATTCAGTATAAACCTTGTCAGCAAAAAGCGATGCATGTTATTAGAAACAAAGGAAAGATTCGAAGAATGGCATGATGCCACAGAGGGCAATGCCTGATAGCTTATCACCGAAGATTTAGAATGATTTTTCTGCCATCTATCTTGAGCACACTTGGCAATGAAAGGTTCTTTTAGTTTAGATTTGGGAAAAGTCACACACTGAGTTGGTGCCAAACCCAAATCGCTAAAAGACTGTTTCACATATGCTAGCCAAGTAATAGAGGAAGCTCGATCAAGAGTTATAATATCCTTAAGTACCATTTGATTTAATTTGACAGAGTTCCTTTTCCATAGTGCTAACCATAATAGTAGCAGAGCCATTTTAATGGTCTCAATTATGAAAGGGAGACCTAGTTCTTTATGAACAATAATGTTCGGGCAAGAACTTTGGATAGACAATAATCTTTTTATAAATTTATCTTCAATAACTTGCAGAGCGTCCACTTAGGCTGTTCCCCAGATTGCTGCACCATAAGTAGCTATAGATACTGATTTTGCCAAATAAATTTCCACCATTTCCTTAATTGTTTTTTTCCCTAAGTTTGACGCATACTTCCACAGGGCAGCTATGCTCTTTGTCATAAGATTCACTCTGTTGCTTACCATCCCAGACCAATTTAATTTGACATCAAAAAGGATCCCCAGATACATGAAATTCTCCACTCTATTTGGAGGCTCATTAGTTTTTTTTCTTTTCGCTGCCCACACAAAGGTCTTAGATTTACATAAAGGCCTAACTCAGCCATATAGGCCGAGTATTTACCTATAGTGCGCTGTAGGGCCATTGGAGTTCTGGCCAATAAAACCGCGTCATCTGCATAAAGCAGGACAGGGAAAGGTAAAGCTCCTACGGCTGGTACATCCTTACATTTATCGCTTAGGACCTCACTTAGTTTATTTGTATATAGTGAGAAAAGAAAAGGGGCGATGACACAACCCTGTCTCACACCCTTTTCTATCCTAAATGATTTTGAACATTCACCCTGTTCCCCATACCTAATTACTGCCCCCGCTTCTCTATAAAGTTCTCTGGTAAAAGGAATTATGGAACTATCCTCGCCCATTGATTCCATGATGGCCCACAGTTTGCTGTGGGACACACAGTCATAGGCCGCGGATAGGTCCATAAAGGCCATATAAAACTGGCCTTTTTTTTGCAAAGGCATATTTGGCTGCAAATAAGGCACTGATCTGCTGTCCCCCTTCCGTTCCTAAAACCATATTGAGCCTCCGCCAAAACGTTGTTCTCCACTGCCCAATCCTCCAGCCTATTGAGTTGCAATCTCCCCGTTGGCTTAGCTGTGCTATCCAATAGGGAGATTGGGCAGTAGTTAGCAGGATTGGATGGGTTTCCCATCTTATAAATTGGAATTATCAGAGATTGCTTCCAGGATGGAAGGGGGCCGACTTTGGCTTTAGCATTAAAAGCTAAGGTCAAAAATGGGGCCCACAAAGGTTTGTTAGCAAGAAAAATATCCAACTGAACACCATCCGGGCCTGCTGATTTCAGAGCTGGCGATTGAGACAAAGCGAGCTCTGTTTCCTCAATAGAGAACTCCAACGTCGGGGGAGCACAAGGGGATTGCTCAAAGGCTGCCACATTAATATCAGCCTGGGAATTAAATATATTTTGGAAGTGACTTGACCACGTGATCTCAAATATGTGGAGATCCAAGGATGGCCCGCCCTCCCCCTGTAGAAAGGGAGAGTTGGCCACTTTCCAAAAAGCCTTATTATCTTTACCTTGTGAGGCGTGTCTCAAATTTTCCCATGCTTCCTCACGTAGCTGTCTTCCTTTCTTCCCTTCTGTAGGCGGAGGATTATTCTGCATTGCTGGACGAGATAGATGAGTTCTAATGGATGTTCAAATTATGCTAAGAGCTAACAAAACTTGGTTACTATTAGTTTGTGGGTCTAGACATGAACAAACCTCCTGAAACGTTGTAGAGACAACTTTAGACAATAAAGAATTTGGGTCAGTTTTCTCCCATTTTAGGATGTAACCGTTTTTCCTACCTAAAAGCGGTTTAGAGACATGAGACCTTTAATAAATCTACACCATTGAAAAGTAAAATGGATTAAGGCATGTCACTTAATTCACTCATCTGTACCACAAAAGTCTTGGAATAACTATTAAAATCAGCAGAGATAATTATAAAATCAATAGTCGAGGTAATACCTGCCCGTTGAAAACTTGGAAGCATTTGGCCCGTAGAAGAGTGAATTGAATTTACAATGACTAAATCCCAGATCATCAATAAACTATTTAAGACGTTTCCATAACTTTGATGATTAAAATGGCAGATCTGAGACCCATTTAAGTCAGTTACCCTACATATACGTGGATCAGTTCTGCTACAGATGTGTGTATTGAAGTCACCAGCCCATACAATAAATATAGGTCTGGGATGATGAGAAAGCAGGTCCTCCAGAATTCTCCCCAGCTCTTCAGCCACTGTTGTGTGGTTAGCAAAGTTATTATTATAAAAATGTATCAACATTAAGTCGGTCCTCCTTCGCCCAGTAGCTACTAAAATATGTAAATGTGGTGAACTAATCAGGAAAGTAACCTTCTCAAATAAGATGGTATTAGCTATGAGTGTAAGTGCTCTACCTGAGTTTGAGGGAAGTGCTGAAGAAAAAGAGATCGATAACCATTCACGAATATAGGGTTCGTCTCCCAGGTTTCCTGGAGACAGATAAAATCAGAAATCCGCAACTCATTATGCCGTTCTAGATTACCTTTCTTGTTGTTATAGCCTGCTAAGTTCCAAGAGAGTAGTGAGGTATCAACTTGAGCCCCCTGGGGAGAGTACACGCCTTGTTGGTTCGCAGATATTACACTATGTGGGTTATGTATGTCTTGCAGATCAAAATCTGATATCTGCCTCCCCAAATTGTTTACATCAGTTAGTGCATTTAAACCTCTGCTTGCCAAATCATTAGGAGGCTGGAATGGGGTAAATGAGGTAGAAAGTCAATCACAAGAATCCATGTTCTCCAGTGGGGCAAACCTATTTAGTATAGGAAAAATACTATTGGCTGGCTGAGAACTAGTGGCCAAATTTCTGTTTGCAGAGCGGCTCAAACCCTGTATATTTGAGCTATGCATAGCTGGTGGCTTATAAAAGAAGCCCAGTGGAACAGTATAAATCTGAGACTGTAATGAGGGTGCTACCGGCAAATGCCTTAACAAGTCTTCAACCAGCCATTGATTATCAAAATTAAGAACAACACAGCCGTTATCAATCAATTTTAAATCCAACCCAACCCAGGGAGTTCTTCTGGCCATGATCAAATGATTCTGTATAAGATGACCTATATTAGTCGATTGCGACAGCCAATGCCGGGCTTTCGCCATTAGTTGGAAAGTTGATTCACTTTGGTTAGCACTGAGTAATGGTACATTTACCAAAATAAGTACAAAGGGACATGCTGCTGGTGGTAGATTCAGATACTGATAGTTGTTTCTCGTTAAAGAAAAAGATGGTTGATGAATACCCCATTGCTAGGGATCCCCACACCTACAGGATTAGTAACCAGGCAGAGCATATATAAATGGGAAAGGGAAGGAGTGACCACAGTAGGGACGCTGTTTGCGGATGGTATGCTGTTAAATCATGAAAATTTTGCTCGGGAGCAGGGAGTCCCACCATCTTACACGCAACTATATCTAAGTATGTTAAGAAATACTGGGCACCGGATGGCGTGGAGCCTCCTGCTCACAAGCTGGTTTATACTTTCAGCCTAATGGGTAATGATCACCACCTGATTAGATGGCTTTACAGAGGCGTCCGCTGGCAGGCAGCGATCCCCCTCACGACGCTTAGAGAAAAGTGGGCGGGAGATCTTGGCAGGGACCTATCAGACAAGGATTGGGACTCTCTCCTGGAATACCCCAAGAGGGTGTCCCATAATGCTAAATTTATATTCATACAGTATATGATTCTTCATAGGGCCTACCTCACACCACACCGACTAAACAAAATGTACCCGACGGCACAGGAACACTGACCAAGATGTCACACACATGATGCCGACCTCCTACACTTGACAAGGGCGTGCCCGCGCCTGGCCGCCTTCTGGGCCAAAGTTGCAAGAGTAATAGAAACTGTGATGGGGATCGCTAACTGGAACACAGCAGAACGGTGCATATTGGGGTTACGGCGTCGCTCTAAGACACTGAAAGTACAGCTCAGGTTTGCAGACTTGGCCTTACTTATTGCAAAGCGTTCCATTACTATGAGGTGGAAATCGGCCTTGCCCCCGACAGTACATAGTTGGCATGAGGAGGTGATACGATGGGGAAGAGCAGAGAGTGCAGTTATACGTAGGGAAGAATACAGGGGTTTATGGAAAACACTTATCTCCATGGAGTGAGACTTAACGCTGGAAACTCTTAAAGCCACCGACTCCCTAACACTATAACACATAATAGGGCCCAAACCCACCCCAAAATCGGTACTGTAGCTAGGGACCTTGTGCCTCAAGAGGGCACGGCCGGTTGTGGGGAATCGCACACATTCCAAGTGACTTAGCACGTAGATACCATCTCGACAGAGTTGTATCCTGTGCCCGCACGGGCCAACTCTGGGATGAGCCAGGGGGGAGCGTGGGTGGGAGGGCAGGAGTAGTTTAGCGGATTACTTTTTTTTTTAGTATATCTGCCTGAATATGACACAATGCATTGAATGCGTACTAATATATACAATCTCACATCAGCTCATGGATTTTACTCTGTTTGTAAATGTACGCACGGAGAAGCTTCTTTGTGCTTTACACCGCGGAGTTAATTGTATACCTTAAGTATTAAGAACTGTATGAAGCATTGTGCATTGAGAAAATCAATAAAGTATGTTTAAATTAAAAAAAAAAAAAAAGATGATTGAGAATTAGGTGTGCTCTTACTTGGTAATGTACTTTCACTAACTATATTATCTGGATGACCTGCCTGCGGTATCTATGACTTGAGGTGGGGCCTGTTAGGACTAAAGTAGCCGCAGCAGGATTTACTGAATTTGCTGGACTCTCTGTGCTTGGTGCGCCTAATCGAGGCGGATGTACAGTGTTAGAAATGGGATCTCTAGTTGGCAAGGGCTTGCACCTTTGTCCAAGTAGGGACCCTTCTTCCTAGTCCGGGTAAGGGTTGTTACACTCGTGAAGTAACCCCTGCTCACCCTCGTGGTAGCTTGGCACGAGCAGTCAGGCTTAATTCAGAGGCAGTGTGTAAAGCATTTGCACATAACCAACAGTAATACAGTGTAAGCACTACAAACGGACACCACACCAGTTTAGAAAAATAACCAATTATTTTATATACTCAAGACAAGACCAATTACGACAAAAATCCACAATACTATACTTTACGAATGAATACTTGATACGTTAACTTCTTCTTTGCAGGAATAGCACAAAAGCAAAGTTCGTACGAGTCGGTAGCTCCGTCCGAGCCTACCGTGATGCTGAAAACCCCAGAGTCTAACAGTTCCAGCCGACCGCGTCGATACGGGCCAGCAGAGTCGTGAACAGACTTGGTCACAGTACCTTTTCTCGTTGTGGCTGGTACGGAGTGTACGAGCCGGTCGGCGTTCGTCGCGGTTGCGGTGCAAGACGGAGCGATGCAAGGTGCGGTGTCCCTCGATGCGGTGCAGGCAGCGGCTCGATGAGCGTCGTGCAGACGGAGTCGGTGAGTCCAAGGCGTGCGATGCAGGGTGAGACGATGCTCGATGCGGTGCTGACAGGTTGCAATGCAGGCGACCTAGCCGGAGTGCGGGAGCTGGCGTCGGACAGCGGTGCGAGTCGGAGCGGTGCGTCGCAGACGTGCGAGCGGTGCCCCAAATGCGGTGCGGTCTCGACTCTTGAGCCAGTTGCAGCGACAGTGTCGGTCTGGTCCGGCTGGCCCAGTGAAGCGATGCGATGCGAACTGCGGTGCCCCCAGGTCACGGTGCAAGCAGCGGCTCGATGTTGGCGGCGTCGGACGTCGCCCACGGTGAGACCAGGGTTGCGATGCGAAGCGGGGCGATGCGGTCTGCGGTGCAAACAGGTCACCGGCCAGGGATGGATTCGGTTGACGGAGTCGGTTGCGGTTCCCTTCCTCTGTGGCAACTGAAACAGCGTTCCAGAAGCGGTACCCAGAGGTTTGTGAAGTCTTTGTAGTCCCTGAGACTTCTTAACAGGAGGCCAGCTCGGTTCCTGGCCCTTGGAGATACTCAGCACAAGTTTGTAGAAAGTTCAGTCCAGTCCTTTCACTGCCCAAGGCAGAAGCAGCAGCTGCAGGCCAACCCAACAAAGCAACAACACAGCTAAGGGGCAGTACTCCTCCTGGCAGCTCTTCCAGCTCTTCGTCTTGGCAGGTTCCTTGATTCCAGCGAGATCTAAATTCATGGGGTCAGGGCCCCAATATTTATATCCCAAATTCCTTTGTTCTCTGAAGGCAGAGAGGCCTTCGCCTAGTCCAAACCAGTTCTGGAGCACTTTGTTGACAAGTCTCCGTCCCTTCTTTCAGTGAGTAGGCCAGGGACATCAGACGCACCACAGGAGGTGGAGCCAGCAATGTGGAGGGAAGGCACTGTCCTATTCAGGGCCCAGGTGCGACCCCTCCCACCCATCTACAGGTCGATCTGGCTATTCAGCCCTGCGCTGACTCACCCTGTCTCCTGGCATCCCCCAGCCCCTGTCACTCACATTCCAGACAAGGAATACACAACCTCGCAGAGGCAGGCTTGGATGGTTAGGCAAGAAAACACCCACTTTCTAAAAGTGGTATTTTCAAACGCAGAATGTTAAAACCAACTTCACTAAAAGATGCATTTTATCATTCTGAGTCCAGGCATACTAAACTCGAATTTCTACCATGTTCCCGGGGTCAGTTAGGATTATATACTGTAATAATCAAAACCGCCCGTTCTGGCCTAGGGGGAACAGGTAGCCTTGCAATAGTGAAAAACGTACTAGGCTGTAATTCACTATCAGGACATGCCGCTCACACCCGGGCATGTCCTACCTTTCGCATACACCGCACCCTGCCCACAGGGGTACCTTGGGCCTACCTTAGGGGTGACTAACATGTAGCAAAGGGAAGGTTTAGGGACTTGCAAGTGTGTGCACTTGCCAAGTCGACATGGCAGCCCCAGGCTGCGCACAGGCTCTGCGATGGCAGGCCCGAGTTACACTTTACGGTCTGTTTGCGTGGGTGGCACAATCCAGTGCTGCAGCCCACCAACAGCATTTGGTCTATAGGCCCTGGCACTCGCAGTGCACTTTACAAGGGACTGACACATAAACCAAATAGGCCAATCATGGAAACACCAATCCATAACACATTTTACACAGAGAGCATATGCACTTTAGCACTGATTAGCAGTGGTAAAGTGCCCAGAGTCCTAAAACCAACACACACAGGGTCAAAAACAGGAGGCCAAAAAGCAAAAAGTCTGGGGGTAAACCCGCTGAAAAAGCCAAGTCTAACATACAGCAATAATTCTTTGGCAGCCCTGACACATATGTTTATTGGGCTTACAAATGCAAGGCGGATTATCCATATGTTGGGAGGTAATAATAGAGTTACTAGAGTTACAGTTTACACCCCCCACTGGTTGTTGCAATGCTCTTTTAGTTATTAACTAATCAAGTGTACAGTCGATGGCATCTAAGCGCGACAGAATCGGTTGTAGTAGCTGTTTGAAATTGTCTTGAAATTCATGCCAGTTCAGTGATAGCATTACAGAATCGTGATGAGAGCCATAGCTAGATGGTAGGCCCTGGGAGGAATGAACTTTTCTGGGTTTTTCGGCGGTACAAGCTGGAGCAGGCTTAGCAGGCCCTCTATTCCTTTTTCTATTTAAAACAGTTGCCGGAGGCGAAGACGGGCCCGCAAAGCGCTAGAAAGTTATGGTCAGGACCTGAGAGGAATCCATGCAGGGAATAGTCTGCTCAGTTGATTTAGATGTACTTTCCAAACCCTGAGGCAAAAGGAGGTCATTATTGCGCCCCCACCCCCATCGACAGCATCCTTTCCATAAGGGCGATCTCCTTTTCCAGGACCGTAGTTGCTTTAGCCAAAAAAGTATCCAAAGGAGTAATGGTTACCTCCTCCGTAGCTACACGGATCGCCTTTTTCTTACCCATGGTGCTTCAAATAGTTGAGATGTCCACAAGGGGTGGGGGGGGGCTGAGGGAGGTCTGGGGGAGGCAGCCCAGCCTGACGGGCGTGGATGGGCCCGCCCTTTGCCCGGGCGCGTCCCCGCGCTCGTCTTGCGCTGTGGTTGCGATGCGTGCTTTTATGTGCGATGACCAGGAGCCAGAGGAGTGGCATATGGGAGTTGTAGTCTCCCCAGCAGCGTCAACACGGCTTCCCCCTCAGAATGACACAACAAGCTGGCAGATACACCATCCGCGGGTGCGATGCGTGCTTTTATGTGCGATGTCCAGGAGCCAAAGGAGGGGCAGATGGGAGTTGTAGTCTCCCCAGCCGCGACAACACGGCTTCCTCCTCAGAATGAGACAACAAGCAGGTAGGCTGGCGGATACCTCTCTGACTTGGTCCAGATCTCGAAAGGATCTGAAAAAGACCTGCAGTGCTGACTAACAAACCACAATTGGGTCAGTGGCAGACCCCTCTCCCTTCCCCAGCCAGAGCTGACTTAGGTGACAGATGCATCACTTCTGGGCTGGGGCGGCCTTCTAGGAGGGTTGAAAATCGGAGGTCTCTGGTCTCCGGAGGAATCCAGACTCCACATCAACCTGTTGGAGCTCTGAGTGATCTGGCTGGCATTGAAGGCCTTCCTTTCTTCAATCAGGGAAGGTTGGTACAGGTGGTCATAGACAACACCCCTGCCATGTGGTATTACAACAAACCGGGCGGGGTGGGGCCGTTGACCCTTTGTCAAGAGGCCCTGCACCCCTGGAAATGGCTGGAACATCAGGACATTTCACTGGTGGATCAACACCTGTTGGGCTCTCTGAATGCAATGGCGCACAAACTCAGCTGTCCATGCTTAGCTGTCATGGTTGGCATCTCCATTCAGAAGTGGCGCATAGGTTTCTTCCCAGAATGGAGAGACCCTTGGTTTGATCTGTTCGTCTCTGTCGAACACGCAACATCAGCAGTTTTGCATGCTGTAGTTTCCAAGGCTGCTGTAGCTTGGAGACACTTTACGTTTGAAGTAGAGCTCAGGCCTGTACGTTTTTCCACCAATACCACTCCGGCCCAGAGTTCTCAAGAAGATCAGGAAAAACTGGGCCCAAGTCATTCTTGTGGCTCCGGATTGGGCATGGAGAGTCTGGTATCCCGAGCTGTTGAGCATGAACACGGGTCCTCTGATCAGGCTGCTTCTTCAGGAGGACCTTCTGTCGCAGCAACATGACAGGATCCTGCACCCAAACCTGAAAACACTTCGCCTTCACGTGCGGAGATTGAGCTGCGACAGTTGACAGCTTTCCACCTTCCACCCGAAGTCTGCAATGTTAACTTGACAGCCAAGCGTCCCTCAACCAAGATGGTATATGCCTGCCGTTGGAGTAAGTTTGTGCATGTTGTTCAGATAAACAAGTTGACCCCCTATCTGCACCCCTTTTCCAGGTTCTTTTGCTTATTCTTATCATAGCAAAGCAGGGCTCTGCTTTGGGCGCATTGAAAGGTTATTTGTCTGCCATATCGGCATTTCTGAGGTTGCCAGATCAGCCATCTCTTTTCAAATCCCCTATTGTAAATAGGTTCCTCAAAGGTTTTCAACATGTGTCTCCACCAGCTCCCTCCATTATTCTTCAGTTGGACTTCAACTTAGCTCTCACATTTTGGATGTGTGCTCCTTTTGAGCTGCTACACAAGTGCCCTCTAAGGCTCCCTACCATAAAAATGGCCTTCCATGTGGCGATTTTATCTGCCCGTGAGTGAGATACAGGCACTGTCATCACAGCCTCTGTACCTTGCCATCTAACCAGATAAACTGGTCCTTCGCACTAGAGCATCCTTCCTACCTCTGTGGAAGTATTGCATAGGTATCTAGTCTATGGTAAGGAATCTACAGCTAGATGTCTCTATCAGATTAAAAGTTTTGCTTCCCTCTTAAGGTTTCTAGTTTCACACACCAGTGGTCAGTATTCTTCTTGGCTCCGTGCTTCTGGAATGGAAAGTTGCAAAAATAAACCTGAAGTGAGCGCCTTAGGGTGGGGCCTATATAGACACTGCAAGAGTCACTCCCGTCACGGACGATGCCACGCAGAGCCCAATGACTCCACCTACTAGCGCGCAGGAGTACTGCTGATGAAAAATGTCCGGATCCAATCTGACTCCTGGGTAACATTCTGAGGTAAGAAATCTGTGGCTAGATAATCTCTACCAGATAAGGCGTTACCAAAGGTAAGTAACTTGTTGAATTAGTCCTACCGACTGTTTCGATGTTGAATGTTCAGAAGGCACTGCAAGATTAGAGGGTCTGTTTTGGATTGCAAAAGGAAGGTTCCTGTTTTCCCATTAAATAATGCTTCCAGTCCGAGCTAACAGCTCCATTCTCAGCAGCTGTCTTTGTAATTCAGACTAATTTCTCCCACAGTCAGTTAGGATATAAGGCAAATAGAATATTGGATGCTCAGGACGGTCATCTTCTTGCCTTTGTAGAAGAAATGCCCCAGTTGCCATATCAGAAGCATCAGTTTCAATAATAAACTGTTTTGTTGGGTCAGGTAACCTAATATTACAGCCTTGGTAAAGACCTCCTGTAGCTTACAAAATGCTTGTTCTGTCCTGGAATCACAGTAAAAATCATTACAGTGATTTTCAATCGGCATCATTGTATATCACAAGTCTGGTAAGCAAAGAAGTCACTGAACTGCTGGTAGAAATCTGCCAGACCTAGAAAGCATTGCCCTTTGAATGCTAGATGGTGATGGGCAGTCTACAAACGCGGACACCTTCTTGGGATCAATACAAATTTCTTGAGAGATTTAACAGAATCCTAAACACTCCACTTCAGATTGGTCAAGTTCATATTTTTAGGGCTTGCAGAAAAACTGATTTTGTTCAGTCTGGATAACACTTGTAAAACATATTAATTGTGATATTCCATATTCTGCGAGTAAAGGCAAATGCCATCCAAGTAGACAACTACAAACTGGTTTAACATATCTGAAAACAGAAATCCATAAACCTCTGGAATATTGTTGGGACGTTACATAGCATAAAGGAAATGACACTGTACTCAAAGTTACTGAACAGAGTCCAGAAGATATTCTTTCACTTTTTTCCAGACTTCATATGCTAGAGAGAAGCTCCACCGAGATCCAATTTGGTAAAAATACTTGTCCCTCACTCTTTTTTTTTTTAATAATCCAAACTCTATTGAGTAAACATTAAACCATAGAGTACCAACAGGTAGGTACAGCATTAATATATGGCACCCAGTATTCAGCAACTGTTAGACTTGGCATCTTTTGGCGTGTTTCCCCTGAGTTTTTGCTTTCTGACCTCCCGGTTTTGACTCTGTTTTGCTGGTGTAATGGTTCTGCGCGCTTTTCGCACTGCTGATCAGTGGTAAAGCGCAGGTGCTCCTATGGTAAATTGTGTTATGGATTGGTGTATCCATGATTGGATATTTGATTTACCTGTTAGCCCCTAGTAAAGTGCACTGCGTGTGCTAGGGCCGGTGAATCAAATGCTACCCGGGGGCCTGCAGCACTGGTTGTGCCACCCCCGTGAGTAGCCCTGAAAACGGTAACTCAGACCTTCCATTGCAGAGTCTGCGCGCAGTTTTTAACTGCCATGTCGACTTGGCCAGTGCACACACTGGCCGGTCCCTAACCTTCCCTTTTCTTACATGTCAGGCACCCCTCAGGTAGGCCCAAGGTACCCCTGTGGGCAGGGTGCAATGTATGTGAAAGGTAGGACATGCCCCGGTGTGTGTGGCATGTCCTAATAGTGAATTACAGCCAATTTCGTTTTTCACTATTGCAAGGCTAGCAGTTCCCCATAGGACAGAATGGGAGGTTTGTTCATAACATCTTATGAACATAACTGGCCCAGGGAATTCGGTAAGAAAATGAAGTTTCATATGCCTGAACTCAGAATCTAAAGATGCCTCTTTTAGTGAAGGTGATTTTTACATTCTGTGTTTGAAAATACCACTTTTGGAAAGTGGGTATTTTCTTGCTCAGTCATCCCGTGTGCCTCTGCTGGAATGTGGATTGCCTGTCTGGGGTTTGGATGACAGAAGGCTGGGGGAGCAGGAGGGGCGCCAGATGCTCTAGGTAGGTCAGGAAAGGGCTGAAGAGACCTGGGTTACGATGGGGGAAGGGGGAGGAGATTTCCTTGCACCTCAAAGGGCCTGCTCTGCCTCTGACAAATGCCGTCTCCACCTCCTGCCAGGAATTCACACCAGAGAAGGCAGAACTGGTCTTGACCGGGCACAGGCCCTCTCTGCCTAAGAGATCAAAGGATTTTTGGACATAAATGCTGGGTCCCAGACCCCTGAACTTTAGAACTCATCTGGACAAGAAGACTGCCAAGAAGAAGAGCCGGAGAAGCTGCGAAAAGGAATGACTGCTTTGCTGGGTGCTTTTCTGGGCTGACCTCCAGTGGCTGCTTTTGTCTTGGGTAGTGAAAGGCCTGGACTGGACTTTCTGCAACCTAAATTTGTGAGTCTCTCCAAGGGCTTGAGGTAGAGCTTGCCCCCTGTTCACGAAGTCTCAGCAACAGCAAAGACTTCAAGTTCTTCGACCCGCAGCACTGGGGACTGTGTGTTTTGTGCTGCAACCCGAAGAACACCAACTCGACGACGTCTACGACGCCACTGCCGTCTCCGTGTCCTGAAGGCAACGCAGAGGGCACCGCCGCAACGCCGCACCGCAACCCTGGTCTCACCGACGACACCTGTGGACGCTGCCACCGAGCCGCTGCTTGCACCGCAACCTGTGGGCACCGCACTCCGCACCGCCTCGCTTCACGCCGAAGCTTTGGCACCGCAGAGAGCACCGCCGCAACGCGACCCTGGTCTCACCAACGACGCCTGTTGATGCCGCCACCGAGCCACTGCTCGCACCGCGACCTGTGGGCAACGCACTCCGCACCGCCTTGCTTTACGAGGACGCCTTGGCCTGCCTGACGCCGCCACTTCCTGCCAAAATCGACGCCGCTGCTTGCACCGTGGTTCGAGGGCACCGCTCGTAAGTCACACGACGCACCGCCCTCATTCCGCACCGCAGCCTTGGCCTACCGACGCCGGCGCCATCGACTCCAGTTCGTCAGCCGACGACAGCACTTCAGCAACCACGACGCCGCTGCTTGCACCGTGACCAGCTAGCACCGTGACGAGCACCGCCCTCATCTCGCACCGCGACCCTGGTCTCACCGACCTCGTCATCTGACGCCGCCTCTGAGCCGCTGCTCGCACTGCGACCTGGGGGGCACCGCACTTCGCATCGCAGCACGTGGCGCCTGCCGACGCCAGCGCTCCTGATCCCAACCGAGAGGAGATCGACCTGTAACGCGAGTGACTTCAAGGGCCCCATCGCCCTGCATCTCTGAAAGGTACTGTTTGCGGGTCTTCCCGACACCATAGCGGGCCTGCAACGCCGCGGCCAGCCAGAACTGTTTTGGATTTGTGTGTTCACGACGCCGTGGTAGCCCGGACGGGGCTACCCACACAAGGAACCCCTTTTCATCCGCGTATTTTTGAACTGTGAACTTTTAAGTATAGTATTGTGGATTTTTTTATCGTTTTGGTCTTATTTTAATTATATAAAAATATTGGATATTTTTCTAAACTGGTGTGGTGTCCTTTTGTAGTGCGTACACTGTATTACTGTTGGTTATGTGCAAATGCTTTACACACTGCCTCTAAGATAGGCCTGGCTGCTCGTGCCAAGCTACCAAGGGGGTGAGCAGGGGTTATTTTAGAAGTGTAACTCCCTTATCCTGACTAGAGTGGTGGTTTTTGCCTGGCTTTGGCCCGCGCCCTAGCCTACCAAGAATCCCATTTCTAACATTGGGGGCAGCGATGGGATAGGACTTGCGTTTGCACTTGACTTACAGTGATTGGTGTGCACTACTACCATATCGCAGACCATTACGTACCACATACTAACCCGTTTTCTTTTTGGCCGATTTTTGTGATCTTGCCAGGTGAACTTTCTACTTCACCATGCCGGAATCAATAGCATCATCCGTTGCATCCATGGACATTGCCTTTGAGGAGGATAGGTTGGAGCTCTACACTGTGAGAGAATTGAAGTCCGTTTGCAAAAACGTAAAAGTCCAAATCAGAGGCCTCACTAGGAAGGACGAGCTACAAAAGGCGCTGAGGGCCTGGGTAGCAGCCAGAGACGCAAGTGGGCAATCTGGTGACCTTAGTGGAGAGGCGGGGGAGCCTAGTCCTAGGGTGGATGTGCTTTTGGGAGGGGGGGGAACCCTTCCGACCAGGCAGCAGTGGCCTGTCCCCAGAGGAGCTGGAGCACAGGCGGGAAGCAAGGAGAGCAGCCACGGAGCTAGAAAAGATTAGATTGGCCATGGAGGACAAGAGAATGCTATTGGAACATGAACGAGGTCTTAAAGAGCTGGAGCTGAAGAGTAGGCCCGGCTCGGATGGTGGCAGCAACTCGTCAAGGCAGACAGACCGAATCGTACACATCCCTAAGAATGTGGGCAGAGAGTTCAAGAAGGGTGATGACATACAGAGGTGGTTTCAGGGTTATGAGGCAGCGATACACATGAATGGGGTCCCTGAGGAGAATTGGGGAGCAGGATTGTGGTCTCTGTTTCCAGAGGAAGCCAGGGATACTTTGACAGCTTTGGGTAAGGGGCCTAACCTCACCTATGCTGATATGAAGGAAGCCCTTCTCACTAGGTATGGTCTCACTCCTGAAAAGTACCGGGATCAGTTTAGGTCCTGGAAGAAATCTGATGCCAACACGTGGCTGGAATGTGTGGATGGGTTTTGTCGGTCGTTGGATGGCTGGGTGAAGGGCAGTAATGTGACAGATTTTCGGGGGCTCTACAATTTGATTGCGTGGGAGCACTTGTCTAGTCTATGTTTTGCAGATCTGCGCCAGCACCTAGTTGATAGTAAGCTAACTGACCCCAGGAAGCTTGCTATGGAGGCAGACCGCTGGGTGAGTACCAGGGTCCACAAGAAAGCGTTTGGGGGGGACTCAGTCAAAGGTGGGCCGGGTCCCCAGCAGAAAAGTGGGGGGGGACAAGGGTAAAACACAGGAGTTCTCGAAAAGGCCCCAAAATAACACCCAGGGTAAAGGTTCCCATCCCCCCGGCGATAAGAAGCAAGGGGTCTCGACAGGAAAGCCTGCCGAGACCGGCCCCTGCAAGTGTTTTGCCTGTGACCAGGTGGGGCACATGAGGGAAGACCCCCGGTGTCCAAAGGGGACACAGCCACCCACCGGTGGACCGTCCAAAGTGTTGGCTAGCGTAGCGCTGGGGGAGGAGGAGTCCCAACAGGAGGGTGGGGACCCCGCACAAATGACCCTCGTCTCACTAGGGGACAGTGAGATGGTCCCAGGGGCCCAGGTGCCCCCTAACGCAAAGAAATACAGCACCGGGGTGACCATCAACGGGAAAAGGGTAGAGGCTCTCAGGGATACTGAAGCCAGTGTGACCTCAGTTCGGTGTCACCTGGTCCCTGAGACGCAGGTAGTCTCCGGGGCATTCCACCAGGTGATTGCAGTCGACAATTCCGAGCGCCAGTGTCTGGTGGCGCAGGTTCCCTTCGAGTGGGGGGGGGATCTCAGGTCCTTTAAAGGTAGTTGTGAGCCCTTCCATGCCTGTCGATTGTCTGCTCGGTAACGACCTGGAGCAGTCATTATGGAAGGATGTTGAGCTCTGGTCCCACTTGGAGATGCTGGGGTTGCCAGAGTGGGCATGCGTGTCCACTCGGTCGATGGCGGCCAGAGAGGGTGATCAGAAGGACCCCGAGCCTGAAACAGTGGCCCAGGTCCCTGCCAAGAGGAAGGGCAAGGTGCGCGGGAAACCGGCCCCTGAAGTTCCCACGGCCCGGGAGGAGGCGGACCTCGAGGGGGACGCCCCGGTGCCTACAGGGGAACAGGTAGCCGAACTGGGGGACATCTCTGAGCTGACCCATTGGCAGCAAGAAGGGGGTCCCACCAGGGAGGAGTTCTGCCGGGAGCAGAAAGAGTGCCCTTCTCTGGAGGGTCTGCGGCAGCAGGCCGCAGCCCAGGTGACTGGTGATCAGTCCGGATCACATTGGATATATTGGGAGAATGATCTCCTGTACAGCGAGCCTAAGGTCGCGGAACCTGGGTCAGCCCGTGTGCTGGTGGTACCCCAGCGCTTCCGGACCTTCTTACTGGGTCTGGCTCACGACGTGCCTTTGGCAGGACATTTGGGGCAGGACAAGACCTTTGACCGTCTTGTCACCCACTTCTTCTGGCCTCGAATGCGAAGGCAGTCGGATGTGCATTGTCGGTCTTGCCAAACTTGCCAGGCAAGTGGCAAGAGTGGGAGGAAGGTCAAAGCTCCTCTCCAACCGTTCCCCGTGGTGGGGACACCCTTTGAAAGGGTAGGGATGGACATCTTGGGGCCACTGGATCCCAAGACAGCCATGGCCAACAGGTACATCCTGGTCTTGGTGGACCATGCCACCCGGTACCCGGAGGCAATCTCTCTCAGGACAACGACGGCACCAGTGGTGGGCCGGGCGTTGATGGGGATATTTTCCCGCGTGGGGTTCCCCAGAGAGGTGGTTTCTGACAGGGGTACCAATTTCATATCAAAGTATATGACATCCCTGTGGAAGGAGTGTGGTGTTACGTACAAGTTCACCACTCCTTACCACCCCCAAGGCAACGGACTGGTGGAAAGGTTCAACCAGACCTTAAAAGGCATGATCAAGGTTCTCACTGAACCCATGAGGCGTAAGTGGGACGTCCTCTTACCGTGCCTTCTCTTTGCGTACAGGGAGGTACCCCAGAAGTCTCTCGGGTTCAGTCCCTTCGAGCTTCTGTACGGTCACCCCGTGCGGGGACCTCTAAGCTTGGTAAAGGAAGGCTGGGAGGCCGCTCCCAGGAAGACCCCCCAGGATGTGTTCAGCTACATGCTGGCCTTCCGCAACCAAACTGCCCGCTTCAGGAAACTCGCTCAGGCGAACCTCGAAGCCAGCCAGGAAGAAATGAGGAAGTGGTATGACCAGAATGCCACTCTGGTCGAGTTTCAACCTGGACAGAAAGTGTGGGTCATGGCCCCTGTGGAACCTTGTGCCTTACAGGACAAGTGGACGGGGCCCTTTGAGGTGGTGGAGCGCAAAAGTGAGGTCACCTACCTGGTGGATTTGCAGGCTTCTCGGAACCCGTTACGGGTCCTCCACGTGAACCGCCTCAAACCCCACTTCGAGAGGTCCGAAGTGAGCATGCTCTTGGCGACGGACGACGGGGAGGAAGCGGAGAGTGAGCCTCTCCCGGACCTCCTGTCTGCCCAAGAGGGGGACGGGTCGGTGGATGGTGTGACCCTCTCCCCGGCTCTGACCGCTAAGCAGCAGAGCGAGTGTCGCCAGTTGTTGGGGCAGTTTGCCCCACTGTTCTCCTTGACCCCAGGTGTTACTCACTGGTGTACCCACGACGTGGATACCGGTGACAGCCCCCCGGTGAAACACAAGATTTACCGGTTGGCTGACCGGGTCAAGGCCAGCATCAAAGAGGAGGTCTCGAAGATGTTGGGGGTGGTTGAGCCGTCCAGTAGCCCATGGGCCAGCCCCGTGGTCTTGGTCCCGAAAGCAACGGCACCCGGGGCCGCCCCAGAACTGCGGTTCTGTGTGGACTATCGGGGGCTCAATGCCGTCACGCGGACTGACGCCCACCCCATCCCCCGAGCTGATGAGCTCATCGACCGGTTGGGAGCGGCCAGATTCCTGAGTACGTTCGATTTAACGTCCGGGTATTGGCAGATCGCTCTAACCGAGGGGGCCAAAGAGAGATCAGCATTCTCAACCCCGGACGGGCATTACCAGTTCCGGGTGATGCCCTTCAGATTGAAGAATGCCCCTGCCACCTTTCAGAGGTTGGTCAACCAGGTGTTGGCCGGGCTGGAGGAATTCAGCGCCGCGTACCTGGACGACATTGCGGTGTTCAGTTCCAGTTGGGACGAACATCTGCAACACCTATGGGAAGTGTTGAGGGCGCTGCAGATGGCAGGCCTCACGATTAAGGCCAGAAAGTGCCAGATCGGGCAGGGGTCGGTGGTGTACTTGGGACACCAGGTAGGGAGCGGCCAGGTGGCGCCCCTACAGCCCAAGATCGACACCATCCTGGCTTGGGAGCCACCCAAGACCCAGACAGAGGTGAGGGCCTTCTTAGGACTCACCGGGTACTACCGGAGGTTTGTTAAGGGATATGGCACCATCGTGGCCCCCTTAACTGAATTGACTTCCAAGAAGCAACCGAGAAAGGTGATCTGGACTGAGTCTTGCCAGAGGGCGTTTGATACCCTGAAGGCCGCCATGTGCACGGCCCCCCGTGCTCAAGGCCCCCGACTTCTCAAGGAATTTGTCGTGCAGACCGACGCGTCAGAGCATGGAGTGGGAGCGGTGCTCTCACAACTGAACGAAGAGGACCTAGACCAACCGGCAGTCTTCCTTAGCAGGAGACTACTCCCCAGGGAGCAGAGGTGGAGTGCCATAGAAAGGGAAGCTTTCGCTGTGGTCTGGGCACTGAAGAAGCTGAGACCATACCTGTTTGGGACTCACTTCCGAGTTCAGACCGACCACAGGCCCCTCAGATGGTTAATGCAGATGAGGGGGGAGAATCCAAAACTGCTGATGTGGTCCATCTCCCTACAGGGAATGGACTTTACGGTGGAACACCGCCCTTGCACAGAGCACGCCAATGCAGATGGCCTGTCCAGGTTCTTCCGCCTTAGTGAAGAGAACCCCCAGGTAAATGGCTAGTTCTCCCTACTTTCAGCTGGAGGGGACGTGTGTTAGACTTGGCATCTTTTGGCGTGTTTCCCCTGAGTTTTTGCTTTCTGACCTCCCGGTTTTGACTCTGTTTTGCTGGTGTAACGGTTCTGCGCGCTTTTCGCACTGCTGATCAGTGGTAAAGCACCGGTGCTCCTATGGTAAATTGTGTTATGGATTGGTGTTTCCATGATTGGATATTTGATTTACCTGTTAGACCCTAGTAAAGTGCACTGCGTGTGCCAGGGCTGGTGAATCAAAAGCTACCCGGGGGCCTGCAGCACTGGTTGTGCCACCCCCGTGAGTAGCCCTGAAAACGGTAACTCAGACCTGCCAGACGCGCAGTTTGTAACTGCCATGTCGACTTGGCCAGTGCGCACACTGGCCGGTCCCTAACCTTCCCTTTTCTTACATGTCAGGCACCCCTCAGGTAGGCCCAAGGTACCCCTGTGGGCAGGGTGCAATGTATGTGAAAGGTAGGACATGCCCCGGTGTGTGTGGCATGTCCTAATAGTGAATTACAGCCAATTTCGTTTTTCACTATTGCAAGGCTACCAGTTCCCCATAGGACAGAATGGGAGGTTTGTTCATAACATCTTATGAACATAACTGGCCCAGGAAATTCGGTAAGAAAATGAAGTTTCATATGCCTGAACTCAGAATCTAAAGATGCCTCTTTTAGTGAAGGTGATTTTTACATTCTGTGTTTGAAAATACCACTTTTGGAAAGTGGGTATTTTCTTGCTCAGTCATCCCGTGTGCCTCTGCTGGAATGTGGATTGCCTGTCTGGGTTTTGGATGACAGAAGGCTGGGGGAGCAGGAGGGGCGCCAGATGGTCTAGGTAGGTCAGGAAAGGGCTGAAGAGACCTGGGTTACGATGGGGGAAGGGGGAGGAGATTTCCTTGCACCTCAAATGGCCTGCTCTGCCTCTGACAAATGCCGTCTCCACCTCCTGCCAGGAATTCACACCAGAGAAGGCAGAACTGGTCCTGACCGGGCACAGGCCCTCTCTGCCTAAGAGATCAAAGGATTTTTGGACATAAATGCTGGGTCCCAGACCCCTGAACTTTAGAACTCATCTGGACAAGAAGACTGCCAAAAAGAAGAGCCGGAGAAGCTGTGAAAAGGAACGACTGCTTTGCTGGGTGCTTTGCTGGGCTGACCTGCAGTGGCTGCTTTTGTCTTGGGTAGTGAAAGGCCTGGACTGGACTTTCTGCAACCTAAATTTGTGAGTCTCTCCAAGGACTTGAGGTAGAGCTTGCCCCCTGTTCACGAAGTCTCAGGAACAGCAAAGACTTCAAGTTCTTCGACCTGCAGCACTGGGGACTGTGTGTTTTGTGCTGCAACCCGAAGAACACCAACTCGACGACGTCTACGACGCCACTGCCGACTCCGTGTCCTGAAGGCAACGCAGAGGGCACCGCCGCACCGCAACCCTGGTCTCACCGATGACGCCTGTGGACGCCGCCACCGAGGTGCTGCTTGCATCGCGACCTGTGGGCACCGCACTCCGCACCGCTTCACGCCGAAGCTTTGGCACCGCAGAGAGCACCGCCGCAACGCCGCACCGCGACCCTGGTCTCACCAACGACGCCTGTTGACGCCGCCACCGAGCCGCTGCTCGCACCGCAACCTGTGGGCACCGCACTCCGCACCGCCTTGCTTTACGAGGAGGCCTTGGCCTGCCTGACGCCGCCACTTCCTGCCGAAATCAACGCCGCTGTTTGCACCGTGGTTCGAGGGCACCGCTCGTAAGTCACACGACGCACCGCCCTCATTCCGCAGCCTTGGCCTACCGACGCCGGCGCCATCGACTCCAGTTTGTCAACCGACGACAGCGCTTCAGCAACCACGACGCCGCTGCTTGCCCCGTGACCTGCTAGCACCGTGACGAGCACCGCCCTCATCTCGCACCGCGACCCTGGTCTCACCGACGACGTCATCTGACGCCGCCACCGAGCCGCTGCTCGCACCGCGACCTGGGGGGCACCGCACCGCTGCACTTCGCACCGCAGCACGTGGCGCCTGCCGACGTCAGCGCTCCTGATCCCAACCGAGAGGAGATCGACCTGTAACGCGAGTGACTTCAAGGGCCCCATCGCCCTGCATCTCTGAAAGGTACTGTTTGCGGGTCTTCCCGACACCATAGCGGGCCTGCAACGCCGCGGCCAGCCAGAACTGTTTTGTATTTGTGTGTTCACGATGCCGTGGTAGCCCGGACGGGGCTATCCACACAAGGAACCCCTTTTAATCAGCGTATTTTTGAACTGTGAACTTTTAAGTATAGTATTGTGGATTTTTTTTATCGTTTTGGTCTTGTTTTAATTATATAAAAATATTGGATATTTTTCTAAACTGGTGTGGTGTCCTTTTGTAGTGCGTACACTGTATTACTGTTGGTAATGTGCAAATGCTTTACACACTGCCTCTAAGATAGGCCTGGCTGCTCGTGCCAAGCTACCAAGGGGGTGAGCAGGGGTTATTTTAGAAGTGTAACTCCCTTATCCTGACTAGAGTGGTGGTTTTTGCCTGGCTTTGGCCCGCGCCCTAGCCTACCAAGAATCCCATTTCTAACAGCAACAGACAGGCCATTCCAACCCACAATGAGTCTTCCATTTTCCCCATATTTTCTTATGCTAATGACAGCATCCTCAAGTAATATAAATAGGTTCTTCCAGTTTTGCACACCAGTCCATCTCCCTGCTCCATGCCAGTATCGTGGGAGGTATGGCCAAGTTCCAGGCACTGGACATATCTCTTTTAGCAGTGAGAGTGTCCATCCCAACCAGCGCTCGCTCTTCCCTCCTCCCGCCTATGTGTCCCAGTAGACCCAGAAGGGGTATAAGTGGAGATAGGTCAATAGTCCTCTCTAGAACCTGTGTGAGGAAATGGAAAGTGGCAGCCCAGTACAAATTAGTGAGAGGGTGATCCAAATCATGTGGAAATAATCCTCTCTCGCCTCATTACTCCTAGTGCATTGGGAGAGGGACACTGGTGAGCCCTCCACAAACTCAACGGCATCAAGTAGGTAACATGCAGATGTTTCAGCTGTATCACCCAGAGCCTGCAGGATATTGCCACCTCCCATGATGCTATTAATGCTTCTCTCCATTCACTGTCTTCCAACAGGCTCACCCATATTTCCCATCTAGCCTTCAACGGGTTGAGGAGGTCAGGAGAATTACTCACTAGGGATTTATGAATCAGTCAAATTCCTCCCAGAGGAGGGGCCCCATTAACGTGTCCCACTCCAATGAGTTGAATTGGGGTATCTCCACCAGAGACTTTCCATAACACCCCAGTGCACAACGGAGCTGCAGAAACTTCTAAAATTGTGAGCAGTGAAGATTGAAGTCCACCTGCAATTCTTGAAAGGATCTCATATGGAACCCCTGCCAGACATCCCTCAGGTTGGAGATTACAATTAAGGCCCATTTGGCAAAGCCTTCCAAGCAGGATACTTGTCCTACCCAATAGCCCCTCCAAAGGATTGTTTCCAAGGTAATCTTTCCGTCCCACACTTTCCAACACAGAGCCGACCTCCAGTCCAATAAGACCACACTGGAAAGGTCCAACAGGGCGTGCAAAATCTGCGCCCAGTAAACCATATCCATGATGAACTCCAATCCCATAGCGGCCACTTCCTTCGAAACGCTGTGCCTGCCCATCCCCAGTGTATCCAGTCATTCAAGTCCACCAGTTGGGATGCCCAGTAATACAACCGTACATCCACTGCAGCCAGGCAGCCAGGTACATGGATTGGAACACTTGCTGAAAGCAATACGGGGGAACTTTGCTGGTCCACAAGAAGGATCTTACCTTGGCCTATACGTCTGCAAACCATTTTTTGCGAGATCATGTGTGGAAAATTTTGAAGAACGTACAGAAACTCGACCTCCCCAAAATACTGAGTGTCAGCTGTACCCACCTCTTCAAGTCTTTTTTTCATTTTTGGTAACCAGGGCGGTTAAATTTAAAGACCAGGAGAGAGCCAGTAGCAGGGCTATATTGATTCCCAAATCTGAAAACTCAGTCTACGGATAGGTTCCTTGTTCTACCATTTCTAGCAGCACTTCGCCTGGGCGCCTTCTGGAACAGGAACTAATAGAGCCTTGGATCAATTAACCAGGAGTCCCGAGGCTTTCCCGTAAAGTTCCAGCACGTAAAAGGGCCTGAGACCCATAGCCACTGGGCGAGAAAGAAAAAGTAGTGCATCACCCGCTTATAAAGCAATACGATCTTTGGGACCACTCCCCACGCTAAGTCTGCAAACTTGAGCATCGCATCTGACCCATGTCGCCAAAGGCTGCATTGCCAGAGCGAAAAGCAGTGATGATAATGGGCAGACCTGTATGGTGCCCTGCTGGATTGGGAACTCTGGAGACTGAACTCCTTACAGGCGTGCCTGGGCCTTGGGGCAAGGGTACAGCACCTGAATGTATGATATAAATCGGGGGCCAAAACCTAGTCCCAAAGTAAATGCCAATCAAGGCAATCTATAGCCTTTTCAAAATCAATAAGGAGAAAGGTGCTGGGTCCAGTGAGCCAGTGCCAGGGCGGCATGAACTTTGCGTATACAGTGTCTAGTGCTATGCTGTGGTATGAAGCACACTGATTCGGGTGGACCAACATCACTAGGACGTTAAGGAGCCTGATGGCTAAGACTTTAGCATAAATGTTGCGCTTTTTGAGGATCAGGGCAATTGGACGATAGAAAAAGCACTCCTTGGTGGCTGCCCCTCTTTATGCTGGACTATTATTGTGGCCAAGTCTAGTCCCTAAGGGAAATGGCCTTTTGCTATGGTTTTGGTGTACATAGCCAACAGGGGTGGCAGCAAGGATATCCAGAACTTTTGATAATATCGAACTGGAATCCATCTGATCCCGGAGTTTTTCTTGGGTCATATCCTTCAGGGCATCCTCCAGCTCTGCCAGTGCAATGGGTCATTCCAGTTCTCCCCTGTATGTGTCGCTTAGGGTCCGCAGGGGCAAATCTGTCATCATTTGGATGGATTCTTCCTGAGAGGGTCTAACCTGCTTTGCATATAGTGCCTTATAATAGTCAGCTAATGCTGCCACAGTCACCTCGTCCTCTGCGACTCTCACTGCAGCGGGTCCTGCAATCCCTGGGATCACCCGATTGATTGCCCAATGAGTCGTCAGCCAGTAAAGTCATTTGCTGGATTTATCCCCATTCATAGACTCTGCTAGTAGATGCTGTCCAGCAGCTGCGCACTTAAAAAGGTAGAGTTGCCTCAGTGTCGCCTTATCAACCGCGATCCAACGGCTCTCTACCTCTCCTGGGTCTGATACCCATTCAAGGTGGGCAATGTTGGCTCCGGCTCCGTGAACTGCTGCAGATTTTGCCCCTCCGGGGTCTTGAGGTGGGATCGGGCAAGTCCCTGCATACAGGCCTTCCCTGCAGCCCTTTAGCACACCAGGAGATTCCACTGACCCTTCATTCAGATCCACAAAGACCTTCAGTTCCTGTGCTAAGAGGCACGTCACCATTTTGTCGATGCGGCTCCAGGCATTTAGTCGCCATACTGGGCGACACCCACCACCTGGACCGCTACTGGGGAGTGGTTCGAAATCCTCCAGAGTAAGACGTGGGCCCCCTTGGTGGTGAGCAAATCTGCAGTCGGCAGAAAAATTAGGTTTATTCCCTACCATGACCCATATGATGCTGAAGTGTAAGTGTATTCTCTAGCCATTGGATTTCAAATACACCATGCATCACAGAGCCCAAGGCAAGTAACCCAGGATGCCATCCCCGAAACCCCCTCTCCAGGCGCCATCCATCGTATTTGTGCAATCAACTAGTGGGCGCACACAGCATTGAAATCGCCCCCAGTGAGTGTATAACTACCTGGGAGACGCAGCACTACATACTTCACCATCTCCAGTGCGGGCCTCCCAAGTTGTGGATGGATATACACACTCACAAATTTGTAGGCCTGCCCTGTAATTAGGCCTTCAACTGCTAAGTATTGTAGTGATGTCCCTTCTGGGCCCACTTTGGTTCTCCCTTAGTTTAGCTTATTAGATGTTTTATGCTGCCTTTGCTTTGCACAGGCACACAACACATTTATTTTCGTGCCATTATTTTACAAATACGCTGTACATGTTTGTTATTCAGTGATTCTTCTCGGGAGTCAGTCTGCACATTTTGTACAAGGTTGACTGGAATTCATAATGACATAATGTACTGTTTTCCTTTGCCTGGTCAGCAACAGCTCCTAACGTTTTAGACATAACATGGTAGCACAGCTGTAGCTTTCCAACACAGTAGTTTTATCATGTAAACTGTGTCTTGTCCCCTTGGGGGCAGAGAGGAGAATTCAGGCAGAGAGACCTGTCCTGCAACGAACGCAGCAGTCTTGCGTAAACTGAGTTTACCTACATAATGCGGACCACCTAAATTACATATACAGGTATGGCGTCCGTTACTAATCCCAGAGATCACTAATATATCCCTTTGCTTACATAGTAAGGCTAGACATAGACAGATAGATAATTTTCCATGGTGGGGGTTGTTCATTGTATACAGCCTGCTTGTAATGCTGATTACATTGCTTAGTTGTATTTGCCTACTTCTTGCATCACATATGCTTGATAATAGACTACGATAGTGTCAATAAATGTATTGTAAATTTTCTTTGCGTCTTTCTTTTGTTTACTAAGGGCATGCATGAGTGAGAGACGAATAGTGATGATCTGTTTCAATGGTTCCCTTGGGGACTATAGGGTCATGTTCTAGGTTTGTCAAAATCATCTGTTACTCTGGGAAGATGAGGAGTTCAGGTGAGGCACTGTGACCTACCCAGGATTTGGGCCGACAGATACTGATGCTGTAGACTCAGTCCCTACATTCTGACGTCCTGCCATCCCTAGGCACAGTTCTGCTTTCCCAACAGAATCCCTGCAACATGGCGCCACCAATGTTTGGCCACGTACTTATTTAACAGGTCTCTTGAGTAGTACTTGTGTGTGCCCATAATACCCTTACACCTACTCTGGAGACATACATGGTGTTGGGGATTAATCCTCCACTGTATTTTAGGAAGCACCTATTTGTTTCTGTAGGTTGTTCAAGCTTGAACCTTTAAAAGAATTACCCATATTAGTGTTTGCATTTTGTTTCCATTACTGTTTTATTAATGGCGCATCCGCAGCCTATAACAATAGCTGACAATTGCAGAACTGCAGTCCATGCATATTTAAATTTACATGGCCTTGGTAATGCTGGAGGTGACAATCTTCGTGGTTGAAGCCCACAACGCCTATCGTTTCGAAGTATTTTATTCTTGGTTCAGTTTTCCAGCTGTGGATGCTAATACAGGAACATTTTATTGAATACACTAACGCTGCAGCTCTGTAAAATTACAGAGCGTGTCAGATCTTAGAAATTCCACTTTCACATTGAGAACATCAAAATTGGTTCTGAGGCGCCCTACTGCATGTATTTAGTTCTGTTCGCATGGGTTCCCTTAGTAATGAAGGGTCCACCTGCTCAGCATTAGCTGGTTATGCATCATTCCCTATCCTACAGGGTCTCAGTGCTAATGAGCTACAGCAATTATACACTGGTCTAGTTAGACTAAATAGACGCTTAACTCATTGTTTCGCGCACCTTGAAGGCTGTCCCAGCAAGGACAGCACTAGCAGGGCAACCACAGTTGCCCGCAGTCCCTACAATAAGTCCTGTAATTATTTGTTCAGTTATGGGTAAAATTCCCTCAAACCGTGAGGAAATTCCTTTTTAGAAATTGATCAGATTGAAGCCGTGTTTCCCCTTACGGGACCACAAGAAACTCACAAAATATTGACTGTGTGCTTACCCCATTAGATGGTTCCCCAAATAGGTGATTGTAACACTTGAGGCACAATCTTTGCTGCAGTCAATACCATAACGCATGGTACTCAGTTTATGTCCGTCTTGCCGGAGGTGTTAAGACAAATACAGAAAGAACACGGGGCAGCTGCTGCCTTGGATTTGGGGATGAAATTAATGGGAAATGTTCCGGTGGTCTCCTCAATGATTTTTTCAAACATTAAAGGCGAAGCAGCATCTTTGGCAATATGCCAACAACTCGCGTGAAAATAAAGAAGGAGGAAAAACCTCTATAATTTAAACCCCAATTTCAGTAAAAGAAAGTTGTGGCTTTAACCGCAAACTATGTGACAAACGGTGAGAACTCTCCTCCTGAACAGGAGGTGGGTGGTGACTCTCCTCGACAGTGTGTCAGAGGTCACTTCAGTGCGCTTGAGTCTCTAGGAGTTTCTGACAGCAAAAGCAACTGATCAATACATTACAGTTGAAATCCCAGACAGGTGTGTAGCCTCTGATCTACATAAACAGAAGGGACAAGAGATTATACCTTCCCTCACTCTCCTGCGCAGACCTATACAAATCACTAAACGAGAAGGACTAGGGGAAAGAAAGACAGGTCCCAAATCTTCGGGCCATATCAAACCAGCCCTCACCAACTATGTAGTGGCATGGTTCATCATAGGCCGCTAACACACCCTGGCGCAGACCAACGTTCGGGGTGGAGCACGTATTGTTTATGAAAGAAGAATTATCTCAAAAGAGGAATCCTTAATGCAGAATGTAAGATAATTAAAACTAAGTGGGTACCCTCGTAAATGTTATTGTGGGTCCCACTTGGCAGGATTAAAAAAGTAAAAGGGTATATGGGAGAGACAACATCTCCATTACCCTATGTGCTGTTTTAGCCTTTATCTACCGCCCAACAGGGTGGATGGCCTTCCTCAGGATACAGATCCCTTATAATATTTTTTGCAGTTCCCTCCTAGTTAGTCACTATGTGGTAGGGAAAGGTAACCAGTTTTCCATTATGTGGTTTGATGGTCAAATCCAAAAAAAGGCAGGGACTGTGTTGTAATGGTTGATGTAAAGAAAAGGTAAGGATTCCTACTATTAAGCCATGTAAGGAACTCTCCTGCATAAGTCATATCACCATGCCAGATCAAGAGGACATCTAAAAACTAGGAGAAAGAAAGACACGTCCCAAATCTGTGGGCCATATCAAACCAAGGGGGTAAGTAGGAAGAAAAAAAACCTTTCTGGGAAACCCAAAAGCTTTTAAACCATTACAACAGAGTCCCTGCCTTTTTTGGATTTGACCATCAAACCACATAATGGAAAACTGGTGAGTGAAGTATATCACAAGCCCACGGTTAGAAACAATTTACTGTCCTTCCACAGTTTCCATCCCAAATCTCTTAGAGAAAATCTGCCGTACGGGCAGTTTCTCTGCCTACGGAGGAATTGCTCAGAAATTCATGACTTCGGGGGGGGGGGGGAGGAGGGCGTGGCCAGTCGGCTACCAAGATTGCCGCACCAGCGTAGAGCTCCGGAGATCGACCTTAAGTAACCCCCAAAATCCGTTAAACTTATCCGTTTACGCCCATAAATAAATTGTTCCATATGACCCCCAACTCACAGGGACCAGGCGGACCGAAAAAGAAAAACTCCAGCCGCCTCCAAACAGCAACCGCGGCCGACTGAAGGGACCGGCTGCACGACGGGAGGAGCTCCACCCGCGACGGAGGTGAGGGAGGCCGTAGGCATCGAGGTGGCCTCATCGAGGGACCTGGACGGGGGATCGGGAGCGGCCCTTCTGCTTCCGCTCTTTCTCCCCTCTCCTCCCTGAATCGATCGAGGGGCTCTGGACGCTGGGCCGGGAGACAGATAATTAAGCAACGCCTGAGTCCCGCTCCAGCCGCCGAAATACAGGCATCAGCGGTGATGCATGAAGCGGGCTCTGGAGGAAGCAGTGTGGAGGGCCCGGAGTGTGCTGGTACGGAGCGATGAGTCAGACCACGGTGGCGAAACACTAGAGGGGCAATAAACTCGGGCTCCTGCTTTCCCCCCCCCCCTCCCCCTCGCAAACAGTAAAAAAAAAAAAAATCATGAACCTAAAGACTGGGGCAGGCGGCGGTGCTTTGCGATGGGAAGTGGCATTTGGCCACCGAGTGGTGCATTGTGGCGGGGTTGCCCAACATTCCAGATAATTGTTGCGGGCGGGGCCCGAGGGCCACTATTAAGCAAAGAATACAGCGGCAGGGGAAGAATATCAAAGTATCTTGTATAAAGCTGCACTAATAGTGAGAAAAAAAAACGACCGAAAGTGTCCAGCACGCAGACATTTTGGTAGATGGTGGTGGGTGATAGAGGAGTGGCTGGGCTCTGCGAAAAGCAGTGAACAACTAATGTGACCGTATCCTCCCCCCTGCCTGAAGCAAACGAAGCACGCCGAGAGTGTGGAGAAGTGCTATACTCCGGTGTTGGGCCCACGCAGAGAAGACTGAAATATTTAAAAGTATCACTGTGTGAAGAAATTCATGACTTCGAAAAAGAAGCAAAGATGTTGAGTGAGAAACTTCGAGAATGAGACTATCCGCAACATGTCATAAAAAGGGTCTGGGAATGAGCCATAAATAATAACAGAGAGAGTCAATCTTAGAATCGAATGAAAAATTGAAAGAGGACAAACGTCTGTGTGACGATATTTATTACAGCGTCCAATTGTATTAAGAAAATCATCACAAAAAACTGGGGTGTTCTAAACATTAATGGTCTGAATCTAAAAAGCCCACTGTTTTCCTTCAAAAAACGTGCAAGAATAAGGAATATTTTGGTGCATACGAGACCACAACCACAAAAACCAAGAGATAAGGCAGAGTTGACATCTTGGGGTTTACCCCCATAACAGGACATTATTCCTATGGTACATGCAAAGACTGCCCATTGACCACACATAGCAAATCTGTGGATCTGGGTTTGACATACCCATGGCAATTGAGGAACCATACTACATGTAACTCAGAGAATGTCATCTATCTGATTAAATGCGACTGTGGGTACCAATATGTAGGCATGACCACTAGATGGGTCAAGATAAGGATTCTGGAACACATGAGTAATGTGAGGTGTAAAAAGACAATGACAAAACTCACTACTCATTAGGTCAAGCCTAGTGTCAGCGCGCATGCGCTGCTCGCTCTGCGAGATTGCTGTTGTAGAGTATGGGAGAGAAGCCACGCCCACTCTCTGCCGATATTTTTCATTGGCTTGTGTCTTTGTCTTTCGTAAATGCTGCCTTCGGATTCATTAATGAGCTCCTTAGTACGGACTTGTCTTCATTCAGAACCTCCCATGGCTACTGGCCCCTTTACTTGGTTGTTACACGATACGATAACTATTTTCTTTATTGAGTTTCTCCTGTGTTTGGCACAACGACATGCTTTGCTTACATTCACCGGGCCATGCCAGCTTTCACTTTCGATTATAATATAACGGGGTAACCCAAAAACATGTCCATGGACCTGGGTAACGATCAGTATGGAAAACAAATGGTCCTAGACTAATTAATCTTACAGATGAGTTGTACAATAGTGAAGATTCGAAAAACACATCGGAGATGCAGTTTGATTAGCATACTGTCATGAATGCATACATAGTTTATGCAGAAACATATATATACAAGCGCACTCTCAAAAACACAACGGCACCCAGCAAAAAACAAACTTTTTATTTCTTTTCTTCAAATATGCATAACGCAACACAAATCGCTGGATTTAGTAATAGGAATGTGAAGGTTGCTCCAAAAGGGGGAGGAGAAGGGAAAAGGGTGTGCTCATGTGTGAAAATAGATAAGATCAAAGAGAAACAGAATCCAAAAGAACATCCAAGGGAGATTCAATTATCTTCATTATATAAAGCAACTGGCTATAGTTTAACAATGAGACCAGTTTCTCATCTGGGCCTGCCCCTAGCGAATCGTTCTGGTAGTTATTTATTCATAACACATGCACAGAGAGCCATCATCTGTGAGTAGGACCGGGTAGGGGTGGTACCCGGTACAGGCCCACTGGGGGAAAAATTGTCGACGTTTCGACCCTGGCGCTTGGAGGGTAATTTATATCCTCAGCATACGGGTCTTCCTCAGGACAAGGGAGGGGGAGACAACCTATGAATAGGTATTGGTAGGAATATTTTGGATATTGCCCCCAATCGGTGGGTAGTCCGCACTTTAATGGCGGTGAAACACGCGCTGCAGATCGGTATGCGCTGTCAGGGTTAAATTGCAGAAAACCTCAAAAGGGTGAGTGGATCGCCCAAAATAATCTTGGATTTAAACCTCTCAGCTGCAGCCCGTGCCGTCCATGACTTGCTCGATGAGTCAAGCAGCCGGGACAATGGCTGCCGCTTGTTAATAACTGTAAACATATTTTAACTAGGAGCACAGCGCCCGTTCCACGAGCGCCACGCTTTGTTTTACTTTATTGTGTCATATTTTCTTCAGGCTCTGCATCTTCCCGTGAAGTGCCCTCCGTGGCGCAGGGAGAGCTGTATCGAGTTCACACTCCTGTCACCAGAACTTTCTGTTCCGGTGCCTTCTCCCCAGCTCACCGATCCCTCACATTGCTGGCCGCGCTCTGAGACGGAGGACCTTTCCCCATAAACAGGCATGAAAACTCTTTTTTAGGGCTCGCCTAGCGTTGAGCGCGAATGCGCTGCCATCGCTTTGCGAGGCATGCAGTATACACTATAGCATGGAAGCTTCGTGGAAGCTCCGCCCATCTTTTGCATTGGCTTAGGTCCTAAATGCTGCCTTCCGATTGGTTTTAGGCTTGTTAGTCCCTCCTCAACACGGCCATGTCCTCATTTGTATCCTTCCATGGCTATTGGCCCCTTTACTCAAAACACTATTTTCTTCCCTGTGTCCCCCCACGCCTCCTCCCGCTGTCTGTGACTTCTCAGGCCCCCCCTTGCCGCCCCCCCTCCCATTCATGCCTTCTCGCTGCCCGCACTCCCGTTTTAAATGCAATAGGTCTCGCGTAAATGCGAGTCCTATTGCATTGCAAAGGCTTGTTTTTAAAGTAGTTCGTGCTTGTTATCGTCGGGCCGCACTGAGGAGGAGTAGAGAGCTGGCACAGGTAGAGTGTCTGTGCAGAAGCATGCACAGTCAGACGTCGGCTCACGGGTTGAGTCACCACTTGTTATCGTCCGGCCGCACTGAGGAGGAGTAGAGACCTTGCCTTCATCACGTTTCTGACAGATGCAGAATCGGAGCTGGAATGTAACTGGAGCCGCAGTAGAAACGTACAAGAAAGTCCGGCACGTAAATGTCGCTATCTTTTTTTTAATAAGTTTTGAAAAATAGAAATTTTATTGAAAAGAAAAAAGCAGAGAGGGGGGGTGAAGGAAGGGGAAGATGTAGCAAAAATGCATACACATTACATCCTTGAAAGCTTAAAAATACATGACTAAGAAATCTTATAACAATATAAAGAAGTTACATAAGTATAGAATACAAATCTGGTCAAAAATCTAAAAATACAGTGAAAATGTCAGTATAAATAGTAATATAAATAAGAACAAAACGGAATGTCAAGGAGGTTTCGACACTTCTTGCTCAGAAACTTTACGTACATAAGAAAGCTTAGCATGACAATCAATAAAATTTGTAACTGGAGACCATAAAAAAGAGCGTTTAAGAGCTAAAGAAACTGGGAATACATAAACTGTATCCAATCTGTGATTATAACATACGGCATACCACCAAGCCTGAAAGGATAGGTCAGACAAATTTTTCCAGTGTTTGGTGATCTGCTGAAATGCTACTCCCAAAAGCAGATCCAAAATCTGTAAGTACAAGGGACATCCCAACCAATCTTCAGAAAGAGAGCCTAGAAAAACGTTAACAAATGAGAAGGGGGTTGTATGATGAAAAATTTGAGTAATTTGTTTCCAAATCTTCTTCTAGAAGTCTTGTACAAAAGGGCAAAAAAAAAGTAAATGTTTTAAATCAGCATTTGGGGAAGAGCAGGACCAACAAGTATCAGGGAGTTCAGCATGAATCCTGTGCAAAAGTGAAGGGGAAAGGAGTAGCCTGTTATAAATAAAAAAAAGTGTCTGTGTAGTGTTAGCTGCCCTGGATGTTTTCTTGATTTTAAGCCAAATGTTATTCCATACTTGAACGGACCATTCAACCTGAAGGTCACGCTCCCAATCCAGTTCTACCTTAGTCTTGTCTCTAATAAAAATTTGTGTACGTAAGTAGCTATAAATGGCTGAGGCTTTAGGACCAGTACTTAAGAAAATTTGAGAAGTGGAAGAAACGATACTCGTTTGACTTAAGGGTGTGATGGATTTCTGAATTGCTAAATCTAAAGCTTGTTGTAATAAAAGATAGTTATGAGAAAATGAAGTGGGAAAATTAAATTTAAGTTTAGCCTGAGAAAAGGGTATAGTTTTATCATTTTGAAAAAGCTGATGAACCCAAATAAGGCCTTTTTGCCTCCATGATTTCCAAAAAATGGGTTTATTACGAACCATTATACGATGATTATGCCAGATTGAGGATTGAAGAAGAGAGTCTTTGGAGGATCTGTCCAATAAAAGTGAATCTAGTAGTTTATGTGTGAGCTTAACAATAGGGGTAGATAACTTCTGGGGTTTCTGGGTAAAAGAAAGATACTCTAGAAAAGAGAAAGGAGCTATATACGATTGTTCAAGTGACACCCAAAGGGGGGGATCTGACGAGAGGGTATTAAGCCAATGAGACGACTGACGTAGGTTGAAAGCTTTATGATAAACAGGAAAATCAGGAAAGTTAACCCCACCTTCTGTTTTAGGGCGACAAAGTTTTGCTAAAGACATACGCACTTTTTTCTTATTCCAAAGAAAAGAAGACAACAAAGAGTTAATTTTTTTGAAGTACTTCTGGGGAATGGTAATTGGCATATTAGAAATAGTGAATAAGACAATCGGGGATAACATCATCTTAATGGTATCTAACCTCCCCCACCAAGAGAGGTATAAAGGATGCCACCTGTCAATAAGGGAAGAAAGTTTTGAACAGCATTTATCCAAGTTGATGGAAACTGATGATTGAATAGAAGAAGAAAAATATATTCCTAGGTACTTTATATAATTGGTATTCCAAGTAAAGTTGGTGATTTTAAAATCTTCTTTAAAAGTAAACTTGGTTAAGGTTAGGATTTCGCATTTGTCATTGTTTAATTTGTAGCCAGAAACAGAAGAGTAGGACTGAGCTTCAAGTAAAAAAGCAGGTAGAGAAGAGGTGGGATTAGACATGAACAATAATATATCATCAGCATAGGCTGCTAATTTAATTTGCATATTACCATATTTGAAACCCTGAAAATCAGAATTCTGACGAAGTTTACATAAAAAGGGTTCTAAAGCTAAATTAAACAAAAAGGGAGATAAAGGACAACCTTGAGGGACACCTCTGCCCAAGTTAAAATAAGAAGAAGTGAGACCATTAACAAATATAGCAGCTGTAGGGTTTGAATACAGAAGAGAAATTAAAGAATTAATTTTAGGACCAAAGCCAAACCATTTGAGTGATGAAAGAATAAAGGGCCAGTAAACTCTGTCGAAGGCTTTTTCCGCATCTAAAGCTATTGCAGCTAAAGAGTCAGAAAAGTGAGAGGCCTTTGAAAGAACATCAAAGAAAAGACGTGTATTATCAGTAAGAAAACGACCTTTTACAAAGCCTGACTGCTCCTTACCTAGAAGATCTGGAAGAAAGGATTCTAATCTTAGGACCAAGGATTTTGAGAAAATTTTGTAATCCATGTTTACCAAAGAGATTGGTCTATAATTTTTGCAAAAACGTGGGTCTTTATTATCTTTAGGAATGAGGCAAATTAGAGCTTCTAAAAAGGACCCAGAAGCAGTACCAATTTGTAAAAAAGAGGACTTAAGTTTGTGTAATTTAGGGAGGAGAAGATGTGAAAAATGTGAGAAAAATTCGACAGTGAAACCATCAGGACCTGGGGCTTTATCTTTCTTAAGAGTGCGCAAAGCATTGTGTAATTCTTTTGTTGAAACATCCAACTCCAAGGATTGAAAATCTAAATTAAGATCAGGAGGTTTAATAATAGAAGAGAGATAGTCCATGATGGATTCTTCCATAGGGTTGGTTTCAGGCGTATATAAAGAGTTATAAAATGTATGAAATTCTTGTAAAATTTCTGAATCTTTAAATTTGGGCATCTGATGAACAACAAGAATTGATTCAATATAAATTTTTTTTTTTTTTTACTTTAAGGTAATTTGCCAATAATTTGCCTGATTTGTTATTACCGCCATAGAATTTGGCACTACACTTAAGCAGATACAAGGAAGCGTTATCCGTAGATTCTTTATTAAATTTAAGTTTGGCAGCTATTAGAGCTTCTAAGCAATCTTTTGATTTAGATGTGTAATAGGCATGTTCTAGAGATTTTATTTTAGCAAAAAGATCTGTAGCTAATTTTCGAGCCTTATAACGTTTCTTGGAGACATAATTGATAATAAAATCTCGTGCGGCTGCTTTAAAGGCGTCCCAAACAACAGAAAAGGGAAGGGTGTCTGATTCGTTAAGAGAGAAATATTCCATAAAAAAAGAAGAAAAGGAAGAAGTAAAGACCGAATCTAGTAATAGAGAGTTATTGAAACGCCAACGTCTAGGTGCAGAAGATTTGTGGAGAATGTCTAAGGAAACAGAAACTGGAGCATGATCAGAGATTAGGATAGAGCCAATATCTGAAGAATTTAGAGACTGAGAAAGGGCATGAGACATGAAAATGTAATTAATGCGCGATTGTGTATATTAGAAATGGGTTCTCTAGTTGGCAAGGGCTTGCACCTTTGTCCAAGTAGGGGCCCTTCTTCCTAGTCAGGGTAAGGGTCGTTACACTCGTGAAGTAACCCCTGCTCACCCTCGTGGTAGCTTGGCACGAGCAGTCAGGCTTAATTCAGAGGCAGTGTGTAAAGCATTTGCACATAACCAACAGTAATACAGTGTAAGCACTACAAACGGACACCACACCAGTTTAGAAAAATAACCAATATTTTATATACTCAAGACAAGACCAATTACGACAAAAATCCACAATACTGTACTTTAAAAATGAATGCTTGATACGGTAACTTCTTCTTTGCAGGAATAGCACAAAAGCAAAGTTCGTACGAGTCGGTAGCTCCGTCCGAGCCTACCGTGATGCCGAAAACCACAGAGTCTAACAGTTCCAGCCGACCGCGTCGATACGGGCCAGCAGAGTCGTGAACAGACTCGGTTACAGTACCTTTTCTCGTTGTGGCTGGTACGGAGTGTACGAGCCGGTCGGCGTTCGTCGCGGTTGCGGTGCAAGACGGAGCGATGCAAGGTGCGGTGTCCCTCGATGCGGTGCAGGCAGCGGCTCGATGAGCGTCGTGCAGACGGAGTCGGTGAGTCCAAGGCGTGCGATGCAGGGCGAGACGATGCTCGATGCGGTGCTGACAGGTTGCGATGCAGGCGACCTAGCCGGAGTGCGGGAGCTGGCGTCGGACAGCGGTGCGAGTCGGAGCGGTGCGTCGCAGACGTGCGAGCGGTGCCCCAAATGCGGTGCGGTCTCGACTCTTGAGCCAGTTGCAGCGACAGTGTCGGTCTGGTCCGGCTGGCCCAGTGAAGCGATGCGATGCGAACTGCGGTGCCCACAGGTCACGGTGCAAGCAGCGGCTCGATGTTGGCGGCGTCGGACGTCGCCCACGGTGAGACCAGGGTTGCGATGCGAAGCGGGGCGATGCGGTCTGCGGTGCAAACAGGTCACCGGCCAGGGATGGATTCGGTTGACGGAGTCGGTTGCAGTTCCCTTCCTCTGTGGCGACTGAAACAGCGTTCCAGAAGCGGTACCCAGAGGCTTGTGAAGTCTTTGTAGTCCCTGAGACTTCTTAACAGGAGGCCAGCTCGGTTTCTGGCCCTTGGAGATACTCAGCACAAATTTGTAGAAAGTTCAGTCCAGTCCTTTCACTGCCCAAGACAGAAGCAGCAACTGCAGGCCAACCCAACAAAGCAACAACACAGCAAAGGGGCAGTACTCCTCCTGGCAGCTCTTCCAGCTCTTCGTCTTGGCAGGTTCCTTGATTCCAGCAAGATCTAAATTCATGGGGTCAGGGCCCCAATATTTATATCCCAAATTCCTTTGTTCTCTGAAGGCAGAGAGGCCTTTGCCTAGTCCAAACCAGTTCTGGAGCACTTTGTTGACAAGTCTCCGTCCCTTCTTTCAGTGAGTAGGCCAGGGACATCAGACGCACCACAGGAGGTGGAGCCAGCATTGTGGAGGGAAGGCACTGTCCTATTCAGGGCCCAGGTGCGACCCCTCCCACCCATCTACAGGTCGATCTGGCTATTCAGCCCTGCGCTGACTCACCCTGTCTCCTGGCATCCCCCAGCCCCTGTCACTCACACTCCAGACAAGGAATACACAACCTCGCAGAGGCAGGCTTGGATGGTTAGACAAGAAAATACCCACTTTCTAAAAGTGGTATTTTCAAACACAGAATGTTAAAACCAACTTCACTAAAAGACGCATTTTATCATTCTGAGTCCAGGCATACTAAACTCGAATTTCCACCATGTTCCCGGGGTCAGTTAGGATTATAAACTGTAATAATCAAAACCGCCCGTTCTGGCCTAGGGGGAACAGGTAGCCTTGCAATAGTGAAAAACGAACTAGGCTGTAATTCACTATCAGGACATGCCGCACACACCAGGGCATGTCCTACCTTTCGCGTACAACGCACCCTGCCCACAGGGGTACCTTGGGCCTACCTTAGGGGTGACTAACATGTAGCAAAGGGAAGGTTTAGGGACTGGCAAGTGTGTGCACTTGCCAAGTCGACATGGCAGCCCCAGGCTGCGCACAGGCTCTGCGTTGGCAGGCCCGAGTTACACTTTACGGGCTGTTTGCGTGGGTGGCACAATCCAGTGCTGCAGCCCACCAACAGCATTTGGTCTATAGGCCCTGGCACACGTAGTGCACTTTACAAGGGACTGACACATAAACCAAATAGGCCAATCATGGAAACACCAATCCATAACACATTTTATACAGGAGCACTTGCACTTTCCCACTGGACCGCAGTGAGGAAAGTGCGCAGAATCATCACACCAGCAAAAACAGAGTCAAAACCGGGAGGTCAGAAAGCAAAAAGTCAGGGGAAACACGCCAAAAGATGCCAAGTCTAACACATGTCCCCTCCAGCTGAAAGTAGGGAGAACTACCCAACCCCATTGGAGTTCTCTTCACTAAGGCGGAAGAACCTGGACAGACCATCTGCGTTGGCGTGTTCTGTACCAGGACGGTGTTCCACCGTAAAGTCCATTCCCTGTAGGGAGATGGACCACCTCAGCAGTTTTGGATTCTCACCCCTCATTTGCATCAACCATCTGAGGGGCCTGTGGTCTGTCTGAACCCGGAAGTGAGTCCCAAACAGGTATGGTCTCAACTTCTTCAGTGCCCAGACCACAGCAAAAGCTTCCCTTTCTATGGCACTCCACCTCTGTTCCCTGGGAAGTAGTCTCCTGCTAAGGAAGACTACAGGCTGATCCAGGCCCTCTTCGTTCAGTTGTGAGAGCACCGCTCCCACACCATGCTCTGAAGCGTCAGTCTGCACGACAAATTCTTTGGAGAAGTCAGGTGCCTTGAGCACGGGCGCCGTGCACATGGCTGCCTTCAGGGCATCAAAAGCTTTCTGGCAGGACTCAGTCCAGATCACTTTCCTGGGCTGCCTCTTAGAGGTCAGCTCTGTTAAGGGGGCAACGATGGTGCCATAGCCCTTAAAAATCTCCTATAATAGCCGGTGAGACCTAAGAAGGCTCTCACCTCTGTCTGGGTCTTGGGGGTTCCCAAGCCAGAATGGTGTCAATCTTGGGTTGTAGGGGCGCCACCTGGCCGCTTCCTACCTGGTGTCCCAAGTACACCACAGAACCCTGCCCGATCTGGCACTTACTGGCCTTGATCGTGAGGCCTGCACCTTGCAGAGCCCTCAACACTTTCTCAAGGTGCTGTAAATGTTCTTCCCAGCTGGAACTGAACACAGCAATGTCATCCAGGTAGGCGGCACTGAAATCCTCCAGCCCAGCCAACACCTGATTGACCAACCTCTGAAAGGTGGCAGGGGCATTCTTCAACCCAAAGGGCATCACCCGGAATTGGTAATGACCTTCTGGGGTTGAGAATGCTGATCTCTCCTTGGCCCCATCGGTTAAGGCAATCTGCCAGTACCCAGACGTTAAATCAAACGTGCTGAGGAACCGGGCAGCTCCCAACCGATCAATGAGCTCATCAGCTCTGGGGATGGGGTGCGCGTCAGTCCTGGTGACGGCATTGAGCCCACGGTAGTCCACACAAAACCGGAGTTCTGGAGTGGCACCGGGCGCCGCAGCCTTTGGGACCAAGACCACTGGGCTGGCCCAAGGACTGTGGGAGGGCTCAATCACCCATAACGCCAACATCTTAGAGACCTCCTCCTTGATGCTGGCTCTGACCCGGTCAGTCAACCTGTAAATTTTGTGCTTCACAGGATGGCTGTCACCGGTGTCCACGTCATGGGTACACCAGTGAGTAACACCAGGGGTCAGAGAGAACAGCGGGGCGAACTGTCCCAACAACTGGCGACAGTCCCCTGCTGCTCCTGAGTCAGAGTAGGGGAGAGGATCACACCCTCTACTGACCCATCATGCTCCTTGGTAGACAGGAGGTCAGGGAGAGGCTCGCTCTCCTCTTCCACCCCATCATCTGTCGCCAAGAGCATACTCACTTCGGACCTCTCGAAGTGGGGCTTGAGGCGGTTCACGTGAAGGACCCTCAAAGGGTTCCTTGGAGCCTGCAAATCCACCAGGTAGGTGACGTCACTTTTACGCTCCTTTACCTCATATGGCCCAGTCCACTTGTCCTGCAAGGCACAAGGTGCTACTGGGGCCATGACCCACACTTTTTGCCCAGGTTGAAATTCGACCAGAGTGGCATTCTGGTCATACCATCTCTTCATTTCTTCCTGCCTTGCTTCTAGGTTCGCCTGAGCGAGTTTCCTGAAGCGGGCAGTTTGGTTTCTAAAGGCCAGCATGTAGCTAAATACATCCTGGGGAGTTTTCCTGGGAGCCGCCTCCCAGCCTTCCTTTACCAAACTCAGAGGTCCTCTGACAGGGTGGCCATACAGGAGCTCAAAGGGGCTGTACCCAAGAGACTTCTGAGGCACCTCCCTGTATGCAAAGAGTAGGCATGGCAAGAGGACGTCCCACTTACGCCTCATGGGTTCTGTTAGATCCTTGATCATGCCTTTCAAGGTCTGGTTGAATCTCTCCACCAGACCGTTTCCTTGTGGGTGGTAAGGAGTGGTGAACTTGTAGGTTACACCACACTCCTTCCACAGGGATGTCATATACTTCGATATGAAATTGGTCCCCCTATCGGAAACCACCTCTCTGGGGAATCCCACACGGGAAAAGATCCCCATTAACGCCCGGCCCACCACTGGCGCCGTCGTTGTCCTGAGAGGGATTGCCTCCGGGTACCGGGTGGCATGGTCCACCAAGACCAGGATGTACCTGTTGCCCATGGCTGTCTTGGGATCCAGTGGCCCCACAATATCCATCCCTACCCTTTCAAAGGGTGTTCCAACAACAGGAAAAGGTTGGAGAGGAGCTTTGACCTTCCTCCCACTCTTAACACTTGCCTGGCAAGTCTGGCAAGACCTACAGTGTGCATCTGACTGCCTTCGCATTTGGGGCCAAAAGAAGTGGGTGACAAGCCTGTCAAAGGTCTTGTCCTGCCCCAAATGTCCTGCCAAAGGCACGTCATGAGCCAGACCCAGTAGGAAGGTCCTGAAGCGCTGGGGTACCACCAGCACACGGGCTGACCCAGGCTCAGCAACCTTAGGCTCACTGTATAGGAGACCACTCTCCCAATAGATCAGATGTGACCCGGACTGATTACCAGCTGCCTGGTCTGCAGCCTGCCACCGCAGACCCTCCAGAGTAGGGCACTCGTTCTGCTCCCTGCAGAACTCCTCCCTGGTGGGACCCCCTTCTTGCTGCCAATGGGTCAGCTCAGAGATGTCTCCCAGTTCGGCTACCTGCTCCCCTGTAGGCACCGGGGCGTCCCCTCGAGGTCCGCCTCCTCCCGGTCCGTGGGAACTTCGGGGGCCGGTTTCCCGCGCCCCCTGCCCTTTCTCTTGGCAGGGACTTGGGCCACTGTTTCAGGCTCCAAGTCCTCTTGATCACCCTTTCTGGCCGCCATTGACCGAGTAGACACGCATGCCCACTCCGGCAACCCAAGCATCTCCAAGTGAGACCTGAGCTCAACCTCCTTCCATGAGGACTGCTCCAGGTCGTTTCCTAGCAGACAATCTACAGGCATGGTAGGGCTCACAACCACCCTCAAGGGACCTGAGACCCCCTCCCATTCAAAGGGAACCTGCGCCACCATACACTGGCGCTCAGAGTTGTCGACAGCAACTACTTGGTGGAATGCTCCTGGGACTACTTGCTTCTCAGACACCAGGTGACACCGGACTGAGGTCACACTGGCTCCAGTGTCTCTGAGAGCCTCTACCCTGTTCCCATTAATGGTCACCCAGGTGCTATATTTCTTTGTGTTAGGGGGCACCTGGTTTCCTGGGACCATCTCACTGTCCCCTAGTGAGACAAGGGTCATTTCTGCGGGATCCCCACCCTCCTGTGGGCACCCCTCCTCCCCAAGCGCTACACTAGCCAACACTTTGGACTGTCCACCGGTGGGTGGCTGTGTCCCCTTCGGGCACTTGGGGTCCCCTTAAAGTGACCTACCTGGTCACATGCATAACACTTGCGGGGGCCGGTCTCAACAGGCTTCCCTGTAGAGACCCCTTTCTTCTTATCACTGGGGGCTGGGAACCTTTACCCTGGGTACTAGTTTGGGGCCCTTTAGAGAACTCCTGTGCTTTACCCTTGTCCCCCCCACCTTTCTGCTGGGGACCCTGCCCACCTTTGGCTGAGTCTCCCCCAAACGCTTTCTTGTGGACCCTGGTACTCACCCAGCGGTCCGCTTCCATAGCAAGCTTCCTGGGGTCAGTTAGCTTACTATCAACTAGGTGCTGGCGCAGATCTGCAAAACATAGACTAGACAAGTGCTCCCATGCAATCAAGTTGTAGAGCCCCTGAAAATCTGTTACACTACTGCCCTTCACCCAACCATCCAGAGACCTGCAGAACACATCCACACATTCCAACCAAGTGTTGACATCAGACTTCTTACTGGACCTGAACTGATCCCTGTACTTTTCAGGAGTAAGACCATACTTCGTGAGAAGGGCATCCTTCATGTCAGCATAGGTGAGGTGATACCCCTTACCCAAAGCTATCAGAGCATCCCTTGCTTCTTCCGGGAAAAGTGGCCACAATCCTGCTCCCCAATTCTCCTCAGGGACCCCATTCATGTGTATGGCTGCCTCATAACCCTGAAACCACCTTTGTATGTCATCCCCCTTCTTGAACTCCTTGCCTACGTTCTTGGGAATGTGCACAATCCTGTCTGCCTTTCTGGACGAATTGCTGCCACCATCTGAGCCTGACTTACTCCTAAGTTCTAGCTCCTTCAGTTCTCTCTCATGCTCTAAGAGCATCTTCCTCTCCTCTATGGCCAATCTCTTCTCCTCCCGCTCACTCTCCAGCCTGAGCTTCTGCAGCTCAAACTGCCTTGTCTCCCGCCTGTCCTCCAGCTCCTCTGGGGACAGACTGCTGCTGCCTGACCTGGCGGGTTCCCCCTACCCAAAAGCACATCCACCCTGGAAATAGGCTCCTCCACCTCCTCACTGAGATCACCAGGCTGCCCATTGGCATGTCTGGCTGCTACCCAGGCCCTCAGCGCCTTCTGTAGCTCCTCCTTCCTTGTGAGGCCTTTAATTTGGACTTTCAAGTTTTTACAAATCGCTCGTAGCTCCTTTACGGCGTAGGATTCCAACCTGTCCTCCTCAAAGATAACTTCCAGAGATGCAACGGATGATGCAATTGATTCAGGCATGACAAAAGTCGTGAGTTGAAAACTGGCAAGATCAAAAATAGGCCAAAAGAAAAAGAACCAGTATGTGGTACGTAATGGTCTGCGATATGGTAGTAGTGCACACCAATCACTGTAAGTCAAGTGCAAACACAAGTCCTATCCTCACCGCTGACAACCAATGTTAGAAATGGGATCTCTAGTTGGCAAGGGCTTGCACCTTTGTCCAAGTAGGGGCCCTTCTTCCTAGTCAGGGTAAGGGTCGTTACACTCGTGAAGTAACCCCTGCTCACCCTCGTGGTAGCTTGGCACGAGCAGTCAGGCTTAATTCAGAGGCAGTGTGTAAAGCATTTGCACATAACCAACAGTAATACAGTGTAAGCACTACAAACGGACACCACACCAGTTTAGAAAAATAACCAATATTTTATATACTCAAGACAAGACCAATTACGACAAAAATCCACAATACTGTACTTTAAAAATGAATGCTTGATACGGTAACTTCTTCTTTGCAGGAATAGCACAAAAGCAAAGTTCGTACGAGTCGGTAGCTCCGTCCGAGCCAACCTTGATGCCGAAAACCACAGAGTCTAACAGTTCCAGCCGACCGCGTCGATACGGGCCAGCAGAGTCGTGAACAGACTCGGTTACAGTACCTTTTCTCGTTGTGGCTGGTACGGAGTGTACGAGCCGGTCGGCGTTCGTCGCGGTTGCGGTGCAAGACGGAGCGATGCAAGGTGCGGTGTCCCTCGATGCGGTGCAGGCAGCGGCTCGATGAGCGTCGTGCAGACGGAGTCGGTGAGTCCAAGGCGTGCGATGCAGGGCGAGACGATGCTCGATGCGGTGCTGACAGGTTGCGATGCAGGCGACCTAGCCGGAGTGCGGGAGCTGGCGTCGGACAGCGGTGCGAGTCGGAGCGGTGCGTCACAGACGTGCGAGCGGTGCCCCAAATGCAGTGCGGTCTCGACTCTTGAGCCAGTTGCAGCGACAGTGTCGGTCTGGTCCGGCTGGCCCAGTGAAGCGATGCGATGCGAACTGCGGTGCCCACAGGTCACGGTGCAAGCAGCGGCTCGATGTTGGCGGCGTCGGACGTCGCCCACGGTGAGACCAGGGTTGCGATGCGAAGCGGGGCGATGCGGTCTGCGGTGCAAACAGGTCACCGGCCAGGGATGGATTTGGTTGACGGAGTCGGTTGCAGTTCCCTTCCTCTGTGGCGACTGAAACAGCGTTCCAGAAGCGGTACCCAGAGGCTTGTGAAGTCTTTGTAGTCCCTGAGACTTCTTAACAGGAGGCCAGCTCGGTTTCTGGCCCTTGGAGATACTCAGCACAAGTTTGTAGAAAGTTCAGTCCAGTCCTTTCACTGCCCAAGACAGAAGCAGCAACTGCAGGCCAACCCAACAAAGCAACAACACAGCAAAGGGGCAGTACTCCTCCTGGCAGCTCTTCCAGCTCTTCGTCTTGGCAGGTTCCTTGATTCCAGCGAGATCTAAATTCATGGGGTCAGGGCCCCAATATTTATATCCCAAATTCCTTTGTTCTCTGAAGGCAGAGAGGCCTTTGCCTAGTCCAAACCAGTTCTGGAGCACTTTGTTGACAAGTCTCCGTCCCTTCTTTCAGTGAGTAGGCCAGGGACATCAGACGCACCACAGGAGGTGGAGCCAGCATTGTGGAGGGAAGGCACTGTCCTATTCAGGGCCCAGGTGCGACCCCTCCCACCCATCTACAGGTCGATCTGGCTATTCAGCCCTGCGCTGACTCACCCTGTCTCCTGGCATCCCCCAGTCCCTGTCACTCACACTCCAGACAAGGAATACACAACCTCGCAGAGGCAGGCTTGGATGGTTAGACAAGAAAATACCCACTTTCTAAAAGTGGTATTTTCAAACACAGAATGTTAAAACCAACTTCACTAAAAGACGCATTTTATCATTCTGAGTCCAGGCATACTAAACTCGAATTTCCACCATGTTCCCGGGGTCAGTTAGGATTATAAACTGTAATAATCAAAACCGCCCGTTCTGGCCTAGGGGAACAGGTAGCCTTGCAATAGTGAAAAACGAACTAGGCTGTAATTCACTATCAGGACATGCCGCACACACCAAGGCATGTCCTACCTTTCGCGTACAACGCACCCTGCCCACAGGGGTACCTTGGGCCTACCTTAGGGGTGACTAACATGTAGCAAAGGGAAGGTTTAGGGACTGGCAAGTGTGTGCACTTGCCAAGTCGACATGGCAGCCCCAGGCTGCGCACAGGCTCTGCGTTGGCAGGCCCGAGTTACACTTTACGGGCTGTTTGCGTGGGTGGCACAATCCAGTGCTGCAGCCCACCAACAGCATTTGGTCTATAGGCCCTGGCACACGTAGTGCACTTTACAAGGGACTGACACATAAACCAAATAGGCCAATCATGGAAACACCAATCCATAACACATGTTATACAGGAGCACTTGCACTTTCCCACTGGACCGCAGTGAGGAAAGTGCGCAGAATCATCACACCAGCAAAAACAGAGTCAAAACCGGGAGGTCAGAAAGCAAAAAGTCAGGGGAAACACGCCAAAAGATGCCAAGTCTAACACATGTCCCCTCCAGCTGAAAGTAGGGAGAACTACCCAACCCCATTGGAGTTCTCTTCACTAAGGCGGAAGAACCTGGACAGACCATCTGCGTTGGCGTGTTCTGTACCAGGACGGTGTTCCACCGTAAAGTCCATTCCCTGTAGGGAGATGGACCACCTCAGCAGTTTTGGATTCTCACCCCTCATTTGCATCAACCATCTGAGGGGCCTGTGGTCTGTCTGAACCCGGAAGTGAGTCCCAAACAGGTATGGTCTCAACTTCTTCAGTGCCCAGACCACAGCAAAAGCTTCCCTTTCTATGGCACTCCACCTCTGTTCCCTGGGAAGTAGTCTCCTGCTAAGGAAGACTACAGGCTGATCCAGGCCCTCTTCGTTCAGTTGTGAGAGCACCGCTCCCACACCATGCTCTGAAGCGTCAGTCTGCACGACAAATTCTTTGGAGAAGTCAGGTGCCTTGAGCACGGGCGCCGTGCACATGGCTGCCTTAAGGGCATCAAAAGCTTTCTGGCAGGACTCAGTCCAGATCACTTTCCTGGGCTGCCTCTTAGAGGTCAGCTCTGTTAAGGGGGCAACGATGGTGCCATAGCCCTTAAAAATCTCCTATAATAGCCGGTGAGACCTAAGAAGGCTCTCACCTCTGTCTGGGTCTTGGGGGGTTCCCAAGCCAGAATGGTGTCAATCTTGGGTTGTAGGGGCGCCACCTGGCCGCTTCCTACCTGGTGTCCCAAGTACACCACAGAACCCTGCCCGATCTGGCACTTACTGGCCTTGATCGTGAGGCCTGCACCTTGCAGAGCCCTCAACACTTTCTCAAGGTGCTGTAAATGTTCTTCCCAGCTGGAACTGAACACAGCAATGTCATCCAGGTAGGCGGCACTGAAATCCTCCAGCCCAGCCAACACCTGATTGACCAACCTCTGAAAGGTGGCAGGGGCATTCTTCAACCCAAAGGGCATCACCCGGAATTGGTAATGACCTTCTGGGGTTGAGAATGCTGATCTCTCCTTGGCCCCATCGGTTAAGGCAATCTGCCAGTACCCAGACGTTAAATCAAACGTGCTGAGGAACCGGGCAGCTCCCAACCGATCAATGCGCTCATCAGCTCTGGGGATGGGGTGCGCGTCAGTCCTGGTGACGGCATTGAGCCCACGGTAGTCCACACAAAACCGGAGTTCTGGAGTGGCACCGGGCGCCGCAGCCTTTGGGACCAAGACCACTGGGCTGGCCCAAGGACTGTGGGAGGGCTCAATCACCCCTAACGCCAACATCTTAGAGACCTCCTCCTTGATGCTGGCTCTGACCCGGTCAGTCAACCTGTAAATTTTGTGCTTCACAGGATGGCTGTCACCGGTGTCCACGTCATGGGTACACCAGTGAGTAACACCAGGGGTCAGAGAGAACAGCGGGGCGAAGTGTCCCAACAACTGGCGACAGTCCCCCTGCTGCTCCTGAGTCAGAGTAGGGGAGAGGATCACACCCTCTACTGACCCATCATGCTCCTTGGTAGACAGGAGGTCAGGGAGAGGCTCGCTCTCCTCTTCCACCCCATCATCTGTCGCCAAGAGCATACTCACTTCGGACCTCTCGAAGTGGGGCTTGAGGCGGTTCACGTGAAGGACCCTCAAAGGGTTCCTTGGAGCCTGCAAATCCACCAGGTAGGTGACGTCACTTTTGCGCTCCTTTACCTCATATGGCCCAGTCCACTTGTCCTGCAAGGCACAAGGTGCTACTGGGGCCATGACCCACACTTTTTGCCCAGGTTGAAATTCGACCAGAGTGGCATTCTGGTCATACCATCTCTTCATTTCTTCCTGCCTTGCTTCTAGGTTCGCCTGAGCGAGTTTCCTGAAGCGGGCAGTTTGGTTTCTAAAGGCCAGCATGTAGCTAAATACATCCTGGGGAGTTTTCCTGGGAGCCGCCTCCCAGCCTTCCTTTACCAAACTCAGAGGTCCTCTGACAGGGTGGCCATACAGGAGCTCAAAGGGGCTGTACCCAAGAGACTTCTGAGGCACCTCCCTGTATGCAAAGAGTAGGCATGGCAAGAGGACGTCCCACTTACGCCTCATGGGTTCTGTTAGACCCTTGATCATGCCTTTCAAGGTCTGGTTGAATCTCTCCACCAGACCGTTTCCTTGTGGGTGGTAAGGAGTGGTGAACTTGTAGGTTACACCACACTCCTTCCACAGGGATGTCATATACTTCGATATGAAATTGGTCCCCCTATCGGAAACCACCTCTCTGGGGAATCCCACACGGGAAAAGATCCCCATTAACGCCCGGCCCACCACTGGCGCCGTCGTTGTCCTGAGAGGGATTGCCTCCGGGTACCGGGTGGCATGGTCCACCAAGACCAGGATGTACCTGTTGCCCATGGCTGTCTTGGGATCCAGTGGCCCCACAATATCCATCCCTACCCTTTCAAAGGGTGTTCCAACAACAGGAAAAGGTTGGAGAGGAGCTTTGACCTTCCTCCCACTCTTACCACTTGCCTGGCAAGTCTGGCAAGACCTACAGTGTGCATCTGACTGCCTTCGCATTTGGGGCCAAAAGAAGTGGGTGACAAGCCTGTCAAAGGTCTTGTCCTGCCCCAAATGTCCTGCCAAAGGCACGTCATGAGCCAGACCCAGTAGGAAGGTCCTGAAGCGCTGGGGTACCACCAGCACACGGGCTGACCCAGGCTCAGCAACCTTAGGCTCACTGTATAGGAGACCACTCTCCCAATAGATCAGATGTGACCCGGACTGATTACCAGCTGCCTGGTCTGCAGCCTGCCGCCGCAGACCCTCCAGAGTAGGGCACTCGTTCTGCTCCCTGCAGAACTCCTCCCTGGTGGGACCCCCTTCTTGCTGCCAATGGGTCAGCTCAGAGATGTCTCCCAGTTCGGCTACCTGCTCCCCTGTAGGCACCGGGGCGTCCCCCTCGAGGTCCGCCTCCTCCCGGTCCGTGGGAACTTCGGGGGCCGGTTTCCCGCGCCCCTGCCCTTTCTCTTGGCAGGGACTTGGGCCACTGTTTCAGGCTCCAAGTCCTCTTGATCACCCTTTCTGGCCGCCATTGACCGAGTAGACACGCATGCCCACTCTGGCAACCCAAGCATCTCCAAGTGAGACCTGAGCTCAACCTCCTTCCATGAGGACTGCTCCAGGTCGTTTCCTAGCAGACAATCTACAGGCATGGTAGGGCTCACAACCACCCTCAAGGGACCTGAGACCCCCCCCATTCAAAGGGAACCTGCGCCACCATACACTGGCGCTCAGAGTTGTCGACAGCAACTACTTGGTGGAATGCTCCTGGGACTACTTGCTTCTCAGACACCAGGTGACACCGGACTGAGGTCACACTGGCTCCAGTGTCTCTGAGAGCCTCTACCCTGTTCCCATTAATGGTCACCCAGGTGCTATATTTCTTTGTGTTAGGGGGCACCTGGTTTCCTGGGACCATCTCACTGTCCCCTAGTGAGACAAGGGTCATTTCTGCGGGATCCCCACCCTCCTGTGGGCACCCCTCCTCCCCAAGCGCTACACTAGCCAACACTTTGGACTGTCCACCGGTGGGTGGCTGTGTCCCCTTCGGGCACTTGGGGTCCCCCTTAAAGTGACCTACCTGGTCACATGCATAACACTTGCGGGGGCCGGTCTCAACAGGCTTCCCTGTAGAGACCCCTTTCTTCTTATCACTGGGGGCTGGGAACCTTTACCCTGGGTACTAGTTTGGGGCCCTTTAGAGAACTCCTGTGCTTTACCCTTGTCCCCCCCACCTTTCTGCTGGGGACCCTGCCCACCTTTGGCTGAGTCTCCCCCAAACGCTTTCTTGTGGACCCTGGTACTCACCCAGCGGTCCGCTTCCATAGCAAGCTTCCTGGGGTCAGTTAGCTTACTATCAACTAGGTGCTGGCGCAGATCTGCAAAACATAGACTAGACAAGTGCTCCCATGCAATCAAGTTGTAGAGCCCCTGAAAATCTGTTACACTACTGCCCTTCACCCAACCATCCAGAGACCTGCAGAACACATCCACACATTCCAACCAAGTGTTGACATCAGACTTCTTACTGGACCTGAACTGATCCCTGTACTTTTCAGGAGTAAGACCATACTTCGTGAGAAGGGCATCCTTCATGTCAGCATAGGTGAGGTGATACCCCTTACCCAAAGCTATCAGAGCATCCCTTGCTTCTTCCGGGAAAAGTGGCCACAATCCTGCTCCCCAATTCTCCTCAGGGACCCCATTCATGTGTATGGCTGCCTCATAACCCTGAAACCACCTTTGTATGTCATCCCCCTTCTTGAACTCCTTGCCTACGTTCTTGGGAATGTGCACAATCCTGTCTGCCTTTCTGGACGAATTGCTGCCACCATCTGAGCCTGACTTACTCCTAAGTTCTAGCTCCTTCAGTTCTCTCTCATGCTCTAAGAGCATCTTCCTCTCCTCTATGGCCAATCTCTTCTCCTCCCGCTCACTCTCCAGCCTGAGCTTCTGCAGCTCAAACTGCCTTGTCTCCCGCCTGTCCTCCAGCTCCTCTGGGGACAGACTGCTGCTGCCTGACCTGGCGGGTTCCCCCTACCCAAAAGCACATCCACCCTGGAAATAGGCTCCTCCACCTCCTCACTGAGATCACCAGGCTGCCCATTGGCATGTCTGGCTGCTACCCAGGCCCTCAGCGCCTTCTGTAGCTCCTCCTTCCTTGTGAGGCCTTTAATTTGGACTTTCAAGTTTTTACAAATCGCTCGTAGCTCCTTTACGGCGTAGGATTCCAACCTGTCCTCCTCAAAGATAACTTCCAGAGATGCAACGGATGATGCAATTGATTCAGGCATGACAAAAGTCGTGAGTTGAAAACTGGCAAGATCAAAAATAGGCCAAAAGAAAAAGAACCAGTATGTGGTACGTAATGGTCTGCGATATGGTAGTAGTGCACACCAATCACTGTAAGTCAAGTGCAAACACAAGTCCTATCCTCACCGCTGACAACCAATGTTAGAAATGGGATCTCTAGTTGGCAAGGGCTTGCACCTTTGTCCAAGTAGGGGCCCTTCTTCCTAGTCAGGGTAAGGGTCGTTACACTCGTGAAGTAACCCCTGCTCACCCTCGTGGTAGCTTGGCACGAGCAGTCAGGCTTAATTCAGAGGCAGTGTGTAAAGCATTTGCACATAACCAACAGTAATACAGTGTAAGCACTACAAACGGACACCACACCAGTTTAGAAAAATAACCAATATTTTATATACTCAAGACAAGACCAATTACGACAAAAATCCACAATACTGTACTTTAAAAATGAATGCTTGATACGGTAACTTCTTCTTTGCAGGAATAGCACAAAAGCAAAGTTCGTACGAGTCGGTAGCTCCGTCCGAGCCTACCGTGATGCCGAAAACCACAGAGTCTAACAGTTCCAGCCGACCGCGTCGATACGGGCCAGCAGAGTCGTGAACAGACTCGGTTACAGTACCTTTTCTCGTTGTGGCTGGTACGGAGTGTACGAGCCGGTCGGCGTTCGTCGCGGTTGCGGTGCAAGACGGAGCGATGCAAGGTGCGGTGTCCCTCGATGCGGTGCAGGCAGCGGCTCGATGAGCGTCGTGCAGACGGAGTCGGTGAGTCCAAGGCGTGCGATGCAGGGCGAGACGATGCTCGATGCGGTGCTGACAGGTTGCGATGCAGGCGACCTAGCCGGAGTGCGGGAGCTGGCGTCGGACAGCGGTGCGAGTCGGAGCGGTGCGTCGCAGACGTGCGAGCGGTGCCCCAAATGCGGTGCGGTCTCGACTCTTGAGCCAGTTGCAGCGACAGTGTCGGTCTGGTCCGGCTGGCCCAGTGAAGCGATGCGAACTGCGGTGCCCACAGGTCACGGTGCAAGCAGCGGCTCGATATTGGCGGCGTCGGACGTCGCCCACGGTGAGACCAGGGTTGCGATGCGAAGCGGGGCGATGCGGTCTGCGGTGCAAACAGGTCACCGGCCAGGGATGGATTTGGTTGACGGAGTCGGTTGCAGTTCCCTTCCTCTGTGGCGACTGAAACAGCGTTCCAGAAGCGGTACCCAGAGGCTTGTGAAGTCTTTGTAGTCCCTGAGACTTCTTAACAGGAGGCCAGCTCGGTTTCTGGCCCTTGGAGATACTCAGCACAAGTTTGTAGAAAGTTCAGTCCAGTCCTTTCACTGCCCAAGACAGAAGCAGCAACTGCAGGCCAACCCAACAAAGCAACAACACAGCAAAGGGGCAGTACTCCTCCTGGCAGCTCTTCCAGCTCTTCGTCTTGGCAGGTTCCTTGATTCCAGCGAGATCTAAATTCATGGGGTCAGGGCCCCAATATTTATATCCCAAATTCCTTTGTTCTCTGAAGGCAGAGAGGCCTTTGCCTAGTCCAAACCAGTTCTGGAGCACTTTGTTGACAAGTCTCCGTCCCTTCTTTCAGTGAGTAGGCCAGGGACATCAGACGCACCACAGGAGGTGGAGCCAGCATTGTGGAGGGAAGGCACTGTCCTATTCAGGGCCCAGGTGCGACCCCTCCCACCCATCTACAGGTCGATCTGGCTATTCAGCCCTGCGCTGACTCACCCTGTCTCCTGGCATCCCCCAGCCCCTGTCACTCACACTCCAGACAAGGAATACACAACCTCGCAGAGGCAGGCTTGGATGGTTAGACAAGAAAATACCCACTTTCTAAAAGTGGTATTTTCAAACACAGAATGTTAAAACCAACTTCACTAAAAGACGCATTTTATCATTCTGAGTCCAGGCATACTAAACTCGAATTTCTACCATGTTCCCGGGGTCAGTTAGGATTATAAACTGTAATAATCAAAACCGCCCGTTCTGGCCTAGGGGGAACAGGTAGCCTTGCAATAGTGAAAAACGAACTAGGCTGTAATTCACTATCAGGACATGCCGCACACACCAGGGCATGTCCTACCTTTCGCGTACAACGCACCCTGCCCACAGGGGTACCTTGGGCCTACCTTAGGGGTGACTAACATGTAGCAAAGGGAAGGTTTAGGGACTGGCAAGTGTGTGCACTTGCCAAGTCGACATGGCAGCCCCAGGCTGCGCACAGGCTCTGCGTTGGCAGGCCCGAGTTACACTTTACGGGCTGTTTGCGTGGGTGGCACAATCCAGTGCTGCAGCCCACCAACAGCATTTGGTCTATAGGCCCTGGCACACGTAGTGCACTTTACAAGGGACTGACACATAAACCAAATAGGCCAATCATGGAAACACCAATCCATAACACATTTTATACAGGAGCACTTGCACTTTCCCACTGGACCGCAGTGAGGAAAGTGCGCAGAATCATCACACCAGCAAAAACAGAGTCAAAACCGGGAGGTCAGAAAGCAAAAAGTCAGGGGAAACACGCCAAAAGATGCCAAATCTAACAGTGTATGATGTACTGGGGAAAAAAAAGTGTATTCCCTCAAGGAGGGATTGCATAATCTCCAGGCATCAACTAAATGCCTTTGCTGAAAAGAACGTAAAAATGTTTTGTGAGGCTTGGACGAAATAAAAGAGGACATGGAGTTACGGTCGATGAAGGGATCAACAATTTGGTTACAGTCACCAGCTAAAATCAAATTATCATGAGGGAGTTGCATTAATTTTTCTTCAATATGGGTGCAAAAAAGTAAATCACCAGTAGTCGGGGCATATATATTAAAAAAAGTGAGGGAAGTTTTCCCAATCAGTAGGTTCGTAATTAACCAACGACCAATGTCATCATTTTCTTGAGAAACAAGTTTAGCTTGGAGAGATTTATGAACAAGAGTAATAACGCCATTACGTTTGCCATCACCAGGAGAAAAGAAAATTTCTCCAACCCAATCTCTCTTTAACTTCAGGGATTCAGATTCAGTGAGGTGAGTTTCCTGAATCATGGCTATATGGGCATTCAGTTTGGACAAATGTGATATTATACGCTGCCTTTTAATCGGAGAATGTAAACCCCGGACATTCCAAGTAACAACATTTAATGTCATCTAAAAAACATTAAGATAACAAGCAAGGTAAGACAAGATAAAACAGTAATCATGATAAAAAATAACCATGGATGCATATAAATGAAACATAGTACAATAACATTTGAAGAAAGAACTATATAATTGAATAGGAGTATGAAGGAAGAAGAAAAGCTGATGGTGAGATATAGATTGAGATGGAAAACAAGAGAAGAAAGGAGAGTAATGTTGAAATAGAGCTAAAAAGAGAAGGGAAATAAGGAAAAAAGGAGAGGAAAAATAGAAGAAAGAAATATGGAATGAAGATAGAAGAAGAACATGAAGACATACCAGAGACTCAAACATGGGTGGAGGGTGTTTGAGGCAACAAGACGAGAGGACGGACCAGCTCAACAACTCCGGGGGAGACCACGAGGAAGGGAGTATTCTAGACAATATGAAAGAGCGGAAGATAACAACCGGAAGGAGATAACACCTAAAAGGGAGGACAAGGGAGAAAAGGAAAAAATAATTAGTACATTTTTCATAAAGAAGAGAAATATGGGATAAATACATAACTACAAGCATAACATAAGAATGATAAGAAATGTTCCCAAGAAAAAGAAAGTGAAATACGTTTTAGATTATAAAGAGGAAAGTAGTATCTGAAATGAAGGACATGGAAAAGGAGAACATTAACTCAGTTATCATAGACAAGGAAGACATAAGATATGGAAAGAACTTGTCAATAAAAAGGTAAATAGATAAATAAAGTTCTCAGGAAGAAGAAGGTCCCGCACAATCCATAGATTCCACTTTGCAGTTTTCAAGAAAACGTTGACGTAAGGCTGGATCTTCATATGTGGTCGTTTTATTTTTGTAAGTTACTTTGAAGAGGCAAGGATGTATCAAACCAAACCTGGCATTTAGATCTCGTAGTGCTGGTCGCATTGCAAGAAAACTTTTTCTCTTATCTGCAGTGGTTTTGGTGTAGTCCTGTGAGAAGAATATTTGTGAACCATGCCAGGAGATACGACGTTTAATTTTGGCTGCCTGCAAAACTTTCAGTAAATCAGTATATTCTAAGAAGTAAAGTATAACACCTCTTGGTTTCAATTGAGATGAAGAAGCTGAGGGAGGACGACCCAATCTATGAGCTCTTTGTATATTCAAAGGGGGAGGATCTGGAATATCTAGCACTTGTGGAATGAAAGACTGAAAGAAGGCCAAAGGATTGGATCCTTCCAATCCCTCGGATAAGCCATAAATACGTAGGTTATTACGTCTACTTCGATTTTCAAGGTTCTCAACCTGTTTCTGGAGTTGTAAGATGTCAGCTTTCATAGGAGAGATTTGTCGTGAAGAGACTTGCAATGACTCGATTTGATCTTCCACAAAAGTAAGTTTATTCTGCAGTGAGAACCAATTATCCTCCAAACTTTGTAGTCGGGTGTTCGTTTCTTCCATATATGGTTTAAGTGCACGTATTTCGTCCAGAAGCAGTTCTATGGAAGTAGGTGGAGGAGAAACAGTTGGTGTAGGAGGGTCCTTTTTGACTCTTTTAATGGAGGATACTGGTGACAAAACATTTGCTTTAGAAGTAGTTTTAATATTGACTGGAATGGAAGAAGATCCAGAAACAGGTATAGAAGAGGATATGGTGGATGAAGTTTCGGTGAGAAGAGGTATACTTGTTTGCGTAGGGTCCTCCATGTCGTCTTGTAGGACAGAAAAGGGGTTAGAGGCAGACATCATGTTCGATTTTGAACGAGAGGTAGACAAATTGGATGAGATGTTGCCTCATCCCCCTCTGGTTCTTCCCATAGACATGAGAGAAAAAAGCAGGCAGGTATTTGCAGAGCAAAATTTTGGATGTTCCCAATGAAAAAGCAAAAAAATTTCAAAAAGACCACAGCAGAGATATTGAGAGATAGAAAATATAGACCACAAGTTAAAAAAATGACGCAAAAATTTGATATGTCAAAGGTAGAGCATATCCATAAAAAAACAGCATTTGAATAAGAAAAAATTGTAGCAGTAGGTAATCGCAAAAAAAAAAAAAAAAAACACAAGATGTCAATCACTCACTTTTAAGATATCCACAATAAAGTCTTTCCATGAGAAATGGCATTGTAAGTGAAGAGGAAATGTAGCAGTAGGCAGATACCAGAAGGAACCACAAGATGGCAATCACGTATCAATCAGAAGCTCATTGCATATTAGCAAATATCTAAATGCTGTAGAGAGTGATTTGTAAAATATGAGGCATCGTTACCATGTAGCTAACATTCCTTTTGCCATAGCACAATATAGAGGCACACCATTCTGTGAGGAAAACTGAATAAATGCAGTCATAGTCCATTCACGGAGCGCGCCACAAAGCAGAAATGCAAAATAGCAGGAATGTATATTTACTCAATGAAAGGTGGCCAATTTAGAAGTTGAAACGTTCCGAGTGAAGCGGCATTTCTTTGAAGTGATGACCGCTCTGTGAGGAATAAACGTTACGACGGGCACAAAATGGCGGTCGCGAGCTCCTCACATAACGCGCCGCAAATCTGAGGCAGAATTAAGCAGGAATGCGGGCTTACCGCGACATAGCAACGATGTCTTTGAACGCAGTGGAGATTCCGACAGTTAATTCTTTAACTGAAACCCTCCAAAGAGTCCTTCCATCGGTCCGCTTTTACTGGCCTCCTCGATATCGTCCCGGAGCAGTATTAGTGAGCCGCCATCTACGTTGGCGCTCAAGCCACGCCCCCAAATGTCGCTATCTTAAAATTGACTTTTCCCTATCAACCAAGGCTGCAAACACAAGTAGCAGCACAAGCAAACCCACTTTATCGAGTTTATTCCATAATTATTGAAATTATTGTGGCATCGTGTGAAGGCTCTCTCTTATTTAAATTTCTTCGATTTTTTATTTTTTTATTATTTTTTATTATTTTTTACAAAAATTAATCTCTTCTACAGAGTCACGCATTAATTAAAAAAGTTAGTAACGTTCAAAGTTCCCTCTTCTGATTGTAAAGCCTGATCTGGTGTTCATGTAAAGCACTCCAATACCTTCGGGTTGAGTTTGCACCATATACTACACAACACACAATTACAGAACTAACAATTGCAATACAACCCACATAATTCCACTCCACACCATATCCATCCACCGCACTCCAAAATAAAACACATAGGTAAAAAACATTATAATTTACAATGGTAATAGCTCTTACTCTCACAGATGCGAGACCTATTGCATTGCAAATACTTGTTTTTTAGAAATGAACCATTCCGAAAAGATCTTGTGTGGATTGTAATCGACAAATTTACATCCCTACAACTGCAAAAGACATAACAAGATTCTTATTTCAACGAGAGCAAAGATGGGTACCCAGACTCCAGAGTAGTGAAAAGGGACTGAACGATTCTATTCCCTGGCACCATTTGAATAACATACGCTGTTTATTTGATTTAGCGGAGAGATATGTTTACATTTGTGCACATGTATATGTGTGTAGGTGCTGCCGGTATATATATATTTTTGTCAAACATACAAGTTACATTCAGGGAAAGAAATAGGGAAAGGGAGGGTGAGGGTGAGGGGCTCGGATAGGATATGGAACGGATGGCCATTACAAATGCAATAAAAAATACGGCTGTTATCATCGGAGCCTTTGTCCCCTATAGTAAACTTCAAAACTATATAACAAGCAGTTGGCCATGGATGTCTTTCTTAGTACATTACCTATGCATCAGCTGTCCGTAGGTACATTCTCTAGTGTTCGGGCGGATACAAGAAGCTGTACATATCCATAATGTGCTGCCGGTATATTTATATATATATATATATATATATATATATATATATGGATGCAATGTATACTGCCTTTGACCCCCCCAAATAAGGACAGCAGTGATAGGCAGACATATAAAAAAAAAAATCTTTTGTGATGGAATGATGATAAATTGACAACTGTTCAGTTTATAACAACATAAATGTCTTGCCCCATAGATGACTATGTTCTCCTGAAAGGTAATTATGAAATATAGCACAGAGAGGCCCGGGCGCACAATTAATGATGGACAACAAATAGATATAAAAATAGTAATCTATTTATGTTTGCGAAAAATATGAAAAAGTGATGCCCAGTAACTATTGAAATAAACAAATATATCTTTGCATTCCTTGGTATCTGTGTTTTGATCCACTTTGATATGAGAACCATTTGGCTCTCCAAGATGGCCGACAAAAAACCAACATCCAGCCGAGTTCCCATTCCAGCTAGAGCCATGGTAAGTCACGTGAACGGAATGAGGGTGGTGAGAAGAGACTTTTATGGCATCTTGACCTCCGATCCGGCACCGTCGGAGGGAGTAGAGTGGCCAAGACGGCAACTCTGCACCTTGACGAAGTAAGTAATCTGACCTGCGGGCCAGGCGCAATCTAGTAATATGCGTTCTCGTGGGCTGAACACCCCACATGTGCTTGGCATAAATAAAGAGCAGAGAATATATTTACTTATGGTTTTTTAGGTCTCGCCTGAGCCAGCGCATGCGCTGGTCTGGCGAGACATTTAGTAGTGGGTTTCAGAAATGCGACCACAAGCTTTTGCTTGTGGCCTAAAGCTTGCGTGCATGTGCGCGTGAACGCGCGCAGCCGCCTTCTGCCTTTATTATCTAATACAGTTAGGAGCCGTCATGGCTCATTAAGTGCTTTCGCGCGCACACAACTCCCTCCGCCTCTCTCTCCCGCTGCAGCCCCCATCTATGCATTCCGCGCGGCCAATGCTTTTTAGGTCTCGCCTGAGCCAGCGCTTATAGCGCTGCTCTGGCGAGAGTTTTAGTAAGCGGGTTTTGGAAGTGCAAACCCAGTGGCTTTTGCGGGCCTCCAGCTTGCGTTCACGCGAGCGTGAACGTGCTCAGCTGCCAGCTTTCAGCGCCCGAGGCGCCATCTGGAGCGTGATTACTTTCACTTTTGGCGCTGCTGCGCGCGCACCACTCGCGTGTTTGCCGGCGCGCGCACCCTTGCTTTCACTTTTGCCGTCTTGTTTACTTTTGTCGTCTTGTTTTTAATTTTTAAAGGTGCGTCTCACTTGCTTAAATGCATGTTTTGCTGGTCACACCGTATATTAGTATGTCAGACATTCTTGCGTACATGGAACTCTTGGCTCGATTTTTATCAGTCTCCTTTGACTTCTTACGGTCCGTGTGCCCGCACGCCCTCTCTTCAATAGCCCCAGCTCTCCCCCTCTTTCCCCTCGCCTTCTCCTCTCAGCAGCCCCCCTCTTCTCTCTTCCCAGCAGTTCCTTCTCTTTTACTTTCCGTCTCTGCTCTCCCGTAGCAGTCTTTGGTCTTGCTCCCCACCCTCACAATCCACTCTCACTTGTTCTTGCTGTCTGCACCTCCAGCCCTCTGTTCACTCACCACTCACTCTAACTCGCCCCCCCTTCTCACACCCTCAGGTCCCTCAGCTGTTCGTGGTCTCCAGCTTTTCCCCACCTGGCTCTCTCGCGCAAGCAGCGTCGCTCCCTCCACCCTTGTATTTCCTCAGCTGTGTCTGTCCTCCATTCTGTCCCCACTACATCTCCCAGCAGCAGACCCAGACTCCGTCCTCTCCTCCACACACGACGCACTCCCCTCCTGCCCTCTCTCCTAAGCAGCCCCGTTCTCACTCTCGCCTTTTCCACGCCAACCTGTTACCTCCCCTCACCTGCAGCGTTACAGCTTCCCCTTATCTTCAGTTATTTCCCTCTCCTCTCACTGTTCCTGCCCTCCACCAGTGTAGCCCCCTCCTCGGGCACTTCTGGCCTCTGTCGTCCATACTCTCGCACCTCAACAATTCCCAGTTTCTCCTTGTCACAGCTCTCTGGCATCCCTCTGTCTTTCCACCAACAAACAGCTCTACTCCCTCCCTAATCTGTTCCTGCTCTCTTCTCTCCCCCCCCCCCTTCTCTGTGCTCCGTCGCTCCCGAGGCGCCATCTGGCATTCCTCCCCCTCCCCCTCCCTCACCCGCTCCTCCCCCACCAGAGAGCGCGTTTCGCGGCCACGCATCTTTTTTTTTTGCTCTTTCTTGACTTTTGAAAATGCACAAATCAGCTGTTGCTGCTTCTGCCTCATCACACCGTATATTAGTATGTCAGACATTCTTGCGTACATGGAACTCTTGGCTCGGTTTTTATCAGTCTCCTTTGACTTCTTATGGTCCGTATGCCCGCACGCCCTCTCCTCAATAGCCCCAGCTCTCCCCCTCTTACGCCTCGCCTTCTCCTCTCAGCAGCCCCCCTCTTCTCTCTTCCCAGCAGTTCCTTCTCTTTTACTTTCCGTCTCTGCTCTCCCGTAGCAGTCTTTGGTCTTGCTCCCCACCCTCACAATCCACTCTCACTTGTTCTTGCTGTCTGCACCTCCAGCCCTCTGTTCACTCACCACTCACTCTAACTCGCCCCCTTCTCACACCCTCAGGTCCCTCAGCTGTTCGTGGTCTCCAGCTTTTCCCCACCTGGCTCTCTCGCGCAAGCAGCGTCGCTCCCTCCACCCTTGTATTTCCTCAGCTGTGTCTGTCCTCCATTCTGTCCCCACTACATCTCCCAGCAGCAGACCCAGACTCCGTCCTCTCCTCCACACACGACGCACTCCCCTCCTGCCCTCTCTCCTAAGCAGCCCCGTTCTCACTCTCGCCTTTTCCACGCCAACCTGTTACCTCCCCTCACCTGCAGCGTTACAGCTTCCCCTTATCTTCAGTTATTTCCCTCTCCTCTCACTGTTCCTGCCCTCCACCAGTAAAGCCCCCTCCTCGGGCTCTTCTGGCCTCTGTCGTCCATACTCTCGCACCTCAACAATTCCCAGTTTCTCCTTGTCACAGCTCTCTGGCATCCCTCTGTCTTTCCACCAACAAACAGCTCTACTCCCTCCCTAATCTGTTCCTGCTCTCTTCTCTCCCCCCCCATTTCCTTCTCTGTGCTCCACTTTTAGTTTCGTCCCCAGACCTCTTCCCTGCCTAGCTCCTATGTGGTCTCCAGCCAGAGCCCCATTTACGGCGGTGCCACAGGTGCGGCTGCACTAGTGCCAAAGCTAAACACTTACAAGGTCCCAAAGGCGAGACCTATTGGCTATGCCAATGCTTGTTATAGTTAGTGACAGCTGGAATGAGTAATATAATCAGCTTAACAGTGTGAAAAGCGAGAGCGGTCTCAAGACGAATCACGGACCTAGTGCCCCCGCGCACAATCTTGTACATATAGATAAGAGAACATCTGTCAGTTCTCGAAAGTTAGACACACAATTGGCGTAAGTCTAGTGGGAAAGGAACTGAGGACGGGAGGCATAAACATATGTTGGAAGGTATCCGTCACTAGTTATCCTGTGGACTGAGCGTTCCTTAGGTGTGGCACCTGAATAAAAACAGCTTTTCTCATTGCCATTACATCCTTACGAAGAGTAAGTGAGTTACAAGCATTAACCATACAAGAACCCTACATGCAAATCCACAAGGACACAGTTATTCTAAAAACCAATCCACAGTTCCTACCAAAAGTGGTATCCAAATATCACTTAAATCAAAGTTTTCTCCTTCCGGTTTTCTTCAAAAACCCAAAAAAAAAAAGGAGAAAAAAGCCTCCATACCCTGGATGTAAGAAGAGCACTACTGTATTACCTACAAAAAACAGAACAAACCCGCAAGACAAAACAGTTGTTTGTTGCCTATGCACATACTAACACAGGCACACCAGTCACGAAGGCGGCAATCTCACAATGGATAGTACAAACCATCCAACTATGCTATACCACCGCCAACAAGGAATTAACGGTACGACCAACAGCTCACTCCACTAGGAAAAAGGGAGCGACTCTGGCATTTATGGCCAATGTGCCCATAGACACTATATGTGCAGCAGCTACAGGGGCATCACCACACACCTTCACCAAACATTATTGTGTGGACATACAAATGAATAAGGAAGCACAAATAGGACAGAAAGTACTTCAACACCTGTTCGCAAAGTTTTCCTCTCACCACAGCCTCCCCAAGATGGGAGAAACCGCTACGTAATCTGATGCACAGCATGTGACTCCAGAAAAGGATCCACGCTGCAAAACGAAATGGTTACTTACCAGTAGGAGTAGTTTTGCAGCTTGAAGAATTTTCTTGATTCACATGCGACCTACCCAACCTCCCCTACAAGGAATACAAACAGGTGGGGAAGCAAGTTATATTAATTATCTAAGGAACCATCTAAAGGACTATAAAGTAAAGACACAGAGAGAAAAAAGAATCCGAAGATGGCTACCACGCACAACGACCTCCAGGGCGCGGTCCGACGTCACACAGGGGACGTACTTGGTATCAAATGGTGGTCGACATCGCCCAAAACAAAAAAACAAAAAAAAAAACAAAGACTATTCCGGACCCAACCACTAGATGGCAGAATGATGCACAGCATGTGAATCCAGAAAATTCTTCAAGCTGCAAAACTACTCCTATTGGTAAGTAACCATTTCGTTACTCCTACAATGCAGTTCCTACTCTGTGTATGTCTAGAATGTATGTAATTGTAGGGCCACGAATCCTCCCCCCCCCCCCGGTAGGCTCAAACCCCATTACCTGGCGGGAAAGAATGTAGGACCGCGTCTTGGTCACAAGATGGACACCCCTCACGTAGGTGTTAGACAGCTGCTTGGCGAAGCATCAGCACACAGGGCCTTTCGATGTCAGCGAAAGAGTTTCCTCTGCCACCCCCCGGAAATGCTTCTTTATTTATAATAAAAAACATCCTTGCAATGTATATGCATATTGGTGTTATTATGAGTATGCAGATAGCCCTCTCACCCCATGGATGAAGATAAAACGACATTTATACAGCGTGCGTAAAGGCCTTGTACTCAGTGTTCGAGGCATGATGATAATGTTGCGCAAAGCTAGATGTATAAGCAAAGCAGTTTCTGAGAAACTAATCTAACATTGTCACGCACGTGAATATGTGCAAAAGGTCTCAGAAATAATGTTATTGTGCAGAAAGAGGACAATGTTAGAAAATGTGCAGCGTTGCTATATGGGCCTAATTCAGGCACATAATAGTATAAATATATTATTTATACTGGTGGTTGAGCCCAACCTTCTATAGGGACCAAGCACCAATATTCGGTGGCGCATGCCACCATTCTTGGTGTGATGTTGGACAGAAAATTCCAACCACAGACAACTTGCACACAGTCCTTAGGGGACTGCACTGCGCAGTTGGCTGAACTAAAAGCCTTGCTACTAGCACTAAAACATTTGTATTATTGTGTCCAGTCTTTTATTGACAATTCGCATTATTGGCGCCAGAATGGATTCAAAGATTCTAAAGGCAACACTATAAAGCATAAATCTCTTTGAATGAAGGTGGCAGACCTAAAAGATAAGTTGCTAGAGACTTATGTCATTCATACATTGAGTAATCAGCGTGTGGGATCACTTGTTGTAGGTAATTCTTTGGCAGATGAAGCGGCCAAATCCGCAGTATCGTCTGCAACAGCTGCTGTGATTTCTCGTTCTCATACGAGGGTAGATGACAATATATTAGGTGCCATTAATGCTACATGCGATGGAACCCCTTTGCCTAGGGGGTTTTCAGCTAAATATACATACCATTTAAGCAAACAAAATGTTCCCTTTGTTAAAATTGCAGGGGTTGGTGATCGTTTGATTCCCATCCAAGACCGCAGACTAACCTTAGTGATAGCTGTGCTAGAAGGTGTTGCTTCTGCACATGCAGGTTTGGTGGTCACAGTTTTGTTAATTCAGCAACGTTATTGGTGGCATGGATTATATAAGCAGACCAAGAAATATGTCCTTTTTTGTGACATTTGTTATAAATTCTACTGTGGCATGCCCTCCGCATACACACGTTTATTTCCACCAAACCTTTCGACTGCATTTATTTGGACCATTCTGGTCATCTTAACTTGGATGGAACGTTTAAATTTATCCTCCTTGCAGTTGATTCTTGCTCAAAGTTCCACTGGGTGTGGCCACAGCATTCGGCTGTCGCTTGCGCTGTTATTAAAGATTTGCAAGTCTTTTATCAGTACACATGCATGTACTACATTCCACTCGGACCAGGGCCCTGCTTTTTCCTCCAAGGCTTACAGGAATACCATGGCTTCCGTAAGTGTAGATGTGCATTACTCTTCCCCCTACCGTCTTGAGGGAAATTCTGTAGTGGAGAGGATGAACCGTGACTAAAAGCAATCCTTAACAGCCAGAGTGTTTGGTACAGGGCATAGTTCGATCAATCAATCAATCAATCAATCAGGGGTTTATAAAGCGCGCTACTCACCCGTGAGGGTCTCAAGGCGCTGGGGGGGGGGTAGGCAGCTCCGGCTCAGTCGAAGAGCAAGGTCTTGAGGTCCTTCCTGAAGATGTGCAGGTTAGGGGAGCGTCTGATGCTGACCGGGAGCTCGTTCCAGGTTTTGGCTGTGATGTAGGAGAAGGCCCTTCCTCCTGCTCTGCTTCTGCGGATGCGGGGGGGCCTCCGCTAGGGCGAGGTCGGCGGATCGGAGAGTTCTTTTGGGTGCGTGGAAACAGACTCGATCGTTGAGGTATTTGGGTCCGATGTTGTGGAGGGATTTGTAGGTGTGGGTGAGAAGCTTGTAGGTAATTCTCTTCTCGACCGGGAGCCAGTGAAGGTCCCGAAGGTGTTGCGTCATGCGTTCGTGCCGTGGGGTCCCGAGGACGAGTCTGGCCGCGGCATTCTGGATGGTTTGGAGCTTGTGTAGAAGGGTCTTGTTGATGCCGGCGTAGAGGGCGTTTCCGTGGTCCAGTCTGCTGGTTATGAGTGCGTGGGTGACGGTTTTTCTGTGTTCGGGGGGGATCCATTTGAAGGTCTTTCGGAGGATGCGGAGGCAGTTGAAGCTGGTGGAGGCGACGGCGTTGATCTGGCGGGTAATGGTGAGAGAGGAGTTGAGGATGATGCCGAGGTTCCGAGCGTGGTCTGTCGGGGTGGGTGGACTCCCAAGGGCGGAGGGCCACCATGTGTCGTCCCAGGCGAAGGTCGAGGGTCCCAGGATGAGGACCTCTGTTTTCTCAGTGTTGAGCTTCAGGCAGCTGTCCTTCATCCAGGCCGCAACGTCCCTCATTCCTTCCTGGAAGCTGAGCCTGGTGTCTTCGGGATCCTTCGTGAGGGAGAGGATGAGTTGGGTGTCATCAGCGTAAGATACTATGTTGAGCCCATGCTGTCTGACGATGGCGGCGAGGGGGGCCATGTAGATGTTGAAGAGCGTGGGGCTGAGCGATGATCCCTGTGGTACTCCGCAGTTGATCTCTGTGGGTTCGGAGATGAAAGGGGGGAGTCTGATCCTCTGGGTTCTGCCGAAGAGAAAGGATCTGATCCAGTTGAGGGCGGTTCCTTGTATCCCGGCGTCGTGCAGTCTGGCTGCGAGGGTGTGGTGTGAGACGGTGTCGAAGGCCGCGGAGAGGTCTAGTAGGATGAGGGCTGCGGTGTGTCCCTGGTCGAGTAGCATGCGGATGTCGTCAGTGGCGGCGAGGAGGGCGGTCTCGGTGCTGTGGTTGCTGCGGAATCCGGACTGGTCGGCGTCTAGGATGGAGTGCTCTTCGATGAATGCGGTCAGCTGGGCATTTATGACTCTTTCGGCGATTTTGGCGGTGAACAGGAGCACAGAGATGGGCCGGTAGTTCTTCAGGTCCGTAGGGTCGGCCGTGGGTTTCTTAAGGAGGGGCTTGACTTCTGCCTGCTTCCAGTCATCAGGGAAGGTGCCGGATTGGAGGGAGGCATTGATGGTCCGTCCTAGTTCGGGTGCGATGGCGGCCTTCTGGTAGATGTGTGGTGGGCAGGGGTCCGTGGGGGCTCCAGACCGGGTTTTCATCATGGTCGTGGTGATGAGTTCCACCGTGGCGGGGGTCCATGTGGTGATGGTTGGCTGGTGGTCAGCGGAGGGGGAAGGGGTGGTGAACGGCGTCTGGTCGCTGAAGTGGTCGTAGAGGGTCTTGATCTTCTGATGGAAGTAGGCGCTGAGCTTGTTGCAGAGTTCCTGGGATGGTGTGACGTCCGTGGCCTCGCTGGGGGGTTTGGTGAATTGCTGTATGACGTTGAAGAGTTCTTTGGCGTTTGTTGCATTGGTGTCGATTTTGTTCTTGATGAAGGTCCGTTTGGTGTCCCTTATGAGCTGGTGGTAGTCCTTCAGGGCGCTCCTATGGTTGTTTAGGTCTTCTGTGGTTTTCCGGCTTCGCCATATTTTCTCGAGGCATCTGTGGGTACAGTCACCTATATGAGGTACAAATAGCACTTAATAATCTCCCTAAGTGATCTCTGGGTGGCAGGACCCTGTATGAGGTCCTTTTTGGCATCAAAATGTATGTTCCAGACCTTGATGGTCCATATAGCATGGTGGAAGCCACGCCCTTTGACGTAAATGATCGTTGTGCTGTCTTACAGGATTTACAAAACTTCCCCTATGGTGGCCAGTCCAGCAAACAGTTGAAGACATCTGCCTCCACCGGAATCAAGTAGTAGCCAGCACAATCTGCCAGTGCCAGTTCTTAGCATTCAAGGTACAAGAACTGTAATATTGCAACCGATTGCTGGATCTAAAGACAATTGTTTTGTCTCCATTAATCACATCAAGTTACATCATGTGGCCAATTCTAAATAGTAGGCATGATGAGTCCTTGGTTGTTCCCGAACCCCTCTCGCTACCATACAGGAAATTCCTCTGCAGCTTGTGAGCAACATCGAAGCCGTTTCTCCCCAGCTGGGGAATCTACCAGTTCTTTTACTACACCTGTGGCTCCTGTTTTTCAACAAACTGCTTCTGGTTATTTTGTGGGAACAGATGACTTTTCATCCGACTCTCTTGACAGTTCCTCCGTCTTAGACACTCCGCCTACAAGGCCCTGTGTTTTCATGGCTGAAACGCACTTATCTGGTCCGTCTCTGGATGTGCTTGGATAGCACTTTTTTTGGTTTTTCTATTTCTTTGGATTCGATTTGTAACTGTTTTCTTCTTGCTAATAAATGGCCATTCCCTTCCAGAAAGCTCTGCCACAGAACTGGTTGATGAAGTGTTAACACCTCACTCATCTTCACATAAACTGAAAAGAGACCTATCCCTTGTGAACATTTCAGCTGTCCCAGTAACTGATGGAATTGTTTAGGATATGGTCCTCTATGATATCTTCGTCCCTTCAGAAATACAGCAGATTCCTTGCGTCTTCAAGCTCTGCACTATGGGTGTTATCATACCTGGATTACATTCTGATGATTGGGATGTTAACACTGTCAGAGCTGAAATATTATACTGTATTTGAAAGTGAAGACCTGTATCTAAATTCTGCTACATATGGTGAAATGTTCTGTTTCCACCATTATGGACATCTTTTTTTTACATCAAGCTAGTGTTCAACGTACACTTTTAAATTACACACGATGGTTACATTGTCTAACTCGCCCACAAAGGAGCTCAAAAACATATAGGGATAAATCCCCTTATTTTTCCGTACATGATTCATTAGACCCGAAATCATTTTCTGTTAAACTTGTCCCTACACCTGCAAAGAAATATATGTTGACAGAAACCAAGCTGATATTTACAAATTTGTTTGTTAAACAGTTATCCTTAAAAGACTATGAGTATTGGAAGGATACCATTGACAAGAAATCAATTTGGGGGGTATCAAACATTGGCACGTTCAGGGGAACAGGCACCTTATTTAGAGCCCGCTTGATTCCAACATAAATGAAATTTCCAAATGACACAGTTCAGCAGACTGCAAGTCTAGGATTTGCAAAAATTAAAGATATGAATTCACCCAACATTTCTTCCATTGCCCGATTTGATAATTTTCAACATTTAACAAATTACAATGAAGAGCAGCTCAAAAATATGGTGCAGAATCGTACATTTAACTCTACACTTTCAGGTCCAAATGGTTGCTATGCTTATTTTTTAATTCCACACCGGGGTTTAAGGCAAGCAGACCACACCCTTGTTATTCCCATTCTCAACATCCAGGGATAGTCACCACCTATTTGTTGGGGAATTTTGCCAATAATGGTTGGAACATTGGACACAGTCTGCAGTAAAACAATATCTTTCCTCCTGTCGGAAGACATGGACCTATCCGATTTCTTGTTGGGTCCGAAGTCTCCGTGCTTTAAAAGATTTGTTTACGCAACTTACAATGACATTTGGAAAGTGTCACAAATATAAGCAGTGGCACTTTTAAGGCAAATTGATCAAGATAATTTGAAAAAAGGACTTGCTGTTGTTGATGATAGCATTAATACGTTGTCTTCTCACATTTACTGTTTGAATAACATTATGTCATCTGTTATCGATATTCTGCAAAATGACATATTTATTATACATGATCAAAGTCAGCTTAGATCTATCAGGCAGTTTAGTTTGACATTTCAGGCCCTTTTAAAATGGCTGCGTGCCATGGCGTTACTTAAATTCTACGCAACTATTCTTGCCTTTCAACCTGACACGACTTATCGCCAAAAAAGATGCCACTTACACAATGTTACAGTTATAACAATTGCCCTTTACTGTAGCTGAAACACCCTCCGCTGTATAGTTAATTCACGGCGTAATATCTTTGCCAATTTCCACATTCCGCTTCACATCTTGCATGAAACATTTCCCGGTAGGTAGATATGAAGCCCTGGGAGGGAGCTTTATTCACTAATTGTGGTCACTTCCTTTTGATTACCGATGTGAACGGGCAGACAGAGAGGTATTCCTTCCTGGAAATGAATGTGACTCAACAGACAGCCACTTACTTGTTTGTAAGCACGTTACCATTCATGGAGCATGTAATACTTCGTTAGCGAATTTGGCCTGTTTTTTAAAAGGGGTACCAGCCCCTTCAATTCACCCCCTCATTACTGTCCTTTCCAATGGAAGTTATTTAATATTAAGCGACCACGACTGTTGTGGAATGAAGGCCGGAATACCGTATGTCCTTTCTGTTTCCCAGATAGTAATCTGCTGCAATTGCGTGCTTTTCCCTCCTATGCATGCGGTTTTTGATAGTTCGTTATGGCCTCCAATTCCAACTTTGAAGGCCGATTTTAACAAGCTAAGCCGACTCAAAACTTTATTGTTTCAAAAAGATGTGACATTAACATCTGCCCGAGAAACCTTTGAACTACAGGTTGCAAGGACATCCAGCGAAATAGTCACTTTTAAGCACAAATCTCCCACAGAATTTCGGCGAGCTTTTCCATCCCATTTTTAATACTTCCAATACTGCCAGTGTCACGCACTTTTTTAAACCAATCGGGACTGGCTTAGTCAGTACCTTCCAGAAAATCTTCGGAGTGAAACCGGCCTTTATACATTCCCTGTTTTCAAGTGTTTTCAGGAGCATGCCCTTGGTGTTATTCTTCATTTGCGGCAATTTGTTTCTATTTTTGTTACTCCACAATGGATGTTTCGTTTCAAAGCCCACTGGTAATGGAACTACCACCAGATCCAGCTATGCCGTGAGAGCATGATACAATCCCTCTGCCCCAGGAACTGAACACTGACTGGTCATTGTCATTTCTACCTGCCTGGTTTACCTGCGTACAACCAGTGTTTCATTTCCCATGGTGTCCCTTGGAGTGGGCACTTGATGTTTGCCTTGCACTGCAAGTGCCTGTTCCTAGGGACATGGACCTGTTATTTTTTTTTTTTAAACAAACTTTATTGATTGCCATAAAGTGATTTTCAATAGTTACAAACATTTTCCTTTGGTTTTTCTTAGCTTTATACAGTTGGTTCGCTGTACCAGAGGCATTACAGTATATACAGATAAGCACATCAAAAGGTCACACTGTTGCAACAACAGTTTGTATAAAGTGACAGCTAGAAAAATGCCCTAGATAGGATAAAGCTATCAATCAATGTAACTACTAACTAATGCCCCCCCCCCCAACCACCTCCCCCCACCCACGTTCTGGCCCACTATATCTAGATGCTGCGGTAGCTATTGCGCATTTGAATGTTGCACAGTGCTCCCTGTCACTTTAATGTGCCCTATTTTGATCTGTGCGGGGATTTGTGTCCTCCCTTTAGCCCTCCAAGTGTGCTGACCCTTGCGGTGCAAGGGATTAGTTACGGTGTTGCTGGGGTGACGGGCTGAGGGTTGAGGTCTATTGCTCTAAACTCCTCCAGTATAACATCCCACTCCATAGATATTGGGTGTTTGCGCAGTCCCCAGGCTTCTTCTCGCCTAATTGCCGCACTTTCAGCGCTACTCCATCGAACCACCTCATCATACCATGCGGATAGCGCAGGGGGCCTCACAGATTTCCACCTCATCGTTATGGCTCTTATTGCTAATATAAGAGCAAGACCTAGAAAGCGAAGTTGGACTTTCTGTGCGCTTGCGGAGCCCTAACAGGCACCCTTCTGCATTGTCTGCAAGTGCGTGACCTCTGTCACAGCACCACATACCCTACCCTAATATTCTCTAATGTGAGGGCATGCCCACAGCATATGTGTGATACCCGCCTCTTCAGCCTTACAGCGCGGGCAATGATGTTGAGTGTCTGGGAACATCCGGTGTAAACGGCGCGGGGTTAAGTAGGACCTATGCAATATCATACACTGTATGAATTTGAATTTTGCATTCCGAGACACTCTTTTGGGATGTTCCAGTATACTTGTCCAAGCCTTGTCAGATATATCTCGTTCAGTAGCGTCTGACCACTTCGCTCACAAGTCCGTGAGGGGAATTGACGCCTGAGCCCGGATACCTATATATAGCCATTTTATAAGGTGTCGCCCCTCTCCCATATAGTATAGTGTACGGACTAGTTCGTGCGTCGGAGGCTCCGTTCGCTGAGGGGCCCAGGTCTTCTTCACATAATGTAATACCATAGCGTGCGTTAAGTATAGGTGTCCGGGCGCCCCTGCAATGCGCATGAAGTTCTCATGATCTAGAAGTGTATTGTCGCTAAATAGGACTCCCACAGTTTCTATTCCCACTTCTGCCCAGGCCTGTAGGCTCTGCTTTGTGAGCCTTCCACCAGGAATTGGTAGCCCCAGTAGCGGGATGTTCCCAGCGTAAGGGATAGAGCGCGGTGTGTACATCAACGCTTTCTTCCAACACTGAAGCGTGGTTTTAAGTAGTGGCGGTGTGTAGGGGGGAGTTTGCTTTTGGGCTTTAACAATGTGTGAAGTGTCCCTCGGTCGATGTCCTGGGTAGTGTACCCTATTTCCTGCAGGTTCCTGCCCGCAGTCCAGTAGGACAGCCACTGCAACTGGCTAGCATAATAATATGCTCTGAAGTCAGGCACCCCCAACCCGCCCTTGTGTGGTTCCAGTTGTAGTTTTTTAAGACTCACCCTACGGCGCCCATTCCCCCATATTAGATCTAGCAATATCGTGTCTAAGGTACGAAAGACAGAGGGGGGGATTAATATTGGCAAGTTAGTGAAGTAATATAATAATCGGGGAAGAACCACCATCTTGGATATGGAGACCCGCCCCATTACCGATAGTGGCAATGACGACCAGAAAGCGACCCTCGACCGCACTGCGCATATTGCTTTCATCAGGTTGCTATCAAGTTGATCTTCTGGAGACCTATATATATGTATACCTAGGTATTTAAATGTACTATGTGCCACCGGTATGCTATATCTACCAAAGCCAATTTCATCTGGGCGGGCGCCTTCATGCAAGAAAAAGGCGTTCGATTTCCCTTCATTGATGGCGAGGTCAGAAACCTGTTCAAAACTGGAGAAAATACCGGGAAGGGGTTCTAAGGGACCCGAGAGGTCCCGTAGGTATATAATGATGTCATCAGCGTAGGCTGATATCAAGTGCGTTATATTGTCTATCGGAATCCCCAATGGGCCGGCCACCTGTCGCAATTTAAGTGCCAATGGCTCGATGGCCAGTACGAATAGCAAGGGGGACAGGGGGCATCCCTGCCTGGTGCCTCTGTGTACCGTGTATTCTTGTGAAATGTGACTGCCGGTGCGTGCTCTCGCAGTAGGGTTAGTGTATAATAGCCAAACCCACCCTAGGTATTCAGCAGGCAACTCAAACTTCTCCAGGGCTTTGAACATGCAGCCCCAAGTGAGGGTGTCAAACGCTTGGTGCAGATCTAGTGCTATGCAGCCAGCATCTCCGTACTCCGCGGGGGTGGTGGCCCCATGATATGATGTAGCTGCCTGATGTTTAATGATGTGCTACGCGCCGGTAGAAACCCGCACTGGTCCTTATGTATTAATGTGTGTAAGTGGGGTAAAAGTCGATTAGCTAGGATCTTACTTAAAATCTTGTACTCAGTCACTAAGAGCGAAAGTGGGCAGTAGCCCGAGAGATCTGAGCCATCCCAGCCCGGCTTGGGGAATGATACCACCAACGCCTGCATTGTGGTATGTGGAAGGTGTCCCAGTTCTAGCGCTTTATTGTACAGTTCTTCCAGCTTAGGGATTAAAGCCTCAGAGTAGGAGTAAAAGAATTCTACTGGCAGACCGTCCAGGCCTGGGGCTTTATTTCGCGGGAGCCCCTTAATGGCCGCCTTTATTTCCATTTTTGGAAATGGGCCTGTTAAGCTTTTCTGCGTTTCCGCAGTTAACTTCGGAGAGGGGAGTCCCTCCAGAAATGTATCAACTAATGAAGCGTCAATGTGTCTGGGTTCGCTGTATAGTGTGCTATAGTATTTGCAGAATGCACCATTTATGTCCTGCTGCGAGGTGGCCACACCCATCCCTGGAACATTAACATTATGAATCACGGGAGGTGTAGGATCATCCCGCAATATTCTAGCCATTAATGCCCCAGATTTATCAGCCTCAGTGTGGTTCATCTGTGTGTACCCTCTATGATCTATTACCCGGAGGGTTTCTAACAATTCTGCATGCTGTATGCGGAGCTCCTGTAGTGGGGCAAGTTTGGCCGGGTCGCTCGCTGCTGCCTGCTCCAGTTCGTTCATTGCGTTTTCTACTCTGACGAGGCTCTTATGTGTTTCCTGCCTAGCCCCTACTGTGGCCCCAATCGCAGTGCCCCTGACCACCACCTTGAGCGCATCCCACTCTATCAGATTGGAGGAGGCAGTGTGCCAGTTTTCTGAAAAGTAGTTTGTGATAGTCGTGGACAGAGTGCTGCGGAAGGGAGCATCCTCTAGCAGCTGGGGCCACAACTTCCATGTGGGGACTGGGTGGGTATTCTACCCCATGTAACGTGGATCTCCAAGGGATTATGATCGGAGAAGGTCTTTGCTAGATATGTGGCATGAGACACTTGTGCTGCAATATTAAGGGAACAGAAAATTCTATCAATACGTGTATGTAGTTGGTGGACAGGGGAGAAAAAGGAGTACTCCTTATTTGCCGGGTACATCATTCTCCATACGTCCCCCAGTGCCCACCCATCTGTCCAGCTACATAGGGCCTCAGCTTGCCTTATAGTTCCTACTCCGTTTAGGGGAGGGTGTGATCTATCTAGCGTTACATCCAACACCGAGTTACAGTCTCCTCCCAGAAGCCAGGGGTACATGTCCCACCCAGTCAACACTGCGCTTAATCTATTGAAAAATTTGTCTTGGTCAAAGTTTGGGGCATAGATGCTGCCCAGCACCACTGGCGAGCCGTCTAGTGTCCCGCACAGTAATATGTATCTACCTTGGTCATCGGTACGCCGTTCCAATTCGATAAATGGGACCCCATGCCTAATCCATATGGTTGCCCCTCTTGCAAAGGCCGAATAGTTAGTAGAGAAGACCTGTCCCCTCCATTTCCTTCGAACGTTTCCGGCTTCTGACTCGGTGAGGTGCGACTCTTGGAGGAACACTATCTGAGCCTTGCGTCTAAGGAGCTGCGCATGCACCCTATGCTGCTTGTGTACAGACCCGAGCCCCCGCACATTCCAAGCGATTAGTCTATAGGAGCCTAGCATATTGTAGTTGTGGTGCGTGTAGCAATAGCGTGTATACTGTGCTCCCTAACATGGAGCCGATCCCTAGTCTTGGGCCAGAACCCCCAAATTCCCTCTGAACCGTCAATACACGGCTCAGCCTTTGAACTATGCTGGGCCAAACAAAGAACTGAAACATACAAATAGTGCTACATTTATATGGTGCGTACGCTTCGTGGGGGTGGTCGCTATCGCCCACCATGGTGCTTTCGTACAAGTATTAGTTTTGTGAGCTCTACGGAACCCGGGGGGATGTCTCACTACTCTTGTATTGCTTAACGCCATCAGTGCCTTTTAAAGAGGGAATGTTACATTAGTCCATCCAATCATATACCGAGCATCGGCCGCTGCAGTGCCTCAACCATTTCCATCTGCCGCACTCAGCAGACACTGTAACCAGCGTCACATACATTACGAGCCCCGCAAGACCCTACTTTAAGCCAACATCATCAATCAACATCATGAGGGTGCTTAAAAGAAAGGGCACCCGCAGCTGTAAAAGTACTTATCAAACAGCATCTGCTTCTGTGTCCCGGTGACTGGCCCAGTGAAGCCGCACCACACGGCTCATCCCAACAAATCATCCGCTGTTTGAGGTGTCACTGACGGGAACAGCGTGATACTATGGTCTGAGTCAGAATGGATGGTGCTGTCTTCCGACGAGTCGGTTGCAATCTGGAGACTACCTTCTCTGAAGGAGGCCGCAGGTGCAAGTGCCTCTTCCCTGCTGCTCTGCGCTTGCTCATATGTGGGACTGAGGGTCGTCGACTATTGCACTCCCTTGGCATTGCAGTGGGATCTGTGACCTTGAGTACGTTTAGGGCTGTTGGGCGGGTCGTGGGATGTGGCCCCAGAGCTCGATGCTGGATCCATCGCTTCAATCCACTCCTCAGCATCTTCCCGGCTATCGAAGAAGTACGTTTTTTCTCGTGGATTATTTTTAGGCGGGCAGGAAACAATAGCGCATATTTTAAGTGCAAGGGACGCAACTTCTTTTTTACTGCCTGGAATGAGGACCTTTGGCGCTGTACCATTAGGGTATAGTCAGGGAATAGGGATATCCGATGGTTTTCAAATTGGATTTGTGTCCGCTCACGTGCCTTCTGTAGTAGTGTATCAAGGTCCCTGAAATTTAGTATCTTGACTATTAAGGGTCGCGGCGGCAGACCAGCTTTTGGTTTGCCAGTAGGGATCCGGTGGGCTTGCTCCACACAGAAGAAGAGCGAGAGTCCCTCCGGGGCCACATGTTCCCGAAACCATTGCTCCATAAAGTTGGCAGCGTTGGGACCCTTGCTGCGGTCCGGAAGACCTATGACGCGCACATTATTTCTACGGTTCCTGCCTTCCGCATGTTCGATCCTGTCTTGTAGGCCATTAACTTGTTGCTGCAACAGTTGGATCTGTGTCGTATGCTCCTTAACCTGGGGCTCGACCTCCCCCAGAGTGTGGCCATGCAATTTCACTGTGTCAGCCAGCTTGCCGTGGTCGGTCCTGAGCAGCGTGAAGCCCGTTGTGAGCGACCCGATGTGCTGCTCGATGGCCTTTCGTGAGTCTCTGACCTCCTGCAAAATTAAGTCCAGCTTATCTTGAGGTGCCTCTACATTGGTGGGGGGAACAGAGTTTGGCGAAGTTGGACGCGTGGGGTTGTCTGGGTCCCCCGCAGTGTGATTAGTGGCCGTTACTGTTTCCAACGTTTTTCCTTTGGTCCGCCCCATAGCTCAGGTCTGCACTCGTTTCAGCGTGCAAATATTCGTGTGTGGGGATGGCGGCAGGTTCCGCAATTATTATGATCCGTATGCACACTCGCCTCCTCTGAAGAGTGTGTGGTTGGGCTAGGATGATGCAGCAAACGCGGGGTAGGGAGATCTTCGCGATTTCTATTCAGGGCCTCTGCGCCAGGACTGAGCGCTCTGCGTAGTTTAAGGTGGGCAGTGTTGCGTTGCGCCACCGCCGCTTGGAGATTGAGTTCAGGAAGCAATCTACAGAAGGAGCCTTTTGCGAGCTACTATACTGTTATCACCTTTGCCAGGCGCAATCCGGTGCTGGGCCCGCAGTGTGGCCCCCAGGCGGCAGCGCCCCTCTCACTCCTCTGCCCGCCCTGCCCGGAGGATATGGTCAGTGGGTAGGCGCAGCGATATTCTCCCTCTCGGCCGCATCCACCGCAGGAGTCCAGCCGGGAGCAGATGAGCCGGCAGCTACACGTGAGTCTCTTCCCAGGCTCCAGGCCCCGCCCACTCTCAGGCCGGGCAGCAATCAGTCAAAATGGCAGGGGGAGGGGGCGGCACTGCAGGCCGGCCGATCTATGAAGCCAATGCACCCGGGGCCAACTAGGAGGTGGCGGCTCCCCCCAGTGCTCCTCATCTCGCCTGCAGGTCTCGCGGGTTTGCTCTCCTCCTCTGGGCGTCCTGCGGTCAGCATACAGCAGCGGATGAAGCGCCTAGGCGAGTCCCGCCGGGTCTCCAGAGTCCTGCGACACGGCAGGGAGAGGAGGCGAGATCTGTCGCATCACCTGCGCGTTCCCTGCGTTGCCAGGCGTCCTCCCGGCGGTGGGCCCAGATCGGCATCCCATCCCAGGTTGTCTCAGGCCGTGTGGACAAAGGAAGCCAGCGGGTCGGAGCCTGTCCCAGCGCTCCTCCAGTCACGTCCGCCTGGCCCCACACCTCCGGTAGGCCCACCACTGCAATCAGGCCCTCCACTCAGCAGGGCGCCCGCTAATCGTCCCGCGGATTATTCTGGGGCACAGCTCTTCCCGGTCAGGGGCATCGGCAGCTCAGCCGCTTGTGCGCCTCCGCCATTAGTGGCAGCGAGTCATGGGGAGTCGGCATCGGGCGCAAGGCAGTCCGCCTCCGAGTCGATCCCCGGGAAGCAACCGTCCAGTCGCCGCCAAAGGCCGCGGGGCCTACTCCTTGGTACACAAGCGACCCCACTCTTCCGCCGCTCCGCTGAGGCCGAGCTGTCGATATCGGCAACAGGAGCTCAGCCGATTTACTTACCCTCGACCTCCGACTCACCACAACATCAGGTTTGGCGATTGGCTCCCCACGTCGGCACAGGCCGCTCCTCTCCAGCCAGGCCTAGCGCTGGGCGAGCTCTTCCTCGAGCGTTTTCACTTGCAATGTCGGTGTTTGGGAACTAGAAATCCAGTATAGTCTCCGCACGGGGGCACAGCAGCGGCAGCACGTCGATTAGGGGTGCGATGCAGCTTGATTCGCACCAGCGTAACAGGATTAATATCCCCGGGTTCCGGAGCCTCTTCAATCTGCATCCGCCATGTCAGGCGGTTAGCCACGCCCCCCCGGACATGGACCTGTTGATGAGACTGATAATTACCTATTTTTGGAGTTGTCCCATGAACTTGCAGCAGCTTCAAGATGCATGGTATGAGCTACTCCCTACTGGGGAGATGGATGCTTCAGCACCAGGATTTCCGAACTCCGTCTCTAATAACACGGATGCAGGACAACAGACTACTTCCTCAGCATCGGCTGATAAACGAGGATCATGTCTGTTCTTTGGAGCTTTTGAATGGGGCTCTTGTGGAACGGCGGAGATGATTCCATTTTGGATTCACTGAATATTGATATTGTAGAAGAAATCATGGGTGCCCCCCGACTGAACCTAATTCCGCCACCTTTTCAATATTTTAAGTTTCATTTTTCATTATGCCTTAATTGTTTAACATTATGCTAATTATCATCACATTGAATTTACTTGGCTTGTGAAATGTATTATTTTGTTAGTCGCTAAGTTACTTTCCTGACCAAGGAGGGGGTGTAGTGTTGTCCCTTCTGGGCCCACTTTGGTTCTCCTTTAATTTAGCATATTAGATGATTTAGGCTACCTATGCTTTGCACAGCCACACATAACTCATTTGTTTTTGTGTCATTATTTTACGAATACGCTGTACATGTTGTTTGTTATTCAGTGATTCTTCTCGGGAGTCAGTCTGCCCATTTTGTACAAGGTTGCCTGGAATACATAATGACATAATGTACTGTTTTGTTTTGCCCGGTCAGCAACAGCTCCGAACGTTTTAGACATAACACAGTAGCACAGCTGCAGCCTTCCAACACAGTAGTTTTTTCATATAAAATGTGTCTTGTCCACTTGGGGGCAGAGAAGAGAATTCCGGTAGCGAAACCTGTCCTGCAACAAACCCAGCAGTCTTGTGTAAACTGAGTTTACCCTCATGATGCCGACCACCTAACTACACACACATGTATGGGGTCCGTTGGTAATCCCAGAGATCACTAATACATCCCTTTGCTTACACAGTAAGGCTAGGCATAGACAGATAAAAAATTTACCATGGTTGGGTTGTTTATTGTATACAGCCTGCTAGTAATGCTGATTACGTTGCTTAGTTGAATTTGCATACTTATCGCAACACGTATGCTTCATAATAGACTACGATAGTTTCAATAAATGTATTGTAAACTTTCTTCATGTCTTTCTTTTGTTTACTGAGGGCATGCATGACTGAGAGATGAAAGGTGCTGATCTGTTTCCACGGTTCCCCTGGGGACTAGAGGGTCATGTTTAGGCTGTCTGGTTTTAGGTTTAAACCTATAATAACTGATAAAACCCCACCGAAAGGGAAATAGCCCTCACCAGTGTAAACATATAAACACTGAAAAAACACCTGCACAACCACAAACTAAATGCCTTTCAAAGAAAGGAAAAGGAGAGTGAAGGAGTCTTTTTTTTTTTCTTCCTGAAGGGGCCAATACAATGTAACTTTGTTATACAAGCTAGCAGCAAGAAAGACTGGGCTAACATTATTCTGCTTGAGTTTTATTTATGGATGTCACTAAAATATTGTTTCTTCTTCCTTTTGCTTTTTTCAGTTTTGTGGTCTTTGGTCTAAAGATGCAGGGTTTAGAAGGATGTTTTAGGTCTTGTTTAATTATTTTATAAACTGTAGAGAATCAGGAAATATCAACATTATATTTGATATTTTGGTTGCGTTTGATTCTTTCACTGATAGGTAAAATGGCTGGTTTCATAAGAATCTTTCCCAATATGTGCCATCACATTTACCCACAGAGAATGGGTAAAAACCCTTGATGCATCAGCCCCCATTTTCTAGTGAGTCAGTATTGATAGGTGAATTGCCAACACCTCAGGCTTTAAACTTTCAATGCAAGGTACAGTGACAAGTATATGTGAAAAGAGTGCTATCACAAAGCATCTGGGATAGTGGTGAAAACATGACACCAGACTTTTGGAAAACATGGTTCGCAGTGTCACTTGGAATGCTGCTGCAAAAAGGTTCTTTGCGAGTTCAACAAAGATTGGAGTGATATTGTTTGTATTTGCAGTCGATTCAGCTAAGTATATGAAAAAGTTGTGATGGCCTGTCAAACTCGATACCTGAGCTGAAGTGCTTCCCTGTAGGAGATCCTTGCCACGTGTTAGATGGTATGCTGAAAGCATCTTTACAATCTTCAGAGTTAATGAAGAATGCTATTTACTTTTAAGTCTATTCCTTTGCACTGTTTTGTTATGCGTTGAACTAAAACGCAAATATTTCTCATTTTGTGCTTTGTGTGGCATCAAAGAAAGAGTTATCCCAACTGTGACACTTAGCTGATGGTCCAAGGGGCTGTGAATACTATATTATCCATGTGGCAACCGTTTACAGAATTGTTGCTGAGTGATGATGCCAAAGGCAAGAAATGTGAGGATCTTTGGTCGCATATTGATAGTGATGTGAAAAAAAGTACACTCTATTGCATTCTTAGATTTTTACAAGAAAACATAACTGCTGTAGTGGACATAATAAAAAACTAGAGTCTGCCAACAACCTGGTCTGCCAAGTGTTCAGCATAATTGGTGTAGATGTGAGACATCTCCTTGAGAGTAGACTGGGCGACACCTTTAGTGACTTTGGCACTGCAACATGTTCCATGTTAGAGTGCTTGCCACTTGGTAAGCAAAGCAATGTTGAAGAGCAATTCAGGAACTTTTATTTTACAATGTATGAGAAATGGCTTGCAATGATGCACAGAAATGTCCCTTCACCAACCATGGCATTTGAAGTCAATGAAACCTCACTGTGGTACTCTGTACCAGTTCTAGATCCCTTCCGTAAATGGGAATTTTCTCCATAGTTTCAAAAGTGCTGCTTCATTTTTGACCACTTCAATACCTCTGAGAGTATGAGCGCCCAGTTCAATGCAAATGTAGCAGAACCTGCCCAGAGAATCGCAATCTTCAAGTGCACCAGTATTGGCATGGAGAGCTATGTCAGTGGCCAGAGTTAGCAAATTGTGTACTGGCTGTTTTGGCGTTGCCCAACTCAAGTGCCAATGTTGAGAGGGCCTTTTCACAGAAAAGATTTTACATGGGAAGGAAAATACAAGCACACATGACCAAAGACTCACTGAAGAAGTATTGCATGGCGTACTACAATAGGTTTGATTTGCAAAAATGTATTTGGACCTCATAAACACTGTACGTACACTGTCTATAGACCATGCACTATCAGTGCAGAAAGCAAGCAATAATAAAAGCAAAACGTTCCATAAACACCGGAAAAACACTGTTTCTGTTGTTTTTAATGGTGCGAAAATGTGTAACCACTGATAACCACTGTTTTTTTATGGAATTAAAATCACTTGAAAACACGGGAAAAAACCCCACCAGAATTTACCAAAAATAGAAACTGAAAACAGGAAAGCCTAGTCATGTTCTAGGTTTGCCAAAATCACCTGCTACTCTGGGAAGGTTAGGAATTCAGGTGAGGCACTGTAAGCTAGCCAGGATTTGGGCTGACAGATACTGATATTGTAGAGAGACTCAGTCCCTACATTCTGACGACCTGCCATCCCAAGGCACAGTTCTGCTTTCCCAGCAGAATCCCTGCAACAGTATCTACCCTGATGGTCTGTCTCAACCCTGGGCACCACCATGGGAAGCCGCTTGTGTATAAGGATTGTCACCCACGGGATCCACTTGAATACCCCGCTTGAAACACTCTATCATAACCCTATCTAGCTACGAGATAGCATTTGTTTAGTTTAGATTATGGAGATGACCCATCTCCGCCTATGGATTAATCTCATCCAGCGGTACCCCAGTGTGATCCACCGATAAAATCCCTTCATCCGTTACCTGTGTTGCGACCAAGGTGAACGCGGATGCAGAGGGCTCAGGCCCGCATCCCACACCCGGTCAGTCAGTGCCCGATGCAGAGGATTCAAATGATTTTCCACTGGAGCTTTGCCTCCTCAGGGAGCTTCTGCATTTCCCTTGACCTTTTTGTCGGGCTTCTAGCAGTATCTCATGTGCCGTCATCGGCTGCCTCCTCGGTAGGGGAGGATTACACTGCAAAGGCTGCTGTTCTGACACCCACCCCAAGCCGCCTCCAGAGTGTCTAAGAAGAGAGATTTGGATGCATGAGCCCCCCTAAGCTTGGCGGGATATGAGAGCATGTAAAGTACCTTCAGCGCCCTTAGCTTTTGTTTAACAGCATCAAAAGATTTACACTGCAGTTGTACTTGGCAAGTATAGTCATGTAAAATTAGAATCTTCAAGGGCTGGCAATCAGGTTACCTTTCTCTCTAACCACCCTAAGTGTCACATCTCAATCTCCGTAGTTGAGCATTTTGGCGATCATAGGGCATGGTGGCGCCCCCGGAGGAGGCCTCACCAATAGGGACCTGGTGGCCCTCTCCACCACAAATCCCGCTCTTCTGGCACCCAAGTGGAGAGCCACTGTTCCAAGTTGACCTCCGGTGTGGCCCCTTCTGCTGTTTCAGGGAAACCTATGATGCGGATGTCAATCTTCTGCTCTTGGTTTTCGGCGCCCTCCACAGAGATGCCCCAAGGTTTGGGTAGCTGCGGTCAATCGCACGACCTCTGTTTTTGAGCTTGGCAACAGAGTCCTCAAGTTCCACAAGGCCGTCCTCTGGTCCTGCTATCCTGTCTACTGCGTTGAACGGATCTTACTGCAGTCGAGCAATGTCCACCCCAATGTCCCCCCCAATGTCCCCCCAGTCTTGGTCTCTAGCACAGAATGTGACAGCTGGATGGCTTCCTGGAGCGCTGCATTGACGGGTGAATCAGAGCTTCGCTGTGTCTGCTTATCCCCGCTGCTGTTCTTGGAGGCCTCTGGTTCTGAGGTGGTATATCTATCTGTTGGCGCCAGTCCCACGCTACCTTTGCGGGTGTGGAGCACCTCAGGATTTAGGAGTAATTGCAGCAGTGGGCCTCTCTGGACCAACCCTGTCACAGCATGGCTTAAAGCTCACACCTCTCCACTGGGTAGCAATGCATGTGATGGGGAAGGGGCACTGACCCGTTTGCTTGTGGGAGGCCCACCACTGAGCAACATGAGTAGAGAGGCAAGTCTAATGTCACGCCATCTTCTTGGACATGCTTGACTTCCAACCAGGAATTTCGGAGGCAATAGGGACCCATCGTGCTCATACAGCTGCTGCCGGATTTGGATTATCACATGGTGGCAGAAGGATGAACCCAAGTAGGGGGGGATTTGGGATACAATCATGAAGTAAAACATACAACTAAAGCAGTAAAGGGAAGGCACAGCCTGGTTACATGCAAGCGAAGGACAATATTAGTTATGAGATACCTTGAAGAACCTCCGCCCGTAGGGAATCGGAAAGTTGGACCTACCTAGGCAAGTATCCCAATAACCACCAGGAAGACTAATTTGAAAGTGCTCCAAAATGCTCCCAGGCCAACTGCTGTCTATGCCAAAATTCCCATTCCCAATAGCGAGATCTGAGTAGGCAATGTCTCTTGTCTCAAAAAAGGTTCATGATAAATGGGCCGTAAGCAGGCATCTGTTTGATACTCACAGACCTCTGCCTGATGACCCTTTAATAAAAGGATACATTCATTGTTCTTTAACACACAATTTTGTTGGTTCCTAAGAACTCCCCTGCTGGCTCACAGGAGTAGGATCGAGCACCCATGAATTTCAAAGCATTAGGTGTAGCAAAATCTTTGTAGGCTTGTTTGCCAGCCATTCCATGGTCAAACGTTCTACATCAAAATCAGTTTTACAAACTCTATATAACTTCTCCAACACCTTGGTACAGTGTTTATCTCACATTCCAAGTTTTGAACACCACCCGAATGTTAGTATTCAAGACAAACGTCTGGGGAGGTGGGGAGCTGCCAGAGAACGTCCGCCGTTTTGTCCATGACCCCCTTCCTCATTCAGATTTGATATCATTTATTTGAGGACGCAGAGAGCAGTCCTTAATTGTCACTTTGATTAAACTTCTGTATTAAGTATAGAGCCTCAACTCTTTGGGCTTCTTTGGTTTAAAAAAATGAAGAGGCTCCTGGTCATACCTCAACAAACTACTGACCTTCCACCAACCAACCAGACACCTCCGTTCTGCCTCCCGCTTCCTCACAGACACCCCCCGGATCCGCTGAACCAGCAGCAGAGGATGTTCCTTCTCGCACCTGGCAGCCAACACATTAAACTCCCTTCCCCTCCATCTAAGGAGCACTCCGTCACTCCAGAAATTCAGGAGAGAACTCAAGCACTGGATGTTTGAATGATATACCATCACGCAGCAGCCAGAAGTGCCTCAAGACCCTAACGGGTGACTTGCCTCACTCTATAAATGTTTGATTGATTGATAGTGATCTGGAGTGGATAATCAAAGGATTCTGCAGATTTTCTTGCAAATATTCTTTTAAAACTATTTTTTGGTTTCAGATAGAGTACATTCTGCCAAATGAGACTAGTGAACCGGGTTCAAGTGGAATGGCACAATTTAGGTCTTGTGTGGAGGTAGAGCCAATACATTAGGTTTTACAAAAATCAGCAAATGATTGATACTTTTCAGGAATCTGCAGAAGATTGTTGATTATCTTGTCTGCTGAAGAGTCTTCAATCTTGAATTCTTTCGGAGATTGGTAATAATTGGGTAACAATGTACAAGGCTGAATTGCAAAGAAAGAGACATTTTTCTGCTTATCCAGTAGATATTAGAGTTGTGCCTAATGAACCAAGGAACTCTGCATAATTTGGAGACTTAGTGATGTCAAAAGATAACATTTCCCTCTGATTTCCCAATGTTATCATTAAATGACTGGTCCTTACCTTAATTGGACCAGAGACTAGAGCGTGCCATCTACAGTTTGAACTAGCTCAGGTGCTTCCATGAGAATCTGAGGAATGTTCTTTGCAGCTGCCCAATTCTCATCAGTGTACAGACTGCTGGCACCACAATTCAGCAAGGTTGAAACCAAAAGACCATATCCTTTGGACAAAGTTAGATTCATTGGAGTAAAAAATAAGGAAGAGGAGTCTTCCCTATATCGCCCAACATAGGGAATGTGATGTTCTCCCCCTTTTACAAAGGATGAGACCTGGTGGTTCCTGAGAGTCGTTCAGGCCGGATTCGGCAAGAATGGATTAAACGATCTAGGGAGCCACAATACAGACAGAGACCACTTCTACGACTGTGTTCTCTTTCTGATTCAGTCAATATTGCTTGAGCTGCCTGGTCTGCATAGGTTTTTCACTTATGATTCTTGAAACTAGGCCTTAGGTCTTTAGTAAGCAAAGGGTCTCGAACATCCACAGGAGAATTAAGGTTGTTGTTTAAGCATCTAAGTATTTCGCTCTTTCAGTCTACTATTAACAGTGCCAGATCAATAAGTTCAGAAGAAGTTGTTGGTCAAGTTGAATGGATAAATTCATCCTTGAATTCTTCCTTTCGACCCCGTAACAAAGTCATCAGGGTCCGATCTAACCAAATAGTTTGTGCTAGTAGTTGGCGAACTTAATAATATAAGTTAAGACATCAGCACTAACCAGCTGAATGTCACAGAGAGCCTCCTCGGCTCAATATTCTGGTCTTTTGAACATTTTTTTTAAAGATAGAAAGGAAGTTTAAGTAATTTGTCAGAAAAGATTGTTTGCTGTAACTAAAAGCATGGTCCATGATAAGGCTAGACCAGTGAGAGAATTGTTTAGATAACTGGTCTTGGCCTGTTCTGAGCAAATTCTGCTGGTCGACAGGCAAAATGTGCAGTCTTAGTAGGGTCACCAGAAAAGCAAAGGGCTGTTGAAGGGCCCATTGTCGGATCTATGGCTCTGCTTACTAATGCCTGTCGTAATGCTAAAGATTCATTGCACAATGGCTGTAGTTCTTGATTTTGTTCCTTCAGGGTTTGAGCCAATGCTTACATTGGAGCCATCAGATTTCGTTCCATAGTAGACATCCTTTCACCTGGGACTTGAGTTCATAGGCACTACAACCAGTCAAAGACCAGACACTTCAAGTGCATATAAAAATCACTGGAAAACTGGTGCCACCAAAAATGTGCCCCAAAGGGAGGAAAAAGCCAGATAGGCAGAATAATCCTTCAATATCCTGCTGGACTGAACTAGTGAATCTTCAAGATGGACTGAACAGATGATCAGGCTGGAATCTTTAAGAGATTTTAAGAAGGGCGAACTGGGTGGGAAAATTCTGAAGTGGAAACCTTTAGCGAAAAATAGTGGGGTTAAAGAAAAGTGAGTGGGTGATGAACCATACGAAAAATACTTTGAATGCATTGTGGCACAACCATCCTGTATCGGAATCCACTTTTATACTCTTCAGTCCGGGCGCAATCTCACAATTCTAACTGCCCTCCCTCTTGGAGTAGGAAGAATGGATAAAGAATATTAAAGCACCAGCCATCATGAAATGAATTGGAGGAGTCTCTGCCACTGGCCTTCCTCTGGAGTATGCTGGGAAGAAGAAGAATGCCATGGACCTCGCAGGACTCAATGCTAAATCTCTAATTGCCTAAGGTAATTAACAAAGATTCCAAATGTCTAAGCAAAACAAACTAGTAGCTGCTGGACATGCTTCCACTGAGGCACAGTCTTTTGGTTGCAGTACAGACACCGCCATGACAGCTGGGTCTCGTATTCAGCCCGTCGAGATCTGCAGAGATGCGTGCAGAAAATCACCGGCTCTGAGAGAATCGACCACGTTCTTCTGCAGCCCCAGCATGCAGGCATAACATATATGACATTGTAATCTGCAAACCTCTGGTATGAGTAATAATTGTAAGAGCCACTCCCTCCTAAAAAGACCATAAGTAGCACCCCAGAGCTGACGAGTAAAACTGAGCAGAGCATGAAGAAGGTTCAAGGTTCATCCTTTAGCAAACTGCAGCTAATGGTGTAATTCATTTTGCTGCTACAATTATTGTGTATCACTGGCAGTGCGTCTATATGGTACTGTTTCACACAAATGGAGGAAGGGCTGCCCCCTATCCTCAGTTGATAACGGAAGCAGGGTAGAACATGCGTCGGGTGTCAAGGTTGCCCCACCCCATTTTTGGAGTAGCTGAAGTCCATGTTGGTGATAGGCCTTAGCTGAAGTTTCACAGTCCTGATGGAGGGAATTACTGGTTACTTACTGGTAATATTCATTACTCCGAGTCTTAGACCTCCCCGTCACAGTCCTTACACACATGAGCGATAGCTCCTCCCTACAGACGTCCCAAGCTGAAACTCCCCTGCTCCCAGCCCTACCTTCCAGGCTACGCCCACATCCTGTGGCACATAACCCTACCTTACCTGTTGTTTTTTTCTGCGTCTGCTGACTTGCTGTAAGTCTCGTGTGTACTGCAGCGGTAAGTGTGAGCGGTTTGCTTCAGCAGCCGTTTTTTTGTTGTATTAAGTCCCTGCTGTAGCGGGACTGATGAGAGCTCTGCTCTGTGCTGGTCGGAGGCACGGTATTGAGCCTGGAAGGTAGCTCGCCCTGCGCTCCTGGGGCGTGGTTGTGCGGAGTGCTGTCGGTTGCTTTCCTTCTCCAGGAGTGTGAGGAAAGGTGCTGCTCAGGGATCGGAGGCATGGCGTGTGTCCCTGCTGCAGCTAATGTTTCACAGTTCTGATCGAGGGATTTCACAGCATCTGTTTGAGTGCACTGAGAAGGCCTGGTAGAAGAACGAGGCGGACACCTCATAACTGCAGGAAGGTAGATAAAGTTGTGGGACATATACAGATTAATTTAACATCAAGCATTGCCTTGCAATGTAAGTATGTGTGTCTCCTAGAGTCACAGGTTGAATTTTGTGATATATGGCACTTTAGTCTTTTTGTGCCTCTGGATTAGGGGTCGTCAACCTTTTCGGTAAAAAGTGCTACTTATGTGCAATGAAAATGATCCTGAGTGACTAATATTATTAGAGTTGTAATAGTGACCACATCGGCCAAGATCACAGTAATGGGCAGTAATATGCAAGATTACCAGCAGTGAGCACCTCGATGCATCAGGCACACTTGCCAGCTGTAATGAGAAAAAGGCTTTGTCAATAAGGAATGTCTTAACATGAGCAATACATAACAGCTGTAGCCGCTGAATGAACCTGGCAACAAGTTAATAATATCAATAATAATTCTCTTCAACACTGCATAATTTATCACTTAAATATCCGCTTTAAATATATTTTGGAAATGAAACAATTTTTCTTCAAGCACCATATTTTAAGTTCTGAAAATACACACATTTTCGACTCCAGTGCACACTTTTTGTATACATATATTAATTTAACTAAGCAAAAGCTTCTAATTTAGCAGGCTGGGCTGCACACTGGAGGGCTACTCACAAATTACTCATTGGAAAAAGCTGTTTTAGATAGCTTGTTCATTTGCTGTTGAGTCTTGTATTGTTAGGAATTACTGGAACCTTTCCAGAACTCTCTTCAGGATAACAACAGAAAGGAGGGTTCACTAACTGTCCAGTTTTGAAGAAGGTTATTTCCTTTTTTGAGATTCATGTGATATATATGGGATATATGAACCTCAATGAAGGAAATTAACTTCTTGAAAACTGGACACATTTGGGTGAACCCTCATTTCTGTTTCTGTCTTCAATGAATTACTAGGTTGGGCATCCCTGTTTGTTTTTTGTTGTTGTTTTTTGGGGGGGAATTTTATGTAGCGCGAATTTGGCCTGAAGGTATTAGATGCAAAAAGAACAATTGATGGACAGAACGCTGAACAATGTCATGCATTCACCCCAGTACAGAGATCTGGGCCTAAATCCATCGTTTTTTTGCTCCTCATGCCATTCCAGTTTAGACCCAGCCATATGCAAATCAGTCGTTACCCTGTTCCCCACAGGAACAGTCCAGCCCGAACTGCCAGGCCAGGTCCTCCCTGGACTGGAAACAAGCATCCCAGGACTGGTTTTTGGGTATCACCCCACATCAGCCAGGCTAGCTTGATTCCAGTGGCATGGAGAGCACGGGACCCACGTCTGGGAATACCCGTCCTCTGGGTGATAAGTGCAAAAAGAACAATTGATGGACAGAATGCTGAACAATGTCATGCATTCACCCCAGTACAGAGATCTGGGCCTAAATCCATTGTTTTTTTCTCCCCATGCCATTCCAGTTTAGACCCAGCCATATGCAAATCAATCATGACCTTGTTCCTCATGAATGTTTGCTTTGTTCAGCATTCCGTCCATCAATTGTTCCTTTTGCTTTTGTTGCCCTAAGTTGGCAGGGTATGCCCAGACGTGGGTCCCTTGCTCACTTTGCCTCTGGATTCAAGCTAGCTTGGCTGATGAGGGGTGTTACCCCGAAACCGGTTCCAGGATGCTTGTTTTCGGTCCTGAGAAGACCTGGCTTGGCAGTTCGGGCTGGACTGTTCCCATGAGGAACAGGGTCAAGACTGATTTGCATATGGATGGGTCTGAAATGGGGTGGCGAAGTGAGCTAAATAACAATAATGGATTTAACCCAGATCTAATAGTGACTGGGAGTGAGTGTCTGAAATGTTTCAGCGCCCTGTACATCATCTTATTGTGTTTGCATTGTTCGCCCTAAGTTGGCAGGGTATGCCCAGACGTGGGTCCCTTGCTCACTTTGCACTGGATTCAAGCTAGCCTGGGTGTTGAGGGGTGTTACCCCGAAACTGGGTCTAGGAGGCTTGTTTCCGGTGCAGGGAAGATCTGGCTTCGCAGTTCGGGCTGGACTGTTCCCATGAGGAACAGGGTCAAGACTGATTTGCATATGGCTGGGTCCGAAATGGGGTGGCGAAGTGAGCTAAATAACAATGATGGATTTAACTCAGATCTAATAGTGACTGGGGGTGAGTGTCTGAAAAGTTTCAGTGCTCCGTCCATCATCTTATTGTGTTTGCATTGTTCGCCCGAAGGTATCAGAGCGCTTTGCATGAGCACCGGTTGCGTTACAGACGGACACATTCATTTTGTTAGGCATGGGGAGATTAAGTGATTTGCCCAGAATCACAGGATGTTGAGCGTCCCTGCCGAGACTCGAACTCTGTTTCCCAGCTTCGAGGTCGGCCGCTCTAGCCATTAGGCCACACCCTCTCCCTGGTAGAGGAGGGTAACTTCGCCTAATGTTTAAAGTGATGAATTGCCCCATTGTGACATCTCTTAAGGAACTTTTACAGTAACATTTATGTTTGTGACTGTCTGGGGTAGACTTGAACAGTTGCTAGACCCACTAATTCCGAAATATTCAGAAAGTTATTTATTTTCTAGGCGAATTACATCTGTTTTTCAGGTACTCTTGTAGTGGGGGCTGTTGTGGGAGAGTGTCCTTAATGATCCACAACCCAGCTACTTTGTGGAAAGACTTTGAAATTAGTTTACTAGTGTCTAGTGGAGGCTTAAACCCGTGGCTCTAGGAGGCCCAAATTCTTTGAGTTTATAAGGCCTGACAGATCATTCAAGCACCCAGCTCATTGATCCGACAGCCATTAATTATATATGAAAATTAAAAGTGAGCATTTAGGAGTCATATATTTTCTGTGCCCACTTTTGTTGGAGTGACTCTGTGTCAGCTCAGAAGGACACAGACAATGACGTACAGCAAGCTAGGATTTTTACAGATGTGATAATTAGGATATTTACAGATGTGATGATTGTGAGGAGTTAGTGAATTTTCATATAGCTTACCAGTACTAGTAGTCTAAAGAAATAAGATGTTCTCTTTTACTGATGTTCAGAAATAGTTTAACAATGCTTTTAAGATACCCATAGAAGAAAAGCAATTTTAAAAGCAATTCATTTTTATCATCTTTTTAATGGTGTCTTGTGTTATTCCCTTGTACAGCATACGAAGGACCCAGAGGGAAATAGGAAGTTCCCCAGTAAGTGACCGGGGCAGATTACCATCAAGAGGCTCAAGGGGAGCCAGAGGAGATAGTGCTGGCAAAAACAGAGGTCGAAGCTCATCCGGTACGTTGAGGTATCTTTGAGATTTTCTGTCATGACGATGATGGTCATCATAGGTAATTTATAATGCACACCACTAATGAGAATATATCTATTCACAGATCAGGACCCTAGCAGGGCGTCCTTGAGGACAGTAGCTTTTCGCAGTCCAATTACAAGAATATTATCCAATAGTGTTGCTCTTCTGTGAGGAAGTGAGATGGCCTTCATAGGCTAATTAATATTACTGCACCAAGAAACGATAATCTCCGTACCTGGGACAGGTTCCTAAAGGCCAGTGGACTTAAGACTTTATATGCCATACCCCCTCATGTAAATAAAATTCATAGGGGCCCTCCAGAATGACAAATCTATTTTTCCTCAATTATTCTATACAATTGACAGCTCTAAATGTATCTTACAATTCAAACATTGCAGTTATGTTATAAAATGCAATCATAAACATGATTGCCAACATGCTACAGGCATCCTGGTCTTCCTGAAGTGTAAACGTTTCCACAGCGTGATCCTTTATCAGAAATCTTGACACCTTCTCCCAACCAGGACATGAGTGACAAAAGATGATACTGAAGGCTCATTACAGAGTGGCTCCCTTCCACTTTTTTTCACTAATACAGAGCACTGTTTTCTGCATTATGCAGCTCTTGGTAGTGCTTACCTCCCCCCCCTCCCACCCCTACCGCTCAAAGTATGTAGACTACAGTAATTGATGCAGAACTTTTGGTCAGTTGTTGCTCAGTCTTCAATTAATTAGTAACATTCAACAGCTAGTGCTCACAATGCTCTTAAAAACATGTCAACAAGTTATTTTATTTTTTTATGCATGTTGCGCTCTGAAGGAAGGAACTTGGCTGAGATAGAGATTACCTTGCTGTATTAGGCAAATAAGGTTTGTTATCTATTAATGTGTGTTTTGGGGCTGAACCTGTTGGACGTTCAAAAACTTGTACACTTATTAATTTCTGATGTGGCTGTGGCTTTTGAGAGTCTGGCATGGAAATAAGTTTCGGCTTTTGAGCTGATTTCACCTAATGGCAGAATAGGGCTCACTAGGTTGAAGTGTGTTCACATCTGGCTATATTAGAGTTCAATTCAATTCAAAATAACTTTATTCAGCACCAAGACCACAAAAGTTTAGCAAACAGACAATACATTTTTAAGATGTTAAAAAATCCTGATTAAAAGATAAAATCACAATTAAAAATAGTTAAAAATGGACACTTCATCGACCATAGAATTTCATGTTTCTTAAGATGGAGCTATACCAGATATTTCTATTCCCCAACCGGTTACTGCGCTTCATAGCGTTTCCTAATACTTATTGCAGATTTAATAAAATTTGACACTGCACTGCAAATAACAGAACTTGTCAGGTATTGCAGGTATCTAAACCCCTCAACATGTGTACATGGACGAATGTTCTTTAATAGGGGTACCAAAAATCTTCTCCTCGGTTCCTTATAAAGTGCACAAAATAGAATAAAGTGCAGGGTGCTCTGGGTTGCCATGTTGTCACAAGGGCAGGGAGTAAGATTGTCCATCCATCCAGATTGCCTGGGAAATGCCACTAAAAAGTGCAAAGTGCCTAAGCGGAGTCTTGTTAAAAAAAAAAAACGTGTCTGACTATTCGTGGTGAAGGATAGGTAAAATTGCAATTTAGATATATTAGAGTTATATAATATAACTGCTACTGATATGTTTATATACAAACCATCACACACATTATCAGACATGGGTTGCAGTTGTTCAGCATACAAAGAGAGACCCAAGAAGAAGGCAACCCCATTTTAAGGTGCATGTTTTGTGTGAGGTCTCAATGATCATGTTCAAGACCAGGTGCATTACTTGTAAAATAATGCACCTGGTCTTGACTTGGCCAGTGCTGATCTGATGTCACTAGGGTACTGTTCCAGATCCATGGACAGAGAAGGTTTACCTTCTGTTATTTTACTTCGTTCATGCTTTTGTCTCCAGTGTAGCAATGTAGCAATATCCAGGCTCCCAGTCTACCCTAGGCACTGGCTTTCCTTCAATTCAGAAAAAAAAGCTAAAGACTCACCTCTTCAAGGAGCCCTACACTTGACCTAACAGCCTAACCTTCCCTCATTGTTTGCATCTACCTGGGTGCCATGCCCCCTGTTCAGCGCTCTGTTGCTCTTGAGCTAGTTTTGTGCTCTACACATACATACATACATCCATACATACAGTGTGAACAAGATTAATGTAGTGATTGTTGATTTGAAACAGTAGTAGAACGTTGGGTGACTGCCTCTATAATAAGAAGAGAGAAGCTGGATTGTGATGAAAAGTTGTCTCTGGTTCTTGGCTTGTAGATGAGCCTCTGTTTTAAATCTGTTTGGAGTCTATATCAATAAATTCCAGAGGTCCATGTGCCAGAATTGCCTGTCCCATACTGAAGCGATGAGGATGAATTTGCATAATTCTCTCTTCAGTGTCTGAAAGATCCATGGGGATCTGTGGAGAGGCTTAAGCAAATTTCCTTAACCAAGGCTTTCCTTTGAGCCCTAGGAAACTAACACCTGCTCTGAATTTTCTGATGATCTGAATTAATCTAGGGGTGACATGCCCCACCTCAGAAATGCCAGGTGTAATTGTCTGTCATCCAGCCCCTATTCGTAGTAGTCTTTGTTTTCTCTGTTTAAGGCTTTTACCATGCAGTTCTGGAGGCCTGGTACAATGCTCTGTTAGCGATTCTGTCTCTCAATATACAGTGACAAACACACTGAGCTTTCTGCAGCAGGGGTTGTGATTTTGTTCCTCCTTGTGTTTTTTATATAATAAAGAGTAGCCTTTTTGTCTGGGCTTATTAAGATGTATTGAGGCGCCATCAGTGGTTTTAAAAAAAAGCGTGGATAATTTCCACAGTGGGGAATTAGAGGCTATAGGGCCTCAAGGGTGAGCTGGCCTCCAATCGAATCCTCTCTCACACAAACCCACCCGAGTAAATTTATATTCTCCAGTATTGGGTATCTGTCAGAGTCACATGCTTAAATCACGGTATCATAAGAAAGCAGTATGTATCGGTACAATAGGATTGAAAGGAAATGCAAGTTCAGCTTAGTAACCTATCTGTGTCCTTTAAAAAAAAAAAAAAAAGGACCACCGTTGAACAATGACCAATCAGTCAACAGCACCCTTGGAACACTCCCAACAGAGGCATCTTCCCTCAGATTTTCACCGCATATTGTGTGTGAGGGAGTCTTCCTGAGCTCTTGGTGATTTTCAAATTGTATTTTCTCTGTTCCAGTATGTCAGATCTGGTCAAGAAAGGACTCTTCTCTTCCAGGGAATCCTCATCAATAGTCATAAGCACTGAATATTCCCGCCCATTTGCGGGGACCCCGGAAATAATAAAAAATATATATGAAAAACATATATATACAGCTATATATATATATATATATATATATATATATATATATATATATATATATATATATATATATATATATCATTATCATTTTCTCATCCCAATGCAGCCCCCATATAGGAGGCTAAACAATGCAATAATAAATAACTACTTTTGTAAATACACCATGAATGTATAAACCACAGGAGGGCAAGTATCACTTGAACTCTTTTTAATGAGTAAAACTCATGAAAAACTGCAAAAGAGCAGGCATTGTTAGCCTACAGGCTGCATTGTAAACCAATAGCATTGAAAATGAAAGCAATTGCACAAAAAACTGGCACCGTGCCTTTAATGCAGCCATGACCCCTAGCTTCTCATCATGCCTCAGGGGTGACAGTTAGGTCAGTTGTTCTTTCCGGCTTCTTCAGTCAGGACCCTGGAATCACAGCTCTGTCTTTTTTGGCTTTTTTGTCAAAATTATTCTAAATTTCTAGTGGTTTTCTACCTTTCACTGGACGTCTTTTTGACTTTAGAGTAAGGTACAACCAGTTTTTTTGGCAGAAAGGGATTTATTTTCTGTCAGAATGCCTTCACTTTTTGACCCTTGCCCTTCCTGTGGCAAGAAGAAGGCCAGGTCAGGCACACATTCTGTGTGCATTCTCTGTCTCCCTGACTCTCACTCTCCAGAGACCTGTCCACATTGTTCGAAGCTGTCCAGGAGAACTCTCAAGGACAGAGAGAGAATTTGTGTATATGGTCTCTCTGAAAGAGGTAGATCTCCTGTGAGACAGAAAAAGAGGAGAACAAGATCAACGTCGAGAAGCAGAATACCGATCTGTTCACCGTCGGCGTCGGGATCGGCGTTGAACTTACCAGCGGCGAAGAAGCAGATGTCGTCGTCGAAGTCTTTGGCGGTGCACAAGCATCATTCAACTCCAAGACCGAAGACGGCAGCTTCAACGTCGAGTCAGGTAAAAGTTCCACCGTTGACATCAACCGGGCGACGGTCAACTTAGAGAAGCAGGTCTCCGTCAGCGTTGGCTAAACGTTCGGCGTCGAGACAGGACACTCCGTCGCCGCACATCCTTGAGCGGTCGAGGTCGAGGCACAAGTCTCCGTCGAGATCTTTGCAGAGATCATCGACGTCGAGACATAAGACGCCGTCGCCGACGTCGAAGCAGAGGACTCCGTCGGCTTCCTCTCAGAGAAGGTCGACGTCGAGGCACCAGACTTCGGCGCAGAGGCGTTCAACGTCGAGGCAAGGGTCTCCGACGTCAGCTCAGAGAAGGTAGACGTCGAGACAGAAGACTCCGTCGACAGCATCACAAAGACGGTCGCCGTCGAGGCAGAGGTCGACGTCGAGACAAGGAACTCTGTCGGCGTCACAACCCAGGCGTTCGACGTCGAGACACAAATCTGCACCCAGAGAGAGATCAACGTTGAGTCATCGGAATCGAGCAGGCTCACGTTCCGTGAGTTTTTCACCGTCGCCATCACCGACGTCGAGGCCAGAATCTCACCACACGCTATCAGGACGTTCTTCTGTTTCTTCCTCAAGGTCACCGGTGGTCATTTCGACGTCAAATAGCCCTGCGTCTTCACCTCAACGACCCAGTCCCACTGAGGATCCTGCAAGAACAGAGAAACAGAAATCTCCATCTGCACATCGCCCACGTTCTCCTGAGGCTGCTGTGCCAGAAGAGGGGCGAAAATCTCTATCTGTACACCTCTCTCCCAGATGGTTGTTACCCCTACATCATTGGCGGAAAGCTGACGCTGCACATTCAAGAGGTGTTCAGGACTATTCCAGCCCTCTGCACAGATCTCCACTAACACGACTGGTGGAAGCGGCAGATCTCTCTCCTACTACTCAATCGAGGGGTAGATATTGCACGCATAGTCCTGCTCACTCTTCAAGATGGAGGTCCAGATCTCGAGGAAAAAGGAGAAGACACAGGTCTCCAACACGTTCACCCTCTTCCACTCACTCCTCGAAGAGAGACTACTCCCCTACTCTGACAGACAGCCCACCGTCGAGGATCTCTCCGGTAGATGACGTTGTCACTTTTCATGATGTTTTATCCAGAGGGGCAAGCAAACTAAACATCGCCATGCCCACTCAGCAGAGTTCATCATCGGTCATCTTCGAAACTCTGCATCAGAGATTGGCAGCCAAACCATTGTTACCTTTGGTGCCGGGTCTGCTCCAACCTGTGATGGACATTTTTCCTACGCCGGCGACTATCAAGTCAGCTCCAGCGTGAATCCTAAAGAAATACAGGCCTCCCGAAGAGGATCCTTTGTTTCTCAGATCTGACCCTCCACCAGATTCCGTTATCATCGCGGCGGCTAAGAAGATGCATGCAGTAGCCTCCTCATTTACAGTTCCACCGGATAAGGAGAGCAAGGCACAAGATGCGTGGGGGAGAAAGGTCTGTGGCACGTCAGCCTCCATGATGAAGGTTTCCAGCGCTTCGGCTCTGTTGGGGCGCTACAATAGATCTTTGTGGGACTCTCTCCAAAGGTTCACAGAAAAACTGCCAAGGGAAGACCGCAGAGATTTCGAGGAAATCTTACAGGAAGGCAGTTTGGTAGCAAACCAAGTGATCAGCGCCGCAGCTGATGGAGCTACACGATCTGCACACTCATATGCGCATGGAATCAGCGCCAGAAGATCATTCTGGCTCCGTCTTACTACCCTTAAGCCAGAAGCGCAATCCCGAATCCTCAATCTTCCTTTTTCAAGCACAACTTTGTTTGGCACTCACACTGATGAGGAGATGGCGAGGATGAAGTCGGAACTTGACACTCTGAAGGCTGTTGGACTTGAAAAAAAGAAAGAGTTCCGTTGCCGTTACAGGCCCTATGATCGGCGGCCCTTCCATCAGAGGGTTCAAACCCCTCACTGGTAGAGGTAACAACAGCAGCAGGGTCAATCGAAATCTCACTACCAAGGCCGTCGTACCCCCAGAGGAAGAGGAACCCCTCGTCAGTCCACTACCTCGGCTAAAACACCAGCTAAACAATGAGTGTCCGCTTCCCCCATCGCCGTTTCCCACTCCAGTGGGGGGAAGTATTGCTAATCATCTAGAAGAGTGGCGTGGTATCACAAAAGACCAATGGGTGTTAACTACGCTGCCGAATGGGTACTCTCTACGTTTCGGACATCGACCTCCATGGATCCCGCCAGTGAAAACAGCATGCCACCAGATGAAAATACTGCAGCGGGAAGTGTCTATCCTTCTGCGCAAGTCAGCCATCGAGAAGGTTCCTATAACACAACGAGGTCAAGGAGTATATTCAAGATACTTTCTGGTGAAGAAGAAAGGTCGAAAATCAGAATACAGACCGATTCTAGACCTTCGGACTCTCCACAAGTACATCAAAAAAGAAAAGTTTTGCATGTTGGCTCTTCAAATATATCCACATCTGCAACAGGGAGATTGGATGTGTTCGCTGGATCTGCAAGATGCATATTTTCATGTCCAGATCAGTCCTCATCACAGAAAGTTCCTACGTTTTCTGGTGGGCTCGTCCCATTATCAGTTCAAAGTGCTGCCCTTCGGGTTGAAGTCAGCTCCCCGAGTTTCACAAAGTGCATGGCAGTAGTGGCAGCCGCTCTACGTCGCAAGGGCATATTTGTGTACCCCTATCTGGATGACTGGCTACTAAAAGGTTCTTCCCCCCCAGAGCATGAAGAGTCACTTCCAGCAGTGTTTAGACCTTTGTCAGCAACTGGGTCTACATATCAACTTCGAAAAGTCTACTCTGCAACCCACTCAAAGAATCCATTATCTGGGTGCCACAGTAGACTCCGCAATAGGAAAAGTGTTTCCTTCGGAGGAGAGACTTTTATCTATCACACTGAAAGGCAAACGCATTTTAAGTACCAACTTCCCATCGGTCCGTCAGATTGCATCTCTCCTAGGATCGATGGCATCCTGCATTTTTCTCGTCCCCAATGCCAGACTGAGAATGCGTCCTTTACATCAGGATCTGGAGGACAAATGGGATCAGAGAACGGCTCGATGGGATGACAGGATACAACTGTCAGAAGCAGCCAGGACATCAATCCCATGGTGGATGCGGCAGGAGAATCTACTGGTAGGGGTCCCTTTCCATCAGGCTCCTCCCTCCCAATCATTGATCATGGATGCCTCCCTTCAAGGTTGGGGAGCTCACATGGGGTCACTCCAGACTCGGGGTCGATGGTCAACAAAAGAACAGTTGTACCACATCAATATGCTGGAGTTGAGGGCTGTTCATCTAGCTCGCAAAGCTTTTCTCCCTTCAATTCAGTCCAATTCCATTATAGTACAAACGGACAATACGACCACCATGTACTACCTGAACAAACAGGGAGGAACTCGGTCGAGGACTCTGTCGCTGGAAACTCAGGCCCTCTGGCATTGGCTCTTGGCGAGAAATCTAACAATAACGGCAATACACCTACCGGGAGAGCAGAATTCACAGACAGACGCTTTCAGTTGGCACTTCGAGGACCATCAGGACTGGGTTCTAAACGACGAAGTCGTCGAAGAAATTTTCCAAGAATGGGGTCGTCCAAGCATTGACCTGTTCGCAGACGAAACAAACAAAAAATGCAGAGACTTCGCCTCGAGGTACTACCGACCAGGGTCGAAAGGGAATGCCCTTTTGATCAGCTGGTCAGGGGCATTTGTGTACGCCTTTCCACCTCTTCCACTCATCCCGAAGGTGGTGACAAAACTCTCGCACTCAGACACGAGGATGATCCTGATTGCTCCAGACTGGCCCAGACAATGGTGGTACCCGGACCTTCTGCACCTTTCAGAATGCCCACACAGGAGACTGCCATGCAGACCGGACCTGCTGTCCAAGATGAACGGGAGCATTCATCACCCCAGCCTTCCATCACTGAGCTTGGCAGCATGGCTCCTGAGGTCCTCCAGTATGGTCATTTAGGGCTTCCTCAAGACTGCATGACCATCTTGACAGAAGCTAGAAGACCCTCCACAAGGCACTCCTATGCTTGTAAATGGAAACGTTTTTATTTATTTTATTTTATTTATTTATTTGAGTTTTATATAGCGCTGGCTAGACCCGGAGGTATCAGAGCGTTTTACATAAGGTTCCACAAAATTACAAAGTTACATCAGTTACAAGTTACATCCGTTACTAGGAAAACGTTTCAAGAGCGTAGAAGACTAAATAAATGGAGTTTAGAAGGGTAAAGGGGTAGGAGGTAGATAGGATGGAGAGAAGGAGAGTCTGCCCAAAGTCCGGCTGGGTAGGTGACGGCCGAGGGGAAGTCCACAGCCCATCTCCTCTATAGCTATCAGGTAGCTCCACCGGGCATCAGCCAAACAGCTAGGTCTCAACGGGAAAACAATTAAAGAGTAAAGAGGAGGGATAAATGGAGCGTAAAGGGGGTGGAGTAAAGGGGTAGGAGGGAGAATACAACGGAGAGACGCAGTAAGGTCTGCCCAAAGTCCGGCTGGGTAGGTGACGGCCGAGGGGTAGTCCACCGCCCATCTCCTCTTTAGCTATCAAGTAGCTCCACCGGGCATCGGCCAAAAAGCTAGGTCTCCATGGTCAGAGATAGGTTCACAGATTCAGTATCCTGATGGGTAGGCCGGAAGGGGGATGTGTTCGAGGTCTGGTTGATGTCCACTGTCGTGGTCGAGGTAGGGACCACTGTGGCAGCCATCTTGAGGTCAGGCAAGGGATTCTGACCTTGGAGTTAAAATCAGCCGGTTCCCATTTTAGTCTGTCGCTCGGGGGGGGGGGGGAGGGGTTGTTTGTTGTGCAATGCAGATGCGAGGAGTTCTCTGGCCCCACTGCTTGCTGGGGCATCCAGGCCAGGTATCTATGACTAATGGCGCTTCCTCGCCGGGTTCTTTGCTGTGCACAATCGGGCTTCACAAATGTAAGTATCACAATATAGGAATGACAACTTTGTCTGCAGACATGGACAATGTTCATCAAAACATGCAGACCCTGCGAAAGGTACCAAAAACATTCACTGTTGTATCCATCACTATAGACTGTATAGAATATCTGGGTGTGTGCAAAATAATTGTAGTCCTACCAAAGGTCAGGAGGAAGTGATTTTGCCATACCTGATTTACCTAGCTAAGGCAGGCCTAAAATTCTCTTCCATTAAGGTTCACCTTGCTGCCATTACGGCATATAGGCGCTCTCCTTCTCAGCCGTCCTTTTTTCAACTACAGGTAGTAAAGGACTTCTTACAAGGTCTAAAGAAGGTCTACCCTCCTGTTCGGCCTCCTTCACCCCCTTGGGAGCTGAACTTGGTTCTTGCTAAACTGATGGGTCCCCCATTTGAGCCTATCCACAAAGCAACCCTACAACACCTTATGTGGAAGGTAGCTTTCTTAGTGGCGATTACCTCAGCTCGCAGGGTGAGCGAGATTCAGGCCCCCTGCTCAAAAGAACCTTACACAGTGTTTCATCTTAATAGAGTTGTATTAAGAACCCATCCCGCCTTCCTTCTGAAGGTGGTGTCAGATTTCCATGTCAATCAAACTATTTCACTGCCGACCTCTTTTCCTAACCCCTCTACTCCAGCTGAGAGGTCTTTGCACTCATTAGACCTAAAAAGGGTTTTGAAATTCTACTTGGACAGGTCTAAATCAATTAGAAAATCTGATCAACTATTCATTAATTATGGCTCGATCAGAACAGGTTATCCAGCCTCCAAGCGGTCCATCTCTAGGTGGATAGTTTCATGTATCAAATTGGCTTATCAGTTAGCACAAAAGCCACTCTGTTCTACACCCAAAGCTCATTCCACAAGAGGAAAAGCGGCTACAACTGCTTTCCTTCATAATGTACCAATCTCCGAGATCTGTAAAGCAGCTACTTGGAGGTCTATACATACATTTACAAGGCACTATTGTCTTGATTCAGATACCAAAGCAGACACCCAGGGTAGGCCAGGCCTCCTTGAGGAATCTGTTTCAACACTGTTAACTTATGGTGTTTTTGTTGGGTCATTCCGTCTCATGACTATTGATGAGGATCCCCTGGAAGAGAAGGATAAGTTACTTACCTGTAATCCTAGTTCTCTTCCAGGGGTATCCTCATCAAAGTCATAAGCAACCCACCCGCCCCCCGAGGCAAATGAGACTGTTGTATTGTTGAGCTATATCTTTGTGCCCTGACCTTCGGGTCCCAGCAAAGAACAACTGACCTAACTGTCACCCCTGAGGCATGATGGGAAGCTAGGGGTCATGGCTGCCTTAAAGGCACTGAGCCAGTTTTTTGTGCAATTGCTTTCATTTTCTATGCTATTGGTTTACAATGCAGCCTGTAGGCTAACAATGCCTGCTCTTTTGCAGTTTTTCATGAGTTTTACTCATTAAAAAGAGTTCGTGATACTTGCCCTCCTGTGGTTTATACATTCATGGTGTATTTACAAAAGCAGTTATTTATTATTGCATTGTTTAGCCTCCTATATGGGGGCTGCATTGGGATGAGAAAAAATGATATATGTGTGTGTATATATATATATATAGAGCTGTATATATATGTTTTTCATATATATTTTTTATTATTTCCGGGGTCCCCGCACATGGGCGGGAATATTCAGTGCTTATGACTTTGATGAGGATACCCCTGGAAGAGATCTAGGATTAGAGGTAAGTAACTTATCCTTTTGAACTTGTGCCACCTGTGTTAAGAATAGGCTTCATTCAGAAGACCTTCATAAGGAATGTATTTATTGCTGTCATCCATCCCACAAGGTGAGAGACTGCAAGATATGCAGAACTTTTTCTACCAAAACCCTCAAGAACCGTGAGGGAAGGCTTTTATTAAGGTTGCAGAATTTAAAACCAAAACGTCCGTCATTTCTGAAGAGCAAAGTAGTGAGTGCTCTGTTTCCTCACAGACTGCCAAAAAGAGGGAAAGGTCTCACCATGAGTCCCCTCATAGAAGCAGAAAAACCTTTAATAAGACCCACCATAGATGAGGAAAAAGGGAAAAGGGCTTCTTCACACTCTAAATCTGAGCCTTCTACTCCAGCTCCAGCCCTCCCATTGAAACCTAGATCCTCCTCTGAATCGGTTTAAAAAAAGACCAAGTTGGCTGAAAAAATGTTGTCGACGGCATGAACGCCGTTGAAACCATCGTTGATGGCACTTAAAAGCAGAATATAGATGATGACTTGCAGTCCATCGATAACCATCCCGTCGACGACGGTATCCGCATCGACGAAGACTGCCACGATGACCACTCTGTCAACTATGTCCGCCTCGTCGACAGTGACGTCGACGAAGACTGTTCCTACATCGTCAACGATCACATCAACGTCAGTACCACCATCGACGACGCAGCCATCGAAGTCCTCGTCGCCAAAATTCAAACAGAAGAGGCCACCAATGTTGCTTTTATCCACACAGTCGACTACCTCGTCAACAAGGCTTTTGCCATCTCCAGAAAGTATTCGTCCTGAATACACATCTCCCAGTAAAGTGTCCCCACTACCAACCCAGCCACTTGTTGGATCTTCAAGATTCAAAGGACGAAGATCAAGTAACATTTGGTGCAGCCCACAGCCCCTCAGAGTTGCACGTTAAATATTGAGATGAAGAGGAGATAGAGAATTATTATGAGCCTGTTTATCAAAGCCACCACTATGTGGAGCAATACCATCCTTGGTCTAGGTGCCTGCTGATTTGGTGCAAGACCTGCAAAGCATTCTTCAAGGCTACTACAAGCACTTCCCACACCAGCTGAAGTGCAACAGCCATCTGCAGTGGTACCTACGCCCGCACCTAAATCACCGGACCATATTCCTTTTTCACCTACTCCAAGAATGACACCACAGTCCCGCATCGCCATGCCTCCTCGAGCGGGTCTGTCTACATCAGATGATGACGGTGATGGGGATAGAGAAGAAGGTGAAATAACGGCCAATTGAACCATCACCAATGAATGGGATGATTACCAAAATTCCTCTACCTTCATCTCAAGCTCCACAACCAGTGGATTCTCCACCGGAAGTTATTGGTGGTTTTCACACGCTAATGGAGAGCGTAGCCAAGCTTTTCCAACTCCCCATTACTGTTAATCAATTGGACTGTTTTCTGTACGATTTCAAGTAGCAATCCAGAAAAACTGTTTGAGCTATACTGATTGTGGGTTATATCTGGGAGGAAGGAGTAAAAATAATGAAGACACCGGCGTCCGTCACTGCCGTTCTCCCTAAGATAGATAAGAAAAGTAAAGCGCCAGAGGATTCACCTGCCTGTTTGATCGGGCATCTAAAACCTGATTCGGTCATTACTCAGGCTGCACACCGCAGGCCTAAAAATCCATCCACCCCAATCTGTTCTCCGCCTGACAAGCAGGACAGGCAACTAGATAATATCAGGAGGAGAGTCACAGTGATGTCAGGGACAACTGTCTGTGCTGCAAACTCTCTGGCCATTCTGGGGCGATATGATCGCCAGATGTGGTTGGACATCGCCCCATATCTGGATTTCTTGCCGGAAGACAAAAAAACTGAAGCTACACGCATTTTGCAAGAAGGCAAAAGACCGCATCTGAAATTGACTGTGCAATGGATATTGCATCCATAGGATTCTGGCATTTGACGGGGTCAGCAGTCCTTCGGCGCCAGGGTTGACTCAAGGCCACATCATTCCGGCCGGAAGTTCAAACTAAGATCCTCGATATGCCGTTAGACAGTGATTCTTTATTTGGGAAGCACATTGATGACGCCCTGCAGGCCATTAAGGCGGATATTGAAACAGGTAGATCCCTAGGAACTCTCCAGTTCCGTAAGACCCCTTTTCGCTGAAGACGTGTCCGCGGATCTTTCTCGTATTGTGGAGGATACCAGAGATTTCACCCGCAGTCCTACCAGCAGTTCTTTCGAGCCGTATATCAGCAGCATCAACCCTATCAAGCACTGCCATCAGCAGCCTATTCTAAGCAGAAACCAAGAAGGAGACAAGCTGCTTCCACCAGAGATAATGCCAGGAAGCAGTGACAACCTCATTGTGCCACCTATAACCCCTACTCATTTTTGGCGGGTGCCAGGATTTCCCAATACCAGCATCACTGGAGCAAAATCACTACGGACAAGTGGGTCTTATATCTTATCCCATATGGCCATACCCTGAAGTTCACTCAGATTTCACCTCAAACTCCACCAACAAAATTCCTCCCATCTCATCTTCATTTTCTTCGCAAGGAGGTTTTAGCCATGTTGTCAAAAAGGGCCACAGAACAGATTTACACACTCTCAGAAAGGAAAGGGTTTTCACTCCTGTTTTCTCCTAGTGAGAAAGAAGTCAGGAGAGTGACGCCCCATTCTCAATCTCAGTAAACTCAACAAGTACCTGAAGAAGCAATCTTTCTGTATGATTACCCTCCAGGAAATTGTCCACCTTCTCAACCACGGAGATTTTGTAACCAGCCTTGATCTCCAAGATGCCTATTTCCATGAGCTCATCCACCCCAGGCATCCCAAGTTCCTCCAATTCACAGTAGCCTGGACTCATTACCAGTTCAAGGTTCTTTCCTTTGGTCACTGATCTGCTCCCTGGATATTTCCGAAATGTATCGCCTGAGTGGCGGCCCACCTGCAGCAAAAAGGCCTTCAAGTTTTCCCAGCGTCGAGGGATACTTTTACATGTCTTCACCTCTTTCAAACCATGGGGCTCACAGTCAACTTCCAGAACTCTTCAGAGTCTCCATTTGAGGGGGGTGTGGCCAACTGCCAATCGGAATGGCCGCAGCTTGAAACGGCTCCGACCGGCCGCCGCCGACTCCCCCATCTATCCTTATAATTATCCGAGGCACACCGCCAGTGTGGGTTGCATGAACAAGGGAGAGACTATCGGTACCCGAAATAGCAGGGATCTGACGGCAGGAAGTCCCCGGGAGTGAAGTTGTGTTGGCGGCCTGGCAGAGATTCCAATGCGGCGCGTGGACGTAGCTGGGAGGAGCCGGCCGGAAGTGAAGAAACGTCGGCTGGGGCTCCGCTATGGGCCCTTTACCCCTCCCCCTTTCTGGAACATCGAGTCCGGACAGGCGCTGCTGAGGGGGCAGCCGGCGGACTGGAGTGGTGCCTGATCCTGGGACATGGCAAAAAAACACGGGGCCCATTTGGTGCTGGAATTAATGCTGAGACTCTGGAGCACTAGAGACGCTGGTGAAGTGCGGTGTGGCCTCATACTTACCATTGTGGATAAAAGGAGTGGGTGCCTGGTGACAGAGGCTAGGTGGGATGTGGTGGAGGTGGAGAGACCCTGACAGGCCACGGGGGCTGTTTTACACCTAGTAGGCGGCAGGTTGCTTTCTTGCTTTCCTACCGGCCTTTCGCCCTCTCGCTAACCCCCAGAATGACTACAGAGGGACACCGGACAGCCCTCCAAACCAAAATGGATAAATACGCCCAGCCGAGAGCAGAGGCCCACACCGGGGAATGAGATACCAGCACTCCCCCCCTCCCCCCCCCCCAACCAAGTGCAGCGCTCGAAAAAAGACGACTCTCCAACCCTTCAGGACATCATGGCTGCAATACAAAAAGTGCAAACACTCTGGAGAGCAAGATAGACACAGTCTCTGTGGAGGTGAACTTGATGCGAGCGGACCTGCAAAAGATGGGAGCAAGGGTTAAAGAAAATGAAGACTGTATCGCCACGCTCCAAACAGAGACTAAAACTCTACAAGCGCAGGTGGGAGAATTGAGGAAACTAACACACGTGTTGGAAAGCAGAATGGAAGATGCCAAGGGACGCTCTAGACGTAACAACGTCCGCATTCTTGGTGTTCCCGAAAAAGCAGAGGGCCCGGCAGTCGACTTATTTATGGAAGATTTGATCCTTCAACATCTCCAACCCAAAAACTTGTCAAAATATTTCTCGGTGGAGCGTGCTCACCGGGTGCCGAGGACGGCGCCACGGCCGGGAACCCCTCCCCTCCCCCCGCTCACCAGGGTGGAGGTAGTCATAAGGATTCCACAGTAAGCAAACGTTAAACCAGATGGTAATGTAACCTGGTGGTGTGTACATGAGACTAAATGGGGGGGGGTGGTACACGGCCGGGGCTGCAGCCTACGCTCCCCAAGTGTTTAAAATGTGTTTTGGGGTTAGAAGCACTTTGCATAGTTGGGGTGGTGTGCAGTTTGAACCCGTAGTGCAGGGAGGGAGGAGAAGTTGGGGATTGTTTTAGTTGTAAGAGTTTTCGTCATCTACGACAATTGTGTTGCCAACAGACGAGGCCTGACAACTTGCTGACTAAATTGCGGCCCCATATATCAGTCTGTCCATACATCCTGGGACTGACCTTAATTGAATGTATTCTGTGAAGGTTTCGGGAGAAGCCCGGAGTGACCCCGAGCACGCAGCCAGCCCTCAGAAAGTAGATGTTTCAGCCCCCCTTGGGAAAAATAAAGGGTTTAAGGTGATTTCCTGGAACGTCAATGGGATGGGAGACAGAATAAAAAGGGGGATAGTCCTCCAATACTTGAAAAGACATGCACCAGACGTGGTCCTCCTACAGGAGACGCACATTCAGGGTACACAATATGCAGCACTCAACCGATGGGGCTATAAATTAATTGCGCACTCCGGATACACTAGGGGCTCTTGAGAAGTCTGTATATTAATGCGCACTTCCTTTCCCTTCACGAATCCAAGGGTAACGCATGATCCCCGGGGAAGACTGGTTGCGGTTACAGGTGGCTGGAGGGACACATCTTTAATATTATCTCACTGTATATTACCCTCAGACAGCAATCCCTGGTTCTGCCAGAATTAGGGGCTCTCCTATTGAGTCTCCCAGAGGGGGTGATGGTCATCGGGGGTGACTGTAATGCGGCCCTGTCCCCGACACTAGACCGTCATCCGCCACGGCTGCAAGACCAAGCGGGTACATTACTATCTGACTTTGTGTCTGCTATGGGTCTACATGATATCTGGAGGGGCCTCAAGCCTAAATCACGACAGTACACATATCTCTCGGGGGCACATGGTAGTATGTCACGTATTGATTACTTTTTTACAGTAGCTCAGCAGGCACCCCATTTTAGAGAAGTTTATAATATGGCTCGTAGAATATCAGATCATTCTCCAATTTGTGTCCATTACGAAATGTCAGAACTTAGGCTGAAGCGCCTGGGCAGGATTAACCCCTGGTACTTTCAAATCCCCGCTATTAGATCCAAAATGCATGAAGCAACTGATCAATACATATCTGAAAATACTGGAACAGTGGACTCGGCCTGCATACTCTGGGAGGCTTATAAGGCGGTGATCGGGGGTCAGGGAATTTCTCTAATAGCGGGTGAAAAAAACTGAAACGTGTACAATTAGAGGAGATAGAACGAAACATCCTGGCTTTGGAGGCAAGTTTGATCAGCAATAATGATATGGGAATTAGCATCAGTTGGGTTTTAAAAAAGTGGAGTTTAAGGCGATAGCCGAAGAGGCGGCAAAAGCCAGATATCGGGCGATGCAACAAAACCTTTACGAAGTGGGAGACAAAGCTGGCAAATTGCTGTCGTGGTTGGATATCATATCGAAGGCCTCTAGATGGGTGCAGGAAGTGCAGAGAAGAGATGGAGCCACTGTTCGGGGTGGGAGTCAAATTGCGGATGATTTGGCAGACTATTATGAACATCTCTATGCATCGATCTCCAGCACTAGAATTGAGACCTCGCGGGAGCTACTAGCTACGCTTAGATTGCCGCGTCTCGGGCCAGAGGAAATGGAATCATTAGAGCAAGACTTGGTAGAATCTGAAATAACCAAAGCAATTAAAGACCTCCGATCAGGTAAAGCCGGTGGCACCAATGGGCTACCGATTGAATTATAGAAAATCACATCGACCAAGGTGACACCCCTATTGCATAAAATGTTTAACGAAAGCTATAATAATGGAATACTCCCCAGAGACCAGCGAATAGCAAATATCGCGGTGATTCCAAAGCCGGGTAAGCCCCCTAACGACTGCGGCTCATATAGACCGATTTCTCTTTTGAATGCCGAACCTAAAATCTTGGCCAAGCTTTTGGCTAATCGCCTGCTCCTGGTGATAGATTCTCTGGTCCACCCTGACCAATCAGGCTTCATGCCGAGACGTAACACAGCTCTTAATCTTAGATGACTACACTGGGTGATCGGTAGAGCCGCGACCATTGAGGAAGATGCGTTGGTGGTGTCGCTGGACGCACGCATGGCGTTCGACACGGTGGAATGGCACTTTTTGGTCGCGGCATGGGAGAGACTGGTTTTCGGGCCAAAATTCTTAAACTGGATCAGGCTCTTGTATGCGGAACCACTGGCACAGGTTTCGGTAAACGGGAGTGGGTCTAGAGTGTTTGAATTTCAGAGGGGGACGCAGCAGGGATGTCCGCTATCCCCACTGTTGTTTGCATTGGTCCTAGAACCCCTGGCGGCCTGGATTCGAGAAGATCCCATGATCCGTGGGTTACGATGGACCCCGGAGTGGGAGGATAAAATTTCTCTGTATGCAGACGATGTTCCTCTGTATGTAGCGAACCCAAAGGTCACAATCCACAGGATGCTCAGTATATTTGAATTGTTCCGCAAATATTCGGGGTACACAATAAACTAGTACAAGTCAGTGATCTATGTTCTAGCAGGAAGTCAGCCTGTACTCCCTAGTGGATGTGAACTCAGAATAGATACAAAGGGATTTTGATATTTGGGTATCTACATCACTAAAGATCACAAGAGCTTTTATGAGCAAAATTTGGCCCCTCTGTTAAACCGTCTGCAGTGTGACATCCAACACTGGTGATCGTTACCACTTTCCCTTCTACGTAGAGCAGCACTTTTTAAAATGATGGATTTGCCTAGATTCCTCTATGTTCTCCACAATGCGCCTTACCCCATGCCCCGCGGTATTTTCAGCAAATAGATGCCGCAGTACGACAGCTGTTGTGGGATGGGGGAGCGGCCTGAATCTCGTTAACAAAATTGACCAGGGGATGGTACGACGGGGGTATTACACTTCCCTCGCTTAGACACTATTACTGGGCGGCCCCGCTCACAGTCATCAATCACTGGGTATATAAATCCCAGAGTGAGCCCGCGTACAGGATGGACCGCCACAACATGCAACCGGGAGGATATCTTAGGGCGCTATATGGGGGGAGCGCGGTCGATTCCTTTTACCCCCCGACCTCGACTACGCTCCGAGTTTGGCATGAAGGTACAAAGGTGCTAGGTTGGCAGGGTAGAAATACCTTGATGTCGCCCCTGTGGAACTCGAGGAAGGTAGGCCTGTTGGGGCTCCGGGCGAGCTTTGATGGATGGGATATGATTGGGATCTCGAAAATGGGCAACCACTGGGAGGGAGGGGACATTAAAACCTTCCCGGCTCTACAGAAGGAATATCAGATGCCACAGTCTGAAACCTTTAGATATCTCCAAATCACACATGCGCTAATAGCGACAATACCTAGGGGGACTGTATTGCCAGAGGCCTCCCCACTGGAGGACAGGCTACTAGATGGTTATCTCGACACAAAAGCGACAACATTGATTTACCGTAAACTTATAAACATTCTGCCAGACCCCTTGAGGTTGCTGCGGAGCAGGTGGGAGGAAGACCTGGGTGTTTTGGATGATGAGGAGTGGGTGGAATCCATGGCCTCACCCAGAGAGGTGGCCATACGATTGTGCTTCAGACTAATACAGCTCAAGATTCTTCATAGGGTCTATTATGCGTGCACCACACATGTAAAAATGGGGATACTCACCTCGCCATTGTGCCCAAGGGGGTGTGGGCAGGAAGGTACCTTCCTCCACCTAGTGTGGGAGTGCCCACCACTTCAACATTATTGGACAACTCTACAGATTACTATGAGGGAGGTTTATAAGGTGGAGGAAGACAAGTCACCACAATGGTGTCTGTTAAACATTTGGGGAGACTCGGACCTTACAAATGCTGAACGCACTTGGGTAACATTGGGGTTTATGATTGCAAAACGTAATATCGCAAAGAAATGGAGGGCACTAGAGGCTCCGACACTGAAGGAGTGGAAAATGGATCTGGACTGTGTATGCAGGCGGAAAGGATGATCTATGAGAGTAGAGGATGCCCGAAAAAATGGACAAAGATTTGGGGGAAATGGAACAGCTATGGGGGAATGTTGTGTAATCAAGTTGCCGGACAAGATTAGGAGCAAGAGACATTATAATCGAATGATGTGCTTGGGTATGGGCGGGGGGACTTTCTGGGAGTTTTTTTTATATATTATAAGAAGATTGTTGTCAATTTACTGGTCTGCACGAGAATTGTCGAAATTATTGCGATATGTATCCGTTAAAGAGATGGCATGTTGTGGATTTAATAAAAAAAATAAAAATAAAAAAAAAGTCTCCATTTGAGCCTATCCAAAGGGCTGAACTGAAGGTCCTTACTTGGAAAGTAGCGTTGCTACTAGCTCTTCTGCTAGAAGAGTAAGCAAACTCCAAGCGTTTACTATTAAGGAACCTTTCTTTCAATTCAAAAACACAATTGCAATTCTTCGGACTAATTCCAATTTTATACCAAAGGTTCCCACCGATTTTCGTGTCAATCAACTGGTGATTCTGAAGACTTTCTTTCCCAACCCTTAAATACCAGCAGAAACAAGTCTTCATACTCTTGATGTCAGGAGATGCTTAAAGTATTACTTGCATCGCACAAAGCATATTCGTACTACAGATCAACTTTTTGTGGCCTATGGCATCAATAACACAGGTGGACCAGTGTCCAAGCCCAGAATACCAAGATGGATTTCAACAGCCATTCAGTTCTGTCACTCTAAAGCAGACAGGCCTTAAAGACAAAAGACTGAAGCCCACTCTACGAGACCAGTTTCCACAACAGCGGTTTTGTTTGCTGGGGTGTCCATCTAAAGTATATGCTGTGCTGTAACTTGTAAGAGCAGGCACACTTTCACCCAGCACTATATATCTGGATTCGGTGCAGAGCACTGATACAGTAATGGGTTAAGCGGTACTTTGCGTCTTATCTGATAAGGTGAGCCAGTTACCATACAATGTATAATGTTGTACCCACCATCCGCTGTCATAATTGTGTGTTATTTTATTTGTAATGAATTGCACTGCTTGTGAATCTATGAAAGATACCCCAATGCTGGAGAAAGAAATTGTTACTTACCTGTGTAGGAGGCTGGCTCAGTATATAGTGTCCACCTATGGTGAGGCACTGTGCACTGAGTCCATGCAACCCTTAAGTGTCAGTGTTTAGGTCCCTGATAACCAAAGGTCTCAAGGGGTAGCTGTGGAGAGCAGCTGAGGCTTATCCAGGAGGATGTAAAGTGGGTGCATTTACCACATGGTCAGCAGGCTTCCGCTTAAGAGAGAACCACACAAGTGTTTATAAAAATACTGTAGTATTTATTAACACAACACTAAGAACTAACTTGGTATATCTACTACCTGGAGATATCAAATACACATTAGTAATACTTCAAAAACAGGTAAGTACCATATTAAACACATGGGGCCCTATGGGAGGGCCAAACCATATACTAAGAAAGTGGTATGTGAGATAAGTGCCAAAATGAGACTAATACCAAAGGATGGAAAAGGCCAGGGGAAGCATGAAACCACCAACGGTGAGTAGTAGGGGCCCCAAGGTGCCCGGGTGCAGAGTGGTTAAAACCGGGTCAAACATCCATAGGATAACACAGGGTAAGTCGCGGTTGGTATTTTCTTGTTTCAGGAGCCTTCCCAAAGGACCCCGAGGACACCAATTGGATCAAGGGAGGTTGGGGAGCCACTCCACCCGTGGATACCCAGGGAACCAGGATACCTACACCAGGGAGCCTGGGTGCAAATTGGTGTCAGAACTGCCCGTAGAAGCCAATGAAGGATCTTGGGAGTCCGGCGGCTGCAGCGACTCGTGGCCCAGGACGGTGGAACCCAAACATGGATTTTGGACGGGCAGTATATGAAAGCAGAGGGGACAGAGTCCAAACCACCCGGAGGTGTCAAGGAGGCGCAGGAGCACAATTCCACCCCCTGTCAGTGGTACTTGCTGTAGCACGGCAGTCTTGATGAAGCAGCTGTGGAGCCCAGGCAACGAAGCAGGAGCATAGGAGCTGTCCATGAGCTGCCCCATGACTGATGAAGAATGCAGGAAGGTCAGTGGCCGGCGGGACCACCAACAAACCTTGGCAACCGCAACAACCGGGGCAAAGGAAAAGATGCTTGGTTGCAGACCAGCAAGGTCTGTGAGACTAACCCAGCAAAGGTAAGTCAGGGCCGGCCATCAGCACGCAAGAGAGCTGGCAGGAATCGTTGGAGCTCCCTCGAGGCAGCAGGCACAGGGAGTCGCAGGAAAGCCTCAGCAGCATACAGAAGATGGAGGCCCACGATGCAGAGAATGGAGGCAGAACGTCGTTCTTGGACGTGTGCGATGCTAGAGGCTGGGGCTTCTTGTCGGCCGAAGATCTTCAGTGAAGTGACTCAACAAGCCTTGGCAACAGCAAGCAGACGTGGCACACAGGAATGCGGTTCAAGTCGGCTGGAGAGGGAGTGCAGACTTCCAAGTTGCTGGGAAGACTGGTCAGGCCTCTGGAGAGCCAACAAACCACCACCTGTGTTGCAGAGCCAGGAGTTGTCCGTGGGACAGCAGGATAAGCAAACCGGCCGTTAACGTTGAGGTACCTGCGGTTGCAGGGAAGTGACTGCTTCACTCCTAGGGAGATTCCTTCTTGCTTGGATGCATGCAGAGTACTTGCTGACTCGGACGATACACGGCTACGGAGTTGCAGAAACTCGGAAGAGCACGGAGACGAAGTTGCAGCAGGAATCTTCCCACCAAGAGCAGTTTTTTCTTTTTTTTTCACAACATAATTTTATTGTTGACATCCAATACTGTTGTATTCCTCTTAGGGTGTCCATAAACGGGCTTTCCAGTATCATGTCCTTATATAGGCACAATTCGCCCTGCCCTTATATAGGCATAAAATCCAAGCCCTTATTTAGGCATTGAACCATGCACTCCAAATACAGGCATGGTCTCTGACATCCGTCCACCCTAACGTCACAACGAGTTCATGAAGAACAGACCCTTAGGCTGCGGGAGTTTCCCTAGCCCAGGACTATTGATTTCTTCAAGGACTCGTATATTATGCATGAACCATTATTCCTTAGGGGTTCATTCATGACGTCTTTCGGTGTCCGACTCACGTCAATACTAACATTCTTAGGTACTCTCAGGTATAAATATACCTTCCCTAGCCCTTGTAAACTAGAGGAGACCTCGACTTCAGAGGAGCCCGTTTCCCGGCCTGACGCATTGAGAAGACGCTGTCATCCCTGCACGCAGAGAGTCCAGCTTCCAGTGATCTGACTTCCCTTGCGGGGTGTTGGAGTTTGAGTCTGGCAAAGAGATTCCTACCTCTCTCATTCTTCAGGTATGGAGCTGACAAGAACCTAGAGGGACTCTTGGCATACTAGGCATACTAGGCTTAACATACTCTTAGTATACCATAGTAAGGAATACTTCACCTACTTCCTACCTCTCCCTACACCTAGGTTAGGTTAGGTACATTGGGGTAGAACTAGATTAGAAACGCATCGTATGAGTACTCGCATTTTTAGTCTGTGTTATTTATGTAAAGGCATATGTACTAAAAGATAATGCTATCGCAGTATTATTTATTTCTACTGCTCACACTGTACATTATTTATCTCGCATACTGTCTTGTGATCGTAACAGCACATTTTACTTACACCAGAAACAAGACTGTTCAATAAATCTTTTATTGAAACGCCCGTCTATTTCTTTCTGTGTAACTTGGAGAAAACTAAGCATGCACGATTGAGCTGAGTGAAATAGTTATCTATTGTTTCCACGACTCTGGGACACGTTCTGATTCTAAAGGGAAACAAAGTGGTCATGTTTTGCGGCTGCCAGAAACTACTCCCTTCTTGTTGTCAAGGAGTTTCTAGTGGCCTCTGAGCTAGCTGGCACAAGTAATTAAGTTTAATATACTCAATAGGGACATACTGACCTTAGTCCTATGTCAAACCTATAGGATATATTATTCCAATGCGCAGAGCCTATTAGGGAAATAGGAGCTACACTACATGGCGCCCAACGGTTTGGTAAGGCGGTAATTCAACGTTCGATACTGAGTAACTCAGCCGTGCTTTTTCTCTCAAGAGACCCCTACCCATATACTCCAAAAGACGTCTGGAGTGGGCAGGGTTAAGTATCCACCACGGCTACATAGGGAAACACCCTATATATTAGCTGTTTGGTTTGCTCAACGTTGAAGGATACAGTGTTCCAAAATATTGTGCACCTAATCTTTGTTTCCTTGAAACTTGTTCTACATTTTTCAAAAAACAAAAATGCCTGGCTCCGACAATGAAACCGGAAACGGTGGAGCTGCGGCTGATCCAGCCCAAGCAGCAGTTTTTAACATTACAGGTTTAAATGAAACCGAGGAGGGTGTCATAAACATCGCTCCAAACTTAAGAAGAGCCATCACTCTAAAACTTATAAAACATGGCCTACCACCAAGAGGCGGTAGAGCAGTTTTCGTGATAGAGGCACATGAATCCTTTCAGACAGAGGTATTCTATTCATGGGTAATATTTCCTGAATCTAATTCAGTAACACACATGTTTCACTTCTACAAAGAAGATGATCCACCAGAGGAATACATTCCTTTCGAGGATATTGAAATTCCATTAACATACCAGGAGCATCAGCTCTGGTTTAAAGGCGCCCTAAAACATCACAAAAACATTACTAGGCTCGGTCCACTAGGTAGACCAGGAGCAACATGGCCGATTCTAGCCGGCTACACACCTCATCCTGACATTGAAGAGATGTCAGACGAGGATTTACTTACTCAACTCAGAGTTAATAAAAATCTACAGACAATTGGTCCAATATGTCATGCGGACTTTCACAGTCCAGCAACCATTAACAATTCCAAATCAGACTCCTCAACAGGGGAATACATTAAAAATTACACCACAGACTCTATACGCAGTCATGGGTAAAATGCCCACAAAACGTGAGCAAATTCCATTCTGGATAGCTCAAAAAATTACTCAAATCGAAGCAGTATTTCCAAATACTAGCCCGTATGAGAAACACAGAATACTGACAATCAGTTTACCAATGGGGATCACACCACAACTGGAAGACTGCACCACTTGCGGCTCAGTCTTTGCTGCCATCTATACTAAAACACATGGCATTCCGTCAATTGCGGTAATACCTGATGTCCTGAAACAAATTCAAAACGAATACGGGGCAGAGCCTGCTCTAAATTTAGGTATGAAATTACTGAAAAATTTCGACCAGGTCTCAACAATAATATTATCTAATATTAAGGGGGAGGCAGCAGCAGTGGCGATCCACCAAAAATTAAGGGAATTTGATGTTACAGAACATCAAACTGAGCTACCCAGAATAATTGAACAATCTTATGCAGAATTAGGCAGAGATAGTTTGGGTGGAAGACCAGTGAAGCCGAAGCTATCTGAAAGTTCTGAGAAGGACTCAATTAAACAAACTCCTACATCTTCTAAAAAGAAGTGGGAGTCTACTAAACAAAATTCAAATGAGAAACGTTCTCAATCCCGGGGTAGGTCTCCTCAAAAGGAGCCCTCTGAAAGGAGGTATAACCTCAGGAATAGGGATAATTTGAGAAAACCTGACAGGTATCAAGATACTGATACACGTTCCTCTCGTCCCTTTCAGATCTCATCACAGACTTCGGAAAGAAGAGGACGATCGGAACATAGAGAAGAACGCGTGAAATCGAAAGACGACAAACACGCTCCAAAAACTAAAGCAAAACCTCAATTCTCCAAAAGAAAGTAGCAGGTCTAAAGATCAGACATGCCGAGAATACTGAGAACACAACTCAAGAACGGAGAATGGGCTCAGACAATGCTGGACAGTGCAGCAGAAGTCACAATAGTTCGCCAGAACCTGAAGGAACTTCGGGAGATAGTGGACTTGAATGAGTACATTACAGTCGAGACTGTAGACACCAGGGTTAGTACTCCACAAAAGTTATATGAAATAACTCTCCGGATGGAGGGAGACAAACCTAGACAGGTGAAAGCACTTTTTTGGGAAAGACTATCAAAGGGCTATGACATACTTCTAGCAGAAAAGGACTGGCCATCACAATTTGTCAGGGAGTGCCCACACGGCGAGGACATTATTATTCCTGCCTTCTCCAACCATATTCCAATTCACCTAAAATATACATATGCCAGGAAATGGGCAGTGGCCCAGGCCCCAGCATTATATAAAAATCATGTAGGATGGGATGAGGACTCACCTCACCATAAAATACATCTGAAACATGAACAACTGCACAACGGCAGTACCCTATAAAGCAAGAAGCTAAAAAACAGGTCAGGGAGATCTTAGATCAACTTGAATATCAAGGGGTGATTGAAACATGCACCTCCTCAATGAACAATCCTTTGTTTCCTGTCTCCAAACCAGACAATACATATCGTCTAGTTTTGGACTACAGACACCTAAACACTTGTTCTAAAACTTTTGCAGTGCAAAATGCACATAGCACAGCATTAATGAATAACATTGTGCGTAAAAAATATAAAACAACATTAGACATCTCAAATGGTTTCTTTTGTCAAAACATAGCACCTGAAAGCAGGAACTTAACAGCATTCTCCATAATGGGGACCCAGCATCACTTTTGTCGACTCCCACAAGGGTTCAAGAACAGCCCAGGTTTATTCTCAGCGAGGGTAACGGAGTTACTACAAATTTATGACAATGAGGCATTGTCCTATGTCGATCACATTTATCTGACAGACGATGACCTGGAAAAACACTTGAACAGGGTGAGCACCATTATACTGGGTTTCGCCTCTGAGGGCTACAAGTTCAACTTTAAAAAGTCCAGAATTGCCCATCTCAATGTCCTATTTCTAGGATATGAGCTTTCAAGTGAAGGCAAGAGCTTGGCAGCTGACTTTTTAGAAAAGTGTGCGCTGCTCCAACCTCCAAAAACGCTAAAAAACTTACAATCCATCCTGGGTTTCCTAAATTTTGGAAGAACATATATTCTAAATTACGCAGAAAGGGTTAAACCTCTCTACGCATTAATCAAACCTGATTTTTCGATCAGAAACTGGACACAGGAACACACAGAAATCTTGCGTTCACTCCAGGCTAACATGTTAGCAACAAATCACTTACAAACACGCGTAAGTCAACGCAATTTGGTGATCCGAATAATTTCGGGTCAATGCGGATTCACATACTTAACCTTCAATGAGGGTGAGAAAATACCAATAGCATACAAATCTCATTTGTACACACAAGCGGAAATGCGCTTCAGTTCAACTGACAAAATTCTGACAGCAGTTCAAACCGCTGTAGCAAAAGAAAGAGCCTTAACCCAAGGGAAACGCATTATTGTCGTAACCCCAGTACCAGCTTTAGAAGCGGTCACAAAAGCTAGCATTCCAAATGCTAAAGCATTACATCCAAGATGGATACAATGGGTTAATTCTCTTGCTGCAACAGATGTTGAATATGTTTTTGATCCAGATTTAAAAACACAAGCATTCCTGCAATATGAACAAGAATGTCCTCTGCCTACTGAAATTCTGCCGCTCGATCAGTACGAATTCATAATTTACACTGACGGATCCGCACAGCCCGCAACAGGGAGTAAGCAAGCTTACAGTGCAGCGTGTGCAATCGTTAAAGGTCGCATGCAAAATGGCATCTTCAGACCTATGGTCACAAAAACTCAATCTCTAGGAGATTGTACAGCTCAGCGAGCTGAACTACAAGCATTCAAACTGGCACTTGAAAGTACAGATCGAGAATTCCCCACACTAATAGTGTGCGATTCCTTTTACTGTGTTCAGTCGTATAATGAATATATACAAAACTGGCTTGAAAATGGTTTCAAAGATGCGAAAGGTGGCACAATAAAGCACAAAATGCTTTGGGAACAAGTAGTTCAGTTGAAAAACGAACTACCAAAGGCTCACGTGATCCACACACTGAGTCATCAACGTGATGGCGTTCACGTTGCAGGAAATTCATTGGCTGATGAAGCCGCAAAGGGGGCTGTGCAGACGGCTTCCGTAGCTGCAATCACTCGTTCAAAAACAAAAATAGACGGTGAGATAATGTTGGCTGTCAATGCTTCAAGCAAAGGCAGCAGTGCAGCATTACCAAAAAAGTTTCCACTCAAGTACTCTTATGTAATAGATGCGAACAACGTTCCTTTTGCTCGAATCCCTGGAGTGGGGGATAGGGTAATTCCAAACAAGGAACGCAGAGTAGGACTAATCCTAGCAGCACACGAAGGGATAGCTTCTGCCCATGCAGGTGTTTCAGCGACAGTATCTTTACTTAAGCAAAGATATTGGTGGCCTGGCATTCGGAAACAAACTAAAAACTATGTTTTAGAATGTGATATTTGCCAACAGATGAAAGTCTCAACAGTGAAATGTCCTGCGCAGACACCCCTGTTAATTTCAAACAAACCATTAGCTTGTGTTTACCTAGACCACTGCGGTCCCTTGCAAAGGGACGGTAACTATAAATATATCATGGTTGCAGTGGATTCATGCTCTAGGTTCCTATGGTTATGGCCTCAGCGCTCAGGTGACGCTCGAACTGTTATAAAAGATTTGCTAGTCTTTATCGGCACATACGCAATAGGCACGCTACATTCTGACCAGGGTCCTGCGTTTAGCTCTCGGGCTTACAAAGAAGCCATGGCCAGTCTGGGCGTTGCATTGCGGTACTCCTCTCCATTCCATCCTGAGGGAAATTCGGTTGTGGAAAGGAAAAACCGGGACATAAAGCAGTCTATAACAGCTAGGGTATTAGGTTCGGGTGATGGGTGGGTCAAACACCTTAATGGGGTCCAACGCTCATTGAACAATCTGCCAAGAAGTTCTCTAGGGGGTCACTCCATATGAGGTCCTATTTGGGACAAGAATGTGGGTACCAGACCTTGAACACGTAGGCACAGTGGTGGAAAATAAACCGTTTGTTATCAAAGATCGTTTGGCTGTTTTACAGGAACTCAATGAGTTAAGAACGAAACAAAGCAACGTATTCCTACAGCCAACCACCACTGGGGAAAAATCGGCGGTCCCAGCAAGGCCTGTCTGGATTCCAAAAGTTGGGGATCTAGTCAGAGAAAAGATTGCGGACAAGAAGGAATTTGGACCTTCTTACAGACAACCAGTACCTGTCCTAGCAGTTCAAGGAACAAGAACAGTACTTCTGCCGCCCCTTGCTGGAAGAAAGGAGAAAAGATTTGTGTCCATCGACCTGATCAAACCACAGTATGTGGCCAATACTAAATAGTAGGCCTCGTGGACTCCGACCTAGTAGCAGACGCACTCCTCTCGCTACTATCCAAGAGGTTCAGACTGAAAGACTGATAACAATCGAGAATTCAGCTGTAACAGATGGAGGACTAAGCAACAACGCTATGGAACTCATCCCTCTTGAACACCAAGTAACAGTTCGTCCAAATACACCTGTGTACACCAATGTGGCAAGTGATGAACTGGTTCCAGTGATTTCTACAAATCCTGATGCAATTCCAACAATTGACAGAACTGCTTCTGGCTATTTCATTAACTTTGATACGTTCTCAGAAGATCCGAGTGAACCTGAAACGACGCCAGCATCATTCAAATTCAAGCAGCAAGTACAAGACTTTCTTCACTTTCTGAAAAAGACTTATTTGGTTTCTCCTTGGATTGAACTCTGGATTATATCTGGACTTTTTGTTTTCCTGCTCTGGCTAGCTTTGGTTACAACTGTGAGCGTGCTAATAAGTGGCAGATACATCCATGTGAACACTGAAAGAAAAGGCGTGAACGTACTTTTGAAACCTCATAAATCTTCCCATCGTGAAGCAAGAGACTTGTCATCAGTGAACATCACAGCTGTTCCTATACAGGATGGTATAATGTGGGACAAAACAGATTTTGACATCTTCGGCCCGACAAAACAATTGAACATTCCACATTTGTTTAAAATTTCACTAAGTGATCTAATTTCGTCCAGTACCTATTCTGATGATTGGGACTTTGAGACTGTTAACGACATAATGTTCGACCTAGAAAAATCTGCTGCATTTTCTAAAAATGAATATTTAGAGGGTTCATCAGACTATGAACAACTGTATTGTTATAATCACTATGGTCATCATTATTTGCATAAATCTGCATATCCAAGAAATGTGTTTATTTAACCAATGGGAACATTGTCCTACACCACCTAAAGGTAGTTCAAAAACATTTGCCAACAAGTTTCCATATTTTTCAGGTTACAATACATCTGATCCAGAAATGTTTTACTATAAAAATGTAAACAAGACAGGACTGAAAATTATGTTAACAAATACAAAACAGATTGACTCTGCATTATTTAATGCCCAACTTTCTAGACAGGGTTTCGACTTTTGGAAAGACACAATAGACACCAAAACAGTCTGGGGTACTAAAGATTGGCAAGTGCAGGGGATAGAAGCTTTATTTAGAGCCTGTATCATCCCTGAACAAATAATGTTTTTGAATGAAACCATCCAACAAACATCTTGTCTTGGATTAGCCAAGATCAAAGAGATGAACACACCTTCTGTACCAACACCTGCAAGTAATAACGATACACAGGCAGTGGTGACAGTTGACAATATACTACAACTCAACAGATCTAATCCTGATTGGAAAAAATGGTTGATCTGGCCCACAGACACGAATAACTGTCAGGAAAGATTCCTGAATAAAACTCAGGGCTTTACTATTCATAGGCCAGACCCAAGATATGTCCAAAGACAACATCCGGGGGTAGTAACAACATACAGTGTAGGAAAATTATGCCTCGATTGGCTGCATAAGTCTACACTACAGGATGTGAAACAACACTTAACCTTACTTAAAAAGGACGCAGACCTTAGGGAATTCTTGCTTGGACCAAGAAAACCGCGTCAAAAACGTTTCATATATGCCGGCATTTATGCTGCCTATAATGAAGCATGGAAAGTATCACAGATGGAGGCTGCAGAACGAATACGTGAACTTGATCGTATTAATTTAGAGAAAACACTCTCTGTGGTCGACAATGGGTTAACAACTTTGTCCTCCAGAATATATTCATTGGATGGCATTGTATCCTCTGCTATCGACATACTAGAACAAGATTTGGCGATGTTACAACAAGGGCCAGTCTCAATTATGTTCTATTGTGTTATTAAGCTGGACGCTGCAATCTTTGCGAGCGGGCTATTTGCCTTGGCGTTTTATCAACACAACGGCTCTGTTTGCAGAATACAATCTGACTGATAAACAGATCGAAATGGCACAAAGAGGAGCAAGGTATACAGTGCTGAGCATTGAAAAACTGGAAAAATTACCATTCACAGTGGCAGAAAAACCAGCTACGGAATGGCTTATTCATGGCAAAATAACATTACCTGTGACTACTTTTCAGTTTCAGTATTGCCTCAGACAAATGCAAGCAGGCAAATATGAAAGGTTGGGTAAGGAATACATTAAGACATCTTGGGATTTACCGTATACATATAGATGTTGGAGTGGGGATCGTGAAGTGTTTTTGAGCGGTACACACTGTAAACGTGCACTGAGCGGTTCACTTATATGTCAGGACATTTCTTTACACGGGGCTTGTAATGGTTCTGTGGCAAATTTGTCTTGCCATCAGCAGGGTACACCAGCTGCTGTGATTAATCCAACGTTTGGACAACTTTCTAATGGGAGTTACCTCATGTTGAATGATCAGAGTTGCTGCGGCATGCTGCCAGGCATCCCATATCTACTAACGGTCAACTCCAGGGTCACTTGCTGTATGCAAGTATTGTTTGCCCCAATAGACACAGTCAGGGAGTCGCCTCTATGGCCTTCGCTGAACGTCTCTTTTATAAGATTTGATACTTTGAGCAGAATGAAAGCCATGCTTTTACAGCAAACAGTGCCTTTGACCTCGGCCAAAGAAACCTATGATCTACAAGTAGCAAGGACTTCGGCTGAGATACAGACTTTAATACGTACAAACTGCCCTATACATTTCGTAGAAATGATAGGATGTATCTTCAATATGTCTGATACAACTGGAATTGTACATGTATTTAAGAGCATCTGCTCCGGTCTGTTAGCACCTTTCCAGGCAATACTCGGAATCATCCCGAACTTTGCACATTCGGTGTTTGGTGGCATTCCATTAATTCTAGCACTTGTTGCCGGAATTCTATTTCTCTTCCTGCTATTGCGCTATGGCCAGCCTATTCGCAGCCATCACTCCGAGCGAAATGGAGAAAGCTCTCCTTGAACGAAAGTGCCGTGAGCGAATAGTACAGCTTTTGGGCATGACTCGTCTACGGGACCTTAATACAACTTGGTTCCTGTCATTCAGACCAATCTGGCAAGATTGCATCTTACCTGTTCTACGATGCCTGCTATGCGGTGAAGAATGCGTGTTGGACACCTGTCTAACATTTCCATCAGCTACGCCAACGGATGTCGATATTCTGCTGGTCCCGATAACGGCCCATGCTCTGTGTTGTCCCCAGAGGCTTCCTATCCTGATGTCAGCATTCATTGAGATCTCACAGACGCTTCCGGCTGCTGCTGAGGTACGAAAAAGATCTACAGGCACACAGGTAACAACGGACGTGAACATTGCTGAGGCAACCTATGCTGGAAGCGATGCTTCTCATCTCTGTGCAGTTAATCTACTACACGAGGTGTTCCAACTGACACCAACTACAGTGGATGATGTTTTGTCTATAGAAATAGATGATCTCATGTTTACACCAGACCGGTAAACTGACTCTGATTCAGCATACAGTGTTCCAGAGATGCAGTAACAATTTGGCCTTCATTTTCAAAAAAAACTTGGAACTCTACCAAAATTGAACTTTTTTCCCATTTTTCGAATGAAAATGGCACTTCAATCTGCTTAAAGTAGAACTAGCCTTATAGTACAGACTTCGCGGTACTTCCACGGACACTGTCATCTTGTGTGTCTAAAACAGTTCATTAATTTTCATGACATGAAATGACTTTGATTTTTGAACAACTTATCGATCATTTTCTGTCACATGTAAATATTACTGCTTCTTTCATTCCAATTGCATTTATTTTCGAACTTTGTGCCTGAAATGAAACGCGTTTGCTTCAAATGTACAGTACCTTTTGCATTTTTTTTTACTATGTTTTTTAATACTTTTAAGAAATATTTTTAAATATGCGGTACTCCATTTTATGTTTAGCATTTTAAATGTTTAGCATTTTAGTATTATCGTACACACGAAAGTGGAGTGGGTGTTGTATTCCTCTTAGGGTGTCCATAAACGGGCTTTCCAGTATCATGTCCTTATATAGGCACAATTCGCCCTGCCCTTATATAGGCATAAAATCCCAGCCCTTATTTAGGCATTAAACCGTGCACTCCAAATACAGGCATGGTCTCTGACATCCGTCCACCCTAACGTCACAACGAGTTCATGAAGAACAGACCCTTAGGCTGCAGGAGTTTCCCTAGCCCAGGACTATTGATTTCTTCAAGGACTCATATATTATGCATGAACCATTATTCCTTAGGGGTTCATTCATGACGTCTTTCGCTGTCCGACTCACGTCAATACTAACATTCTTAGGTACTCTCAGGTATAAATATACCTTCCCTAGCCCTTGTAAACTAGAGGAGACCTCGACTTCAGAGGAGCCCGTTTCCCGGCCTGACGCACTGAGAAGACGCTGTCATCCCTGCACGCAGAGAGTCCAGCTTCCAGTGATCTGACTTCCCTTGCGGGGTGTTGGAGTTTGAGTCTGGCAAAGAGATTCCTACCTCTCTCATTCTTCAGGTATGGAGCTGACAAGAACCTAGAGGGACTCTTGGCATACTAGGCTTAACATACTCTTAGTATACCATAGTAAGGAATACTTCACCTACTTCCTACCTCTCCCTACACCTAGGTTAGGTTAGGTACATTGGGGTAGAACTAGATTAGAAACGCATCGTATGAGTACTCGCATTTTTAGTCTGTGTTATTTATGTAAAGGCATATGTACTAAAAGATAATGCTATCGCAGTATTATTTATTTCTACTGCTCACACTGTACATTATTTATCTCGCATACTGTCTTGTGATCGTAACAGCACATTTTACTTACACCAGAAACAAGACTGTTCAATAAATCTTTTATTGAAACGCCCGTCTATTTCTTTCTGTGTAACTTGGAGAAAACTAAGCATGCACGATTGAGCTGAGTGAAATAGTTATCTATTGTTTCCACGACTCTGGGACATGTTCTCATTCTAAAGGGAAACAAAGTGGTCATGTTTTGCGGCTGCCAGAAACTACTCCCTTCTTGTTGTCAAGGAGTTTCTAGTGGCCTCTGAGCTAGCTGGCACAAGTAATTAAGTTTAATATACTCGATAGGGATATACTGACCTTAGTCCTATGTCAAACCTATAGGATATATTATTCCAATGCGCAGAGCCTATTAGGGAAATAGGAGCTACACTACAATACAATACAGGGGCCTCATAGAGCACCCCATACAGATATACATGGTGACAAATATATGAAGCAACATTTTCAACAATAATAAAGGATTGTGTCCACAAAAAATATAATTGCAAGAAAAATTTATGCCCACAAAAAAGAGGAAACAAAAAGGAAAGAAAAAAAAGAAAAAGAATAAGCAAAAGAACATCTGTGCCACATAATCTCCTTTTAAGAAACATAATGATCCCAGATAGAGAGAAAATTTCTGCCACCCATATTCAAAGTGAATACAAACACCACGTATATGTCCGTCAAGTAGTATCATAGTAATGGTCCTTCAGCATCAGACGGGGGGGAGAGGCTCCAGATATAGCCCTCTATAATCGGACCACCTTTTCCAAATTTTGTAGTGTTTACGGGGGCATCCCCTTGCCTCAAAGACCGGAAGTTCCAGGCCCATACAAAAATCTAGACCTTTCTTCCACACCCCAAGTGACGGCGAGGATTCACCTTTCCAGACCTGGGCAATATCTCGTTTGGCCAGTGTAAGGCCCAGGAATAGGAGGTGGCGCTTATATCTATTCCCACCTATGTCCTCCGTGATATGTAGTAGAGCAAGTCTTGGTGAGGAGGCAACGGTCCATCCCAAGACCTCTGACATGCATGTGAACACCCCCTTCCAGAACTTTAATAATATTGGGCATGACCAAACAGTATGGAGGAACGTACCCTCTATAGATTTACAGCGCAGGCAATGTGGGGATGCAATGAGTCCAGCACGCCATAATCTGTGTCTAGTATATTAGGATCTGAAAGAGACACGTTAGTGACAGATTCCTTACCTTAGAATATCCCCAGGCGTCAGGCTGGATCCGGAAAGTTTTTTGCGTAGCAGTACCCTTGCGCGTCGGTAGGCGGCGTCGTGCGGCTCCGCGTCCTTCGTCGGCATCGTGGTCGCCGGGATGACGTCGCGGGCAGTACTTAGACGCCGCCCCTGCGCGCTGACGTCAGTTCTTCTTTTTCCGCGCCAGTAAGCGCAGATCCGGGAAGAGCAGTGCCCTAGTCACTTTTTGACTGTCTTTTTTGTGAATTTTTTCACTGTTTCTCCAAACGAGTCTTCACGACTCCTAAAGTGTCGGAGGGATGCCCGGCTTTAAGCCCTGCGAGGCCTGTGCTCGCATGATGTCGATCACGGACCCGCATCTCGAGTGTCTCTTCTGTCTCGGCCGAGACCACGACACGGAGTCGTGCCCTGACTGCCGGAAACTTCATCCAAAGGCTTTGCGAGAGCGGTCTCGAAAGCTGCTCGAGGTCCGGCAGTCGGCTCCGCGCCGCACCAAGCCCCGGTCCCGGGAGAGGTCGAGGGGCCGGACGCGGAGTCCCCACCGTTCGTCGGAATCCAAGTCTTCGCGCTCCTCCGGTAAGTCGAAGCACAAGAAGTCTAAGCGGCGTCATCGCTCTAAGACTTCGCCTCGCCGGTCTCGCGACTCGGCTGAGGCCCCAGTCGGCACCGTCCCCGCGGCCCCGGACATGCCTGTAGAGCCGCCCCCGAATTACCCGTTCTTTCCGGGGTCGGGGGCGACTCAGGCCGAAATACAGGAATTCCTGTCGGCCATGGCCCGCCTCTTCGGGCCTTCAGGTCCCTCCGGTGCGCCTTCGGGCCCCATGGGCCCTGATGGAGTTGCCCCGGCGCCGCCGTCGACTCCGGTCCCGGCGCCGCCTGTCCCACCAGCCTTCATCCCGGCCTCGGCTCCGGCCCCGGCCTCGATCCCGGCTCCGGTGGTGCCGCAACCCACATCGGCGCCGGTTGACCTAACCACGCCTCCGCCGATGTCCCCGGTGCCGTTCCTGACGCCGTCCGGGGCTCCGGACGACGTCGTTCCCCGGTTCTCTCCGGCTCCGGACATGGAGCCGGACCGACGTCGCCCGGCGCCGATGAGACCTTGGGTCCCAAATGTCCCTCCTCCTCCATATTTTGAACAAGAGGAGGACCAGGAGAGCTGGGAGGGGTCTGAGGACCCTCTCACGCAACAGTGTGAGTTTGACCCGGACTGGGTTGAGGAACTTGGGGATGCCAGTGGTCTCGACACCTCCCCTGACACTGGCATGCTGTCTCCTCCCGTGGCTACGGAGGAGGGGGCTAATTTTGCAACGGTGTTGCGTAGAGCTGCTGGAGCCTTACATCTCCAGTTGCCTACTGTGGCCGTCAGGACTAACCTCCTGACAGAAGTGCTTCAGCCGGCGGCTTCCTCTTCGGAGACTGTGCTGCCGTTCAATGATGCACTCACTGACGTTCTTTTGGGTACCTGGTCCAAACCCACCACAGGGGCTCCTGTGGATAGGAACGTGGCCCGACGCCATCGCCCTGCTCCGGGCGACCCCTGTTTCTCTCCCAACATCCCACCCCTGAGAGCTTGGTTGTCCAGGCCTCTGCCTCCCAAACCGCCTTCCCTACCGCCGCTCCGGATAGGGAATCCAAACGCCTGGACCAATTTGGGAAGAAGGCTTTTTCTTCCTCCAGTGCTGGCTTGCGGTCCGTCAACACCGCTTGCCTTTTGGGCCGATATACCCACTCCCTGTGGGATTCGGTGGCGGCTGTTTTGCCGCAGTGTTCTGAGGAGGTCCAGACACTGCTTACCCGCGCCATTGCGGAAGGGCGAGATGCGGCTAAATACACCATCCGTTGTGGCCTTGATACCGCCGACTCGCTGGGCAGATCGCTTGCTACGACGGTGGCGCTACGTCGCCACGCCTGGCTGAGGACAACTGGTTTCTCGGGTGATGTCCAGAATACACTCATGGACATGCCCTTTGATGGAGTCGGTCTTTTTGGTTCAAAGGCAGACCATGCGCTGGAGCGGTTTAAGGACTCACGGGCTACGGCCAAGTCCCTGGGCCTTTCTGTTGTACGCCCTCCGCTCAGCTCTGCTTTTCGCCCCTTTCGTGGCCACGGAAGGGGCGCCCAGTCACGTCAGATGCCCAGCCACCGGCCCGCACAGCAAGCGTCTACGCGTGGCCGAGGACGTGGATACCGCCGTGGCGGTTCGGGCAACCAGCGTGCGGGTTAGGCCACCACCTCCAACCCGTCCGCGGCCTCCAAGCCCTCCTAGTCCCTCCTTTCCGGTGCACGGCACGCCAGTAGGGGGCAGGGTCCGCCATCACCTTCACCACTAGCGTCCCATCACCTCGGACAGGTGGGTCTTGGACATTGTCCGAAGGGGCTACTCCCTCCCCTTCGAGACCACCCCCAGCCATGCCACCTCAATTCCACTGCATGTCAGGGGATCACTTGGTACTTCTGCAGAAGGAAGTCACGGCCCTCTTGGCCAAGAGGGCCATCAAGCATGTTCCGACCCCAGAAGTAGGACGTGGTTGCTACTCCCACTACTTCCTGGTGCCCAAAAAGGACAAGGAGGACATGCGTCCTATCTTGGACCTCCGGAACGTCAATCGCTTCCTCCGGAAGGAGAAGTTCAAGATGCTCACCCTAGCTCAGGTCTTGACTGCCCTCGACCCTGGAGACTGGTTGGTAGCGTTGGACTTGCAGGACGCTTATTTTCACATCCCCGTCCTGCCGGCCCACCGGCGTTACCTGCGGTTCACGGTAGGCCTCGAGCATTTTCAGTTCACCGTGCTCCCCTTTGGCCTTACAAGTGCCCCTCGGGTGTTCACGAAAGTGATGGCGGTGGTCGCAGCTCATCTGCGCCGGGCAGGGGTTCCAGTCTTCCCCTACCTCGACGACTGGTTGCTGAAGGTGGGCTCGTCCCAGGCAGTCGTCTCCCACCTCCAGACTACGGCCGAACTCCTGCACTCGCTGGGGTTCTCCATCAATGTGCCGAAGTCGCATCTGATTCCTTCTCCACAGCTCCTTTTCATCGGAGCAGTTCTGGACACGACGCAGTTTCGGGCCTATCCTCCCGAACGGCGAGTCCGGGATATTCGGGCTATGATTCCGATCTTTCAGCCTTTATCCTGGGTTTCGGTACGGATGACCCTGAGGCTGCTGGGCCTCATGGCCTCCTGCATCCTGCTGGTAAATCATGCCAGATGGCATATGCGGGCTCTGCAGTGGGACCTGAAGTTCCAGTGGGCGCAGCACCAGGGCAACCTGTCCGATCACGTCCAGATCTCGGAGGGGACTGCAAAACAATTGCAGTGGTGGCTCTCGAACCGGCAATGGGTCATGGGCAGATCCCTCTCCCTTCCCCAGCCAGAGCACACAGTTGTGACGGACGCGTCCCTTCTGGGATGGGGCGGTCACATGGGAGAGGCGGAGATCAGAGGCCTCTGGTCTCTGGCGGAGTCCCGGCTCCATATCAACCTTCTGGAGCTCCGGGCGATCCGACTTGCACTCAAGGCATTCCTTCCCTCTGTCAAAGGGAAGGTAGTGCAGGTGTTCACAGACAACACCACCGCCATGTGGTACTGCAACAAACAAGGCGGGGTGGGGTCGTGGACCCTTTGTCAGGAGGCTCTGCGCCTCTGGACATGGCTGGAACATCAGGGCATGTTCCTGATGGTTCAACACCTGGCAGGTTCCCTGAACGCCAGGGCGGACGAACTCAGCCGCAGGTGCATGATGGATCACGAATGGCGTCTTCACTCGGAAGTGGCGCAAGGACTCTTTCTACAGTGGGGAGAGCCTTGGTTAGATCTATTCGCCACCGAAGAGAACGCGCAATGTCATCAGTTCTGCGCGTTGGAATTTCCAAGGCGGCACTCGCTCGGCGACGCTTTTCGTCACGAGTGGAGTTGCGGTCTATTGTACGCCTTTCCGCCTATACCACTTCTACCCAGAGTGTTGAAGAAGATTCGGCACGACCGGGCCCAAGTCATTCTTGTGGCTCCGGACTGGGCTCGAAGAGTTTGGTATCCCGAGCTACTCAGTATGAGCGTAGATCCCCCGATCCGTCTGCCTCTTCGGGAACATCTTCTGTCGCAGCAGCAGGGGACGGTCCTCCACCCGAACCTGTCCAGCCTCCACCTGCTTGCGTGGAGATTGAGCGGCGGCAGTTGATTCCTTTCGACTTGCCTCCCGAAGTTTGTGATGTGATTCTGGCAGCCAGGCGTCCCTCCACTAAGGTGGTATACGCCTGCAGGTGGAACAAGTTTGTGGCATGGTGCACAGCAAAGGCTGTGAATCCCCTTTCTGCCCCTCTCTCTGAGGTTCTCCGGTTCCTTCTTTCCCTGGCCCAACAGGGTTCTGCCCTGGGTACCATCAAGGGCTATCTTTGTGCCATCTCGGCCTTCCTCAGGCTTCCTGATCAGCCCTCCCTTTTCAAGTCCCCTGTTGTTAACAGGTTTCTAAAAGGCATTACACACCTCTTCCCTCCTGTTCCGTTTGTGATGCCTCAGTGGGACTTGAACTTGGTTCTTACCTTTCTTATGTGCGCTCCCTTTGAGCCTCTACATAACTGTCCTCTTCGTCTTCTGACTCTGAAGACTGCCTTTCTGGTGGCCGTCACCTCCGCTCGGCGGGTGAGTGAGCTCCAGGCTCTATCATGTAAACCTCCCTTTCTGTCTGTCCATCCAGACAAGGTTGTTCTTAGGACGCGTCCGTCCTTCTTGCCAAAGGTGGTTACTGCCTTCCACATTGGGCAGACCATCACTTTGCCCACCTTCTTTCCGCCTCCGCATCCTTCCAGAGAGGAAGAGAGGCTCCACCGTCTGGACCCAAAACGTGCGCTTTCCTTTTACATCGACCGCACACGCCATTTCCGGGTGGATGACCAGCTCTTTGTTGGCTACGTGGGCGCCAAAAAGGTCGGGCGGTGCACAAGAGAACCATCTCCCGCTGGGTAACCTTGTGTATCAAAGCCTGCTATTCTTTGGCTAAGAAGGAGCCTCCTGTTGGGCTGCGTGCCCATTCCACCAGGGCAACGGCTGCTACCACGGCTTTGGGCCGCGGTGTTCCGCTGCGGGATATCTGTCAGGCAGCTACGTGGGCCTCGCTGCACACGTTTACAAAGCATTACTGCCTTGACAGTCAGGTCCGGAGGGACGGCTTCTTTGGCCGTTCTGTCCTCCAGGACTTCCTTGTCTGATCTTTGTTCGCAGACCCACCACCGGGGTTGGTATTGCTGGGGTATCTATTCTAAGGTAAGGAATCTGTCACTAACGTGTCTCTTTCAGATGCACAAGTTACTAACTTGTGTAACGATATATCTGTAAGAGACAGTAGTTAGTGACAGATTCCTACCGCCCACCCATCATCCCCGTTCTGCGAACTGATTTCTAGGGTTAAGGACATCCCTTTCAGGGCCCTAGTATTTTTCAGACACCTATGTCAGCTTCTTGCATGGCTCTGCGTTCCTGGCGCGGAAAGTCGTGTACAGAACTGACGTCAGCGCGCAGGGGCGGCGTCTAAGTACTGCCCGCGACGTCATCCCGGCGACCACGACGCCCGACGACGGACGCGGAGCCGCACGACGCCGCCTACCGACGCGCAAGGGTACTGCTACGCAAAAAACTTTCCGGATCCAGCCTGATGCCTGGGGATATTCTAAGGTAAGGAATCTGTCACTAACTACTGTCTCTTACAGATATATCGTTACACAAGTTAGTAACTTGTGCCTCTGTGCAAGTATTTAAACTGGATGAGACGCAGATGAGCCGCAATCTCTGCACTGCGTGGGGACTCCAAAGCCTCCACCCAGTCATCCTCCTCTAGGGGACCCAGGTCTTTCTGCCATGCCTCTCTGGTTTTAGACAGTGTGGTAGGGGTGTTGTTAATAAGTGTGCGATATATTTTAGTAATTTTATGGTCGCCTAGGTCGCCCATAAAAACTTTTGCTTCAATGGGGTTAAATTCGGGAATTTCCGTCAGGTGAGACAGGTACGGGGTAAAGGCATGCCGGAATTGGAGATATCGATAAAATTGCGTACGGGGCATAGCATATTCTGTTTGTATATCTAGAAAAGACTTAAGGGTGCATCCACGCACTACCGCCCCCACCGTGTCAATACCAATGGCCTCTCAACCCCGGAACCCAGACAGGTGCATTAGCTGTAGTAATTGGCCATTGTTCCACAGTGGGGTTTCCCTAGTAAGTCTCCCCCACCAGCCCATCTGGCGGAGCGCTGCCTTCCAAATTTTAAAGATCGTGGCTGTGGCAGGTGGTAGCTCACGAAGCAATGGCGCTGAATAGAGAACCATATGGAGGGCATTATCCTTCAACAGCCAACGCTCAACCGCATACGCCGGGTCCCGACGGTCACCATACCACCAATCATTGAGGACAAGCAGATGGGAGGCCATGTAATATGCCTGGATATCTGGGGTGGCCACTCCGCCGGTGTAAGTAGATTGAAAACAAGTCCTCAGAGCCACCCGTGCCGTACCGCCCCCCCCCCCCGAGGAAGCGGGCTAGAATTGCATTCAATTGGCGAAACCATGTAGGTTTAATCGGATAAGGATGATTCTGTAACTGGTACAGGAGACGAGGGAGGGAAATCATTTTAAAGATAGCGGACCTACCAAACTCGTGTTTGATCTCCCACCTGTGCCCATAGGGTGGCGAGATTCTTAGTCCACGCCAGGGCCTGAGACGAAGAGAGATAAACTCCCAAATATTTAACGCTGGCTGGGGTCACCACCATCTCCTGCGACCAGTCACCCAGCTGATCTCCGCCCGCAGCGGCCACAAAAAGGATTTACCCCGGTTCATATAGAGGCCAGAGGTTTCGCCAAAGATCTGCATAATGCGGAGAAGACGCGGACCGGTCCGGATCCGTGAGAAAGAATAAAACATCATCCGCATAAAGCGCTATGCGATCAGAGATGCCTGGTGCCCACTCGAAACCGCTCAGCTGCGCGTCTATCCGTATCCAAGCCGCGAGCGGCTCCATAGCTAGAGCAAAAAGATAAGGAGATAGCGGACAGCCCTGGCGCGTTCCCCGCCCAATAGGAAAGCCTCTGGAGACCGAATCAGCCACTCGGACCGAGGCAGTTATGTCCGTGTAGAGCAAGCGAATGAAGCGGAGCAGCCGGGGGCCGATGTTGAGGCGGTCTAGCAAGGCAAAAAGGTATGTCCAGCTGAGGGAATCAAAAGCCTTGTTCATGTCCGCCAAAAGAAGCGCGGCAGGAGTGTCAAGCTTATCAACCGCAGCGATGGCGTTATGGGCACACCTGATGTTATGTCGTGTAGCGTGGTGTGGCATAAATCCTGTCTGATCCGGATGGATCAGTTCCGTAATATACGGGACTAGATGATTTGCAATTACCTTGGCTAGAAGCTTAGCTTCCACATTAAGTAACGAAATCGGGCGATAGGACGAGAAGTGTTTCGGTGGACGGCCCGGCTTCAAGAACACAACAATCTCAGCATGACGCCAATCGGACGGAAGGATTCCGCAAGATAAGGCTTTAAGAGTAGGGTGTGATATTGTTGAAAGAACTCACAAGGGTAGCCGTTTGGACCCGGTGCCTTTCCCACACGCATAGCCAATAGTGCAGACAGGAGTTCATCTGCCGACAGGGGAGCGTCCAACGCGTCTCGTGCTGTATCGGACGAAGCGCGGGGGAAGTCATCAATAAATTTCTGTACTGTGGCAGCAGGCAATACTTCCTGGGGGGCATAGAGGTCCGCGAAGTAAGTGGCAAAACTGTCGGCAATGGCGGACGGATCCGTAGGCGCAGTCCCATCTGGACCACGTATATTCGGGAGCGTCTGGGGACGCAGCGTCTGCTGGCACAGGCGATGTAGCAGTGCACTTGATTTGTCTTCCCACTGATAAATCCGGCTACGGGTGGCAAGCCAATAAAGGCGGGGCCCATTAAGGAGGTCACTAGCGTATGTCTGCTGCACTGCCAGCAATTGTCTATACGCAGCCTGTCCCGCTACATCTCTACCAGCGCGCTCCAAATCGAGTAGCTGGGCTTCAATTCTGAGCAGTTTGTCACGTCGCAGCCTACGCTGGGCAGTACAGAAGGCAATGTCTGCTCCCCGGAGAGTGGGTTTCATAGCCTCCCACAGGGTGACCGGCGACTCCACTGTGCCGGTGTTATGTACTAGATAGTCTGTTAGGGATGTATGCATATATGTCCTATATTTCTCATCTCTTAGGAACCATGGCGACAGACGCCACCGAAATCGGGAACGCCTGGGGTCCAGGGAAAGGAGAATGGACACCGGGGAATGGTCGGATAACCCCAGAGGGAGAATTGTAGCGTCGGCCAATCTATGTGTGTGTGTCTCCGAGAGGAAGATATCATCCAAACGGGAGAAGGAATCATGGGCACTAGAGAAATAGGTGTATGCATGTGTGTCAGGGTGTATAGTCCTCCACGAGTCAACCCACCCCGAGCTGCGGACCAGGGGCAATAGTTTGGAATCTGGAGGCTCTGCAACTCGAGCCGTAGCACGCCATCTATCCTGTGTTGAGGACATAACATCATTCCAGTCCCCCCCAACTATCGTTACCACCGATGGAAGGTCGGTCCAAAGCACTGTCAACTTTTCAACTAGAGACCACGAGAGAGGGGGAGGGGCATAGACACTACCTAGGACAATGGGCTCCCCATATAACGTCCCATATATCACAATGAACCTACCCTGTGGATCTGACCACGTACGGCTATGAACGAAGGGGACACTGCGATGTATGAGGATTGCAACTCCCCAGGAGCCTATAGTGAAGCCAGCATGGTAAGTGTGCGCAAACCCAAACCCACCAAGAGCAGTTTTGTCTTTGGTCCAGGCTTGTTCCAGCAGCAGAGTTCCAATGTCCAACAGCAGAAGAGTCTTTAGACGATCTTCAGAAGACAGGCAGTCGGTTCTTGAAGATGGAGTCCAGACAAATCTAAGGACCCACTCTCAGGGGAGCCCTTAAGTAAACCTAAAAGAGAGAAGGGCATCTTCTGTTTTTACCCACCTTTCAGAGGAGGTCAGGGATGCTACTCAGCTGTCCTACCCAGTCAGATGCTTCCAGGGACCAAGTTTCAAGATGGCAGAATCAAGTGGCCACCTGGAGGAGCTCTGGCAACCTCCCTAGAGAGGAGCTGGACAGGGGTGGGCACTCCCCTGTCCTTTGTGTAGTTTTGCACCAGAGTGGGAGCCAAAGGCTCTTCAACTGGGCCAAACTGGGCTATGCAAGGAGTGCACCAAGTGTGCCCTTTAGTGCAGTCTGGTGGAGCTCGGAAGCGCCCACACCCTACCTAATTCTAAAGGAGAGGCAGTCACACCTCTCCTTCGCAGGAAATCCTTTGTTCAGCATCCCCTGCACGAATTAGGCTCAACAGCAAGGGGGCAGAACAGTGTCTGAGTACGGCAGCAGCGCGGGCTGGCAGGCAGACATTGTAAGGGTGCACAGGTAGGTATCCTTTAAGGAGCCCCCCAGTACATGGTATCATGTAACTAACACTGGAATCAGTGTAGTTGTATCATTCCAACATGTTTGATACCAAACATGACCAAGTTTAGAGTAGCCATTATGTAGCTGGACATCTCGACTTGCCAGTATCCACTACATACCTTAAAATGGCTGCCCCGCACTTACAAAGCCCAGAGAATGGAATCTGGCATTGGTAGCAGTGCCTCTGCTCGAGCAGGGGTGCCCACACACTTGGAACCATGCACCCTGCCCTTGGACTGATACCTTAAGGGTGACTCATAGGTTTAAAGTGCAGTGACCAGGGGTGTGGCTAAGATGTCGGGCGGCTAGGACGCTTTTCCTGATCGCTCTGAGCCGCTGCTGACATCCGCACTCATCAGAGCTCACCGGCTCCCTCCACTTCGCCATCTGTGTGTGCTGCAGACTGCCGACAGCACAGGGCACTCGCCGGAGTCCGCAGGAGCAGAAAGGACAACCGGCTGCGCAGCGGCCGGGTGAGGCGGATGGCGCTTGGGCCTGGAAGCGGCCTTCGGCCTGGGCTTTGTTCCGGGCTGGCCCTGGCAACGCACTGCGGACTGCAGGTGAGGGCGGCGACAGCGACGGAGGGCCCCTCTGTGCTACTTGGAGGCACCCCCCCCCCCTAGTTTCCGTGAGCCCACAGGGAGTGGAACGCCAGCTGAACGGCAACAGCGGGATTGGGCCGGGGGGGTGGAATCGGAGGCCCACCTCATATCAGTAGGCCTCTGTGGCTCCCCCTGGGGACGGGCTGCCCACCATCAAGTGCCCGCATCGATTGCAGTTTCCTCCGCCCCTCCCCCGCGCTTGAAGCACACCTGTGGGGAGAGTTGGGGCCTGCAGCGAGGGACTCTCTGCAGCCTAGGGCGGGCGAGTGCACGGACGGAGGCCTTGGTGGAGCCCCCGCGTCTTACTCTGGACCTCGGCCTAGCGCTGCGGGCCCCACCGCAGAACTCAGCCCCCTACCGGGCTGCGGAGCGGGGCTGCCCGTGGGTCTGGCCCGGCACGCCTCTGGGCCTTCGTTCTTCCTGGCTTTGCGGGGCCTGCCCCAGTGGCCCTTGGAGAACCCCCCGGATCAGACTCCTGGATGGGGCACACCTGTTTGCACGAGCTCTGCCCCAGTTTTTCTCGCCCCAACCACGATGAGAGGGGGACCACAGTGCTGGGTCTAGCTGAACCTAAGAGCGAGCCACCACCCGGGAGGAGCATCTGACCAGGACGACGCATAGCCTGTGCCACCTACCTATTCACCACGCTTGGGAACCGGGGGGACCGCGGAGTGCGATGGAGATCCCGGTCCTTCCTGCATGCCGGCTGAGAGGACCGCCGATAGCGCAGCCGCTTGAGGGTCCGGCTGAAGGATATTACCACCCCAGGGCCGGAGCACACACACAGGGTCTGAGATCTGGCGGAGAGGTGGGAAGGGGCTGTCCCTCTGACCGTTGCTCGCTACACCGCAGCCGTCGGGGGACCTTGATTATCTGGCTCCTAAGAGAGATCACGCTGAACAGCAGGAGACGCCCGAGTGACGGCCCGAATCAGGCCCGCATTGGCACCGGCACACGCAGAAACCCGGCAGCATGGCGGTGAATAGATCCAAGAAAGACCGCTCCCTCAAGGATATGTTTGGCAAGCAAGGAGGCGCCACCACGGAGGACAGGCTCGCCAGTGCAGGCACTTACCTTAAAACAGACCCCGAAGACGGGGAGGGTCCGGTGACTAAGACTTTCCTGGAATCGCTATTCACTTCTCTGCGAGCGGACTTGCAGGTAATGAAAACAAAGCTGACGGCAGAGTTGCGGTAGGTGCGACGTGATGTAGATGAAGCGGGCGAAAGAGTGGCCGCACTTGAAGACAGGGAGGCCAATCGAGAAGAACTTGGATGGCTTCAACAAGCGGTCCTGAGACTCGAGCAACATCTAGACCTTCAGGCACATAACGAAGACCTGGAGAACCGCTCCCGGAGAAACAATATACGCGTCAGAAGGGTCCAATCTAAGAGGATACATCACAGAGCTCTTTCGACATGCCCTGGGTCCCACAGATGAATCCACCCTGCAGTTAGATCGCGTCCACCGGGTGGGACCCGAGCGGTCAGGAAAAGGACCCCCGGCAGACATATTGGTGTGCGTGCACGATTTTCAAACCAAGGAAGATATCTTTAAAAGAGCACAAGACGCGCACCCAATCCAATTTAAAGGCCACACACCAGTGCTATACCAAGATCTCTCCCAGATCACTCTACAAAAGCGTAAGGTCTTTCGCCCAATCACAGACCACCTACAGAAAGCCAGCATTCCTTACGCTTGGGGACACGCCTTCCATATCATTTTTCGCTACGAGGGCACGCTCCATCAGATTCCGTCCCTAAAGGAAGCGAGTGCCCTGTTGCATAACGATATGCCTGAGGACACTGGGGAGGGGCCCCCGCCCCCGGGTGCTACCGGATAGCAGCGACAAACATGGCAAACAGTCAAAAACGGCAGACAGAGTGAAACCGGATCAAGACACCATTAGCAAGAAGAGACAAGCAGTCTTGCAGGCCCTCTCGGCGGACTCTGCCCTCTCGGAGGCTTCCTGAGCTTGTGGCAGCCTACTGGCACAGGGAGATGAGGGAGCCGAGTGGCTGTGATGACGGCGGCCGGACGACGGGAAGATCGAGGATATGGAGGCTATAACCTTGCCGCTGGTCCCCTGTTGACTCCTGCAATTCTACGGAGGACTTCTTACTGGACTTGTCTCGTCCTCCATGGCCGCAGACTACCCAAACCTAACAGAACAGACGAACTTTGGACTTCAGAAATTTTCACATGTTAACATTTTTATTTGTCTTGTTATCGTGTTGGGGTTTAGGTACTTTGCTGGGATGGCCCTTCTGATGAACCACTCCAGATAGTTCCCCCACCCATGTGTCCTGATATCGGTCCCCCTCACCAACTGGGCTCTGCAAACCCCGCACACACGACTGTGGTGGTACGTGCCCGATCCTCATAGCTCGCTTTCTTCCCTTTATGCATGGAAACCAAGATCGTTAGTCTCAATGTGCGTGGCCTCAACAACCCTATTAAGAGGTCTTCAGTGTTGTCCCTGTGGGAACATGCTCAGGTTGACACATGCCTGCTCCAGGAGACACACTACTCCCTAAAGATACGCAGAGAATGTACACCAGGATCTTCCCGCACCAATTTTGGTCCTCGGGGAGGGGGAAGTAAGGGGGTGTGGCCATTTTCCTCGACAACCACTCCCCTGGTTCAGCCCTAGGTGCTGTTGCGGAGATCAAGGGTCGCCTGCTAGCCCTTCCAGTGCAATTGGGTACATTTCACCTCACCGTTGCTTTGATATACACGCCAGACGAGCAGCAGGAGTCCTTTTTGACAGACGCTCTAGCCAGTGTACTCCATACCCCAGATGCAGCGGTAGTGGTGGGCAGGGACTTGAACCAAGTGATGGACGCTGAGCGGGACTGCTGGGGCCTTAGATCCGGTAACACAGGGGCTCTCTCCCCTGGCAGACGGGAATGGTTGGAAGAGTGCGGGTTGCGTGACGTGTGGCGCTCACAACACCTAGACACTCTAGACTATACCTTTTATTCTGCAGCCCACAAGACAAATGCTCGCTTAGACCACTTCCTCGTCGACATGGGAGCGCGTGATCGCTTCTACTATAGAGCCTCGCTTGCTGTCAGGCCATGCACACATAACAATGGACCTCCGCCCTCTCCACGCAAATACCTCCTTGGCGCCTCCGAGAGACACTTCTGCAGTCAGGGACGACGGTCACAGCACTAAAAAAGACCATACAAGACTACCTAGCGCTTAATAACACAGGCTCCACTGCACTGTCTTCGATTTGGGAGGTCTTAAAATTGGTGACCCGAGGGGCTCTTATTGCGAAAGCAATATACAATAATAAGTTGAGAAAAACCAAGAGGAGTGAGCTGGAGAGGTCCGTGCTAGAGCTAGAATTGATACACCGGTGCCCCTCGGATCTGGAGGCAACTAGAGAAAGAGCGTCTACAACTTAAACGCCTTGATCTAGATAGAGCCGAACATGTAACGCTATGCCTCAAGCATACATTTTACATAGGAAACAATAAAGGAGGCTGCATGCTTGCACATCGTCTCCGTAGCTACAGTTTGCACAGTAGGTCAAATCGGTCCAGACAGGCTTGGGGGTCGTGGTGTCCGATGTACACAGCATTGCGGACGCCTTCCAGGCTTATTATGCGGGGCTGTATACACGCAAACCTACCAGCCTTGCAGCCCCCCATTCATATTTAGCAACGGCTGCAATCTCCCCCCCTCCCCCCAGCGGAGGCTGAAGCTCTAGACAAGCCCATTCCTATTTAAGAGGTAATTTCGGCGATTTCTCGCCTAAAGCCCCTGAAATCGCCTGGTCCAGACGGTTTTAGCGCGGCATTCTATAAGACCTTTTGTGCGGAGCTCGCCCCAATACTCACTCGCTTATTCAACTCATTCGCTGAAACGGACACCCTTGCAGAGTCGATGCTTCAAGCCTCGATATCAGTCATCCCAAAACCTGGTAAGGCCCCTAAGCAGTGCAGATCATACCGCCCTATTTCGCTCCTGAACATCGATGCGAAATTGTTCGCCACTGTGCTAGCCTACCGCCTTAACCCCCTGATGCCTGGCCTCATAGACCCTGACCAGGCAGGATTCATTCCTGGTCATCAGTGTGGGGACAACACTAAACGCATTTGTCATTTGATCAACAAGGTGCATCGGTCCCGGGAAGAAGTCTTATTGCTGGCGGTGGACGCTGAGAAAGCGTTTGATAGTGCACTGTCCCTATCTCTTCGCAACCCTCGAGCACTTTGGCATAGGCTCGCGTTTCAAGAGTTGGATCAAGAGCATTTATAGCTTCCCCTGTGTGGCGGTCCGAGTGAATGGTGTGAGCTCCCATGGCTTTACTATTGAGCGGGGCACGCGACAAGGCTGCCCGCTCTCGCCGCTTCTTTTTGCTCTGTACATGGAGCCTTTAGTGCAGAGACTTAGAGATAATCCTAAAGCCGAGGGTATCCGATTTGGTGCTGATCGACACCTAATCAGCTTTTTTGCGGACAACGTTATCTTTTCTTTCACTCAGCCTTTGACCTCTCTCCCGACTATTGTCACGGAACTCCAGGAATTTGGTGCAGCCTCTGGGTTCCGCGTAAACATGCAGAAATTGCAAATCCTGAAACTCAACACCGCCCCTAACTCTGAATTGGCCCTGCATTCCCAGTTTGACTTTCAATGGGTCACAGACGACCTCCCATATCTAGGATTGTCCATAAGACAGAGTCTCTCAAACTGCTGAGACCACTTACTCAAAACTCCTCTCCCTGATCCGTAAAGATCTGACGCAGTGGCAACGACTTCCACTCTCTTGGCTAGGCAAAATTGCATCTGTTAAAATGAATGTCTTTCCCCGAGCCCTCTACATATTTCAAACCCTTCCCTAGGCCCCACCAGCTGGCACGATCCACACCCTTCAAAGAGAGATTGAGCGCTTTATCTGGGGTAAGACGAAACCTAGGCTGCAGAAACAACTCCCACAGTGTTCAAAACAAGAAGGCAGACTCTCTGTGCCCAATCTATCCCTCTACTACCAAGCCGCGCAACTGCGCTATTTGGTGGAATGGAATTGCCCACTGACGGAGAAGCACTGGGACTTCATGGACCAAACAGTTGCGGGATCACATATATAGAGGGAAGTTTGGCTGACTCGGCCCCATAGAGCGTGGGGGCTTTATTCCTCCCCAGTAACGCGCCCAACACTCCAAACCTGGGACAGGGTAGCAATTGCAGCAGATCTCACCACTTTCCCTTCGCCTTTGACGCCTCTGTTTGCTAATCCGGATCTTCCTCCAGGCAAGTGCCCACACACTGCCAAGCGCTGGATTGCAGGCGGATGTAAGCGCATAGGAAGTCTCTTTGACCGCAATGGCCCCATTCCCTTCGACCAATTAAAAACGGATTATGCACTGCAGGAATTGGACCGATTCACTCACACGTAAATGACACATTGGTTGCTCTGCTCCGCCACACGCCTGAGAGTGGGGAGACCGATGACAGCATTTGAAAAGTGGCTGTTCCTCAAGGCAGACAATAGGAAGCTTATCTCAGAGATCTACCTACACCTCTCGAAGAAGGCGCAAAAATGCAAGTCCCCAGGACAGATCCGTTGGGAAATGGAGTTAGGCCATGCACTATCAGATAAAGAGTGGGAAGACATTTTCTATAGAACACACCACACGGCACCCACTTCAGGGCACACCGAAATGGCCCATAAGATCACTTCTTACTGGTACTACACCCCCTCTCACATACAGAAATGGAACGATCAGGGCGATGGCCTGTGCTGGAGGGGCTGTTGGAACCCAGGGACGCTGATCCACCTTTTATGGCTTTGACCGAAGCTGCAGAGATTCTGGGACCAAGTCCTGAATGACATAGACAGCGCGTTTGACACCACAATCCCCAGATTCCCCACCTACACGCTTCTGGGGCTCCCTAACACACTTACATTCCCACTTTGTTCCGTTAAAGGAAGGCAGATGGCCCTGGCATTAAATGTCACCCATAGAGTGTTGCTGGCTAGCTGGGGTACAGATAGCACCCCCGCTCATCGACAGTGGCTTCATCAACTCTGGTCATTGCTGGGCATGGAACGGCTGTCAATGGCGACCGAAGCAGATCCCTCCGCATACTCTAAAATCTGGGCCCCCTTTATCACTATCCTCTCCGCTGAGTTCAGGGAGTTGACATGTCCTAATTACCTACGTATCTTGCGGTTGCTTCCAGATACTTTTGACGGGGACAAGACGGTGGCAGGATCGCGGCGCGACCCGGACTTATAACATATTCTTAGAGCGCGCACCTCTTCTCTTACAATAGGTGGTTCATTCGGAAGTGGGTAGGGTGGAGGTACGGGTTGGTTGTTTAGTCCAATTTTCTTTTTAGTTGTGTTTTAATGTTCTTTTGTTTTACACACATTAACGTGATTGTACCTGCAGTTTCTGGTAAATACTAGCACTGTTCGAAAGAGAGTCCAAGTTGGGCCGACTCTGGACAGTAAGAAGCATATATGCGGTATATGTCAGTGTTACGCACCCTACCCTGAGACGTGGCCAGCCCATTGCGGGTTGTAGGGGGCATGCTGTGTAACTCCTATCCCCAAAGGGTGCCACCACCTTGAAAGTGCTGTCAAGGCAGGCCTCTTGATGGTAGATATTCTTTTACGAGATTGCCCCACACATCTTTCACTGAGCAAAGGCATCTAGACAATGCGCTATAATATTGCTTGCACATGATGCACTGAGACAGACTTTGCAGCCGGCCCGGCTGGGGTTTTAGGCAGCATGCTGTGTAATTGTTTCTCTGCTTTTTTGGCCAATAAAAAAGAGATTTGATTCTAAAGTGCAGTGACAAGGCTATAAGGCAAACCTTATATCTATAGTGAAAGGTGCATGCACCATTTCACCCAGACTGTGATAGCAGCTCTGAAGACACAGTTTGCATGGACTCCCATGGGTGGCACAATACATGCTGCAGCACATGGGAGAACCCTGGTGTACCAATGCCTTGGGTACCTAATATACTAGGGACTTACAGTGGTACCCCAGTATGCCAATTGTGCGGTGTACAAAGTATTTACCATCAAATTTAGATGAGAGAGCACTGCCACTGTGGTCCTGGTTAGCAGGATCCTAACGACCTACAGTTAAAACATACTGACACCATGCAAAAAGTGGGGGTATCAATGCCAGAAAGATCCTACAACCTGTATCTCACGTTCTCCCGTATTGGTATCCTTCATAGATTCACATGCAACCCACCCTCCTCCCTTTAGAGGCTCTCCTTCGTGGCCAGTAAGGACTATCCCACTAGTGCTTGGAAAATCTGAGGGGAAGATGCCTCTGTTGGGCCTGTTCTAATTGTGCTGTCCCCTGATTGGTCTTTTTTCAACTTTGGACCTTTTTTAAATAGGACGTAGAAAGGCTATTAAGCTGAACCTTGCATTCCCTTTACATACTGCTTTATTATGATACTGTGGGACTCCCACTTTGACAGGGAATGATTCAAGCATGTGAATCTATGAAAGATACCAATACTGGAGAACGGGAGTTACAGGTAAGTATCTGAAAGAGACACGTTAGTGACAGATTCCTTACCTTTGAATATCCCCAGGCGTCAGGCTGGATCCGGAAAGTTTTTGCGTAGCAGTACCCTTGCGCGTCGGTAGGCGGCGTCGTGCGGCTCCGCGTCCGTCGTCGGCGTCGTGATCGCCGGGATGACGTCGCGGGCAGTACTTAGACGCCGCCCCTGCGCGCTGACGTCAGTTCTTCTTTTTCCGCGCCAGCAAGCGCAGATCCGGGAAGAGCAGTGCCCTGGTCATTTTTTGACCATACTTTTTGGTGAATTTTTTCACTGTTTTTCCATCTTTCAAGGTGTCGTAGGGATGCCCGGCTTCAAGCGATGCGGCGCCTGTGCGCGGATGATGTCCGTCACCGACCCGCATTGGGAGTGTCTCTTCTGCCTCGGCCGAGGCCACGACACGGAGTCTTGTACCGACTGCCAGGCCCTCCACCCGAAAGCTTTGCGAGAGCGGTCTCGAAAGCTCCTCGAGGCCCGGCATTCGGCTCCGCGGAAGCCCCGGTCGCGTGAGAGGTCCAGGGGTCGATCGCGGAGTCCACACCGGTCGTCGGCGTCGAAGTCTTCTTCGTCCGGTAAGTCGAAGCACAAAAAGTCCAAAAAGCATCATCGCTCTAGGACTTCGCCTCGCCGGTCTCGCGACTCGGCTGAGGCCCCTCCCGGCACCGTCCCCGCCCCGCGGCCCCGGACATGCCTGTGGAGTCGCCCCCGCCATACCCGCCCTTCCCGACGTTCGGGGGCGGATCCGGCCAAAGTACAGGAATTCCTGTCGGCCATGGCCCGCCTCTTCGGGCCTTCAGGCCCCTCCGGTGCGCCTTCGGGCCCCGCGGGCCCTGATGGGGTTGCTCCGGCGTCGCCGACGGCTCCGGCCCCGGCGTCGCCCGTGCCTCCAGCCTCGATCCCGGCTCCGGCTTCGGCCCCGGCCTCGATCCCGGCTCCACAACCCCCATCGACGCCGGTCGACCTAACGACACCTCCGCCGGCGCCGATGTCTCCGGTGCCGTTCTCAGCGCCGCCCTGGGCTCCGGGCGGCGTCGTCCCCCTGTTCCTTCCGGCTCCGGACATGGATCCGGACCGACGTCGCTCGACGCCGACTCCGGCGCCGATGGGACCTTGGGTCCCAACTGTCCCTCCTCCTCCTTATTTTGAACCAGAGGAGGACCAGTTGGACTGGGAGGAGTCTGATGACCCTCTGACACGACACTGTCAGTACGATCAGGACTGGACAGAGAGTCTAGGGGAGGCCAGTGGTCTGGATACTTCCCCTGACACTGGCATGCTGTCTCCTCCCGTGGCTACGGAGGAGGGAGCCAATTTTGGTACGGTGTTGCGTAGGGCGGCTGGGGCCTTACGTCTCCAACTTCCTACTTTGACGGTCAAGCCTAACATCTTGACAGAGGTGCTTCAGCCGGCAGCCTCCTCTGCGGAGACTGTGCTGCCGTTTAACGACGCCCTCACTGACGTTCTTTTGGGCGCCTGGTCCAAGCCCAACACAGGGGCTCCTGTGGATCGGAACGTGTCACGACGCCATCGCCCAGCTCCGGGCGACCCCCTGTTTCTCTCTGTCCACCCCACTCCTGAGAGCTTGGTTGTCCAAGCCTCCGCTTCCCAAACCGCCTTCCCTACCGCTCCTCCGGATAGGGAATCCAAACGCCTGGATCAGTTTGGGAAGAAGGGTTTTCTTCCTCCAGTGCTGGCTTGCGGTCCGTTAACACCGCTTGTCTTTTGGGCCGATATACCCACTCCCTGTGGGATTCGGTGGCGGATGTTTTGCCCCAGTGTCCTGAGGAGGTCCAGACACTGCTTTCCCGCGCCATTGCGGAAGGAAGGGATGCGGCTAAATACACCATACGTTGTGGCCTTGACACCGCCGACTCGCTGGGCAGGTCTATTGCAACGACGGTGGCACTCAGACGCCACGCCTGGCTGAGAACCACTGGTTTTTCAGGGGATGTCCAGAATACTCTCATGGACATGCCCTTTGATGGAGTCGGTCTTTTTGGGTCCAAAGCAGACCATGCGTTAGAGCGCTTTAAGGACTCACGGGCTACTGCCAAGTCCCTGGGCCTTTCTGCTACACGCCCTCCGCTGACTTCTGCTTTTCGCCCCTATCGTGGCCACGGTAGGGCGCCCCTTCACGTCAGCAGCCCAGCCACCGGCCCGCGCAGCAGGCGTCTTCGCGTGGCCGAGGACGTGGATTCCGCCGTGGCGGATCGGGCAACCAGCGTGCGGGTCAGGCCACCACCTCCAACCCGTCCGCGGCCTCCAAGCCCTCCTAGTCCCTCCTTTCAGGTGCACAGCACGCCAGTAGAGGGCAGGGTCCGCCATCACCTTCCCCACTGGCGTACCATCACCTCGGACAGGTGGGTCTTGGACATTGTCCGAAGGGGCTACTCCCTCCCCTTCGAGACCACCCCCAGCCATGCCACCTCAATTCCACCGCATGTCAGGGGATCACTTGGTGCTTCTACAGAAGGAAGTCGCGGCCCTCTTGACCAAGAGGGCCATCGAGCGTGTTCCGACCCCAGAAGTAGGGCGTGGTTGCTACTCCCACTACTTTCTGGTGCCCAAAAAGGACAAGGAGGACATGCGTCCTATCTTGGACCTCCGGAACGTCAATCGCTTCCTCCGGAAGGAGAAGTTCAAGATGCTCACCCTAGCTCAGGTCTTGACTGCCCTCGACCCTGGAGACTGGTTGGTAGCGTTGGACTTGCAGGACGCATATTTCCACATCCCCGTCCTGCCGGCCCACCGGCGTTACCTTCGGTTCACGGTAGGCCCCGAGCATTTTCAGTTCACCGTGCTCCCCTTTGGCCTTACCAGTGCCCCTCGGGTGTTCACGAAAGTGATGGCGGTGGTCGCAGCTCATCTGCGCCGGGCAGGGGTTTCAGTCTTCCCCTACCTCGACGACTGGCTGCTGAAGGCGGGCTCGTCCCAGGCAGTCGTCTCCCACCTCCAGACTACGGCCGAACTCCTGCACTCGCTGGGGTTCTCCATCAATGTGCCGAAGTCGCATCTGATTCCTTCTCCACAGCTCCTTTTCATCGGAGCGGTTCTGGACACGACGCAGTTTCGGGCCTATCCTCCCGAACGGCGAGTCCGGGATATTCAGGCTATGATTCCGATCTTTCAGCCTTTATCCTGGGTTTCGGTACGGATGACCCTGAGGCTGCTGGGCCTCATGGCCTCCTGCATCCTGCTGGTCAATCATGCCAGATGGCATATGCGGGCTCTGCAGTGGGACCTGAAGTTCCAGTGGGCGCAGCACCAGGGCAACCTGTCCGATCACGTCCAGATCTCGGAGGGGACTGCAAGACAGTTGCAGTGGTGGCTCTCGAACCGGCAATGGGTCATGGGCAGATCCCTCTCCCTTCCCCAGCCAGAGCACACAGTTGTGACGGACGCGTCCCTTCTGGGATGGGGCGGTCACATGGGAGAGGCGGAGATCAGAGGCCTCTGGTCTCCGGCGGAGTCCCGGCTCCATATCAACATTCTGGAGCTCCGGGCGATCCGACTTGCACTCAAGGCATTCCTTCCCTCTGTCAAAGGGAAGGTAGTGCAGGTGTTCACAGACAACACCACCGCCATGTGGTACTGCAACAAACAGGGCGGGGTGGGGTCTTGGACCCTTTGTCAGGAGGCTCTGCGCCTCTGGACATGGCTGGAACATCAGGGCATGTTCCTGATGGTTCAACACCTGGCAGGTTCCCTGAACGCCAGGGCGGACGAACTCAGCCGCAGGTGCATGATGGATCACGAATGGCGTCTTCACTCGGAAGTGGCGCAAGGACTCTTTCTACAGTGGGGAGAGCCTTGGTTAGATCTATTCGCCACCGAAGAGAACGCGCAATGTCATCAGTTCTGCGCGTTGGAATTTCCAAGGCGGCACTCGCTCGGCGACGCCTTTCGTCGCGAGTGGAGTTGCGGTCTGTTGTACGCCTTTCCGCCTATACCACTTCTACCCAGAGTGTTGAAGAAGATTCGGCACGACCGGGCCCAAGTCATTCTTGTGGCTCCGGACTGGGCTCGAAGAGTTTGGTATCCCGAGCTACTCAATATGAGCGTAGATCCCCCAATCCGTCTGCCTCTTCGGGAGGATCTTCTGTCGCAGCAGCAGGGGACGGTCCTCCACCCGAACCTGTCCAGTCTACACCTGCTTGCGTGGAGATTGAGCGGCGGCAGTTGATTCCTTTCGACTTGCCTCCCGAAGTTTGTGATGTGATTCTGGCAGCCAGGCGTCCCTCCACTAAGGTGGTATACGCCTGCAGGTGGAACAAATTTGTGGCATGGTGCACAGCAAAGGCTGTGAATCCCCTTTCTGCCCCTCTTTCTGAGGTCCTTCTGTTCCTTCTCTCTCTGGCCCAACAGGGTTCTGCCCTGGGTACCATCAAGGGTTATCTTTGTGCTACCTCGGCCTTCCTCAGGCTCCCTGATCAGCCCTCCCTTTTCAAGTCCCCTGTTGTTAACAGGTTCTTAAAAGGCATTACTCACCTCTTTCCTCCTGTTCCGTTTGTGATGCCTCAGTGGGACTTGAACTTGGTTCTTACCTTTTTAATGTGCGCTCCCTTTGAGCCTCTACATAACTGTCCTCTTCGTCTTCTGACTCTGAAGACAGCCTTTCTGGTGGCCATCACCTCCGCTCGGCGGGTGAGTGAGCTCCAGGCTCTATCTTGCAAACCTCCCTTTCTGTCTGTTCATCCAGACAAGGTTGTTCTTCGGACGCGTCCGTCCTTCTTGCCAAAGGTGGTTACTGCTTTCCATATTGGGCAGACCATCACTTTGCCCACCTTCTTTCCGCCTCCGCATCCTTCCAGAGAGGAAGAGAGGCTCCACCGTCTGGACCCAAAACGTGCGCTCTCCTTCTATATTGACCGCACAAAACACTTCCGGGTGGATGACCAGCTCTTTGTTGGCTACGTGGGCGCCAAAAAGGTCGGGCGGTGCACAAGAGGACCATCTCCCGCTGGGTTACCTTGTGCATCAAGACCTGCTATTCTTTGGCGAAGAAGGAGCCTCCTGTTGGGCTGCGTGCCCATTCCACAAGGGCAACGGCTGCTACCACGGCCTTGGGCCGCGGTGTTCCGCTGCCGGTTATTTGTCAGGCAGCTACGTGGGCCTCGCTGCACACGTTTACAAAGCATTACTGCCTTGACAGTCAGGTCCGGAGGGACGGCTTCTTTGGCCGTTCTGTCCTCCAGGACTTCCTTGTCTGATCTTTGTTCGCAGACCCACCACCGGGGTTGGTATTGCTGGGGTATCTATTCTAAGGTAAGGAATCTGTCACTAACGTGTCTCTTTCAGATGCACAAGTTACTAACTTGTGTAACGATATATCTGTAAGAGACAGTAGTTAGTGACAGATTCCTACCGCCCACCCATCCTCCCCGTTCTGCAAACTGATTTCTAGGGTTAAGGACATCCCTTTCAGGGCCCTAGTATTTTTCAGACACCTATGTCAGCTTCTTGCATGGCTCTGCGTTCCTGGCGCGGAAAGTCGTGTACAGAACTGACGTCAGCGCGCAGGGGCGGCGTCTAAGTACTGCCCGCGACGTCATCCCGGCGATCACGACGCCGACGACGGACGCGGAGCCGCACGACGCCGCCTACCGACGCGCAAGGGTACTGCTACGCAAAAACTTTCCGGATCCAGCCTGACGCCTGGGGATATTCAAAGGTAAGGAATCTGTCACTAACTACTGTCTCTTACAGATATATCGTTACACAAGTTAGTAACTTGTGCAACAAGTTCTTTATTTTACAATTCTACCATAGTTTGTTATTGCATAGCTATCAGTCTATTCCAACACACACACAAAAGTTTGACGGACCCTCCTTATTTAAATTCCCTATTGTACATAGGTTTTTGAAAGGTCTTGTCCAGCTCTTCCCCCTTCGCCATTGATTATGCCTCAGTGGGACCTTAATTTGGTTCTCACTTCTTTGATGTGTGCTCCTTTCGAGCCTCTCCACAGCTGTCCACTAAGGCTTCTCACACTAAAAACAGCCTTCTTTGTGGCAATTGCATCTGCCCACAGAGTGAGTGAGCTGCAGGCTTTATCTAAGCAGCCTTATCTCTCTGTCTATTGTGACAAACTGGTGCTTAGACGGCCTCCTTTCCGCCAAAAGCGGTCAACCAATTTTATGTAGGCCAGTCAGTCATCTTGCCTACCTTTTTCGCTCTTCTACATCCCTCTAAAGAAGAGGAGCGACTCCATCGTCTTGAGCCAAAAAGAGAGTTGTCGTTCTACCTTGACCGCACAATAGAGTTCCGGGTGGACGACCAACTCTTTATGGGATATGTTGGTGTGAAGAAAGGTCGGGCGGTGCGAAAGGCAAACATCTCTCGGTGGGTTGTGCTCTGCATCAAGATCTGCTACACCCTGGCCAAGTAGCAACCTCCTGAAGGTTTGCGAGTTCATTCCACCAGAGCTCAAGCTGGGACCATTGCGTTAGCACACTGAGTTCTGGTCCTGGACATCTGCCAGGCAGCAACGTGTGCTTCCCTGCACACATTCATCAAACATTACTGTCTGAACAGTCAGGGCCGTAGGGATAGGCACTTCGCCCAGTCAGTCCTGCAAGACTTCCGTGTTTGAAATTGTTCCGCAGACCACCACCGGGGATGGTATTGCTTGGGTATCTATTCAAAGGTCAGTAATCTGGGGCTAGAAGTCTCCATCAGATGAACAAGTTATTTACCATCGTTAACGCCTTATCTAGTAGAGACTATAGCTGCAAATTCCTTATCGACCTACCCATCCTCCTCGCTCTGCAGACAGATTTCTAGTGTCAGGGTGATCCCTTTCAGGGCCCTTGTTTATCCATAGCAGTGTCCGTGTTCTTCATGGCTCCGAGCTTCTGGCATGAAAAGTAACAGACTTCAGCGCACCTAGGTGGTGCCTATATAGGTGCCACGGACATCACTTCTGGCAAGGGCGACACCGATGATGCTTGCATAGCCGATCGACGCCACCTACCGGTGCGCAGGGGTATTGCTCATGAAAAATCTTTCAGGTCCAGTCTGACGCCTGGGAAATTCAAAGGTAAGGAATCTGCGGCTACATATAGCCTCTACCAGATGAGGTGTTACTGAAGGTAAGTAACTTGTTCGCCTAGGCCATACCAATCAGGTGCAACCTAGCGGATAAGTGTCTTTGTGAATACACAGGAGTGAGTGGTATTTGCGCTCATCTCTTAGTAGATGCTAGTGTAACCATCATTGGCAAAGCCAATACGTCTGGTGGTGACCAGCAGCCTATGGACTTTGTCAGTGCCTGTTTTGTCTTGCAAACTTTAAAAATACGCATTGCCATAGTAGTCATTGATGCTTATGGAACCACTTTCAGTGTGGATGTGATCCTTGTGCAAGAGCAGAAGTATGTCACTCACAATAAAGTTTGCCAATGGCTGATATGGACTGATCCACTAGCCAATGCTGTATGCTATAATGGACGGACACAAAATGTGAATGACACAATAATATCCAGTGGTTGAAGAGCGCTCACTGAAAGCATGTTATACATAGAGTTCTGATGGATACTTTTAACCTTAGAATATACCAAGGTAAAAGGCTGGATCTGGAGGGTTTTTTTCATAGCAGTGGTCCTTCGTGCCACTTTTTGGTGTTGTGCAGCTCCATGATTGTTCCATACCACTTTGGAAGTGACAGTGGAGTCGCATATAAGCACCTTCCTTTTTTATCCGCACCTTCTGACACGGATCTGGAGCTCCGCTTCCTTTTCTTGGTTTGCTGATGACTTCTAAACAATCTCATAGTATACTTGAGAATGATGTTCTCACTGAAAATGACAGGTTCCAAACCATTCCATAACTACAGGGAGCAGATGTCAGTCAAGGACCTGCACTGTGTGTCTTTGATTGCTCAGCTCACGAAACGACTCTAAGTCGTGTGAAAAGAGCGTCCTCATGCACCCAAAGGTTATCCCACACCGGGAAGTTGTATGTTGCCAAACACAAGAATTTGTGGCCTTTGCGTAAGACCCTTACATGCTCCAAGTTGCAAACATGGTCCTGGTCTTGAGTCTGCTCCTGCGCCCGTTCAAGTCCAAGCGCAAACCTAGGCAAGCAAATAGGGACCCCATCCCGCCACTCTGACTTCAAAGGAAGTTGCAATGGTAGACTCACTCCTCCTAGGTCTCTGACCCCAGAACCTATTCCTTAGTTGGTCCCGATGCACCCAGTGTTTCTCTGGCAGTCATTGGCCCCCACAGCAGAATGAGGCTGTACTGAAAATTGTCTGTGTGCTTTATTCTCCCTCTTGCGTGCCTTCCGGCCCCATGTAATAACAGGGACCTCCAGTCGGGTTACTGCTGCTGGGTCCCTTCCCAGTGCTGTTTCCCCCTTGAGATCAGTTACCGAGCCTGTACGGACGTTGATACAGACTTCTACTACAGACCCGAGATCCACTCTGGTTCTTGCCCCTCTGACGCCAGTACCGGTGCCGGAGGATGATAAAATGCAGATGCCAGTGCTGGATCCCGAACTGACTTTGGCTCGAGCTTGACTGATGTCGCTCTACAAAATCACAAACGCTCTACCTGTATTCATATAATCTGACTGGAACCCTGTACCTCTACCGCGTTACAACTTCCAAAAGAGGTGCCATTATCTTTTGGTTCTGACTGATTCTGTGCCAGAGGAGGGGGCATCCCAAAATATTGATGATGAGAATGACTTTCTGTCCTCTCATTAAACTAATGATGCCTTACACGTTGATTTACAGAAAGCCAGTGTATGTGATATCTCTCATGAGAGAGAGCTTAACTCTGCACTTGGATCCACCAACAGAAGAGTTTAGCTCATTTGTAGTTGTGGTTTCTGTGGCAGATGAGCCACAAGATCAGGTGTCTATGGCGGAGGGCCTTCTCCATAACAGGTAACTCGAGTCGCAATCAATTCATCTGGCTTTGAAGGCCATCCTGCAATCCATCAAGGGGAGGTTGGTGCAGACTCTCATGGACAGCATCACTGCCATGTGGTCAACCTCCAAAAGTAGGGCGAAGTGGGATCCTATGGCTGGAGGTGGGTATAGCGCCGCAGCATCTACCCGATTGGAAATCACCTGGCAATGTCCCTGAATGCCAGAACATGCAAGCGGAGGAGTGGCATCTATATCCCGATGTGGGCGGGGCTTCTTTCAGCAGTGGGGTGAACCCTGGTCAAATCTTTTCACCGCCATGTAGTATCAAGAGTGTGTTGTATTGAAACATTTGCATGTTGGAATTTCCTCAAGACCAATCATTGGAGATGATTGTGTTTGGAATGGAGTACAGCACTCTTGTATGCCTCTCTTGCCCCTAGTTCTGAAGAAGATCATGAACGACCAGGCCCAAGCCCCCCTAGTGGCTCCGGAAAGGACCAGCAGGGTGTGGTATCTAGAACTTCTGGACATGAGCATCTGCCCTCTGATCAGGTTGCCACTGTTCGAGGACCTCCTTTCTCAGCAACAGGACAGGGTCATCCACCTGAATCTTTGCTATCCACACCTACATGTGTTGAGATGAACAGCAGCAATTGACTGTGTTTGATGCCTGAAGTGGTGGATGTTATTCTTGTAGCAAGGTGCCCTTCCACACACAAGCCTTTTATGCCTGGTGCTGGGACAAATCTGTGACCTAGTATGGAGCTCACAACACTGACCCCTTAAAGATGAAGCGGTCAGAGTCTTTTTCTTTGTCTTCAGCCTTGCATCGGGCACTATCAAAGATTGCCAGTCTTTCAGCCTTTCTCTAATTACTAGACAACCTGGTCTTGTTCAAACCAACAGTTACAATGAGATTTATAAAAAGTTCGACACACATTTCCTCCCAAACTATTTGTGATGCCACAGCGGGACCTTAACGTGCTGATTGCTGCTTCTGACCTTGAAGACCATCTTCCTCATTGCGATTACGTCAGCTCATCGCGTGATTGAATTTCAGACACTTGTAGTGCAACCATCCTTTACCATATTTTTCCTGGAGAAGTTGGTATCTTGGATGGCCGTCTTAACAAAAGGCATCACTCTACCAGAGTTCTTTGCTCCCCTTCACCCCTTGAAAGAGGAGTATAGGCTCCATCGGTTGGACCCCAAAAGCGCTTTAAGATTTAACTTTTGTTTTCTTTTTTGAGATCACATCAGGATGGTGTGTGGTGTGCTTATTGCTCCAAACCACCATCCATAAGAGTAGCGGGGCAAGTTTTATATGGACTTCCACATAAGATAAACTCAATTCCTCATGGAGGAAAAATTGGGGACTACCTGGACCTATGTCTAGCAGTCTCCTGCAGTTTTGAGCAGTCATGGTACCCCCATGTGGCAGCCTCATCGGTCAAAACTGGAAGACATTTGAGTTTATACACCTCTAGCAAAGGCAGTATGGGCTTGCTGCCCACACTGGCTGTCAGCCCAAGCAGTAACCCAACTGATTGATGAAAACACAAACATCGGTTTGAGAGACACAGTAACCAGCTATTCCGTGAATCAAAGGTGATCCCTAGATAGGAGAACTCGCTACCCGGGTGATGTTTTCCGCTTGATTGAAATTGGCCTGATTTAGCAGGAATAAATCAGGGGCCAAAATGCAGCCCTGTCGGACACCCTGAGATAGACGAAAAGATTCAGTGCATTCACCCCCTGTTCCATATCTTACAGAGGCACTGACCCCAATGTGCAAAGCGTGTAGAAAATCAACTAAAGGGGGAGATCAGGCCAATGTTAGTTAAAATGCTCCACAACTTGGAGCGGTTATCACGGTCAAATGCACTGCTAAGGTCCAAAAAAACTCAATAAAACGGACCTTTCTTTGCAATCACATATTTCCCTGTAATGAGGTGCAAATTCAGGCACTGTTACAAGGTCCCCAAGCCTTCCCTAAAACCATAATATATGTTACAAAGAATGCAATTTTGCTGTGCTTAATCCTCGATTCTGTGCAAAATAATGCGCCCTACTATTTTAACCACAGAATCCAGCAACGATATTGGCCTTTAGCAACGATTGCCTTTCTTAAACACAGGTACGATTGTTGCAATCTTCCAGGAGGTAGGATGTTCTCCTTATAAAGATCCATTGGCACCCCATCAGGCCCGGCGACTTATTTGATGGGCAAGCCAATATAGCAGCAGTAACCTCTTTGAGCTCAAAATTGATCTCCAGGGGGGGAACTGTGGGTCATCTTCTACAAGGGCAGTCATACTGCTATTCCCATATGAATAAATCTGTTTAAAGTGTTCGAGCCATTTGCCTGGGCTAATGTTGAACCTAACCCCTCTGATGTAGATGGAGATACATTCCTTCCATTTACAATTGCCCAAAATCCCCATGTGTCCTTGATTTTAAACGTATGAATTAGGTGATTCCATGTTTTCTCCTTGACCCCTAGTTTCCTAATCTTGATTGACTGTTAGTAGGCTAGCCTTGCTTCTGTGATGTTGATGTCTGTGCTTAGCATTGAGGGCTTCACTCAGTCTTCGGGTTGGCGATTCTACAATCCTTGTCAAACCACCCAGATTTAAATGCCTCTCTAGCCCTTGAATGACCTAACATAATGTTTCTAGTAGATTTATTCAGATCCCAGAAAGCATCTAAAAGGTCAGATGGCAAGGGGTTAATGGTTAACAAGCTTTAACATTGATCGTACCAAAGACCATTGAGTGGACGATCAGCTTTATGGGGTTCTCTGAAGCAAAAAAAGGTAAGGCGGTACAAAAGAGGACCTTGTCAAAGTGCATAGTCCTCTGTATTAAGATGTTCTACGTACTCAACAAAAAGCAGCTTCTTGAATTTCTGAGAGCCCATTCCATCAGGCCTAAAGCTGCCACCACTGTGTTGGTAAATACAAAAATAACAATTGATGGGCAGAATGTTGAACAATGTCAAACATTCACCCCAGTACAGAGATCTGGGTCCAAATCCACTGTTTGTTTGCTCCCCATGCCATTCCAGTTTAAACCGAGCCATATACAAATAGGTCTTGACCCTGCTCCCCATGGGAACAGTCCAGCCCGAACTGCCAGGCCAGGTCCCCCCTAGACCAGAAACAAGCATCCTGGGATCAGTTTTGGGATTTCACCCCTCATCAGCCAGGCTAGCTTGACTCCAGTGACATGGAGAGCACGGGACCCACGTCTGGGCATACCCGTCCCACTCGGGGTGACAAATGAAAAAATAACAATTGATAGACAGAATGTTGAACAATGTCAAACATTCACCCCTGTACAGAGAGCTGGGTCTAAATCCATCTTTTTTTTTTGCTCCCTATGCCATTCCACTTTAAACCCAGCCATATGCAAATCAGTCTTGACCCTGCTCCCCATGGGAACAGTCCAGCCCGAACTGCCAGTAGGAAGGGTATGCCCAGATGAGTGCCCCATGCTCACTTTGCCGCTGGATTCAAGCTAGCCTGGCTAATGAGGGGTAATGCCCCTAAACCGGTCCAGGATGCTTGTTTCTGGTCCAGGGTCGACCTGGCTTGGCAGTTCGGGCTGAACTGAGGCATAGGGTCAAGACTGATTTGCATATAGCTGGGTCTGAACTTGGGTGTCGAAGTGAGCTAAAGAACGATGATGGACTGAACCCAGATCTGTGACTGGGGGTGAGTGTCTGAAAAATTTCAGCGCTCCGTCCATTATCTCCTTGTGTTTGCTTTGTCCGCCCTAAGTTGGCAGGGTATTCCCAGACGTGGGTCCCTTGCTCACTTTGCCACTGGATTCAAGCTAGCCCGGCTGATGAGGGGTGTTACCCTGAAACCGGTCCCAGGATGCTTGTTTCCGGTCCAAGGAAGACCTGGCTCGGAAGTTCGGGCTGGACTGTTCCCATGAGGCACAAGGTCAAGACTGATTTGCATATAGCTGGGTCTGAACTGGGGTGGCGAAGTGAGCTAAAGAACGATGATAGATTCAACCCAGATCTGTGATGGGGGGTGATAGAATCAACCCAGATCTGTGATGGGGGGTGAGTGTCTGAAAAGTTTCAGCGCTCCATCCATTATCTCCTTGTGTTGCTCTATTCAGTCACTTCTAGTTCTGCATGGAAGTAGTTTGGAGCAGCACAACGCCACCTAGGGGAGCAAGGAACACTGCTATGAAAAAATGTTTGTATCCAGTCTGGCACCTGCGAATATTCTAAGTTGAGGCATCCACAGTTAGTATACGGCAAAAAGAGCATTACCGAAGGTAAGTAACTTTTTTTTTTTTTTGTAAAATCAAAAGGAATTTTCTAACACCAGACCTATAAGTGTATGCCAGTTATCATTGTGACAGTTATCACAATAGCCCTGGTTTAAATGACTCTGTAGGTGAGAAAATGTGTTATCTGTAGGGGTTTTGAGAAGCAGGGAGACATCATTTTAATAGCTCTGTTAGACACATTGATGAAGTAACAATTGAAAAACACGAGGCTTCCATGGGAGAACTTGGCTAGTATGGACCACCCTTTAGGGTAATTTGCACTCTTGAGCAGACACATGGTCTGTTCCTGCCATCACTTATTTTCTACCCGGTGTCTACAAGATAGGATTGAATAAACCAGCACTATGTGTTTCCAGCTTTTGCCTTTGAAGCTGTTCGTTCCCGTTCCATAGGCGGTCTGAAACCCACCCCACTTATTTTAGCCATTTATCCTTTAATCTACCGAGCGAAGCACATGAGATTTTAAAATGGCTTCACCTAAAACTAAGTGCTTGGTCTACACCTCTCCGCATGACAACTGTGGTTTTCTACAAGCTTATATCTTGAACTAGGAAAAAGGGGATTCTGAAGGCAACAATGCTATGCAGAGTATTTTTTGATAGGATTCGCTCAAATGAAAAAGACACTATGTGCCTTTGTTCTTCCTCTGATTTTATTCACTGTCTGGCGAGCGACTTCAGTGTATTTGAAACCTTTAGCATACCGAAGACCCATGTTATTCCAAATGTCAGGACTGACTCTTTAAAAAAAAAAAAAGCCTGCTAACATTCTTGTGATGGAGCGTTTGACATTGGAGGAGGACTTTGTGATAAGGAAGCTTAAAACGTGAAGAATTTGTCCAGAATAAAATTTGAAAGCGCGAGAGAGCGTGTGTACATTAAAGTGGATACTTATTTAACAAACATAGAGAGCAGACTGGTGAAGATAGAAAGACACGAGAACATTCTGTTTTGGAAAGTTCTATTGCCGTAAGTAGTTTTTGGGTGGAGATTAGCACTGCTGCTTAAAACAATTGAGAGTGAGAGCCTCGCAAGGAAGGGGCATAGACTTCGCGTTTCCAGTATTCTGGTGTCATTCTCTAAACAGGTTCCCTGCTTCCTCGTTGTATAGCTTGATAGTAAGGGAACGAGTGAAAACGTGGTAAGACTGCAGTATGGCCATTCTCTCCTATCGGGAGATGATACCATATCTGGAAAAAACAACCTCTGCCTGTTGTACTGCTAATTCCTCAGGCCGTACTGCACCTTAATACTAATGAGGGCCTAAGACGTCTGATGCCACGTGAATAGGAATGTACTCTATTCCTTTTATTACCGTGTTCACCACTTATATGTTGGTTTAGTGTACATTACTGTGAAAGTATTAGAATTAGTCCCCACATGCATTTTTCATAATTTCTGTTGTTTTTATTCTAAAAGAATCAGCATGTCACTGTGTTTTTGTTTTCTTGGCCACATACTATATCGTACCACCAGTAATTCCATCTTTGTTGTGCCCGAGAAGTCATGTTGAAATTCGTGTTTATATACATAAAGTTGTATATATATGTTACGTGTGATGCCTACTTACCTTCAGTCCCAACTATCCTAATTTGCAAAATCTTATGTGTCTCTCCAGTGGAAAGCATGAGATGCCGACAGACATCAGCGAGCTCTATGAGTGAGCCCGAAGACTTCTCCGAACCACTGCCATTGAGGTGTGTGTATAAAACATCATCAGAAAGAAAACACTGTTCGTTTATAAACCATGTCATTAAAAGTTCAACATTGAGTCAGTAACAATTTGTGGCTGGCATAACTTTGTGAATGTTTTTGTGTTTTAAGAAATATACAACTGAACCGAAAGAAGATTGATTGAAAAACAAGATACAAGTCAAATGGTGGAAACAGTGGTGGCTAATTTTCAGTTTCTTTTTTAAACCAAATCCATACACGTTGACTAGATTATGTCCTTAAGTAAATGTAATATTATTGGAATTTCTAATAGTCCCATCTTAACATCCCACTTCCTAAGACTTTCGGAAAAAGGGAAGCATTTAGCCTTCTGTGCTTTTAATGCGTATCTTAAATCGGTTGAATGGAATGAAGTGACCTTATTTTATTCAGCCCTCTGATGTGTTGAAATGGAAGACCTAGTCCAGCCTCCAGTGGTAGTGACGAACCTGGAAATCCTCCTTTGCTATTAATTTTTTTAACTTTTTATTTTACCACTTTTTTGCACTATATTGGCCCTAAAAGATATAGAGAGAATGACTAAGTGAAAGAGCTGGCAGCTTGGAAGATGTATGCCAAATAAATGGTTGTTTTTGAACCTGCTGTGAAAAACTCCACAATCTATGTACTTCAGTGGAATCAAGATGTGTACCTAGCATTCACTAGTGGTGAGCAGACGTTTGTTACACTGGTGGTCAAAAGAGAATATCTGTGTTTTCTCATTCTTGCTGTGTTGTTTAGTGAGTTCTGCTGCACCAGTAAATTACTGTAGATCGCAATGTTGAAACATTTGTTATTCTGAATCATAGCCCCTTGACCAGCTCAAAACAGAACGCAGGAAATATAAAAAACACATCAGGAATGAAAAAGCTGCCTTCTTCCGCAGCGCATTAGACAATGCAAAAAACCGTCCCAAGAGCTCTTCAATACCATTAAACAACGAACATCCAAGCCACCCAAAATAATCTCGCAGGCCTCCAAAGAACTATGTGACAATTTTGCTAATTTCTTTAATGATAAAATCACCAAGATTGAACGCTCCCTTGACGACCACATCATGTCATCCAACGAAAGCCCGCCCTCTAGTAATGAAGGAAACAACTCCCCTACACACTCCCCCAGGTGCTAGAAGACATTCAACCCCATCTCAGAAGCAGACATCACTGAAATGATTAACATGTCCAAGCCCTCCTCCCACATAGCTGACCCTATTCCTGCTCACCTGGCAAAAAAGCTGAACCAAGCCCTAGCCCTCTTTGGGTCAAGATTATAAATAGCTCCTTGAGAACCAGAGTTATGCCAGACTGTCTTAAAATTGGCCACGTAACGCCATTACTAAAAAAAAAACAGGCACGGACCCAAATAACCCCAACGACTTCAGGCCTGTCTCCAACCTCCCCTTCTTAGCCACAATACTTGAAAGATGTGTTCTCCTCCAACGCAACCAACACATTGACAGCAACAACCTACTGGACATTCACCAGTCGGGCTTCAGAAAAGGGTGCAGCCCCAAGACAGCTATCCTGAATGTTATAGATGATGTATTCAAATCACTCGATGTAGACCGATGCTGCCTACTCATACTCCTTGACCTATCGGCAGCCTTTGACATGGTTGACCACAAACTTCTCATAAACTCCCTCCGAGAAAGAATCGGAGCGGACGAGGAGGTCCTACAATGGTTCACCTCCTTCCTACAAAACCGCTCTCAACAAATAAAAATGAACAATTCCACTTCTGACATACTTCCCATAACCTGGGGTGTCCGACAAAGGTCAGTTCTCTCCCCCTCACTGTTCAACATCTACATGGAGCCCCTCACCGTCATACTAAAAAAAGCCAACATCCTCTTCCACCTCTATGCGGACGATACCCATATCTACCTGGAAACATCCTCAGTAGGAGACATACATAGACTAAATGACACTCTAAGAGAAGTCCAGCACTGGCTATCACACAACCACCTAAAACTCAACCGAGATAAGACGGAAATCCTCATATCCAATAATGAACAGGCCCCCCAAGTTAAAGAATGACTTAAATCCATTAATGCTCTTAACTGCAATTTTACGCTGGCTGACTCTTTAAAATCCCTGGGAATCACTCTGGACCCACGTTTGAACATGAGCAAACATATAAAGAGCACTGCGAAGAGCGCATTCTACAACCTAAAACTCCTCAACAAAATCAAACCCTTCATCCCTCCCAATGATCTTAAACAGGCCACGCAATATTTGGTTCTGTCCAGATTGGACTACGGGAATGCAACCCTCACAGGCACGGCAAAATCTCACTTAGCCCACACCGAACAATGCTAAATTCAGCTGCTAGGATGGTCACCGGAGTAAAGAAATACAACCGCATCGCACCCTCTCCAAGAGAACTAAAATGGCTCCCGATTGAAGCGCGTTCCAACTTCAGAACTGCATGTCTCACTCGCAAAGCTCTTCACACCGGCAAACCTGCTTACCTGGCATCCAAACTCAAAAAGGCAGTCAAGACGAGAAATCTTAGGAGCATAAACGCACTACTTCTCATTCCTCCCAAAACTCGCAAACAAAAAACCTTATCTGATAGAGGCTTCTAGCTGCAGATTCCTTACCTTTGAATTTCCCAGGCGTCAGGCTGGATCCGGAAACTTTTGCTGAGCAATACCCCTTGCGCGCGACGTCGGGTGGCTCCATTCGGCTCCGCGTGACGTCGATGGCGTCGGTTATGACGTCGCGGTGCCTACATAGGCGCCACCCAGGCGCGCGGACGTCAGTTCTTTTCTTTCCGCGCCAGTTAAGCGCCGATCCGGGAAGAGCTACCCCTCTGCCGCTTTTTGGCAGGCTTTTTTTCTCGATATTTTTGATGACTTCGTGTGCGAGGGATGTCTGATAGGAAGACAGGTTTCAAACCGTGCACAATGTCGGTTACCGATCCCCACCGCGTATGTCTGTGGTGTCTTGAACGCGACCACGATTCGAAGTTGTGTTCAGACTGCCGGGCAATGGCTCCGAAGACCTTGAGGGAACGGGCGCTGAAGTTGCTCGTGGCCCAGCAGTCGACACCGTTGAGCAAGACTCTGAGGAAGTCATGATCCCGTTCGAAGAAGAGGAGGTAGCGGGATCGCTCACGGAGCCCTAAGTCCTCTTCCTCCCATTCGAGGTCATCTGGACACTTGGGGAAGAGGCACAAGAAGAAGAAGAAGTCCAAGCGGACTTCAACTTCACCTCAACTGGCATCCGTCGTCAAAATAGGTAAGGAGCACTGACGCTCTAGGCACGGTTCTGCAGAGCCAGAGTCGACTTCGCGCCTCCCTCCATTTCTGGGAGTTGGAGCGACTCCCGCTCAACGTAAGGATTTTTACGAGGACATGCGCCTTGTATTTGAGCGGAACGACCCCGTTGGTGAGCCCTTGGACCCTGTGGGGTCAGTAGGCCCATCGGGTTCGCCGCCGTCGGCTTCGGCCACGGCGCCAGTGGGGCCTCAGGGATACGATCTGAGATCCGGTTCGACGCCGGTCGTACCAATGTGATCTTCCCCGGCGTCGAATCCGAAGTCGGTGCCAGCGGCGTCGCCGGCGGATGTCAGTAGCGCAAGCCCCATCCCCGACGACACGGAGCCGGAACGGCGTCGCACGACACCGATTCCGACGTCAACAGAACCCAGGCGTTCTATGTTGTCGCCTGAGCACTTTGTGGACGTGCTAGGCTCAGGAGAGGAATGGGAGGAGTCTGGAGACCCTCCGGAGAACCAGGATGTCTCTGAGGAGACAATGGACTGTTATGGGGAACTTGGGGAAGCCAGTGGTCTGGATACTTCTCCAGACTCTGGCATGCTCTCTCCACCTACAGTGGCTACGGAGGAGGGGGCTTCCTATGCTATGGTGGTTAAGAGGGCAGCTGAGGTCCTTGGACTGGAACTGCCCTCAGTGTAGGTCAGGACTAATCTCCTGACCGAAGTGCTTCAACCTGGGGCTTCCACCTCTGAACCCCTTTTGCCCTTTAATGAGGCAATTACGGACGTCCTACTAGGAACTTGGTCCAAACCTAGCACAGGGGCTCCTGTGAACAGGACGATTGCACGCCGCCATCGCCCAGCACCGGGCGACCCAAAGTTCCTCAGCCAACACCCCACCCCAGAAAGTTTGGTGGTGCAGGCCTCTACTTCCCAGGGCGCATTTCCTTACGCCCCTCCGGATAGGGAATCCAAGAGACTGGACTCACTTGGGAAGAAGATGTTTTCTTCCTCCAGTCTGGCATTGCGGTCGGTGAATACCGCATGCTTATTGGGCCGTTTCTCCCACTCTCTTTGGGAGACGGTTGCACAGGTGCTGCCACAAGTCCCGGAGGAGGCCCGGGCTGTGCTCTCTCAAGCTGTCAAGGACGGGAGAGATGCTGCAAAATTCACCATTAGGTGTGGTTTGGATACGACCAATTCGCTGGGCAGATCTATTTCAACGACAGTAGCCTTGAGGCGCCACGCCTGGCTTCGCACATCTGGCTTCTTGGGGGATGTCCAAGCCAATTTGATGGACATGCCTTTCGATGGAACCCGCCTTTTTGGGGAAAAGGCAGACTCTGCCCTGGTCAGGTTCAAGGACTCTCGAGCTACGGCCAGATCCTTGGGCCTCTCCTCCACTCCTTGTGGCCAGTCTTCCATTCGCCCCTTTCGTGGCAACGGAAGGGGTTTTCAGCCGCGTCAGCCCTATCCTAGCCACCGTCCTGCTCAGACTACCCAAGCTGTGCGTGGACGCTGTACATTCCGTCCTCGGAATGGAGGCCAGAAGTCGTCTACCACACTGCCCCCGGCAGCCGCAGCCTCCAAGCACTCCTAGGCTGATTCTGCAGGACCACACTACTCCAGTGGGTGGGAGAATTCGTCATCATCTCACCCGCTGGAGATCTATTACAACAGACAAGTGGGTCTTGCAGATCATCCAGGAGGGCTATTCTCTTCCTTTCCTTTCTTTTCCTCCAACTATTCTGCCGAGTCAGGAACAGCTGGCGGAGGATCACTTAAAGCTGCTCCAAGAGGAAGTTACAGCTCTTTTGGCCAAAGGAGCTATAGAAAGAGTTCCAGTTTCAGAAGTAGGCAGTGGCTGTTATTCCCGCTACTTTCTGATTCCGAAGAAGAATAAGGGGCTTCGGCCCATTTTGGATCTTCGGACCATCAATCTCTTCCTCAAAAAGGAGAAATTCCAAATGCTCACATTGGCTCAGGTCTTGTCTGCCTTAGACCAAGGAGACTGGATGGTGGCATTGAACCTGCAGGATGCGTATTTTCACATTCCCATCCTGCCGGGCCACAGGTGTTACCTGCGGTTCAAGGTAGGCCACTAGCACTTTCAGTTTACTGTGCTCCCCTTCGGCCTTACCAGTGCCCCTCGGGTGTTCACCAAGGTGATGGCGGTGGTTGCAGCTCATCTGCGCAGGTTAGGGGTTTCAGTCTTCTCCTACCTCGACGACTGGGTGTTGAAGGTGTCCTCGCCCCAGGCAGTCGTCTCCCACCTTCAGACTACGGCGGACCTCCTGCATTCGCTGGGGTTCTCTATAAACGTGCCGAAGTCACACCTGACTCCTTCTCAGACGCTCCCTTTCATCGGAGCTGTTCTGGACACAATGCAGTTTTGGGCTTATCCTCCAGAGCAGCGAGTCCAGGATATTCAGGTTTTGATTCCGATATTTCAGCCTCTATCCTGGATTTCGTTGAGGTTGACTCTGAGGCTGTTGGGCCTCATGGCCTCCTGCATCCTGTTGGTAAGACATGCGAGATGGCGTATGCGGGCTCTGCAGTGGGACTTGAAGTTCCAATGGGCACAGCATCAGGGAAATCTCACCGACGTGGTTCAGATCTCGGAAGGAACTGCGAAGGATCTGCAGTGGTGGTTACCGAACCGAGATTGGGTCAAAGGCAGACCTCTCTCCCTTCCCCAACCGGATTTCACAATCATGACGGATGCGTCACTTCTGGGATGGGGCGTCCACATGGGAGAGATGGAGATCAGGGGTCACTGGTCTCCGGCGGAGATGGGGCTCCACATAAACTTGTTGGAGCTCCGAGCGATTTGCTTGCCATTGAAAGCATTTCTTCCCTCTGTCAAGGGGAAGTTGGTGCAGGTGTTCAGGGACAACACCACCGCCATGCGGTACTGCAACAAGCAGGGCGGGGTGGGGTCATGGACCCTTTGTCGAGAGGCGCTGCGTCTCTGGACATGGCTGGAACAGCAGGGCATAACCCTGGTGGTTCAACACCTGGCAGGTTCTCTGAACGCCAGGGCAGACGATCTCAGCCGTCGATGCCTAGCGGATCACGAATGGCGTCTCCAGTCGGAGGTGGCGCAAGGTCTCTTTCAGCAGGGGGGAGAACCTTGGTTAGATTTGTTCACCTCCGAAGAGAACGCGCAATGTCAGCAGTACTGCGCGCTGGAGTTTCCAAGGCGGCTATCGCTCGGCGACGCGTTTCGTCGCGAGTGGAGCTCAGGTTTGTTGTATGCCTTTCCGCCCATACTACTCCTACCCAGGGTTCTGAAGAAGATCAGGAGCGACCGGGCCCAAGTCATTCTTATGGCACCGGACTGGGCGAGGAGAGTCTGGTATCTAGAGTTTCTGAGCATGAGTGTCAATCCTCCGATCAGGCTGCCCCTTCAGGAGGATCTTCTGTCGCAGCAGCAGGGGAGGGTTCTCCACCCGAACCTGTCAACTCTGCGCCTCCATGCTTGGAGATTGAGCGGCGGCAGTTGATGGCTTTTGACCTTCCTCCTGAAGTCTGTAATGTTATTCTGGCGGCCAGGCAGCCCTCCACTAAGTCAGTATATGCCTGCCGTTGGCAGAAATTTGTATTATCCTGTACAGAAAGGTCTATTGACCCTCTTTCTGCTCCTCTTTGTTCATTCTGACCCTTGCCAAGCAGGGCTCTGCTTTGGGAACTCTCAAAGGTTACCTTTCTGCTCTGTCTGCTTTTTTGCGGCTGCCAGACCAACCTTCTCTCTTTAAATCTCCTATTGTAAATATATTTCTTAAAGGGCTGGTTCACTTGTTTCCACCCACGCCCTTTATTATGCCGCAAAGGAACCTTAATTTGGTCCTCACTTACCTAATGTGCGCTCCTTTCGAGCCTTTGCACAATTGTCCCCTCCGGCTGTTGACCATCAAAACAGCCTTCTTAGTGGCGATTACATCGGCCCGGAGGGTGAGTGAGTTGCAGGCGTTATCCAGCTCGCCTCCTTATCTTGTGTCCTTTCCAGACAAGGTGGTGCTTCGCACCAGGGCATCATTTTTACCAGAGGTTGTGACCCCATTCCATCTGGGTCAGTCCATCACTTTGCCCACCTTCTTTGCTCCCCCTCATCCCTCTAAGGAGGAGGAGCGTCTCCACCATCTGGACCCAAAAAGAGCGTTGTCGTTCTACCTTGACCGTACAAGAGAGTTCCGGGTGGATGACCAACTCTTTGTGGGGTATGTGGGAGCAAAGAAGGGAAAGGCAGTGCAGAAAAGAACCATCTCTCGCTGGGTTGTTCTCTGCATTAAAATCTGTTATGCCTTGGCGAAGAAGCAGCCTCCTGAGGGATTAAGGGCCCATTCCACCAGGGGAAAAGCTGCGACTACAGCCTTGGCTCGGGGTGTCCCAGTCCAAGACATCTGTCAGGCAGCGACGTGGGCATCATTGCACACGTTCGCAAAACATTATTGCCTTGATGGTCAAGTGCGCAGGGACGGGCACTTTGCCGCCTCAGTCCTGCAAAACTTTTTAGTCTAGTCCATGAGTCCGCAACCCACCGCCGGGATGGTATGGCTTGGTTATCTGATTCAAAGGTAAGGAATCTGCAGCTAGAAGTCTCTATCAGATGAACAAGTTACTTACCTTCGGTAACGCATTATCTGGTAGAGACTATCTAGCTGTAAATTCCTTACAGCCCCACCCAAGCCTCCCCGCTTTGCGGACTGATGTTGTAGGTCTAGGGTTTCTTCCCTTTCAGGGCCCTAGCTTTGCACACGTTTACGGCAGTCACTTCGTGGTTCTGCGCTTCTGGCGTGGAAAAACGAAAAGTACTGACGTCCGCGCGCCTGGGTGGCGCCTATGTAGGCACTGCGACGTCATAACCGACGCCATCGACGTCACACGGAGCCGAATGGAGCCACCCGAAGTCGCACGCAAGGGGTATTGCTCAGCAAAAGTTTCCGGATCCAGCCTGACGCCTGAGAAATTAAAAAGTAAGGAATCTGTAGCTAGATAGAGTCTCTACCAGATAATGCGTTACCAAAGGTAAGTAACTTGTTCGTCACGCTCCTTCTCTGGAAACGCTCCTAAAATTTGGAACTCCATCCCAGCTCATATCAGGACCAACCCTTCCTTCATAAACTTCAAAAGACAGCTCAAGGACCTCTTCCTCAACCGAACTCAACCAACTGGATAGCAACCATCCAGCGAGACCAAGTACCGCTGCTACAGGACTCTCGTCCAGCGGATAAACTATCTACCTTAACAAGAGGGTGTCTATATCACCTCTCTTTTTATCCGCCTCTACGATCCTCTTCAGACCTTAACCAGATTCAACACCAGACAACGCTATTTACTGAAACAATGTGTGTCTGTTATCATCATGATAAATGTTGTAAAGTGCTGTGATACCTTCGGGTCTGGCCAGCGCTATATAAGACTCTTAAATAAAATAAATAAGTACAGTGCTAGATGCATCAATACCAATGGACAGTACCAAAGCAGGTGCACTGGCACGTTATTATAAAGAGGCATGGCCAGGTCAGCCCCCCCGCCCCCAGCTAACTCTATTCTGAGGCTCCCCACACGCCTGCTTTATCTCCATGAAATGAGTACTGTTTTCATCAGGTTGTCGAGGCTGGATTCCTGCTTCTGATGGATAAGTCTACCTGCAGATTCCACACCTGTGAATATCCCTCAAGGTGTCGGAATGGTCCTGGAATCTTTTTTATAGCTCATCTTTGCCAATAAGGGGTGCCGGCTCCATCTCGGCACCAGTAATGCTGCCCTAATGATTTCACTGGAGCCATAAATCACCCACCCCGGCGCACTGTTTCCTTTTTTCTCCAAATTTTCTATACTGCGTGGTACAGAGTACAAATATCACCTTCCAAAAGATCCAGCTTTAAGCCCTGTCGCACCTGCAGCAGGCAGATGTCTATTACTCACATGAGGGCAGTTTGTGGTATTTAGGTTCTTGTCATGACTCCCATTCCTGCTCAGTGTTGCAGCTGTAGGAAGCTGGCTCTGTATATACATACCCTAGTAAGGTATAGTGTTAACAGAGTCCAGTGGATCCCCAGAGGCTTAAGTAGATAATACTAAAAGCTCTATTTATGGTAGTGTGGTCGAACAGTTAGGCTTATCAGAGGGCTGTTAAGCATTTGTTGTACACACTCGGGCAAGGGATGATTACACACACTCAAAGACTGAATCCAAGACCAATTGTTTTGTATAAAAAGTTATTATTTTGTTATTTTTATATTTTTATTTCAAGAGGAACTCAGCTGCAGGTAAGTAACACTTTTAAGAATGGTAATACTTTTCAAATGCAGCAGGTATTGTTTTGTAAAGGCAGTCAAATACTTTATAGTAGTATGAAAATACTTTGGCAATGTTAATCAAACAGTAGCAAACGTAGCAAATGTGAAAGATAGACATTTAGTGTAATAGGTAACAGTGGCAGCTGGCAGCTGTGGGAGGCGGGGAGTAGTGCAAAATAAAATAAAAATAATTAAAAATGTACCTGAATGCGACATCCTCCTCTCCGGTCCTATGCTCACCACCGTAACTGGAAACGGCAATCCCTTGACCAATCAGGGCGCTGCTCTCATCCAGCATGAGGCAGCTCCTTGATTGGAGGGAGCAGCTTCCCTCTGCGCTCCACAGCACTCTAGAGGCCTGTACTTGCTCTAGCCCAGCTGTCTTAAGACAGCTGGGTTAGAGCTGTTTAAAGTGCGTATGTGTGGCTGGTGTCGCAAGACTGCTGGCCAAAAAGACATGCGCACTTTAAACAGTGGTTTGCCAGCCCACCCTCCTCTCTGTTGAGTGATGTGCTGCTGTCAACTCAGCAGCGACTCCGCCCCCATCCTGATGCTCTGTTCGGAACTGGGAAGAAAAATAAAATGGTAATAAATTACCCTTTTATTTTTTAGGGGTTTGGGGAGATTTTAAGTGGGGCGACGCTCCTCTGCTCCAGCGGAGGAGCCGCCCCTGATAGGCAGAAATGCAATGCAATCCTAAGGAGGGAAAACAGTTATATTCAGTTATAGGTAAGTACTTGACTTTGACATCCAGCCTTCAGGGGTTTGGACCAACACTGGACAAAGGTCAGATCAAGGTAGGTACTTCACCACCAGCGGCCTGGTGCAGAGGTCACTGGGCCACAGTGTTAGTCAATGTAGACTGGGGGCACCCGCAAGTAGTGCGGTTTGCTTGTAGGTACCTGTGGTTTTAGGGCACAGGCCCTGGGTGTTAAAGCAAATACAGAGGGGGGGGGCACAAGGTAGCACCAACCTTTCACCACCAGCGGCACAGGGGCGGCCGGGTGCAAATCCGCGACGGGCGCCCAATGCTTTTCAATTGGGAATCTCGGTCGCACAAAGAGGCTGCAGGCTCAGACCAGGAGGCTGGAGGAAGGTGAACACCAGCAGGGTAGTTAAGTTGAGATGTCGAAGGAGTGCTGGGCACCGTTGGCGGTGCTCCCCAAGGTCGGGGCAGAGGATACAGGGGTGCCTTTTGGTGTCAGATTTTCTTTACCGGAGCCGGTCGCGGTCAAGGGGACCCTTCAAGATGAGGCTGCAGGTGTCTTCGTCGAGTCCAGGAGAGGTCACCCACCGATGGAGTTGAGGTCAGGGTCGATGGGGAAACTTCACTGGACAGGTGAGCCACTCAGACTTGGGCGTCGGGAGCAGGGTGGGTAGGGGTCACGGACCCGCCTGAATACGGAGTCCTTGAAGCTGGAGCTTATCCAGTATTAGGGTATCTTTCATAGATTCACATGCCTGAATCATTCCCCGTCGTCGAGACGGGAGTCCCCGGTATATAATAAAAGTAATGTCCTATTAGACATACCAAACCATAGGCCTAAGGCCTCTCATTAGTAACATATCCAGGTCCTTTTGTGAAAAGGACCAAACTCTCTGCAGCAGCCAATCAGCTGCCACCACCCTCTGGAACCTTCCTGTCAGGAGCTCTGGTCCCTCAGATTTTCTACCGCACGTTGTGCTAAGGGAGTCTCCAACTGAGCTCTGCTCAGGTTTTCTATTATTACAGCGTTTATACTGCTAGAAAGGTATTTCATATCCTTATTTCTGTCTGACTGAAGTCATAGTCGTCTTCATGTCAGACACCTCGAAGAAAGGCCTTTTCAGGCCATGTACAACCTGCAGGAAGAAGAGGTTGCATGTGGACGATCCTCACAAGGACTGCCTGTACTGTCTTTACCCAGACCATTCAGCTAAAGACTGCAAGGTATGTCGTACTTTCTCTGCAAAAACCCTAAAAGACCGGGAAGGACGTCTTTTGATTTGGCTGCAGAGGTTAAAGGACAAACAAGATCCCTTGTCCTCTGAGGAGAGTGAAACTTCATCAAGATCCTCCTCAAAAACTCCACAGAAAAGGTCGAGAAATGCTTCTCCAAGCCCTTCATCACAGCAACCTGCAAAGAAGACGCAGAAAAAGTCTTCAGAGGTTCCCACTGGCAAAAATTGCCATCTCCAGACCCTGCGACTCCTTCAGTCAGAGTCCAGCATTCTTTTAAAAAACCCTCCTCAGGCTCGTCGACGACGGCATCGTCGACGATTTCGACGACGGCTCCTGTCACTGCCAGGGTTACCACGTCGACGACGACAGTCTCCACTATGTCTGCTTCGTCGGCGCCGCGATCATCGTCGACGACTACAACATCTTCGTCGACGGCACAAGTGATCATGTCGTCGACGATAAAAATAAGGAAGTCGTCGTCGAAGATTCCGACGACGATCCAGTCGTCGACGACGCCGACGACGACCTTCCCGTCGACGACAACCACATCGACGGTGCTCCCGTCGACGATACCGCCGACGACGTCTCTATCGACGGTAGGCTTACCGTCGACGACGCCACTTCCATCGACGACACCGTCGACGAAGATTTCAACAAAGCTTTCAACGAAGCTCAAAGCTTTACCAGTCGACGCGCCACCGTCGACGACGAGTGTTCCGTCGACGATCTTGATGTCTACTCCAAAAATGAAGGCTAAACGACTCAGCAGATTGTCACCATCTGTAACGTCACCCAGTAGAGTCCAATCCTTAGTACCCTCTCATCTATTGGATGTGGATGACGATTCGGAGGGCGAGGGTCCTTTTAGGGCCGCAACAAGTCCGTCGGAACTTAATGTCAAATACCAGGAGTTCTCAGATGAGGATGATCAGGACATTGATGATCAGTCTTATTATCAGGAAGATCAAGTACCTCAACAACCTCAGATGGTATGTCTTCCGGTGGCTTTGGTGTCGGACCTCCAATTTCTGATTACAGATTATAAGAAAAGGTTTCCTACTGCTGCTCCGGCTTCTGCTCCGGAACGAGCTCCACCACCGGCCGTACAACTTCCACCTCAGCCGTCCGCATCGACAGTGATTTGTCCATCTCTCCATTCTACTGACGATGAAGAGGACTGTCGTCAAGAAGAAGGGAAATCCTGGATGATGGATCACAGCATGAGGAATGGGACGACTACGTCATACCACTTCCAGCGTCTCCTTCCCCTCCTCCAGTAGACTCGCCTCCGGAGGACATAGGAGGTTTTCATAATCTTCTAGAAAGAGCGGCAAAGCGCTTTCAGTTGCCAATGCCTTCCCATCAACAAGAGTGTTTCTTATATGACTTTAAGGAACCCTTTAAAAAGTCGGTGAGATCCATGCCAATAATAGACTATATCTGGGAACAAGGGGTCAAGATCATGAAGAATCCTTCTTCAATGCCTCCAATCCTAACACGACTGGATAAAAAGTATAGGGCACCGGATGACGCCCCAGCCTGTCTAACTGGCCATCCCAAGCCAGATTCGGTGGTGACACAAGCAGCCCAGCGCCACTCAAAGAATCCGTCTACTCCACTGTCCGCGCCACCGGATAAAGAGGGTAGGCGTTTGGACAACATTGGAAAGCGTTTCTCTTCCATGTCGGCACTAACAGTGAGGGCTGCTAACTCACTAGCCTTATTGGGAAGATACAACAGGCAAATCTGGTCAGACATTGCACCTTTCTTGGATAGTTTACCAGAGGACACCAAACAGGATGCGAAGAAGCTACTGCAAGAAGGCGAAAGGTCAGCTTCGGAGATTATAGATTGTGCGATGGACATCGCATCTACTGGTTTCCGTCAGTTGGCAGGAGCGGCAGTCTTAAGGCGCCAAGGCTGGCTTAAAGCAACCACATTCCGACCGGAGGTCCAGACAAAGATCCTAGATATGCCCTATGATGGGCAGTGCCTGTTTGGATCTCATATCGATGAGGCCCTACAAGGGATTAAGAAAGACACAGAGACAGCAAGATCTTTGGGAACCCTCCAATATAAAACGTCTTCCTTTCGTGGCTCACGAGGTAGAGGTCAATCGTCCTATAGAGGAGGATATCAACAAAATAGATATTCTAATTACTCCTCGTCCGGCCAGCAATACAGGCCGCAATTTCAGCAAAGGCAGCAACCTCAACAAACTGCCTATAATAAATCCTCTTTTCGAGGAAGAGCTGGTCGCCAGAGGGATGCTGCCCGGCGTCAATGACTTTTCCTTGCCACCAACTCCAACCTCGCCCTCGCCACTCAAAATAGGAGGGAAGATATCGAATTTTTTCCACAACTGGGCACAAATTACTACGGATCAGTGGGTCCTTCAAATAGTACAATTCGGTCATTCCTTGGAATTTCTTCAAACCCCTCCACCAACTCCACCTCAACCTATGGTTCACAAGCATTTGAACCTCTTGCAGAACGAAATATCATCCATGATTCGCAAAGGGGCCATAGAGCGAGTTCCTGTTCATCAACGAGGAAAAGGTTTTTATTCCCGATTCTTTTTGGTGCGCAAGAGAGACAACAAGTGGAGGCCGGTTCTAGACCTAAGAAATTTGAACAAATTCCCAAGGAAGCAATCATTTCGCATGATTACCATACAGGAAGTCCTACAACCTCTCAACCCGAACGACTACATGGTATCATTGGATCTACAGGATGCCTATTTCCATGTGCCAATCCACAGAAAACACAAACAATTTCTGAGATTTGCAGTCGCTGGCAAGCATTACCAATTTCGAGTGCTGCCGTTTGGGCTCAAATCGGCTCCTCGTATATTCACGAAATGCCTGGCTCCGGTCGCTGCGTACCTCAGACAGCAGCATCATCAAGTATTTCCATATCTCGACGACTGGCTCATCAAGGCACCATCTTTTCAAGGCGCAACGCAATCTTCCAGCGCTTGTCTAGAACTTTTCAAGCAGTTAGGTCTCACCCTCAATGTAGAAAAGTCAATGCTTCAACCTTCTCAAAGGATCACATTCTTAGGAGCCGTGTTGGATACGGTCCACACGCATGCTTGCCCAACGCAAGAACGACAACGCAGGCTCACACAGCTGGCAAACAGAATAAAGCTAAGAAAGTCTCTTTCGGTTCGGCTCTTCAAATCCCTCCTAGGAATGATGTCTTCTTGCATACTACTCATTCCGCATTGTCGTCTCCATATGCGTCCTCTCCAGGAGGCTCTTGCCGCTCAGTGGATTCAGGTGGAAGGATCTTTCGACGACATCATTCAGATCACTCCTCAAGTAATTACAGCATTACATTGGTGGACTCGTCCACAGAATCTGACACGAGGCCTGTCTTTTCTGCCTCCAGTGTCTCCTCAAGTAATAACTACAGACGCATCCCTGGAAGGTTGGGGAGCTTTTCTCCAGGAGCTTCAAATCAGCGGAAAATGGTCAATAACAGAAAGGACCTTGCACATCAACCTCCTAGAACTCAGAGCTGTGTATCTAGCCCTGCGGGCTTTTCTTCCCAGAATAGCAGCTTCGCTAGTGCTGGTCAAGACGGACAACACCACAACAATGCACTATGTGAACAAACAGGGGGGCACTCGTTCTCTCTTGTTATCTCAAGAATCGCAAAAAATTTGGAACTGGGCACTTCAGCACAAAATATCTCTGAAGGCCGAATATGTGCCGGGAAGGGAAAATATATTGGCAGATTCACTGAGCAGACTACAAACATCCTGCCACGAGTGGGAATTACACCAGGGTATTCTCAACCGCATTTTCAACCAATGGGGCGAACCAAATCTAGACCTGTTCGCGTCACAGATCAACGCCAAATGCCAACGCTTCGCAAGTTGGCATCCCCAGCAGGGATCTCTGGGGAATGCATTTTCAATAGCCTGGTGCGGCGTCTTTGCGTACGCTTTTCCGCCGATTCCGCTGCTCCCCAGGGTACTCAAGAAGATGAAGGCAGAGCCCTGCACACTGATTTTAATAGCACCAGCATGGCCTCGCCAACATTGGTTTACGGAACTACATCTCCTATCCCAGGCACCTCCAATTCCATTGAAGCCGTTCCCATCTCTCCTCACAATGGATCAGGGACAGATACAACATCCGGACCCGGCCTCACTCAAATTATCGGCCTGGCTCCTGAATACAATGAATTCCAGGCTATGAATATCCCTCCGGACTGTAGAGCGGTTCTGTCTCGAGCAGTGGCGGACAGTACAACCAAGACATATTCTCTCAAATGGAAAAGGTTCTGTATATGGTGTGCATCTGCCAAAGTACATCCCTTTAAGTCCTCTCCTGAGGAAATTTTGCCATACCTTCTTCATCTCGCAAATGCAGGCCTCGCTCACGCTTCCATCAGAATTCACCTAGCAGCGATATCCCGCTACAGAAGATCTTCCACAGGTCCTTCGCTTTGGTCCAATAGACTCATAAAACAATTCCTCAAAGGTCTTTTCCGGACTTTCCCTCCACTAAAGCTTCCTCCTCCAACATGGCAGCTTAATACAGTTCTAGCTCAGCTTATGAGGCATCCTTTTGAACCAATACACAAGGTGGACCTTAAATTCCTCTCCTGGAAAACTGCACTTCTACTCGCCCTGGCTTCGGCAAGACGAGTCAGCGAACTTCATGCTTTTACAATACAGCATCCATTTCTGCAATTCAGGGATGATAGGGTAATTCTTCGAACTAACCCGAAGTTTATCCCTAAAGTGCCATCGTACTTCCATCTTAACGAACCCATTGTGTTAAAGACTTTCTTCCCGAATCCTCAAACACCAGCGGAAAAAGCTCTTCATTCTTTGGACCTGAAGCGATGCATTAAATTCTACCTTCATAGGACAAGACCATTCCGAAAGTCCAACCAACTTTTCGTGGCCTACAGTGTGCCTAGGAAGGGTTTCCCCTTACCAAGCAGAGTATCGCTAGGTGGATCTCTAGCGCTATCACTCTATGTCACCAGCAGGCTGGTCAGCCTTTGCAAACTACAATTCGTGCCCATTCTACCAGGGCGGTCTCTACGTCCATGGCTCTGTTTGCCGGCGTACCGCTGATGGACATTTGCAGAGCGGCAACATGGAAAACGCCGCACACATTTACCAAGCATTACTGCTTGGATTCAGAACTGGCGAAGGACGCTGCAGTTGGACAGGCAGTACTACGTCATCTGTTTCAATAGAGGTGAGCCTTTCCTCCTTCCCACCAACCTTTGTTTTACCACACATTTCTATGATTATTATTGTTATTATTATGATGCACTATATCAATGATATAATGGAATGTATCAATATGGGTTTTGGTTTTTAACCAATGAGTGTATATCCCTTATGGGGAACAAAGGAAATGTGCTCACTATTGCTTGCTACTCTGATTCAGGCATGTGAATCTATGAAAGATACCCTAATACTGGATAAGAAATGCGTTACTTACCTGTAACAGCAGTTATCCAGTATTGGTATCTTTCATAGATTCACATGCAACCCACCCACCTCCCTTGGAAAGGCTCTCTTGGTTCTCTCAGAGATACTATTACTTAGCACTACGCTTACGAAAATCTGAGGGACCAGAGCTCCTGACAGGAAGGTTCCAGAGGGTGGTGGCAGCTGATTGGCTGCTGCAGAGAGTTTGGTCCTTTTCACAAAAGGACCTGGATATGTTACTAATGAGAGGCCTTAGGCCTATGGTTTGGTATGTCTAATAGGACATTACTTTTATTATATACCGGGGACTCCCGTCTCGACGACGGGGAATGATTCAGGCATGTGAATCTATGAAAGATACCAATACTGGATAACTGCTGTTACAGGTAAGTAACGCATTTCTTTCTGGACAGGGCCACTGTCCTTGGGAGATCTGGTCTTTGTTGAAGAGTGGCAACCTTCCTGGGGTTCTTGGAAGTCGCTGGCCACAGCACAGGCGTCCTATTCTTCGCAAGATCTTTAAGCTGGAAACAGGCCGGTAGGGCTGGGGCCAAGTCAATCGTCATCTTCAAGCTTTGCTGCATCCATCTTCGTAGGTTGGAGGAATATGAGGATCAAGGTTCAGGGGTGCCCCTAAATACTGAATTTAGGGGTGTTACAGGTACTGGCAGCTGGTAGCCCATGGGCTACTTGCCTTTAAGGGTGACTACACCCTTAGTATGTGTCCCCCTTTGGGGAGGGTGCATCCCCTAACCTGATTGGCTGGAATCCTTCCATTCAAGATGGAGGATTTTCGAAGGAGGGGGTCACCTTAGTCCGGGGCCCCTTAAAGGTTGGTCCTGGCAGAGGGGGACACACCTCTCCTGATTACTTTCCCGCCGACCTTGCCGCCAAAAGTAGGGATTGGTCAGGGGGACGGGCATCTCCACTAGCTGGAGAGGCCTTGGTCAGCATAACAAAGGGCAGGAAGCCTTTGAGGTTTACCACCCTGAATGCTCTTCCTGTTGGGGGTAGGTGAGAAGCACCTCCACCCCAAGCAGGCTTTGTTCCTGGAGCACAAGGGCTCCCACCTCAGGGGGTCAGAAACATGTCTGTGTGTGGCAGGCTGGTGCAGGCCAGTCAGTTGAACATGAGAAAGTTGGTTTTTTTCCAGGGGACATCTGCAAAATACCCTCTGAGTGCATTTTGCAACTAATCCACCACTGGCATCAGTGTGAGTTTATTGTGCTGAGAAGTTTGATACTAAACTTCTCAGCATTCAGTAAAGCCATCATGGAGCTGTGGAATTCATAATGACAAACTCCCAGCCCATGTACTCAATATGACTTCACTGCACTTACAGTGCCTAAGAATGGACTAAAACACTGTAGGGGCATATTGCTCATGCTGCTATGCCCTCACCTGTGGTATAGTGCACCCTGCCTTGGGCTTTGAGGCCTGCTAGAGGGGTGACTTGCCTATGCCACAAGCAATGGTTGTCGGCATGGCACACAGGGATGTGTGCATGTTGACTCTTGGATTTTGTCTGCACATAAAAACACAGTCTGCAATGGCAGTGTGTATGTTTTTGGTGAGGGGTCTCTGAAGGTGACATAGTACATGCTGCGGCCCTTAGAGACTCTCTCTGGTCACAAGGCCCTTGGTACCACTGGTACCTTTTACAAGGTATAAGTCGGCCATAAGTGTGCCAATTGTGGAAACAAAGGTACAGTTTTGGGAAAAAACACAGGCACTGGGAACCTGATTGGCAAGGACCCAGTGCACACTCAGTCAAAGTGCTTCAAATATCAGGCAAAAAGTGGGGGTAACCATGTAAAAAGGGGCACTTTTCTACAGAGGCCAAACTTTTTATAGCCCCAGTCAAGGAAATCTGATTCAAAGAAGATCAAGATCCACGTCCTGCTCCTGTTCTCTCTCCTCTTGGTCCAGGGTGCGTTTCCCAACTTTTACCTTTAAAATAGTGACACAAGAAGTTTTTCAGCTCCCCAAGACGATCGAAATCTAGAGTAAATCACCAACTACCGTAAGAGCCTTTTCTTCTGAACCTGAATTAGTGAAAGTTCAACCTCCATTGTACATCCCACTGCCTTCTCTGGCAACTGTCCCACCAGTGTCTATTAATGCACTGCAGCCCGTGGCTCCACAGGCGCAGCAGCTTTTTCCACCAGCGCCGGTTTACCCCGGCGTTTCAACCAAAGGACCATACCCTTCTGCTTACTGTTAGAAATTGATCCTCTAGTTGGAAGATGTAAGCACCCTGTCCAAGTAGGGACCACAGTCCTAATCACGGTTAACCAGATACACACTAAAATATAACCTGTGCTCACCCTCTGGTAGCTTGGCACAGAGCAGTCAAGGTTATCTAAAGAGGCAATATGTAAAGCTTTTGTGCAACACACACACACACACAGTAATTTAATGAAAACACCCCAAATATACTCCACACAGATTTAGAACAATAGAGAATAATGTTATGAATAAAACAAGACTGAAATGGCAAAAGTCCAATAAGTAGAACTGGAGTTATGAATTTTTAAAGACTAAATCAAAAAGTAGTGCTTAGAAATCAATAGCACTAAGGGGTTACTTGAGGTCGTGCTAGACCGGGGTAAATTCAAAGTTCAGGCCGACTGAGATGGAGGGCAGGCTGGCTACAGGACTCGGGCAGGTCCCGCTGACAAAGTACCTTGGATGGAGCTAGCGTCAATGTCGAAGACTCGATGTGAGGAGTCACCGCATCCTCGTTGATTCTGTGGAAGGAGGTGAAGCTTCAGCGTCGATCCGTGCAGTCGAGGAAGGCTTCGGCATTAAATCCCTTTACGTTGCAAGTGCTGCAGCCATGTCGAGCTATGCTGTCCTTCGAACCGTGCAGTCTGTCGAAGCAATGTTGTCGAAGGGCAGTGTGTCTGTTCTGATTGGCGCAAAGTTGTCACTGTGTCGATTGTGATGGTTCTGGCCAGCAGAAATCACCTTTCAAGGGCCAAGGACTGGATTGGCAACACTTGGCAGGGCAGGACTCACAGATTGCAGAGTCCAGGTGCTGTTGTAGAGTTGCAGGAAGTCTTTGATGGCCCTCAGACTTCAGAACAGAGTCACTCATGGTTCAAGTGAGATGGGTCCAGTCCTTGTCCTCAGCTGGGCAAAGATCAGCAGGCAGCAGGGCAGCTCAGTAAAGCAAAAAGTAGTTCCTTCAGAGCAGCAGTCAGGCAAAGTGGCAATCCTTGTAGCACAGCAGTTCTTACTCCTGGCAGAGTTCTTCACAGGTCCAGTAGTGTACTGTCTTGGTAGGGTCAGGGTCCCAGTACTTATACCCAAATGTGTGTTTGAAGTGGGGGTGACTTCAAAGCAGGCCCTTCAAGTTCACAAACCCAGCCCTGTCTGTCAGGCTATCTGTGGGGGGTAATCAGCCCTTAGTGTGGGACACAGGACACTGCCTATTCAGGTGTGTCAGCTCCCCCTCCCACTTCCTGCCCAGGTAGAGCTATCAGAAGATAGATGAATGCAGATGAGTTATCTGTCATACCCACCCTTACTGTGTTTATGGGTATGTAGAGGGAATGCATAAAGTGTATGATGTGTATTAGGGACAGGCCGCAAGGCGCACACAGCAGTAAGAGCAGAGAAATGCCCACTTTCTAAAAGTAGCATTTCTAAAACAGGTATGTTAAATCCAACTTTACAAGTAAAGAGGATTTATCATCACCATTCCAAGGATATGAAAGATGATGCAGCTACTAATCAGGAATTACAGCTTAAAATTGTTTTAAGGTATTCCCAATGCTAGCCTATGAGAGGAATAGGCCTCACAGTAGTGAAAAACAAATTTAGCGGTTTATCACTACCAGGACATGTAAAACTTAAAAGTATATGTCCTACGTCTTAGTTACACAGCAACTGGCCTTTGGGGGCTACCTAGGGCCTACCTTAGGGGTGACCTATGTGTAATGAAAGAGGAGTTTAAGGCTTGGCAAGTGGTTTTAAATGGCAAGTCGAAGTGGCAATAAACTGCACACACATACGTTGCAGTGGCAGGCCTGAGACCAGTTTGAAAGGCTACTTGTGTGGGTGACACAACTAGTGCTGCAGGCCCACTGGTAGCATTTAGATTACAGGCACTGGGAATAGGATATACCACTTTACAAGGGACTTATAAGTAAACTGAATATGCCTATCATGTATACACCAATGTCACCATGTTTAGGGTAGAAGCACCTGCCCTTTAGCACTGGTAAAGTGCTCAGAGTCCTAAGACCAACAAAAACAAAATCAGAAAAATGTGAGGAGGAAGGCAAAATATTTGGGCTGACCCTTCAGAGAGGGCCATTTCCCAACACTTACCTACATGCAGTATGCCACGTGTTTGTCCAGGCTTCGGTCCCCTCTGGAGCGCTTTCATGCCCCATGGATCTGCTCGGGACTCCACTTGGGATTCTACTTGCAGAACCTTCGCTTGACCCCATCCCAGCGCCAGGGCCTTTGCAGCCTGATACCATGGTCGGTGCCGATACAGATGCAGATTTTGATATTCCACAGGGAGATGATCATTTTTATATGGACAAGGCTGATGATGGGGTACACCTGTACCCTTCTTACTCATTGAACACACCCAACTATTTAGCATTAGATATTGAGCTGGAACATTTGAGTGCTTTCCAGTTGGCACTGGTGATGGACGAACCCCTCCTTTAAGCGCGCCGTCCATCCACCAGGTTGGTCTATTCTGGGGGTGGAATAAGTTAATTGCTTGATGTGCAGAATGTGTTGACCCTTTAAAAGCCGCTCTCTGACACACTTCTATTTGTGCTATCACTGGCCCTGCAAGGCTGCACGGTGGGTACCGTAAAGTGTTGTATGGCAGCTTTTTTGGTGTTGCATTGCCTCACAGACCAACAATTTCTGTTCAAGTCAGCCATTGTGATTCGATTCTTGAAATGTCCGGTCAATATTTATCCTCCCACTCCTTGTTATGCCTCAGTGGGATCTAAATCTGGTTTAAACTTTTTTGATAGGCGATTCCGTTTGAGCCCCTTCCCAGGTGTCAATTGTGTCGTCTTACACTCAAAACAGTTTTTATTGTTGCCATTATGCCAGCTAGAGGTGTCAGTAACTTTCAAGTACTTAGCATCAAACTGCCTTCCACATGCTTTTTTCCAGATTAACTACTTCTCTGGATGAGGACTTTTCTTCCCAAGCTGGTGTCCCCTTTCCATCTGGAACTGACATTCACCCTTCCTACCTTTTATCCTCCTCCTCATCATATTAAGGAGGAAGAGAGATTGCATTGACTTAATTCCAGGTAAATTGACAGTTTTTACATAAACCACACTAAGTAATTCAAAGTGGATAATCAGCTCTTTACTGGCACCCATCAAGGCAAACTTGTTTAAAAAATAACTTTATCTTGCTGGATAATTCTATGCATTAAGGTGTGTTCTGTACACTGGCAAAGAAAGAGCCACAGGAAGGTCTACGAGCCCATTCTACCAGGTCAAAAGCTTACACTTTTGCCCTAATCGAGCTGCTATTTGGACACCCCTCCACACCTCTGCCAGATGTGATCTACACTCAGAGGTGAGGAGTGATAGTTATCCAGTATTGGGGTATCTTTCATAGATTCACATGCTTGAATCATTCCCCGTCGTCGAAGTAGGAGTCCCACGGTAATATACATAATGCAGTAATTAAAATTTTTCATAGGCTATCATGGTGGCAACCATGCATTTAATAGCCTATCCACCTCCTTTTCTAAAAAAAGGACCAAACTTTAAGTACAACCAATCAGTAACCAGCACCCTCTAGAACCTTCCCAAGAGAGGCTGAATCCCTCAGATTTTCACAGCACGTCGTGTGTGAAGGGAGTCTCCCTGAGCTCTGCTTAGTTTCTTCAGCTATTACTTCTTTTTGGATCATCCAAGATTATATTTCATGTTTCATTTCTCTGACCCTGCCACTAATATTGTTACAGCAAACAAATGATGGACGGATTGCTGACAATGCAAACATTCTCCCCCAGTCAAAACATCTGGGTTAAATCCATCGTTCTTTTTCCCACTACGCCACCCCAGTTTGGACCCAGCCATATGCAAATCAGTCTTGACCCTGTGCCCCATGGGAACAGTCCAGACCGAACTGCCAGGCCAGGTCCTCCCTGGACCGGAAACAAGAATCCTGGGACCGGTTTCAGGGTATGTCACCCTTCTTCAGCCAGGCTAGCTTGAATCCAGTGACGCAGTGAGCAAGGGACCCACGTCTGGGCATACCCATCCCACTTAGGGCGAAAAGTGTTACAGCAAACAAATGATGGACGGAATGCTGACAATGCAAACATTCTCCCCCAGTCAAAAGATCTGGGTTAAATCCATTGTTCTTTTGCCCACTACGCCACCTCAGTTTGGACCCAGCAATATGCAAATCAGTCTTGACCCTGTGCCCCATGGTAACAGTCCAGACCGAACTGCCAGGCCAGGTCCTCCCTGGACCGGAAACAAGCATCCTGGGACCGGTTTCAGGGTATGTCACCCTTCTTCAGCCAGGCTAGCTTGAATCCAGTGGCGCAGTGAGCAAGGGACCCACGTCTGGGCATACCCATCCCACTTAGGGCGAAAAGTGTTACAGCAAACAAATGATGGACGGAATGCTGACAATGCAAACATTCTCCCCCAGTCAAAAGATCTGGGTTAAATCCATTGTTCTTTTGCCCACTACGCCACCCCAGTTTGGACCCAGCCATATGCAAATCAGTCTTGACCCTGAGCCCCATGGGAACAGACCAGACCGAACTGCCAGGCCAGGTCCTCCCTGGACCGGAAACAAGCATCCTGGGACCGGTTTCAGGGTATGTCACCCTTCTTCAGCCAGGCTTGCTTGAATCCAGTGGCGCAGTGAGCAAGGGACCCACGTCTGGGCATACCCATCCCACTTAGGGGAAAAGTGTTACAGCAAACAAATGATGGACGGAATGCTGACAATGCAAACATTCTCCCCCAGTCAAAAGATCTGGGTTAAATCCATCGTTCTTTTGCCCACTACGCCACCCCAGTTTGGACCCAGCCATATGCAAATCAGTCTTGACCCTGTGCCCCATGGGAACAGTCCAGACCGAACTGCCAGGCCAGGTCCTCCCAGTTCGGGCTGGACTGTTCCCATCGGGCGCAGGGTCAAGACTGATTTGCATATGGCTGGGTCCAAACTGGAATGGCATGGTGAGCAAAAAAACGATGGATTTAGGCCCAGATCTCTGTACTGGGGTGAATGTACGACATTGTTCTGCATTCTGTCCATCATTTGTTGTTTTTGCATTTGTCACCCCGAGTGGGACGGGTATGCCCAGACGTGGGTCCCGTGCTCTCCATGCCACTGGAGTCAAGCTATCCTGGCTGATGAGGGCTGAAAGCCCGAAACCGGTCCTAGGATGCTTGTTTCCAGTCCAGGGAGGACCTGGCCTGGCAGTTCGGGCTGGAGTGTTCCCATTGGGCGCAGGGTCAAGACTGATTTGCATATGGCTGGGTCCAAACTGGAATGGCATGGTGAGCAAAAAAACGATGGATTTAGGCCCAGATCTCTGTACTGGGGTGAATGTACGACATTGTTCTGCATTCTGTCCATCAATTGTTTTTGCATTTGTCACCCCGAGTGGGACGGGTATTCCCAGACGTGGGTCCCGTGCTCCCCATGCCACTGGAGTCAAGCTATCCTGGCTGATGAGGGCTGAAAGCCCGAAACCGGTCCTAGGATGCTTGTTTCCATTCCAGGGAGGACCTGGCCTGGCAGTTCGGGCTGGACTGTTCCCATTGGGCGCAGGGTCAAGACTGATTTGCATATGGCTGGGTCCAAACTGGAATGGCATGGTGAGCAAAAAAATGATGGATTTAGGCCCAGATCTCTGTACTGGGGTGAATGTACAACATTGTTCTGCATTCTGTCCATCAATTGTTGTTTTTGCATTTGTCACCCCGAGTGGGACGGGTATGCCCAGACGTGGGTCCGGTGCTCTCCATGCCACTGGAGTCAAGCTATCCTGGCTGATGAGGGCTGAAAGCCCGAAACCGGTCCTAGGATGCTTGTTTCCAGTCCAGGGAGGACCTGGCCTGGCAGTTCGGGCTGGACTGTTCCCATTGGGCGCAGGATCAAGACTGATTTGCATATGGCTGGGTCCAAACTGGAATGGCATGGTGAGCAAAAAACGATGGATTTAGGCCCAGATCTCTGTACTGGGGTGAATGTACGACATTGTTCTGCATTCTGTCCATCATTTGTTGTTTTTGCATTTGTCACCCCGAGTGGGACGGGTATGCCCAGACGTGGGTCCCGTGCTCTCCATGCCACTGGAGTCAAGCTATCCTGGCTGATGAGGGCTGAAAGCCCGAAACCGGTCCTAGGATGCTTGTTTCCAGTCCAGGGAGGACCTGGCCTGGCAGTTCCGGCTGGACTGTTCCCATTGGGCGCAGGGTCAAGACTGATTTGCATATGGCTGGGTCCAAACTGGAATGGCATGGTGAGCAAAAACGATGGATTTAGGCCCAGATCTCTGTACTGGGGTGAATGTACGACATTGTTCTGCATTCTGTCCATCAATTGTTGTTTTTGCATTTGTCACCCCGAGTGGGACGGGTATGCCCAGACGTGGGTCCCGTGCTCTCCATGCCACTGGAGTCAAGCTATCCTGGCTGATGAGGGCTGAAAGCCCGAAACCGGTCCTAGGATGCTTGTTTCCAGTCCAGGGAGGACCTGGCCTGGCAGTTCGGGCTGGACTGTTCCCATTGGGCGCAGGGTCAAGACTGATTTGCATAAGGCTGGGTCCAAACTGGAATGGCATGGTGAGCAAAAAAACATCAATTGTTGTTTTTGCATTTGTCACCCCGAGTGGGACGGGTATGCCCAGTCGTGGGTCCCGTGCTCTCCATGCCACTGGAGTCAAGCTATCCTGGCTGATGAGGGCTGAAAGCCCGAAACCGGTCCTAGGATGCTTGTTTCCAGTCCAGGGAGGACCTGGCCTGGCAGTTCGGGCTGGAGTGTTCCCATTGGGCGCAGGGTCAAGACTGATTTGCATATGGCTGGGTCCAAACTGGAATGGCATGGTGAGCAAAAAAACGATGGATTTAGGCCCAGATCTCTGTACTGGGGAGAATGTACGACATTGTTCTGCATTCTGTCCATCAATTGTTGTTTTTGCATTTGTCACCCCAAGTGGGACGGGTATGCCCAGACGTGGGTCCCGTGCTCTCCATGCCACTGGAGTCAAGCTATCCTGGCTGATGAGGGCTGAAAGCCCGAAACCGGTCCTAGGATGCTTGTTTTCAGTCAAGGGAGGACCTGGCCTGGCAGTTCGGGCTGGACTGTTCCCATTGGGCGCAGGGTCAAGACTGATTTGCATATGGCTGGGTCCAAACTGGAATGGCATGGTGAGCAAAAAAACGATGGATTTAGGCCCAAATCTCTGTACTGGGGTGAATGTACGACATTGTTCTGCATTCTGTCCATCAATTGTTGTTTTTGCACCTGCCACTAATATGTCAGTAATATGTCAGAGTGGCAGAAAACAAGGTAATAGACTACGAAATATGTCTAACCTTTTCCTCAAAATGTCTCATGTTCAGAGAGATGAGGCTATTATTGGAACTACAGAAACTTAAATCTGTCACTTCTGATGAGGACAGTGAGGATTCCTTCACCTCATAGGAGAGGTCAAAGGGAGAGGCCGCCCTAAGAGTCTCCAGAGGGTGCGCAGGAAAGCCATAAAAAAGACTTACCATGAGTCTTGATAAGGCACTTCTCACAGAGAAAAGCAATTGGAAAAAACTTCCTCAGAGGCAGACCCTACAACTCCCTATTCAGCCCTGACACTACATCAGTAAAATCTTCATAACCTGACAACGAGGAGTCTATGACAAAACTCCATGTCTACTCTTACTGCCTTACCAATAATGGCCTCGTCTATGATGGCCTAGTCTATGACGGTCCTCTATGATGGCCTCATCTACGACGGTCGTCTACGATGGCCTCATCTACGACGGTCGTCTAAGATTGCCTCATCTATGACGGTCTCGTCTATGACGGCCTCATCTACGATGGTCGTCTACGACAGCCTTGTCTGCGATGGTCGTCCATGACGGTCGTCTACGATGGCCTCGTCTACGATGGTCTTCTATGACGGCCTCATCTACGATGGTCGTCTACGATGGCCTCATCTACACTGGTCGTCTACGACGGCCTCATCTACGACGGTCGTTGACGACTGTCGTCTACGATGGTCGTCGACGACAGCCTCATCTATGGCGGTCGTCTACGGCGGTCGTCTACGATGGCCTCGTCTTTGACTGTCGTCTACGATGGTCGTCTACGACAGCCTCGTCTATGACTGTCGTCGATGATGGTCGTCTACGATCATCTACGATGGTCGTCCACGTCAGCCTCATATATGATGGCCATCTACAACAGCCTCGTCTGCGAGGGTCATCGACGACAGCCTCATCTACGATTGTTGTCTATGGCGGCCTCGTCTATGATGGTCGTCTATGACGGCCTCATCTACGATGGTTGTCTATGATGGCCTCATCTACGCTGGCCGTCTACGACGGCCTCATCTATGATGGTCGTCTAAGACAGCCTCATCTATGATGGCCTCATCTACGATAGTCTCACCTACGAATGGCCTCATCTACGATGGCCTCATCTACAATGGCATTGTCTATGACAGCCCCATCTCAATGACAGCCTCATCTGCAATGGTCATCTACGACGGTCGTCTATGACAGCCTCATCTACGAATGGCCTCATCTACGAATAGCCTCATCTACGACAGCCTCATCTATGATGGTTGTTTATGACAGTCATCTATGACGGCGGCCTCGTCTGCGATAACCTCGCCTACGATAACCATGTCTACGACTGCCTAGTCTACGATGAGTTCGTCTACGATGGCCTCGTCTACGGTGGCCTCATCTATGACTGCATCCTGTACAACGGCCTCGTCGACGACAAAAATTGTCAATGTTAGCCTAGTCATCTATGTCCACCTAGTCGACTACGATCTCGATGACAATACACCATAGTCATCAACAAGAACAAAAGACACATAGTCCAGAATAACTTAATGTCACAAATTAAGGGGTCTAATATGAGTAAGTCTACAACAGTCACCAATATATGGAGAGGCAATATGTGGAGGAAATTCACCACTTCGCTCCGCCTCCAACTTCACAGCATAGGTCAGATCTATGTAGCTCTAATACTAGACCTATAGGGCGTGATACAGGATTACTACTAACACTTTCCCAAGACTGCAAGGTCACATTGTGCCCGATATGTCTGCATCCTCTGATGCTCCTGCCACAGAAAGAGTGATCCCAGTGTCAAAAATTACCTTTCTTCCCAGGAACGACCCATTCATATCTCGTGATAATAGAGAGAAGGCCCCAACTGCTGGATTCCCCACCAGATGATTTTTGATGGTTTCCAGACCCTTAAGGAACGAGCATCCAAACGCTTCCAACTTCCAAAAGCAAATATGAAATAGTTTGTTCTCTTTCTGATTTTAAATAGAAAAGCTGTGAGATCTATTCCAATTGTTGATTTAACCGGGAGGAATTGCAATCATGGAAGACCCTGTCACTAATAACCCCGCCTAACCAGCAAGGAGCCGCTCTCAACTATGCCCGGTGCTGCTGTACGGGCTGCCAATTCACTGGCACTATGGGGCAGGTATAACCACAAGACGTAGTCAGACATTGCCACTTACATAGAATTTCTGCCGGAAGACAGATAGAGCAGAAATAAAATTTAAAATAAATAAATGAATTAAAAAAAAAAAAGATTCTGCAGGGGTCGAAATCTCCTCATCAGTAAACATAGATTGCGCTATAGATATAGCCTCAATAGGTATCTCACAACTGGCAGGGCCAGTGGTCCTTGGACGCCAATGTTGGTTCAAGGCCACTGCATATAGAACCTGAGGTGCAAACATATCTAATATTTTTACCATATGACGGCCTCATCTACGATGGTTGTCTATGATGGCCTCATCTACGATGGCCGTCTACGACGGCCTCATCTATGATGGTCGTCTACGACAGCCTCATCTATGATGGCCTCATCTATGATGGCCTCATCTACGATAGTCTCACCTACGAATGGCCTCATCTACAATGGCATTGTCTATGACAGCCCCATCTCAATGACAGCCTCATCTGCAATGGTCATCTACGACGGTCGTCTATGACAGCCTCATCTACGAATGGCCTCATCTACGAATAGCCTCATCTACGACAGCCTCATCTATGATGGTTGTTTATGACAGTCATCTATGACGGCGGCCTTGTCTGCGATAACCTCGCCTACGATAACCATGTCTACGACTGCCTAGTCTACGATGAGTCCGTCTACGATGGCCTCCTCTACGGTGGCCTCATCTATGACTGCATCCTGTACAACGGCCTCGTCGACGACAAAAATTGTCAATGTTAGCCTAGTCATCTATGTCCACTTAGTCGACTACGATCTCGATGACAATACACCATAGTCATCAACAAGAACAAAAGACACATAGTCCAGAATAACTTAATGTCACAAATTAAGGGGTCTAATATGAGTAAGTCTACAACAGTCACCAATATATGGAGAGGCAATATGTGGAGGAAATTCACCACTTCGCTCCGCCTCCAACTTCACAGCATAGGTCAGATCTATGTAGCTCTAATACTAGACCTATAGGGCGTGTTACAGGATTACTACTAACACTTTCCCGAGACTGCAAGGTCACATTGTGCCCGATATGTCTGCATCCTCTGATGCTCCTGCCACAGAAAGAGTGATCCCAGTGTCAAAAATTACCTTACTTCCCAGGAACGACCCATTCATATCTCGTGATAATAGAGAGAAGGCCCCAACTGCTGGATTCCCCACCAGATGATTTTTGATGGTTTCCAGACCCTTAAGGAACGAGCATCCAAACGCTTCCAACTTCCAAAAGCAAATATGAAATAGTTTGTTCTCTTTCTGATTTTAAATAGAAAAGCTGTGAGATCTATTCCAATTGTTGATTTATCCGGGAGGAATTGCAATCATGGAAGACCCTGTCACTAATAACCCCGCCTAACCAGCAAGGAGCCGCTCTCAACTATGCCCGGTGCTGCTGTACGGGCTGCCAATTCACTGGCACTATGGGGCAGGTATAACCACAAGACGTAGTCAGACATTGCCACTTACATAGAATTTCTGCCGGAAGACAGATAGAGCAGAAATAAAATTTAAAATAAATAAATGAATTAAAAAAAAAAAGATTCTGCAGGGGTCTAAATCTCCTCATCAGTAAACATAGATTGCGCTATAGATATAGCCTCAATAGGTATCTCAAAACTGGCAGGGCCAGTGGTCCTTGGACGCCAATGTTGGTTCAAGGCCACTGCTTATAGAACCTGAGGTGCAAACATATCTAATATTTTTACCATACCATGGCAATGCTCTGTTTGGCAAGCACATTGACGACGCCTTGCAAGCAGTCAATGATGACTCTGACACCACAATTTTTTTTGGCACATTCAATTTCGAAAGAAGCACCCTTTTGAGGCACTCGTGAAAGAGATACTCATCTGAATCAAGGAGGATGCCAAAGGTATCAGACTTAATGCTATCAGTAGCCCTTAGGCTAGCTTACCCTCAGTGACAACGTTCTAGTGCTGCTTACGCCATCCTGTGGGAGAAACAGTTCCAAAATGTTATCTATGGCAGAAAATAATTTCGGACAAATAAGTCCTGGCTCTCAAAACATATGGTCAGACATTAGAGTTCACCAAGATGCCGCCCACTACTCCACCAAAATGAAGGTGCCCTCCTGCATCTGCTTCGAAAGGGAGTGATAGCTACACTAACCAAAGGTTCCATAGAGAAAGGAGTACATTTTAAGGAAAGAACAGCCTTCTATTCTCATTTTTTCCTTCATAGACACGAAAACAAAGGATTGGGTATCCATCATAGAACTCTGGAAATTAAACATTTCTGAAACCAATACTGTTACGTGGTCACCCTCTCCGACACCACATGACCGCTCTGAATTTACAGGATTCATACTTCCACATTTCCTCCCACGCATCAAAGTCCTCCCATTTGGCTTCAGATCAACTTCCTGCATTTTACCTACTGCATAGCCCTGTGGCAGTTTTTTTTCAGGACGGAGGGTCATCAGGTATTCGCCTACCTCGGCAACTGATTGATAAAACTACCAAAGGCATTTTAATGGTCCATGGCCACAGAAGCTTGCCTAAACTTGTTTCACAAACTAGGTCTCCTTGTGAATTATCAAAGATCATCAACTCTTCCATCTAAGAAGATTCTGTTCCTAGGCCGCAACACTAGATCCTGTCCAAGACTAAGACTTTCTATCCTAAGCAAAGCAACTAATGCTGTAGGAACTGGCTCTCAAACTAAAAAAAAAAAAAATAAGTGCGTCGGTTCAGTTAGTTTTTGGGCATCATGTCCTCAGCGATCAATATGATCCCTCTTGCGCACCTGAAAATTAGGCTCTCACAGGAACAGCTACAAAACAATAGATTCAAACAAAAGAATCGTTCAAGGGCCTGGTGATCTTTGCACATGTATGATGAAAACTCTAGACTGGTGGTCCCAGATCGCCCACCTATCAGAGGACTTCACGCTCTTACCCTAAATACCTCACTTCGTAATGACTATGAATGCCTCCCTGGAGAGCTGGGGTGGTCATCTACAGACCCTACAAATTCAAGGAAAGTGGTCTCCTCTCCAAAAGAGCATGCATATCAATCGCCTGGAGCTCAAATCCATCTGACGCAGTCTCCAAGCTTTCCTGCCAATGATAGCAGAGTCTTCGGTGTTAGTTCGCACGGGCAATACCACCAGCATGCAATGAAGCAGCGTCCACCAATAGAAGTTTGATCGGTCGGCGCCAAATATGATCTTTTCGTTCTGGGGCAAACTGGCTCTAAATTTCTTTGCAACAAACGAAACCCGCGAATGCCAATTCTATGCAACCTGTCCTCCACATCCAGGATCGTGAAGGAATACCTTTCGACACATGGTCCAGGATCTATGCTTAACTCTTCCCCTGATACCTTTAATACGAAAGGTTCTCAGCAACAGGAAAGCGGAGCGGGGTCCTCTAATCCTGATAGCCCCCACTGATTACATGCGTGGCTCCTGAATTCTTTGAATTTAAAGATTTGACTATTACACAGGTGTATAAAGACATCACCAGGTCTCGTGCGGATAGCACCAACAAGACTTACAGACTGAAATGGAAGCGATTCTGTCTCTGGAACCGTCAAAACAACGTGAATCCGTGTATCTCTGCTCCAGAGCAAATCCTACCGTACCTTCTGTCCTAGGCAAAATCAGGACTGGTATATTCTTCAGTTAGAGTTCATCTAGCAGCTATATCTCGATATAGACGCTCCCCTAAACGTCTGTCTCTCTGTTCTACCAGAATTGTACAGCAATTCATGAAAGGCTTGTTTCGCACTTATCCACCTGTTAAGGCTCCACCTCCTGAGTGGCACTTAAATATAGTCCTGTCGCAATTGATGAAGCAACCCTTTGAACCCATCCATAGGGCTGACATCAAATACCTGACATGGAAAGTGGCTTTTCTACTCGCCCTACCATCAAACGGAAGGGTTAGTGAAATACAAGCGTTCACTATAATGGTTATCCTCAGGACGAATCCCAAATTCATCCCTAAGGTTCCTTCGCAGCTCCATTTAAACAAACCTGTTATTATCAGAACTTTCTTTCCTGATCCTGCTACACCTGCGGACCAAACTCTACACACTCTAGACATCAAGATGTGTCTTAAATTCTACCTACAAAAGACTGAGTCTATCCGTAAAACAGATCAACTGGTCGTAGCCTATGGACAAGGTTGTCAGGGCACTGTTGTTTCTAAAGCTACCATCGCAAGATGGATAGCAGCCACAATTCAGTTTTGCCACAACAAGGCAGGAAAGCCTTTGACAAAAACAGTGAGAGTGCACTCCACAAGAGCAGTCTCTACATCAGCTGCTATGTTCGCAGGGGTGCCACTGGAACAAATCTGCAGAGCTGCGACGTGGAAAACGATGCACACGTTCACGCAGCATTACTGTCTGCTGGAGTCAACGTAGCGTGCTGATGCAGCCGTGGGACAGGCAGTGCTACGTCATTTGTTTCAGTAAGGTGAGCCTCTTTAATTAGAGGATTTCTTTTCTGTTTTCAATATTGACCTACATTTTGAAATGTGCCATAATTGTTTATAGAAGATGGTATACTTGTTTAAGCTTATGGTAGAAATGTTTATTCTACATGTTCATGCGTTTATTTGCATAGAGTTATACGCCAGCGCTTTCACAGAACATTCCTTTTTGTGAATACATTTTGATACGCTATTGGTACTACCCACCATCCACTAAGGGTACTTACTTGTTTTAGATTACTGCTTGCTACTCTGATTGAAGCATGTGAATCTATGAAAGATACCCCAATACTGGATAAGAAATAAGTTACTTACCTGTAACTGCAGTTATCCAGTATTGGTATCTTTCATAGATTCACATGCAACCCACCCTCCTCCCCGGAGAGGCTTCCCTTATACTTCGGTATTCCTATCCACACTTGTGCTGGAAAATCTGAGGGATTCTCCCTCTCTTGGGAAGGTTCGAGAGGGTGCTGGTTACTGATTGGTTGTACTTAAAGTTTAGTCCTTTTTTAGAAAAGGAGGTAAATAGGCTATTAAATGCATGGTTGCCACCATGATAGCCTATGGAAATTTTTAATTACTGCTTTATGTATATCACCGTGGGACTCCTACTTCGACGACGGGGAACGATTCAAGCATGTGAATCTATGAAAGATACCAATATTGGATAACTGCAGTTACAGGTAAGTAACTTATTTCTTATTTCACACGTTCTGTATTTCAGGACTTCTTGAGCTGACCCCTCCTTCGGACCTACCAACTAGGGAGGTACTGCTTGGCAATCCATTTTCACAAGGGCTGAATCTGCAGGCAGAAGTATCCATCAGAAGAAAAAGTTACTTACATTCAGTAACAATTTTTCTGGTGGATATTCTACCTGCAGAGTCCTCTCCAACTCTACCCAACTTCCTGTTCTGAAGGATGGTTACATAGGTCTCATTTTAATATGCGTCCAAGGTAAATGTTTCTGCACTGGTTCAATTAATACTGTTGCTGTACTGGTTCAATAAATACTGTTCCTGTCTCGGTCTCATAAGGCACAGAAAGAAGTGGACAGGAATTGATGTCAGTGTACTAGGGTGTGTGCTTTATCGTTCCATTGATATCACTGTGACTCAGTTTCCTGTGCCAAGATGGAGCCAGGGCCCCCTGCTAGCACCAAGGAGCTACAGAAACAAATGTGGGTCTAGATGGAGTTTTTCCCTGTAAATAGCAGGTTAAAAAAACAACCATTTATATGGCATTCATTTTCCAAGCTGCCAGTTCTTTGAATTGGGGCCTGATTTAGATCTCGGTGGATGGGTTATTCCGTCATAGAGGTGACAGATATACTGTCTGCCGAAATATAAATCCCATAGGATATAATGGGATTTATATTTCGGCGGATGGGATATCGTCACTGTTGTGGCGGAGTAACCCCTCCGCCGAGAATTAAATCAGGCACTTAGTCATTATGTCTATATCTTTTAGTGCCAATATAGTACAGAAAGATCTTCTGGAGGTAGTTTTTTCCTTTACTTTTTTTATAAGGCATTCTGCATCCTCATTTGCTTTCTTCGCATGAGGTCCTTGGGGCGCTCATATCTAGTGGCAAAAGGTGACTTGTAGTGACAGTCTGTGGTGTAGTTTCATCAATACATCAGGTGCAGTGTCACCAGGGCCTGAGGGATAGAAAGGCTGCTACACTCCAATCATGACAGTCTTTTACTAGCCACCGAAGAGGTGAAAGGCTCCAATTTCCTTACTTGCGCCATGTCATATGGCACCCTTGCGACACCACTAGTGATAGATGCACTTTACAGAAACCTAACATAGTATATAGTTTAACATGGAGTTTAAGGACTGCAGACTTTCTAGTCACTAGTTTGTTCTTACGATTCTTAAATACTGCAGATCCTTCTTGCTGCTTACACTAGATTTTTTAAAGATATTGTGTACTTAAGTTTTTAAGTAGTCAGCTTGTGTGGGAAGGTGCCCAGCCCCAACATGGGGCCACAAGATACCATGTTCATGTGCATCAGAATACCATATTTGGAACCAGGGGGACCTGGCCCCAACACCCTTATAGATTTATCGAAGTTGTACGTAGTGGAGGAAACAGACAGGTGTCTCATTTCCTCCTCTCACAGCCTTAAACAGAGTAGGGCAGTTTAGAGACTATAGAAGTCCTGCTAGAAACTTAGCAAGGATTTTTATATGCTGTCCACAGAACCAGATGTATAAAACATTTTTATGGTCATAAATGCTCCCATTAGGAGTTGACTAGTACAAAAAAATGCTTTTGCAATGTACTAAAGCAATTCTAGGAGTCAGTAACTTGTTTTCCAATTTGTAACATTAATTTAGAAAAGGATGAAGGATTGCTATTTGGAAGGGGCATGTTGTAGTCGGCCCTTCCAAATAACCATTCCTATAAATATATATCACTGGTTTGGGACCAAACTAGCAGTCGTAAACCATTGAAAAGTTATTAACAAACAAGTTGGAGAGGTAAACCCATTCACAAAAGGGAAAGCGTCGCCTTGGCACCACTTCTCCTTTGTGAATGTAAAAATGTTGAAAGAAAAAGTTTGTTTGGGAGGATGGTAGGGCCTCTTGTCTACTCTCAAACTTTTAAAAATGTTGAAACTTTTTTTTGTTTAATACAGCCTTAGTTTCTTTAAGCAAAACAGGCTGCATTTTAGAAAAAATATATATAGTAGGTAAGCTTCAGATATATTATCTACTGACTCCAGCAGTCTACCATCCCTGTGATGGCTACCAATCACAGCAAGTTGCAATTTATTGAATATGTATGAGGCAGGTCAGATTTTCACCAACTACGATTCAGGATTTTGTCAACCAATCTATTAGTAGATAAGTTGGCTTTCAAAATTCTGTGCTTGCAACAATTGTTTGCACATCTAGCCCGCAGGTTTTTCAGGATTGGATCTTTGAAAGATTCACATGCTTGAATATTCCTAGTCATCAGGCTGAGAATCCTTTGTAGTCAATGTTAATGTAGCAGTGTCTCGTACACTTTAAATAACATTAAAACTGCCATAGACTACAAAATTTACGCCAGCAAATTCCGGCAATGAGGTGAAGGACTCTAGAGCTCCAACTCTCCTCAGAGTTTGAGCTGCTCATATTTTCTACCCCAGCCACGCTGACAGAAAGGGAATTCTCAGAGCTCTGCTCTTTAGATTTATGTTTTTTTCTTAATTTCTATTTTGAGATCTGTTTCCCAGTGTACCACTCACCACAGTCTTCGAGATTTAACCTGTTGCCTGCCCATTACATATTTGGCTGCCTTAGTGCTTGGAACTCTCTCCAAATGTCTTCTCCCCTTTTAAGGCTACAGCCTTATTCAGACCTTGTCATTTGTGTGGGGCCAGGAACCTCTACCACGATGACCCCCACACAAATTACTTTCTTTGCTTCTATCACTTTGGCTATGTGGTGAGAAAATGAAAAATCTACCCAAATTTAGGTCACAAAATTCTGAACAACAGAGGCAAGAACCCTGTGCGTTCTGGGTGAAGTTTTGCTGAGTTTGGTAAGAGTGCACCTCCTGCCAATAACCCAAAACGCAGTTTAGAGCTGGTCAGAACCTCCTTCTCAGAGACTCTCTTAACCCCTACCCCAAAACTCTCTGAGCCTGTTTGTAAAACGCTGACTTCTGGTGTGGTTAGTAAACTTCCAGGAAAGGTAAAAAAAAAATTCAACACATTAGACTCTTTGCCAGCTTTTCTTAAGCCTTCCATGTCGAAGATGCCTCCTTGCCCTCGACAGCCCTGTTGACTAAGTTCTTGTTGACTGCCGTATGAAAGGTCTTGTCCATGAAGAAGAAACCAAAACTGTTGGTGAATCATCAACGATGCACTGTTGACACTTGCAGGCAATCCTGCCCCACCACTGGCTAAATTCCTTTTGTCATAATCTCAGAAGTTGAAAGTCTTGTCAGTGGAAACACTGATGACGTTCGATGACCACTACTTTGTCGATTGGGACAACTGCTTTAACTCAGTCGCCGCCCATACCATCCATGGCTCGTCTGTCAAGTATCCCTTTGTCCATGATTTCTTCATCAGCATTCCTATTGTTGACCACTGTGGTTCCAGTGATACAGCATTGTCCTCTGACCTCCAACCTGTTTTAGATGCAGAGTATCTCGCCAATCACAATAACACCAGTGCTTCCTCTGTACATATTAGAGAAGCTTCTATCTGTCCCAGAGGGCGCAGATGCCAATGAACTTGAAAGTGAACATGAGGGATCCAATATAGGTTCAGAGACCTCTCCAGTCAATGAGTATCATGATGATCAAGCGATGGCCTTGCTATTCATTTCACTTCTGAAGATGAGCAAATGTATGAACGTCCACTAGATTATGACACTCAGCCTATCTCCCCACAGCCTCCCTTGCTTCTGGTCCCAGTGGACTTCCTTAAGTCTTTGTAGCACATAATGGAGAATTTCTGTGACGGTCTACCTCCACCTGGCTACAACACATACATAATCAATAGCTCTGCGTCTTTCACTAACTTGGTCAGTTCCACATGCTTCACAGCGTGGTTCTCCAAATCACCAACAGCCTTTGCTTTCATCAGAAAACACACCACTGCAAGTGCTTGTAGATCTACAATCTACTGTAGCTCCAGCAAAACAAAAGCATCTTGCCCCAAAGGAGTTAGATAAACATCACCCTGTTTCTGAGCATAATCAAGATGAAGATGATCAAGGATAGTGGTCCTCCAAGTGATGCAGCGCCTAAATCTGACCACTACATTATGGATGATGAACTGCGTCCTGAGCCTTAACCTGGAGATGCACCCTAACTGACCCTGTTCTGATGACCTGAGGTCAGACAAGCACCCAGTCGTGGTGGTTGATGTTGTTTGCCACTGATTCCTTGGGGTTCATCCTACTATGGCACTGCAAACTGAGCCACGTGCAACCCTTTCCACACTTGACTCTAGCATGGGCAGTCAGGGATGTAATATGGGGGACAAGAGCTCGGAAGTCTGAAGTCAACCAATGTATACAATAATGTATTGTCAACCCAATGCTAATCGTTTCATAAATGAAAGTACTTCAATCTCACAGCAAAACAAAGTACGCAATTCAATAGGAATCACAATAACAAGGTTGTAACTGTTACTATCGTCACTGAAGATCCGTATTCCGTCTTGGCACCCTCTCCTTTTTGTAGGCGATCCCTATTGTTCCCCAGGGTGATGTGAGCATAGGCATTATTTAGGTACAGATACAGATCACTTCTCCTTACTCCACTGGTTAGATGTTCAACAGTTCTAGCTCCAGACATTCACTTGGCAAAATGTTTTAAGCCCCTGTGCTAGATGACTCTGTGTGCTGTTAGTCCCTTGTTTTGATGCCAGGCTAAACCCAGTTTTACCTGCTTTATAGTTGTTGTGGCGGTTGCAGTTCATGCTCTGGCTCTCTGCAGCTTCTCACTGAGGGGGCCTCCATGGTGACCTCCCTTTCCAACAGGAATTGCTGGACAAACCCAGCACAGCAGTTCCTACATAATTAAACAACATCTTTGACATTTGTTGTCCTCTGGGCTGAGTGCAGTTGAATACCTAGGCATGGCAGTTGTGACCTTCTGACCTTTTCACCAACAGTGATGTGTCTTTGGCAGTTGCAGACTTCTGGGGCAGTTGAACTTTGGCTCCTTTTCTCTGGCATCAGTAGGATCAGCACCACTTGTCGGGACCGTGCCTGGATGCCAGATGACACAGTGGTGCTCATACTTGCCAAGTCTTGGTGCAGTTCATATGGAAACAGCTCAGAGAAACTACTCCTGGCTTCACCATCTAGGACAGTCAGTTTTCTTTGGGTCATTCTCCTGCTGGGAACATGCCTGGGTTCCCCTCCTTAAATCTCTCCTCTTACAGGGCCAGGCATTCTTCCCTTTTACAGCAGGCAGGCTGGCAAGCTTTCGGGCTCTAGGCATGGCCTCCACTCTTCCAGTGGACTTCAGGTGATACCCCCATCTCCTCTGGGAGACTTGGTGTCAAGCAGACACTAGCCCTATTTACACAGTAGTCTTTTGAATGTTCTGCGTAACACTTGCTTCCTTGGTCATAAAGAAGTTTGAACTGAAACAAAGTGGCGTGATTTGGATCCCACTTTAATACACATAGTGGATGTGGAGCCACTGTCTAAGGCTTCAGAACAATTTGGGGTTATTTTCTAGCTGTTATCAGACATAAGCTTTGTGCAAGGTGAAGGCTGTCACAGCCGGTATTAATGGGACTAGCTCCAAGCAGGAATATCCAAAACAAGTGCACAATGTATTGTTGGATCTCTGCACCTTCATCAGCCTTCATGAAGCAATAATCGGGGACAGACAAAAGGGGCGGACCGTGCCTAGAAATGTTCTCACTTTGAACAACAAAAACTTCAGACCCATTCCTAACATCTACCATATGGCAGTACTCGGCGAGATAATCAGCAGCCATATGCTAACAAGGTCCCCATTGAATTTTTAAAGGTAACCTTGTCTCCATCCTCCTCACTTTAGTGTCTGGGATGCCACCCTTCAGCCACAGGAATGGATGCAGTAAATTTAAACTGTCTGCAGAAGGTATGTCCAGCTACAATCTTGTGCCATGCTAAACAAAGTTGGTCTCCTTGGCCCTAGTATTCAGACTCTCTACGGTGTGTTCAGTACTCTCTCACTGCCCATTCACACACACTCGGCACTCACAAAATGTCAGTACAAGGTTCTAGGTTTCACATTATTGCAAAACTTCACAAAAGCGAAATCAGTAGGATCACCTCACCTTTGCACAGAGAAAAAGTTCTGATCATGCTACTGATTCACACAACACTGGTACCCTTTACACCACCTCAACTGATTCACACAACACTGGTACCCTTTACACCACCTCTTTGTGTTGGGCCAAGGTCATGGACAGTAGCCCAGTGCCCACTATGAGGGTACGCTTGGTGCACCCCTTCAGGTCACTGAATGTGATCTGGATCTTGAATTATAAGAGACAGGCCTAGGCCTCTGCACACATTAGATTGGCTTGAGCTCAAGGCCAAACAAAATGTCAGGATACCAGTTTTGCATGCGGTTGAGCACTCTGGTCAGGTGCGCATAAATATTTACCATGCTGGGCACATTGACATTGAGACAACCCCTGATGATATTCATTGTTTTCACAGTCTCATTGAAAACATCTTTCTTATTCAATTTCAAGTGTAAGTGGAGATAGAACCATCCTCATGCCCTGTCACTTGTGGGAGGAATGATTATCTTGCATGAAGAACACACCTACAGGTACTATATCAATTGCCAAACTTAACAACAAAAAAAACTGACCAATTCTGCCCCAGCTTGCCGTCTTCATCATGTAATGACTGAGTCATTGATATCAGTGGCCAATCAAAGAAGATTCCAGAACGAGTCATCATCCTGTTTGGCTCCTCCAGATAGCTAGGATAGCCCCATTGCCACTATTGACATGAAACTTTTACTTCAGTGTCGGTCAAGATTTCGAAAGCCAGTGTCATTCTTGAAAGCGTTATGACAGACAGCTGTGTCATGCTTTTTCGTTATTCTTGGAGACATTACCTGCATATTGCAGTGGACAGGCTAAAGCCTTGCTCCTTGGGTATTGATGGACATTTCTTTAGATTCTCAGACAACTGGTTCTGGCTGATAGCTACCTGATTTTGCTACTGTGTGACTGGCTAACAAGCACTTCTATCCGTCTTGAAGTACTATCAAACTTAATGGATATATGCCTCTTCATGGTCAACAGGTGTTTGGCAACCACGTAGATGATGTACTACAATGAAAGCAGATATGGTCACATCCTGTTCTTTTAGCTTCTTGGAGTGAAGACAAGGCTTCCAGTCAGAAGACAATAATATTGCCAACGTCTTTACTCATCCTCTGGTACTTTTTGACCCTTTTGCCATTCGGGATACTTTAACCAACTTCAATCCACCTCTTGCCAGTGTGGTTCTCAATTGCAACAATGACAAGGGGATGAATGGAATGTTTGAATTAATCTCAGCCACTGGCAATTGCTCGGGCCGCATCCCAATCCATCGTTTTTCATCCACCTCAGTTTGGACCCAGCCATATGCAAATCAGTCTTGACCTTGCTCCACTGGGAACAGTCCAGCCGAACTGCCCAGCCAGGTTCTTCCAGATCCGGAAAACAAGCAACCTAGGACCAATATTGCCCCTATTATGGGCTCTTCAGCTAGGTACAGCTTGATTCCAGTGGCACAGTGAGCACAGGACCCATGTCTGGGCAAATAGTCCTCTGTTGCTTGTGTTCCGGTTCAGGTAGGACCTGGCTTGGCAGTTCGGGCTGCACTGTTCCGATTGGAGCAGGGTCAAGACTGATTTGCATGGGATGCGGCCTCGAGTAATTACCAATGGCTGAGATTAATTCAAGCATTCCATCCGTCACCTTTTTTGTTTACTTTAGTGTGTTACCCTAAGTGGGGCAGCAATGCCTAGACGTGGGTCCTGTGTACACTGTGTCACTGGAACCAAGCTGTACCTGGCTTATGAGGGCATAACTAGGGCAAAACCGGTCCTGGTTTGCTTGTGTTCCAGTTCAGGGAGGACCTGGCTTGGCTGTGCGGACAAAAAGAAGGCTAAAAATGGCCAAGGTTTATTGAATTTACATTTTAAAAGGAAGCTAATTGCATAGAAATGCATCCCTGTAAAAAAAAAGGTGACCATAGAAAAACTTTCACAAACCTTTTTAAAAGGAAACAGAAAGGAATTATGAGACATTGTTAGGCAATAGGCTCCAATACAAAGCATAAAATAGAAAATTGGCACTGTGCCTTTAAGAATCTCATAGTACCCCCTGTATACCATCATGCCTCATATATTACAGTTAGGTCAGCTCATTTTTACGGAAATTAGGAATCCTGGGTAAAGCAATTGTTGAAAAATGTAACACTTCTCGTCTACAGGTGAGTAACTTTCCCCTTCTCTTCCAGTGGATCCTCATCAGAAGTCATAAGCACTGAATAGAATAGCAAGCCCATCCCACAAAAAGGCAGCCATTAAATAAAAACATCTCTAATCATCACCCAAGAAGGTTCCTTAAAGAAACCTACCCTACTTGAGTATCTGCTCTGGAGTCTGAGTCTGGACTGTAGTGTCCACTAAATGTATGAACAGATCTCCAGGTTACTGCCGTACGAATCTCTGAAATAGGAACATTGCGAAGAAGACCTATGGTAGCAGCGTTTCCCTGTGTGGAATGTGCTTTAGGCCTACCAGGTTTCTTTGCTATCTGGTATGAGAGAATAATGCATGATACAATCCATCTAGAAATAGATTGTTTAGAAGAAGGCAAACCTGTACGTGTTAGAGCATAGTTTATGAAAAGACGGTCTGACTGTCTTTGATACTTGGTTTTGTCTAGATACAATTTTAGGACTCTATCAACATCTAGAGAATGCAAGGACTTCTCTGCTGGTGTTGAAGGATTAGGGAAAAACGTGGGTTAGGAAATAGTTTGGTTTATGTGGAAATCTGAAACTACCTTAAAGAGAAACTGGGGTGCATCCTCATGACCACTCTGTTACTATGGAATGCTGTGTATGATTCAGTGGTGCATGGAGCCTGAATCTCACTAACTCTGCGCACAGAGGTAATAGCAATTAGAAAAGCTGCTTTCCATGTAAGATGTTGTAAAGTGGCTTAGTGTATGGGTTCCCTGGGTGGGGGCATTAATTTAGAAAGAACAATGTTAAGTTCCCAAGGAGGAGAAATGGTCTTAACTGGTGGAAAAACCTTTTTATGGCCTTCTAGAAAATCTTTAACCGCTTGTTGCTTCTTTGGGGGTGTGCGAAGTATGGGTTTCTTCAGCGTCGAGCTCCTCGTTCCAGCAGAGCGCCGGGCTGGCTTCCACAGCTGCTCATAGCGCTAAAGTTGCAGGAAGCAAAAGCGCTCGGTCTTGAAAAGCACCAGCTGGCAATTAGGCACGCTTCCACAGATCGGAACGTTTGCCACAAACACAGCTGCCGGACTCACAATGGGAGAGGCCCATGGCAGCAGTAACCAGGGGGAATCTTTGATGGCCCTGAGATTTCCCACAAACAGGGGGCAAATCAACAAGCCCTTTAAAGATAACTCTCTGAAGTGCACATAGATCCCTTTGAACCCAGCCCTGGCTCCAGACTATCAGTAGGGGGTAAATCAGCCCTTTGTGTGAGGGCTGGACACAACCTATTCAAATGTAAGAGTGAACCACCTCGCCTTCTCCCTGCCCAGGAAGACTATCAGTATGCAGATGAAGGCAGATGTATCCCCTGTCACACCCAGCCTTTCCTGTGTTGTGGCTGTCTGGAGAGGATGCACAACGTGTAGCTGCCACCCACCCAAGACGTGTATTGAAGACAGGCTGCAAACCTTTGAATTTTTTGAAAATTACAAAATGGAACTTGTAGTATGTAGGGAATTGTGCTAGCGCTAGGATTCTGCCACAGTATGGGATGTAGTCAGGCCAGTTATGGAATGTGGGGGAACGCTTCAGTGAGGCTTTGGAGTGGGATCTGCCTCTTCTCACATAAAAAGCTTACCATCATCTTTGTGTGCAGCATTTTCACTACATTTTGTTGGCAATGAGTATGACTAGGTGAACAGGGACCCCACACATGGAGCAAAGTGCTTGTTTGAACTGTATCTGCGACTATATGCCACTGCAGCTTTAATGTCCAGACAGACCACTGAAGTGGTGAATGCTTTGACCAATCCTGTTTTTGGTGGCATTGGATGAGAGACATCGACATTCAGTGCACAGCCTGTAAGATGAGGTGTTTTCCACCAAAAGAAGCCATTGGGGCAATCTGGTACAAGCATGAGAGTACGCTGGCGCCCGGCAGCTTTATTCAAGTAGTAACAGAAGCCTTTGTGTCAAATCATACTTGTTACCTGCGAGACACAGAGGCATCCTGAAGGCTTGTCCATGCATTACCAGCAGAGTTACATCTTCTCTACGAGTGATGCATCTTGTGGGTCGTCTTCATGACCATGCTGACATTTTGTGTGTAATAATTTACTGCGTATTTACTCAACACGCTCCGCTCACAAGGTGCCTCGAGCTGGAAATAAAACAAGAAACAGAAGAAATAAAACATATTTCCTTGTTTTACGGGGCACAAGTCCTAAACGAGCGCTGGTGTTCCACCCACAGAAATACATACTCCTGGAGAGGAGAGCTGTCGGAGCAAAGCGTGAGTCCCGCCGCAGCAGCCGCCACCCTGCACACCTGTGCTCGCTCCCGCGGCAATACTCCATGGGAGTGAAAATTTGAAAAAAGGTGGGACATACACCCACCATTAGCCATGTGCTGGCTGCGATTTTTTTTTTTAAGTACACACACAAAACCCTGTTCAAAGTGTGGAAGGAGTCAGACCACACAAACTACGTACAACAGATCACCTGACCGAGCAAGCACTGTATAGGCTCGATCTAAAAAAAAGTGCCCCAGAATCGGATGGAAACAATACTTCGGCAATGGGAAACTGATAAGAGAAGCGCACCGGAACAAGCATTGGTAAATGCAGGAAACAGCATGTTACAGCCAGTAGAATTGGAGGAAAAGTAAGTGACAAGCACAGGAGCCAATGAAAAGCAAGGAAAGCAAGGAGGCAGGATGTAAGTCCCTTTAAGATTCATATTAAATACAATAGATTTCACAAGCACAGCGCAAGCAAAACCTTAAAAGAGAGGCCATATAAGAGCTCTTTCAATGTCCATAGTTTGTTTTATGGCAGTGAAGTAAGGCTTTAATGAGCCATTTTCTGTCAACTAGAAGCCGGTGTCAAGGGTTTGTTTGAGATTGGGCTATTTTTAGTGAGATCAAGAATTAATCCAGCTGCAGCATTTTGCAAAATCTGGATTCTGTGTATAAGATAGTTTGGAAGACCCACCAGTAGGGCATTGCAATTTTCCACTCTCAAAAGTATTAGTGCTTGAACCAGATCCGTTCTAGAAGTTGCCAGGAGAATGGGAATCATGTTTTGCATGATGTGTAGCAAATGGAAACAAGTAGAACAAATATTGTTCACATTGTGCACAAAGGATAGGTCAGAATCCACAAGTGCTCCAAGATTCCGAGCTTGTTGCACCGGAAACTGGCAGTTCGCCCAACTCTTCCAGCCACCAATCTTGCAGTTTGGTATATTTGGCTCTGAAAAACACAGTTTCCTTTCTGCTGCCATTAAGAACAAGGGAGTTGATGTGCATGCATCTAACAATTCCTTTCTGCAGCATCTCAGATTGTGCATCATATTCTTAGGGCTGTGATTTAATTTGATGACGGAGTATCATCTGCGTAAAACGAGTAGTGCTTAAAACTGAGCATTGAGAGATTCTCGTCACAATAGGTTTGGGAAAAGCTCTGAATTTTCCTACCGCAACAGTTTGCATATGGCCTTGAAATGATGAGAACCAAACCAGAACTGTGCAGGATATTCTTGCGACCTCACATTTTTGGAGTAAGATAGAGTGGGGGATGGTGTTGAAGACCACTGATAAGTATATTAATATCAGAGCCACCACTCCATTCTCATCCAAAATTGTCCTAATGACTTCAGTAACTTTAACAAAGATGGTCTCTGTAGATAGCTCTCTTTGAAAACAGTGAGTCTGATGAAGTAGCTTGTGTGACTCCAGATGGTGAGAAAGCTGGGAGTGAGCTGCAATCGCCGTTATGTTTGCCACCAGTGTTAGTAAAGAGATAGGACTAAAGTTAACCAGAGTTTTTGGTTCCAAGCTGGGTTTTTAAGCAAGGTGGAGAGTGAAGCTGCTTTTACATTCAGTAGGTACAAGGCCAGAAGCAAGAGAGGAATTGCTAATATGAGTTAAATATGACAGAAACATGGAGCTTACTATTTCCTCTAGGGAATTGAACGCCTTTTAAGAGTCTACAGGAATTCACAGCAGAAAGGTCACGGTTCATTTGATGAAGGACAGCAAAAAAAAAAAAATTTTGTGTGCTGTGGAGCACGATTATAAACTCTGCTTGGTCTGGCAGCCCTAGGCCTGTTCTATAAGGTAAGTGTCTCACAGCAATGACTTTCACCAGACTCTTCAATTCATATTAATTAGTGTGAGTGGCCAATAAGATGAGCACATTAAGGGCTGTTTGCTGGTTGAAGTACTGTGATTATAACTGCCTCGTGTAACGTGGGTGGGAGAATGACCTATCTTGCCTCCTCAAAAAGTTATAGAAAGTTGGTGGGCAGAATCTCCCCAAGTTCTTTTTGAAATTGAGCAATTAGGCTATCACTTCGGCTAGCATCTTTCCAATGCCATAGATTTTATGGCATATCTGATCTCCAATATTGTTAATGGTTGCATAAACTGCACTCATTCACTTCAAGATACAGTTTAATATCTGCTGCTGGAGTATGAACTTGGGGCGAGTATAGCTGGGTACAATAGTTGGCAAAAGCTTCAAGTATGTCCAGTCTTGTAGTACAATATCTACCACCCTAATCCTCTATTTCAGCTACCTCCTGCCCACTGCAGGATTTAGGAACCTTGCTAAGGTCCTCCTTGTGTAGTCACCTTCACTGTTTTGCTTGACCATTTCATGTTTATTTAGGTATTTGTCCTCTGTGTGTCCACTTACTTCTGGAAATCTGAAAGAGACAATAAGTTATGGATTCCTCACCTTAGAATTACCCCCAGGCGTCAGACTGGATCAGGAGAATTTTTCTTCAGCAGTACCCCTGCACGTCGGTAGGTGGCGTCGGTCGACTCCGCGTTGGTTGTTGGCGTTGTGGACGCCGGAATGACGTCGATGTATCTACTTAGACGCCGCCCCTGCGCGCTGACATCTAAAAGAGACAATTAGTTATGGATTCCTCACCTTAGAATTACCCCCAGGCGTCAAACTGGATCCGGAGAATTTTTCTTCAGCAGTACCCCTGCGCATCGGTAGGTGGCGTCGGTCGACTCTGCGTTCGTCGTTGGCGTCGTGGTCGCCGGAATGACGTTGCGGTATCTACTTAGACGCCGCCCCTGCGTGCTGACGTCAGTTCTTTCTTTTTCAGCGCCAGCCAGCGCAGATCCAGAGAGAGAGCGGTACCTCGAGTCCCTTTTTGACTCTCTTTTTGCGACTTTTTGTCGACATCTTTTCGAGTCGTTTGACTCCGGTGCACGCAGGGATGTCCCATCCTCGAACCTGCTTCAAGGCTTGCGACTCCTGTCACAAATTGGTGTCGGTATCGGACCCACACCTTGTGTGCCTTTGGTGTTTGGAGCGCGACCACGACCCGAAGTCGTGCTCCGACTGCCGGGCCATGAACCCGAAGTCTTTGCGGAGCGGTCCTGAAAGCTTCTCGAGGTCCGGCAGTCCGCGCCGCTCGAGGTCCCGGTCGAGAGGAAGGTTGCGGGACCGGTCGCAGAGCCATCACCACCACTCATCGTCAAAGTCTTCGTCTTCGGGTAAGTCAAAGCACAAAAGAAGGCGAAGAAGCATCGTTGCTCTTCGCGTTCTCCCCGTCTGTCAGCCGACGCGACGCGGGTTAAGGAAGGTAGTCGTCCGACTCCGCCCGCGGAGCCTGCTGGGGCGACCCAGAGTCTTCCTCCTTTTCCAGGAGCCGGGGCGACCCCTGCCCAACTTCGTAGTTTTTATGAAGCCCTCCACTCCATCTTTGGGCAGCCTGACTCCGCCGGCGCGCCTTCGGGCCCCGCGGACTCGGCTGGGGGCTCTAGGGCACCCAGGGATCCAGGTCTGTAACCGGATTGGCATCGGTTGACCTCGAGACACCTCCGGCGCCGAATCCAGTGGCGACACCTCCACCTCCTCCGCCACCGGTTGTGTCCCCAGCCGAAGTTGACCCCAGCCTCCCCTTCGATGTGAACACGGAGCAGGACCGGCTTCGACCGACGTCGGGACCGGCGTGACCGGTACTTTTGTTCCACTGTTCTCCCCTGGTGTTCCCTATCGTCCTGAGTGGCTACCAGAGGAGGGTGAGGAGGAGTGGGAGGGGTCTGTAGACCCTCTAGCAGACCAGTTAGAAGAACCAGACTGGAGAGAGAAGTTGGGTGAGGCCAGTGGTCTGGACACCTCCCCAGACCTTGGCATGCTATCTCCCCCTACCGTGGCTACGGAGGAGGGTGCGTCATACGCAGTGGTGTTGCCTATGGCGGCTGAGGCCTTAAACCTTGAGCTTCCTATGGTGGCGGTCAGGACTAACCTCCTAACTGAGGTGCTTCAACCGGCAGCGGCCTCCTCGGAGCCCCTGCTGCCGTTTAATGAGGCCCTCACGGACATCATTTTGGGCATGTGGTCCAAGCCCAACACAGGGGCTCCTGTGGATAGGATGATTGCCCAATGCCACCGCCCGGCCCCGGGTGACCCCATTTTCCTCTCCCAACACCCCACCCCTGAGAGCTTGGTGGTCCAAGCCTCGACTTCCATGGGCGCATTCCCTACTGCACCACCTGATAGAGAATCCAAGAAGCTGGACCACCTTGGGAAGAAGATGTTTTCTTCCTCCAGCTTAGGACTGCGGTCGGTGAACACCGCATGTCTCTTGGGCCGTTACTCCCACTCGGTGTGGGACACGGTCGCGCAGGTGCTGCCACAGTGTCCGGAGGAGGCCCGGGCCGTGCTCTCCCGTGCAGTTGCCGAAGGGAGAGACGCAGCGAAGTTCACCATAAGATGTGGGCTGAACACCGCCGACTCACTAGGCAGGACGATTTCAACGTCAGTAGCCCTGAGACGCTACGCCTGGTTGAGGTCCACTGGCTTTTTGGGTGATGTCCAAGCTACACTTTTGGACATGCCCTTTGATGGCCTTCGCTTGTTTGGCGACAAGGCAGACAATGCGCTTGAGCGCTTTAAGGACTCCAGGGCTACGGCCAGATCCTTGGGCCTCTCTTCCACCTCCCACCCAGCGCAGTCTGCTTTTCGCCCCTTTCGTGGCTATGGGAGGGGTGCCCCGCAACGTTCCGCCCAGAGCCACAGGCCTGTGCAAGCTGTCCAGCCTCTGCGCGACCGGGGACGTGGGTCCCACCGTCGTGGGTCCGGGGGCCAGTGGGCGGGCCAGTCCACCAGTTCCCCCTCTGCAGCAGCATCCAAGCCCTCCTAGTCCGACCTTTCAGGGCCACCTTTCGCCAGTGGGTGGCATGATTCGCCATCACCTCCCCCACTGGCTCATCATCACGTCGGACAGGTGGGCTTTGCAGATAGTCCGAAGGGGCTACTCCCTCCCCTTTGAGACTACCCCTCCATCCATGCCACCTCAATTCCATCGCATGTTGGAGGATCACTTGGCCCTTCTCCAACAGGAAGTTGCGGCTCTCTTGGCCAAGGGAGCCATCGAGCGAGTTCCTGCCCCAGAAGTAGGTCGTGGTTCTTATTCCCACTACTTTGTGGTGCCCAAGAATGACAAGGGCCTGCGTCCTATCTTGGATCTCAGGAACGTCAACCGCTTCCTCCGGAAGGAGAAGTTCAAAATGTTGACACTGGCTCAGGTCCTGTCTGCCCTGGAGACTGGATGGCAGCGTTGGACTTGCAGGATGCTTATTTTCACATCCCCGTCCTGCCGGCCCATCGGCATTACCTATGGTTCACGGTAGGCCACGAGCACTTTCAGTTTACTGTGCTCCCATTTGGCCTTACCAGCGCCCTTCGGGTGTTCACGAAAGTGATGGCGGTGGTCGCAGCTCATCTGCGCAGATCAGGGGTTCCAGTCTTCCCCTATCTCGACTACTGGCTGTTGATGGCGGGCTCGCCCCAGGCTGTCGTCTCCCACCTCCAGACTACGGCCGACCTCCTTCATTCGCTGTGGTTCACCATCAACGTGCCGAAGTCACACCTGATTCCCTCTCAGAAGCTCCTTTTCATCGGAGCGGTTCTGGACACAACGCAGTTTTGGGCTTATCCTCCCGAGCAGCGCGTCTGGGATATTCGGGCTATGATTCCGATCTTTCAGCCTCTATCCCGGGTTTCGGTCAGAATGACCCTGAGGCTACTGGGCCTCATGGCCTCCTGCATCCTGCTGGTGGACTATGCTAGGTGGCATATGTGGGCTCTGCAGTGGGACCTGAAGTTCCAGTGGGCACAGCATCAGGGGAATCTTTCCGTTTGCGTCCAGATCTCGGAGGGCGCAGCACCCAATTGCAGTGGTGGCTAACAAACCAGGATTGGGTTAATGGCAGGTCCCTCTCCCTTACCCAGCCAGAGTTCACAGTGGTGACAGATGCATCACTTCTAGGGTGGGGCGGCCACAGGGGAGAGGCGGAGATCAGAGGCCTCTGGTCTCCAGCGGAGTCCGGGCTCCACATCAAACTTCTGGAGCTGCGGGCGATCCGTCTTGCACTGAAGGCATTCCTTCCTTCTGTCAAAGGGAGAGTAACAGGTGTTCACGGACAACACCACCGCCATGTGGTACTGCAACAAACAGGGCGGGGTGGGGTCGTGGACCCTATATCAGGAGGCACTTCGTCTCTGGAAGTGGCTGGAACATCAATGCATGTCCCTGGTGGTTCAACACCTGGCAGGTTCTCTGAACGCCAGGGCGGACAAACTCAGCCGCCGGTGCATGATGGATCACGAATGGCGTCTTCACTCGGAGGTGGTGCAAGGTCTCTTTCAGCGGTGGGGAGAGCCTTGGTTAGATCTATTCACCACCGAAGAGAACGCTCAATGTCAGCAGTTCTGCGCGTTAGAATTTCCAAGGCGGCACTCGCTCGGCGACGCTTGGACGAGTGGAGTTGTGGTCTTCTATACGCCTTTCCGCCTATATCACTTCTACCCAGAGTGCTGAAGAAGATCAAGCGCGACCGGGCCCAAGTCAATCTTGTGGCCCCGGACTGGGCACGAAGAGTCTGGTATCCCGAGCTCCTGCAGATGGCCATCGATCCTCCGATCAGACTGCCCCTTCAGGAGGATCTTCTGTCGCAGCAGCAGGGGACCGTCCTCCACCCGAACCTGTCCAGCCTCCACCTCCTTGCGTGGAGATTGAGCGGCAACAGCTGACAGCTTTCGACCTTCCTCCCGAAGTCTGTAACATTATCTTGGCAGCCAGGCGTCCCTCCACCAAAACGGTATACGCCTGTAGATGAAACAAGTTTGTGGCATGGTGCGCAGCAAAGGCTGTGGATCCCCTTTCTGCCCCCCTTTCAGAGGTTCTCCTCTTCATTCTTTCTTTGGCCCAGCAGGGCTCTGCTCTGGGCACTCTAAAAGGCTATCTTTCGGCCATTTCGGCCTTCCTTCGGCTTCCTGACCAGCCTTCTCTTTTCAAGTCCCCTATTGTAAATCATTCCTTAAGGGCATTACTCACTTGTTTCCTCCAATTCCTTTCGTAATGCCCCAGTGGGACTTGAACCTGGTTCTGACCTATCTTATGTGCGCTCCTTTCGAGCCGCTACATAACTGTCCTCTCAGACTTTTGACACTTAAAACTGCCTTTCTGGTTGCCGTCACCTCTGCTCGCAGGGTGAGTGAGCTTCAGGCTCTTTCTTACAAACCTCCTTTCCTGGCTGTTCATCCGGACAAGGTTGTCCTTCGCACTAGGCCTTCTTTCCTTCCCAAAGTGGTTACCTCTTTCTACATAGGACGGACCATCACTTTGCCCACCTTCTTTCCGCCCCCGTATCCTTCTAAGGAAGAAGAGAGGCTCCACCGTCTGGATCCAAAATGTGTGCTTTAATTCTATCTGGATCGTACAAAACAATTCCGGGTGGATGACCAGCTCTTTGTTCACTATGTGGGTGCCAAGAAAAGTCGGGCCGTGCAAAAACGAACCATGTCCCGAAGGGTCGTTTTTTGCATCAAAATCTGCTATTCCTTAGCGAAAAAGGAACCTCCAGTGGGGTTGCCCGCCCATTCCACCAGGAGGACGGCAGCCACTACTGCTATGGGACCTGGGGTCCCCCTTCATGACATCTGCCAGGCAGCTACGTGGGCTTCCTTGCACACGTTTACTAAACACTACTGCCTGGACAGCCAAGTCCGGAGAGACAGCTTCTTTGGCCGTTCAGTTCTCCAGGACTTCCTGGTGTGAACTCGGTTCGCAGACCCACCACTGGGGTTGGTATTGCTTGGGTATCTATTCTAAGGTGAGGAATCCATAACTAATTTACTTACAAGTACTTACAAGTTACTTACCTTCGGTAACAATATATCTGTAAGAGACATAGATTAGTTATGGATTCCTCAATGCCCCACCCATCCGACCCGTTCTGCAAACTGACTTCTATGGTAAGGGACTTCCCTTCAGGGCCCTAGTTTTGTGCACCAGTGGTCAGTGTCTTGCATGGCTCTGCGCTTCTGGCGTGGAATGTCGTGTAAAGAACTGACATCAGCGCGCAGGGGCGGCGTCTAAGTAGATACTGAGACGTCATTCCGGCGACCACGACGCCAACGACGAACGCGGAGTTGACCGACGCCACCTACCGACGCGCAGGGGTACTGCTGAAGAAAAATTCTCCGGATCCAGTCTGACGCCTGGGGGTAATTCTAAGGTGAGGAATCCATAACTATCTATGTCTCTTACAGATATATCGTTACCGAAGGTAAGTAACTTGTTCTTCAAGTGACTGTTCATTTAGTCTCCCTAGTATCTCTGGCTGGTTAGTTGTGATATACTCACCTTTTAGCTCCTAAATCTCGTCTTCTAATCTGATGAGAGTGTTGTGGATGGATTTAAGCAACCCCTGCCTGCTTTTGCAATACTTATGCCTCAGATGTAGGCTTTAAATGCATCTTATATTGTGCCTGAACTAGCAACTAACAGAGGCTTTATTTCACAGCTAACTGGTGCAGACTAGGTGTACCCTTGTGTCAAACCCCAGCTACCCTTTGTTTTAATTGCAGCAACATGCAACTTTTAAGTGGGTTTGAAAAATGTATGAATGTTGTACAAATTAAGTTATCTGAAAATCTGCAAAAGGAAAGACAGGGACAACTAAGCAGAAGGTTGCAAATGTAACTGTAAGTCTTTGATTAACAAAGATTTTAGTGTCTGCTTGAGGCCAGATGATTGTGTTTAATTTTTTATTTTTCACAAGCATCAATTGCATTACTTCTAGGTTTTGGTCATTCAGCATTTACTAATAATTCAGGACACTTTGGTTTTAAAAAAATTGTTCAACTAGATTTTATTTCAATTGTGTTTTGTTTCATCCTTTTGTAATTTGCATTAAATACTTCTATCCTTTTAACTGACTGAGAAATAAGCAATTACTTACAGTTGTAATCTATGTGTCAATTCTCAGTTGGGCAACTCATTTGGTGTGTGTATCAACCATTGATTTATGGACCAATAAGGAGAAAATGTTTAACATACACTAGCTGGAATTTAAGGCAGACTCCATATACAAAAAGTGGTTGCAAAATTGTACATCTACTTTTTGCGAGTGCAGTCTGATATTGAAAACCGACCTATGTAGAAATAAGTAAATTCACAAATTACCGAATCGCAGGGGCTGCAGAATGACCTGCCTAACCCATACTAATTTGATGAGTTGTAATTTACAACCCATTTGGGACTGGCTACTATAACAGGGATAGAGTCTTTAAGGCCAATACCTCTTTTTTTCTTGACCTTCTAAGGAGGAAAGGGTGTTTAGATAAGACCCCAAAACGGCTCTCAACCACTATGTAATGTAGTCTGAATTTTTTTTTTTTTTTGTTCAGTGCACAACCTGCATGTTAGGGTTGGTTACAAACTTGCTAAAAGCAGTAAATAAGCAGATATAATCTATTGGGATTTCTGTTTGCTTCGATTAGTATTGTAAGCCTCAGGTAAGGGCCACCTGAGGGCTTTCAACCCCAGTTGCTAGCTGCTACTTTGTCCCTTTTTGGAGCAGTTCTAATTCAGTCAATTTGATAGGCAGCTACATTGCCCTCGCTTCTCAATACACTCTTTGGATATTGAGGTAAGAGCAGAACCACAATATGGAAGAGCTGTAATTGAAAGCTTAATATCTTGAGACAACTTATAGGTTGGTCCTTTGAGTACCTATAGAAGAATACAGTTTATAGCATGAATCTTTTCTGGATTCACAAACTGTGCAATATTCCGCCTTCTAGCGGTTGGGTCCAGTTGGGTTTTCTACATTTTTTTCTTTGTTCCTGTGGATGTTGCCAGAAGCCACCATTTGGTGGTGTGTTTGATCCCTCTGTGACATCAGATGTGCACCCTGGAGGTTCCTGTGCGTGTTCACCATCTTTAGATTCTTTTTCTGTCTTTGGTCTAGAAGCAAGCCTGAGGAGCTCTGAGAGAATCAAGAAAAAGTGACCAATCGTTGCAGGAAAGCACGGAGAAAGCTTGTTTAAAGCAACCGAATACCACAGGAGGCCACATCCATTGAAGGGAAACCAGAAAGAGGGACTTTTTGCAGCCCCAACAGGGGACCCCTCGGACCGGGAGCATGTGGCTGGAGAATACAGTAAGGTGAAGCAGTGTGGGGAGATTGGGAATACACCCTTGAAATTCTGCCCAAATTCGTGCAGAAGACCAGTACAAGATTTGTAATCTGTACCTCCCAAAGGACCATAATGCTGAGGACTGAAAGACCTGTGCAGAGTTTTAGCCCAAGACATTGAAGGTGAGTCAGAGACAACACTGGACACGCTACACCATGGCCGACACCCGGAAAAAGCTGCTCTCCCTGAAAGAGTTGGGCCTGTCCAGTGATGAGGAGGAGGGACTCGTCAATGATCCAAAACTGGCACAAGGTGGAGAGCCAGGCACCGATGGAGGCGTGATCGACGTCGAAAGACTGGAGGCTATGTGGAGAGTGGTGAAGGAAGCCAACTACACAACTGCAAAGGTAACAAAGCAGCCGAAAGGCTCTGACTAAGTTTTTGGAGACTGCCTTAATGTCGAAACATCCATTGAAGGACGGCAAAAACAACAGGAGCTGTACACATAAAGGGAAAAACTGACAACAAACTACAATGTTCTACCTTAACAAACAAGGGGGGGGCAAAATCCTACCCACTGTCACAACTAGCAAAGGACATATCGATATGGGCAATCCAAAGAAACACCAACACTGGTGGTGTTACACCAGGCATCCAAAACGTCGAAGCAGACAGGCTAAAGAGACTGGCAAATGCATGCCATAAATGGGAGATACAACAAGAATCCCTAGGAGACATTTTCAAGAGATGAGGTACCCCAGACTTAGATCTGTTCGCAAATTCGTAAAACGCCAAGATTTCACGGGCAGGTACCCACACCAAAGGTCCAGGTGGAATACCCTGTTAATAAACTGGTCTGGAAGATTTCCACATACCTTTACTCTGATTCCCCTAATACTAATGGTGATAGACAAGTTCAGGCACTTGGACCTGACCTGTATCCTGATAGCCTCGCAGTGGGTCAGACAGACTTTGTTCTCGGACCTCTTAGAAATCTTGTAGGGAGAGAGGATAGCCCTGCCACCGGCACAGTACCGATTCACAACGCAAGGAGGACTGATCTGTCACTCAGAACCAACCACTCTCAGCTTAGCAGCCGGACTCTTGGATACCTATAATTTGGCCACCTCCTCCTTCCAAACAGGACAATGGAGTTTGTCAAAGAAGCCAGAAGACAAAGTACATGCAAGTGCTACACCTCCAAGTGGAACAAATGTATGCAGTGGTCTATCCAGTGGTGCAAGAAACAAGATCTCATAGATAGGAAGACAGAAAGTGCCGTGATCCTAACCAGTACTTTAAAGGGGAAAATATAAGCGCAGGTACTCATTAAATTGAGCTAGAGGCGTGGCTAGTGAGCAGGGTTAGAGGCGGGCCAACACATGATCATACAAAGACACTTTTAGTGAGTATTCATTTTGCCCTTGTATTGCCCTTGATATTAGTCTCAAACTTTCCATAAGTGCAGACTAGCAGTTACATATTCTAATAAAGGGGGATGTGAAAATCTGCTTTGAACAAACCCCAAATTTTATGGAAGGAGCTTCTAAACCATGAATGCAGCCAAGCCATCAACAGCACTATTAGAACTTTCAGTCACTAATCAGTGTGCCCCGAGGACAAAAGTGTCTCTGGCATGGCCTCATTAATAATGAGTTCTATATCAGTTGCAGGACATACCAAAACACGTGGGAAATGTATCAGTTTAAACAAAACATGTTAACTTGTTGCACAAAATGAAGGTCAAAAATGAAAATGTTAATGTTCCCTTGTTTTGTAATATTTGCAGCTTCTTAATGTCCTACTGTTACTACTTGATTGCCTTTGGCACAGTCCTTATATATTCAAGAGTGTGCACACATACACATAGAAACAAGCATTCCACGCATTTCTTTTAAAATACCTCCTGAGAGTATCCTGATTCTCTTCCTCTCTGGTCTCACTTTCTCGCTCACACATAATAGGGTGGTCTTAATAACTAATCCTCAGTTCCCTCATAGGGGGTTTCCATTGATAGTCATAAGCACTGAATAATCCCGCCCATGGGCGGGGACCCCGGAGCACTTTTTCACAATATATCTTGTGTGTAGACGATTTGCCTTTTTTCAGGAAGGCCGCCAGTGTCACTTCTTCATCTTGTACTTAAAAAAGGAGCCAGAAGAATTGTACATAAGTAGAATTGCATGATGTTTTTAGAAAAAGGCATAAATCTCTTTCACAAACCCTTTTTATTTTTATAGAGATGGAGAGCAGGATAGTGTAGCCCTCTAGGCTGTCATTATGAGTTAAAAATAGAGGCTGTGCCTTTAGGAACCTGGGGACCGCCAGTATCCCATCATGCTCAGCAGGTGGCAGTTGCTTCAATTCTTTTTTAGGCCATGCATGATAATATTTGGGTCTCATGATTACCTCTGTCCACTCCCCCGGGGAGGAGGGAGGGTTGCTTATGACTATGACGGAAATTCCCCTACAAGAGAGCTGGAGTTACAGGTAAGAAACTATTCCTTCTCTCGTAGGGGATTTCCATTAATAGTCATAAGCACTAAATTGAGTAGCAAGCCTATCCCTACTAAGTGCGGTGGAAAAGACAGAAGATCAACTAAGGTAGCCATTTAAGCAAATAGATTTCTGAGGGAGGCCTGTCTTACTTGAGCGTCTGCTCTAGCATTCAGAGTCTAGGTAATAGTGCTTAGTGAATGTATGAACAGATCTCCACATGGCTGCTTTGCAAATATCCAGTATGGGGATATTCCTCAATAAAGCAGCAGTAGCCACTTTACCTCTAGTGAGTGCGCTTTAGGTTTAGCTGATAGTGACCTCTTAGCTTTTTAATAGCAAAACCAAAGATACAGTCCTTGAGGAAGTAGGGAGCAGCACTGGCTTATCTAGCAAATGTGTACATCTATGACATCTGTATGGCGGCAACATCGTCCTCCATATACACCTCAAAACACCGGAAAAGATTTTCTCTGCAAAACAAAATGGTTACTTATCGGTAGGAGTCGTTTTGAAGCTTGAAGAGTTTTCTGGATTTACATGTAACCCACCCGTCTCCCCGGAAATGCCAGGGGCAAACAGACGAAGTCAAAAATACAGCAGGGAAAGAGGAAGTCAAGACACCAACAACCCGCTATAAAGGAATGGGAAGAATGCGACCACGCACAGGAACTTCCGGGGCACATGTCTGACATTACAGAGGGGGCGAACATACCACCAAATAGAGACTGATGATAAAGCCCACAAGAATTTTAAAAAAAGAAAAGAAATGACAGAAGACACAATTCTGGACCATACCACTAGATGGTGGAATAATGCACAACATGAAAAACGCTTCAAGGCACAAAACTACTCCTACCAGTCATTAACCATTTCATTAAGTATCTTCTATAACGTTCTTTCTGATGAATGTACAATCTACTGCAGATTCTTTGTCCTCTTCCTTCCTCTTCTACTGAGAGTATGATTAGTCTTTGGTTTCTTATTTTTCTATTTATTTGGCGTTGCCATACTGCGTCCTTGGCCTCTGCGTTTTGTGTTATAATGTGATAAAACTAATGACACCAGCTCCTCTGGTGCCCTAGTTGAATCTGATTGTATTGCTTCCTGTGGAGTCTTTAGTGTTGCCACCTGACGCTGGTCTCTCTGCATTGCAGAAACCTTTTTGGTGCCTGAGAACAGTGCACATAAGGATTCTGAGGGTGAAATCCATCCAGATTGTTGAAGGAAAGTGATTTGTTCTTCTCTTTCACATGTAATTCTTTGATGACCAGAGATTGATTTGTCCAATGTTTACTGATTGTATTGTATGTAAAATTGTCTACCTTCCTTAGTGATTCCGCTTTTCACCAGTCCTTCAAAAGAGTGGCTGGACATGCAGTTGGGACTAGTAGTGCAATGAAAGCCACTTTATTAAAAGCCAGGTTTTCAACATTTCTGGTCAAAGCACAGTACTTATGGGCCTGTGAGGCTTAAGGGTGATATATGCAAAAATTATAACAAGAAGGAACGTCTTCAGATTTGTTTTTTCTTTCTTCTAGTGCTGGGAGAAGGAGAGTGAAACGAACCAGAAAACCCCTAACCTCTTCATCTTGGAATGGCATTAATGTGGTTGGCAAGGTTTGTTACTGTCTTGGTGCGAACGAACAGTTTTTGAATCCAGTCATGGGAAGGTGGTATTCTTACTTTCTCGCTACTTCCACACCCAAACGCAACAAATCACATTAGAACATTACTCACAAATTTACTACCCAACAAGGGCACAATAATAGCACTGACATCTATACAGATCTGCTATTCACAAGATCACATGAGATGGACCATCCCACATACTTCCAACTCCGCTCTAACTTGCTATATACCGAGCAACACCAATTTTAAACTTTTCACTAATCGCTGGGAAGTAGACATGTTACAGACCTATGAGTTGTGTAAACGGTAACATTTTCCAGCAGCACCCTCTGTGACTTCAAAATCATGCACTCAGAGCTAAACATTTGAGCTATTTTTAGGTCGAGCATAGACAGCGCTTGAGCTGTCGCTCAGCAACCTGTTGTATATGCTTTGCGGAATTCAAACTCCACCCATTGCTTGCCTTTGCTTTTCATTTGTCTATGTCCTTTAAAAATCCTTACTTACTAGTGGTCAGTCCTGCCTCTTTGTCCCTCCTTTTTCTCTTCCGTTCCTTCCACGTAGCAGGGACTAAGTACTGTTTCATTACGCTATGGTTCTTTATCTGTTCTTTGGAGGACTATTTTTTTCTTGGTTTCCTGCTTTATTACCGTTTGCCTGTGTTCAGCTTGGGTACCATAGCTGCTTAGATTTACCTATAGCATTTCTCCCTCCCACCTCCTCTTAATGCTACAGTTGGGTTAGTGCTGCCTCCTGCTCCGTCCTTCCTGCTCATTGCTTTTAGCCTTTTTTTTTGCAATTTTGGATGTCGATCAGCAGTTGGGCTTCTTTTGGTTGGATATTTGTTTGATTTTCGGCTTCCTTTCAAGGGGGATTGGGCTTGTTAAATCTTTCCAAGGGTGCCTGTTCCATCCCCAAACTCCTCCTGCTTCGCATCTTCACCCATTCCTCTTGGTGCTTGCCCACTCCTTGCTTGTAATAAATAAACTGGCACAAAACGCTGAGTTCACCGGTCTACAGAGAGTTCAGTAAAGCTAGAGCGCTTACTTCTGCCACGAACTTACTTGTGCTGGGCACCATGTTGCTGAACCAACTACTTTTACAGTTCTCTAGAGCTGTGCCGCAAAATGCATTTGTCGACAAAACATGACTTTTGCCTGCCCTTTTACCGAAGTATGGAAAAGCGCAAAACATATGCTGGTTCATTGCTAGGTTAGTAATCCCTTTAAAAATAGATGGTTCATTTTATAAAGCACATTTCAAATGGTGGGATCATTAGCAATTTTCATAGTGTTTTACCATAACATGCACATTTTTGTGTATGCCCTAACATGGTTAAAGAGATGTTGCTTCGATATCTTCTGATTTTTGGGGTGTTTAATAGGACCGGGGTATGTGTCCGTGCAGTCCTTCTTTTGTGTCAGTGACTGGCGTCATCGAAATTGTCGCATACGATCCGTAGTTTCATGCTGACTCCTCTTTCTTAAAAACACAGAAGGTTGCATGTCTGGTCCACAGAGGCCGCAGATATGTCATTCATGGCTCCCATTCTTTCCTTTTACAGCTTAGAGGATTCACTTAGTGATAGAAAGCTTTCAAGTCCGTGGTTTTATCAGCTATCTGACTTGTTTTATTTAATTACTTTATGCATACACAAGACCACGTGACCCAAAAGTCAAACATACTCCGGCCATCGGGTGTTACTATGCCATTGGCAGACACCTAAAAAGGTCATTACTATAACGGGAGCTAGACCGTAGCTGAAACGATGAGCAGGGTGATATTTTTGTCCTTTCACTTTCTATATGGAGCAAATTCTTGAGTCCGCTGTCGCTTTCTCCTACGTGTTTAGGCCTGCCCCTTGGATTGGATAGCACCTACACACGTGACAGCACCTCGCACGGCGCTCGCTTAATGGATTAGCAATCACTGTGCAATTGGAATACAGAGTAGCCACGTTCCTTGTGGTCGGGTGTTCTGTGCGTAAAGGACTTAAGAATCAGAAGTCACGTAGTGCCTCATGGTTATATTCCTCTAATGTTTCAAGTCTTGTGGTTGTTTCCTGGTACTTGTTCGGGGTCGGCTTGTGTTCCTGATGTGTGTGCGTGTGTAGTTTCTGCTGCCTTTCTGTGCCAGGTTCTGTCTGCTTGTGTTTAAAGTTTGTTTGCACAGGCTTATGTAGAAGCACTTCGCGCCTTTAAGAAATGTTGATTAAAGGGAGGCGTTGCTTAGGTGAGGTATCCTGGAACATAATACTTCATGTAGTAGAGGCTCCTATTTTGTTAAAATCACTGACTGCTTTGCCAAAACAGTTTACATTTTGTATAATCGGACTTGCTGATTTAAAAAAAAAAAAAACCACGCAGCTGAAAGAACAGGGAGTTTTATAGAAATGTGTTTACCAGTCCAGTTTGTTTTACTATCGTTGCATTATTTTAACTTTTCCTAGTTTATTAAAACGGTAAATAGACATAATATCGAAAAAATATATAGAATGGACAGAATATCGAATTCAAAATATAGAATGGACATAATATCGAATGGACATAATATAGTGGTTAATAATATCGAAATAAAGGTAAGTAATATCGATTTTCAAAATATAGAAGTACATAATATAGGCATTAAAAAATATCGAATTTTTAATAATATCCAATTTTTGTAAGTGTTTAGTATGTTAGTATATGAGTTAAAAATGTATATTATTTTTGTAATGTATGTTTAATATTTTTTAAAGTTACGAAATTTATGTAAAATTATTTTTGCGTAATTTAATTCTGTAGCGGGTTGTGGGTTTATAGGGGAATAGGGTGGGAAGTAATTTAATTATAGTAAATTAAATATTAATTTTTAGGAATTATTAATTATTTTTAATTTAATTTTGCGTTTTAGTTCTGTAGCGGGTTGTGGGTTTATAGGAGAATAGGGTGGGAAGTAATTTAATTGTAATTAAGAAAATATTTATTTTTATTTATTGGTATTGATAATTAATTTATTGTTAATTAATTATTAATTGTTAATTAATTTTTATTAATTGTTAATTAATTTTTATTAATTGGTAATTGATAATTATGTTAATTGTATTAATTTATTATTCAGAGCGGGTTGTGGGTTTATAGGGGAATAGGGTGGGAAGTAATATAATTGTAATTAAGAAAATATTAATTTTTATTTATTGGTATTGATAATTTATTGTTAATTAATTATTAATTGGTAATTAATTTTTATTAATTGGTAATTAATTTTTATTAATTGATTAATTGATAATTATGTTAATTGTATTAATGTATTATTCGGAGCGGGTTGTGGGTTTATAGGGGAATAGGGTGGGAAGTAATTTAATTGTAATTAAGTAATTATTGAAATTCTTTTTGTGTATTGATTAATTTATTGTTAATTAATTATTAATTGGTAATTTTTTTTATTACTTACATTTTTGGTATTGAAAATTAATTGGTTGATGATTAATTATTAATAAGTAATTAATTTTTAATAAATAATATTTATTGGTATTTATAATTAAGTAATTATTAAATATTTTGTAATTGGTAATTAATTTTAATTAATTTTTTATTGGTATTGATAATTAATTTATTTTTATTTAAATATTAAATCATTACTTTCCCTACTGTTGCACTCACTGGAGTGGGAATAGTAATTTTTACCCCTACGCTATCCAACACTTTCCCTACTGTTGCAGTCACTGGAGTGGGAATAGTCATTTTTACCCCTACGCTATCCAACGCTTTCCTTACTGTTGCACTCTCTGGAGTGGGAATAGTAATTTTTACCCCTACGCTATCCAACGCTTTTCCTACTGTTGCACTCACTGGAGTCGGAATAGTCATTTTTACCCCTACGCTATCCAATGCTTTCCCTACTGTTGCACTTATTGGAGTGGGAATAGTAATTTTTACCCTCCCGCTATCCAACGCTTTTCCTACTGTTGCACTCACTGGAGTCGGAATAGTAATTTTTACCCCTACGCTATCCAATGCTTTCCCTACTGTTGCACTTACTGGAGTGGGAATAGTAATTTTTACCCTTCCGCTATCCAACGCTTTCCCTACTGTTGCACTCACTGGAGTGGGAATAGTAATTTTTACCCTCCCGCTATCCAACGCTTTCCCTACTGTTGCACTCACTGGAGTGGGAATAGTAATTTTTACCCTCCCGCTATCCAACGCTTTCCCTACTGTTGCACTCTCTGGAGTGGGAAAAGTAATTTTTACCCCTACGCTATCCAACGCTTTCCCTACTGTTGCACTCACTGGAGTGGGAATAGTAATTTTTACCCCTCCGCTATCCAACGCTTTCCTTACTGTTGCACTCTCTGGAGTGGGAATAGTAATTTTTACCCCTACGCTATCCAATGCTTTCCCTACTGTTGCACTCACTGGAGTGGAAATAGTAATTTTTACCCTCCCGCTATCCTACGCTAAGAATATTGAATATTTTTTATTAATATTAAGTTAATATATATATGTATTAAAAAATAAAAATGTATGTTTATTTTTTTATAACTTACATTAATTGTTTATTAATTTTAAGGTTATTTAAGTATTTTTAAGTATGTTTCAGTTAATTATATTTATTATTTTATTAATTTTACATTACTTTTAATACATTTAAAAAGTTCGATATTTTAACAAACTATATTATTTACAACGATATTTTGGATTCTATATTTTTGTACTTACCTGTTTGTAGATAGGAATTCGATATTTTGGCATTCTATATTTTATCCACTATATTTTTGCAGGTCGATATTCTGTCATTCTATATTCTGTCAGTGATCCTATTAAAACATATGTTTTGAAGTACAGGAATATAAATAAAACGTGACGGAAACAGACAATCTCTACAAAAGAGACTGTGAACTGGTTTACCGGCACTACTTGCATAGGTGTAAGAGAGACTGTTCAATATAAACGTAAAACGACCTCATCTTTAACAGGCATTTGCAATGCAATAGGTCTCGCATTACTGAAAGTTTGAGCTATTGGCGTTGCTAATAATAATGCAACGCCCATAGCTCAAACTTACAGTAATTTGAGAGCTATTGCATTGCAAATGTTTTTTTTCCAATTTATTTTTTAATCAATAAGCGTGGGTGCCGCGATTGCTTAAAAAATAAATAAATAGAAAACATTTTTGCAATGCAATATCTCTTGCAATACTGAAAGTTTGAGCTATTGCCGTTGCTTTATTATTAGCAATGCCCATAGCTCAAACTTTCAGTAATTTGAGAGCTATTGCATTGCAAATGCCTGTTAAAGATGAGGTCGTTTTACGTTTATATTGAACAGTCTCTCTTACACCTATGCAAGTAGTGCCGGTAAACCAGTTCACAGTCTCTTTTGTAGAGATTGTCTGTTTCCGTCACGTTTTAGCAATTGCTTAAAAAAAATAGAAATTTTTTTGCAATGTAATATCTCTTGCAATACTGAAAGTTTGAGCTATTGGCGTTGCATTATTATTAGCAACGCCAATAGCTCAAACTTTCAGTAATACAAGACCTATTACATTGCAAATGCTTGTCAGCTCTAGCTTTAACATTTTTTCTGACTGAAACTGTTTGAATTCCCACCTTTTTTAACTTCCTTTTATCAAACGCCTTTGAAAACCACATAGTTTGCAGTTGTTGTTTTTCTCACTCTTACCCAACGATTGCTGCATATAATAATCTGATAAAATCTTCTAGCCACAAATTCCTTACTGTAGAATATTTCCCTGGTATCAGACTGGATCCAAAAAATCGTGAGCAGTACCTCTGTGGGCCAGTAGGTGGCGCTGACTGACTCCGCATCGGTGCCTATATAGGTGCCATCCCAGCGCGCTGACATCAGTCCTTTTCTTTCCGCATCATAAGCGCAGCTCCGGAAGACCTACCTCAGCCATCGAGAGGGTGCAGACAGTAGTAGGCCATGGTTATTATTCCCGCTACTTTCTGGTACCGAAGAAGGGCGGAGGGCTCTGCCTTATTCTAGATCTACCCCCTCTCAACTACTTCCTAAGAAAAGAGAAATTCAAAATGCTCACACTGGCTGAGGTCCTGTCTGCCCTGGCCCCAGAGACTGGATGGTATTGTTGGATTTGCAGGACGCGTATTTCCGAATACCCATCCTGCCAGCCCACAGACATTACCTGCTGTTCGCGAGGGCCACTAGCACTTTCAGTTCACTGAGCTCCCCTTTGGCCTTACCAGCGCCTCTCGGGTGTTCACAAAAGTGATGGTGTGATTGCAGTCCATTTGTAAAGGTCAGGGGTTCCAGTAGTCCCCTACTTCGATGGCTGCCTGTTGAAGGCGGACTCGCCTCAGGCAGTCGTCAGCCACCTTTAGACTACAGCGGACCCCTGCATTCACTGGGGTTGACTATCAACATGCCGAAGTCACACCTGACTCCCTCTCAGATGCTCCCTTTCATCTGAGCCATTCTGTACACTGTGCAATTCCAGCCTATCCTCTGGAGTGGTGAATCCAGGATATTCATGCTATGATACCGATGTTTCAGGCTCTATCCTGGACTTCTGTGAAGCTGACTCTGAGGCTGCTGGGTCTCCTGTCCTCCTGCATCCTGCTGCTAAAGCATGCTGGCTGGCATATGCAGGCTCTGCAGTGGTACCTGAAGTCATGGGAATCTCTCAGTCCTGGTCCAGATATTGTAGGGAACTGCAAAACACCTGCAGTGTGGCGAACGAACCACGATTACATCAGCGGCAGACTCCTCTCCTTTCCCCACCCAGATCTCACAGTGGTGACAGATGCATCACTCCTGGGTTGAAGCAGCCATTTAGGAGAGGTGGAGATCATAGGACTTTGATCTCCGGCTGAGTCTCAGCTCCACATCAGCTTGTTGAAGTTAAGAGCGATTCGTTTGGCATTGAAAGCCTTCCACCCATCCATCAAGGGAAGGATGCAACAAACAGGGTGAGGTGGGGTCGTGGACCTCTGCCAGGAGGCTCTGCGCCTCTGAACATGGCTGGAACTGCCTCACGGATCACGAATGGCATCTACATCCGGAGGTGGGGGAAGGTCTCTATCATGACTGAGAGAACCTTGCATAGATCTGTTCGCCACGACCTAGACCACACAATGGCAGCATTTCTACTCATTGGAGTTTCTGAGGCGGCTCTCGCTTGGAGATGCATTTCGTCTCAAGTGGGGATGAGGACTCCTGTATGCCTTCCCACTGATACTACTCCTGCACTGAGTGCTGAAGAAGATTAGGATGGACCGGGCCCAAGTAATCCTTGTGACTCCGGATTAGGCACAGAGAGTATGGTATCCCGAACTCCTTAGCATTAGCATCAGTCCTCAAATCAGGCTGCCCCTTCAGGGGGATCTCTTGTCGCAGCACAGGGCAGGGTTCTGCACCCATACCTGCGCACGGTCTGCCTTCATGAGTGGAGATTGGGCGTCTGCAGCTGAGTCTTTGATCTCTCATCTTACCCGCCACCCTCCAGATTCTGTGAGTTTATCTTGGCAGCCAGGCGTCCCTCCAGAAAGACCAAATACGCAAGTTTGTGACTTGGTTTATTGAAAACATGTTGATCTTCTTTCTGCACCATTGTCCGAAGTGTTACTGTTTTGTCTCTAGCCCGGCAAGGCCTTGCTCTCAGCACAGTCAAGGGGTATCTTTTGGCAATCTCTGCTTTTTTGCAGTTGCCGGATCACCTTTTGTCAGTCAATCAATAATATCTTTATTTCGGCCTAAAAGGCCATAAAAGAGCAAGATAAAGGATCACCTGTTGTGACAAGCTTCTTGAAGGGTCTTCAACATATGTTTCCTGCCAAACTTTCTTTATACCCCAATGGGACCGTATTTTGGTTTTAACATTCTGAACCCTTTGAACTCATGCATTGTTGCCCCCTAAGACTTGTGACAATCAAGATAGTCGACTTGTTGGCCATCACATTGGCCAGGGGTTTCAGCGAGCTGCAGGCACCTTCTTTTCACCCTCTGTACACCAGCTTCTTCCCAGACAAATTGGTTCTCCGTACCCGTGCCTCTTTTCTGTCAGAGAAGATGACATTTTTCCATGTCGGCCAAAGCATCATGCTGCCTATCTTATTTGCTCCGACTCACCCCTTGAAGGAGAAGAGACTCCACCGTTTGAAACCCAAAAGAGCGTTGTAGTTCTAAATCGATTGCACCAAAGAACACCGTATGGACGATCTGCTCTTTGTTGGGTTCACTCGTGCAAGAAGGGGAAATCCGTGCAGAAACGAATAATCTCCATATGGATTGTATTCTGCATTACGATCTGCTAAGCACTGCCCAAAAAGCAACCCCCTGAGGGCATGTGGGCTCATTCCACCAGAGACAAAGCTGTGACCTCTGCTTTTGCTCACAGAGTCCCCATCTTAGACATCACTCAGGCTGTTTCGTCGGTGTCCTTGCACATGTTAACTAAACACTACTGCCTTGACAGCCGACAGTCAGGTTCATTGTGATGCCCGTTCATTTTGCCCATTCGGTCCTCTAGGACTTTTTGGTCTGAACCAGTTCACAGACCCACCTTTGGGGAGGAATTGCTTTTGTATCTATTCTAAGGTAAGGAATCTGGGGCTAAAAGTTTATCAGATAAACAAGTTAGTCACCTTCGGTAACGCCTTATCTAGCTTCAGATTCCTTACCAACACCTCCATCCCCCCAACTCTTGAGAACCAGTCTTCCTACCCAAAAAGATCCCTGCAGACCCTTAGTTTCTGCACAATTAACCTTCTGACTTGGCACCGTATTTCTGGCACAGAAAGAGTTGCGTAAAAAAACTGATGTCAGAGCGCGGGGTGGCGCTGATATAGACACTGCGCACATCACATCTGGTGCAAGCGCCACTGCTGATGCGGAGCCAATCGCGCCACCTACCAGTGCATAGAGGTATTGCTCAAGATTTTCCGGATCCAGTCTGACGCCTGGTGAATATTCTAAGATAAGGAATCTTCAACTAGAAGAGTCTCTACCAGATAAGGCGTTACAGAAGGTTAGGAACTTGTTCCACATAAGACTTCTTTCTGGCATCTTAAGCTTAGAAGCCTCTGGGACTATATTTATTTTCCTTTATTGAGGATTCCACATATTTTTTAGTGTTGTTCATCAAAAAGAATGAAGGAAAGCTACTTCCCATTTTATTTCATTTTCATATTCTCCTGCGCTCCTGCCACAGCCCATTTCATGTGATTTATTTTTTCTGGACTATGACCAAAAGTCTAAATGGCACAGAATATGAATAAAAAATGATAAACGTAATATTAAAAAGATATCCTCTGACATCAGTGGAAATAAATGGTGGATCTTTGATGAAAGTACATACCCATAAGCAGTGTTCCAAGAAATATATTAAGCATAAAATAAGAGCTGCTGTATGAGTGAGGGAAAAGATTTATATTGGTCCTTCCTGCAGTTGTAATTGTCTTCAGGTGCTTTTCACTGATGTTGACGTTGGCAACAGCTGCCAAATTGACAGCTGAATAAGGGATTCCATGAACCATAGGTAAGTTATTCAAAAGAAAGGTACCTTGGACATGAAAACCTTTTTGACCCACTGTTTTTAGGTGCTTTGTTTGGTATATGTAAACCCTATTACAGATTCAGCCAGACTCTTATGGTCCTGGGGGTTGAGGATCCTCCCCAGTCTGACTTTCCTTCAGTCATCCAGACTTGACAGTATGAAAGTATTTCCCACCTGTACTTTTAGTTGTGCGTCTTGATTGTTACACTATAGTTTTCCTTTCAAAATGGTCTGTTTCACATCAAGATGCCCAATTAGATTCATCAAATTTATGTTGCTTCCAAGATTCAGTTCAGGAGGTTCCCGGTAGGAGCATGGGAAGCGTCTGTAAGAGCCTGGCATTGTTAAGTTTACTAGTGATATGTAACTTGGACATGTATTTCTTTCAGAAACCTGGTAAAAATAGGTTTTATATTAGCTTTTCTTTTCCTCTTGTCAGTTAACTACGCAGCTGTTCAGCTTTGGATGTGGACACAGAAGTTTTTGTCTAATTTGCCTCTATTTTTCAGTTTTTGGATTCTCTGTTAAGTTATGCTTTTATCCCCTTCTCTATTTTTTTTGTTTGCCCAAGGCAATATGTTCAGTTTTGTTTGAGGTTTTATTTTTGCAAAGTATCACATAATCATCCCATTAGAGTTAGGATACCCGTTGTAAATGAATCCCAATATGAAGATTTAAAAGAATTTTGATCTCTCTCAAAATCTGCAACAGCATTAGTCATTTTTGCCACTAGAACTTATAGCGAAATAAAAGCATGAAACCGGCAAATAAAGTCTTTGGGGCTTTGATATCCTTGTATCTGAGAGAAGAAAATTAGGCTCGGGAAAATTACTTTACATCGGAGCAATCTCATCTAACTTCAGGAATTTTATGTTAATCTGGTTAGACGAAATTCCCGCAACTATGCCATTAAGTACAAGAGCATGGGAACAGTGCAAACGACCGGAATACGAATGGCTTTTGTTTGCAGCACTTGTGTTTTGTGTGCTATTTGTAGTTTCAAGTGCTTTCTCATGTCAAAAATGGACACAATGAAATATTTTGGACAGAAATATAGAACTAAATGTCATATTTGCATTTTGTGTATTTTTTCTGAAATTTCACATATTTACAGAAAAGCAAATTTCACACAGCCCTAACGAAAATATCTGATAGAGACTTCTAGCCGCGATTTCTTACCTTTGAATTTCCCCAAGCATCAGACCGAATCTGGAAGATTTTTCGTGAGCAAAACCCCTGTGTGCCGGTAGGTGGCGTCGGTCGGCTCCGCGTTGCGTCGTCCGCGCCAGAAGTGGCATCCGCGTCACCTATATAGGCACCACCTCGACACGCTGATAACAGATTTTTTCTTTCCGCGCCAGCCAGCGCTGATCCGAGAGAAGAGCTACTCCTCTGTTGCTTTTTGACAGGATTTTTGCAACATTTTGTCTGCCTTTTTTTAAAGTTTTTCGTCCTGGTGTGTCGAGGAAGTCATCGAGGAAGACCGGTTTTAAACCCTGTGGCGCCTGTCACCATGCCATGTCTGTGACAGACCTGCACCTCGTCTGTTTGTGGTGTCTGGAGCGCGACCATGACTCGAGTCGTGCTCCAACATCCGGGCCATGGCGCTAAAGGTTTGAGGGAGCGTCCCTGAAGCTGCTAGCAGCCCCACATGCGACTCCGCCTAAGTGACAGTCCTGCTCGAGAGAAAGGTCTCTTGACTGTTCCAGGAAGTCCTCTTCGTCCCACTCAAAATCACCTGGGCACTCAGGTAAGAGGCACAATAAACACAAGAAGTCGAAGCACGCTTAAACTTCTCCTCATCCGTCGGCCGACTTGATGAAGGAACATCGGCTTTCGAGGCCTGGTTCCTCGGATCCTGTGCCTGGGCTGACTCTGCGCCTTCCCAGTTTTCCGGGAGCCGGAGCAGCTCCTGCTTAAATTAGAGTTTTATGAAGCCATGCGTCTCATTTTTGAGCGGCCTGACCCGTCCAGCGCACATTCGGCCCCCGGGGTCAAAGGGGGCCCCATATGGTTCCGCGCTGGCAGCTCCAACCCCGGCTCTGATAGGCCCCCATGCTGATCGTCTGAAAGGGCTACTTCCTCCCGTTTAGGACTACCCCTCCCTCCATGTCTCCATCTTACGACCGGCTAACAGAGGATCATTTGTCCTTGCTATTTGAGGAAGTCATGGCTCTCTTGGCCAAGGGAGCCATAGAGAGGGTTCTGGTGCCAGAAGTAGGCTGTGGTTGCTATTCCTGCTACTTTCTGGTCCCCAAGTAGGACAAGGGTCTCAGTCCTGTCCTAGATCTCCGAACCCTCAACTACTTCCTCAAGAAGGAGAAGTTCAAGATGCTCACATTGGCTCGAGTCTTGTCTGCCCTTCACCTAGGAGACTGTTAGGTAGCGTTGGACTTGCAGGACACCTATTTTCACATCCCTGTTCTGCCTGCCCATTGTCGCTACCTATGGTTTACGGTAGGCCACGAGCATTTTCAGTTCATTGTGCTCACCCAGACGGTTGTCTCCCACCTCCAGGCTATGGCAAACCTCCTGCATTCACTGGAGTTCACTATCAACATGCCGGAGTCGCACCTGACTCCCTCTCAGACGCCCTCCCTTTCATTGGTGCTGTTATGGACACAGTGCAGTTTCAGGTTTATCCTCCCGAGCAGCTAGTCCAGGATATTCAGGCTATGATACTGATGTTTCAGCCTCTATCCTGGGTTTCGGCGAGACTGACTCTGATGCTGCTGGGCCTCATGGCCTCCTGCATCCTGCTGGTGACGCATGGCAGATAGTGTATGCATGCTCTGCATTGGCATATGAAGATCCAGTGGGTGCAGCATCAGGGAAAATTTCTCCGATATGGTCCAGATCTCAGAGGGAACTGCAAAGGACCTGCAGTGGTGGCTAATGAACCGTGATTGGGTCAAAGGCAGACCCCTCTCCCTTCCCCAACCAGATCTCTTAGTAGTGACAGATGCATCACTTCGGGGATGGGGCGACAACCTGGGAGAAGTGGAGATCAGAGGACTCTGGTCTCTGGCGGAATCCGAACTCCACATCAACATGCTGGAGCTTTGTGCGATACGACTGGCATTGAAGGCCTTTCTACCCTCCATCAAAGGAAGGCTAGTGCAGGTGTTCACGGACAACACCACCGCCATGTGGTACTGTAACAAACAGGGCCGGGTGGGGTCATGGACCCTCTGTCAAGAGGCTCTGCGTCTCCGAACATAGCTGGAACAGCAGGGCATATCCCTGATGACTCTACGCCTGGCAGGTTCTCTGAACGCCAGAGCAGACTAACATAGCTGTCGATGCCTAGCGGATCGCGAATGGTGTCTCCACCTGGAGGTAGATCAAGGTCTCTTTCAGCAGTGGGGAGAGTCTTGGTTAGATCTGTTGTCCTCCGTCAAGAATGCGCAATGTCAGTTGTTTTGCACGCTGGAGTGTCCATGGTGGCTCTTGCTCGGAGACGCTTTTCATCTCCAGTGGAGCTCAGGCCTCCTGTACGCCTTTCCACCCATACCACTCCTGATCAGAGTTCTCAAGAAGATCAGGAACGACCTGACCCAATTCATTCTTGTGGCTCTGGACTGGGCACAGAGAGTCTGGTATCCCAAGCTTCTGAACATGAGTGTCGATCCTCCGATCAGGCTGCCCCTTCAGGAGACTCTTCTGTCGCAGCAGCAGGGGAGAGTCCTCCACCCGAACCTGTCAACTCTCCACCTTCTTGCATGGAGATTGAGCCGTGGCAGTTGATAGCTTTCGACCTTCCTCCCGAAGTCTGCAATGTTATTCTTGCAGCCAGGTGTCTCTCACCAAGACAGTATACGCCTGCTGTTGGAAGCAATTTGTATCATATTGTATAGAAAAGTCCATTGTTCCACTTTCTGCCTCCCTTTCTGATATTTTGCTTTTTATTCTTACCCTTGCTCAGCAGGGCTCTGCTTTGGGCACTCTGAAGGGTTATCTCTCTGCTATTTCAGCTTTTCTGTGGTTATATGACCAGCCATCCCTCTTCCAATCCTCTATTGTAAATAGGTTTATGAAATGTTTACAGCGTTAGTTCCCACCTTCTCCCTTTATTATCCCCAAGTGGGACCTCAATCTTGTCCTCACTTTCCTTTTGTGCGCTCCCTTTGAGCCCATGCACAATAGTCCACTCAGGCTCCTTACCATCAAGACGGCCTTTCTCATGGCTATAACATCTGCCCGAAGGGTCAGTGAGCTTCAGGCGTTGTCATCTAAGTCTCCTTATTTGAACATCTACCCAGACAAACTGGTGCTTCGTACGAAAGCTTCCTTTCTACTAAAAGTGGTGATTCCATTTCACATAGGCCAATCCATCAATCTGCCTACTTTTTATACTCTGCCTTATCCCTCTAAGGAAGAGAAGCGACTTCACTGCCTGGACCCAAAAAGAGTGTTGTCGTTCTACCTTGACCGCACACAAGAGTTGCCTAACTCTTCGTGGAGTCTGTCGGAGTGAAGAAAGGACGGGCCGTACAGAAGAGGACCATCTCACGATAAATCGTGTTCTGTATCAAAATCTGCTATGCCTTGGCTAAGAAGAAACTCCCTGAGGGTTTGCGTGCTCATTCCACCAGAGCTAAAGCTGCAACCACTGCGTTAGCATGCAGAGTTACGGTCCTAGACATCTGCCAGTCAGCATCATGGACTTCCCTACACACGTTTACCAAGCACTGCTGCCTGGACAGTCAGGTCCATAGGGATGAGCAATTTGCCCGTTCGGTCCTGCAGAACTTCCTCGTGTGAAATGAGTCCGCAGATCCACTTCCGGGGAGATATTGCTTGGGTATCTATTCCGAGGTAAGGAATCTGGGCCTAGAAGTCTCTATCAGATGAAGAAGTTACTTACCCTTGGAAACGCCTTATCTGGTAGACTCTACCTAGCCGCAGATTCCTTACCGACCCATCCATCCTCCCCACTGTGCTAACGGATTTCTATGGACAGGACTTTTCCTTTTCAGGGCCCTAGTATTCCATACCAGTGGTCAGTGTACTTTGTGGCTCTGCACTTGTGGCGTGGAAAGTCACAAAAAGTAACTGACACCACGCACGTCACTTTGGCGAAGACAACGCCAGGCAGAGCCGAACTACGCTTCTACAGCGCGCAGGGGTACTGCCCAACAAATATTTCCAGACGCTTGGGATAATTCTGAGGTAAGGAATATGCGGCTATAGTCTCTGCCAGATAAGGCATTACTGAAGGTAAGTAAGTTGTTCGATTGCAGTCAATATATTGCACACAATAGACTAAATTTCTTGCCTGAATATATCTTTGTAAAATAGGTCGTTTATTTACAAGAAGGAAAGTAGAGCACAAAACAACAGAAGGTTCTAACCCCTACTGTGGCATAAGTAATGACCTGAAGCAGTCATGCTGCAAGGTGATTAAAAAAGTAAATATCTTAGAGCACTTTGGCCAGTCTTATTCTTCAGGAAAGGATTATGGTGTCCTTTTTGCAAACTTTGTTTTCCATGGGCTGTGTTTACTGAAACAGTAAGGGGGTGTAGAGGTGCCAGATAGAGTGGTGACAATAGTGTGCAACTAAGTGGGAAGGAGCCCTTGTGCCTGAGAATCCAGCACTAATGTTCTGAATCCCAATGAGCCCAGCACCCATAGGGAAAAGGGGTCTCAATCAAGCCAGTGGTAATGATTTAATGTGACAGTGGGCCAGTTCACAAAGTCCTAGTGCTCATTTAACCGTGTTGCCAGAGTCCTAAAGTTCTGTATTCAATATGGGGCACAGTTCGGGGATAGATCAGATAAAGTCCAAACTTGTGTTAGATGCAAAGTTCAGCACTAGAAGACTACTAGTGCTGAAGTTGGACTACCACCCAAAGTATGACATCTAGGAATATAAAAACAGCAAAAGCCTAAATCTTAATGCTGGCCATTTGTGATCATAATTTTCAGTCGGTGGAAGCATTCACATAATGGGGCTCATGCAGTGCCTGAGCTGAAGGGAGTCCAAAAGAGGGATAAAAAGTAAAACAACAAAGGGTTGGAAAGCTGGGTCTAAGCTTGGGCCACAGCAAAGCACCAGAGGCAACCAGGACATGTTGCTGGGTCTGATGTTTTTGTCTTTAAGTGCTCTTATATTACTTCTGGCGTTCTTACCCTGGTAGTCTTTGCAGCAATCCGGAATAAAACTGCTGTTTCCTCTGGGTGCAATTAAGTCCAACCAAAGCTTAAGCTTTTTTTTAAATTCAAACATTCATTCTGTATTGAGTTCATCATCCATGGCTTTCTACTGAGCTTTTGTAGAGCAGAGGACATGGGCTGGGCTTAAATGGTCACTATAATCCAGATTAATCAACCAAGGCCTTCTGCTGGCTTCATACCTCCCAGCATACATCACAGATGAAAGGAGCTCAGGTACTGTTGCTGGGCAGAGTTTGGCTTGACAGGGAAAGGATGTAAATCCTCTCTCCTCCCACTGGCTAACCAGAATCCACAGGGTCTCTGGGGTAGACCCTCTTGGACAGGAGCAAGTACAGCATGACCGGGAACTACTGTTTTCTGTGTCCTCGTTGGGACACCGTTCACTCTGTGGATGATCTCCCACTCATATGATTCAGGTGCAACTTTGTACATACTGCACAACACACACAATTGGGTAGGGAGATAGTAAGGACCCCATGCATGGAGAATTGGAGTGATTTTGCAAGATAGAGATGGCAGTAAATGGCGGTATCCCTCACCACTCCGTACCAGTAAAATAGCCTTGTAATCCTGAACGTGAAACGGCTGCCAACAACATTCCAGTATCTCCATCGTCTGTATGATGGGCTGTAGTTTACCACATCTGGGGATGATGGGGGACTATGTTAAGTGCACCCCTGGTAAGCAGAGCCTTGCAATGTGATGGACTTTGTTACAACATGGAGCTCATCCACTAAAACGGGTCCACAGAATCCCCAGTGAATTTAGTCCATTGGGGGAAAACACAGTTCACACCAGAAAAATTCAGACTGGGCCAGGGTGACAGAGCTTTAACAGCCATACAAGGGCTTTCTTCATTGCAACATGGTTGCCTTACCATTATATCCAACAAGAGAGGGATGCAAACTACGTTTTATTCAGACAATGTGGCTCTGTATGCTTCAACAGGCAATGCCTACTGTCCCAATACACTGCATTGAAATTTCTCCCGGGTTCGATCTTTCATAATTAACTTGTTTAAATGATTTCTTGATTCTAGGATTGGGAGTCATTTGTAGTCCATGTTAACATAGCAGAATCCCAATACAGCAACTAACATTGAACATAAATTGAAAACAACCATAGACTACTAGCCCAGCTAATCGTGTAGAGGAGATCACAGCTCCAGCCATCCTCCTAGCTCCTACTGTCAGATGTTCTTCCACACGTCTGGTGAAGGGATAGGAATCATCTCTCCTCTTCTCCAGAAGTATTTCTCCAGTAGAATTGAATTGTTCTCGTTGTCCTGTACATCTGAAAGAAACACGTTAGTGATAGATTCCTTACCTTAGAATTACCCCCTGGCGTCAGACTGGATCCGGAAAGTTTTCGTCAGGAGTACCCCTGCGTGTTGGAAGGTGTCGTCGCGCGGCTCCGCGTCCGTCGTTGGCGTCGTGGTCGCCGAGATGACGTCGCGGCAGCTACTTAAACGCCGCCCTCGCGCGCTGACGTCAGTTCTTTCTTTTTCCGCGCCAGCAAGCGCAGATCCGGAGAGAGCGGTACCCCCAGTCACTTTTTGACTGAGTTTTTTCGAGGCTTTTTGTCTCTATTTTTTGAGTTGATCGACTCCTGGTGCAGTAGGGATGCCCGGCTTCAAGACCTGCGGGGACTGTCATCGCATGATGTCGGTGACGGACCCGCACCGCGTGTGTCTTTACTGCCTGGAGCGCGACCATGACCCCAAGTCGTGCTCCGACTGCCGGGCCATGGCGCCGAAGACTTTGCGGGAGCGGTCCCGAAGGTTGCTAGAAGTCCGGCAGTCAGCTCCGCTCCGCTCAAGGTCCCGGTCCCTTGGGAGGTGGAGGGACCGGTCGCAAAACCTCCACCACCGCTCATCGGGATCGAAGTCTTCGCACTCTGGGTCAGGTAAGACGAAGCACTCAAAGAAGTCGAATAACCGCCATCGCTCTCCGAATTCCCCTCGCCCGTCGCGCGACGCAGCTGAGGGTGCGGGTGGTGCCTTTCCCGTGGCTCCAGCGGGGCCTACGCAGTCGCCGCCGGCCTACCCGCCCTTCCCGGGTCCGTCGGCGACTCCGGCCCAGCTGCAGGAATTTCTGTCAGCCATGGCTTGCCTCTTTGGGCCCCGCCGGTGCGCCTTCAGGACCCGCGGGCCCGACTGGGGGTTCTAGCCCTTTACTGCCGGCGGCTCCGGCATCGCTGTCGGCTCCGGCGCCGTAGGACCCCCATGGATCCGGGCCTGGATCCCTGTCGACGCCGGTTAACCTTGTGACACCTCCACTGACGTCGACCTCACCGGTACCACCTCCGACGTCCCCCGGCCCACCGGACGACGTCGCCCCCGGTTTCAGCCCCGATGTGGATACGGCACCGGACCGGCGACGCCGATTCCGACGCCGATGGGGGATTTCTATCCCTATGTCCGTCCTCCTTGTTTTCGGCATGTTTATCAGCCTTCGGAGGAAGGGGAGAACTGGGAGGGGTCTGAGGACCCTCTCACAGCACAATGTGAGTTTGACCCGGAATGGGCAGAGGAGTTGGGGGATGCCAGTGGTCTTGATACCTCTCCTGACCTTGGCATGCTGTCTCCTACCGTGGCTACGGAGGAGGGTGCAAGTTACGCAGTGGTGTTGCGTAGGGCGGCCGAGGCCCTCCACCTCGAGCTCCCTACAGTGGCCGTCAGGACTAACCTCCTGACAGAAGTGCTTCAGCCGGCGGCTACCTCTTCGGAGCCACTGCTGCCTTTTAACGATGCACTTTCTGATGTTCTTTTGGGCACCTGGTCCAGGCCCAACACAGGGGCTCCTGTGGATAGGAACGTGGCCCGACGCCATCGCCCGGCCCCGGGCGACCCCCTTTTCCTTTCCCAACACCCTACCCCTGAGAGCTTGGTTGTCCAAGCCTCTGCGTCCCCGAGCGCATTCCCTACCGCACCACCGGACAGGGAATCCAAGAACCTGGAGCATTTCGGTAAGAAGATTTTTTTCTTCCGCCAGTTCAGGGCTGCGGTCTGTAAACACTGCATGCCTCTTGGGCCGTTATTCCCACTCTGTGTGGGATACGGTGGCGCTCGTGCTGCCTCAATGTCCGGAGGAGGCCCGGACAGTGCTCTCTCAAGCTATTGCTGAAGGGAGGGATGCAGCCAAGTTCACTATTCGTTGTGGCCTTGACACCGGCGACTCGCTGGGCAGGGCGATTTCCACGACGGTGGCGCTCTGTCGCCACGCCTGGCTGAGGACAACTGGTTTTTCTGGGGATGTCCAGAACACTTTGATGGACATGCCCTTTGATGGCTATCGCCTTTTCGGCAACAAAGCAGATAGTGCGTTGGAGCGCTTTAAGGACTCGCGGGCTACGGCCAAGTCCTTGGGCCTTTCCGCCATGCGCCCTCCTCCGCCTTCTGCTTTTCGCTCCTTTCGTGGCCACGGAAGGGGCGCCCCGACACGTTCATTTCAGAGCCACAGGCCTGCGCAGCAACAGTCAGCGCGGCCGCGGACAGGGACCTGCCGAGCCGGGTCAGGGGGCCAGCAGGCGGGTCAGTCCACCTCCACCCCAGCCACCACTGCCTCCAAACCTTCCTAGTCCGGTTTTTCAGGCCCATCAAACGCCAGTGGACAACAGGATTCGCCATCACCTCCCCCCACTGGCGCACCATCACTTCGGACAGGTGGGTTTTACAAATAGTCCGAAGGGGCTACTCCCTCCCCTTCGAGACTACCCCTCCAGCCATGCCACCCCAGTACCAACGCATGTCGGGGGATCACTTGGTACTTCTTCAACAGGAAGTCGCGGCCCTCTTGGCCAAGGGGGCCATCGAGCGCGTTCCTGCGCCAGAAGTAGGACATGGTTGTTACTCCCACTACTTTCTGGTGCCCAAGAAGGGCAAGGGCCTGCGTCCTATCTTGGACCTCAGGGACGTCAATCGCTTCCTCCGGAAGGAGAAGTTCAAAATGTTAACTCTAGCTCAGGTCTTGTCTGCCCTCGACCCTGGAGACTGGATGGTAGCGTTGGACCTGCAGGACGCATATTTCCACATTCCCGTCCTGCCGGCCCACCGGCGTTACCTGCGGTTTATGGTAGGCCACGAGCACTTTGTTTACCGTGCTCCCATTTGGCCTTACCAGCGCCCCTCGGGTGTTTACGAAAGTGATGGCGGTGGTCGCAGCTCATCTGCGCAGGTCAGGGGTTCCAGTCTTCCTCTATCTCGATGACTGGCTGTTGAAGGCAGGCTCGCCCCGGACAGTCGTCTCCCACCTCCAGACTACGGCCGACCTCCTGCATTTGCTGGGGTTCTCCATCAATGTGCCGAAGTCGCACCTGATTCCCTCTCAGGAGCTCCTCTTCATCGGAGCGGTTCTGGATACGACGCACTTTCGTGTCTATCCTCCCGAACGGCGAGTCCAGGATATTCAGGCTCTGATTCCGATCTTTCAGCCTCTATCCTGGGTTTCGGTCAGGATGACCCTGAGGCTGCTGGGCCTCATGGCCTCCTGCATCCTGCTGGTCAATCATGCCAGATGGCATATGCGGGCTCTGCAGTGGAACCTGAAGTTCCAGTGGGCGCAGCATCAGGGGAACCTGTCCGATTACGTCCAGATCTCGGAGGGCACTGCTCAACAATTGCAGTGGTGGCTCACGAACCGGCATTGGGTCAATGGCAGAACCCTCTCCCTTCCCCAACCGGAGCGCACAGTGGTGACGGATGCGTCCCTCCTGGGATGGGGCGGCCATATGGGAGAGGCGGAGATCAGAGGCCTCTGGTCTCCGGCGGAGTCCAGGCTCCATATCAACCTTCTGGAGCTCCGGGCGATCCGACTTGCACTGAAGGCATTCCTTCCCTCTGTCAAGGGGAGAGTAGTGCAGGTGTTCACAGACAACACCACCGCCATGTTGTGAGAAGTTGGCCTGGTATATGCTGTCCACTAATTATAGTGGGCACCTTGCACCAGTCCAAACAACCCCTTATTGGAGATAGCTTTCAATAAAGGTTGTCTTTAACCTATCATAGTGGTAGCTATGGAGAGCAGCCTTCAGGCTAAGTCTTGAAGGAATGTAAAGCAGCTTCTTTTACCAGTCTATAATCTCTTGAGTGACCAAATGAAAGAGGACCACACCAGGTATATATATAAAATATATGTATTTAGTCTTAAACACACCCCTCTAGTCTCTTTATGAGGCTAGAGTTCAAGTACATAAGTTACAAGTCAGTTATCAACAGTAATAGCACAAATACACGTTTGAGCCCTAGGGGCGTACCAAACCATATACCAATAAAGTGGTATAAGAACCACGACTGAGCTAGACACAAGGCCTAGAGCCTGTAGAAGTGCTTGACCCTCAAGGAATCACCCAAGGTAGTGACACAGGGGACCCACGGGGGACGCGTGCAGTGTGAGAACACAGCCGCGAGCCGCCGTTGACTTCTATGGGGAAGGTCGCGGTTGGAGTTTTAAAGAATAAGGACACTTAGAGGAGGACTGGGAGCAAACCCCTTTAGAACTAGGTTGTTCTAGAGTCTATACCCACGGGAGCACCGGAGTACTCGAGTTACCTCACCCAGGGAAGCCGGGTGCATAGGTGTCTTTCGGGGTCGGGTTTCGTCGTCGTTTTCAATGGCGATCTGCTGCAAAGTGCTGCTGGCGACCAAGTCGAAAGTGTTCGGGTGGATCCAAGGGTGGATCAAAGATCTGAAGAACCTGAAAGCAGAGGGGACAGTGTCTGGGTCACTAGCCAGTGACCAGGAAGGCGATGAGCAGATGCCCACCGATGTCGGGTGCTTCAGGTAGGTTGACGGTCGTCTTGACTCTTCAGCCACGAGGTCCAGGTGTCGTCGATGACAACCAGGAGCTGGATTTGAGCTGTCCCACGACGTCTGTCGATTGCTGAGGTGTCGGCGACCGGATTGGACCCAACAAGCCTTGGCAACGGCAAGTCACGTGGAAATGGAAGAAGGACGTTGATGCAGACCAGCAAGGTCTGAGGGACTCACCCAGCGAGGGTAAGTCAGGGCACGTCTGGAGCAACCAGGAAAGCCCAAGCAGAAGAAGAGTTGCCTTCGGGAGGGCCCACTAGCCAACGGACTAGCGACCGCGAAGGAGCCTCGAGTGGACGCACTTGGAGCTGGCTCACAGGACACTCATGGAGTGGAGGCCAGTGATCTTCGGTGCAGTCGGTGCTGGAGGCGGGGGCTACTCGGAGCCCAAAGCACAACTTCGTGGGAGACCAGGAAGAGGATGCACTTGCAAAAGTTCTCGGTGTCCAGTGGTCACGGTTCCACGTTACCCACAACAGCTACGGGCCTCAGCTTCGCTGGGGACTCAGGGCAGCCTCGGGGAAGTCTGGAAATCCACCTCTGGTGTTGCAAAGACTTCGGCGTCCGGCGGGAGCTTCAGCGATGCAGACCGGACAATTGCTTCGTTGGTGCCTGCCAAGCAGGGGAGTCACTCCTTGACCCCAAGGGAGATTCTTCAGTCCTCTAATCTTAAAGTAGAGCGTTGAAGGTCCAGGATTCGGCTTCAGAGTTTCGTCCAGGGTAATCTAAAGTCCTAAGGACTGGGGTCCCATACTTATACTAAGTTAGGGGGTTGGACATACTCTGGGGACCCACCTATGGGAGGGTCAGAGAAGAGGGGTGGTTACACCCATTCCCTTTGTCCAGTTTCGCGCCAGAGCAGGGGCTGGAAGCCCCTGAACCGGTTTGAACTGGGGTATGCACAGGGACACCAAATGTGCCCCCAGTGCAGGTCTTCAAAGCACCAGAGAGTGCTCCCGCCCAGCCCCAATACACATTATCCTGTCTGGGGAGGTGGTTACACCTCCCTTGGACAGGAAACCTATTGTCCAGGCCTCCCTGCCGGAGTTTCGGTCAGCAGCAGGAGGCCAGACCCGTGTGTGTGGCAGTGGCAGTCATTTTGTGATGCCAGGGCTCTGTAAAGAAGTTACCGGGCAGGCCGGTGTGTACATGTCTCTCCCTCTAGAAGGGTGGAATGCTACCCCCGCCGCCAGAACTGGCGGGGGGGTAGTATTCCAAGATGTTTGAGACCAAACACGACATGTGTCCGTGCAGCCATCCCAAAGTTAGCATTTAACGCGAGGTTATAATGCGCTTAAGAGTATATGGTCAGGCTGCACTACAAACAGCATCAGAGAAGGGTCTCCGAACGCTGCAGAGGGGCTCTGCTCATGCAGGGCACCCTCTCACATAAGAACCAAGCACTCTGCCTTCAGGATTGATAAGGCCTGCCATAGGAGTGACTTATAGGTTTATATGTGTGTATATATGTAGTGATATAGGTAACCTATATCACAGTAAGAGGTGCATGCACCACCTTACCCAGGCTGCAGTAGCAGACCTGTGGTGTCATTTTGGCTGGCCTTCCAGGGGTGGCATAATACATGCTTCAGCCCCTTGCAGGCCTCTGGGGTACCTATGCCCTGGGTACATAGTATACCATATACTAGGGACTTATAAGGGCACTCCAGATTCCAATCAAAGATGTACTTAAGGTACATGAAAACCATTTTAGAGAGGAAGCAGCTAGGCTGGGGTTCTGATTAGCAGCGCCCCAGCCAGACTAAAGTCGAAAAACAGTGAAGCATCTGCAAAAAGTGGGGGTACCCATGTGAAGCAGATCCTACTCTCCTACACAACCCCCCCCAAACGTAGGGACATTAAACTAACCTTGTCCAGTTGAGTCTTCATGTTCTAAGTGGATGTACCTAGAGAGTCCATCTGCATTGGCATGGTTACTCCCAGGTCTATGTTCCACTGTAAAGTCCATCCCCTGTAGGGAAATGGACCACCTAAGCAGTTTGGGGTTTTCACCCTTCATTTGTTTTAGCCATAAGAGGGGCTTATGGTCTGTTTGAACAAGGAAGTGAGTACCAAACAAGTATGGCCTCAACTTCTTCAGAGCCCAGACCAAAGCAAAGGCCTCCCTCTCAATGGCTGACCAACGTTTCTCTCTAGGGGTCAGCCTTCTGCTAATGAAAGCTACTGGCTGATCCTGACCTTCTTCATTCAATTGTGACAGTACAGCCCCTACCCCCAATTCAGATGCATCTGTTTGGACAATGAACTTCTTGGAGTAATCAGGACTCTGTAGAATGGGAGCAGTGCACATGGCCTGCTTCAGGTCATCAAATGCCTTTTGAGAGCTAACTGTCCACTGAACCTTTTTGGGCATTTTCTTGGAAGTTAAGTCATTCAGGGGTGTCACTATTGATCCATACCCCTTGACAAATCTCCTATAGTACCCAGTCAGGCCTAAAAAGGCTCTCACCTGAGTCTGGGTAGTTGGAGCAGCCCAGTCCATGATGGTCTGGATCTTGCTCTGCAATGGTTGAACCTGGCCTCCACCCACAAGGTGGCCCAGGTACACAACCTGACTCTGCCCTATCTGGCACTTTGTGGCCTTGATAGTTAGGCCTGCTTTCTGCAGGGCCTGCAAAACATTTCTGAGGTGGACCAGGTGATCCTCCCAGGTGGAGCTAAAGACAGCAATATCATCTAGATATGCTGCACTATAGGCTTCCAGGCCTGTAAGGACTGTATTCACCAACCTCTGAAAAGTGGCAGGTGCATTCTTCAAACCAAAGGGCATTACCACAAATTGATAATGCCCACTAGGGGTTGAGAATGCTGTTTTTGGCTTTGCATCATCAGCTAGCCTGATCTGCCAGTAGCCAGCTGTTAGGTCAAATGTGCTTAGATACTTGGCTGATGCCAAAGTGTCTATTAGCTCATCTGCCCTGGGTATTGGATGGGCATCAGTCCTTGTGACTGCATTGAGACCCCTGTAGTCCACACAAAACCTCATCTCTCTTTTCCCACCACTGGTGTGAGGTTTTGGCATAAGGACCACTGGACTAGACCAAGGGCTATCTGAGGGTTCAATAACTCCCAAATCCAACATCTTCTGGACTTCTGTCCTGATACAGTCCCTGACATGGTCAGGTTGCCTATAAATCTTATTTTTAATAGGCAGACTGTCCCCAGTGTCCACTTCATGAGTGCACCAGGTGGTCTGACTGGGTGTCAGAGAGAACATATGCCTGAACTGATTGAGCACCTGTCTGCAATCAGTTTGCTGCTGGGCAGTGAGGCTGCCTGCCAAGGCTACACCATCCACCGACCCATCATCAGGGTTCTGTGAGAGCAGGTCAGGGAGTGGGTCACTCTCTTCCTCCTGTCCTCATCAGTAGCCATGAGCAAGCCCATGTCTGCCCTGTCCACATATGGTTTCAATCTGTTGACATGGAGAACCCTGTGGGGACTCCTGGGTGTTCCTAGGTATACTAAGTAGGTAACCTCACCCTTCTGTTCAACAATGGTATGGGGTCCACTCCATTTGTCTTGGAGAGCTGCTGGGGCCACTGGCTCCAACACCCACACCTTCTGCCCTGGCTGGTAAACAGTCAGTACAGCCTTTTGGTCATGCCAGGCTTTTTGGAGTTCCTGGCTAGCCTCAAGGTTTTTAGCTGCCTTTTTCATGTACTCAGCCATCCTGGAGCGGAGACCAAGTACATAGTCCACTATGTCTTGCTTTGGGGGTTTGAGAGGTAACTCCCATCCTTCCTTCACCAAGCACAATGGACCCCTGACAGGGTGACCAAAGAAAAGTTAAAAAGGGCTGTAGCCAACCCCCTTGTGAGGCACCTCCCTGTATGCAAATAAAAGGCAGGGCAAGAGTATGTCCCATCTTCGCCTAAGCTTCTCTGGGAGCCCTTTAATCATGCCCTTCAAGGTTTTGTTGAATCTCTCAACTAAACCATTGCATTGTGGGTGATAGGGTGTGGTGAACTTGTAAGTCACTCCACACTCCTTCCACATTGCTTTCAAGTATCCAGACATAAAGTTTGCATCCCTGTCTGATACAACCTCCTTAGGGAAGCCTACTCTTGAGAAAATTCCCAAGAGGGCTCTTGCCACTACAGGTGCTGTAGTGGTCCTAAGGGGAATAGCCTCTGGGTACCTGGTGGCATGGTCCACCACCACCAGGATAAACCTGTGCCCAGATGCTGTTGGGGATCCATGGGACCAATAATGTCAATCCCCACCCTTTCAAAGGGAACCCCACCACAGGTAGTGGTATCAGGGGGCCTTTGTAGTGCCACCTGCCTTGCCACTGGCCTGGCAGGTTACACAGGAGCGACAAAACTCCTTGGTGTCTTCAGACATGTGGGGCCAGTGAAAGTGAGGGACAATTCTGTCCCAAGTCTTGTTCTGGCCCAGGTGACCTGCTAAAGGAATGTCATGGGCTAGGGTCAATAGGAAGCCCCTGAACTTCAGAGGTATAACCAACCTCCTGGTGGCACCAGGCTTGGGGTCTCTACACTCTGAGTACAAGAGTCCATCAACCCAATACACTTTATGGGGACCACTAGCATTCCCAGCAGCCTCAGCAGCAGCTTGCTGTCTTAGGGGTTCAAGAGAGGGGCAGCTCTGCTGCTCCTGGCTCAGATCTGCCCTGGAAGGGCCCCCTGTCCCTAAGAACTCAACCTGATCAGGCTCAAGCTCCTCTGGGACAGTTCCTTCCTCAGGACTGAGATCATCTCCCTGAAGAGACTGATCTTCCTTCTGAGCCAAGGGGAAGGCACTGCCTTTACCCTACTCCTCCTCCTCTTGGATGGCACTTGGTCCATGGTTCCAGGATCCAAGGCCTGTTCAGTGTTAGGCATTTTGCTCTGTGACCTGGTCACAGCAAACACATCTGCAGGGATGCCCAGCATTTCTGCATGGGTCCTGAGCTCCACTTCTGCCCAAGCTGAAGTTTCTAGATCATTGCCAAGCAAGCATTCAACTGGTAGGTCTGCACTTACCACAACCTTCTTAAGGCCAGTTACCCCTCCCCAGGAGAAGTTAACAACTGCCAGAGTATGGTCTGTTCTGACATTGCTAGCATTGGTCACTTGGTACATTTCACCAAGTATAATCTGCCCAGGATCCACAAGATCTTGTGTCACCATAGTGACACTTGCTCCTGTGTCCCTAAATGCCAAAGCCTCTTTTCCATTTATTAATGGCTGTTGCCTGTACTTGCCCAGGTTACTGGGACTCATAGAGGAGGTCACATCCATGCCTCCATCACAGACTAGGACAGCCTGAGTGAGTTCTCTGACTAGGCCAGAGCTCATCTCATTACCCAGGGTCAACCCTACTAAACCCTTGGCTTGTGTACTCCCACCACCAATTGTAACTGCACTAGAGGGAACAGGTGCCTTAGGGGCATTGGTGGGGGCTGGAACAGAGTCTTTGGACTTGGTGCAATCACTGGTCCAGTGTGTCTTTTGCTTACAGACTTTGCACCATGGTTTCTTTTGGCCCTTCCCTTTGTTAGACTGTGAATCCCCACCTGAAGAAGATTTTTGGGGGCCTTGTGAAGACTTCTGGTCTTTACCCTTCTCCCCACCCTTGTCAGAGTTCTTAGAATCTTGCTTCTTTGGGTCACCACCTTGGTTCTGTACCTTCTGCCTCACCCTGGTTCTGACCCATTTGTCTGCCTTCTTTCCCAATTCTTGGGGAGAGGTCAGATCAGAGTCCACCAGGTACTGATGCAACAGCTGATTTTGACAGTTATTAAGAATCTGCTCCCTCATGATAAGATTGTACAATCCTTTGAAGTCACATACCTTACTGCCCACCAACCAGCCTTCCAGAGCCTTAGCAGAACAATCAACAAAGTCCACCCAGTCTTGAGTCTGTGCCTTTTGGGTATCTCTGAACTTTAACCTGTATTGTTCAGTTGTTAGGCCAAACCCATCAATCAATGCACTTTTTAAGACTGGATAATTATCAGCATCCTCTTCTCTAACAGAGAGGAGCTTATCTCTACCTTTGTCTGCAAAGGAGAGCCACAAGATTGCTGCCCACTGCTCCTGAGGGACCCTCTGTACTTTACAGGCCCTCTCCAGTGCAGAAATCCATTTTGGATGTCATCTCCACTCTGGTAGGGAGGGACAATCTTGCTCAGGTTTCTATGGTCATAAGACCTTTCCCTATCTCTGGGGAAATGGCTGCCACCATGGGACCCTAGTCCCAACTTTTTTCTTTGCCTTTCAAGCTCTAGGGACTCCCTGTCTATAGTCAACTGCTCTCTCCTGAGTCTCAACTGAGCTTCTCCATACTTGAGCAGTCTCTCTTTCCTCTCACTGGAGGATTCCCTCCTGTGAGAGGAAACAGAGGTCCCTACTGAGGTGTCAGAATGGTTAGACTCCTGAGAAGGAGATCTGGACCTTCTAGGCACACTCACAACTCTTCCTGGTGGGATAAAGGGGAGGTCATTCTGATCCTCCTCCTCATCTACAGGAGGAGCTGGATTTTCCAGGTCAAGGTCATTGTCACCTTCCTGGACAGTTTCAGAGGGGGGGGACCTGGGTTTCCTCACCCCTGACCCCTTCCTCATCTTCTGCCCCACCCTCTCTGCCTACCCCTTCAGACCCTGGGGGTCTTCTGAGATCATCTGACAGAAGCACCTCTCTGAGGTGTTGGGTGCTGGCACTTTTGCCTGTCTTCAGCTTCCTAGTACTGCACAATGCTCTCAATTCCAAGAATGGGAGATCATCATACTTGGAGGGAAGAAGCCCACTGGCTTCTGGCAAGGACCCACTGGTTCCTGGCCTTGAAGACATTACTAGTGAGGTGTGGTGTATGCACTACCTACTCTAGTGTGGCCTACTAAACTCTCTTGAGTTGTAGAAAGGGTGTGCTAAGCCCTTGACACACAACTCTTAAGTTCAGTAGAACTTACTGCATTTCTAAGCTTGAATTTATATGTACCTAAGGTACCCTTAGTGGTTTTCAGTTGATCAATTCAATTGAGATTATCTGGTAAAACAATAGCAAGCTGGAATCCCACCCGCTGCACACCAATGTGAGAAGTTGGCCTGGTATATGCTGTCCACTAATTATAGTGGGCACCTTGCACCAGTCCAAACAACCCCTTATTGGAGATAGGTTAAAGACAACCTTTATTGAAAGCTATCCTAGTGGTAGCTATGGAGAGCAGCCTTCAGGCTAAGTCTTGAAGGAATGTAAAGCAGCTTGTTTTACCAGTCTATAATCTCTTGAGTGACCAAATGAAAGAGGACCACACCAGGTATATATATAAAATATATGTATTTAGTCTTAAACACACCCCTCTAGTCTCTTTATGAGGCTAGAGTTCGAAGTACATACTTTACAAGTCAGTTATCAACAGTAATAGCACAAATACACGTTTGAGCCCTAGGGGCGTACTCAAACCATATACCAATAAAGTGGTATAAGACCTACGACTGAGCTAGACACAAGGCCTAGAGCCTGTAGAAGTGCTTGGCCCTCAAGGAATCACCCAAGGTAGTGACACAGGGGACCCACGGGGACGCGTGCAGTGTGAGAACACAGCCGCGAGCCGCCGTTGACTTCTATGGGGAAGGTCGCGGTTGGAGTTTTAAAAGAATAAGGACACTTAGAGGAGGACTTGGAGCAAACCCCTTTAGAACTAGGTTGTTCTAGAATCTATACCCACGGGAGCACCGGAGTACTCGAGTTACCTCACCCAGGGAAGCCGGGTGCATAGGTGTGTTTCGGGGTCGGGATTCGTCGTCGTTTTCAATGGCGATCTGCTGCAAAGTGCTGCTGGCGACCAAGTCGAAAGTGTTCGGGTGGATCCAAGGGTGGATCGAAGATCTGAAGAACCTGAAAGCAGAGGGGACAGAGTCTGGGTCACTAGCCAGTGACCAGGAAGGCGATGAGCAGATGCCCACCGATGTCGGGTGCTTCAGGTAGGTTGACGGTCGTCTTGACTCTTCAGCCACGAGGTCCAGGAGGCGTCGACGACAACCAGGAGCTGGATTTGAGCTGTCCCACGACGTCTGTCGATTGCTGAGGTGTCGGCGACCGGATTGGACCCAACAAGCCTTGGCAACGGCAAGTCACGTGGAAATGGAAGAAGGACGTTGATGCAGACCAGCAAGGTCTGAGGGACTCACCCAGCGAGGGTAAGTCAGGGCACGTCTGGAGCAACCAGGAAAGCCCAAGCAGAAGAAGAGTTGCCTTCGGGAGGGCCCACTAGCCAACGGACTAGCGACCGCGAAGGAGCCTCGAGTGGACGAACTTGGAGCTGGCTCACAGGACACTCGTGGAGTGGAGGTCAGTGATCTTCGGTGCAGTCGGTGCTGGAGGCGGGGGCTACTCGGAGCCCAAAGCACAACTTCGTGGGAGACCAGGAAGAGGATGCACTTGCAAAAGTTCTCGGTGTCCAGGGGTCACGGTTCCACGTTACCCACGACAGCTACGGGCCTCAGCTTCGCTGGGGACTCAGGGCAGCCTCAGGGAAGTCTGGAAATCCACCTCTGGTGTTGCGAAGACTTCGGCGTCCGGCGGGAGCTTCAGCGATGCAGACCGGACAATTGCTTCGTTGGTACCTGCCAAGCAAGGGAGTCACTCCTTGACCCCAAGGGAGATTCTTCAGTCCTCTAATCTTAAAGTAGAGCGTCGAAGGTCCAGGATTCGGCTTCAGAGTTTCGTCCAGGGTAATCTAAAGTCCTAAGGACTGGGGTCCCATACTTATACTAAGTTAGGGGGTTGGACATACTCTGGGGACCCACCTATGGGAGGGTCAGGGAAGAGGGGTGGTTACACCCATTCCCTTTGTCCAGTTTCGCGCTAGAGCAGGGGCTGGAAGCCCCTGAACCGGTTTGAACTGGGGTATGCACAGGGACACCAAATGTGCCCCCAGTGCAGGTCTTCAAAGCACCAGAGAGTGCTCCCGCCCAGCCCCAATACACATTATCCTGTCTGGGGAGGTGGTTACACCTCCCTTGGACAGGAAACCTATTGTCCAGGCCTCCCCTGCCGGAGTTTCAGTCAGCAGCAGGAGGCCAGACCCGTGTGTGTGGCAGTGGCATCCATTTTGTGATGCCAGGGCTCTGTAAAGAAGTTACCGGGCAGGCTGGTGTGTACATGTCTCTCCCTCTAGAAGGGTGGAATGCTACCCCCGCCGCCAGAACTGGCGGGGGGGGGGGTAGTATTCCAAGATGTTTGAGACCAAACACGACATGTTTCCGTGCAGCCATCCCGAGGTTATAATGCGCTTAAGAGTATATGGTCAGGCTGCACTACAAACAGCATCAGAGAAGGGTCTCTGAACGCTGCAGAGGGGCTCTGCTCATGCAGGGGCACCCTCTCACATAAGAACCAAGCACTCTGCCTTCAGGATTGATAAGGCCTGCCATAGGAGTGACTTATAGGTTTATATGTGTGTATATATGTAGTGATATAGGTAACCTATATCACAGTAAGGGGTGCATGCACCACCTTACCCAGGCTGCAGTAGCAGACCTGTGGTGTCATTTTGGCTGGCCATCCAGAGGTGGCATAATACATGCTTCAGCCCCTGGCAGGCCTCTGGGGTACCTATGCCCTGGGTACATAGTATACCATATACTAGGGACTTATAAGGGCACTCCAGATTCCAATCAAAGATGTACTTAAGGTACATGGAAACCATTTTAGAGAGGAAGCAGCTAGGCTGGGGTTCTGATTAGCAGGGCCCCAGCCAGACTAAAGTCGAAAAACAGTGAAGCATCAGCAAAAAGTGGGGGTACCCATGTGAAGCAGATCCTACTCTCCTACACATGTGGTACTGCAACAAACAGGGCGGGGTGGGGTCGTGGACCCTATGTCAGGAGGCCCTGCGCCTCTGGACATGGCTGGAACGTCAGGGCATTTCCCTGGTGGTTCAACACCTGGCAGGTGCCCTGAACGCGAGGGCGGACGAACTCAGCCGCAGGTGCATGATGGATCACGAATGGCGTCTTCACTCGGAGGTGGCGCAAGGTCTCTTTCAGCAGTGGGGAGAGCCTTGGTTAGATCTATTCGCCACCGAAGAGAACGCGCAATGTCAGCAGTTCTGCACGTTGGAATTTCCAAGGCGGCACTCGCTAGGCGACGCTTTTCGTCGCGAGTGGAGTTGCGGTCTGTTGTACGCCTTTCCGCCTATACCACTTCTGCCCAGAGTGCTGAAGAAGATCAGGGGCGACCGGGCCCAAGTCATTCTTGTGGCTCCGGACTGGGCTCGAAGGGTTTGGTATCCCGAGCTACTCAGTATGACCATCGATCCCCCGATCCGACTGCCTCTTCGGGAGGATCTTCTGTCGCAGCAGCAGGGGACGGTCCTCCACCCGAACCTGTCCAGCCTCCACCTCTTTGCGTGGAGATTGAGAGGCGGCAGTTGATTCCTTTCAACTTGCCTCCTGAAGTCTGTGATGTCATTCTGGATGATTCCGGTCAATCAGTAGAAGAGTGAGGCTCCGACACGCTGCACAATTCAGGTGCTGGTAGCTTGGAATTACACAAGGTACAACACCTGTGTAGAGAAAGAAAATTCTATCCAATCAAAGCGAATTGGGTTTTGTTTATAATCTTATCCAGAATCAAGCGGATATGTAACTGTTCCTAAATAAGTGACTAGTGCATTGAAGAGTACTAAGGAAACTCCGTCTTCGTCCTCAATAAAGTTTGTTGAAAGTAAAAGTGGAGAATCCAGTGACATTAATAAGGACTCGCTTTGGATTATCTGAAGACGTTGGTGTGGATGTACACACTGTAGGATAATTGAATAGAATCAACTAGGAGAGAGACTTTTAAAATTATTGTCTTGAAAAAGATGGTTTTATAAATTGAATCCATCGAAACGCGTCGACGCCGAAAGATCCATGCAATCCGTGTAATCTGGTGGTGTGCTGATTCTTGATGATTTACGTATTAACAGAGACCCTAGATAGTATTAACAAAACGGATGTGGAATTTAAACGACAAATTTGAATGTCTTTCAGTGTTATTTGTTTTCTCTCATGCTGCTATTTTTTGATAATTGTTGAACTGTTGTATTGATGAATGGTTTTAATATGTTTGGTTTTTAGTATACAATGATGATTTTTTAATAATACATGTTTTCTTTTAAATAAAAGGGAAAAAAAATTTAGTGCACAAACGTATTAATAAATTGAATTTTTAATAATTGTATTTATGATTGATGTGATTTTATTAGTGGCAATAATTTTCTATTGGACAAAACAGTATATCCTGAGTAATTGAGTGTGAGAATCTCAGCTTCATTTGAGAGTGGATGGTGTTTACAATGTGTATCTGGGTTTTATATTGGTTGTGTTGACAAAGGACGAACTACTTTACAGTTTTGGAGAACCCCAGTCCTTTGGTCACAAAGGGTCCCTCTCTTTGCTTTATATGTCATTCTGGCAGCCAGGCGTCCCTCCACTAAGTTGGTATACGCCTGCAGGTGGAACAAGTTTGTGGCATGGTGCACAGCAAAGGCTGTGGATCCCCTTTCTGCCCCTCTTTCAGAAGACCTACTGTTCCTTCTTTCTTTGGCCCAGCAGGGTTCTGCTCTGGGCACTATCAAGGGCTACCTTTCTGCTATTTCAGCCTTTCTTAGGCTTCCTGCTCAGCCCTCTCTTTTCAAGTCCCCTGTTGTCAATAGATTCCTCAAGGGCATTACTCATCTTTTCCCTCCTATTCCCTTCGTAATGCCTCAGTGGGACTTGAACCTGGTTCTCACATATTTAATGTGCGCTCCCTTTGAGCCTCTTCACAACTGTCCTCTTCGTCTGTTAACTTTGAAGACTGCTTTCCTGGTTGCCATCACCTCTGCTAGGAGGGTGAGTGAGCTCCAGGCTCTTTCTTGCAAACTTCCTTTTCTGTCTGTCCATCCGGACAAGGTTGTGCTCAGAACACATCCATCTTTTCTGCCAAAGGTTGTCACTGCCTTTCACATCGGGCAGACCATCACTTTGCCCACCTTCTTTCCGCCTCCGCATCCTTCCAGAGAGGAAGAGAGGCTCCACCGTCTGGACCCAAAACTTGCGCTCTCATTTTACCTGAATAGCACACAACAGTTCCCGGTGGATGACCAGCTCTTTGTTGGCTACGTAGGCGCCAAGAAAGGTCGGGCCGTACACAAGCGGACTATCTCCCAATGGGTCGTCTTGTGTATTAAAGCCTGTTATTCTCTGGCGAAAAAGGAGCCTCCGGTGGGGCTGCGCGCCCATTCCACCAGGGCGACGGCTGCCACTACGGCATTGGGACGTGGTGTCCCCGTACAAGACATCTGTCAGGCAGCTACGTGGGCCTCGTTGCACACTTTTACTAAGCATTATTGCCTGGACAGCCAAGTCCGGAGAGACGGCTTCTTTGGCCGTTCTGTTCTCCGGGACTTCCTGGTGTGATCTTGGTTCGCAGACCCACCACCGGGGTTGGTATTGCTGGGGTATCTATTCTAAGGTAAGGAATCTATCACTAACGTGTTTCTTTCAGATGCACAAGTTACTTACCTTCGGTAACGATATATCTGTAAGAAACATTAGATAGTGATAGATTCCTTACCGCCCCACCCATCCTCCCGTTCTGCAAACTGATTTCTAGGGTTAAGGTCATCCCTTTTAGGGCCCTAGTTGCAATGCACCAGTGGTCAGTATCTTGCATGGCTCTGCGTTTCTGGCGCGGAAAGTCGTGTACAGAACTGACGTCAGCGCGCGAGTGCGGCGTCTAAGTAGCTGCCGCGACGTCATCTCGGTGACCACGACGCCAACGACGGACGCGGAGCCGCACGACGCCAGCTTCCGACGCGCAGGGGTACTGCTGACGAAAACTTTCCGGATCCAGTCTGACGCCTGGGGGTAATTCTAAGGTAAGGAATCTATCACTAACTAATGTTTCTTACAGATATATCGTTACCGAAGGTAAGTAACTTGTGCATCTGTCGCCCACTTCTGCAGAAGATGAGTCTTGTACTTCCTTTTGTGGATGCGTGGCTGATCAAGAGACTTTTTTATTCGACAACATCGCGTTATCTCCCAAGAAGGAAATTCCCTTAAACCCTTGTTATACGTGGGGGCCAGAGAGGTTTTTTGGCGGATCCTCACACAAAGTGTTTACTTTGTCTCCACAAAGCTGTTTGGTAAAAAAGTTATCTAGATTTAAGAACTTCAGTGCCAGAACTTGAAAGGTAGTGAGGGACGTCTTTTTTGGCACTTAAATTCTCTAATATTGGATATTTCATAGATTCATATGCTTGAATCATTTCCTGTCGTCAAAGTGGTAGTCTCACCGTATAAATAGAAAGCTGTCCAATGTTAAGCTTAGCCTCGAAGGGCTAAAACACATCAATATTAGTATCCTATTCCCATCATTCAAAAATAGCCACCCCATCAGGCTGCAGCACCCTGTAGAACACTCCTTTACGAGACTACCATCCTTCAGATTTTCTACTGCACATCGTGGGAATGGAGGCTCCTCTGAGCTCTGCTCATTTAACCTAGATATTAACAACTTTAAGGATTAACATCTGGCGAATTGGACTACATTATCAACATTATATCAGCTGTTGAGAACACCTGACTACTCAGGATGCCAGAGCGTGCTAAAAAGTACTTTTCAGACCATTTGGAACCTGTGGAAAGAAGAGACTGCATTCAGAGGATCCACATAAGGACTGCATATACTGCCTCCACCCCTCTAATAAGGTAAAAGAATGTAAGATCTGTCATACTTTCTTTTTCTAAAACTTTAAAAGATAGAGAGGGGAAGTTATTACTATGGCTACAAAAATCAAAGCCAATGATAACCCAGCTTTAAGAGAATATAGTGAGGACTCCTCAGAATATGGCAAAAAGGTTCAGAAGAGAGAGTGAGAGAGGTCAGAACACCAACTGCCATTGGAGCCTCCAAAAAGGCTTTGAAAAAGACCCCTCATAGGTCTTCAAAAGAGTGAAACCCATCTATTGAACGCTCTCACAAGCATAAAAAAAGAGGATGTTTCCACAGAAAAATTAAGATCTGAACATATGACACCATTTATCACGGTACTTTTGAAATTTAAGAAGCCCTCTTCAGCACTATTGACAGAGAAATTGCCGACTGGTACATTGTCGACAGAAAAGTTGGCCACGATATTCTCGTCGAACACATTGACCATAATGTGGACAACGGCGATGACAGTCACTACTACCAGCTCACCATTCAACACGACTTCACTTATATACACTACAACCTTATCGATGACAACAACGTTGACGGAAGGACCGATGATGACAAAACTTCCAGAACAGTTTGAAGGCGGAAAAGATAATGCATGACCACTACCCCCACGACATCTACGATATGAAGACTACTCTGATGACGCAGGACCCTTTGGAATAGCACATAGACCCTCAGAACTCCACACAGGTGATGAAGATGGTGAATATTATGAAGAGGTATATTACTTTTAGTCTGATACGCATGGAGTCAAGCCAATCCAATATATGGATGAGTAACATGCCAATATTTTGCCATTGAGTTAAAAAACAGATGAACATGAACTATAGAAGGAGTGCATTCCATCAACAATTATTATAGCATTCGCAAATTACTGTCCCCACGATAGTTTGCACCCTTAAGTCAAGAATCAACAAGAATAAAAGATAATCTCGGAAGCTATTGGGCAACACTGAGTTACATTAAGTTCATCGGAAGGAGCCATTTTCACAATGAGAAAAATTATTGAATTATTCAACACACATTGTCTGTTTTTTAAATTTTGCATAAATATGTTGTTGGTTTTAGTTTGTCATAGTATGTTTAGTTTTATTAGACACAATTTTTAGTTCGCACAGGAGTAAAGGTGCACACGTGTTAACGGTGGTTGCACGTTTTTCTTTTGTTTATTTTTCGGTTGACTCTCATGGTCACGTGTTCCATTCAAACATCACGGCACGTTTTAATTAACTGATTTCCTCTGGGGGTTCACAACAAGTTTATTTTAGACAGTTCACTCAGGGCACTTCACTGACAAGGTCACGCTGCTGGCGGCGGCGGAGAAATAATCAGATAACAAAACCAGAGCACGGTGAGCTACTTGTTTGGTGGGCAGGCGATATCGCACATTTGGTCTTTTCACGTAGGGTGAATTAAGTATGGGGAATATTTTATTTGGAACTTAATATGATGTCATAGGAAGGGTGCATTAAGCATGGGGCACTATTGTTGGAAAACGAGGCAGTATCTGTGAGGCCTGCACAAATAACATGTCACATTTGTCCTTCACTGGGAACCAAACACCCTATTGTAGCGCTTGACTCTCAGAGGGTAGCGTTGCAGAGCAGTCTAAGGCTTGCTCAAGGGAGGTGGTGTAGGCTAGTAATCGCCATTACAAGTACCCAGAAATAACACTCAATAATTGATTGTCCAGTCTGTACTTTGCTTTATAAAAGTAAGAGCACATTTATTAAACACACACACTACTTAATACTATGCACCAATTTACAAATATACATAAGCTGTTGGAATTACTTTGTGACATTGCATAACATCTCCACCCCTCCCGCAGGGGGGGGTGGGGTCTAGTACCACCACTCCCATGTATGCACATCATCTTGCCCCCTAATGCAGTGGGTTGACACAACCTGGAGCGAGGGCCTTGCCAGCTGGCACCCTCCCAGTGGCGACCCACCCCATCATCTCAACAAACATTAAAAATAGGTACACCTGCCCTGGGGACACATAACCCTGACTGACCATCTCATACTGACCCTACAGTATGCACCTCTACATCTTGTGGCTAACAGTCTGGGTTGTTCCTTCCCTAACGCAGTAGCAAGAACACATGTTTGGGCATCACTTTAAATGAGGTACTTTTCATAGCTGATAACAGTTGTAATGCATTGCAATCACAGCCGCTAAAAGGCATCACAGGATTAAGCATTTACAGCCAGACACCCTAGCAGGAATGTGTGGCAACATAACCCCACTTCGCTTATGACTCCACCTTACACAGGTACTTCACATTACACATGTGACTTCCAGTCCCTCTAAAAAGAAATAACATGGTTAAATGCATTGGTGGTGCAATTACACCTCTTCACCTCCAGGGGATGCCCTTCTCCAGACATCCCCAACTCAGCCCTTCACACCTTGAGGCAGTCCCTAAGGCACCCCCAGCTGCAGAACAAAAGTTCCAGCCATGGGGATGCTGATGATGCCTGGCTGAGCCCTTGAGTGGTTATTCTTTGTAAGTCCCCAGAGACTTAGCGAGGGACGTTCCATTTTCGTGCTGGGGGAGACTGCGTTGCTCCTGCACCTAGGCACTCATCTTGCAGTGACCCCGTCCTCCTGGGGCCACCACAAGCCAAGAAAAAGCAGCTTTCCCCTGCAGGCCGGTCCGGGCCTGCAAGGCATTATGGGGCGCTTCTCCTTAGCCCTGCATATTATAGCAGCAGCTCTCCCGCTGCTTCGGGGAGAGCCGCGACGTAGCCCTCCGGCCGCGCCCTGCCTCGTTGGAGGGTCCGGTCCCACCCGGACCCCCAGGTGAGCGATGGCAGCTCGGGGAGCCCACCCCTGGCTGCTCTGATGGTTTTTCAGGGAGCCCGGTCCCACCCGGGCCCCTCACTGCAGGCTCGATGGAGAGCCACTCGGGGAGCCCACCCCCGGTGGCTCCCGCCAGCTCCCCGACTGGCCAGCACCCTCGCGTGCTGCAGCGGGAGCCGGCACCCGTCTTCTGGTCTGCCCGCTCCAGCGGGTCTCCGGGGGAGTGCGACGGCACTCCCCCCGCCTTCCCGCTACTGAGGGGGAGTGCGGCAGCACTCCTCCTTCCTCCATTCGGGGCCCGGAGATTGGGTCCTGGGCCCCCGAACATCTTCGAGGGGGGCGCAACGGTGCTCCCCTCACTCCGGAGTCCTCGGGGGCCAGGGTGGGCTCCTGGCACCCCGGTTGGGGCCATTTTCACGGGGAGCGCCGCGCGCTCCCCGACTGGTCTTCTCCGTCTTCGGGGCCCGGAGTTGGGACCCCGGGCCCCTGGACAATCTTCACGGGGAGCGCGACGGCGCTCCCCGGCTTTGTCTTCTCCCGCGAGAGGGGACGTGCGACGGCGCTCCCCCTCCTCCCGTGGCTTCGGGGGGCCAGGGTGGGCACCCCCTTTGGATAAGTTCACGGGGAGCGCGACAGCGCTCCCTGACTTTCTCTTCTTGTGGGGCAGCCCCCGGGACCTGACCCACCCCGGGGGCCCATATTGGACCGGCGGCGGAGCCCCACGCACTTCGTCGTCGGCCCCTGAAGAGGTCAAAGTTTGCCTACCTTCTGGGGGGCATATCTCGGCCCCCAGGCGACCGATCGGCTCCATTCTGGCCTCTTCTTGCTCCTGGTGGCGCTCCCCGGCCACTGGGAGCACTTTCCTTCACCCTCTTGATCTCCAGGAGGGTGAATGCAGCAGGGAGAGGTCTTCACTGGCTCCCTGCGCCAGCCTTTCGCCTGGCTCTCTTCCTGGGCCTCTCTTCTCCTTGCGCAGAGGCCCAGGCTCCTGGTCACTTGTCCTGGTCTCCTCTTGTGGCGCAAGTCAGGTTCCTGGGCCAGTCTGGAGGTTCTTCCTTCCAGCTGCCCATGGTGCCAGGCTCCAGCACCAGTCGTCCTCAGCAGACCACACCCCAGAGAGAGCTCCTCTTCCTTTGCAAACTCTTTTAAAGAATTGGGGAGAGGGCTGGCAGGAAGTCTCTGTTTGCCCTATCACACAGCGACACATCACTTCTCTGCCCCTGCTCCCTCCTTCCTGCCCAGGCCTCGGTGTTTGTTCAAAATGGCGTCGTCCAGGGGTCTCATGCCACATGGTCTCTGAGAGCCCCTTCCCCCCTCGCTGCCTTCTCTCCAGAGCAGCCTGGTGCCTGGCACCAGGTGACAGCTGCTGATGGATGAACCTGTAGCTCCACCCATCTTCTCTTCTTGGAGTGGAGGCCTTCGCCCTTGGAATGCTTGTTGTGCAGGGCTGGACATCTGAGGCTACAGCTTGGAGAGGAAGGTCGTTAATTCAGCCTGGCAGGGTCAGCCCCAGCCAGGCCCTGGTTATGAGCTGACTCAGAGAAATATGACATTTCTGGATGACCCAAAAGCAGTACAAATATGACTTTGGACTCTGCAGAATACTTCTTCTCACATAAGTTACAGTGGACTTTGGTGCGTGTCTGGAATTTGTAGACCCTAGGAAAGTAAAACTAGCCCATGTGCTCCCCATCCTCATAGGAGAATAATGGAATAAAAACAGTAAAGCACACTGACTTTCCCTCAAATGTTTCTTCCCATTGTAGATGTAGGAGAGTAGGATCTGCTTCCTATAGTTACCCCCACTTTTTGCTTATGTTTCAATGTTTTCGACTTAGTCTGACTGGGATCCTGCTATTCAGGACCCCAGTCTAGCTGCTTTCTCCTCTAAATTGATTGCATGTACTTTAGGTACACTCCAGATTGGATTCTGGGGTACCCTTATAAGTCCCTAGTATATGGTATACTATGTACCCAGGGCCTAGGTACCCCAGAGGCCTCCCAGGGGCTGCAGCATGTATTATGCCACCCCTGAGAGACCATTTAAAATGACACCACAGGTCTGCTACAGCAGCCTGTGTATGGTGGTGCATGCACCCCTTACTTAGATATAGGTTCACTATATCTATCCTAATCACTGCACATATAAACCTATCAGTCACCCCTATGGCAGGCCTTATCAATCCTGAAGGCAGGGTGCTGGGTTTTATGTGAGAGGGTGCCCATGCATGAGCAGAGCCCCTCTGCAGCCTTCGGAACCTATTCTCCGGGGTTGTTTGTGATGCAGCCAACCATATATACTTAAGTGCATTATAACCTTGCGGTAAATGCTAACTTTAAAACGGCTGCATGGAAACATGTCGTGTTTGGTGTCAAACACCTTGGAATCATACCTCCCACACCAGTAACTGGTGTGGGAGGTATGATTCCACCCTCCTAGAGGGAGAAATATGACAACACCGGTACACCCGGTACCAGCTTTCTTGACCCTGGCATCACAAAATGGATGCTGCCAGCCACAGACACGAGTCTGCCCTCCTGCTGCTGGACGAAACTCCGGCAGGGGAAGGTTTGACAATAGGTTTCCTGTCACAGGGAGGTGTGTCCACCTCCCAGACAGGCTTTAGTGTATTGGGGCTGGGTGGGTGCACTCTGAGAGTGCTTTGATGTCTGCACTGGGGGCACATTTGGTGTCCCTGTGCATAGTCCAGCTCAAACTGGTTGCAGGGGCTTTCAGCCCCTGCTCTGGCGCGAAACTGGACAAAGGACATGGGTGTAGCCACCCCTCTGTCCTGACCCTCCCATAGGTGGGTCCCCAGAGTTTCTCCCACCCCTTCCTTGGGTATAAAGTACTACAGGACTTTGGATTTTACCTGGACTAAACTCTGCTACAGAAACCAAGTACTTCGACGATCTGCACAATGCTGGATGACAGTAGAATCTCCCTTGGAGTAAAGGAGTTACTCCCCTGCTGAGCAGGCACCTAAACGCATCTGACCGGTTTGCATCTACAAAGCTCCTGAAGGACTCTGAAGATTTCTGCAACACAGGAGGTGGGTTCCCGTGGTCTCTGAGGTTGATCTGCGCTCTCAGCAATTCTGAGGCCCGTATCCCTCGTGGGGACCGTGCAACCCGAACCCCTGGGCACCGTGTACATTTGCAGCAGCATATGCTTTTTGGCGACCCCTGAGGCTGTGCTTTGGGCTACTTGTAGTCCTGACCCCGAGCAGTAATTCCACCGAAGATTTCCGGCCTACACTCCACGAGTGTTCCGTGGGCTGGTATTTGGTGATCCAGCTCGAGGTCCCTTCGCGATCCCTGGTCTATTGGCCTGAGGGTCCCTGTGAAGGTAACTTTGACTTTCCGTGGGCTTTCCTGGTTGCTCCAGACGTGCCCTGACTCTCCATAGCTTGGAGAGTCCCCAGGACCTTGCTGGTCCTCACAGAAGCATCTTTCCTCTGACCGCGTGGGTTGCAGGTGCCAAGGCTTGTTGGTGTTCAATCCGGACACTGACCCCCCAGCACTCGACATCCTTCGTGGGACAGCTCACCTCCGGACTTTGGTCGTCGTCAACGCCTCCTGGTCCCCGTGGCTGCAGAGTCAAGCTTCACCTCTTCGCACCTGAAACACCCTACATCGGTGGGCATTCGTCTATCGTGCCCCTGGTCACTGTGAAGTGACCCAGACTCTGTCCCCTCTGCTTTCAGGTTCTTCTCAGCTCCGATCCAGGCTTGGATCACACCGGACACTTCATCTTCCCGGCAGCAGCACTTTTCCGCAACACGCCATTGAAAACGACGAAGGTTTCCGACATCACTTGACCTCTATGCACCCGGCTCCTCTGGGATAGGTAACACGGGTACTTCGGTACTCTCAAGGGTGCTGGCCTTAGAACCTTCTATGTTTCGCTGGGTTTGCTTAAAGTCCTCTCCGAAGTGTCCTTAATCTTTAAATTTCCAACCGCGACTTTCCCATAGAGTTGTACGGAGCTCGCGCCTGTGTTCACACACTGCACCCGTCCTCCGTGGGTCCCCTGTGTCACTACTTTGGGTGGTTCCTTGGGGTCCCAGCGATTCTACGTGCTCTAGGCACTGTGTCTAGTCAAGTCGTGGTTGTTGTGCCACTTTCTTAGTATATGGTTTAGTCTCCCCCTGGAGCCCACTGTGTATTGTGCTATTTACTGTCGTTCTAGTGATTTAATACTGTGTGCTTTGTTCTCTAATCTCATAAAGAGGTTAGTAGAGAGTGTTTAGTAATAAATACATATATTTTATATATTCCTTGTGTGGTTCTCCTTTTATTTGGTCATTCAGGAGGTTATGATCTGGTAAAACAGGCTGCTTTACATTCCTTAGAGACTTAGCCTGAAGGCTGCTCTCCATAGCTACCACTAGGATAGCTTTCAATAAAGGTTGTCTTTAACCTAATCATCAATAAGGGTCGTTTGGACTGGTGCAAGGTGCCCACTTTAATTAGTGGACAGCATATACCAGGCCAACTTCTCACAGTAGAAAGCCTATTCCATGTCACCACCCAGTTCTGCATAAGTCCTGCCACACCATTCAATTTGTAGCTGCTCCTGGGCTGCGCATGCTAGGAATCTCCCCTGCGCAGCCCTTACACTTGTGCACACGCATGTACACACGTGTCTGCATGTAACCAGCCCGGTGCCCCTTGCTCTGGCTGCAGCGCAGTGGCCTACTTGCGCCAGGGGGACACACCGGTAAAATACACATGCAGTCCCTTTCATCATGAGTTCACTGTGGGTGAGTCCCAACTTGTGAGGCTCTCCCACAGTAAAAGCTCAACAAATAGGTGTTCAAAAAGCGAAAAATCCGGGCGGCTCAGATGATCAGAACCACCTTCTAACAACTATTCATTTAGAAAATCTTTTACGCAATAAAGTTTAGGTGTAAAAAAAGAGTACTGATTCAGTGGTATTACAGGCAGCAGGTTGTTTTTTTGGGAACATATTTCCTGGTTCGTATGTTAAGTTTACTGAATGTTTTTCTTGTGTAATCGGTTGTGGTTATTGATGGGCCCCCTTTATATTACAGACCCCTGATGAAGGGCTTTCTAGCCCAAAATGCATTGGGTGTATACTCGGGAACAACATGTATTTTGACAGGCTGCAAAATAAGGCCTGGATGGGCATTTCTGAAGCAGTGAAAGTGTGGAATCACACAACCTCTGTGCAAATTTGGCAACCATTGATGAATGTTGGAATAAAATGGATTACAACGGAGTAAACTGTTTGAGTAATTGCAGTTTTTGCAGTCATGGCTGTCACGGCTTGAGTCTGGTGCGTGACGATTCACCAGCCAGTTTATTAAGTAACAGCCTTACCCACAGCAGCAATAACAAGAGGACAAGTTGCATGTGCCAAAAGCATCTGTCTCTGATTTAAGACTTATGTTGGCAGATTATTATAAGAGGTTCCCGGAACCTTTGAAAACAACTTCACCTAGACAAGGATTAATATCTCTATGATCTCCTCATGTGCACTGTAACTTACCATCAGCACTATCTCCCAAACAAATACCAAGACCAAAAGCCCCAATCATTCCTGTAGATGACAATATGTCCTCTTTGAATGACAAGAGAGAAGGAGAACTACCGGATGGTCAAAATGTGGCTACAGAATGGGATGACTATTTAATTCCAGCCCCGCTCGCCATCAGCTCCGCAACGTGTGGATTCACCTCTAGTCTATATAGGGGGATTTCATAACCTTGTGGAAAGAGCAGCAAAAAGGTTTGAGCTGCCAATGTGTACAAAACACTTGGACTGTTTCCTATACAACTTCAAAGAACCCTCTGCTAAGATACTCAGAGCAAATCCTTACAATTGGGAGGAAGGTATTAAAACAATGAAAACTCCATTAACTGTCTCGATTTAGAGAAAAAATATAAAGCACCGAAAAATTCACCAGTCTGTTTAATTGCACACCCAAAGCTGGATTCAGTGGGAAAGCAGGTTGCCTAACACCACTCTAAGAACCCATCTGCACCAATCTCTACACTACCTGATAGAGAGAATAGACGTCACAGTGAGAATGGCTAGCAATACTTGTTATGTTATGTTAGCACGTTTTGTAGAGCGCACAGCTGCCTCAGCAAAGAGGCGTCCCAGCGCTAAGGCAGAACCATGGAGGCTGATGACAGGAGAGAGACACTAAAGCGAAGGGAAAAGATGAGTTTTGATGACCTTACGGAAGGCCAGATAGTTATTCATGGCACGGATGGATAGTGGCAGAGTGTTCCAAAGTTTGGCAGCCAATAAACGAAAGGAGCGCCCGCCCGACCGAGCCCTCCTCATTCGAGGCACAGTCCCCAGGTGTTGTCACATCGAACGAAGTTGGCGCTAGGGAGAATAGAATGAGAGCAGGTTTGACAAAATGCCAGGAGAGGAGGATTTCAGAATTTTAAACTCGGTACAAAGGGCCTTGAATTCCACTCGATTGGCAACAGGCAGCCAATGTAGCCGACGAATCGCACTGGAGGTGGGACAGGTTCTAGGGAGGCCTAGAAGAGTTCTGGCCGCAGCGTTTTGGACTCTCTGCAGTCTCAGGACTTCAGTCTTGTTTACCCCTAAATAGAGTACATTGGCATAGTCCAGTCTTGACAAGATGGAGGCCTGAATAATCATCTGCCTGATGGACGGGTCAAAAAACCCCAGCAGCGGTTTGAGCCCCCGTAATATGCCAAAGCAAGTCCCTGCAACTTTCTTAGTTTGAGACTGAAAGCTGAGGGCCGAGTCAACCCAGACACCTAGATCTTTCACCACCTGCTTAGGGGTGGGTGCACAGCCCAGTATGGCCGGCCACCAACGTTCCCCCCCATAGCACCGGGTTTCTCCGTACCAGCAGAACCTCCGACTTACTGGAATTCAGTTGGAGACAGTTGGCAGTCATCCACTCGGCGACAGCCGTAAGATCGTCCTGAAACTTAGAGGCCTCCCCCACGGTGTCGTCCGAGAGAGCGACTATCAACTGTGTATCATCAGCATATGATACAATTGTGAGCCCTGCTCCTCGCCAGAACTGCCAAAGGTTGGACATAGAGGTTAAAAAGCGTGGGGCTCAAGGCAGAGCCCTGAGGAACCCCTTGTTTGTTGGAATGAGTCTTGGAGGCGAATGGAGGGGCCACAACCTGGAAGGTCCTATTAGAGAGAAAGGAGGCAAACCAATCCAGGGCAGAGCCCACAATACCTGCCTCCTCCAGCCTAAGCAGCAGGATCTGATGAGAGACCGTATCAAATGCGGCACTGAGGTCTAAAAGAATCGGAGCCGACGTACGACCCTCATCTAGAGCAAGCCTAAGATGCTCGATGACAGCTAGGAGAGCAGACTCCGTGCTGTGACCTGGGCGAAAACCATTCTGAGAAATGTCCAGGCAATTATTCTCCTCTAGGAATCTAGTGAGAATAGAATTGATGTGGGTCTCAGTGATCTTAGCGATCCAAGGCAGGAGCGAGATAGGGCGAAATTTTTCCAGTTTGGCTGCGTCCAGGGAAGGTTTCTTAAGCAGAGGAACCACCCTGGCTTGCTTCCAAGTACTGGGAAGAACTGCTCTGGACAAGGATAGATTGATCACCTGGCTCAGAGGTGACAGGAGCACAGGTAGCGATTTCATGAATTGGTCAGGCTTGAGGGGGTCAGCAGGGGAGCCGGATTTAATCTTGTTACATAGCAACCGTAGCTCCTCCAGGGAGACCAGCGGGAACGCAGTCAGTGTGTGGTAGGGAGTGGTCCAGACACATGATCAGGACTCATGGCAGCATGAGGAAAGGTCTTATAAATATTCTCCACCTTTTTGACAAAGAAGGTGGCGAGAGCCTCACACTGCTCATCGATTGGAATTTATCCAAATATCTCCTCATACTCCTCAAAAGAAATCCCAAGCTCCTCTCCACCTTTTAAAATTAGAGATCATAATCGCACTCAGCAAAGGAGCCATATAAAAAGTTCCCCACAACCAAAACGGAATGGGTTTCTAGTCCCGTTACTTCTTGATGAGGGAAAAAAAAAGGGGAATGGAGGCCCAGTTTGGATCTACGAAAGCAAAAACAAACATTTGTGGGAAACAATGATTTTGCATGGCAACAATTCAGGATATCCTTCAGCTCCTCAATCATGGAGTTTATATGACATATTTTCATATTCCAATTCACCCAAAGCACAGCAAACTCCTAAGATTCAAAGTGGGTGGAAGTCATCAGTTCAAACATCTACCTTAGCTGCATTCTTAAGAGAAAAAGGCTACCAAGTCTTTCCATACCTAGAAGACTGGTTAGTGAAAACACCTACTCACCAGGCAGCAAAGAAAGCAACCAAGGATTATCTAAATCTTTTCAACAAATTGGGTGTGACTGTCAACCCACAGAAATCTGACCTGTGACCATCGAGAAACATAACGTTCTTGGGTGCAGCCCTAGACACTATAGGGGACAAAGCATATCCAACTGAAGAAAGGCGAGCCAAGCTAATATATCTAGCAAGTACATTGCAGAAAAGAAATTCCATTTGTCCGCTTCTTTAACACCCCCTTGCGAATGATGTAGTTATGCATTCCATTAGTCCATTTTGTCGTCTTCTAACGAGACACCTTCAGGAGCAATTGAACAAGCAATGGGTACAAACTCCAGGCTCTTTCAAGATTAGATTCAAATCACTCTAAAGATGAAAGTAGTTCTTCCTCAGTGGATTCAAGAGGTGAATCTTTCGACAGGTTTGACTTTCCTGCCTCAGATCCCAAATTTTATAATTCCGACAGATACTTCCTAGAAAGATGAGGAACTCAACCTCAAGACCTGGAAATCAGCAGGAAGTGGGCTCTCTACCATCTAGGACTTCACATTAATCTCTTGGAACTCAAAGCGGTTCCTTTAAGTCTACAGGCATTTCGTCCAAGAATAAAAGTCTCATCAGTGCTCATATGCACGGGAAATACTACCTCAACGTGTTACATAAGCAAACAAGGTGGCACAAGATCTCAAGCATTGTCTCAGAAAGCCCAGAAAATATGGGAATGGTCACTGCAACACTAAATAAAACTCTAAGAACCTGAAATCCAAAATGTTTTGGCAGATTCATTATGCAGAATGAAGAACTGTCACAAATGGGAGCTCAACCAAGAGGTTCTGGGCAGCATATTTGCTCAGTGGGGCAAACCGAACTTAGACCTATTTGCAACTCCTCAGAATCGAAAATGCCAGTTCTACGCAAGCTGGCATCCACAACCAGGGTCGTGGGGGAATGCGTTTTCGATGGCATGGTCAAGGACCTTTGCCTACACTTCCCCCACCCCGATACATTTGGTGCCAAAACTTCTCAACATGATGAAGATAGAACCCGGTTGACTAATTTTAATAACTCCAAAATGACTCGGACAACATTGGTTCACCGATCCACTCCTTCTCTCAGAGAAGCATCACATCCAGATATGACCGATTCCCCAGCTACTGACGATGAACAACAGTCAAGTACTTCATCCGAAATCTTTGCACTTATCGACCTGGCTCCTGAACACAATTAATTTGCACTTTTGAACATTTCAGAAGATTGTAGAGAAATTATAGCCAGAGTGGAAATCGCAAACAAAGCTTACCACTTCAAATGGAAGCGTTTCTGTTTATGGTGTCAGGAATCCAAGATTCATCCTATAACCGGAAAAGCTATTATCTTACCTGTTACATTGAGCTAGAACAGGTGTTGCTCATACTTTTATTAATGTGCACTTCGCTGCAATATCTTGCTTCAGAAGATTTTTTGGTACACCATCTTTATGGTCCAACAAAATCATCAAGGAGTTTCTCAAAGGGCTATTGTTAGCCTTGACTTCAGTAAGGAGAGTAAGTAAGATACAAGCTTTCACCATTAAAGAGCGATTAATGCAGTCCAGGAGTAATTGAGTGATTTTGAGAACAAATGCTCGGTTCATTCCGAAAGTTTCACCAGAATTTCATTTAAATAAGCCAATAGTTTTGAAAATATTCTTTCCAAACCCCGAGGGTGCAGCAGAAAAGGCAATGTATACTCTGGATGTTAAAATATGCTTGAAATTTTACATAGAACCAAACAACGTAGAACATCAGACCAACTACGGTGGCATATGATACCTCTCGAAAGAGTTTCCCTCTTTCTAAACATAGCATAGCACGCTGGATTGCTACGGTCATACAATTCTCTCATAGAAATGGAAGACCTTTTCACACTAAACTATAAGCCCATTCCACAAGGAGTATTTCTACTTTCACAGCTTTGTTTGCTGCTGAGTAGCAATATGGTAAAATAGAGACGCATTTATGCAGCACTACTGCTTGAACTCAACAGTGCAGAAAGATGCAGCAGTCGGACAGGCCGTGTTACATAATTTAATCCAGTATGATGAGCTTCATTTCTTTTGCTATCCCACCATCCACTATGATTTAATAATGTAAATATTATGATGTTTAACTGCTAACTATTCTGATTTAAGCATGTGAATCTATAAAATATTCAATACTGGAGAATAAATAAGTTACTTTCCTGTATTTTTAGGTCTCCAGTATTGCCATCTTTCATAGATTCACGTGACCCACCCTCTTCCCCTTAGAGACTCACCTTAATTTATAACATACAGTCCATTCACACTAGTGCTAGAAAATCAGAAGGATGATGGCCTCTGAGGGTAGTGTTCTACAGGTTGCTGCAGCTGATTACCTGGACTTTGGTTCTTTTTGAATGATGTAAATAGGATACTAAAGTTGATGTGTTCTAGGCTATGCTTAATAGTAGTTATACCTTGGGACTCCCACTTTGATGACGGGGATTGATTCAAGCATGTGCATCTATGAAAGATGCCAATAATGAACTACAGTTCCAGATAAGTAACTTATTTTGATGTCTTTACTTGGTAGTGAGTCTGTAAAGTGTTTAATCTAAGACGTTTGACCCTGATAACTCAAGGGGACCTTTGAAGCCATCATATTTTGCTTCTGAAGCTCCATTTTATTCTGTAAGCAAGTATCGGACTTGCCATGGAAAACATCTGAAAAACCGATGGCTCTTCTATGGCCATCCAGAAGACGTCTCACAAATCTTCTTCAGTGGCAAAATCACTAGTTAAAAGTGTGCACATTCTTTGGAGGACAACACTGTTGATGAAAATATTGTTGTCTTCCCCCTCCAAATGCCGACGAAGAGGATTACCTTCCATTTTCAGATGATCGGATGTCTGAGTAGGACACATATGTCCCTTCTGCAGGTGGTACTCGAACTCCTATCCTACATGACTCGCCACCTGGAGACATCGGAAAATTACACAGTCTCTTAGATGGAGTGGCCCAAACATTTTAATATACCAAACAAAGGTGGAGACTAACATCCTCTTTGACTTTAAAGATAAGGCCAGAAGATTTATCATGGCTATCCCAATATTTGACTGTATTTGAGAGGAAGGCATATCCTGTATGAAAAACCCAGGTATAATTACTGCATTAGTGGCACTGTTTCTGGATAAAATACCAGGCCCCTGATAAATCCCAGCTTGTATGTTTAATCAGACTAAAATTAATCCAGTGATCTGTGTTGCAACACAATGTCACTCAGAAATCTGCAACAACTGACAAGGAGTGTTGTTGTTTGGATTCAATAGGCAAACGTGTAGGTGTATGAGCCAAAGTTGCCAACGTTTTTTTTTGAGTCCTCATAGCTCCGAAAGTGCCCACAGACACAGCATGCAATATATGTAAGTCACCCCTACAGCGGTCTTATAGCCATAAGGCAGGGTGCATTATATTACATTTGAGGGCATATCTGCATGAGCAGATATGCCCCTGTGCTGTTTAGTTCACTTGCTAGATAGTACAAGTGAACAGAGAAGCCACCTTAAGTATATGTACTGGGCATTGGTCAGTTCCCCAGCTACATGATGGCTTCACTGAAACCTATGGTGTTTGGTATCAAACACTTTGGGGCCGATTCCGATCTCGGCCGGTAGGGCTCCGAATCGGCCTCTGCATTACCGGATCCGATTCGGAGCCCTGTTTCCCGACCGAGTCGGACGTGCGTCCGGGCGAGCGAGTACGATGCGAACGTACGCGAAATCGCCGACCGACTCGTTCGCGGGACCCAACCGCTCCGACCGACTCGCACGGACACGACTCGCACCGCGCAATGGAGACGTTCCCCGGCCGGGTAAGTACGATGCGCGCCGCGAGCAGTCCGACCGACTCGCGCCGTCCGGCTCGAAAGAGCAGTCGGAGCCGCACTTTGGGGGTCCGTGTCGGACCCCTGTACGCCTAGCCGCGCGAGTCGCACACAGGGGGGACCCATGGGTCCCCCTACCTGTGCGTGTACGGCGCGACCCGCTCGACGCGTACTCCGCTATAGGGGCGCCCTTGTTCGCCTCGCACCCATTGAGTCAATGGGAGCCCGCGTACGCGTTGTACGACCGGCTCCCATTGACTTCAATGGGAGTCCGACCGAATCGAGTCCGATAGCATGCGAACGCATCGTACTCGTTCGGTCGGACTGCTAGGGTCCGATTCGGTCGGAAATCTCTCCGGGTCCGGCTCGGTCGGAGAGATTTCCTGCCCGAATCGGAATCGGCCCCTAAGTCTTAATAAATCCATACTGATGGCAGTAGTGGATTTATTAAAACATGCACCTTAGAGGTGCCCCTTGAAAACCTACCTGCCTCTTAGTATGCTGGCTGACTGGTATTGTCCAGCCTGCCACCACAGACATGTTTCTGACCCCCTGCAGGTGAGAGTCCACACTCTCTGAGGTCAGAAACAATGCTTGCTCTGGAGGAAGGTATACACACCTCCTCCAACAAGATCGCTAGTGAATCTGCATACCAAGGACAGGGACTTCAAAGCCACTGCGACCCCTGACCTTGACTGGTAGGTCGCTCCCCCACCACACAGCTCCGTCTGTGTGCCCTGCTGCTGCCCCTGATTGTGCTCGTTTTTCCTTTCTGTGCCCCCTTGCTGCCCCTGATTGTGCTCGTTTTTTTCCTTTCTGTGCCCCCCTTGCTGCCCCTGATTGTGCTCGTTTTTTTCCTTTCTGTGCCCCCCTTGCTGCCCCTGATTGTGCTCGTTTTTTCCTTTCTGTGCCCCCTTGCTGCCCCTGATTGTGCTCGTTTTTTCCTTCTGTGCCCCCCTTGCTGCCCCTGATTGTGCTCGCTTTTTCCTTCTGTGCCCCCTTGCTGCCCCTGATTGTGCTCTGTTTTTTCCTTTCTGTGCCCCCTTGCTGCCCCTGATTGTGCTCTGTTTTTCCTTTCTGTGCCCCCTTGCTGCCCCTGATTGTGCTCGTTTTTCCTTTCTGTGCCCCCTTGCTGCCCCTGATTGTGCTCGTTTTTTCCTTTCTGTGCCCCCTTGCTGCCCCTGATTGTGCTCGTTTTTTCCTTTCTGTGCCCCCTTGCTGCCCCTGATTGTGCTCGTTTTTCCTTTCTGTGCCCCCTTGCTGCCCCTGATTGTGCTCGTTTTTCCTTTCTGTGCCCCCTTGCTGCCCCTGATTGTGCTCGTTTTTTCCTTTCTGTGCCCCCTTGCTGCCCCTGATTGTGCTCGTTTTTCCTTTCTGTGCCCCCTTGCTGCCCCTGATTGTGCTCGTTTTTTCCTTTCTGTGCCCCCTTGCTGCCCCTGATTGTGCTCGTTTTTCCTTTCTGTGCCCCCTTGCTGCCACGAATTGTGCTCGTTTTTTCCTTTCAGTGCCCCCCTTGCTCCCCCATGATTGTGCTCGTTTTTCCTTTCTGTGCCCCCTTGCTGACCCTGATTGTGCTCGTTTTTTCCTTTCTGTGCCCCCTTGCTGCCCCTGATTGTGCTCGTTTTTCCTTTCTGTGCCCCCTTGCTGCCCCTGATTGTGCTCGTTTTTCCTTTCTGTGCCCCCTTGATGCCCTGATTGTGCTCGTTTTCCCTTCTGTGCCTGTTTCCCGCCGCTGCGCCCTGCGGCCCCGCCCCCTCACTGCCCATTCGCTGCCCCATTCCCTGCTCCTCCCTCCCACCTCCCCATTTATGGTGGCCGCTGTGCGGCCGCGCAGCGGACGTGCGCAGCGGGCGCGCCAAGGCGCCCCTAAGGCAAGCCCGTCTGCGCCCGTCCGCGCCGTGACCGCGCCCAGCGCCAGACCCCCTGGTCCGGGCATCCCCCGCGCCCGCCACATCAACAGACGCCTATACGACGCCAGCACCCTCCACGCACTCAACCCCGGAAAAGATCACGCCTGCTACCAGGCCACCCCGAAGCGCACCCAAGGGCCCTTCACCTGCCGGAACTGCAGCTTCGCCAGCACCCGCCCCGCCAAACCACCGCCCAGGAAAGAACCCAACTACCTCAGATGCATCCTCCTCAACACCCGCTCCGCCCGCAAACACGCCATCGAACTCTGGGACCTTCTCGACTCAACCTCCCCAGACGTCGCATTCCTGACGGAGACCTGGCTGAATCCCGCTTCAGCCCCCGACATCGCCATTGCCATCCCGGACGGATACAAGATCACCCGCAGGGACCGCACCAACGGAGTCGGAGGAGGCATCGCCATCGTCCACAGGAACACCCTCAGAGTCTCAACCAACACCGACGACACCCTCAGCACCGCCGAACACATGCACTTCCAGATCCACACCGATCCCAACACCACCCTCAGAGGAACCCTCATCTACAGACCCCCGGACCCCGACCACAGTTCAGCGATTCCATCGCTGACTTCGCCAGCACACACGCCATCGCCTCCACGGACTACATCCTCCTCGGGACCTGAACTTCCACCTCGAGAACAACAAGGACACCAACTCCACCACCCTGATCGACAACCTCGCCACCCTCGGACTCAGACAGCTCGTGACTACACCCACCCACGCCGCCGGCCACACGCTCGACTCCATCTTTTCCGCAAGCCCACACGTCTCCTTCAACCACACCTCCGAACCCCACTGGACTGACCACCACTGCATCCACTTCACCTACAGGAAGCCCACCACGCACCACCGCACCGAACAAATGCCTCGCCGCTGCTGGAGCAGAGTCACGGAAGACCAGCTAACCACAACCCTCGCCCTGAGCCCACCCGCCGAACCCTCCGACCCCGACACCGCCGCCCGCAACCTCAGACAGTGGATCGACGACTGCGCCAACACCCTCGCCCCGCTCAAGAATCCGCCCAACAGCCACACCAGCAAGAAAGCCACCTGGTTCACCGAAGACCTCCAGGCCTCCAAACGAGCATGCCGAAAACTGGAGAAGATCTGGCTCCACGAACGGACAGCGGACAGCTACGCCGCCCACAAGAGCGCCACCCGCAGTCACCATCACCTCATCAGATCCGCCAAAAGGGCCTCACTCAAAGACCGCCTAGACAACAACGCACACAACAGCAAAGAGCTCTTCAACATCGTGAAGGAACTCTCCAACCCCAGCTCCAACACCAACGACATCCAGCCGTCGCGAGACCTGTGCGACTCACTGGCCACCTTCTTCCACCGCAAAATCGCCGACATCCACGACAGCTTCAACACCACGACCGCCCCGGCAACCACCGAGACCACTGCCCCCACAACCACCAACCGCCTGCTCTCCTGGACCAACATCAACGACGAGGACACCAGCGAGATCATGAACACCATCCACTCCGGTTCACCGCTAGACCCGTGCCCTCACCACATCTTCAACAAAGCCAGTACAGCCATCGCGCCCCATCTCCGGAAAATAATCAACATCTCCTTCGAGACAGCAACCTTCCCGGAAAGCTGGAAGCACGCCGAGATCACCGCCTTACTCAAGAAACCCAAGGCAGACCCCAAGGACCTCAAGAACTTCCGACCCATCTCTCTGCTCCCGTTCCCCGCGAAGGTCACCGAGAAAATCGTCAACAAACAACTGACCCGCTACCTCGAGGAGAACAACATCCTGGACCCTTCCCAGTCCGGCTTCCGCAGCAACCACAGCACCGAAACCGCCCTCATCGCCGCCACCGATGACATCAGGACCCTGCTAGACAACGGAGAAACAGCAGCCCTCATCCTCCTGGACCAATCAGCCGCCTTCGACACGGTCTGCCACCACACACTACGAACACGCCTTCACGACGCCGGGATCCAAGAGAGGCCCTGGACTGGACCACATCCTTCCTTTCCGGCAGAACACAAAGCGTCCGCCTCGCCCCCTTCCGATCCAAGGCCACCAAGATCATCTGCGGCGTACCCCAAGGCTCCTCCCTCAGCCCAACGCTGTTCAACATCTACATGGCACCCCTCGCCCACGTCGCCCGACAGCACAACCTCAACATCATCTCCTACGCCGACGACACCCAGCTGATCCTCTCCCTCACCAAAGACCCTCACACCGCCAAAGCCCACCTCCACGAAGGAATGAAGGCCGTCGCCGAATGGATGAGGACCAGCCGCCTGAAGCTGAACTCGGACAAGACGGAGGTCCTCATCCTTGGTTCCAACCCTTCAGCCTGGGACGACTCCTGGTGGCCAACATCACTGGGAACAGCCTCGCCACCCACCGACCACGTACGCAACCTAGGGGTCATCCTCGACCCCACCCTCTCCATGACTAAGCAGGTCAACGCCGTTTCCTCATCCTGCTTCAACATCCTCCGAATGCTCCGCAGGATCTTCAAGTGGATCCCCACCGAAACAAGAAAAACAGTCACCCAGGCCCTCGTCACCAGCAGGCTGGACTACGGAAACGCCCTCTACGCAGGAACGACGGCTAAGCTCCTGAGACGGCTGCAACGCATACAGAACGCCTCTGCACGTCTTATCCTCGACATCCCCCGACGCAGCCACATCACACCCCACCTGAGAGACCTGCACTGGCTCCCTGTCAACAAGAGGATAACCTTCAAGCTCCTCACCCACGCACACAAAGCACTCCACAACTCCGGACCAGCCTACCTCAACAGACGACTCAGCTTCTACACCCCCACCCGCCAGCTCCGCTCGACCAGCCTCGCCTCGCCACAGTCCCCCGCATCCGGAGAACGACCGCCGGCGGCAGATCCTTCTCCCACCTCGCCGCCAAGACCTGGAACACCCTCCCCACCAACCTCCGACAGACCCAAGACCTACTGGCCTTCAGAAGACTCCTCAAGACCTGGCTCTTCGATCAGTAGCAGCACCACCCCCCTCTTCCCCCAGCGCCTTGAGACCCTCGCGGGTATGTAGTGCGCTTTATAAGTGACATGATTGATTGATTGATTGACTGCCACCTTTGATATGCAACCCCGGCTTCCCCCAGACCTGTGGGATGCCACCCCCTGCCCTGAGGCCCCTGTGGCACCAGGACAAGTGGGAAAATAGCTATGCAAAGAGGCGTGGTGCACTACCAGGCCAGTCACACTCCTAAGGTGGGCTGTCTGATATACCCGACGAAAGAAGGATTTCACCATCTTCTTTTTGGTGGGACTTGGAACTCTGGGACAGGGTTATGCCCACTCCCCACAAGAAGTGGTCATATAGGGGGTGTAGTGACCCCAAGGGTATGTAGCCCATTGGGTCATTAAATATACCTATCGAATTTCTGAGGATACTGCAGGCAATGAGGCTTGATTCTATTGATAAAACCTACTCTAGGGAGTGCAAAATAAATCTGCATGTGAGTAGACATCCACAATTTGAATCCGTGCCACGAGTCCTCATGCTTTCTTGCACTATCCACTCCAGTTAGCTGCATCAGAACGTTCTTACTTGTCTGTAAGAGCTCATCTAGCAGCCAAATCCAGATTCTTAAAATCATCATCTAATTCATCTGTTTTTTCTTCAAGAATAACAAAGAAATGTATGAACATAGTATTCGCACTTTTGCCTTAAAAACCAAATAATCTCCTGCCTGATCACTGCAGAACGCTGTTTCGGGGGTTCTTATTAGAAATTGTTTCACACCTATACGCAAGTCTTTTTTTTTTTTTTTTTTTTACAAATCCTCTCATGGAAGTTTGCTTTCTTTTCTAGAGTAGGGGAAATTCATGTTTTTCATTAAAGCTGCCATTTTATAAAGTTCTCGAACGACATGGTCACATTAACATCAATCCATGTTTTAGTCCAAACATTCCTTTGTGATTGCAACTTTTTTCACTCAGCCTTCCATGCCAGGGCAGTGGGCATTGCATATTTAAGATGTTAAATGAAGTTTTAAATTCTACATAAATAGAACACGTAAATCAGACCAACTTTTTGTATCATTTTTTTCTTCTTCAAAGTAAAGGTGTCTCTATTTCAAAACAAGGCATCCTATTCTGAATTTCTTCCAGCATCACCTCCTGCCATCCTACGGCTGGTAGGCCTCTGCTTCAAAAAGCAGGAGCTCATTCAACAAGAGCCATGGCGGCAAATGCAGCGCTCTTTGCTGCTGTGCCACTTACAGCCATAGATAGGTAAAGCTGCAAAGTGGGCATCTACACATGTTTATGAAGCACTATTGCTTGGATGTCCAAACCGGATCAAAGACAGCAGTTGAACAGGTGATGTTAAACCAATTTTAGTAAGTTGAGGATTATGCTTAATTTAATGTTCTGCTTTGGTAATTTTAATTTAAACATGCAATTTCATGAAATATTCAACGCTGGACCTGAAAAAGTTACTTAACTTTAACTACAGCCCTCCAGCATTGGTATCTTTCATGGATTCACATGCTCCCAGCCCCCTCTCAATTCATGAGGCTCATAATGACTCCATGACACGAGCTATGACAATCTGACATATGGGTCCTATGAGGAGGGTTAGAACTGTGAACACCTCCACCTGATTGGCTGAACTTCAGGTAATATGTGGTTGATGGGCTACTGTTAGTCTGTTGTTATTTTTAATGTTTGTTGCTGTATTGGGATACTGCTGTGTTAATGTTCACTACTTACGGTTTCCAGCATGACGACAGGAAGTGAGTGAGACATGTGAATCTAAGAAAGATACCAGTGGTTGACCATTTAAGGGGCATAGAGATTAAAGGGAAGGAACGTGCCCTGTTGAGCTCTTTTCTTGCTGGAAGAGAGCAAACAATGGCTCTTGATCATTTTGTCTCCAAACCTTTCTTTCTGCCATGCAGGGTCACACAAGGATCCTCGCTTAGTCCAATGTTGTTCAACGTGTATATCTTACAGTGTTGGCAATTTTGATTAAATCCTTTGGTTTCACCCTTGCCTCCTATGCCGATGACACGCAAATTGTGGTGTCAGTATATAACAACAAAAATAACTTTGTCATAAGTTTTCATGTATTTATGTTAGCTATCAGCGAATGGATGAGCAAAAACTGTCTAAAGTTGAATTCTGGAAAAACAGAGGTGATCCTTTTTGGAAACTCTACTTCTGTGTGGTCCCCATCCTTGTGGTGGGAGGAATTGGAATCACTTCCCATACCAGTGAGAAAGGCAAAAAATGTAGTAGTTCTTATTTATGACAAGCTGAATTTGAAATGCCAGGTCAATTCAGTAAATTCATTCATTTTTACACCTTTAAGGATGATTTAAGAAATTCTCCCCAATATCCCATTAGGTGCACAAAAAACAGTAATAACGGCTTTAGTCCTATCAAAACTCGACTATTCCAATGGTTTGTATTTAAATATGCAGGAACAATATCTTAATAAATTACAAACCGTGCAAAATGCTGCAGCTAGGCTGCTTTTGGGAATTCCCACATTTAAATCAGTTTTCCGTGCAATCCACAAGCTACATTGGTTGCCAGTTAGAAACCGTATCAAGTTTAAGGCCCTTTGCATAGCCTATAAGGTACTGCATGATATCAGCCCTGAATTTCTGAAGTAGGCCTTTCAATGGAATGAACCTAGCAGAAAGCTGCGACCTTCTGGGGCCAAAAAACAGTGGTCCCCAGGTTCAAGAGGATGAACTGGGGACGAAGAAATTTTACAACATATACAATCACGATGTGGAATCTTCTTCCTTCTCACATTAAGGCCTTGCCCACCCTAATATCATTCTGAAAGTATCTGAAAACATGGCTTTTTAAAAACTAGTGGTATGATCCTTTTTTTCTTCACCAGAGTTAGCACCAAGACACCTCCCAGTAATTGAGAACTCGATAAATCGCTTTAACATAACAAGTGTGGGAGAACTGTAGGTACAAGTAAGTAACTTTTTCATACTCCTAGTTAAAAGTAAACTGAGGATATTGTAGTCAATAAGAGGGTATCATCTGATTCCCTTTGGATCACCCAAAAGCTGACTGCCGGGGTAAAATTTGGGGCATTATTTCACCACGGTCTCTTTTTGCAGGCAATTTTAAATGGGGAAAAATACTAAAACAGCAGGAAGTGCAAGGAGCAAAGATTTATAAATCAAATTGCAAATTGTGTTACATTGTCGGGTTGCGCAGTTGGTGAAGTGGTCTCCCTTCGTATTAATCACAATTGGTTTGGGGGAAAAAAAACAATGTGCGAAAACAACTACATAAAAGGGAATCATTATTATTCCACAACCAATGCATTAAGTTGAAAATTAAAATTAATGCAGACCAAGAAAATATATAGAAATGATCACCAAAAGCAAGGAGATAATTGCAAACAAAAGTATACCATGTAATAGCCAAAACCTTGGTGATGAAATGTGTGTTGGTGATGAGGTGGTACTCTGAGGGACAGTTAAAACAAAAGTTGACTTGAGAAACCATGAAGTCTAGTAGTTTTGCCCAAGTCTCTCAGCCTAAGGGAAGACATGTTGATAGTGGAGAGGATAGAAAGATTAATTTGGATAATCTAGTTGGATGCCTCCAGTGCTGAATGGCACATCAGGAGCAAAAAATAAAATATATTTTATCGTATGGTTAATATAAACAGGTAGATCGAAGGGGGAATGTTTGAGTTTGGTAATGTGTTGGATTTAGAGTGGTGGAATATTAAAAAAACAAAATAGAATTCTTAGCAAAAATGGTTTTAAGGATTGAGTTGAGGACGAAAATGCAATTATTTTCCTGTGTTAATATCCGTTACTTTCATGAAAGTTACTCACAGTTGGCAAAATGCTTTTGGCCAGTATCTCACTTAAAAATTGTATGTAAGGGCATACGAGATATTGCCAGAGACATTCGCCCAGAAGATGCCTTGAGTCCCAGACACATCAGTTTCGCTGTTAACGTGAAACATTTTCTTTTCAAACCAATCTCCCCTTGACAAAATTATGTAAAATAGTAACTGAGAAAAACAAGCATTTGCAATGCAATAGGTCTCGCATTTACATTATTTTGAGCTATTGACATTGTAATGACAATGCTTTTTTTGTTTTTCTTTTTTAAAACATAAATAAAAGGCATTGTCATTTACAATGCCAATAGCTTAAACTCTTGTAAATGCCAGACCTATTGCATTGCATTTAGACGAGTTTGAGCTATTGGCATTGTAAATGATAATGCCTTTTATTAATGTTATTTTTTTAAACAACATAAATATAATGCATTTACAATGCCAATAGCATAAACTCATGTAAATGTGATACTTATTTCATTTGCAAGATGTTGAGCGCTATTGTCATTGTAATGACAATGCTTTTAATTTATGCGTTTTGAAAACCTGCAAGGTGTGCATAAATATGCATTTTGTAATTATAGTTTTTGCTTAAGAGAAGCAAAGCTGGCAGTGACTGCCCCTTTTGTAGTGGCAGCCTTTCTTTTCTTTAGCAAGGACTCCAAGTAGTAAGTGTGTGGTTACATAGCTTGCAGGTTTTTAAATTTCATAAATAAAAGGCATTGTTATTTTGAATGCCAATAGCTCTAACTCTTGCAAATACCTGTTCTGTATGGGAGTGAAGCTTGCTTCATGGAGTACTCGCTTCTGGTATCAGGCAGCCCCTCCCACACCGATTCCCCATTCCCACGTCTGGTGATGTAATGTGCTGGGAGAACAAAAGGCAGCCGAGGTCATCCATGTGCCATAAGGTCACTATGTAAAAAAAAGAAAACGAAACCTTTGGGTTTCTGACTTTTAGGGTCAGAGAGACTCAGATTACCAGTTCAGCATTCCTTTTCACACACTCGCTTTTTTCAGACTCTAGCTAACCAACCAACGTGGGAATGGATCAGGTACATGTACATGTCTTCTATAGATAAGACCAGCCTCGTGTTGCGAATCGAGGGATATTATGGTGAATTTAATTAAAGTGAGACCCCCTTGCTTTCAGCACATGTGGTGTTTGGAGGCCGGCTCAGGCTGCAAGGTGGGAGGCTGGTGTCTGCTCAGCGGGGGAGCTGGCTCTCTGGCCGCCAGCCTAGCCCCAAGGGCAGGGAGCTAAGCAGGGGGTGGGGCTCCCCCTCGCGCTTTGCGACCCCTCTTACTCCCCCCACCACCAGCAGTGCAGAACTGGCCGGACAAGTAGAAGCATCGGCCGGTAATGAGTCCCTCCTACCAGCATCCAAGGATGTTAGTAGAGGTGGAGAAAGGACACGCTTTGCTGCCTGTGATACAACCCCCCACCCAAAATGAGTGTACATGCAGAGGGGAGGACTTCTTGCAAACAAAACACTGCTTGTGAAACGCGTGGGAAAACGTGTGTGCAGAGCGGTGGCAGAATGTGTCCACGCAACATAGATGTTTCTGTAACATCAGTAAACATAACCGTTCCAGTGAGTGAGAGCAGTCTGTCACACAGCATTACTACTTGTAAAACGCTGTCTTAGCTCCCACGTGTGCCAGCAGAGCCGCATATACAACACAACAGCTGTTCATGCAGCATAATTGTTAAGGGTGTAAGTAAAAACAAGCAGCCCGAAATGTCTTCAACTGCCTGAACTGAGCCAGCAATAACGCTGCCGGAGTAGGGAGCCGCCGAGAAAAGGCAGAGTGTAGATAACAAGCGTTCCGCTGAAAAGGAAAGCAAGTTGTTTTTCTTTAAAAAGCCTCGAATTGAAAATTGCAAAAGCTGCTTCAGCACGTCTCCTACCTAAAACTAGGTCCCGCTGAAGTGCACCGCCACCGCAGACATTTAATGACCCCCAGCCCCCCACCTACCTGTGCCGTATGTGCTTCACGGAGTCGCCAGCTCCAAGTCCGATCCCGGAGGCATTATCGAGGAGTATCTTGCCGCACAGGCAGAGCGGGGGAAGCCGTTGGTCTCGCGCCGCCCAGGAGCTGCGGAACAGCCGCAGGGCAGCGGCAGGAGGTCTTCTCGGGTGTAGTGGGAGCAGCGTCAGCACAAGCGCTGCTCCCCAGGTGGCAATCCGAGATCTGGGTGCGACAGGATTCCCAGCAGAGACTGCATCATGGGACAAACAAGGAAGTAGTCCCTACACGAATAGATAACGTTGAGCAGCGGAACAAAACTGTAGTTGGTCACTGCTGCTTCCGGCCGAACGGAAGCAAAACGGAAGTGCCACATTGGACCGCAAGCCAACCATAAGCCTGCTAACAAAATAAATGCCACAGTTAACGAATGGCAAGCGGCAGGAGAAACTACCGGCAAGAGGCGGAGTTTCACCAAGTATACAGATTACTTGATGCCTCGTAGAGGCAGCGCATGCGCTGCCTATGCGAGACCTAAAAAGGTGAAGCCCTCTAACTAGGAATTACGCGAGATTATTTTCAAGAAAAAATCTTCTGGGTCACTGAAGCCTGATGTAGATGATGAAGTGAGTTGGGAAAGTTTCTGCTTTTGGCAGGGATTTGAAAAAGCCATATTTGCGAGTACCCTACATTTTTATGCAAATTGCAAACAGATAAGAAGGTTCTAGTTAATATAGTAAACTGAAGCGAGACGCCTTTTCTTTTTTCTGAATTGTTTGAAATACATAAAAATGAGGATTAAAACCTTCATTTGCCGATGCTGGAACCACTAGAAGGCACCTTCCGTTCACCATCTTGCATTTGCAGAAATTGAGAATGCAAACAGTGAAAGTGTGTAGGTGAAAAGGTCAGTCAAATCTGTTTGTTGAAAGCCACCTGCAAGGACACCTGACAACACATTTGAGGATATTTCCTGCTGGTGTGACATCTCACTGCGCTGTTGATCTGCCTCGAATATGAAAGCTGCACAGTTGGATATTGTATTGCAGAACTTAATTGGATTATGTTTTTTCCAGGAACCAAGGAACAAAACTGGCAATCGTAAACAATTGGCAAGTACCCCAACCAAAGGCAGACGAACTGGTAAAGGTGAGAGAAGTTCTTTAATGTTTGATTAATCCTTGTTTTTCCATTCAGCTGTTCTTGTGTTCTTCCAGCATGTGGGTGATGGGTGCTAGTGATTACTGCGGCAAATAATGCCATACTGAGCATAGCCTTAAGTTCCATATAAATGAGTAGACAGATTGACAGAATGGTACCAAATTAAAAAAGCATTGGCAAAGTCAAGCTGTCACACTGCATCCTCTGTTATACAGGAAAATGAAAATGGATTTAATAAATGGATATCCATATTTTTGAGCTTTTGATAATCATATTCTGTCCTCAAGACCCATGGATCCACCCTTGTTCCCTGTTTAAAAAAATAATAATTGTGTGTGCATGTATGATTAAGTGGGTTCTCCAGTAAGTGTCCAATTAAGATAAGCAAACATCCTTTAAGGTATACACACATAAATCACTGTGAGGGAGATCTTGCTTAAAAAGCATGGGCAAAGCATGCAGGTTATCGTTGTAACTGCATTTGTATAGTGCTGAATTTCCCACTTTCGCGTGCAGAAGCACATCATCAGATAGATAATACACTACACCGTGGCAGAGTGCTTGATTTCAAGAGCGCTGTCCTCGAAATGAGTTTTGGTGTCATGCATGAGTGACCAGAGTGCTGCTCTTACATGTGCAGGCCTCACGAGTGGGATGGGGTAAAATGAGTGAAAGATGGAGTGCACACAATTTATATAATTCGATTCTGTGAGTTGCTAAGCAGGTTCCTGTGGAGGTTTTAGTGACTACTGAGCTTTCCATACGTGTCCTTATTAGAGTCCTTTCTGCATGATGTCGAATCTTCAGCCTGAAGACAGGACATTGTGTTCTTAATTGAATGTTCAAACCGTACCCAGAGAATGTACAGAAATTATATTTGTTGCCATCCCTGCTTTGTGCCTTTAACATACCAAGCACACTAAATACATGGTAGGAAGACCAATTTCCTTTTAGAGTCTGTGTGGGGAGGCTTAGTGGCACAGAACTGAGTGAGGAAGATTAGGTCTCTGATTAATAAAAAATACTGATAAGTAATCTGACCCCTACCATCTCATACATTTTCTTTTTCACAGGCCATACTACCTATGAATATACCAAGTGTCAATCTCCTCCTCACTGCTCCGCCAAGGAGATGAGAGACAACATTACTGTGGCACCATATGTGATGAAATCTGTTGGGCAGACCCAATGACCCAGTTACCACCATGCAGTATTTTTTCACTAAAGAAAAACGTACAGGAAGCTTCCTGCACTGTTCCAAAGTAGAGCAACGGTAGAGTAAGCCCATGTGCCAGTCTCACACATTTCTGTCGATGGGAATGCCTGAGCTTCTGTCTGAGGATGCCATACCTGTGGCAGGTTGCTCTTGCACGCCCCCTGGAGGAACACTCCCAGCCACCTCAGAAACCATGGTATTAGTTCACTTCACTCAAGAGTTCAGAGTTGCAAAGGAAAAATTATTTTCCCTTTATAAGAAAACGTAAGTGACCAGGATTTGGTATGGTGGAACGATTGATTAAACTTTGAGGTTAGCCTGCCCAAATAGCTCTTTAAAGCGATTCGGCTGGAGCACCCTGAGGCTTATCAGCGGAGGAGATGGTGTAAAAGACATGCTGGTTTCCGCACTGGCACTCATGGCAGAAAACATCCTGGGCCTAATGTGTCTTTCCTGATAAAGCATAGCAAAGGGGAAAATCAGATACTCCCAACATTGCTTACCAGTTGGACTTATGGGTTTAGAAATAAAGAGAAATGTAGCACTTACACTCTCTGAGATTCTACAGGTGCACGTCCTTCATGTGGAGACCTAGTGGCTGCCAGAGAGGCCGCGCTCCTTCCAGAAAGAGAGGCCATGCTGCTGCTGGCTGGTTTACCTAACGCTGCAAAAGGCTCCACTGTCCCAGGAACTGACTAGTAGAGCAGAGACAGACCTGTCTGTATGGATAGTCCAGCCCTTTGAACAGCGTCAGTTGGTGAACTTTTAAAGTGGTGGTGGGTGCGCAAACTGACGCCCCAAACTATACCAGTCGTAAAAGACTAAACCTCTTCAGAGGTTTTGGGAGGCTTCACTCTCCGAGCTACTTTTTAGAAAGAAGATAGTGCTAGAGATGCATTTTGCACTGAATTTCCAATTCCCAAGGACATTCTTTACAAATTCAAATGTTTCCCAGACATTTCGCAGGAGAAACTCCTTTAAATATTTAAACACTTCAGAGTTTGTATGAGTAGAAATCATGTATGTGACTGACTTTGCTCCTCATAAAACTGTGTGCTCAATAGACATAGGGACTAATTTAGAGTTTGGCGGACGGGTACTGACAGATATTCTGCCTGCCTTATGACAAGCAAATTATATCCTAAATCGGGCCCTTAGACACACTAAGTGCTATTCATTAATGCATAGTATGACATCCTAGTAGACAAGGCTCTTCACTGTTTAACGCATCTGTTATCTAACCTACAAAAAAAAAACCTGCTAGCCCTCTGTTGGTACTCACACACAACTGTGCCAGAACATTTTAAGAGTACGCTGCAGTGTCACCTCCCTGTCCAGAGATGAAACACGCTCGCAGGACTGCCGGTTAACCTTAATCTAGACCTACATCTTTCCCTGCTGTTCTTTTATTGCAGTCCTAAGGCATTAACAAAGCTCTACCAAAACACCTCACTCCTGCTCTGTAACTCCCTTCTTATTCCAGCTTTGGTAGTCAAGGATCACACACAGCTCAGCTAAGACATTTAAACCCCGCACTTTATCTTGACTTGGATCCCATTCTACGTGAGTACTTTGTGATGCGGAAAGAGATGGGAATACCCGAGTTGTTTGAAATGCAAAAGCTGAAATGCATCTCATGAGAGAGATGTTATGGATTGCAGAGTCCATATAAATTCGCTACAGAGAGCATTCAGTATGGACGTAAGACGCCCCCATCGACAACTAAGTGCATAACAAGTGTGATTAGATACTGGCAACATGAACCCATAGAATCAGCAGTTGGGATACCGGCCTAGTTTAATGTCGTTATTAGATGAATTAACTGCCCCTAAAATATAATATACTGTTAATGCTACATTCATGAACCAACCTAGTCCTTATACCATCGACTTAATGCAAGAAGTGAACATCCTTTTAAATTAGCTTTCCCGGCATTCTTATCGGTCACCGGAGCGCGGTTTACATGCTACCAGTCACGGTCGGATTGCGATCACAATTTGGCCCGGGCACTGACGAAAAAAATGGCCCACATTCGCGGGCGTGCCCTTTCATGAAACACACAAGGAATGTAAGTGGGAGGATATTGTTCTTGGGAAGGACACAGGGCCAAGGTGACATTGTCCTACAAGCTGAGCAACTGAAAAACAGCGAGGCCCCTTTCTATTACAAAATTATTCCCCAGCCCTCCAGGGCAGGAGCACCTGCAAAAAACAGCGAAGCCCCTTTCTATTACAAAATTATTCCCCAGCCCTCCAGGGCAGGAGCACCTGAAAAGCAGCGACGCCCCTTTCTCTTCAAAAATTATTCCCCAGCCCTCCAGGGCAGGAGCACCTGAAAAGCAGCGACGCCCCTTTCTCTTCAAAAATTATTCCCCAGCCCTCCAGCGCAGGAGCACCTGAAAAGCAGCGAGGCCCCTTTCTCTTCAAAAATTATTCCCCAGCCCTCCAGCGCAGGAGCACCTTAAAAACAGTGAGGCCCCAGCTATTTGTAAATTACTCAGCCCTCCCCAGCCCTTCACTACCTCGGGGCAATGGCCTGGCAGGAGAGGGGATAAAGCAAAAAACAGCTGCTGGGCCATCCATGGGGGTGGGAGGGAGGCTAAGGTGAAGATGGTGCCAGTTCCCAACATTACCTGGCCCCCACAGGGAGACCCATTCTTCCTCGCCCACTATGCCCTGAATGAGAAGGGCTGTGGGCGAGATGTTAATGCAAACACTGTTTCAGGGCTGCGTGGTCCCCAGGGGGGCCGAGGTGAAAATGGCTCAATGGCCTGAGCAACACCTGGCCCCCTGGGAGGCAGATTCTGGCACACAATCACCCCTCCCCAGTCCACCATCAGCGTGATTGCTTGGCAGGGTAGGGGATCAAGGAGAGGCCACAGCTGATCATCGCTGAACGGCCGCACAGCGAGGCTGCTTTCCTCTCCCTGTCCAATGCTCTCTGTGGACTGGGAAAGGGGGAAAAAACGGCCCACAGAGGGCACTGAGACACCGGCCCTTCGGCCAATGCCCGAGTGCCCGCATTACCGATCCGTCCCTGCTACCAGTGCAGCTTTCATTTTCTTGCCAAATCTCCGTGCACAAGGCACCTTTAGGAGATGAGAATGAGAACACCAAGTGAGATGTCGTGAAGCTCCTGTTCGTCTCTTCTTTGTTTTTCTTTCATGCAGTACGTCGTGCCCAGGTAGAGTGCCTTCTGAGAAGGTGAAAGGGACACCATGGGGCTCCAAAGAGTAACAAGTTGGCGGTTGATCGACGGTTATAAAGTGTCCTATAGCCCTTGACTTCCCATGTTTTCTTCTCCGAGAGGAGTTTACTGGGCTAGGATACATTATTCTAAACAGTGTGTATACACTAGCGGGAAGAAAAAGACCGTGCACAAGCAGGGGGGGCAATATTCATGTTCTAATGTTGAACACAAGCATCCGACTATCAAAAAAATATCATCAGTGAGTGATCGAGTTCAGTGAATGGACTTAAATGTAGCCTCCTTCATAGGGCAAACTTGTTATTACGTGATTTTTTTTTTTTTTTTTAATTTTTCATCTAGCATGTGCAATTCAGTGCATCGTCTGAGTTTCACAGCAGCTAACTGCATTCCTTGCGCTAGGCACCAGGGCTAGTGCAGTTGACGTGATGTAGGGTCCCATTCACACATCTACCAGCCCTGCCTTTATAGTGCCACTGACTGAAGGAGAACTAAAGCACCGAGCAACATCCCCTTTAACCACACCCTTCCTATATTTTCACAGGCTGGGCTGGAGTCGACAAGCCTCTAACTCCACCCCAACAAGTGGTAAATTGGAAAGGGTGAAGTTAAAGGTAGCGTTTCTGCTAAAAGAGTGGGGAACCTGGGCTTCTGATTTGGCCCCACAAACTGCACCAAAACTGCTGCCCGTGGGCCCAGCTGTGATTCAGATGGAGTTGAGGGCTACCAAGCGTGTTCTCAGTCACTCACTCACACACATTTGCAGTGGGTTGTCAGCCTCAGGCCCGCTGAAAAGCTACTGTACATGTGCTTTTTTATATACAATTTAAAGTAAGTCATCTCGGCTTATGCAGTGGGCATACAGGGCTTCAGGTTACTTGTAAAACTGGGTGGGCAGAGCCCAGGGCCTGCACGGAGAAGACACCCACTGCATGGAGAGTGCTCCCCGCTGACAGTCTGAAATAGACAGGCTTCAGTGAATAGAGTTGCCAGCGCCCACCCCAATCTGTTGTGCTGTAACCGTCTGTCTTAATGCGTTTTGTGGTCAGTGAAGCAGAAGCAATGATCATCCTCCGCATTCTTGTCCCAAAACTTCATGTACCTTCGATAGTGATCCTGTTTGCGCTCTCTGTCCTCTTCAGAGCCTGCTGAGCTACACTCCTCATTAAATATAATGGGGTTACCCTGTGTCCCTCAGAACCTGGGTATGCAGTAATGAGCTACAAACGGTTCTGTCGGGTCTCCACTCATCAGCAGAGTGCTCATAAAACAAGCTGTATAGACTACGGAAAAGCCCATCGCTCCAGATAAATGAAAAAAGGGGACAAGCATGGCGAGGACAGCAATGAGTGGAGAGATAGGGGAGAAAACAGAGCTGGAAAAGACCCTTTACCTGGATTTTGCCATGGAGTGAATAGTCAGAAGAAGCAGGGCGGCAAGCGGGCGGAGGGCTGGAATGACAAGTGAGGAAATAGTATACTGTGTGGGAGTGGAGAGAGAGAAGTTTCCTTTCTGTCTCCAAGCAGCAGTTCTCGCTGTAGGCAGGGGAAGGGTAGAAAAGTAGAGGGGGTCAAAAGAGAAAAATGGTATCTTGTGGGTGATATCAGGCATGGGAGTGGGAAGAAAATAGAGACAGATACCACATTATTGTGACTGGGGAGACGTGTAGAAAGACGCACCAGAACACACAAGGGGAAAGAAGCAGCACTGTAGAAACATGAAAAATATGAAAGACGAGAAAGAAAACTATAGTTCCCTGACAGCAGTTAATGGATAAATCTAACCAATCAAAAGCAAGCTGAAATGTAAATGCTTCTGGGCAAGGCAAACAAGAATCGGGAGGCAAGCCATCAAATCAGAAGTAGGAAATTGAAATGGATAAGAAAGCCATCCGGTCATTAGGAAGGGGCAGACCCAAAACCCCTCTGTTTTGGTATTGTTTACCAAGTCTTTGGCGACAGATTGCTACAGCTGTCTATAGCAAGAGCGCAAAAAACATACTTTTTTTTTTTAAACCAGAGTTTTATGAAAACCTCCTTTTAAAATCACCAATGTGAACAGTCAAACTTCATACAAAAAACATACACTGTACAATTGTAGAACTTTAATGGCCCTGTTTCTATCCAAGCAGTGCTTTCAGTAATTGCAAATTAACAGCAACATGCAAATCAAAATAGGAACCAAGCATAATCTAAGAGTGTATTTGACTGTTCCTTCTCTTTCAATCTGAATTCTTTCTCCTGATTTTTTCCATGTGCTGAGTCGAGGCACTATTTCCATAAAATGGATAAATTGTAAGAATGGGAAAAGTGTTTAGTCACGATGGACTTTCAAAATAATTTCTCATTTGTGGATTACTTCGTTTGAGAAGGAAAGTTTACATTCTATGCTCGTTCACGTATCTACAGTTTCTAAGGGTTTCATTCTAATGAGAGGAAATATGGTTTGTATGGTCACTGGCCTCTCTATGGTTACACTTTTTATGCATAGAAAATGCAGCTGAGTCTTGATAGTGAGTTAGGACCCAATTAAGAGTTTGACAAATGGCATACTCCGTCACAAACGTGACGGATATCCCATCCGCCGCATTACAAGTGCCATTGAATATGCTGCACTTGTAATATGGCGCATGAGATATCCGTCACGTTTGTGACAGAGTATCCCATCCTCCAAACTCTAAATCCAGCACTTAGTCTTTCACCTCTATGCCACCATAGCACGGGCGGCAGGTGTTAGTGGGCAAAAGGGGCGTTGCCCTGCCATCCTGAGCCTGAGGGGAGAGGCAAGAAATGAATTTTAAAAACCAAGCAGCTGAAAATAAATTTCTACTTGCTGGCTGCTCTATTACTTTTAATGGCTCAGCTGTAATAAACTGCAGACGTCCTGCTGCGCATGAGCCTGCCGGGCGAGGTCATCTTTCAACCTGCAGGCACAAGCTACAGCAGTGACATCATGGCAGGGGGTGTGCCTAGTTAGAATGCCGTGGATAAGGCTGGTTTTCGGCCTTTTATAAAATGGCCCTGGGAGGAGTTCGCAGAACTCCATTCATTTTAATGGCAGGGGGCGGGGCAGGCTGAGAGGGAGGACGGGGGCAACAATTACCAGTTATCACGAGAGGGGGGCGGGCTGTAGGAGGGGTGCGTGCAGCTCGCTGCTCTATTCATTCCTTTCCTCATGTGTGGTGTGCTTTCACTTTTGAAGCGTTATGCAGCAGAAGCTGAGCCATGTCTTATTGTCTTTGTTACACTGTAGACCCAAAAGAATACAGGTTGGCAGGTGCCTATTTTCACATTAAGCTGTAATTAATATACTTAACTTTTTGTGGATTTTTTATTTACGTGCAGTTGAGCAGCCATGTGGTGTTCACGCAGGAGAGTTTGTAGTTAACAAACACGACCCAAAGGTATTGGCGCGCATTACAGGAGCGCCTGGGCTACATTACTCAAGGTCAGCCTTTTAAGGCACCAGAACGCTAAGCGATTTGCCCAGAATCACAGGATATACTCGAGCCGAGTGCAGAAACTCGAACCGCACTTAGTGTTTTTTTTCCTAGAACCCCAGTTCGCCTCAAGGGCTATATCAATGTATTCATATTTTCACTGTAAGGAGCTATCTGTACCCCTCCTTTGAGGCGATATGGATTTTGCCGTGTGCCAAGTCTTATCTTCCTGCACTGCAGATATACACTGGCAACTATGCTTTGGTTGCATTGCCGCCGTGTTGGTGCTTTGCCAGCATCAGTATTTACATCATATTTTTGATTTGCACTGTGGAGCATGCAGGGTTAAGCCAGAGATACTGCACACTCCAGCCCTTGCACACTACTAATGCCCTTGTTTCTTGACAGCCCATTGCTGTTCTAAAAATGCCTTGCGCCTTTCCTTGGATGTTTGTTTCAAGGCGTTAGCTGACCTTTCTTTGCCAGACCTGAATTTTCATTGTTACTGCCCCTATGCTTTCACTTAGCTTCAGACATCTAGGCGCAATATTCTAGCCTCCTGTCTCAGCTTGTCCACGTGGATTTCCTCCAGATGTCGCTTTGCTCTCCCCCGACTCACAGATGTTTTAAGGCTTTCACTATGGTTTGTTTTGACCCGCTTGTCCTCTGAGTAAAAACAACGTGTGTGGTGGCGATCGTTATTTGTTACCATCCTGTTGCCAAATGGCAAAACTACAATTTTTTGTGTAAATAAGAACACGAAAATAACACATCAAAAAGGGAAAACTCTTGTTTAGCACAGTGAAATAACATCCATGTACAGACTATAGCTCCCTACTGTGAAAATTGGTATCCATGTAGCACAAGAGGTGAACCGGAGGTTCGAGGAAAAAAAAGAAAAATCACTAAGCGCTGTTCCAGTCTTGGCGCGCTCCGTATTCATTAAGATAATTGTAAGTCTTAGAGACAAAATGTGCGTGAACTGGCAACTTATTTATTTCACATTTCTGATAATAAATGGAAAGACTGTGGACATCGTAAATTGTGAGCTGGAATGTGTTCGTCCCTGGTGACTGCTTCCTGCTGGAGCATGTAGAGCGAAAATAAAGAAGGGAAAGCTGGTCTGAATTTTAGATGGTGCCATTCACATTTGAAGCAATTGGAATTGCTTTTTATGAGCTTTTAATTGTTAATTGACAATTATAATCCTAAAGAACTAAAATTTAATTGTGTCAAATGTGAAATGCCACCATCTAATATTCAAGACCAGATTTTTATTTTTCATGGCTGTGTAGCATTGTGCATGTTTACTTTCACTCAGTCTACACACTCCAGCAGGACTACATTCCAGCTCCACATGTATGACAGACCAACAATAATGAGCTCCATTCCCTACATGCTGGCCATAACTAATTGTTAATCATTCTTTGCAGGGGCCCATCTGCTCTCAATGGCAGGTTTTGCACTATGGTGATCTGACAGTCAAAGTGTTTATATATAGCTGTCAATTCTTCAGATTGCTTATGTGCAACATATTCATAGTTTCATTTCCATAGTACTTATGTCCAATTGTACAAGTGGCTCACTACAGTAACTGTTTGACGTATTTAATGCAGTAAGATTTGGGGCAGGTTTTGATGTGTTTAAATATTTCATCACCACTTTTACAATTGCTTTATAAACCTTCTTTCTTTCTCAAATTTGCTTTAAAATGTACCATTTGCCACTGGTTTCTTGAAAGTTTTCTCCCCAAACCCAACATAACACTTATACCCAACCTTTACGCCTCACCACTTTCAAATGTCACCAGCCGCCACTGTACCATAGAGTTCGGATTTTCCTATAACAACTTGAAGGTCTCAGAAACCCAGTTATTCCTCCCTAGTGCCAAGGTTTTTTAGGTCTGTGTTAGCCAAGACCTTTTGATTTTGCTAAAATTATGTGTATAATGTACTTACTTATAAAGGGCTGCAGCCAACCTTCTTTATCCGTTAGCCTGTTATTGCATCATTCACAGTTTTCTTCCGCCCACTGCAGCATGTAGCATAGGGCAGTGGGTCAGCTCATTTCAGCCTTTTGCTAACTTCACTGTGAGTGACGACATTCTGCCATTTTACAAGGAACACACACACATTCAAAGATGTTCCCAGTGACAGGCACTGCTATGGCAATGTGTCTTTTTTTTGTGCCCAAAAAACATGTTTGAAGCAATGTGTGCTGTAGATACACATGCATTGCATAAGTCTGCCATCTAGTGTTGGGCTCGGATGATTACAAGTTGTTTTTGTTCCAAGAAGTTTTCTTTTAATCACAAGGTTGTGTGACTCCTCCTCTTGATCATACTGCCCATGGTCATTGACTCCATTTCCAGATTGTTCTTTTCCACCTACGGGTTCTGATGTGATCTCTTGCGCTCCGGTTTGAGACTCTTTCGGGCTCTCTTCGGTTCTCTAGTAGATCTCCACTCGACGGTATTGTCTCAATCGTGTAGTTTTATTTTGTTCCAAGCATTCACCCTTCTGCAAGCGGGTCCACGAACGGCTGGGCGTTTTCTTCACTTCCACAGTCCTTTGGAGAATGACCTGCTAATGGAAAGAACTCTGTTCCGCTTCTGTCTGAAGTGTCACTCTAAATATTCCCATACCGACCAACACTCCGTTTGCAATCTATGCCTCTCATCGGATTATCGAGAGGAGAGCTGTGAGGCCTGCAAATCATTTCGATCAAAAAGACTCTTTGAGATCGACGTGCTTGACGACAAGAGAGGCAGTGTAAACAAATGGACGATGTACTGGACATTTTTGGTCGAGAACAGGAGGAAGGCGAGGAAGCATGAGCAGCACAAGAGGAATCATTATCAATACACTATTCCGATTCCCAGTCAGATTCTGTCAAGGACTTAGCCACCTTCCAACCAGTACAGAAGCATCGGACAGTGAGTAATTCTACCCATGATGCAAATCCCAAAACATCGGCTCCGTCTGAAAAAACTGCGACCTGTCCGCCACTGCAAAAAAGCCATGGCGTGCACCGAAAAACAGACTCAGAAGCCTCGCCCTCGGGCTCGGCTCCGAAAGTTCGGCCTGGAGCAGGAGCCTCACCTCCTCGACCTCTGGGTCTACAACGGCTCGACCATCAGTTTCGGCACAAAAACATACTATTTCGGATCCGACCACAGCTGCACCTAAATCAAAGCATCCTTCACCGAAGTGTTTAACTTTCGGACCGAAATCTCCACCGAGCCGATCCTCAATGTAATGCATGAACGGCTTGATCCAAGGCAGAAAACGCACCAAATTCAGCCTGGAACAAAGCAGAAAGTTCTTCAACCAGCAAAACCTCACTCTTCTAAGAAACAGTTAACTTTCCAAGAGGCTTTGGATGTTCCTCAACAGCCTCCAAAGAAGAAAAAGAAGGATGCTGCCACTAGCCCTTTGCATATCCATATTCCACCTTCACCTAACCCACTAACACCACCCCCACCATCCACTCTACCTCCTCACTCACCAGACCTATCTGAGGCAGGTGACATATCCCCTCACTCACCCATAGTATAGGATAATGATGATATACCACTGAACATGCATCCTGGGGATGCTTGAGATGAATATGATATTGAACCACAAGGGGATACAGACCCTGATATCTATCCCACACAACAAACAACACCTGATGATGCCTCTGCGTTTCAGGATTTAATAGCAAGGGCAGCAGCTTTCCATCAAGTACCTTTACAAAAAGACACAATAGAGGATTTCCTTTTTGAAAACTTATCTAACGCTCCAAGGGGAGCACAGTATCTACCACTCCTTAAAGGCATGGTACGTCACGTAGAAGACATTTTTAAAGACCCTGTCAAGGCTAGAATCATAACACCTCACATTGACAAAAAGTATAAAGCTGCACCCTCAGTTCCAATATATATTAGAGGTCAGTTAACCCCAGTCTCTCTACTAGTGTCTAATGCATGAAAAAGGGCAAACTTCCAAACATTAGGTGATGCACCACCCCAGTGAAAAAATCTAAACTAATAGATGGTTCTGGAAAACATGTAGCTGCACAATCCGCTAACTATTAGCGTATAGCCAACAGCCAGGCTCTATTAGCTAGATATGATAGAGCCCACTGGGATGAAATGGAGGGGCTCCTCCAACAACTCACAGAGGAACACAGAAAAAGGGGCAGGAAATTGTTAATGAGGGAAAGCTCATTACCAACAATTCTATAAAATGCGCACTAGACGCAGCTGACATCGCTCCTAGAGGTATAAATACTAGCCTTCTATTACGTAGGCATGCATGGCTCCGTGTCTCAGGATTTAAGCCTGAGGTACAACAGGCAATTTTAAAACTCCCATTTGATAAAGAACATCTTTTTGGCCCTCAAGTAGACATAGCCCTTGAGAAAATGAAAAAAGGACACTGAGGTCACAAAATCAATGGGGGCTGTCCAAACAAGCACCTACAGGTGCAAGATCTGCCTCCTCTGACAATACTGGGTCAGCATAAAATAACCAGGGACAAACCTCTACTCCTAAAACATTCAACAGGGGTTCCTACAGAGGAAATAAGTTTAAAGGAAAAGGTTGCGGGAATAATACCTGTACATCAAACAGTAATACCAACAATGACTTTCTTACCATTCCCCCAGACCATTTAACACCTGTCGAGGGTCGTCTTCAAACTTTTCTCTCAACATAGAAATCAATCACAACAGATCAATGGCTGTTGGATATTATCCTTCATGGTTACTGTCTGGAGCTTGTTACAACTCCTCTAAATATTCCACCTCGCAAACACAAACTATCAATACAACATCAAAAACTCCTACAACAGGAAATAACAGCTCTATTACAAAAAGGAGCAATAGAATCAGTTCAAAAACAGTATCAGGGAACAGGAGTATATGCTCTATACTTCCTTATTCCCAAAACAGATGGGTCGCCACAACCCATTCTTGACCTCAGACCACTGAATCAACATCATATCGGAACACTTCCATATGATCACTCTTCAGGAACTCATTCCTTTGCTACAAAAAGGAGATTTCATGGCTGCCTTAGACTTAAAGGACGCCTACTTCCATATAACTATCCCGCACACAGATAATATCTAAGGTTTCAATTCCAAGGAAACCATTATCAATTATAAGTTCTTCCCTTTGGACTTGCCACTGCACCACGGGTATTCACAAAATGTCTAGCGGTAGTAGCAGCACATCTGCACAGACAAAACATCCATGTCTTTCCATATTTAGATGACTGCTTTAAAAAAAAAAAAAAGCAAACAGTCTCAGCTTTTTGCCAACAAAATACTCTACAAACCCTAACCTTACTACATCAATTAGAGTTCACCATCAACCTACAGAGGTCACATCTACAACCAGCTATGATACAGCAGTATCTAGGATCCATGCTCAACACACAATCAGCGTTGGCAAATCCAAATACAGACAGAATAAACAGCATAGTAACATTGGTTCAACAGTTTCAAACTGGGACTCAAATCCCAGCCAAAACATTTATACCACTTCTAGGCATGATGGCATCTTGCAATTCCTTAGTCCCACATGCCAGACTACACATGAGACCTCTCCAGGAATGTGTCTCCCATCAATAGACAGAGTCACTGTGTCAACTTCATGATCTAGTGTTGGTAGACAGCAGCACACACCACTCTCTGCAATGGTGGAATCCACAGAATTTATCCAAGGGGCAGCCGTTTCAAGACCCAGTTCCACAAATAATTCTCACAGCGGATGCTTCCCTGACTGGTTGGGGCGCTCATCTCCAAAACCTCACAATTCAGGGTGTATGGGACTCTAAACACATGGATCTCTTTATCAATCACCTTGAGCTGCCAGCTGCTCACCTAGCAGTGAAAGCCTTGCTACCTCAGCTACAACACAAAGTTGTCCTAATTCGAACAGACAATATGACAACTCTGTATTACATCCGAAAACAGGGGGAGGGGGGAGACGCACTCTCTCTAATTATCTCGGTTAGCACAGAAAATATGGAGCATAGCAATACATCACAACATTCATCTTCTAGCAGAACATGTCCCAGGGACAAGCAATCAAGTTGCAGACTTTCTAAGCAGAATGCAGCAACAAGTCCACAAATGGGAACTCCACCCACATCCCTCCTACCACACTTACAAAGATGGGGGTTTCCACAAATAGATCTGGTTGCGACCCCAGAAAATTCAAAATGCCCAGACTTTGCAAGCAGGTACTCACACCAGCAGTTCAAGGGCAACACTCTATGGATGAACTGGTCATACACTGTTCCTCCTCTCCCACTACTTCCATTAGTGGTCAGGAAACTCAGACAAACATCTCTTACAATGATACTTATAGCACCAACATGGGCTCGCCAACCATGGTTTTCAACACTGTTGGAGCTCTCCCTAGTTCCACATGAGAAGTTTCACCTCAACCTGGACCTTCTCACACAGAACAAATGAACACTAAGACATCCCAAAGAAATGAACCTTGCATTATGGCTTCTTAGAATGTGGGTACTTAAACTTAACACAGCAATGTATGTACATTCTTAAAGAAGCTCGCTAACCTACCACAAGGCAATGTTATGCGGCTAAATGGAAAAGATTTGTTCTTTACTGTCAAACAAAACATCAACCCCCCTAATGCGAAAGTACAGATAATTATTACTTATTGCATTTGCAAACCACAGGGTTGGCCTATACTTCAATGCAGCTGGCGGCTATTGCCGCTTATTTGCAAAATAGACAACACATTATTTAAAATACCTGTTATCAAAGCTTTTATGGAGGGACTTATAAGAATCATTCCTCCCAGACTTCCACCTCCACCAGCATGGAACTTAAACATCATACTAACAAGACTTATGGGGCCTCCATTTGAACCACTCCACTCTTGTCAATTGCAATATTTATCCTGGAAACTCACCTTTTTAATTGCTATTACTTCACTTAGAAGAGTCCGTGAAATTCAGGCACCAACCCTTGAGGAACCTTTCTTCCAACTTCATAGGGACTAGGTTGTACTTAGAACAAATCCTAAATTCCTTCCAAAAGCGGTTTCCAACTTTCATATTAATCAGTCAATAGAATTGCCTGTTTTCTTTCCGTAACCAGATTCAGTTGCAGAAAGAGCTTTACATACTTAAGATGTTAAAAGAGCTCTAATTTATTATATTGACAGGACCAAAACATTCAGAAAGATTAAGCAGTTATTTATTGCCTTGACACCGCCTCACACTCACATAGGAAAGGCAATTTCTAAATCAGGAATTTCAAGATGGATAGTCAAATGCATCCAGACTTACTATGCCAAAGCTAAAAGGTTTTTACTTGTTCCACCTAAGGCTCACTCCACTAGGAAAGTAGGAGCTTCTATGGCATTTTAGGGAACATTCCTATTGCTGATATTTGCAAAGCAGCAACGTGGTCCACTCCACACACATTCACAAAACATTATTGTGTGGATGTCTTTGCACGTCAACAAGCCAATATTGGCCAAGCTGTTCTAACAACTCTTTTTCAAACAACTGCAACCCCCACAGGTTAACCACTGCCTAGGGAAAGGGACTGCTTCACAGTCTATGCAAAACATGTGTACCTGCAGCACTCCTGCCTCGAACGGATCATGTTACTTACCCTGTAAGCATCTGTTGTTGGCATTTAGTGCTGTAAATTCACATGCACCATCCCTCCTCCCCAAAAACCCTGTGTAGGTTGCAATTTATGTACTTTACATACTTGCATCATATTACTGCATGGACATCACATTACTGATATATATTACTGCTCCTTTCTCGCCTACCTACGGCAAAACAATCTGGAAATGGAGTCGATGCCCATGCGCAGTATCACCAAGAGGAGGAGTCATATAGCCTTGTGACTCGAAGAAAACGTCTTGGAACAAAAACAACTTGTAGTCATCCAAACCCAACATTGGATGGCGGACTTATGCAAACAATGTGAATCTTCAGCACTACATACCAAGAACAGATGTTTACAGGGTAAGAAACATTATCCTTTTGCTTTCAGCCAATGTTATTTTTTTTTAGATTGGTGATGGCCAAGACGCTTACCAACAGTAAAGTTTTGCAAAACCTATGACAAAAAACAAGCTTTGACAAAGCCAATAAAGCTTGCAACCAGTGAAATACCTGTTGGCTATGCAAATGCTGGTATGTATTTCTACTTCCACAGCTGGTTAAAGACCTTCTGCTTTGAGGAATTAAATTAGATCTATAGTTCCTTCAAGGAAATTTCTCCAGCGGAGACCAGAACCTCCACTCACACAAGCGGATAAATGTATCAGCTGACACCTTCATCCACTCACAGTAGACTAACACCTTGTGACCTGGGTCCAGCTAACAAAACAGTATTATTGTGGTCTCACCATGTGAATTGGGCATACAATATTTAAATGACTCAACCCATTCACCCAGGTACAACATCTCATCAATTTGATTAATGGCTAAATGTGTCTGCCTAGTTTCAAGTAGGTAAAACTTACCTTCAATCACAGCCTGATCATGCTCCTCACAATCCACCAAAATGTTGAAATCCCTCATATCCATAGTCCACCAAAATGTTGAAATCCCTCATATCCACAGTGTTCTTTCTTCTCTCAGCTGGAGTGTGTAGTAAGTGCCTCGTGAAAAGCAGCTGTGTAATCTGGAATTCCTGTTAATAGGGTTGACTTCCACAAAACAGTTAGGACCCATTATGCAGATTGTTGCCAAACTTTCAATGTGATATTGTTTGCCATGTGTATCAAGCATGAATTAGTGAGTCAGCAGCAAGTGAGAAGAACCCTCTAGCCATTTGCTCCATTCTGTTATCCAAGGATGTTCTGGACCAGGATGGCCTAAGGTCCTGATGAAAAATGTGGCTCTTCATTGAGTCAAGTACCAGTCAGTAGAAAACCAAGCAGTTGGTGCTCATACATTAGATTCTTGATGCACTGTGAGAGGTGTACCTTTCCAGGACAATAGACTATGGGGTAAATTCAGGAAAGCTTTCATGAGTATGGGAAGTAGTAGTACAGGAATACTCACATGTACTCTTACGTGCCTTTGTGGATTGGCCCAGACGCTGCCCTTTATATTTATTTATTTTGGAGTTTTATATCGTGCGAACTTGACCAAAACGGAATCAGATCTCTTTGCATGAGCACCAGTTGCGATACAGACGGACACATTCATTTTTGTTAGGCACGGAGAGATTAAGTGATTTGCCCAGAATCAAAGGATGTTGAGCGTCCCTGCCGAGACTCAAACCCAGTTCCCCAACTTCGAGGTCGACCTCTCTAGCCATTAGGCCACATCCTCTCCCCTTATCCTAACTGATTATTAATATTCCATATCTGATAGAGACTTCTAGCCAAAGATTCCTTACCTTTGAATTTTCCAGGCGTCAGACTAGATCAGGAAGATTTTTTCGTGAGCAGTACCCTTGTACGCCAGTAGGTGGCATCGATTGGCTCCGCGTGCGTCGTCCACGCCGGAAGTGATGTCACAGCACCTATATAGCCGCCACCCTGGCGTGCTGACGTCCGTTCTTTTCTTTCCGAAGAAGAGCTACCCCTCAGTCACTGTTAAACTCAATTTTTTTTTAAACATTTTGTAGAGTGTTTTTGAGGATTTTCCTCTTCGTGTGTTAGGAAGATGTCATCTAGGAAGACAGGATCCAAGTCCTGCAAAGCCTGTCATTTACTGATGTTGGTGATGGACCCACACCTTGTGGTTGAGTGTAATGATTTTATTGATTGATTTAGACCTCATCAGAGATCAATAATATAAAATATGTACAAAATCAGTACTATATTTAAATATACTGGTTCATATACATAACTTTAAAACAATGGTAAAAAAGATTTAAAAATGTATACAAGTTATCACATACAAATTCATTTGGAGGTGATTTAATCAAATTTGTAAGATCATTGGTGCTCAATAAATTGTATCTAAAACATATTGGTTTTATAAATCGGCGCCGAGCTTCTACCAAGACTTTATTTGTGCAGACATATATTACATGCACAATATCTTGTTCGCCTCCTCTACACAAATCCCTAGTTCCCAACTTATCACCTGTTATTCCAGTGTTTAGTATAGGCTTTTAACGGTAGGCTCCCTAAACAAAGCATTATTATGCATCGTCTAACGCTATGGTCTAGTGTGAATCTCAAGTATTTTTGGTCAGTCTTATATTCGAGATTAGCGGTAAAGTGCCTAAAGTGAGCTAATTGGGAACAGTGTGCAATATCAAGGTCGAAACTCGGTCTCTGAGTAATTTTTTCAGTAAAAAATTAAAAAGTACAGGTGACCAAGACTGCAAGAGGGCGATAGAGTATTGAAAGTGTTCTAAAGCTATCATTAGTTTTTTTTTTTTTTTTTTTTTATAAATGTGCTGTGTTGCACGGATTTGAAAAGTTTTTTGATTTAGTGAAGTTACTTACCTTCAGTAACGATATATCTGTAAGAAACATTAGTTAGTTATAGATTCCTTACCTTAGAATTACCCCCAGGCATCAGACTGGATCCGGAAAGTTTTTTCGTCAGCAGTACCTCTGCGCGTCGGAAGGTGGCGTCGGTCAGCTCCTCGTCCGTCGTCGGCGTCGTGGTCGCCGGGATGACGTCGCGGCAGCTACTTAGACGCCGCCCTTGCACGCTGACGTCAGTTCTGTACACGACTTTCCGCGCCAGAAACGCAGAGCCATGCAAGACACTGACCACTGGTGCACAAAACTAGGGCCCTCAAAGGGTGTCCTTAACCCTAGAAATCAGTTCGCAGAACGGGGAGGATGTTTCTTACACATATATCGTTACCGAAGGTAAGTAACTTGTTCATCTGAAAGAAACACGTTAGTTATAGATTCCTTACCTTAGAATAGATACCCCAGCAATACCAACCCCGGTGGTGGGTCTGCGAACCAAGATCACACCAGAAAGTCCTGGAGAACAGAACGGCCAAAGAAGCCGTCTCTCCGGACTTGGCTGTCCAGGCAGTAGTGTTTTGTAAACGTGAGCAGCGATGCCCACGTGGCCGCCTGACAGATGTCATTTAGAGGAACTCCTCTTCCCAAGGCAGTAGTGGCTGCCGTCGCCCTGGTGGAATAAGCGCGTAGCCCGACCGAAGGCTCCTTTTTAGCCAGAGAATAGCATGCCTTAATACACAAAACGACCCACCGAGAAATGGTGCGTTTGTGTACTGCCCGACCTTTCTTGGCGCCCACGTAGCCAACAAAGAGTTGGTCATCCACCCGGAACTGTTTTGTGCGATCCAGATAGAAAGAGAGCGCACGTTTTGGGTCCAGACGGTGGAGCCTCTCTTCCTCCTTCGAAGAAGGCGGAAAGAAGGTGGGCAAAGTAATGGTCTGCCCGATGTGGAAGGCAGTGACCACCTTAGGAAGGAAGGATGGACGGGTCCTGAGAACCACCTTGTCCGGATGGACAGACAGGAAAGGAGGTTTGAAAGAAAGAGCCTGGAGCTCACTCACCCTTCTAGCAGAAGTGATGGCCACCAGGAAAGCAGTTTTAAGAGTCAAGAGTCTTAAGGGACAGTTATGAAGCGGCTCAAAGGGAGCGCACATTAAATAAGTAAGAACAAGATTCAAGTCCCACTGAGGCATAACGAACGGGATTGGAGGAAAGAGATGCGTTAAGCCTTTTAAGAAACGGTTAACTACCGGGGACTTGAAAAGAGAAGGTTGATCTGGCAGCGAAGGAAGGCAGAGATGGCTGAAAGATAGCACTTGATAGTGCCCAGAGCAGAGCCCTGCTGGGCTAAAGAAAGAAGGAACAAGAGAACTTCAGAAAGAGGGGCAGAAAGGGGATCCACAGCATTTGCTGTGCATCATGCCACAAACTTGTTCCACCGGCAGGTGGATACCGTCTTAGTGGAGGGACGCCTGGCTGCCAAGATTACGTCACAGACTTCGGGAGGCAGGTCGAAAGACGTCAACTGCCGCCGCTCAATCTCCACGCAAGGAGGTGGAGACTGGACCGGTTCGGGTGGAGGACCGTCCCCTGCTGCTGCGACAGAAGATCCTCCCGAAGAGGCAGTCTGATCGGAGGATCGATGGCCATGTTGAGCAGCTCGGGATACTAGACTCTTCGTGCCCAATCCGGAGCCACCAGAATGACTTGGGCCCGGTCGCGCCTGATCTTCTTCAGCACTCTGGGCAGAAGTGGTATAGGCGGAAAGGCGTACAACAGACCGCAACTCCACTCGCAACGAAAAGCGTCGCCTAGCAAGTGCCGCCTTGGAAATTCCAACACGCAGAATTGCTGACATTGCGCGTTCTCTTCGGTGGCGAATAGATCTAACCAAGGCTCTCCCCACTGTTGAAAGAGACCTTGCACCACCTCTGAGTGAAGACGCCATTCGTGACCATCATGCACCTGCGGCTGAGTTTGTCCGCCCTGGTGTTCAGGGAACCTGACAGGTGCTGAACCACCAGGGATATGCCCTGATGTTTCAGCCATGTCCAGGGGCGGAGGGCCTCCTGACATAGGGTCCACGACCCCACCCCGCCCTGTTTGTTGCAGTACCACATGGCGGTGCTGTTGTCCGTGAACACCTGCACTACTCTTCCCCGGACAGAGGGAAGGAATGCTTTTAGTGCAAGACGAATCGCCCAAAGCTCCAGAAGGTTGATGTGGAGCCCGGACTTCGCCGGAGACCAGAGGCCTCTGATCTCCGCCTCTCCCATGTGGCCGCCCCATCCCAGAAGGGACGCATCAGTCACCAGTGTGTGCTCCGGTTGGGGAAGGGAGAGGGATCTGCCGTTGACCCAATCCTGGTTTGTAAGCCACCACTGCAATTGTCGTGCAGTGCCCTCCGAGATCTGGACGCAATCGGACAGATTCCCCTGATGCTGCGCCCACTGGAACTTCAGGTCCCACTGCAGAGCCCGCATATGCCACCTGGCATGATTGACCAGCAGGATGCAGGAGGCCATGAGGCCCAGCAGCCTCAGGGTCATTCTGACCGAAACCCGGGACAGAGGCAGAAAGATCGGAATCATAGCCTGAATATCCCGGACTCGCTGTTCGGGAGGATAGACCCTAAACCGCGTTGTGTCCAAAACCGCTCCGATGAAGAGGAGCTACTGAGAGGGAATCATGTGTGACTTCGGCACATTGATGGAAAACCCCCGCGAATGCAGGAGGTCGGCCGTAGTCTGGAGGTGGGAGACGACTGCCTGGGGTGAGCCCGCCTTCAACAGCCAGTCGTCGAGATAAGGGAAGTCTGACATCCCTGATCTGCGCAGATGAGCTGCGACCACCGCCATCACTTTCGTGAACACCTGAGGGGCACTGGTAAGGCCAAAGGGGAGCACGGTAAACTGGAAATGCTCGTGGCCTACCGAGAACCGCAGGTAACGCCGGTGGGCCGGCAGGACGGGGATGTGGAAATAAGCGTCCTGCAGGTCCAACGCTACCATCCAGTCTTCCGGGTCGAGGGCAGACAAGACCTGAGCAAGCGTCAACATTTTGAACTTCTCCTTCCGGAGGAAGCGGTTGACGTTCCTGAGATCCAAGATAGGACGCAGGCCCTTGTCCTTCTTGGGGACCAGAAAATAGTGGGAGTAACAACCACGACCTACTTCTGGGACAGGAACGCGCTTGATGGCTCCCTTGGCCAAGAGAGCCGTAACTTCCTGCTGGAGAAGGGCCAGATGATCCTCCTACATGCGGTGGTATCATGGTGGCATGGCTGGAGGGGTAGTCTCGAAGGGGAGGGAGTAGCCCCTTCGGACTATTTGCAAAACCCACCTGTCTGACGTGATGGTGCGCCAGTGGGGGAGGTGATGGCAGATCCTGCCGCCCACTGGCGTTTGATGGGCCTGAAAGGTCGGACTAGGAGGGTTTGGAGGCTGCTGCAGAGGGGGGGTTGGTGGACTGGCCCGTCCGCTGGCCCCCAGAACCACGACGGTTGTTTCCACGTCCCTGACCGCGCGAAGGTTGGGTAACTTGCTGCGGCCTGTGGCTCTGGGTGGGACGTAGTGGGGCACCCCTTCCGTAGCCACGAAAGGGGCGAAAAGCAGACTGCGCAGGGCGGGTAGAGAGGCCCAAGGACTTGGCCGTAGCCCGTGAGTCCTTGAAAGCTCTAGAGCGTTATCTGCTTTGTTGCCAAAAAGGCGACGGCCATCAAAAGTCATGTCCATCAAGGTGTTCTGGACATCCCCTGAAAAACCAGTCGACCTCATCCAGGCGTAGCGACAAAGCGCTACTGACGTTGAAATGGTCCTGCCCAGAGAGTCGGCGGTGTCCAACCCACAACGTATTGTAAACTTTGCTGCATCCCTCCCGGCGGCAATAGCCTGGGAGAGCACTGTCCGGGCCTGCTCCGGACACTGAGGCAGCACTTGCGCCACCGTATCCCACACAGAGTGGAAATAACGGCCCAAGAGACAAGCGGTGTTTACGGACCGCAGTCCTAAGCTGGCGGAAGAGAAAAATGTCTTTCCAAGGTGGTCCAGCTTCTTGGATTTCCTTTCCGGTGCAGCGGTAGGGAAGGCGCTTTTGGAAGTGGAGGCTTGGCCCACCAAGCTCTCCAGGGTGGGGTGTTGGGAAAGGTAAGTGGGGTCGCCCGGAGCCAGGCGGTGGCGTCGGGCAATCATCCTGTCCACGGGAGCCCCCGTGTTGGGCCTGGACCACGTTCCCAAAAGGATGTCGGTGAGGACCTCATTAAACGGAAGCAAGGGCTCCGAAGAGCTCGCAGCCGGCTGAAGCACCTCTGTCAGGAGGTTAGTCCTGTCCGCCACTGTAGGAAGCTCGAGGTTGAGAGCCTCTGTCGCCCAATGCAACACCACTGCGTACGACGCTCCCTCCTCCGTAGCCACGGTAGGAGGAGACAACATGCCAAGGTCAGGTGAGGTGTCCAAACCACTGGCATCCCCCAGTTCCTCTCTCCAGTCCTGCTCACTCTCCTGGTCAGCTAGAGGGTCACCTGACCCCTCCCAGTCCTCCTCCTCAGTATCTGGGTGCCATTCTGGTTGAAAAGAGGCCCCAGGAGTGAACAGGGGCATAAAAACCCCTCTCGGCGCCGGATCCGGTGTCGGACGACGCTGGTCCGGCTCCGTGGCTACACCGGAATGGAGGCCGGGGTCGACGCCAGCCGGGGGGCCGACCGGCGTTGAACGCGGTAGTGGTGCCAGAAGAAGCGGCGCCGGTGGAGGCGTAATCAGGTCAACCGGCGCCGATCCGGATCCAGGCCTGGATCCAAGGGGGCCCTGCGGCGCCGGGGCCGGAGCCGCCGGCGGAGAAGACCTAGGGCCCCCAACCGAGTCCGCGGGGCCCAATGGCGCGCCGGCGGGTTTGGGCCGCCCAAAGATGGCGTGCATCACCTCGTAGAACGTACGGAGCTGGGCGGGAGTCGCTCCGGGACCCGGAAAGGGAGGGAAACTCGGAGTCGACTCTTCGGGCTCCGTATGCGGAGCCGCCGGAGGGGCACCATCCGCGTGCCTCGTCTGATCGGCCGACCGACGAGGAGATGTCGAAGAGCGACGATGCTTCTTCGACTTCTTCTTATGCTTCGACTTACCCGACCCCGAGTGCGAAGACTTCGAAGACTTGGAACCGGAATGATGGTGGCTCCGTGACCGGTCCCTCGTTCTCCCTCGCGACCGGGACCTCGAACGGCGCAGAGCCGACTGCTGGTGCTCAAGCAGCTTTCAGGACCGCTCCCACAAAGCCTTCGGCGCCATAGACTGGCAGTTGGAGCACGACTTGGGGTCGTGGTCGCGCTCCAGGCAAAAGAGACGCACGCGGTGCGGATCCGTCACCGACATCATCCGATGATAGGAACCGCATGGCGTGAAGCCGGGCATCCCTCGTGCACCTTAGGAGTCGAAGACTCGAAAAAAGAAGTCGACAAAAGTCGAGAAAAAAGTTAGTCAAAAAATGACTGAGGTACCGCTCTTCCCGGATCTGCGCCGGCTGGCGCGGAAAAAGAAAGAACTGACGTCAGCGCGCGAGGGCGGCGTCTAAGTAACTGCAGCGACGTCATCCTGGCGACCACGACGCCGGACTAGGAGCCGACCGACGCCACCTACCGACGCGCACAGGTACTGCTGACGAAAAACTTTCCGGATCCAGTCTGACGCCTGGGGGTAATTCTAAGGTAAGGAATCTATAACTAACGTGTTTCTTTCAGATAAAACTCTCAAGGAACCTTCTGCTGCATGCAGTAGATTGTATGCCCATCTAATTATATTTGCCAGAGCCCTTGTATAGGCGCTGACTACCGTAAGCTCAAGGTGTAAGTCTTGTAACAGTATAGCTTGGCTAGTTATGGATATCTTGTGTAGAAGCTTCCCTTCATTCAAAGTTAAGATAGACCACTTTTTTACAGAAATGTACTCTAGTGCATAGGACAAAGTAGAGGGGATGTTAGCGCGGAAAATTTCAAGAAGGGGATAAAAATGCCTCTTTGCAGAAGAATAGAAACTTTTTAAAACGCTTCTATGAGATGCATCCTTTAGCTCCATTGCTAGAAGTGGTTTCTAGTGACTGTGAAAAAACCTCTCACCAGATAAATAGAAGTCTTCACTGTCTCGACTGGTTTCCCACCTAATTTCCAATCAAAGTCCCTGTATTTTTTTCTGCCCCTGAATGCTAGTGCTTTAGTTTTAGATATGTTAACTTAAATTTTTTTTATTTCAGTATAGCTATGAAGAGCGTTCATATTGAGCTGTAGACCGATAGTTGTCAGGTCAAAAATGACCACGTCATCTGCATCAATTGGAATATTGATATTACAAGATGCTATTTTTGGAGGATAGTTGTTTGCTTTTGAAAAACAGTCAGGCAGGTCTCTAAGGAATAAGAAGAACAAAAGAGGGGCTAATAGACATCCCTGCTTAAGGCTGTTAAGTATGGGAATCTTCTGAGTCAGACCCTTATCCCCTCCAATCTGATGAGTGAAGAGCTACTATTAGTCTTAAGAGAGCTACCGGAACTCCCATTTTCATTAGTTCCCTCCATAGGGTAGGTCTAGCGACCCCATCAAAGGATGTTGATAGCACCTGCGATTTACTAGACACATACTTATCAATTAATGCTTGCAGAAGTGTAATATTGTCTGTCACTGAATGCTTTGACCGGAAACCAGCATGAATCATGGGAATCAGACCCCTGGAAAATGCCTAGTCTTTTAGGTGGTCCTGGACGTGAAGTTCTTCCCTGGTGCGTCAAGGAGAGCAATTTGACGATAGTTGTTATGAGAGTATCAGGAACCTTTTTTGAGGAGTGGAACAACAATTCTTCCAGACCATGAACGTGGAATGACCCGCACCTTGTCTGCCTGTGGTGTTTGGAGCGCAACCACGACCCGAATTCGTGCTCCGATTGCCGCACCATGAACCGAAATGATTTGAGTGAGTGGTCCTTAAAACTCTTGGCGGCCCGGCATGTGACTCCGCGTAAATCGAGGTCCGGTTAGAGAGTAAGGTCTCAGGAGCACTCGCGGAGTCAGAGGCCACCCCCCTCATTCCAAGTCCTCGGTACACTTGGGTAAGTCGAGGCACAAGAAGAAGAAGCCGAAGAGGTTGAGGGAGCGTCTCCATTCAAGGCTTGGCTTCGCTGTAGAGCCTGGGCCTGGGCCATCTCTGCCTCCCTGATTTTCCGGGAGCTGGAACAACCCCCGACCAACTCGGAGTTCTGTGAGGCCATGTGCCTCATATTTAGGTGGCCCGACTCCTCTATCACGCCTTCAGTCCCCGCGGGGTCAGAGGGGACTCCATCTGGTTCCTTTCCGGTGGACTTTCATGGATCCATTCCTGATCCAGCCCGGCACTAGTCGTACCAACTTGACCTTCCCGACGCCAGTCCCGATGCCGACGTCCACCGGCAGTGCCAGCCCCATTGTGATTCCCGACTCCGATAAGGAGCCGGATGGACGTTGCCCGACTCCGGCGCCAACAGGAGCCTTGCCTCCTAGATTGGAGGCTGAGCCCTATTCCCTTGGGCGAGGACTCTGGGAAGAATGGGAGCGGTCGCTGGACCCTAGAGAATACCAGCCGAATGAGGAAGACCCTAGCATGGACTGGTGTGACGAACTGGGTGAAGCCAGTGAACTGGATACCTCTCCAGATACTGGTATGCTTTCTCCCCTTACCGTGGCTATGGAGGAGGGAGCTTCAAATGCAGTGGTGGTGCAGAGGGCGGCTGAGGTATGTGACCAGTTGCCCTCGGTGGCAGTCAAGACTAATATCTTGACAGAGGTTCTGCTGCTGGGAGTCGCTACATTGGAACCGCTACTCCCGTTCAGTGACGCCCTCACTGATGTCCTTTTGGGGACCCGCTCCAAACCCAGCACAGGGGCTCCTGAGAATTGGACGATTGCCCACTGCCCTGCTGTTGGGGACCGTCAGTTTCCTCACAGACGCACATGCTCCCCAGCCTCTGCGTGGACGAGGACACGGTTCCCACAGACCTCGTGGGTCAGGTGGCCAGCGGTCTGGTTAGTCTGCCCTGACCCTCCCCGCCCCCCACCCCCTTAAAGACACCAAGCCTTCCTAATCTGCCTCTTTACCACCATGGGCATCCAGTTGGCGGTATGATTCGCCATCACCTTCCCCCACTGGCAGTCCATAACATCAGACAGGTGGGCTTTGCAGATTGTCCAAAGGGGCTACTACCTCCCCTTCAAGACTACTCCTCCCTCAATGCCACCATCTCACGACCAGCTGACGGAGGATCATCTGTCCCTTCTCAGTGAGAAAGTCATGGCTTTCTTGGCAAAGGGAGTCATAGAGAGGGTTCCGGTGCCAGAAGTAGGCAGTGGTTGCTATTCCCGCTACTTTCTGGTTCCCAAACAGGACATTGCCATTTTAGATGTTTTGGGGTCAGTTCACAAAGGTGTATGAAAGAATTTGTAAAAGTGTACTACTTTACGTACTCCAAAATGCCTTCATTAAAAGACATCTGTGTTTCTGTTTCAGGTGTTGTTCAAATATTTCCTTATTCTACTTCTAATTCACAAAGGTCTTTAAGAGTACATAGAAAAGTACTACAGGAGTAATCCCTGGGCATTCCAAAATGCCTTTGTTAATAAACCCCTGAGAATCGGGAGCAACTTCAAGTGTTGCCTATTCTACTGCTTACTTGTAAATCATCTAATAGAGCCGCTAGCTACTCCCTGGCTCCTGATGTGGCGTCCCAGCTCAATATGCGTCTGCAATGGCAGTCTTCAAAATGTTACATTGTTCCTCTGAGATCGGTGTTCTCACATTGGGAGAGGTCTTTTATTGCTCAGGGGATGATAATCCACATCTGATGTCTACAGGATGATGCCAATGGCAGGTGGTGAAATCTGAAAGTGGTTGGGCATAAGACTAGTTAACAAAGTTCATCATGAGTGTAACGAACAAGGAGTTCTGGTTCAAGGAGTTTCTTCTCCCCTGAGAAAATGTTTACAAATTGGTGGGAAATGGTGCATTATCCAGTACATTTTCTGTTATAAATTGACTTATTTACCTATTGACAATTCGACCACAGTGGTAAATATGATGAAAGGCCCCATAACATTTTACACAAACTTTTAAATGTCCCAGAAGTATACCCATTGTGCCTAAGCATGTTTTACATTCAGCACCACTCTGGGGTGCATTGTTACTACTCCTCAGTTTTAGTGATACTTGATTTCCCAACCTCAGAAGGCTGAGTCGGCCAAGAACTTATGAGGAGCACACCAGTAGATGTCAGCAGCGAGCACTAATTCCATGAGCCCCTTCACCGGAATTACAATAGGCTTTAGCCATTTTTCCTTGTCTTGACGTTTCTATGGCAATAAATAGCACCCCACCACAGAGTGCATTCTTTCAACCGCACTTCCATATTCAAATTCGTTTCACACCTGACTCACCTTAGTGCAGTAGTCAGAAAGATTTTTGCTATCCACCAGCAGCATGTTCCCAAAGAAGGGCCACGAGATGGGTCTAGGTGGCTAATGGCTCCAACCCATCCAGCTGTCTATGAAATTAGAGAGTAGTGCAAGGATGGCAAACAAGAATGCCAGTGTCGTCAGGAAGGTGCCCGAGGACAGGAGGAATTAGGGTGCCGAGAACAGCCCAATGAAATGATTGGGGAGATAATGTGGCGTATCGGCCAGAGCTGCCAACTTTGGAGCTGGGGAACGAGGCTCAAGTCTCAGTGTCGGCTCAACATCCTGTGATTCTGGGAAAATCACTTAATCTCACATCGCCTACAAAACAATTAATGTGCCCTTGTGTAATGCAACTGGTGCTCGTGTACAGTGCTCCAATACCATTGGGTCGAGTTGGTGCTATATAAAACTACTCCCTACCAAACGTTCATTGGTTCTTCTCTTTGGCCCTCTTGTTTAGAGTATTACCCACTCACAGAAGAGAAAGGCATCCCCAATGCTGCCACTACAAGATGCCACAGCATTCTAAAACAAAAGCTCTTCCTTGCAACAGAGCCCACGGGCAAAGGTAGAACCCACAGAAAAAAGCACTCGTTGATAGAAGGGTACCACTTAAAAAAATAGTAAATTATTGCATAAGAAAAGAAACCGAAGTAAATCAGTTCTTGCACCGCACTGCACAGAAAAGAGCATAACCTAACCTTTACTAAGAGTGGTGAACCCCATCAAATTGTGTGCTTTCCACAGATAACATCTCATGGAATCGTAACGCTTGGAGCCCATGCCACCTTGTACACACAGACCGCCTCTTGCTACTTTGTAACCACACACTATGCCAACTCGTCATAGGGCAGGGTAGGGTCCATGATGCTTACAGACCCCACCCCTCCCTATGATGATTTGGGAAAGGGTGGGGGTGGTGATGCAGTGATAATTGGCATGCAACCCTAGACAGCACAGGCCTGATGCTCATGCCGCCCGGGTCTGCTTCAAAAAGTGACGCTATTTCACGTTATCTGGGAGTGGACCCCGTACCCCACATAAGGGAAGTCCAGGGCTGGAGTGAATTAAGCCCTTGGGACTCCAGGTTGTCTGGTGCATGCGTACTAGTGCCTGAAAAAAGTGGCTGCCCGAGGGTCAGAGTGTGACGCTGCACTTGTAAAACGGTGCTGGATCTGCATGTATGTTTTCCTGCTTTATGCGCTATCGCCATTGATAATAAAATAATCGTAATACACAGCATGTAATGTGATTATTTAATTATAATTCTGGATGGCATACAAAGCAGGAAAATAAGAGGGGCGGGCCCGACACCCAAAGCAAGAAACCGTCCCTAGATAATGCTAACCTTGTTAACACTTTAGCCACTAATGCGAATACTTGTTAACACTTTAGCCACTAATGGGTATCCACTCTCTAACTTCCTCCCACCTTCCTGGTCGATGTGCTCTGCCCTTAAAGGTGAGTTAGATGATACTTGGTTTTATTGTATTAATGAAAACTTGAGCCACACGGAAAGTTGCCCTTGCGACCTTTGTGGTTACAAGACATGTCATCGTATCCACACTATCTGAAGAGATAAGTTCTTTCCAAGGTAGAAAGGTTCTACACAATGCCCCCAGGGATTTTTAGGATATTGCTAGCTCTCCTTAGGTCTCTGCCCTGAGGGCCATCATTCTTCGCAATTGTGCGCCAGTAAATATAGCTGGGATCCATCTGGACAGGAACTTTTGTCCATCAGAACCTTAAGTGAGTTCAAAACCCCTCTGCATCGTCCTCCTGTAGATAGTTACTGTAAGCATTTGGTCTCTTACTTGAAACTGAGTTTGGGTCTGATGCTCCTTACTCCTGTTGCACAGTCATCAACCTTTCCCGAGTCCTGGCCACTTTCAGCCTAAACAGTTGCAAACGGACACTCTATTATGAGCACAGTTTTAAGTGCCATGTGTGGAAGAGGTGATGTTTTATGTGAAGAAGTATATCCCTGATCTGTGAGTAGCACAACTATCTACCTTTCACTCTGGGCACAGCATGCGGTGCACCATCGAATAAGGTGTGGAGCAGAAAAACCCAAGACTGTCCTGTTAGGCCTTCGCTTCTCCATGTGCCCATTGACTCAACAAAGCTTTAAAATCCATCACCCACACTGCATGCAATGTACGACTATGTGGATGCAGATGAATTTTCAACACTGTCCCTTTGTCCGATCCTCTCCAGCTAATCGTTGACCTATCTTCTCTGGTATCAGGGCTCAGTAGCTGAATCTATCATATTTGAGTAGTTAATGATGTCATACAGTTCATAACATAGTTTACTAATACAGAAATGTATGTTGACTCTTGTAAACACAATTTTTTGACAATTGTAGCATATCTTCACAGATTGGATGACATACTCTTTGAAGAATAAGTACATGAAAAATACAATTTTGATGATTTATTACACTTTTATCCTCCCATCAGAGATGGAATTTCATCCTTGTGGAGTGTTCTGTCATGCACAGACGTTTATGAGACCGTGGACTCTTGAGACCCGAGTCTCCTTACCTGGAAAATGTCCTTCAGGGTAGGAGTCACCACTTACAAAAAAATTACTGAGCCTGAGACTTTGTTTTCTAAAGTACCCTCCATTGCCTTGCAAAAAAACAGGTGGTCTTCTGAAATGGTACTTACTTTCACATGAAACAAGTTGATAGAATTCCACTTATATCAGTAAACTATTACTGTATTTCAGTCTAGACAGCTTGCTCCTCTGATGAGGAGAAAAGTTTCTGGAACCCTGAAATTGTATTAGGAAAGAACCACCTTCTTCTGGTCATTTACTAATTACTTGCTATGAACTTAATCCCAGGCATATGCCTGTATTGTTAGATGCTTTGTCTTCTATTTTTCTAAATGCTATAGTCTGGGAAGGCTCAGGTTACTGGGAGACTTCATGCTCATACCACATACGACCTACCGAGCCATAAAGTAAACCTTATTAGAAGACTGGAATGTTGAGAACTCCATTGAAGAATAGATTGGCTAAGGGCTATTAATGACTGGTGTGGGCTTTCTGCTCCAAACTTCCAATATTTGCTTCTGTGTTTCTCCCTTTTGAGCTTCGAACTGTCTACCCTCATTGGGTGAAATGGTCTAATAGCCTTATTACCCTTCTGCCTAGGGCTATACTAGTTGCTAAAGGCCCCTGCTCCTTGCTATGACTCTAGTTCAGGGCCTTAAATAATCTGTATAGCCTGCATCAGCGGGCTATATTCTCTTGATGCATCTTCCAGAAAAGGTGGTTTTGGCTGGACATTCTGGGAAACTATCTTAAGCACAGTTTGGATTAATTCTGTCTCCTACTCCCAATTCTCCTAAAGTGTAAAATCTGTTTTCCAGTTAGCTGGGACGGAGGGAGACGTGTTTGCAAGTGTAAGTGAAAATTACCTTCTGAATCGTAGGTTCTTCGCTGTTAATCATAAACAATAGAATAGTCATCCTTGTGTGCTGGATCCCGAAACACTTTTATAAATATATATATATATTTGAAAGGTAGCAATGTGGCAGTTTTAAATGTAGACAAAAAACACTGCTGCCAAGCTAATGCAAAATGATCAATATTTCATAGTTTAAAAAAAAAAAATGCGAAGCTAAGCATCAAAATAACACGTAAAAAGAGTTTCAAATATACCTTTTAACTTTGCTACATAAATGAAAGGGTAAAACATGTAATTAGTGAATGCAAATGTGGCCATATAGGGAGCATGTATGGAATATTGAAAATAGTCTTCTTTTTCAAGCAGCTACGTACCGTTGATGCAGAGGCTCTGTTCTTTGCAACGCTCATGTGAAAATGATCCCTGAAGCTCTTAGAGGATTTGACTCAATTACTGCTTCCTTTTTATCAACATTTTAGTTATCTGTGAGTGTTGCTGACCTTTTCCTAACTAAGTTCAGGCTTTTTTTCCCACCATGCCTTCACTTTTTGTAAAGTGCTCCTGTTGTGACAGGAAGAAAACTGCAAATGATCAACATGGGCTGTGGGTGGTCTGCCTTCCCAATTCTCTTTTAGTGGAAGAATGTTTTTTCTATCATAAAATGGCTGGAAGACCATAACATACTGTGAATCATCTGAAGGGAAGGCTTGAGGATTATTTGAAGACGCTTAGATGAAGGTAATCGCTGCATCAGCAAGATGGATGGGACTCCTTCCACTAAAACCAAGCTCTCAATGCATAGTCACTTCTGACGTTAACGCCACTGCAGATCAAGTTGGCATTTTCGATGCCTGTCGAACATGATGTTGAAAAGAAGTCATTATTCGATGTTGAGAACCTCCTTGGTTGCAGAGTACACCGACTTCTAAGCACTCAACACATCATTCGACATGACATCATTTGCACAAAACTTCGACATGCAACCGTTCAAAATGTAGGAGACTTCTTTTAACACATCGATTAACCACAAAGTCTTGAGCAGGTGTCACCTCAATCAATCAATCAGGGGAATTGTAAGCGCGCTACTCACCTGTGGGGGGGGGGGGTGTAAGCAGCTCCGTTCAGTCGAAGAGCCAGGTCTTGAGCGTCTTTCTGAAGATGTTCAGGGAGGGGACGCGTCTGATGTTGAGCGGGAGCTCGTTCCAGGTCTTGGCTGCGATGTATCAGAAGGTTCTTCCACCTGTTCTGGCTCTGCGGATGCGCGGGATTTCAGCGGATCGGAGGTTTCTCTTGGGTACGTGGAAGGAGATTCTCTCGTTGAGGTATTGGGGTCCGGTGTTGTGGATGCATTTGTGGGCGTGGGTGAGTATCTTGAAAGTGACTCTCTTCTCAACGGGGAGCCAGTGGAGGTTCCGTAGGTGTTGGGTGGTGTGCTCGTGTCGAGGAAGGTCGAAGACGAGTCTAGCTGTGGTGTTCTGTATGGTCTGGAGCTTGCGGAGCAGAGACTTGTTGATCCCGGCGTGGAGGGCGTTTCCGTAGTCCAGTCTGCTGGTTATGAGTGCGTGGGTGATGGCCTTCCTTGATTCGGGGGGGATCCACTTGAATGTCTTTCGGAGGATTCGGAGGGTGTTGAAGCAGCTGGAGGTGACGACGTTGACCTGTCGGGTCATGGAGAGGGAGGAGTCGAGTACGATGCCGAGGTTTCGGGCATGGTTCATGGGTGTGGGGGGGGGCTGCCGAGGGCGGTAGGCCACCAGGTGTTGTCCCATGCCGAGGGGGAGGGTCCAAGGATGAGGACTTCTGTCTTCTCCGAGTTGAGCTTCAGGCAGTTTCTGCTCATCCAGGATGCGACGTCCTTCATTCCTTCCTGGAAGTTGAGTCTGGTGGTGATTGGGTCCTTGGTGAGGGAGAGGATGAGCTGGGTGTTGTCGGCGTAAGATACAATGCTGAGTCCGTGCTGTCTGACGATGGCGGCGAGGGGTGCCATGTAGATGTTGAAGAGCGTGGGGCTGAGCAATAATCCTTGGGGCACTCCGCAGTTGATTTCCGTGGGTTCGGAGAGGAAAGGTGGTAGTCTGATTCTTTGGGTTCTGCCGGTGAGGAACGAGCGGATCCAGTCGAGGGCGGTTCCTTGTATGCCGGGGTCGTGGAGTCTGGCGGTGAGTGTGCGGTGTCGAGCGCTGCAGAGAGGTCGAGTAGGATCAGGGCCGCGGTGTGTCCTTGGTCGAGGAGGGTGCGGATGTCGTCTGTGGCGGCGAGTAGGGCGGTTTCGGTGCTGTGGTTGCTGCGGAATCCGGATCCGGAGTTTTCTTCAATGAATTTGGTTAGCTGTGCATTGACGGTCTTCTCTGTGACTTTGGCCGCGCAGGGGAGGAGGGAGATTTGTCGGTAGTTCTTGAGGTCGGTGGGGTCTGCTGAGGGCTTCTTGAGCAGGGGTCTGACTTCTGCGCGTTTCCAGTCGTTGGGAAAGATGCCGGTCTTGAAGGTGGTGTTGATGGTGTGTCGTAGTTCGGGAGCGGTGGCGGCTCTGTGGAAAATGTGCGGGGGCAGGGGTCCGTGGGGGCCCCTGAGTGGATGCCTTTCATGGTCGAAGTGGTGTCTTCGGTGGTGACTGGGGTCCAGGAGGAGATGGTGGGCTGGATGGCGTTGCTGGAGCAAGAAGTGGTTTCGGAGTTGGGTGTCTGGTCGTTGAAGTTGTCGTAGAGTGCCTTGATTTTTAAATGGAAGTAGGATCCGAGCTTGTCGCAGAGGTCCTGGGAAGGGGTGATGTCCGTGGTTTCGCTAGGGGGCTTGTTGAATTCCTGGATGACGCTGAAGAGTTGCTTGGAGTTGCCGGCGTTGGCGAGGATCTTGTTTTGGATGAAGGTCCTTTTGGTGGATCTGATGCGTTGGTGGTATTCCGTCATGGCGTTTTTGTAGGTGATGTGATCTTCTGGCGTTTTGCTGTTTCTCCAGTTCTTCTCAAGACGTCTGCAGGTGCGTCTGGATTTTTGGAGGTCGGCGGTGAACCAGGTGGCTTTCCTAGGGCGTTGTCTGTCGGGGTTGCGTAGTGGTGCAAGCTTGTCTGCGCAGCTGGAGATCCTTCTGTGGAGTCCTTTGACTGCGAGGTTGGCGTTGGTCGACGTGGTGGGGGCGCCACGGTTGAGGGTGGAGTTGAGTTGTTCCTCAGTGACTTTGCTCCAGTTCTTTCATTGGGGGCGCGGTGCAGGTTTGGGCGGCGTGGGTTTGTCGACGTGGAAGTGTACGCAGTGGTGGTCAGTCCATGGGGGATGCGTGGTGTGGCTGAAGTGGATGTTGTTACCTACTGCGGAGATGGGGTCGAGGGTGTGTCCTGCCTTGTGGGTGGGCGTGGTGACGAGCTATTTCAGTCCGATGTTGGCGAGGTTGTCCAGGAGGGCGGCGGAGTTGGGGTTGTCGAGGTGGAAGTTCAGGTCTCCGATGAGTATGTAGTCCATGGAGGCGATGGCGTGGGGTGTGATGAGGTGGGCGATGGTAGTGGCGAACGAAGCGCGGGGTCCGGGGGGTCTGTAGGCGAGGGTGCCGCAGAGTGAGGTTCTGGGGCTGGTCTGGATCTGGAAGTGAAGGTGTTCAGTGGTGAGGAAGGAGTCCTTCGTGGTGGAGGTGGAGAGTCGGAGGAAGCTCTTGTGTACAATGGCGAGTCCTCCTCCTGGGCGGTTGGGGCAGTCCTCCCTCTGGATCTTGTATCTGTCGGGGATGGCGGTGGCGATGTCGGGGGCGGAGGAGGCGTTGGTCCAGGTTTCTGTAAAGAAGGCGACGTCTGGCGAGTGGGTGTCGAGGAGGTCCCAGATCTCTACGGCGTGTCTGTGCAGGAAGCGCACGTTGAGGAGGATGCACCTCAGGGCTTCTGTGTTGTTGGCGTTCGGTGCGGGGGTGCAATCGGCGGTGAAGGATTGGCGGCAGTGACGTCAGGAGAACTGGCCGTGGGTGGTGTTCGGTGTCGATCGCTGGCAGTTGTTGTTCCTTCCGGGGTTGAGTGCGAGGAGGGCAGCGGAGTTGTAGTGGTGGGAGGTCGCAGATCCAGTGTTCCTGGCTGCGCGCAGACGGACTTGCCTTTGGCGTTTGGCCGCGCAGCGGCCGCCAATAAGTAGGGGAGGGGGGAGGGAAGTGCAGCTGGGAGGCGGGAACGGGAACCGGCAGGGGGAGGGGGGAGGGGCCGCGTGGGCAGCAGCGGTGGGAAAAGGGCACGGAGAGCAACGGGCACAGAAGGCAGAAAACACAGGCACAGGTACAATAAACAAGACAGGCACAATAACAAGACAGTGAAGAGGCTAGAAGGAAGACAGAAAAACGGGCACAGAAAGACAGAAAAACTACACAAACACAAAGACAGACAGCAGCGGCCAGCAGAAGAGCAAGGCTCTCCCACTGGACCACCAGGGATGAGGCGCAGGCAGGAGCCTGCGGGTGGAGGAGGGCCTCGAACACCTACCTGCACAGGGGCAGCGGCAGCAGTACTACCACGGAGCTGCTGGGGGATGGAGCAGGTCTCTGACCAGGAGGTCAGAGGTCTAGCTCAGTCCCAGCAGCGGCCGCCATTAAGTAGGGGAGGGGGGAGGGAAGCGCAGCTGGGAGGCGGGAGCGGGAACCGGCAGGGGGGGAGGGGCAGCAGCGGCGGAAAAAGGGCACGGAGAGCAACGGGCACAGAAGGCAGAAAACAGCAAAAAGGAAGCACAGGTACAATAAACAAGACAGGCACAATAGCAAGACAGTGAAGAGGCTAGAAGGAAGACAGAAAAACGGGCACAGAAAGACAGAAAAACGGCACAAACACAGAGACAGACAGCAGCGGCCAGCAGAAGAGCAAGGCTCTCCCATTGGACCACCAGGGATGAGGCGCAGGCAGGAGCCTGCGGGTGGAGGAGGGCCTTGAACACCTACCTGCACAGGGGCAGCGGCAGCAGCACTACCGCGGAGCTGCTGGGGGAGAGAGCAGGTCTCAGTGAAACTTAACATGGCTTTAGAGATGCCAAAAATATCATTGTCACTGATCGTTTAGGCTCTGGATCTAAGCATTTCCATCTAACCTTTGACACTGATTCTTGTTTGCTGAGTTGCCAACTGAAACATTAATTATGCCATCTACTACTAAAATGAGCAACTCAAGGTTACTTAAAAACATAACCCTACAGAATTACCCCATTTTTTTCAGGTGTTATCCAAAAATAGGTTCATTCATAGTTTCTGCAATAAGGATGCGCCACGCTTCTGCACCTGAACCTTTGATTTTTCCAGACAGAGAAAGCCAGTGCATAGATACTGTTGGAAGGAAGGTGTGTGGAACAGAGGAACTTCACTCCTTGAAACAAGCAATGTGCGCACTGTTATGCTGGTGCTACAGATTTCTTGAGGAGTCAATGCAAATATTAGCTGAAGATATTTGTAAAGACCATTGTCCGGATTTCCTGATCCTACATAATTGTTTACTCCTCCACATTCATTGATCTATAGTTTCCTAGACCACCAATATTGTTATCTCACCATTACACTGCATTTATCTTCATAGCTGTGATTAGCTTCACTCGGGATTCAGGAATGATCGTCAAATGAAGATAATGCATTTTCCTTATTACAGGTCCGATGTTGATCAGAGATAGGGATAGATGATGTTGATCTGGGATAGACCATGTTAAACAGCTTTAGGAATAGGTGCGAATGCCAGCAACAACAGCAACCACTCACTGATAGTACCAGCAACTGACGCAACCCCCTCCCCCCCCTTCAAAGGTACCATAATAGATGTTATTATAAGAACAGAGGAACACATGCAGCAGCAGTTAGCCCTAAAGGGAAGCCTTATGCCAGTTTGTGGCAATGACTTCCCGATTTCCCTTTTACGGTGGTCTATTCCAGTGATAGGGGGAGTATTTCAAATCTTTCAGAAGAATAATGAATAAAAACCGAAGTGAAATGGGTGCTGAATATTGCATAGAAAGTTTATACTCTAGATTTCACGGCAGTTTCACCAACAAAGGCACATAAATTCTAGTTAGATCTCCTATGCGAGGAAACTGATGTCCTTGCACATGAAAGGGCCCTGGGACCAGTTTTTCCCTGTCATAGAGGGAAGGGAGTTTACTGACATATGTACAATATGTTCATTACAATCAACAGGAAGTTTCTATGGACAAAAAAGCAAAGAAACCACCAACCGGAGCAGCATTCGCTTTCATATGGTCTAGATTCTATATTTGGTGGCAATAAGATAATTTCAACCCCATTGATTGTCAGGAAGAGGCAGTACTGCCTTATTTTCTACATCAGGTAATTTGAGCCTTCTGTTCTCCTTTAGGAAACAGAAATCATCATTCTCGGAGATCATTTTTAAAGTTCCTTTAATAAAGGATTTCTTAGTAGGGCTAAATAAAGTGGTCCCTCCATTTCGGAAACCCTCCTCTTAATGAGATCATAACATAGTTTTGTCACAACTAAAAACTTCTCCGTTTGAACCAATACCTGAGGTTTCATTGGAGCGTTTGTCCTGAAAGACTACATTCTTGATTGATATTGCATGTGCCTGTAAAGTCAGTAAGCTTCTTAGCCCATTACATAGTCTCCTATTCAGATAGAGTGGTAATGAGAACCCCCTCCTTCATTCCTTCCTATAATAGTTTCAGCCTTTCATGTTAACCAAATCATTTTGTTGGCAGTATCTTTAGGAAAACGACTTCACCAGCAGAAAGTTATCTCCATGCTTTAAATGTTAAGAGAATTATTTAGTTTTATTTGAATAGAACAAAAGATGTACGGCAGTCAGCTCTAATCTTTGTGAGTTATGGCAGAAATAGAAGACTCCTGCCCCCCCCCGACTTCTAAACAGTCAATTTCCAGGTGGGTTGTTTCCAGTATTATAGTATATTATCAGTTACCAAACACAGTGTTTCGAGAAAAAACAACAGGCAACTCTCCAGGCTTAAAAGAGGCTGCCGCTGTTTTGATCAATCTGCAAGACATCTACTTGGAGATCTTTTATTACTATGTTAACTAGACACTATTGCCTGGATTCGAAATCCAAAGCAGTTAATGTTGTTGGTTAAAGGGCTCTAAAGGTTAAACGTGATTAAACCTTCCTGCTGTTTTATAGATGCATTTTACAATCTTTGGACCTTCATGCTGCAGGGTCAAGGGATATGTTTGCTTTTCAGTTGTAGTTTTTATGGTGATCAATGAGGTTCCCACGATGCAAAAGGAAAAGTTACTAGTAATTCTGGTTTTGCAGCATGGACTTTTTTGTTGTGTTTTAGTGTAATTTTTTTATTATTGTTGCATGAAAGGTATACAACAGGAAGTCAAATGCAATTGAAACATAGTAAGGAAAAGCAATAGTGATTGGAACAATATAAGTAAGACTCGTGGGGGGGGGGGAGAGGGAAGAGGAGTAGCCGGAATGCAAGGGGATTAGCGCGATGCAGTAATATAGATCAGGTATCCGGCCTTTCGTCCCTTCGCTCCGTTTCGGTGTCCTGGGTCTCCGTTGTTGAGCGCGGCATTTTGGGTGTTGACTCTAAGCCTGCGCTATTGGTGCGATGACCCTTTTGAAATATAGTTTCAGGGGATGGGGAGATGGGGGCGAGAAGGGGTCGACTGTCCAGCATGGGGGCGTGGTGCAGATGCGGGGGCGGAGGAGAGAGACCTAGGTGGGGAAGGAACGGATCGATGGCTGCATCGTGAGGTGGGGTAGATCGCAGGTGTCTACTATGTGGAGATATGTCGCAGCTGAGGGGGAGTGGGGTAGAATGGGATACTGGTGGGGGGGGGGGCAGCATGGACTTTTACCTTATTCCTATAGCTGTCAAAAAGATCTCAGGCCCCAAAGCAACTGCCAGAAGGCATGTTGTATTATGTGGCTGACTCCTTACACGACCGGTGTCTAATTTCAGCTTTCCAGAGCTTCTGCCTAGCTGGCAGCAGTGTCTACAATAATGCTGTCTTCTAGAGGCAAGGTTAGTTATGCTGCCATAGTATTTTAGGAATTGTTTAATCGGGTATTTATATGAAAAGGAGGCAGGATGGAATTCAGAGAATTTTGCCAGAGTTTTATCTCCATTTAAAAATACCACATTGCTGCCAGTCAAATATACTGTTTAGAAAAGACATGCCTGTGTGTGAGATCCCAGAACACTTTACAATATTTAGTGTTTATTGTATTGTATTGTCTTGTAGCATTATGTATATGATAAGCACAATGCAGAACTCTCATTACAAGTAGATTGAAAAAACACGTAGGGAGTGGGTGTAATTTGTCCCTAGTGCAAGATAACAAGCAGAACGTATGCATGCAAATGTCCCCAACAAGTTTGATTCCAGGGGGCATGAGGACCGAGTACCTGATTTGGCATGAACGTAGGGTTTTTCTTTACCTGCCTCTTGTTTTTGTCATAGGCAGCCCTTGTCCAGAACTGTTTCACTTTGCAGTTTTGCCCGCTACTTAATTCAAACAAGGCAAATAGTTGTCAAATTATACAGAGTCCTGGGACGCCTGTAAGGCCACGATTCGGGGCACCATCACCTCTATTTCAATAGCCCGCAGGCGGGAATCCCGCCTGGTGGAAGATACCCTTACCCGCGATATTAAAGCCCTGGAGCAATCCACCCGTAATGCACCTACTTTAGCCACGCGTAAGAGACTCGCTTCACTTCGTGGCCAGCTTAAGGCTCTCCGGGTGAATAAGGCAGAGCACTCTCTCTTGGCTCTCAAGCAAAAATTCTATGGGGGAGGCAATAGAGTGGGCCCCATGCTGGCGCGTCGTCTTCGCCAGCAACTTTCTCGCGGCCACATTGCTAAGATTGCCTTGCCGACCGGGGTTGGGCCACTTCTGAACAGGCTAAACAACGAGAATTCAGCACATTTTTTACCGCCCTGTATAGCCCGGGTGCGACCTGTGGAGATCAGGTGGACGCCTTCTGGCAGCGTGTCCCTGGGAGCCAATATCCCCCTTTTTAGGGAACAGATGGAAGAGCCTATCACCGCAGCAGAACTCCGAAAAGCACTCAACAGTATGCCAGTGGGCAAATCGCCAGGACCTGATGGCCTAACACTGGCCTTTTACCGCTTATTCCTTTCAGAGCTCCAGGCCCCTCTGTTGCGCCTTTTCAACTCCTTTGTGCAGTCCGGGACTGTAACCCAGACGATGGCGGAGGCGGAGATCGTCCTCATCCCCAAACCGGGGAAGGACCCTACTGTCTGCTCCTCTTTCGACCTATTTCACTATTAAATGTAGACGCTCAAGCTGTATACAAAAATTCTTGCCCTGCGACTGGCCCAGCACCTCCCCGGTCTCATTGACCCGGATCAGGTGGGTTTCATATGGGAACGCCAGGGAGCGGACAATATTAGTCGCGTGGCCCATCTGGTGCAAAAGGCCCAACATAATAAGATACCGACCTTCCTCCTTTCCTCGACGCCGAGAAGGCATTCGATCGGGTGGATTGGGCCTTTCTTCGGGCGGTCTTGCGCCGTGTGGGTCTTGGGCCGAGCATGATTGCTCGAATCATGGCTCCGTACGCGACTCCTCGGCGCGCATTCGTGTCAATGGCCTTCTTACCCCTCCTTCTCCATCTGTAGGGGCACACGCCAGGGGTGCCCGCTCTCGCCTTTGCTTTTGCTCTCGTAGTGGAACCACTGGCGATTGCAATCCGGGGGTCGACGGATATCCGGGGCATTCGCGTAGGAGGGGTTGAACACAAACTAGCCCTCTTTGCTGATGATCTTCTTTGACACTTACAGACCCTGCGTGTTCCCTCCCTGCGCTACTGGATATACTCTCACAATTTGAATTGGTGTCAGGTCTTAAGATCAACCTTTCCAAGTCGCAAGCACTCAATCTTACTCTCCCTCGTCAACAACTGGAGGCTCTGGGAAGCGTTAATCCCTTCCAATGGGCCCCACATTCCATCCGTTACCTTGGGCTAAATGTCACGGCTACCCTGGACACTTGGACGGGGGCGAATTGGCCGGCCTGCAGGGCTGTTATCCGCACTGAATTTACTCGATGGAAGGCACTCCCCATTTCGTGGCTAGGCCGACTTAACGCGGTTAAAATGGCTATTTTACCAAAAGTTCTCTACCTTTTCCAGGTGCTCCTACGCCGATTCCCCACAGGGACATTCTGAATCTCCAGCGGGACCTGATCACCTTTATTTGGGGAGGGAGAAGGCCGCGTTTTTCCGCGCGGGTCCTGATGTTGCCGCGAGACCGGGGGGTTTGGCCTGTCCCGACCTGCTAGTATACTACTGGGCCTCGCACTTGCGTTACATATCGGAGTGGACGGTCCGCGAAAGTGAAAAGCACTGGTTCCACATGGATAGGGCAGTGGCTTGTCGCCCGTTATGGGATCTGGCTTGGATACGGAGTGGCGCTAGACACCGCAGTGCCTATATTGCCATTCCGACGAAGTCTGTCCTAGAAATCTGGGATAGGATCGCTGTCCCCCGTGGTCTCACTACATTTCCTCCCCCAACACATCGTTGGCGCTAACCCGGACTTCCCGCCAGCTCTGGCCCCAACGTCTTTTCGGCATGGTCGGCGGGCGAATGCCGAGTGATAGAACAACTGTTTGATGAAGGACTCTTTAAATCATTCGACCGGTGTAGACAGGATTTCAACCTCCCTAAAACTGCACACCTGGAGTACTTCCAGGTTCGTCATTGGCTTCGAGCCCCTCCTACACAGAGGGCGCTACGAGGCAACTTACGTCGTTCGAATCCCTGGTTCGAGCATTTGATGGGTCCCGTGGGTTGATCTCTCGGACGTACAAAGTCCTTCAGCATTCGCATGCGGTGCCCCCACACACCTATCAACGCCAATGGCAGGCGGACATTGCGGAGGATATCCTCCCAGAGCGCTGGGAACAGCTGTGGCAGGATATTCCACGCATCTTTAGAAGCATAGCCCAGCAGGAGTCAACATATAAAATCATGACCCGTTGGTACTATACTCCCTTGAGGCTCCAGAAGATGTTCCCTGGCTTCGCCCCCCTTTGTTGGCGCTGTCAAGCGGCCCAGGGCTCCTTCCTGCACATATGGTGGACGTGCCCGCTCATCCTCACTTACTGGCGCGAGGTTTTGACTCACGTTGAGGAAGTATTGGGGTTCCCCCTGCCAAGTGACCCGGGAGTGATCATTCTGGGACTTTGTCCAACCTCTCTTAAAGCATTGACGCATACAGATTGGCGCCTAGTCTTCCATATGCTTACTGCGGCGAAACAGGTTATCGCCCTCCATTGGAAAAACCGTGCCCCCTCGTCCTTGGTCTGGCTTACGCGACTTTGGCATGTTATGGCAATGGAACTTCTATCTCATAGGCTGGCATGTACTGACGCTAAATTTGAGCGCATCTGGCAGCCTTTGGTCACACATCTCTCCCGGCTGGAGCACGCACGGTCTGTTCCCCCCCGCCTGAGGGCCCTTCAGCTTTTCGATGATCCTATACTTCCAAGGGGCGAAACTTACGACACCGAACCGTGATACGGTTATGGGGGTGTAACATTTAGCAACCTGCCTAATCCTGTGCAGATGCGGTTCCTTGCGGGTGGGGTACACCCTGCCCCCAGAGGCTGATCTATCATGCTCTCTTCCCCTCCCCTCCCCTCTCCTTTCTTCTCCCCCTTCTACTCTTTTTCTGTTCTCCTCTCTGAGCTTTCAATCTTTCTCTGGCTTTATCTTGGTTTTAGGGGCTTAGTGTTTCCCCTGGTTACAGGCCGTAGAGGTCGCTGTTACCGCCACAGATGAATGGCCATTATCGGAACCTGTACCATTGGCACATCATATCACTAGGGCAATCTATACAATTTCTTGCTGTCTTTCGCATGCGAGTTCTGCTGAGGCCCTTAAGCGTTATATAGCGGTACCCCAACTGGGTGTCTAGTGTTAGAGGACTTTGCTTTCTCATCCTTTATCCCCACCAAGCTATGAAACATGCTTAGAGACTTTGACTGTAGACACGCACATGATGTGAAAAGCCCGGCCTTTATTATGGCAGTGTCTTTGATTATTTGCTGGGAGCCATGCCTCCCTGTTGTGTGGCGTGTGATTGTTCTCCGGGTTAAACCCGGTCTTTAGACTCTCTTAGCGGCTTCAGGCCCAAAGTTTCTTTTTGGTTCATTGACGAATGTCATGTGCTATGTTCATTCTGTGTTTCCAAATGTTGCTTACAGTGTGGCGACTTCTGTGGTGATTTTTTGGTTGTGTATAAAATCAATAAAAGAGATTTGAACAAAAAAAAATTATACAGAGTCCTTAGCGTCCTAAGTAAAAAGAGAAGTTCAATTTTAGGAAGGAAGAAAATATAATGCAGAGATTCACCACTGGGAGCCAAGAATACAGAGTTGCAGATCCAATTTACTTGACCCAAAAAGGGAGAAAAATCCGAAAGGTTAGAAGCAAGCGCATGTTTGCGTTCGGATTTTGTGGATGCTCAAAAGGCAAACTTAGTATTCTAGCTTAAATCCTCAAATATTTTGGGTAACACTAGCCCATACAATTATTGTTTGTTTTTTCTTTTGTTACTCTATATTTGAAGACACAGCTTTCCCTTTGTAAATCAAAATAACTGGTGATTCATGTTGCTGCATTATCTGCAGGCAGTCAGCGTTAAAGTCCCATTCAGAAGGATTGTTCTGGGACCACTTCATTGATCTCTGAAGAGGGTTAATAAACTGTTGCCTGCATGCATCTGTTGCTAGGCAATATCATCCTAATGCTACTGTAGGGAAGCAGTCTTTGATGTTGAACCCTTTTGCAAGACCCTTGCTGTTGCCTGTGAAAGATAACTTTGCTTTCATTGCTTTTTTTGCAGAGAATGTTTTTGACCCCTCAACTGATCTTTCTGAGATTGATGCACGCTTGCAGGCTCTTCAGGAGTACATGAAAAACTTGGACACCAGGACATAGGCTTGAACAGAAGGACCTCTGGCTAACAGTCTGCATGTGGTACCCGTCCAGGGGCCTCAAGCGGGTGGAACAGGCATGTGAAGAGCACAGAAATGACATACAGACCTTTACTGACGCATCTTCGTGGGCTTTGAAAAATGGCAGTCCACTGATGACAAATCAAGTTATTTTCTTTTCTTTTAGAGCAGGTCTTCCAGTGGTTTCTATGCCTTTCTTTTAAGACTCTTTTAATCATTTCATCTAAAACTACTGTGTGATGTGCCACCACCTATACATTACCAAATGATTACTAAACCTTCCCACTTCCCAGCAGAGATGGCCTCGGAGTGGTGCTGAAGAAAGGTGGAAGTAGTTTAAATAATACACAGACTTGAAATTAAGAATATTTCTTTTGTTTTTGGGAGGAATGATGTTGGCATCAAGTTCCTAAAGCAAATCTTTATTATTATTGTTTGAGAATATTTTCATTTCGAACCCTAGAATATCCATATTATGAAGCGCAATGTGTAGACATGTAACCTTTCGACTTAGTTCTTGGAGCTCCTGTCATGCTGTGAAGCCACAGGAATGAGACCTGTAGAGCAGTTGCTTAAACCTTTCCTTCTACTCCTCACAATCATTACCCCTCCAGTGAGTGCCTTGATGGTATTGGCAGAGTAATGCCATCGCTTTTTCTAAAGTTCCCCTTTTTTTTAATCACAAAACTGATCACTTTTTAAATCCCCCAATTGTGCTTTGATTGTGATGCCGGGAACACAACATGACAATTGAAGCTGCTTGTTTGTGACCACGGTTTTAGCTTAGTTCCTCAGCCATCTTCAATGGACTGTCATTTCTTTTATGTATTTATTAATGTTTGTATTTTGTGCGTGTGGCTCAGGATAAACGGATTATGCAGAATAAATACCTTTATTGTTGAAAGATTTTTCAGTACATCAACGGAGCTTGTGTGTTCATCTGTTCCACTGCTATATGTGATCGATTTGAGCAGATCACGGCGTTAAAGTGTTTTTACGAAAGATTCGTGTAGCCTAAGCGTCTATGATTTGAAAAATAAGAAACAAACTAAGGTTGCACATTTAAAATGAATAACAAAGTAAAGCACGTGGTGTTGAAAAAACATTCAACTAAACTCGCTGTTTCTTTCTAGGCAATCATGCTATTTCCCTGTGTAGACTGGCTGAGACTAACAAAATACTAATATAATGGCTTCACAGTGATCAAAAGAACTGTAGATTTGTCAAAACAGTTTGCCCTCGGGTACTGTACAGCAGATATATTTTCTTTGTCTATCCACTTCACGGTTCAGTGTTCACCAAAATAGAAGGCAGCATTCCTGCACCAGAATATGAAGAAACCCCTTTATCTCCATACCAACTGTTTGAGAAACTGTCTACGTTTAATCTCCAAATGACCATGTTATGAAGACCAAACGTTTGTAATCTGGATGCTGGGTATATATGTGCATCTGTGGTACTGCGTCTAAAAGAATAACGCAGAATAGTCTATTTATGGACCACCATGTCCATAGCCTTAAAGGCCAGGCAAAAAGTTCAGAGCATTTGTCGACAATGACATTCTCTTGGAGGCGCAGTCATGACCCAGATCCCCTAATTATTTTTTCCACCAGACAGAAGCCTGTGAACTTTAACCCCCTGAGCAGTGTACCTGCTGACCAGGGACCAATCAGGCGGACTCGGTGATGCCGCAAGGTGTTTACTCCGGTGCCTTTTGTTTAAAGTGCAGGCGCCCAGCTCTCCGTCATTGCTCACTAGGACATCTTTTAAGCAGAACGGAGAAATGGAAAGAAAGCAGAATTTTAAATGGTACTAAAGTCCTTTCCTAACCAGATTTAGTGAAAGCCTATGGGTCAAAGGGTTAGGCATGATCCACATTTGTGCATGGGGTGCATTAGTGAAGAGAGCATGCGCATCCAAGACAAGTCCAGACAAAGCTTATTTACACCTTCGCTATCCTTCTCAATCCAAATAACTGACTAACATATCCACCACTCAAATTACTTTCATATTTTCACTATACTAATTCACCACTAATCCTTTATGGGCTCCGGAGTAGCGTGCTACTCGTTGAAAAAACGCTTTGAAGCCTCGTCAGGGGTTGTAAGCGATATATAAATGCAATGCAATACAATACAATAATTGAAACATTTTTCATTTTGCGGTATGTTGATTATTTGTATGGTTCGTTCTGCCACTCTAAGGTTGCTTCAGCACTGAGGGCACTGGAGAGATGGAGGAAGAGGTACCACAGATTTGAAAAGAAGGGATTAGACACAGGGAGCAAAAGAGGTCCTTTTTGGATTGCGAAGTAATCCCTAAAACACTTGTATCGCAACAGACTGAGCAATAGTGCATTCTGAGTACGTTGGATTAGGCGTTTTCCTATCCTTTTACCTCTTCCTTCTTGTCAGAGGGTGTGGGAGAAAAAGGCTGGAATGAGCAAATGAAGGAAGAAGGTAGAAGTCGGTCTAGAGTGTAACGGGTGATGGTGAAGATGATCCAAACCTTAGAAAGAGGGGTTGTGTACATAATGTGAGAAATACCAAAACTGACCCGCCAGAAATCCTGTTCAAAGACACAGTTAAGGTTTCATATACGTGCCTCTCATGTGCAGGATACAACCTTCCTTAGAGTTGTGCAGGCTGCCCTAACATTCGCCAACCCTAGTGACAGTCGGACTTTCACCACTCTACACTTAATCCTAGGTTGCCTATGTGGCTTCGGTGTGGCCAATATGCTTTTGGCTGAGGAGAGAAACGTAGTTGGGAGTTGTTTAGGGCACGTGACAAGAGCTTGAGGCCGAGCCCCACCCGTTTCACATGAGGATTTCTGGGGCGAATGTAAGAGATACCAGAGTAACTTGACTAGCAGTCTGTGGGTATAACATTTGGATAGCCTAACTTATCAAAACAGCACAATACTTTCAATAATACATTTGAGCATGACATGAGACAACTATTGCCGCTGTATGTGCACGGGCTATCTAAGTAATGAGCAAATTACCATTTTGTATGTTACCCATCCAGGCCTCATCCTGTAAAATGCTGCTTTTTCTGTGTCACAATGTGCAGCACTTTCCTTAGATTAAATATGCTGCCCACGACCATTATAGCATCGCCCCCCCCGCCCCCCTGTTTTAATACATATTCCACAGGGGCTTGTGGTGCTACAGCCCCTCCCCACCTCCTCTTTCACGTAGATTCGACGGTGCCAAGAGGGAGGGGTGCTTAATTCTCTACTTGCATGTAATTTTGGCCAAACATTCTCCTCGACCTACTTTCAGCAGCATGTTTTAATTTGTGGGTCGCTGGAGCCGTAACAGCATAAAGATCGCAACAGCGACAGGCGTGGTTTTCCTTTGATATTCGTCAGATATTTGGCTAGACATTTTTTATTCACAAGGTAAATTGTTTTAGGACAGGATGTGAGGAGCGGGGCGTTTGCCTAGTTTTCTCTGGAATCATAACACCAAAGGATATTTATTCGGTATGGGAACCTATTGGTAAACAGGAATATCAGGACACAATGGAGTTCCTGGCGGACCGGGAAGAATCAGTCACATATTTACCTACAGGGAAGTGGAGAGATTTCAGGAAATGATGAAGACTACTAATTCTTAACCTCTGGTCCATGGACTCCTAGAGGTTTGCGACTGTTTAGATGATTAAATAATATTAGTAGATTAAGGCAGTATACATACATAAAAAAACAAAATTGGACATTTTTAAATGCTCTGCAATAAGGAATTTGAAATTGGAGGATAAAAATTAAGTTGGTACCCTTATCTTGATTTATGGGAGCAGCACAAGTACAGTAAAAGTAGCCTAGTGTGGTTGATTCGTGGCCCCAGTTGAAAACTGGTAACGGCCAACTGTCAGGGACTGGCTTAGTATATGGTGTACATTCTAAGGAACAATGCACCTTGCACTAATCCAGGCAACCCTTATGGTGATTTTAGTGGTCTTTGATACGCGAGAAAGCTCTCAAAGTGGTAGCTGTGGAGAGCAGCCTTCAGGCTTATCTTGAAGGAGTGTAAAGCAGCTTGTTTTACCACATTTAATCGACAGTATAGATTAGATGAAAAAGAAACACACAGCGTTTATAAAAATAAGTCTATTTATTATGCAACACAATCCCTAACACATTGGTATATCTCCTACCCAGAGATGTCAACAGTGCACTCAAGAATACTTCACAATAATCAGGTAAGTAGCACAAATATACACTGGTCTCCAGGGGGAGACCAAACCATGCACTAAGACAGTAGTGGAATGCAAACTGCAAAGAAGAACTGGACTTGGTCTCCCAGCTCCTTTGAGTCTTCTGGTCCAAGTAACCACCCACGGTAAGTACTCAGGAACCCCACGGAAACTGTGTGCAAAGTGAAAACACAGCCGCGTGCCCAATAGAAGTCAATTGAGAAGCCACAGTTGCAGTTTTAAAGAAGGACCCTTCCCAGAGGACCCCGAAGAAACCCTTCGGAAGACGGAAGGTTGGAGAGCCACCCCACCCGTGGATGCCCCAGGAAACAGGTTACCTGCACCAGGGAAGCTGGGTGCATAGAGGGGAAGTGACGTCGGATCTTGCCGTAGACGACAATGGAAGACTTTGAAGAAAATGCCTCTGGAGAAGCCTGTGAAGAATTCCGGTGGAATCCAAGGGTGGATTCTTGAAGAGGAGAACCTGCAAGCAGAGGGGACAGAGTCTATGCCACTCGGAGGTGACCAGGAGGCATGGAAGCACAATGCTCACCGATGTCGGGATGTTCAGGAGTAAAGACGACGACATCGCCGCAGCTGTGAGGACCAGGCAACGCTGAGGAAGACCAGGAGCCATGCACGAGCTGTCCCAAGTCGGATGCGGGAGCACCAACAACCCTTGGTAGCCGCAACTGACATGGAAAGCGAAAAGATACAATCGCTGGGACCACTAAGGTCAAAGGGACTCACCAAGTGCAGGAGAGTCAGAGCCGGCCCAGAGCAAGCAGGGCAGCCCACTGAAGCAAAAGAAGACCCTCGAGGGGACCCACAGGCTGGAGGCACAGGAGTTGCAAGAGGACCTCGGGCAGCTCATCATCGATGGAGGCCCATGGTGCAATGGGGACACTGATCTTCGAGGGATGAGGTGCTGGAGGTTGGAGCTTCTTGTAGCCCGAAGATCTCTGGAGTGCAGAGCCAACAAGCCTTGGCAACGGCAAGTCAATGTGGTGCACAGGGGTTGGGTCCCAGCGGCTCCGACAAGGGATACTGTCCTCAAAATTGCAGAGAAGACAGGTCAGGCCTCTAGGGAGCTTCAGAACCACCACCTGTGTTGCTGGGCCTCAGGAAGTCCGTAGGATGACAGGAGCAGCAGACCGGTCAGCTTTGTTGCAGTGCCTGCAGATGGAGTGAAGGAGTCACTCCCCTGCAAGGCAGATTACATTGGATGTCCTTGATGCCCACAGGCCTTCTGGAGAACCTGGATGAAGCACAGATGAGGTAGAAGACTTGAAGAACAGCGAGATCAGGAGCAGCAGGAGTCCTCCTTGATGCAGTCTCGGTTCCAGTCGAAGTCCAAGTGTCCAGATGGTCCAAGAGTGTCTTGGTTTCAGAGATGAGTCATGTTCCACGATGAATCTGAGGACCCACCCACAAGGGAGCCCTTAAGTACCCTGGGAAAAGGGTTGGAATGACTCGGGGGGGCTGGACAGAGGGGAGGATACTCACCTGTCCCTTGTCCAGTTTTGCGTTAGCGCGGGAACCAAGGATTCCTGAACTGGCTGAAACTGGAGTATACAAGGAGGACACCAAATGTGCCCTTCAATGCAGCCAGGTGGCGCTGGAAAGCGCCAGCCCCCCCACCCCAAAACAATACACTCTGTCCTGCCTGGGAGGTGGTCGCACCTTCTTGTGAAAGGAAACCTATTGTATGCACGAAGGATATGGAGTTCCTCTGAGTCCAAGTAAAAGAACAGGGAGATACTAGAGGTGGGGATGGTGGTGGTGGCCCCACACGGAAGGTAAAAGGGGAGATCCCTTTTTCGGAACTAGGGCTCTCACACACCTAGCAAGCTAGGTGTCATGCTTCATCATATGAGCCTGCCCCTCGTCAGGTCGGCGCTGCAATACCTGACGGGCACCCAGTATGGGGCTCTTTGGCGGGGATCTTTTGTTCCTGCCGTTGGGTGCAGTGGGGGTGAGGGGCCTAGTAAGTGTAGATGTGGGAGGGAAGTGAGTTAAAATAGGTCAGTTAGTCCTAATAGTGATTTATTCAGGGAGGTAAACTGCCTAGTTAAAAATATATAGAGAGTGGCGGTGAACTAAATGCAAGGTATCTAGCTATATGTGCCCTACTCTCGATCGGTCAACATGTTTCGTGCCCTGTGTGTCAGGGGGATCAAGGCACTTCTTCAGGACCAAGTGTCAATGCTATCTACACAGAGTGGTAAGTGAAAAACTACATACCACATTTCTCAGGTCAATAACCTATACTGTTGTCTAGTTAGGACTGCAAACAGTATCCGGCGGTCGAAAAGGACACCAATTTGGGTCCAGCGTTCAAAGAGCGCTTCGTATGCGACCTACCCTGCCACCGGAAACCGTGTGAATCATGTCTGTGGTCGGCAGCAGCACTAGCTTGCTGGCAGCCCCTTAAAGGCTGTTACCAGGAGTACAGGGGGCTTCTCTACGGTGCCCCCCAGTACATGGAATCATACCTCCACCACCGGAATCGGTGTTGTGATATATGATTCCAACATCACAAGACGTATAGGAGAAGGAGCACTATCTAATGAAATGATTGAGAATAATGTGACTTGAAAGATAAGGCTCTTTTGATGTCAGTGAGTCAATCAAAGTAATACAACATCAGAAGAAACCCAAATAAAGCATCAAATTATCTTATAAGTGAAACGACTATTAAAGAATTTGAACAATATATAAGACACATCCAACGTGTTTCGTCCCACACCATAGGGACTTCTTCAAGGCAACTGTTACTTTGTTACACTAAACAGTCGTCTTTCTCGTATTGGAAAGGAAGTTCTTAGCGTGCACTGTTGTATATCTATCAGAATTGTATAAGCAAATCTGTAGCTCCAAAAAAAGGCTTCAAAACTGTTCCCAAGCCATATTCAACTTGCGGGTTGATGTTAGAGCGGCATCTGCAGGAACCAATGGGTTCACACCTCTAAGACTTTATTCAAATCGGACCGCCAAAGTCCCGGCGTACTCAATAATGAAAAAAAGAGCCTTTTATAAGATAATTTGATGCTTTTCTTCTTCTGATGTTGAGTTACTTTGACTGATTGACGTTGAGAATAATGTGACTTGAAAGATCAGGTTCTTTTGATTAATCTTTTTGATAGATAGAGCTCCTTCTCCTATAAGTCTTGTGATTTTTACCTTTGGGTTGTTCTCAACGGTTGACCCTAAAAAGAGCATGTCTGAATTAGGAACTCTACAGTGTGCGCCATTCTATACCACAACCGTTCTTGTATTTTTTTTATATGATTCCAATATGTTTGATACCAAACATGACCAGGTTCGGCGCAGCCATTATATAGTTAAACATATCTTAATAACTGATGTCCACTATATATCTTAAAATGGTTGATCGCTGTTACAAAGCCTGGAGAATCGACTCCGGGGTTTGTAGGGGTGTCCTGCTCATGCAGAGGCACCCTCACACATTAACCAAGCACTCTGCCCTCAGGACTGAAAGGCCTATCATTGGGGTGACTTATAGTTTTAAGTGCAGTGACCTCATATAAGGAGACTTATATCTGTTGTGAGGGGTGCAAGCACCATTTCACACAGGCTGCAATGGCAGGCCTGTAGTCAGAGTTTAAGTGAACTCCCATGGGTGGCACAACACATGCTGCAGCCAATGGGAGACCACTGGTGTACCTATGGCCAGGGTACCTCAGTACCATATATAAGGGGCTTAGAAGAGTACACTAGTAGCCAATTGTGGCTGTACTAATGTACTTACCAGAGCCAATTTAGGGGAGAGATCACAGTTGCTGGGGTCCTGATTAGCGGGATCCTAGCAGACTACAGACAAAACACACTGACACCAGGCAAAATGTGGGGGTAACCATGAAAGCAGATTCTACTTTCCTACTCCAACAATAAGAGATCATGCATTTGGAGCAAAAGAGAGAAAATGGTATGTTGGAGTCCAGCAAGTCTCTTTGTCTTTTAGAAATAAAACTACATTTTGAAACATTCCAATTAAAATTAACATTTGTTTTTGCGTATTGTTTTGTGAATTAAGTATATCTTAATTTGTGTATTTGATGTACATTTGTTGCCATATTTTTGTGTAATGTTTTGAGGTTCAAATATTAGAAATTCTTTAGATGCGGTGATTCAGCGGCATTCCACAGGAGTCGAAAGGTTAAGAACCGCTGATGTAGCCTCTGCTAGCAGGCTTGATTCTGAAATAGATGCAGGTAAGCCCGGTGGGATGTTGAGGGAGATTTCAGGGCATTATAGTTTATAGAGAAATGAGAGATTAGATTATAATGGTGCCTCTGAAATGCAACAGGGGCAGAGTAATTTTGAGTTCTCCAGTATTGGATCTTTCATAGATTCACATGCTTGAATCATTCCCTGTCGTCGAAGTGGGAGTCCTACAGTACCATAATAAAGGAGTGTGTATCACTATAATAAGCTACAATGGTAATGAACAATCACTTAGACAGCCTATCTATGTTGTGTTAAAATAAGGACCAAACTTCAAACCTTAATCAGGTGATAGTGATAGAGCTAGACTTCTCAAATTAAGCATTGCTTTATTTTTATGTTTCAGACAGACTGCATTTAAAATGGCACACACATTTTGGTGCAAGTAAAAACACATGGCACATGCCTAGTCAAAAGTTTTTTTTTTTTTTAAAGTGACACTTTTGGTGCATGCAAAGTGAAAAACATAAAATGAGGCTTGGTCATAAATGCTTTCAGTCTGAAATGCTTGTGCTGAATTAACATGTGTTTTTGCAGTGTAGAGAAAACTTGTGATTTCAGTGGCCTCTTTAGCTTTGAATCATGGAATGTGTTCTCTCTTCCCAGTTTCCTTTCCCTTATAATCTACACTCCCTGTTCCTGTCTCAAGAGACTTTGGCTTTGTTGCATATTTAGACAATGCATATTCAGTTCATAACACATCTTTTTATAATGTGTATTAATTAATCAACCATGCACCAACACTACACATGGGGCAAACGCATTTTGCATGAAAAGCTATCTAAAACATTAGAGCATGTTGCTATGAGTATGTATTAACTGTGTGCGCTTTCAAAATTTACACTAGTGCATGTTTTATGCTATGTTGTACATTGCACATTTTTGCATGTTGTGCACAAATAATAAGAAAAGCTGCTTTAAACTTATAGCTTTTGCTAGGTAATCATTTATACAGGGTATTAGTATGGGAGAGGTAAAACATAATGGATTTTATTTAGTAAATTAATACTATTTTGTGTTTGTTTTGTTTATGGGCCCACCATTAAATGGCTGCCTAAGAATCCAACATGGCTGAGAATCGTGCTGAAAAACGCATGCGCAGATTATACCAAGTGAAGACCTGGTTCAAGGCCACCATGAACTGTACATTCTTGTTACCCTGCCAATGTACAGTGTTTGTGGAATGTGTCCTTCCTGCGTGCGATGTGACAGGAAGGAGGAAATAGACTGAAACATTTTTCCTAGTAAATGTTGCAAAAACATATAATTGTATTAATCATTAACGCTTCTTTTGTTAAAATTGGTATGGGTTGGATTTGCCAATGAGAACAGGATGGTGAGACCCTCGCGTCATCTAAGCTATCCAATCAGGGTACAAGCTTTACTGAAAATTTGCAACATTATTAGAATAGTCAGCCAAGAATTAGAGTATAAATAATGACCTCTTTAGGGGCTGGGTTTTTTTTTTTTTTTTTAGAGGCTTTAGAAGCTTTAGCGGGTGCAGTCTGAGAGCAGATTGCGTCCGATGAGAGATAGAGGGAGGTGGGGGGCATAGGCTAGCCTTGCACGTCATATTTTTGGCAAGGCAGATCACATTCCTCTGTGGTCTGTGAAGGAGGGGCCTTTTCAGGAGAAGCGTCTCTCTGTGAACACAGAGAGGACAGATGAACAGACCAGGGCAGAGGGTGCAACTGATAGAGAAGGTTTAGAATTAGATGCTAAAACTCTAAGTTTATGCTTTGACTAACTAATTAGTTTTGAAAAGATTTATTTGTCTTATGCATTTATTTCTCTTTATGGGAGATTTTGCCAATTATTAATTATTGATTAGCCTTGCAAAAACTCACTCTTAAATCATATTTTCCTGAACTTTCTTTGGAGAATTCTGATTGACATTTGATTGCCTCATTCCCTTCCTTTATGGAATGTTTTGTATGCAACCTATAATATGTTCTGTATTAATTCTATTTTTCCTATTTTCAATTCTGTAACCTGATTGATATTTGAGTAATGAATAAAGGGTCAGAGAACTTTAACTTTTAACTAGAAAATAAAACCCTTTAAAATACTCACAACTCTCTTTATTGGCTTAAATATTAATTGCATTTTTGATTTTTCATGTTTATGTAAAGTCTCCTGAAGGTAATATACAGTGGCAAGGGTCCAGTACCTTTGCAGCGGTAAATTAGAAGGTAAATGAGGTTTTGCATTGAGAAATTACCGTGAAATTACTGCTGCATCAATAGCACCCTCTAGAACACTCCTAAGACAGGCTGAATCCCTTAGACTCCCTTCACACACGACATGTGGTGAAAATCTACCTGAGCTCTGCTCAGTTTTCTACTTCCAGATCTTGGAAAGCTACTTCTACTTCTTCTACAATGTCTGATACAGCGAAGAAAGCCCGTTTCAGACCCTGTGAGATCTGCAAAAAGAAAAGGGTACACGTAGATGACCTGCATAAGGACTGTCTCTACTGCCTCTATTCCCAACATAAGGTAAAGGAGTGTAAAATTTGTCGCACTTTTTCCTCCAAAACAACCCTTAAGGACAGAGAGGGGAAGCTTTCTTTGAGGCTTTAGAAGTCAAAAACTCAGAGATCATCTTCTGAGGAGGACAGTGATACCTCAGCAAGGTCTCAAAAAAGATCCAAATCCCTGGACCAAGGGACCTCTGAAGAAAGCAGAAAGGCCTTTAAGATGTGCCACCACAGATAATCTCTGAGCATATTAGTTTGTATTTCTCCTTTTTCAAAGGCAGCATCCTCTGAACCCAGTACTGCATCTGCAAGGGCTGGGGATCGCTATACGTAAATCCTTTTCTGAACCGTCGACGTTGAGGCACAAAACTTACCTCAAAGCCTCGTTGACATCACCATCAACAGCAATATCATCGACAACAACGACTACCATCACTACTGTATCATCAAGACAGTCGATGGCAAAAACTACGTCAACTCCATCCATTGACGTCCCGATCCCGTCGACAAAGAATGCGTTGACAATACAGTCAACGTCAAAACAATCATTAGCGACACCATTGACGACGACCCCGTCGACGGGAGGTGTATCAACTATTATGCCAAAAGTCGCAAGTCAATCGACGGCATTGCCCATGATCATTCACACAACTACGACGTCATCAACGTTACCATTGACGACTATAAAAATTACAAGGATCATGGAAACGTCCTTGTGACCTGCGGTTACCTCCCCCAGCAAGGTTTCTCCTCTCTCCCTCCCCCCCCCCCCCCAAGTTATCTGTTGGACCTGGAGGATTCGGATGATGACGTTCCTTTTGGACCAGCTCATAGCCCATCAGAGCTCCAAGTACAATACCAGGATGAGGACATGGAAGAACAACAATATTATGAACATTATTCTTCTTCTCAGCAAAAGCAAAGGCATTATGAGCAGCATTATCAGTATTATGTTGAACCCCAGCCAAGACCGGGACATTCAAGTTCCTAGATCACTTTTTCAATATTTACATGCCATGTTGCAGGACTATCGCAAGAAATTTTCAGAACCTCCACAGGAACAACCAGTGGTTCCACCTCAACCTACTTCTCCTGTAACCCCAAGGCTCCTTCCTCCACTGATCCAGCCCAGGATGACACCTGCTTCTACATAGCAGCACTGCCTAGGGCCGACACATCATCAACTGATGACAATCAAGATGAAAGCGAAATTCCAGACCCTCGGCCTCCCCATGATGAATGGGACAATTTTTTAGCCCCCACTCCATCACCTCCACCACCACATCTAGTGGACTACTCCAGAGGATATTGGAGGCTTTCACAACTTAATAGACCGTGCTGCTACAAGATTTCACCTACCGGTCTCAGTCAAGCAGTCAGACTGCTTTCTCTATGATTTCAAGGAGTAGTCAAGAAAATCAGTCAGAGCCATCCGCATCATAGATTATATATGGGCCAATAGCATCAAAATAATGAAGAGCCCGGCAACAGTTGCAGCAGTACTGCCTCATATTGATAAAAAATGCAAGGCTCCAGAAGCTTCTCCCTCCTGCCTCACAGGACATCCCAAACCGGACTCAGAGCCGCGTTGGGCTGCCTGTGATGGGACTAAGAATCCTTCAACTCCTAAATCTACACCACCAGGTAAAGAGGGCAGGCGGTTAGACAACATAGGTAAGAGGTTCTCCGCCATGTCTGTCATCACAGATCGTTCTGCCAATTCTCTAGCAAACCTGGGCCGCTATGATAGGCAACTGTGTTCCGACATTGGGGACCTCATTGACCTTGTGCCTAAAGATAGAAAATTGGAGGTAAGGAAAATAACTACAAGAGGGTGAGCGCACATCAGCCGGGTTCATAGACTAAACAATGGACATAGCAGCCACTGATTTTTGCCAACTCACCAGTGCAGCAGTCTTAAGGCGATAGGGCTGGCTAAAAGCGGCCCCGGTCATACCAGTAGTCCAGTCAAAAATTCTCAGTATGGTCTACGATGGAGAGTCACTATTTGGGAAGCACTTAGATTATGCTGTATTGGCCATCAAAATGGATACAGACACAGCCAGGTCACTTGCTGCACTGCAATTCAGGAAGATGACCTTTCGAGGGGCAAGTGAAAGAGGTTTTTCAACCTACAGAGGAGGATACCAATGCTCCCAACAGTATCAGCCCTTTCACTCTCAATATAGAGCTCCTTATCAACAGCAGTCCTACCGCCCACCAACCACGGCTTCATATACAAAACAAGGACCTCAACGGAAGAATGCCCCCCCCCCCCCTCCCAGTGTCAAGACACAGGTCGTAAACAGTGACCAAAATCAGGGACCGGCTACTTCCACTTCCTCCCATCCTGTGGGTGCGAACATTACCAATTACCTCCACCACTGGCGTCCGATCACCTCAGACAGATGGGTATAGGACATGTCACCTATGGCCATACCCTGGAGTTTATCCAAAGACTGCCCAACACCCCCCTCATCTTCACTTACTCAAGAAAGTAGCCCTCATCATGCTTTCTAAGCGAGCAAACAAATAAGTTCCTTTCACCCAGAAAGATATGGGTTTTTACTCCAGTTTCTTCTTAATCAAAAGAAATCAGGGGCATGGAGAACCATTCTAGACTTCAGGAAGTTGAACAAATTGTTGCTGAAACAATTATTCCGTATGGTCACTCTCTCCGACATCCTCCCTCTCCTAAACTAAGGAGATTATATGACAAATCAAATCACAGCTCTGGACTTAAGGGATGCATACTTCCAAATTCCCATACATCCCAAACACCGCAAATCTCTTTGTTTTATCCTAGCCGGTACCCATTACCAGTTCACAGTCCTCCCATGCGGCTTCAAGTCGGCTCCCCGCATTTTTACCAAATGCCTTGCTCTGGTAGCAGCCACACTCAAAGCATGGTCAACAGGTTTTTTCCTATCTGGACGACTGGCTGCTTAAAGCTCCAACACCATTGCAAGCATCCAAAGCCACAAAAACTTGTCTCACTCTCTTTTGCAAGCTCTGTCAACCATCAAAAGTCAACAACTACTCCGAAGCGGAGGATACTGTTTCTAGGCTCAAACATTGATACAATACAAAACAAAGCTTTTCGCTTGCAGGGCAGACAACAAAGATTAGCACACCTGGCAGTCAAACTTTCCAGAAGAAAGTCAGTTTCAGTACACTTGTACAATTCACTGATGGGAATGATGTCCTCTGCAATAAATCTGGTCCCTCTTGCACACCTTAAAATGAGACCATTACAAAAGGAACTCCAAAAACAGTGGATCCAGACAGAAGGGTCCTTTGACAACCTCATCAACATCACCCCAATGATGGTGAAAACACTAGCGTGGTGGTCTCAGATCTCCAATCTCTTCAAGGGCTTAACGTTTTTGCCACAAATACCGACTTCGTCATAACTACGGATGTCTCCATGACAGCTGGGGTGGTCATCTCCAAAACCTTCAAATTCAAGAAAAGTGGTTAGCCCTTCAGAAAACAATGCATATCAACCACCTAGCACTGAAACCTTGCAGGAGTTCCTACCAAGGATAGCATGGTCATCCATGGTGGTACGTACAGACAATATGACCATCATGCATTATGTCAACAAGCAAGGGGGACAAGATCGCTAGCACTCCCAGGAAGCCCAACAGCTCTGGAGCTGGATCACAGCTCACAACATTTCTCTGAGAGCCTAGCACGTATCCGGCATAAGCAACACCTTGGCGGACGCACTCAGCAGAGCCAAGGACGAATGTCACGAGTGGGAATTGAATGAATCGGAACTGAATAAAATATTTCTATTATGGGGGCAGTCACCACTGGATCTCTTTGCAACCAATGAGAACACCAAATGCCAATTCCATGCCAGTCGGTACCTGCTTCCAGAGTCATGGGGTAATGCCCTTTTGATCAGATGTTTGGGATCTAATGAAAGTGAATGCTGTTGTCTCACCCTGATTGCTCTCGAGTGGCCCAGACAATACTGGTTCATGGAGCTTCTCCTGCTGTTGGAGTCCAATCCCATTCACCTACGGACAACGCCAGCTCTTTTGATGATGAACCAGGGCCAAGTTCTGCATCCGGACCCAGCCTCTCTCCACTTGTGTGCATGGCTCCTGAATTCAATGAATTCCGTCATTTAAATATATCCCTCAGGACTGCAGGGATATTCTAGCAAAAGCAAGAGCGGAAGCCACCATCAAAACTTGCAAATTAGAATGGAAACAGTTCTGTCTATGGTGTCAGCAAGTCAACCTGCATCCTTTAGATGCATCACCTGAGCAGATTCTGACTTCTCTCCATTCGTTGGCTCGATCAGGTTTGGTGCATGCCTCCATCAAGGTGCATCTCGCTGCGATATCAAGATATAGACGCTCTTCCCACTCTATCTCTCTGCTCCACAAGAATCTTGACCCTAGTCACTGTGCTTTATCCCCTAAATTGACAATTGTAAGTACCTTGGTACCTCCACAATTGGCTACTGGTGTACCGTTGTAAGTCCCTAGTATATGGTACTAAGGTACGCAGGGCATAGGTACACCAGGGGTCCCCCATGGGCAGCAGCATGTATTGTGCCACCCATGGGAGTCCACTTAAACTGTGACTATAGGCCTGCTATTGCAACCTGTGTGAGTTGGTGCTTGTACCTCTCACAACACTCCTTATATCTAAGGTCACTGCACTTAAAACCTATAAGTCATCCCTATGGCAGGCTCTTCAGTCCTGAGGGCAGTGTGCTTGGTTACAAGTGTGAGGGTGCCCTTGCATGAGCAGGACACCCCTACAAGCCCCGGAGTCAATTCTCCTGGCTTTGTAAGTGCAGTCAGCCATTTTTAGACATATAGGGGACATCAGTCCTTACGGGAAGTCTACCTATATAATGGCTGCACTGAACCCGGTCATGTTTGGAATCGGTGTTGGGGTATTATTCCTACATGTTTGATACCAGTGTTGGAAGTATGATCCCATGTACTGTGGGGACTCCTTAGGGTACCCCCCTGTTCACCCGGTAACAGCCTTTCAGGGTCTGCCAGCAGGCTAGTGTTGCTGCTGGCCGCATACACAATTCTGTCCTCCTGCTTCTGAGCTGACCTCAGGCAGGGGAAGGTAGAGCAATAGGTTTCCTGTCACAGGGCTGTGTGACTAAATCCCAGACCGGACTTAGTGTATTGGGCTGGGGTGAGGGCGCTTGCCAGTGCCACCAGACTGATTTGAAGGGCACATTTGGTGCCTCCTTGCATACTCCAGTTTTGCGACAGAGAGGGAGCCAAGGGCTCCCAGAACTGGCTCAAAGTGGACAAAGGACATGGGAGTATCCTCCCCTCTGCCCAGCCCCTCCTCTGGGAGGCACCCCTGAGTTGTTCCAACCCTTTCCTTATGGTACTTAAGGGCTTACCTGTGGGTGGGTCCTCAGATTCATTGTGGGACAAGACTCGACCCTGAAAATACGTCGCACTTCGACCGTCTGGACACTTTGACTTCGTTGGACTTCGACTGGAACTGAGACTGCACCAAGGAAGACTCCTGCTGCTCCTGGTCTCACTGTTCTTCCAGTCTTCTTCATGGTCTGTGTCTGTGCTTCTTCCAGGTTCTTCAACAGACCTGTGGGCATCAAGGACACCCTAAGTAATCTCCCTTGGAGTGAAGGCGTCACTCCCCTGCATCTGCAGGCACCGAAACGAAGCTGACCGGTCTGCTGCTCCTGTTGTCCTACGGACTTCCCGAGGCTCAGCAACACAGGTGGTAGTTCTGCAACTCCCTCGAGGCCTGACCTCTCCTCTCTGCAACTTTGAGGCCAGTATCCCTCGTCGGAACCCCTGGGTCCGAACCAGTGTGCACCGCGGTGCCTTGCCGTTGCCAAGGCATGTTGGCTCTGCACTCCAGAGATCTTCAGGGTACAAGAAGCTCCAGCCTCCAGCATCTCTTCCCTCCAAGATCAGTGTCCTCACCGCATCCCCTGCACCGTAGGCCTTTATCTTTGGTGAGCTTCTTGAGGTCCTCTTGCGACTCCTGTGCCTTCAGCCTGTGGGTCCTCCTGAGGGTCTTCTACTGCTTCAGTGGGCTCCCCTGCTTGCTCGAGGTCGCTCCGACTCTCCTGCTGTTGGTGAGTCCTTTGGACCTTGCTGGTCCCAACATTGCTCCTCCTTCGTCTTCCACGCCAGTTGCGGCTGCCAAGGCTTGTTGGTGCTCCTGCCGGACACCGACCACCTAGTCCCTGACATCCGATGTGGGGACAGCTCGTGTATGGCTCCTGGTCTTCCTCAGCATCGCCTGGTCCCCACAGCTGCAGCGACAATGTCACCGCTGACTCTTCTGAACCTCCCGACATCAGTGGGCATTGTGTCTCCATGCCCCCTGGTCTTGTCCAAGTGGCATAGACTCTGTCCCCTCTGCTGGCAGGTTCTTCACTTCCAGAATCCACCCTTGGATTCCACCAGACTCCTCCCTGAACCTTTCCAGAGGCACTTTCTTCCAAGTCTTCCATTGACGTCTATGGAGGTTTCCAATGTCTCTTCACCCCTATGCACCCGGCTTCCCTGGTGTAGGTATTCTGGTTCCCGGGGCATCCACGGGTGGGGTGGCTCTTCAACCTTCCATCCTCCAAGGGAATTCTTCGTCCTCTGGGAAGGGGCCTTCTGCAAAACTGAAACTGCGACTTCTCCATTGACTTCCAATGGTCACACGGCTGTGTTCCCACTCTGCACACAGCCTCCATGGGGTTCCTGGGTACTTACCTTGGGCAATTCCTTGTGTCCCCAGCTCCTCTGGTTCTTCTTGTCCAAGTACCGTCCTCCTTTGCAGTTCGCATTCCACTTTTTTGGTATATGGCTTGGTCTCTCCCTGGAGACCAAATGCAATCAGGTAAGTAGCACAAAATACAGTGAAGTATTCTTGTGCATTGTGTTGATATCACAGGGTAGGAGATATACCAATGTGTTAGTGAGTGTTGTGTTATAAATAGAAGTATTTTTATATAAACACTGTGTGGTTCTTTTTCATTTAACTTACACTACAGATTAAACCGGTAAAACAAGCTGCTTAACACTTCTTCAAGATAAGCCTGAAGGCTGCTCTCCACAGCTACCACTTTGAGAGCTTTCTATGGTTATCAAAGACCACTAATACCACCATAAGGGTTGCCTGAATTAGTGCAAGATGCATCACTTAAATAAGAATGCACCATATACTAAGCCAGCCTCCGACAGCCGCCATCCAGTTTTGTCACTCCAAGGTTGGCAAACCACTCACGGCAAAGGCGCACTCGACGAGGGCAGTTTCCACTTTGGCTGCCCTGTTTGCAGGCATTCTACGTCGCAGCACGGCATATTTTCTCCAGTAGAAGAGTAGCCATACTTTCACGCAGCACTACTGACTACGGCACAGTGCAGTGATGGAGCCGTGAGACAGGCAGTGCTACGACATCTGTTCCAATAAGGTGAGCCTCTGTTCCTGTATGTACTTATCTATGATTATTTACTGGTACATCTTTTATCCATGTATTTATAGCTATAGATATTTAAATATATATATTTATCCACATATAATGTCTTATACAACATGTTTATTTGATCATATAACTAGATCAACACTCTATATATGTTAAACCTTTGTAAGATAAATACCCATTGAGGATGGTGGGTTACAGTTTGAGTACAAAACTGCTTGCTATTCTGATTGAAGCATGTAAATCTCTATACATCCAATACTGGAGAAGAAAATGAGTTAACTTACCTGTAACTGCAGTTCTCCAATATTGGTATCTTTCATAGATTCACAAGCCACCTACCCTCCTCCCCTGAGAGGCTCCCCTTATAGCTCCGGATTATTTATTCCAACTTGTACTTGAATATCAGAGGGATTCAGCCTCTCTTGGGAGTGTTTTCGCCTGATTGGTTAAGGTTTGAAGCTTGGTCCTTTTTTGAAAAAGGACATAATTAGGCTATCTAAGTGATTGTTCATCATCATTGTAGCCTTTTATAGTGATACCCACTGCTTTATTATGGTACCATGGAACTGCCACATCTGAAAGAGTCAATTAGTTATAGATTCCTTACCTTTAGAATTACCCCCAGGCGTCAGACTGGATCCGGAGAATTTTTTCGTCAGCAGTACCCCTGCGTGTCGAAAGGTGGCTTCGGTCGGCTCCGCGTTCGTCGTTGTTGTTGTGGCCGCCGGGATGACGTCGCGGTAGCTACTTAGACGCCGCCCTTGCGCGCTGACGTCAGTTGTTTCTTTATCCTCGCCAGCCAGTGCAGATCCGGAGAGAGCAGTACCTCCAGTCACTTTTTGACTGACTTTTTTGCAACTTTTGTTGACACCGTTTTGTGAGTCTATCGATTCCTGGTGCACGCAGGGATGTCCAGTCGTCCTCGGCCCAGCTTCAAGGCTTGCGACACCTGTCGCAAGCAGATGTCGGTTACGGACCCGCACCGCGTGTGCCTGTGGTGTCTGGAGCGCGACCATGATCCCAAGTCGTGCTCCGGCTGCCAGACCATGAATCCGAAGTCTTTGCGGGAGCAGTCCTGAAAGCTTCTCGAGGCCCGGCAGTCCGCTCCACGCCGTTCAAGGTCCCGGTCGCGTGGGAGGTCGAGGGACCGGTCGCAGAGTCACCACCACTCATCATCGAAGTCTTTGCACTCCTCAGATAAGTCGAAGCACAAGAAGAAGTCGAAGAAGCATTGTCGCTCTTTGACTTCTCCCCGTCCGTCGGCCAACGCGACGAGGGATGCGAACGGTGCCCGTCCGGCGGCTACGCGTGCGGAGCCTGAAGGGACGACTCAGAATTTCCCTCCTTTTCCGGGAGCCGGAGCGACCCCTCCCCAGCTTCGGAGTTTCTACGAAGCGATGCATGCCATCTTTGGGCAGCATGACTCCGCCGGCGCACCTTGGGGCCCCGCGAACTTGGCTGGGGGCCCTGGGCCTTCGACGCCGGCGGCTTCGGCGCCACAGGGTCCCCTTGGATCCAGACCTGGATCCGGATAGGCGCCGGTCGACCTTGTAACACCTCCCCCGGCGCCAATTCCACCGGCACCACGTCCGTTGGATCCCCAGCCGGTGTCGGCCCCGGTCTCCACCCTGACTTGGACACGGAGCCGGACCAATGTCGACCGATGCCGGATCCGGCGCCGAGCGGTACTCTTGTACTTCTGTTCGACCCTGGTGTTTCCTACAGGCCAGATTGGCAACCAGAGGAGGGTGAGGAGGACTGGGAGGGGTCTGTAGACCCTTTGGCTGACCAGTTAGATGAACCAGACTGGAGAGAGGAGTTGGGGGAAGCCAGTGGACTGGATACCTCGCCAGACCTTGGCATGCTGTCTCCTCCTACTGTGGCTTCGGAGGAGGGTGCTTCATACGCAGTGGTGTTGCGTAGGGCGGCCGAGGCCCTCAACTTTGAGCTACCTACGGTGGCGGTCAGGGCGAATCTCCTGACGGAGGTGCTTCAACCGGCAGCGGCCTCTTTGGAGCCCCTGCTGCCTTTCAATGAAGCCCTTACTGACATCCTTTTGGGCACCTGGTCCTGGCCCAACACAGGGGCTCCTGTGGATAGGATGATTGCCCGACGCCACTGCCCGGCTCCGGGTAACCCCTCTTTCGTCTCCCAACACCCCACACCTGAGAGCTTGGTGGTCCAAGCCTCTACATCCAAAGGCGCATTCCCTAACGCAGCATCTGATAGGGAATCCAAAAAGCTGGACTTTCTTGGGAAGAAGATGCTTTCTTCCTCCAGCTTGGGACTGCGGTCGGTGAACACTGCATTTCTGTTGGGCCGTTACACCCACTCTGTGTGGGATACGGTAGCGCAGGTGCTGCCACAGTGCCCGGAGGAGGCCCGGGCCGTGCTCTCCTGTGCAGTCGCCAAGGGGAGAGACGCAGCCAAGTTCACCATAAGAGCTGGACTGGACACCGCCGACTCGCTAGGCAGGACAATTTCAACGTCGGTAGCCCTCCGACGCTACGCCTGGCTGAGGTCGACTGGTTTTTCCGGGGATGTCCAAGCTACCTTGCCTTTTGATGGCCATCGCCTGTTCGGCGACAAAGCAGACAGCGCGCTAGAGCGATTGAAGGATTCCCGGGCTACGGCCAAGTCCTTGGGCCTCTCCACCCGCCCTGCGCAGTCTGCTTTTCGCCCCTTTCGTGGCTACGGAAGGAGTGTCCTGCCACACTCCACCCAGACCCACAGGCCGGCGCAAGCTGTCCAGCCCCTGCGCGGCCGGGGATGTGGGACCCACCGTCGTGGGTCTGGAGGCCAGCGAGCGGGCCAGTCCACCAGCGCCCCTTCTGCAGCTGCCTCCAAACCCTCCTAGTCCGACCTTTCAGGCCCATCAATTGCCAGTGGGCGGCAGGATTCGCCATCACCTCCCCCACTGGCGCACCATCACGTCAGACAGGTGGGTTTTGCAGATAGTCCGAAGGGGCTACTCCCTCCCCTTCGATACTACCCCTCCATCCATGCCACCTCCCTTCCATCACATGTCAGAGGATCATTTGGCCCTTCTCCAACAGGAAGTTACGGCTCTCTTGGCCGAGGGAGCTATCGAGCGAGTTCCTGCTCCAGAAGTAGGTCGTGGTTGCTATTCCCACTACTTTCTGGTGCCCAAGAAGGACAAAGGCCTGCGTCCTATCTTAGATCTCAGGAAAGTCAACTCCTTCCGGAGGAAGCGGTTGACTTTCCTGAGATCCAAGATAGAAGTTCAAAATGTTGACACTAGCTCAGGTCCTATCTGCCCTCGACCCTGGAGACTGGATGGTAGCGTTGGACTTGCAGGACACTTACTTTCACATCCCCGTCCTGCCAGCCCACCGGCGTTACCTGTGGTTCACGGTAGGCCACGAGCACTTTCAGTTTACCGTGCTCCCCTTTGGCCTTACCAGCACCCAGCGCAGATCAGGAGTTCCAGTCTTCCCCTATCTCGACGGCTGGCTGTTGAAGGCGTGCTCGCCCCAGGCAGTCATCTCCCACCTCCAGACCACGGCGGACCTCCTGCATTCGCTGGGGTTCACTATCAACGTGCCAAAGTCACACCTGACTCCCTCTCAGAAGCTCCTTTTCATCGAAGCGGTTCTGAACACAACGTAGTTTCAGGGTTATCCTCCAGAGCAGCGAGTCCGGGATATTCGGGCTATGATTCTGATCTTTCAGCCTCTATCCCGTGTTTCGGTCAGAATGACCCTGAGGCTGCTGGGCCTTATGGCCTCCTCCATCCTGCTGGTAGATCATGCCAGGTTGCATATGCGGGCTCTGCAGTGGGACCTGAAGTTCCAGTGGGCGCAACATCAGGGGAATCTGTACGATTGCTTTCAGATCTCAGAGGGCACTGCACGACATTTGCAGTGGTGGCTAACAAACCAGGATTGGGCCAACGGCAGATCCCTCTCCCTTCTCCAACCGGAGTTCACAGTGGTAACGGATGCATCACTTCTGGGGTGGGGCGGCCACATGGGAGAGGCAGAGATCCGAGGCCTCTGGTCTCCAGGGGAGTCCGGGCTCCACATCAACCTTCTGGAGCTCCGGGCGATCCATCTTGCGCTAAAAGCATTCCTTCCCTCTGTCCGAGGAAGAGTAGTGCAGGTGTTCATGGACAACACCACCGCCATGTGGTACTGCAACAAACAGGGCAGGGTGGGGTCGTGGACCCTATGTCAAGAGGCTCTTCATCTCTGGACATGGCTGGAACATCAGGGCATATCCTGGCAGGTTCACTGAACGCCAGGGCGGACTAACTCAGCCCCAGGTGCATGATGGATCACGAATGGCGTCTTAACTCGGAGGTGGTGCAAGGTCTCTTTCAGCAGAGGGGAGAGCCTTGGTTGGATCTATTCGCTATGGGAGATATTTAACATTGCGAGTTACCTAGTGGCTGCCGTTAGACTCAGGAGAAAACGGTATCTCCTGACAAGCGTTTTAGGAGTCCCCGCTATGATTAAATGATTACCGTTTTTATGCTGGCATTTTTAACTCTGAATTGTTTTTTAATTTTTAACTGAGTTATTTATTACCATACACGTATTAATGGCATCTCAGGCTTTTATGCGTGTCAATGAAATCTGACTTGGTAATGTTTTTTAGGTCGCCCATATTTATTGATGATTCGCATTTTAGATGTTTTTATTGTGTAGTGTAACATGTTGTATGTATTGTACTTTTATGGTTTTCATTAACCAAATAAAGTGGTTTGACTGACTGACTGCGCGTTCTCTTCGGTGGCGAATATATCCAATGTCAGCAATTCTGTGCGTTGGAATTTCCAAGGCGGCACTTGCTAGGCGACACTTTTCGTCGTGAGTGGAGTTGCGGTCTTCTATACGCCTTTCCGCCTATACCACTTCTGCCCAGAGTGCTGAAGAAGATCAAGCGCAACTGGGCCCAAGTCATTCTTGTGGCTCTGGATTGGGCACAAAGAGTCTGGTATCCTGAGCTGTTACACATGGCCATTGATCCTCCGATCAGACTGGCTCTTCGGGAGGATCTTCTGTCGCAGCAGCAGGGGAAGGTCCTCCAGCCGAACCTGTCCAGCCTCCACCTCCTTGCGTGGAGATTGAGCAGCGACAGTTGACAGCCTTCGACCTTCCTCCTGAAGTTTGTGATGTTATCTTGGCAGCCAGGCGTTCCTCCACTAAGGGGCCGATTCCGATCTCGCTCAGACAGCCCTCCGAGAGCTGTCCGTAGCCTTACCTTGCGACCGACTTGTACTGGGAGCCGGTCCGTCCGGGCGATGAAGTACGATGCGCAAAAGTGCCACAATTCCGAACGACACGTAGGCTTCGATCCCAGCAACATTTCCCGTACGAGCCGCATATCCAAACGCCCATCCGAGTCGCCCGGAAGCAGTTTCCACAATAGTTTCCGGCCGGACAAGTACGATGCGCAAATCCTACGCGCCGAACGGGTCGCCACTAGCAGCACGTCACAGCATCCGGGAGAGATGAATAGCAGGTCCGATTCGCGCCACAACACGATCCACTGCTACGAAACGGACCAACTCACAACGTGTACGAGACGGAGCAACATTCAGCAAGTACGAGACGAACCAATGATGAATCCCATCGCGCAGGTCATCCCAGTACTGTATATCTATGACCGGATCATGAACAGACGCGTACATCGCAGACGGTAAGTCAGACACCCACACAAACAAACGTCACGAACATGCGAAATGCTACACACACATGGGGGGGGGGGGATATGCCTTCCACCAGCAAAAGCAAAACCACAGGGGTAGCATGGTCCACACCACCAGCAGTGCCCACACCTAGGGGGGGTGCCCAGCACTACTAACATCCCCACTCATAGGGGGCTGGATGCCCATCAATACCAGTACCCCCCACTCATAGGGGGCTGGATGCCCTGCACCACTACCATCCCGACTCATAGGGGGCTGGATGCCCTGCACCACTACCATCCCCACTCAGCCCATCAATACCAGTACCCCCCACTCATAGGGGGCTGGATGCCCTGCACCACTACCATCCCCACTCATAGGGGGCTGGATACCCTGCACCACTGCCATCCCCACTCATAGGGGGCTGGATGCCCTGCACCACTACCATCCCCACTCATAGGGGGCTGGATACCCTGCACCACTACCATCCCCACTCATAGGGGGCTGGATGCCCATCAATACCAGTACCCCCCACTCATAGGGGGCTGGATGCCCTGCACCACTACCATCCCCACTCATAGGGGGCTGGATGCCCATCAATACCACTACCATCCCCACTCATAGGGGGCTAGATGCCCTGCACCACTACCATCCCCACTCATAGGGGGCTGGATGCCCTGCACCACTACCATCCCCACTCATAGGGGGCTGGATGCCCATCAATACCACTACCATCCCCACTCATAGGGGGCTGGATGCCCTGCACCACTACCATCCCCACTCATAGGGGGCTGGATGCCCATCAATACCAGTACCCCCCACTCATAGGGGGCTGGATGCCCTGCACCACTACCATCCCCACTCATAGGGGGCTAGATGCCCTGCACCACTACCATCCCCACTCATAGGGGGCTGGATGCCCTGCACCACTACCATCCCCACTCATAGGGGGCTGGATGCCCATCAATACCACTACCATCCCGACTCATAGGGGGCTGGATGCCCTGCACCACTACCATCCCCACTCATAGGGGGCTGGATGCCCATCAATACCACTACCATCCCCACTCATAGGGGGCTGGATGCCCTGCACCACTACCATCCCCACTCATAGGGGGCTGGATGCCCATCAATACCAGTACCCCCCACTCATAGGGGGCTGGATGCCCTGCACCACTACCATCCCCACTCATAGGGGGCCGGATGCCCTGCACCACTACCATCCCCAGGATGCCCTGCACCACTACCATCCCCACTCATAGGGGGCTGGATGCCCTGCACCACTACCATCCCCACTCATAGGGGGCTGGATGCCCTGCACCACCAGCATTCACACGCATAGGGTGACTAAGCAAACCCCCACCCCTACCATCTTTGCAAGATTCTATGTATGTGTGTGCCAAATGCCCACAACACTGATTCTGATAGTGAACATACAATGTGACTCCCATCACATTTGTGCCCAAAAGATGACTGTGGGGTTCAAAACTCCAGCATCTCAGGAACATTGTGGTAATGGGTTCCAAAGCCCACATCACTACAGTGACCAGAAGGTGAGTGTGGACAAAATAATAGCAGCATCACCAGACCAGCATTTGTGCCCACTGGTCCCAAATCCACAACCAATGTAGTGGCAATGTGGTGGTTGTGTCACATACAAACATAGATTTGAGAGGCAAAGATTGCTGTGTATCACAAGAACTCCCTCTGCCATGTGCAGACAAGCATTGGCCATGAGCCCTGACAATGCCCACAGTGTCCAATTAGACTATGTGAAAAGTGAGCATCATGATGCATACACACATACACAAACCGAGGAATCCTGTGGAGACTGTCGATGTTAGGTGACAAAGTCCCATACCATGGCAGCAATGGGACATACCAAACATGAGCAATGTGCAGGATGATGAGCTACAAGATGCATGGACATTAGGGAAAAACCTCCAAACTACATCCACACAATGGAACGCAAAAGCAATACCAATGCAGAGGTGCAGATGCACAAACACAGACAGGCAGACCCACACTGCATATCGTACACAACACGTGTGTGTCTCAGTGTCCCCAGGCTAGTACACAACACATGACGGTGGGGATGAACTCCAATCACACAGATGCGTCCACAGTGCCATACAAAAAGTAACTAATGAACTGGGCACCCATTTGTGGTCAAGCATACATTGTCAGATGAGTGGTATAGCAACATATTCATGTGACACAAGCTGGGTGGAACAGCAACCAACACAGCAAGAGACAGACCCACTACAGCACTACCCTCTAGTACCCTAATTTGTGGTGACAGTAGCCTGTACGCCAATCCCACTGTGATGACAAAGGTCTGTTTTGCCTATACTGTGGAGCACAGTCCGCTGTGCATACTGGGTCATGTGTCCAGAACAACAAACTCACATCACACCTCCATAAACACAAATCACTGGCCATGTCCTGCAACCAATGTGCAAAATGTAGGTAGGGGCCTAGACATGAAACAACTCACATGTGGCCACCCTCAACACCACACACCCTGATCTGCAACAATGTGCATCAGCTAGGCACACAGGGACTGTTGACATTGCTCAAGCACCCATTACAATCCCAGGGGTGGTGGGGGGATCTAAGGTACACAAAAATCAACACACATGGCCTGTCAACAACACCTGTGAATGTCTGCCACACTGCACAGTATGCGGAACATGGGCATAATGTGAAGACAACACGATTCATTGGGAACCCTGCCACACACCTACACCAATGAGGAACCAAAGGAGACCCACAAAGAACACGTTGACATCTTCCAACATTGCAGCAATGACCCTGATGAGTGGGAGTAGTCATACACACATACGAGTGAGCCTCACACTGACAGATACCACATAGGGAAAACAACATGATGTTGGAAACACATAAGTGCCAATGGGAATCCTGAATGTGTCCCATGTGCGTTTGACAACATCCCCTGAAATTACAACTAAAACAGCCAGGGATGACAACCTAATGACCAGTAGTCTGCCATGCACCTACATCCCAGTAAACCCAGGGAAAAGAAGTCTGATGAACACAGGACAACTCAGCAAGTGCACATAACAGGAACATCTGCATGGAACACAGGCTGAGTCGAAAAAAGGGAAGGGAACACACACAGACATGCTCACACACCATGTGCACAGGCAATGCCACGGAATGACACAATGCCATGAGGGGTCTCCACTCCTGGGGAATGTCAGCTGTGAAAAACGTTGTTTGTGCAGGGTCCTGTCATGCCAGCACACCACTTGCACAGTGAGCCAACAATTACAACACAATGAAAGCTCTGGTCACTGCAACATGTGTACGGGAGTGTCCCTTCAGTCATCTGCACATACGCAATACACATGTAGAGATAGTTGCACTGATGACACAGATGACTTGTGTACCATGGACGCACAAACCTGCCTGTCCAGTGTAGATGGGCCCAGTCAGGGAATCTCACCATGTGCCCAAATGTAAGTACAACATATGTGCAACAGTGTATGCCAAAGATGTGAAGTAGCAAACCCAAAGAGATAATCCTGGTTAAAACATTTTGCAATCATTACACCCTGTAATTGCAGCAAAGGATGTCATGGATACATAGCAGAAAAGTACACATATCCCATGGACCACATGGAGTTCATCACATCAACAAATCATCCTGTTGTACCTTTAAAACACAAGTACAACATCAAGTCCATGATACTCATCATCAACAATTTGCTTTATTAAAAAATAAAACTCCTCAAAACTGGTAATTCAAGTCCACAATGTCAAAAGGCCAATGGCCAGTCCATTTCTCAATTCAACCAGGGTGACATGTGACAAGTTGTCACCCATTGCTTGCCTGCACTGCTACGACCAGGGGACATCTCCCCTTGGAGGGGCATACATGGGGCAGGCCAGGCACCGCAGGGACAGGATCAGGGGACAGCAGAATGGGGCAGGGGAGGGGTGGTGGGTGCTGGAGTGTCACTGGCAACTGCAGTGGAGGTGTCTGACACAGTGGGCACCGTCACAACTGCAGGGATGAAGTCAGATGGGGTGGTTGCCGGCACCACAGCAGTGGGCAGGTCAGATGGTGTGGACGTGGTCTCCACTGCAGTGCCAAAGTCAGACGGGGTGGATGAGCTCTCCACTGCAGTGCCAACCTCCAAAGTAGTGTCATGGGGTCCAGGTGAGGTGGGCAGGACAGAGGGGGAGACACGGACTCCACACCAGTGGCAGGAACAGGCTGAGCGTGTGAGGTGGGGGTGGAAGTGCATGTGGTAGGGGGGAGGGCCTAATCATTTTGGGGATGCGGTATCGGTGTGTGGGTGAACCAGGGGCAGGGTGTGGCTGGGGGACCTGTGGAGTGGTGGCCTGGGGGCTGCAGGATGGAGACTGTGTGGTGGAGCTGCGGGATTGTGGTGGGGTCTTGCTCTTCCTAGTCCGGGGGACTTGCGGATGGGGGCCTCAGTGTCCGTGCGCCTGGGGGAGGGTGTCCGTGTGGCAGGGGAACTCCCCTGTGCGTGGTGACTTCCTCTTCCCCTTGTGAGTTGGAGCAGATGGATCGGTGGGGAAGAGGCCAAGGTCACAGAGGAACAGCTGCTGGGAAGGGGGGTTGCAGGTGAGGCAAGGGAAGGGGTTTTGGAGGGAGAGGCATCTGAGGACTGCGGAGTGCTTGTGGATGTCTGTCTGTGCGTCTGTGACCCATCCCCTGTGTGTGTGCCATCAGTCCCCGGAGTGTGCGCACCTGTGGCTCTGGATTTTGGCTTGCGTGGCTGTGTGCTGCTTGTGTCTGTTGTGGTGCGTGCCGGTGCTGGTGTGTGTGTGTGCGTTGGACAGGTAGGGCAGTGGGGATTGTGGATGTGGCAGAGGTAGGAGGGGTGAGTGACTGTTGGAGGAGGGACACTGCTGACATCTGTGTGGAGGCCATGGCCTGAACAGTCCGATGTAGGGCAGACATGTTTGATGAGATGCCCTCCATGAAGGACACCAGTTGTGTCAACAGACTGGTGTGGGAATGGAGGACACTCAGCATCGCTGTCTGCCCTACATGGAGCTGCTTCAGCAAGTCCACAGACTCCACACTCAGGGCAGCAGGGGGGGCAGGGGGTGCGGTGCCTGGCACAAAGGAGACCTGCTCCCTTACACGGGGGCCTCCACGGACCTCTGGGATGGGAGCAGATGGGAGGGTGGAGATGGTGGTGGTGGCGGGGACAGACTCGCTCGGTGTTGTCTGGGGTCTGCTGACACCCGCCTCCACAAGGGAGTCCTCACTGGAGATGCTGTGTTCCTCAGCCGAGGTGGTTGTAGCTGAGGTCTCCTCAGTATGGCTCCCCTCACCCTCTGTGCCACTGGGTCCCTCCAACTCCTCTCCAGCAGACCCAGTCTGGCTCTGCGGCTCCTCTTGGTCTGTGGAGCTGTCTCCTCCAGTAGCCGAAGATGTTTCTGCAAACAATCAGGATAAACAGATACACATCAGTCACTTGTTTCACCTGAGACATCACAGTCATTACAGCACATTACAGATGACGCATTTGCTAAATATTGCTAGAAGTGCTGGCACATATTGAAAAAGACACCTGTCATTCTGCCAGTCAACCATGCCACTCATACACTTCCCTTCCATGGACCCATCTGTCTGGTGCATGTAGTATGCCACTACTTATATGTGCACACATGCACCACATAGACATATCTCAAAACATCTTAAATTGTGAATGAAATGTGTCAGTACACACATATCCCATCTCCTGCCACTGACTCAGTACATGTGTCAGGATAAGGGATGGCCAAACTCATGGTCAGTAAAATGGATATGCTTCCTTCACAAGACACCATGATGTGCCCATGTATTGATGGTCAATGCCACAATAGAGTGTATGCTGTACAACTGACATAACGGCAGGATACACATTAGCAAGTGGGATACCATGCCACGGGCCAGTCTGGCTAATCAGTCATCACTGGATAAAGTCACAGGGGCAGTGCATCCATAAATAAAAAAGTCTGCACTGTGTCACAATCATTATCATTTTGGGGAATGTAAGCCCTGCAGCTGTCAAGTGCACATGTTCCACTACTGCTACACACATCTTAAGGCATATGATGATCCCACGTAATACAAATGCGACAGTTGAGTGACTGCAAGCACCAATCTGTGAACATGATAACATCACAGTCTGATGAGAACGAATTGAGGCTGCCTGCACTATTATGTATAATACATCATTATGCACCGTCAAGTGATCACACACTTATGTTTTTCCCCATTGTGATGATCCATTAGCCACACCTCAGCTAGCTACCAAAATGCTCAACACCACAGGAGTCTAAGAAGCTAGGCCACTCCAGAATGACACCGAGGCAGACACCATATTGCATATTTCACAATGAACTAAATGTAGGCTGACACACAGGAGTAGGAGCACAGAGCGTTCCTCATGTCCGGAGTAGGCATACCTGTCCAGTTCCATGTGCAACATGGGATTACCCTGAACACTAGGCATGTGTTCATGCATGTGTGACACACATGATGTACATTATTATGAGTCCCCAACATTGTCTTACCTGCTGCATGGCTGTGTGGTAAATACCCCAGACACATATGGTGAGCCAAAGCATCAATTGGAACACATATCATATGCCCACACAGAGTACATGTCTGATTTCTGGCAATGTGCAGACACATGGCAATCAATTGCCTCACTCATGAGGACAAAACAATGCACCGGTAGCAGATGCTGTTTACAACCTTAATTTTGGACAACAGCAGGGACACACAACACAAGTGACACAAGTCACAGACTGAAAGGGCCACACCTGTGTATCAGATGAGGATGGGCCATGAACTAATTTAGGAACATGACTCCTGTTCAAGCAGACAGGAGATCTGTGGGAGTGTAACCAGGATGAAGGAGTGCAAAGAGCATGTGAGATATAGTTCACAGAAAAGGCATGCACTTACCCCCTCCTTGCTGCTGTTTGGCCTTTAACTGCCCATCCAGGTCAGGGAAGACCACTGCCAGAATCCGGTGCATGTGGGGGGTCAGTGTCCGTCGTTCGCCCCTTCTGTGAGGAGGCGACGGCTTCAGCTGGACTCTGGCGATCCTCCGGGTCCAGCCACGAAGGTCCTGCCACCTCTTCTGGCAGTTGCGGATGCGGCGTCTGTAGACCCCCACAGATCAAACAGCCCGGGCAATGGTCAGCCATATCTCCTGCTTCTGATGGGCATCAACATGTGAGGATGACAAGGATAAAAGTCCATTACCAGACATGCAACATGTTTGTGCAACACACAGTTGGATACACATGTCTTCATCAGAAGGGCATATGATGTACACAGGTACTGCAACTATGGTGATAGGCAATGTTTCAATTTTGTAAATGCAGGACAACTGTCAGTATAATAACTGTGTCAAAATGTACTTTTCATGCACAGTACCTGTCAACTACAGGTACATACACACTTTGGGGGTAACAACTACTCAGTGAGCATGCTAGCGACTGGTGTACACAATGCCATTAGTGCCAGTCAGACAACATGCACAATGAAAAAGGGATGTGGACTGCACACTCACCTGCTCCCCTGGTGTCCCATACAGCTTGCTGTACTGTGGAAGGAGGCTGTCCAGCAGGGCCTTGTTCTCCTCCTCTGTGAAGGATGGGGCCCTCTCCACAGTACGTGCCATTCTTGGAGCCAGAGGATGCAGAGACAGCAGCAGTGGTAGCAGAGATGTCAATCTGGAGCATGTAGTGCAGGCAAGTGAGCTCTCAGGGGAACAGACAGCCTTATATCTGTGCTGCAGAGGCAGATTCTGTCCCATGCGTCCAAAGCGATAGGTCCAACATGTTTGCATCCTATGAATCTGGCCAATCCATCGCATTGCACGGCTCGTACACGCCTTCCGCATCGTTCAAATATTTCAAACCCATTACACCAACGAGTCTGATACATTGTTGTAGGGAGCCAACTGATTTTTCAGAACACGAATCGTACAAGGGCCAAATCCGCGTCAGTCCCCATTGCAGTCAATGTGCAAGGTGTGTGTGCAAGGCGTGCGCTCGCCTCGTTCCCTAGGTGTCCGACGCGTCTTTTGAATTGGTCACCCGCGTCTGTCACCATTGCAGTCAATGTGCAAGGCGTGTGTGCAAGGCGTGCGCTCGCCTCGTTCCCTAGGTGTACGACGCGTCTTTTGAATTGGTCACCCGCGTCAGTCACCATTGCAGTCAATGTGCTAAGTATTCCACCCACAATAGCTTTCCATGGACACATGGGCACACCAACAACAATACAGCCTGTGACACAGTATATCAAGGGGCATGTCAGGCTGCATTACCTGTGTGTGCAAACATGTGATTTGGTATGTGTCACTTAGTGGCACCCACTCCCAGGCAGGGCAAGGTGTAATGGGGACAGATACCTTTGTGTGTTGGACACATAACCACTGTGATTGACGACTGTACAGTTCAGGGCATGAGGCATGTACACAGTTCCCGGGGTACATGGTGTTTGACATGTGACATACACCCTGACTCTTAGGTGGAATGGGATGTGTGTCACAGAGTGTCCCAGTGCCACAATTGTGATGTTCATCCACAGTATGTGTGCATTTAGCTACGGAGATTACTCTGATTTCATGTGCTCAATGTCAAACGGTCACCACATCCATGTGTATTGTCAATGTGAGTTGATGTGGCGTCTATGTGTCACAGACACCATGTGTGAGATGCAAAAAAACGTTGTGGCACTTCATGTGTGTGTCATGTGTGCGTTGTGGTGTGTATATGAGACGCTACATCATGATGGTGTCCTTGTGGTGACACAAGGTCCCTGTGTGTGTCTGTCAAAAACCTGTGATGTGTGGTAGACATCTGTCCTCACTAGTGACTGGTGTGTGTCTGGTATGTGACACTCATACTGATGTACTGTGGCAGAGCCCATAGATTGGTCACAGCACAACATGGACCTTGTTGTGTGGACCTGTAGAGCTGAGATTTCAGATGATGGGCATGTATCTGACATGTATGTGCTGTAGTGTATGTGCACACATCATGTCTTTGTGTCCTGTTGTTTCATGTGCTATTTAGCATGTACACTGGCACCTAGATAGATGAGCAAAGACAATTTGTCAATTCCCCTATGTACTGCAGGAGACCAGCTGTCCACAGACCGTTCCCTGACCTTGCCACCATGGTTGAACGTGACTGCATGCGACGGTACCGCTTCACTAGGCCACTGATTGAAGAATTGGCGGAGCAGTTGGCACCACACTTGCAACCTGGCCGGACATACCGTACTGCGCTGACCCCCAAGGTGAAGGTGATGGCAACCCTACACTTCTTTGCCACCGGTACCTTCCAACCCACAGTTGCTACTGCTGGTGGGATGTCACAGACCATGTTCAGTCGTGTGCTACGAGATGTGTTGGAGGCGATGTTGCATTTCCTCAACCACTACATCCATTTCCCAACACCACAACGACTCTCTGACATCAAGGGTGACTTCTATGCCCTGGGAAGGATGCCACATGTCATTGGCTCCATTGATGGGACACATGTGGCTTTGGTACCACCACAGGCACATGAGCAGACATACCAGAATAGGAAACATTTCCACTCAATCAATGCTCTGGTGGTATGTCTGGCCGACATGACCATTTCACATGTTTGTGCACGTTTCCCAGGTTCAGCGCACGACGCTTACATCATGCGGAGTAGTCGCATCCCAACGATTATGTCACAGATGCAGCACCAGCGTGCCTGGCTTGTCGGTGTGTACTGACTGTTTACTATTGTGTGATTTTGCTAAAGTTTATTTACACCCTCTTTTAAGACTCATCTAATGTGCTATTGTCTTTATGTAGGTGACTCCGGATACCCCAACACGCCGTGGTTGCTGACACCCCTCAGGAACCCTGTGCCACCGGCGGAGATGCGCTACAATGAGGCACATGGTCGGAGCAGGAGAGTGATTGAGCGGACATTTGGACTCCTGAAAAGCAGATTCCGCTGCCTGGACAAGACAGGAGGGGCCCTCCCATATGCACCTGCTAAGGTGTGCAGAATCATCATAGTGTGCTGCATGCTACACAACCTGGCAGTGATGAAGAAGTTGCCTCTCATCCAAGATGACGATGACCAACCTCCACCAGCCGTGGAGGATCCTGCCCTGGGGCATGATGCCAGTGATGATGAGGGTGAGGATGATGTTCGTAGCCAGCTGATCCTCAACTTCTTCACATGAATGTGAGTATACACTGATGTGTCTTCAAAGTATTGTGTTTGCCTGATATCTGTTGGTGGTGCACTTGTGCTGCTTGAGTGCGACTGTGTGCTACTTGTCAGGATGATTGCTGTGATGTGTCCTTTCAGGTAGTCTGTACCCCCAAACAGTGTTTAGCTGATTGATATGTTGTGTGTACGTAGTTTTCTTACATTTGTGGGCATGTATATTGTTGTTGTATGCTGTAATTCAAGGTTTTTGATTGTGTTTTCTGTCTGTCCTTCACAGGGTACTTTGGCTGCTGTATGGTGAGGTCTGAACCCCAAAATCCAGATCCTTGTTCCAGAGTGCAAGTAGTCGTTGTCCCAACCAATGATGTACCACACACCCCTGGACTTTCCTTGTTTACAACTTGTTTAATGTTTGCTCACTGTTACGTGAGGTTAACTTGCATCAGTTGCGGAATTTTCACGTTGTGAATCTTTCATAAACCTGTGCTTCACTTTGGGATGTGCTCCGTGCGTATCTACACATCAGACAGTCATTAGCATCCTGTACCTGTGGAATGCTTGCCACTGACCCAGGATGGGTGTGGTGTATGTGCATTCCACTGTATTTCCTGTTGACATCACTTATGAGGATGAGTTAGCTGGACATGGTGAGTATGTCTTGTGTTGCCCTAGTGGTGTGTCTCCCTCATATGTGTCACATTACCATGACTCACATAACGGTGTTCACATTGCTGTGGTAGTTTGCATGCACAGTGTTCCTTATCAGATCATCATCGCCATGACACAGACAAAGTATAAATCACGACAGAGGCAAGTGTTGTGTGAATGTGATTTTATTTACAGACATGTGTAAGGATGGTGAACGGAATTTGAAGTGCTGTACAATGTGATGGTAATCCAAAGTTCACAGGTGAGTTGGTAGTCTTAAGAGATGAAATGTCCAGAGTAGAATCCACAGTCATTTGCTGCATTGTCACAACTTTGACCCTCCATGTCAAGTGGGAGATTTGTGTGTCAGTCGACAAGGTTAATTGGTTTGCACACAAGGGACGACATACAGAACAGGTGTTGAGTTCCTGGGGGATATGCATGGCCATCAGCGTCTCAATTCCCCTTCTTTGGACGACCCCTCTTCTTTCTCGGGGGACCCTCATGTGCAGGCTGCTGCGGTGCAGAGGACTCTCCGCCAGAGTCCTCCTCCCTCCCTGTGGCAGTTGCGGATGTTGTGGCAACAGATGTTGTGGGCGCACAGGGAGGTGTGGACATGTTGGTGCTGATCTTGCGGAGGCATGTCAGTATGTCCCTATGCACCGCTGTTAGTTCATCCAATTTGTCCCACTTGGACTCCATCCGGGACATGTGGGAGTGCAAGCGGGCATGATGTGCAGCCTGCTGTTCTTTGATGTCCTTGAGGATCCCCACTACCTGTCCAAATCCTCCGGTGCTTTCCTGGTACGCATCAATCATGCGTCCCAGGTGTGGCTCATCATGCAGTCCAGCCCCCTCTGCAGGGCGTGTCCTCTGCCTGCCCACCCTCCCACCGCCCCTACCCACACGGGCAGAACCTGCCGTGGCCGGCACAGGCAACACTGGGACCACTTGAGTGTTTGCGACGGTGGTGTTGTCCCTTGCTTCCAGGGTGCCCTGTGTACCTGTTCCGTTGTTGTTCAGTGGCCTCGGCCTGTCCTTGTCGGCAGGGGTACTCGGTGTGGTATCAGATGTGGCAGGTGTGGTTGCAGGGGGTGCTGATGTTACTGCTGCTGGGGTTGCACGATGAGTCACACAGGAGGTGCCAGGTTGTTCAGGGTCGTCGTCCGAAGAGGACAGGGACTGATCCACACCGGTGAGCTCAGGGTCCGCCAGAGTCTGGGACTGGGACTCTTCTTCAGGTCATGCTGTGTCCCCAGCATCCCCTGTGTTTGCAGGAGACACACAATGTATGTTATGTTTCTACCAACATCAACGTTTCACACACATGAGTCTGTACATTGCATTGTCAAAAGTTGTGACAGACTGAGGTTGATATTGTTGAAGCACTTTGTCATGGCAACCTGAAGCATTTCGATGTGCACGTCAAGCTGTGTGCATGACCAGCTCATGTATTGATCAATTGTCTGTCCATGTCCATTGCTACTCAGGTTCCATCACATGCCTGACACAGCTGTATCATCCCTGTCCACATTTATGCTATAACGATGACATACGTACAATTCCACTTGGGGTATGTATCAAGCTTGGTGCATGTGTGGTGGAATTTGTTGCGTTGCTCTGTGCGTCACATTGGTGTGTCTGTGCAACATGGTCACAGTCCGGTATGCCTGTGATCCAATGTGAGATACTTTCTGGTTATCTGTGTTCCTAGTTCACATCTCATTTCAAACAAGTCATGGTGTTACCGTGCCTAATGATGTTGGTGCAGAGTTTTGTTTGTGCTAACGTCTTTTATCTTGTCTATTTCCTCCACAGTGAGAGGGATTGGGCACAGCAGCACTCTTTCTTTTCCATGCTCATGACAGTGATGGGCAGAGGTGTGTGTGTGTGTTACAGTTCTGCTGCTGTGAGTTGCATGCGTCTTCCGATGCAGTCCAGGATAGTCATTGTGTTTGGATTGTCCATGACAGTGAGTGATGTGTTGTGTGAATGATGCGTACAACGCAGACCAATGTGGTATTGAAATGCAGCTCACAAATGCACATTTTGTGTATGACACCATGCTACAGTGTCAGCTATATGTATGTGTCCATTGTAGTCACTGTCAGGTGTCCACTGTCAATGATGTATGTGTGACATTGTGTGTGCTTTGTGCTATGTACTATGTCTGCAGCTCCCCAATTGTCATCTACGAAACACACCTTCACAGGCAGGTCAGGGGACACCCCAGGGACACTGAATCTCCAGACAGTGGGAGGATACCTACAGTTCCAATGGCTGTGAGTGTAAATGTGTTTGAGTTGGCCAGTGCGTAGGTGTGACTTGCAGCCAATTCATACATCAGGACCATGTGTCAGACATCTTGCCAAGGCATTTACTTTTGGAGTGACTGGTCTCAGGGTGCAATTTGTTCGAGCAGAGAAGGTGTGTTTTGATGCGGCATTGATGGCATTTGGAGTCATTGCAGAACCTCCTTCACCCACAGTGGCCAGGTAATCCCCCATGTGGCATGCTTCCATTGCAGGGAGTCACACTTTATGTTCAGGCTGTCAGTCAGTAGTTTCCTGTTGTGTGTTTGAGCACAAGTCCCAGCAGGGCCTTGTGCTCCCCACAGCAGAGGCCATTGTCTGTGTTCTTGGTAGAGACTTTTCACTCACTCTCTTGTGGAGCAAAATTCTAGGTGTGTATTTTGGTGTTGGTGGGAGGGGTGTGTGTGTGCAAGTACCTGCTGGTAGATGTGGTCAGAGCAGGCAGTACTCCTCCCCCAGTCCAGTTATCCCACCATGCAGCATGCTTCCATTGCAGGGAGTGTAAGTTACCTTTCAGGCTGTCAGGCATTGGTGTCCTGTTGTTTGTTTGAGCCCAAGTCCCAGCAGGGCCTTGTGCTCCCCACAGCAGGGCCTGGTGTCAGCCATCTTGGCAGTGCTTTTGCACTCCCTGTGAGGTGAGCATGGTTCAGTGGGAGCTTGCTGGGACATGTGGGTGGGGACTGTTGGCTGTGACTTCAACTCCCATCATGATTTTGGCTACACCCACCTTCCCACAATACCTGACCTTACTTCCTGTGAAGCTTTTTCCCTATGTGGTGGTGTGCCTGTGTTGGCAAGTTGGCAGGCAGTGTTGTCCTGGTGTTTGTTTGCACAAAAGTACCAACAAGCCCATGTGCTTCACACTGCAGAACCCAGTGTGTTAAATCTTTGTGGGATATTTGGATGGATTCTGAGGGAATGCATTATACCAGGTGGGTTGTGTTGCGTTTGTGTTAAGGGGTGTGTGTGTGCAAGTACCTGCTGGTAGATGTGGTCAGAGCAGGCAGTACTCCTCCCCCAGTCTAGTTATCCCACCATGCAGCATGCTTCCATTGCAGGGGTGTAAGTTACCTTTTAGGCTGCCAGGCATTGGTGTCCTGTTGTTTGTTTGAGCCCATGTCCCAGCAGGGCCTTGTGCTCCCCACAGCAGGGCCTAGTGTCAGCCATCTTGGCAGTGCTTTTGCACTCCCTGTGAGGTGAGCATGGTTCAGTGTGAGCTTGCTGGGACAGGGGGGGGGGGACTTTTGGCTGTGACTGCAACTCCCATCATGCTTTCTGCTACATGCACATTCCCAGCAACCCAACCTTCCTTCATTTTGACTCAGCTTTCCTGTGAGGTGGTGTGACGTTGTTGGCGAAATGGATGACTGTGTTTGTTGGTGATTTATGCTAATGCCTTGCAGTATTTGTCGTTAGGTTTGTACATGTTATGTCGTAGTTCCATTTTACTGTGGGATGGCAGGTATTGTGTTTGGGTAACTGGCATACACATCACAGGATACTTGCCTTTATGTTGCTATGGCTTTGCTGGCAGGAATTGGTTTAACAGTCCCCTTGAGAGTGATATATGTGTATTGCCGCACAAAATTGAGTATATTGTTTGTGTACTCACCAGGCTCTGGTATTCCTGTTAATCCATGGATGCTCTCCGGTGGTAGGATGGCCCGCACCTTCTCCTCCCAGGTCCTGAAGTGCGTTGGTCTGGCAGGAGGGCCACCGCCAGTGTCTGTGCTCAAGGCGTGCTCCCTGTTGATGAGCTTCTTGACCCTCCTGCGCACATCATAGTATATGTTCTGTATGTCGTCCTTTGTGCGCCGACAAGGAGCTTGTGCGTTAACCTTGTCGACAATCCTCTCCCACATCTTGGTTTTCTGTGACATGGGGGTCTGTTGGACCAATGTGCCAAACAACTGTGGCTCTACCCTGAGTATTTCGTCTATCATGACTTCCAACTCACTATCTGTGAACTTTGGATTCTTCTTGGGGGCATGGTGCTGGGTGGTTGTGGTGATTGATGTGTGTGTGAGGGTGTAAGTGAGTGTGGTGGGTGTGAGTTTGTCAGTGAATATGTGATTTGGTTTTGAGTGGTGCAAATGGTGTAGTTGTTGTGTGTTGTGTTAGTTGTGGTGTGTCTCTGCAGTGTGGTGGGGTTGTCTGCTGTCCTATGCCTGTAGTTTGCAAAGGATCATGGTAGGGATTTCTGGCTTTTATATAGTTGGAGTTGTGGGTGTGTCTTTGTTCCTTTTTTTAAAAAATTATTTATAAATTGGCTGTGTCATTGCTTTAAAAAAAAATGTTTTAGCTTATTTCCTTTGCTTTTGTTGTGCATGATGGAGACGTTCGTTTGACCGGGTCGGACGCTGCCTGTGGCTCGCGCGGGGTGACCCGAGTCTGTCACACTGACAATATGCTGTGTTTCGATGTTGGTGTACGCCTCGGACGCAAAGGGCTCTATTGTTTGTTAGTCACTATTTGCTGTACGTCTCGGTTTTCATGCTCGTGCTCCGTGCGAGTCGGTTGCGTTTCACACGTATTGCATCGTACTACGCGGCTCGTGCATCGCGGGTACGTTTCGCTCGCGTCAATTCCTAATGCGTGTCGGTCGGTACGATTCCCGTTCAGTTTACGGGCGAATCGATGATTTCCCAACGGTTCGGTCATGCGGCTTGTGTTCCGTGCGGGTGGGTGGTAATTCACACACAAGGCATCGTACTGTGCGGGTCGTACGGCGCAGGTCCGTGTCGCTCGGTCTCCATTCCAGGTCCGAGTCGGTCGGTACGGTTTACGACCGGAATCGGCCCCTAAGACGGTATAGGCCTGCAGATGGAACAAATTTGTGGCATGGTGCGCAGCAAAGGCTGTGGATCCCCTTTCTGCCCCTCTTTCTGAGGTTTTTTTTTTTTTTTTTAGCCATAAGTGAAACAAACATTATATACATAACATTAGATGGGTAGACATGAAAGAAATAAAAAAGAAAAAGAGTAAAACATAAAAAGTAAGAAAAATAGAGAGAAGGAAGAAAAAAAAAAAAAAAAAAAACATTTTGAAGATCTTATACCTTTAAAGCCAAGAGTAAAAGACCATAGATGAAAATGAACCTCCGTCATGGGTTACCAACGCTTTATTACTCCCATAACTGGTCAGTCCAAGTTCGATTAAATTTCAGCCAGGAACGCGGTCCCCTAGTTTTAGCCAGAGCAAGTTCCATCTCATAAACCTGTCTAAGTAGAGCCCATAGTTCATTAACACTTGGGCTGGATCCTCCAGTGGGATTGCGTGCCCATTCCACCAGGGCGACGGCAGCTACCACTGCTTTGGGACGGGGAGTCCCCCTCAATTACATCTATCAGGCAGCTATGTGGGCTTCTCTGCACACGTTCACAAAACACTACTGCCTGGACAGCCAAGTCTGGAGAGACTGCTTCTTTGGCCGCTCTGTTCTCTAGGACTTTCTGGTGTGAACTTGGTTCGAACACCCACCTCCGGGGTTGGTATTGCTGGGGTATGTATTCTAAAGGTAAGGAATCTATAACTAATTGTCTCTTTCAGATGAACAAGTTACTTACCTTCGGTAACGATATATCTGTAAGAGACATAGATTAGTTATAGATTCCTTACCGCCCCACCCATCCTCCCCGTTCTGCGAACTGACTTCTAGGGTCAGGATTTCCCTTTCAGGGCCCTAGTTTTGTGCACCAGTAGTCCGTGTCTTGCATGGCTTAGCACTTCTGGCGTGGAATGTCGTGCAAAGAACTGACAGCGCGCAGGGGCGGCGTCTAAGTAGATACCGCAACGTCATCGTAGATACCGTGACATCATCCCGGCAATCATGACGCCGACCACGAACGCGGAGTCGACCGACGCCACCTACCGACGCGCAGGGGTACTGCTGAGAAAAATTCTCTGGATCCAGTCTGACGCCTGGTGGTAATTCTAAGGTAAGGAATCTATAACGAATATATGTCTATTGCAGATATATCATTACCGAAGGTAAGTAACTTGTTCATTTGGTGTCCTCCATGCATAAACCGGTTTGCCCCAGTCCAAGAGCCCTTGGCTCATGCTGTGGCGTGAAACTACACAAAGGACAGGCGAGTGACACCCCCCGTCCATCTGCTCCCCTGGGAGATGCCCAGATCTCTGCCAGGTGGCCACTTGATTCTGCCATCTTTAATCTTAGATGGGCAGAGGCCCCTGAGAACACCTGACTGGTAAGTCCACCAGAGTAGCATCCCTGACCCACCCTGGTAGGTGGGTCACCGCAGAAGTAGTCCTACCCCCTTTCTGGGTTACTTAAGGGCTGCCCTGAGGATGGGTCCTTAGATTCGTCCGGACTTTGTCTTCAAGAACCGACTGGCATCTTGTGAAGATTGGTCTAAAGACTCTGCTGCTGTTGAACACTGCTGCTGGAACTGAGCCAGGAACCGAGTTCAAAGACAAGACTGCCTCTGGTAGAAAGGTTCCTACTGCAACTTCGTCTCCATGCTCCTACGAGTGCTGCAAATTCCGTGGCCGTGCATCCGCCTGAGTCGCCAAGGACTCAAGATAGTTAGAAGGAATCTCCTTTGGAGTGAAGGAGTCATTCCCCTGCATCTGCAGGCACCACGAGACCGGCGTGTTGATCCTGCTGTCTTATGGACACCTCAAGGCTCTACAACACAGGTGGTGGGTCAGGCCTCTGGAGAGCCACCAAACCGTCTTCCCTACAACTTGGGAGACTGCAATCCCTCTCCAGCATACAGGAACCGCATTCCGGTGCACCGCATCTGTTTGCCGTTGCCAAAGCTTGTTGTCTCTCCTGACCGAAGGTCTTCGAGCTCCAAGAAGACCCAGCCTGAAGCAGCACACAGCTCCAACAGTGGTGTCCCCACTGCATCTCCTGCGACGTGGGCCTCCATTTTCTGTGTGTTGCTGAGGCCTCCCTGCGACTCCCTATGTCTGCTGCCAGGGGCTCCTCCTGGGGTCTCCATTGATTCCTGCTGACTCTCTTGCTTGCTGAGGGCCGGTTCTGACTTACCCTTACTGGGTGAGTCCCTCACACCTTGCTGGTCTGCAACTAAGCATTTTTTCATGCAATACATCTGTTGCGGTTTCCAAGGCTTGTTGGTGGTCCTGCTTGCCACTGACCTTCCTGGATCTTTTCAACCGACGTGGGTCAGCTCGTGGAAGTCTCTTGTGCCTCTGCAATGTTGCATGGACTCCCCAGCTGCAGCTTCAAGACCTCTGTGCTACAGTAAGGTACCTCCGACAAGGGCTGGCATCGTGCTCCTGCTACTCCTGGACACCTCCAGGTGGTTTGGACTCAGTCCCCTCTTTTTGCAGGTACTCGTCCGAAATCCACGTCTAGGTTCCATCGACCTGGTCCACGAGACTTTGCTGAACATCCAAGGTTCCCCATTCACTTCAACAGGTGTTTCTGACACCACTTCGCACCTATGCACCCTGACTCCCTGGTGTAGGTATCCTGGTTATCTGGGTATCCAGGGGTGGAGGTGTCCTCCAACCTCCCTGGTTTCAAAGGGTTTCCTCCGGGTCCTCTGGGAAGGGTCCTGAAACAGTAAAACTTCAACCGGGACATCCCCACTTTCCCCGGGTCAGTGTCCACAGGATAATCACCTCTGCACACGGGCATCTAGCAACTCTTAGGGACCAGGGGGAGGACGGACCCACCACAGGTAAGTAACTAATTCCTTGGGTGTTAACCGTGGTTTGGTGCTCTCCTTGCTTTCCATTTTCTTAGTATATGGTTTGCCCGCCCCATAGGGGCTTGTGTGTTTTATGTGCTTTACTTACCTGTGTTAGTATGTGTAAATGCACAACGGGAAGGGGAATTCAAAACCTATGTTAGGTTAGCAATATGTGGCTAAATAGACGCTGTTAGTGGGTTACATAACGTGTACACAGAGTTATCCTCGTGACATGTAAGCTTAGTTAGCTTGTGTGACTCCTAGTGATTGCGAAATACAAAATGAAGACTGCTTGGGCTGTGCTCGTACTAGGCCTTATTTCTCTTTTCGCTTGCCTCAGTAAAACACTGTACTTTGTTATTATTTTCTCTCCTGTTCAAGGCCGTAACCCGACTTGCTAATGAACTGATATTCTTTCTCTGCATTCCAATCTCAATGTGTAGCTCTGCTCCCACGTTAGGAGACGCTGAGACTCGGCGCAGTGACCTTGGAGTACTGATAGTGCACCCATCGGGCATGTGTTAGCTCATCTCTCTGTACCTCCTTTGTTCATGCCTGGCTCAAGCCGGTAACTTTCCATTAGAGGCGTGGCCGAAGTCTCCAGAAGGGTTTATTATGTATTAGCGTACACTGGGGCGTCAGTCTCCTCGGCCGACATCTTTGCAGAGGAGCCCAGTCAGGTCTTCACCCTGAGTGTATACTGAATAAAGTAAGTTTGTATTCTCTACTGTCTGACCGGCTCTTCATTTTGGGGAAGGCATAGCAGGTGGTTGTATATAACCCGCGTGGTCCTAGAGGGCCCTGTCCTTCACCTGTTTTGAAGTATAGTTTCTTGTGGATTGATAACTCCAGTAGGAGATATACCAAAGTAGTTTTAGTGCTTGTGTATAATAAATACAAGACATTTTTCTAACACTGGTGTGGTTCTTTCTTGTGTGTCACTGGCTGACTGTGTGGTAATGTACCCGCTTTACACCCTCTGGAATAAGCCTTAGCTGCTCTCCACAGCTATCCCTTGAGAGCTTTGGTTATCAGGGACCCCTTCTACTTTCACCAAGAGTTGCCTGGACTCAGAATATGGTGCACACCTATTGGTGAGGCACCATGCACTGAGTCAGCCTCCTACACTGCTCTACTATCCTGAAACGTGGCTGGTGTTAACTGTATCTACAATACGTATCATTCATTATGCACAATGCATATTACAGTGTAGCTGCTACAATGTACCATTAGTTACCCCATATGTCATATGCATCTTCCCATTCCTCAGCCTCAAGATCTCTGGCAGTGTACCACTTTGTACACACTGCAATATTCTTAGCCCTATTTCAAGGCATCAGTCGATTTTGTAGCAATACTTTAACTCAGTGGTTCCCAAACTGGAGTCTGCGGACCCCTGCGGTCCACAAAGCCTCCTCAGGGGTCCGCGACTACTGTGAAAATCGTATAATATTAACAGATTCATAAAGTGTATATAAATATAGAAGCTAAATGCACATCCGAGCATTTTAAAACATACTGTAAATGCGAAGGAATTTGAATTTTTAGCCTCCGGTTTCAGTTAGTATCCTCTGATGCATCTGCACTGCTCCCACGAATCAATGTAACTGAATATAGTAAGGATGATGAGTGGACTCAATTGAATTTAGAAAAGCTCCAACCTTTCTATTAAAATTACATTTTGATTTCTTTTATATTTATATGTGTTTGCTAATGAAATAAAATGTGTGATTTGTGTATTTGTTTGATTAATGTTTCTTTCTGCATTTTTGTGTATTGTTTTGCGATTCAAATCATCGACATTGCTTAGACCGGGGTCCCCGGCTTCCAGTAATGACTCGTGGGGGGGGGGTCCCCAGATTCTAATAATGATTCAGTTGGGGTCCCCGGGTTCCAGTATTGATTAAGTGGGGGTCCCCAGAAGTCAAAAGAATCCTTTTCCTCACGTGTGGATCCCATTTGTGCAGCACCTAACCTTACATTCCTCACAGATGTCTCCCACCCTGGCCAACACAGTGGTGTGGCCCATTTCGCCCTCAGGGTGTGACTCCTGTCTCCAACCCAAGGGCAACTCTGTCCACAAGGGCTGCACCACACAGTAGCCACTGACAGCTGTCAGTGACAAAAGCCAGGCCTGGGCCTTTCAGGGTTCTCCAACCTCTGGTTTCTCAGAGTGGGGGGCAGTAGCCCCAGGTGACTGGCACCCTTTTTCCACATTCTCCCTCCCACCAGTTCAGGGGTGGTATCCTGAAACTGGTCACGCAGCTCAGGGTCTGTACCCTGAGGCTGAACAGGAGACCGAGGTGGGCTTTCCCACATCATGCGCTCCCTTCTGGGGTCCTGTTCCCTCCACTATGGAGAGGTACCCCCAAACTCCAGAAATGTCAGGGCGTTTGTGGCAAGTTATGTGTAGAGGAGGTCGAACCCAGTGTATCCTCTTACTCCACCCCCTTTTTTTCTTGGTATGCTTTTGGCAAGCGTCATGCACAATTCTCCCACCAGTTCAGGGGTGCTAACCTGCAACTGGTCCTTTAACCCAGGGTCTGTACCCTCAGACTGAGCATGTACTTCCCTGGACTGGAAGTCCTGGCTTGCCAGGCACAACTACCCCCCCAATGGAAACACTGTAAATGTTGTGCAAGAGTCTGCCTGGCAAGGGTCTCCTGCCCTCTGTCCATCTGACAGAGCATGGAGCCCTCCCAAGCCAGAAGTGGAGTCACTAGTGTCAGTCCTCAAGTGCTCTGACCTCAGAGCTGGAACCCCGGACCCACAGTCCACAGTGAGAAGAACAGTCTCCCCCTCTCACCCCTCCACCTAGACTTCCACACCCTCCTTCCTGGAGTGGGGCAGCCAGACACCGGAGCTGGTGGGACGCTTGTGACAGCCACACCCCCAGCTCGCCTGACGCTATGGGGTCCCCCTCAGTAGATGGCCTCTCGGTACAGACTAGGCCCCCCTCCTGGTGCTCCCTCTGGGAACCATCCAGGCTCTGGAACTGGGTTTTGGGCAACCTGGGCCTCTGCCCACCCCCACCTCTCCTCCTACCCGGAGGAGGGACATATGACCCTCTACCGATCCCACTACACTAGGACCTATCTGGGCTACTGCAAACCTCTCCAGCCTCCTGTAGTTGGGAAAAACCTGAGCCACTCCCTTCAGGATCACTCCCAAATTCCAATTCAGACCCTCTGGCATCCACCAAACGGTCTGCCTCCAGTGCAAGCTTGCTGGGGTCAGAGAACTCACACTCCAGTCATGGTTTTCCAGAGCAATGCCAGCACCTGATGAACATATGCTCTCCAGCAATCAAATTGTCCAGGCCCTCACATGTGTCAACCATACTACCCTTCACCCAATCATCAAGTGCCTTGAAAAAGCACCCAACATCCCCCTCACAAAACTGGTGAGATAGTATCTGACTGTCCCTGAAACTCAACCCAAACTCTTCTGGGGTGTCTCCATACTTCCTTAAGGAGAGGTATTCCCCCATGGTAGAAGCCCTGCTGTCACTCCCTTCTAGGGCCAGTAGAGTGTTCCTCCCACCACTAGGAACATGACTACCCATGCCAGTTCCCCCATCCACCTCAGGGACACCTCTGGAGCTACCTCATAAACCTGAACCCCCTGGTGTATGTCATCCCCCTCCTTGAAGTCAGGCACCAAGTCTCTGGGTATGTGTACTTCTTCAGTATTGGATATGGTAATTTCACTGCCACCATCTGTGCTGGACTCAGGCGTTGAAAGCTAAGAGGGCTGCTCTCTCAAGCTCAGTTCATGAGCAAAAAACATTTTTCTTCTCTCCATGGCCCATTTATCTTTCTCCTCCTCTCTTTTGAGTTTTGCTAGCTCCAACTGGAGCTTCTCCTCATGCTTTATGTTGAACTTTTCTAGCTCCATCTCATGCCTCCTGGGTTCACGTCTCTCCTCCAGCTCCTCTGGTGACAGACCTTTGGAAAAAACACTGCTGCCTGCCATGGAAGGTACCCCCCCACCCCCTCCAGGTAGAGCCTGATCCATCACTTGATCACCAGCCACGTTTTCCTCCACACCATCCATCAGTTGCTCCTCATCCTCCAGATGCCCACTGGCATTCCTGGCAGCAACCCAGGCCCTCAGTGCCTTTTGTAGCTCCTTTTTAGAGAGGCCCTTAAACTGGACTTTGAGGTCCTTGCAGATTGACTTAGTTTGGAAACCTACACGGTGTCTCAACTTATCCTTCTCAAAAACTAAATCTGTAGGTGCATTTGATGATTCTCTAGACTGAGACATGATGGTAGTAGAAAGTTCACAAGTATCCAAAACTCAAGAAGGTGAAAAGACAAAAACCAAAAAGAAAAAACAGTATGTAAAGTGCAAACACGAGATTGGTGCACACTACTCCATATCGCAGAGCATTATGTGACTGCATCTGAGTCCTAGCCTCACTGCTGAACACCATTGTTAGAAATGGGATCTCTAGTTGGCACCCTGTCCAAGTAGGAACCCTCACTCTAGTCAGTGTAAGTAAGTTACACAGCTAAGATAACCCCTGCTCAACCCCTTGGTAGCTTGGCGCAAGCAGTTCAGCTTATTTCAGAGGCAATGTGTTATGTATATGTGTGTGTACACACACATGCACGCACGCCACACCCTGCCCTGGCCTGCCCATTACCAATGTCTTTAAAGTACACTTATAACAGAAAAATGTTTATTGGCAAATTTGAAGCAGGATCCTGTATCATGAAGTTTTTTTAGATTATTTGATCACGCGCTCTGTACCATCCTTGTGAGGACCTACTCATAATTACCATCCGTGATTGAAAACAGGCACATGGCTAAATATTTATTTTATTAACAATATACATAAATAACATCACACTCTATTCATATATTAATTGCTGCACATATCAAAGGGGTATACAAAATTTGGATTATGCTAATAATGTGTCAGAAAACATCATATATAATGATTGCAGAACGGCACATAAAACTGTATTTAACCATTTGCTTAGTGCTCAAAATCGTAGGTGATCAGGGAACCAAGGCATGAAGAAATTTACAAAGGTATTCAAGCGATATGGTCAAGTTGAACCCTGGGTTTGAATATTTGCTTGCATTGGTGTCAAAGTAGCTATTAGACCACATCTCCCTAGGAATGCATGTGATGTTAATATCTGCATAGGAATTGTGTGTGAAGATGCCCACATAGGTGGTATGTGATCACTGCATTTAGATGGTATGCGATCAAGTAGCACATCTCTGTGAACATTATCGCACACCAAGTCCCCACAAAGATATTATATGATTATTGGAATGTTTAAGGGCCCATAGAGATAGTGTGTGAAGATGTTTGTGTTCGTGTCTCCACTGAAATGGTGTGTAAAGACAATGCTTGAGTCCCCACACAGTGAGCATGAAGATCATGGTTTTAAAGTCCAAACAGAGATTGTGTAATTATAGAAATGTTCAAGTCCACCCAGAGATGGTGTGTTATTATAGTGATGTTTGAGTCCCCACAAAGATAGTGTGTTTCTAGCAATGTTTAAGTGCCCACAAAAATTGTGTGAAATTATATGAATGATCAAGTCCCCATGGAGATAGTGGATGAAGATAAAAAATGATCAAGGCCCACTGAAGTAGTGAGTAAATATACTGTTCAAGTCCCACACAGAGAATATGTGAAGGATGTTGAAATGCAAACAGAGATACTATGTGATTATAGTCATGTTCAAGCCGCTACATAGTTGTTGTGTTTTCTTAAAAATGTTGTAACCCTAATAGAGATGCCGTGTGACGGTAATCTTGTTCAAGTCCCCTCAAAGATGATAGTGATGTTTAATTTGCAACAAAGATACTGTTTTATTATAGCGATGTTGAATTTCCCACAGAGGTGATGCATGATTGAAGGGACTTAAACAATATAATATTTACACACTTTATTGTGATGTTCAAGTTCCTGCTGAAATAGCGTGTAAAGACAATGTTCAAGTCTCCACACAAATAAAGTGAGACAATAAGGATGTTCACGTCCAAACAGAGACAGGGTGTGATTATAGGAACATTCAAGTGCCCACAGAGATGGTATGTAAAGATCATCATATCCAAGTCCTCACAATGATAGTGTGTGAATAGTGTGTTGTTGAGGTCCTCGCATTGGTAGCGTGTGCTTATAGGGATGTTCAAGTACCCACATAGATAGTGCTTGAAGATGTGTGTAAAATAATTTCGTTCAAGTCCCCACTGAAATAGTGTGTGGTTATTGCGATATTAAGGTCCCAAGAGATACAGTGTGTGGTTCTATAGATATCCAAGCCCCCACACAGTAGTTGTCTGGGACTTGGACATTATCATCACACACAGTTTGTGAAGATAATGATATTCAAGGCAAGAAATAATGTGTAGTAATGGGCATGTTCATGTCACTGCAAAGCCATTGTGTGTTAGTGTGTGATTATAATGGTGTTTTTCAAATCACCATAGATATACAGTAAACTTATAGCGATGTTCAATTCCCACAAAATAAGTAAGTGAGGTATCAAGCCTTTACCTTGCGTTCTTTACACAGCAGGACATCACCACACATTCCTTTATCATGCAGGTAAGTACTTTTCTTTAAATAACATAATTATTGCATCATTTTAAAAAGTAGACTTAAGGGTTATGGGATTGATATGGGTTCAGGGTTATGGGATTGATATGGGTTCAGGGTCGTAAGAACCTTAAAACCCTTACTATCTCCTACTCTAACCCAATTCTGAACCCTAAAAACTCCTTTAAGTTTTTTGGTGTTCAGGAATGGGTATGGGTAGGAGGTAGAAAAACACGTTCTGGGTGGGCAAGGGTATGGATAGAAACAGATTTGCATAGGTTTTTAGGATTCAGTGGTAGGTAAGGGTACTTGTTAATAAAGGGTTTTAGGGTTCATGGATGGGTGAGGGCACAGGTTAGTAAATGTTTTAAAGGTTTTTTAGGGTTGGGTAAGGATACTAGGTAGTAGGGCGTTTTTAGGGTTCAGAGATGAGTAAAGGTACAGGTTGTAGCCTTTTAAATGAGGCTTTACGGTTCAGGGTATGGGGTGGCAAGGGTTTCTTAGTGTTCAGGTATGCGTAAGGGTACTTGTTAGTAAAGGGTTTTTAGGATTCAGAGAAGTGTAAGGATAAGGGTTAGTAATGGTTTTACTGGGTTCTCAGTTGGGTAAGGGTATGGAGTAGTAAGGGTTTTAAAGGTGTGCACTGCTAATGACCTCCCATATTACATCACTCACGGCATGTTCTGTAACATCATTAATAACATCACTGCAACATCTGAAATGACATTTTTGATGACAAGACTGTGAATGGCAGGGGCACGAGTAATAGCTATTAGAGAGAACTATAACTGGTGAATTTCAGTTTTGTTTTAGTTTAGATATTACAATAGACTCAAATATAGAGGTGGAGGGTAGGGAGGTATTAGGTTGTGAAGATACACTCCAGGTCATATATATTAATACCCATGTCTCCTAGCTAAATACTATGATATAGGAGATATTTATTATGCAGAAAGTTGCCCCGTTGGTGTTGAATTATGAGTCTGAATGATATCAGCTGGTAGGCATGGCGATAATGACGCAGTCAGTATAGGCATGCGCGCCTGGTAAAGTGCAGCACGTATCAGTGGACTACAGTGACGTGTCCTGTCATGGTGATCTGGGGCATCCCGTGATAAAATAGAGGTGAAGGGAGCTTCTAAGACTATTTCTTGGGTTATTTTCTAATTTGAGTCTTCTTGTCATGCCTCAACAGTCAAGATTATTTGAAACCTATTTTTGGGATTCTTATAGGACGTATTGTTTGATTAAGTTTACTTGTGTCTGATATTAAAATGGCCGCCACTATATGGTAAAATACTGTGGATCTGTGAATCCCTCTTCATTGTTTACACTTGGCGTTGTTACTTAATATACATGATTTTCCAATCAATACCTGTGAGCAAGGCGTGTGTTACACCGAAACGTGTTGGGTAAAATATTCCATGCTATATGCTGTTTGCTAAAGTGCTTCTGTTCTCTCCTTAAAACATTGTAGAATTGGTTTATACCTGTTTGGGATATTTATTGACTTATAAGTCCCTAGTAAAGTGGTATTAAATGTGCCCAGGGCCTGTAAATTAAATGAGAGTAGTGGGCCTGCAGCACTTATGTGTAAAGGGCCACTTAAGTGGGTGGCACAATGTCTCAGGCCTGCCATTGTGGGGACTATGTGTGGACACTTGCCTTGTGGGGACTAACCTTTCCCAATGTTTTAAAAATATACCAAAACCAGAAATTTTTTAAGAATAATCCATAATACAGTATCCTGCTTCAAATATGCAAACATGCTGTTATTTAATCGCGTGCACAGAACCCTCTTTGTGGGAACTTGAACATGTGTTATCATCCTTGCGGGGACTTACTCAATAATTATAATTTGTGATTGAATGCATTAATAAACAAATGGCTAAATGTCATTTTTCTGTGCTGTACCTAAATTATATGATAGTTCCGTCATATATGAATAGCTCATTGTGTCCTAAGATCAACCAGAAAATTGATTTTGATGATATGCTATAGTTTTCTGCTGAGAAATGCATTATCAAGTCCATGGAAAGGGTTTTGAAGAAATCTTGCCTATTGCTGAGTGCTCACAAACTTTGGCTTCTAAATTAATTTAACTAAAAGATCCTGCAATGTGGTTAGATGGGAAAGCCAAGTTGAGATGATCCAATTCTTTTTCATCAACTTCATTACTAGGCATCATCCTGTTCGTATGGCTGTGCAATAATAGTCCCTAAAGATATAATTATAGTAATGTTCTAGAGGGGAAAGAGGAAGTGTGTGGTCATAGTAATTTTTAAGTCCCCGCAGACATTGTGGGGGCTTGAACATTAATACTCATGTCAGTGTGTGATTATATTTGTTATGTTGTTCTCAGTAGCTATTTCTGCAGGGACTTGGTGTGTGATTATACTATTATCACACACTGATACATGGGAAGTTCTCAAGAGATTGCAGGAAAATGTTTCAGAGGAAGAACAGCAGGGTTGGATCAGAGCAGGATGTGAGAAAAATGTGAATGACATTTAGATTTCAGCAGATGAGAGACCAGTGTTGTCAGATAGTCTATTGTTTCCCATGACACAACATTAGCATGGCCCAACACATCTAGGAAGAGGTGCGAAGGTGAGATTATTCAGGTAGAATTGGTTTAATCCCAGATTTCGGATGCTTGCAGAAGAACTGTGCCATTGGTGTGTGACATGTCAACAGATGAACGTGAGAAAGAGAACATCAGTAACACTAAGTCACATAGGGAGATCAGGGGGACCCTTTACAACCAGGCATCTTGATAATGTTTATCTGCATTACTTTAATGGGTTGAGATACGTTCTGGTCATAGCGTGCATTTTCTCTGGATGGATGGAAGCCTACCCAACACACAGAAATGACAGTCTTACTGTAGCTAAACTGCTATTGCGAGAGTTGATACCTAGGTACAGATTACTGGTTTCTCTGGAGTCAGATCGTGGGACTCATTTCAATAATGAGTACCTAAGAATGATTTGTGTACCATTACAAATTGAACAGAGGTTACACTGTAGTTATCGAGCAGAAGCCTCTGAAATTGTAGAACAGCTTGATAGAACAATAGTCCCGGTTGGAGAAAATGTGTGCTTCCACATCACTGATATTGTCAGATGCTTTGCCTTTGGTGTTGATGAGCCTTTGAAAGTATTCCTGAGAGGAAGACTGGGTTATCTTCTCACAAGATATTGATGGGGCATGTGATGAAACTGCCTACTGTACCTGCAAATGCACATTTGAACATCACAGATGACATGATACTCGATTACTGCAAAGGATTGGCTGATGTAGTGTGTTCTTATAATGTGTGGGGACTTCGATGCGAAGTACCTATGCCCCCAGCTTGGCATGTTTATACATGCACCATTTCGATGAGATCTCCATACTGACTGAAGCCAACCCCTTTTGGATCTAATTGTGGTGGCGATACATAGACTATATCTTGATGATCTAGAAAGGGGATACCACAGTTATTCAAGACTTCCTTGGATGGATCAATTCCATTTACTCTCATCTGAAATTTACTGAGCATATATCAATCAATCAATCAATCACGGCATTTATAGAGCGCGCTACTCACCCGGGAGGGTCTCAAGGCGCTGGGGGAGGGGGTAAGTTACTGCTCGAACAGCCAGGTGTTGAGCTGCTTCCTGAAGGAGAGATGGTCCTGGGTTCGCCGAAGGTGAGTGGGGAGGGAGTTCCAGGTCTTGGCTGCCAGGTAGGAGAAGGATCTTCCTCCGGCGGTGGCTCTGCGGATGCGTGGTACGGTGGCGAGGGCGTGGCTGGTTGATCGTAGCTGGCGGGTGGGCGTGTAGAAGGTCATGCGGTCGTTGAGGTACTTGGGGCCCAGGTCGTGGAGGGCCTTGTGTGCGTGGGTGAGGAGTCTGAACGTGATTCTCTTGCTGACGGGGAGCCAGTGCAGGTCTTTCAGGTGTCCGGTGATGTGGCTGTGTCGGGGGATGTCCAGGATGAGTCGTGCGGAGGCGTTCTGGATGCGCTGGAGTCTTTTTTGAAGTTTGGCTGTGGTTCCGGCGTAGAGGGTGTTCCCATAGTCCAGTCGGCTGGTGACGAGTGCCTGGGTGACGGTCTTCCTGGTTTCAGTGGGGATCCATCTGAAGATCTTGCGGAGCATGTGCAGGGTGTTGAAGCACGAAGATGAGACGGCGTTGACTTGTCTGGTCATCGACAGGGAGGAGTCCAGGATGAAGCCCAGGTTGCGTGCGTGGTCCGTTGGCTTGGGCGCGGTGCCCAGGGCCGGGGGCCACCAAGAGTCGTCCCAGGCGGAGGGTGATGAGCCCAGGATGAGGACTTCCGTCTTGTCTGAGTTCAGTTTAAGGTGGCTGTTCCTCATCCAGTCGGCGGCGTCTCTCATCCCGTCGTGTAGGTTGGCTCTGGCGGTGGTGGGGTCGTTGGTGAGGGAGAGGATCAGCTGGGTGTCGTCGGCGTAGGAGATGATGTTGAGGTTGTGTTGGCGTGCGATGGCTGCGAGGGGCTCATGTAGACGTTGAAGAGGGTTGGACTGAGTGAAGATCCTTGTGGAACGCCGCAGATGACTTCGGTGGCCTCGGATCTGAACGGGGGAGGCGGACTCTCTGGGTTCTTCCGGCGAGGAACGAGATGATCCATTCCAGTGCTTTCTCTCGGATTCCGATGTTGCTGAGGCGCTTCACTAGGGTGCGGTGGCAGACGGTGTCGAACGCCGCGGAGAGGTCCAAGAGGATGAGGGCTGCTGTTTCCCCGTTGTCGGTTAGGGTTCTGATGTCGTCGGTGGCTGCGATAAGGGCGGTCTCGGTGCTGTGGTTGGCCCGAAACCCGGACTGCGAGGGGTCGAGGATCCATTCGTCTCGAGGAAGGCGGCAAGCTGTCTGTTGACGGTCTTCTCGATGACTTTGGCCGGAAACGGAAGGAGCGAGATGGGACGGTAGTTCTTGAGGTCGGTGGGGTCCGCCGTTGGTTTCTTCAGGAGGGCGGTAAGCTCGGCGTGCTTCCAGCTCTCCGGGAAGGTGGCGGTGTGGAAGGAGGAGTTGATGATGTCCCGGAGATGGGGTGCGATGGTGGCGTCGGCTTTGTTGAAGACAGGGCAGGGGTCGGTTGGTGATCCGGAGTGGATGGAGTTCATCGTGCGGGTGGTGTCTTCGGTGCTGATCGGGGTCCAGTTGCAGAGGGTGGTGGTGGCGGGCGTTGGTTCGGCGGTAGGGTGCGTGGTCTGTGCGTCGAAGCTGTTATGTATGTCGGTGATCTTGCGGTGGAAGAACGCGGCGAGTGAGTTGCAGAGGTCTTGCGAGGGGGTGATGTCGTTGTTTCCGGCGCTGGGGTTGGAGAACTCTTTGACGATGCTGAAAAGTTCCTTGCTGTCGTGGGCGTTGTTGTCCAGTCGTTCTTTGAGTGCCGACTTCTTGGTGGCACGGATCAGCTGGTGGTGTTTGCGGGTGGCGTGCTTGAGGGCGGTCCTGTTGTCTGTGGTCTGGTCGAGTCGCCAGGCTTTCTCGAGAGTGCGGCAGTTCTTCTTGGATTCCTTGAGTTCGTTGGTGAACCAAGGGGTTTTCTTGCTTCCGGGTCTGCTGGGAGGGTTTTTAGTGGTGCGAGGTCGTCGGCGCAGGCGGTCAGCCACTTGGCGAGGTTGCTGGCTGCTTCGTTTGGGTCCGTTGTGTTGGTGGGTGTGTTCTGGCTGAGGGAGGCGGTGAGCTGCTCGGCGGTGATCTTGCTCCAGCTCCGGCGGGGAGCCTGTTGCGGGTGGTGGTGGGTCGCAGTCTTTCTGAAGCTGAAGTGGACGCAGCTGTGGTCGGTCCAGTGGAGTCCGGTGGCGTGGCTGAAGGAGATGTGCTTGCTGGAAGAGAAGACGGGGTCAAGCGTGTGGCCGGCGTAGTGGGTGGGCGTGTTCACCAGTTGCTTGAGTCCGAGGTTGGCGAGGTTGTCCAGCAGGGCGGTGGTGTTTCTGTCGTTGTTGTTCTCCAGGTGGAAGTTGAGGTCCCCTAGGAGGATGTAGTCGGCGGAGGGCATGGCGTGCGGGCTGATGAAGTCTGCGATGTCTTCGCTGAATAGTGTGCATGGTCCCGGGGTCTGTAGATGAGGGTGCCTCGGAGGGTGGTCTTGGGGTCAGTGTGTATCTGGAAGTGTAGGTGTTCGGCGGCGGTGAAGGTCTCGTCGGAGTTAGTCGAGATGCGGATGGTGTTCTTGTGTACGATGGCGATGCCTCCTCCCGTCTGGTTGACGCGGTCCTTCCGGGTGATCTTGTATCCGTCCGGGATGGCTATGGCGATGTCGGGCGCTGAGGAGGCGTTCATCCAGGTTTCGGTGAGGAAGGCGACGTCCGGTGCTGTTGCGTCGAGCAGGTCCCAGAGTTCCACGGCGTGCCTGTGGACGGAGCGGGTGTTCAACAGGATGCATTTCAGGTGGTTGCTGCTGGTGCTCGACTTGGCGGAGGTGGTGCACGTCCGGGGGCAGGTGAATCGGCAGGCTTGGCAGGTGAAGGGTCCGTGGGTGCGTCTCGGTGAGGCTCGGTAGCAGGCAGGGTTCCGGCCGGCATTGAGTGCGGTGAGGGTGGCGGCGTCGTAGGTCCGTCGAGTAGTGTTGCATCGGTGGGATCCAGGGGTCCTGGCGCTGGGCGCGGGCCAGGCGCGGACGGGCGCAGACGGGCTTACCTTTGGCGCACCTTCGGCGCTCCGTCGGTGCTCCCGCTGCGCGCGGCCGCTGCGCGGTCGCTCAGGGGGCGTCATAAGTAAGGAGCCGGGAGGGAGGAGCAGCTGGGTGGCGGGAGCGGGGCGGCGAATGGAATCACGGGGGGGCGGGGCCGCAGGGAGGTAGTGGCGGGAAGTCCCAGGAGCAGCGGGCAGCAGGAAAGTCCCAGGAGCAGCGGGAAAGTCCCAGGAGCAGCGGGCAGCGGGAAAGTCCCAGGAGCAGCGGGAAAGTCCCAGGAGCAGCGGGCAGCGGGAAAGTCCCAGGAGCAGCGGGCAGCGAGCGAAGGAATCTCCAGGCAGGAGGCGGCAAGGCAGGCAGGAGCGGCAGCAGTGAGTGGGGCGACCAAGCCCTGTGGAGGGCTGAGCGGTCACACCCACATAGCGGTCACATATATCAGATGTCCAATTACTCTTCCAAAGATATAAGCAGGTCCAGGAAGGAGGGCAACTCAAGACAAGGACATTTAACAAACTAACAGATTGGAATAGCCTCTTGTTATTCGCGAGTCACCATCCTCGCTCTCTGAGGTCCAACCTACCCTATGGACAATTCCTAAGACTCTGTTGAAATTGCCAATCTCACTGCAATTCCGCCAAACAAGCAGATGAACTAGAGCAAAAACTATTGGTAAGAGAATACCCACGGCACCTAATCAAGACAGCACGCAAGAGAGCCTATAATAACCAACGTGATGCCATTTTGGCCCCTACTGAGAAACTACCAGACTCTCAACTAACTTGGGTGACAACATTCACACCAGCCTCTAACAGAATTATGAAGGTGATTAAGAAACGATGGTCGATTCTTAATATAGGTGAATGTAGAATGACAAAACCCTTATTTGCCTACAAGTGCACAAACAAAATCCGAGATTTGGTGGTTCACACTAGACCACACAGTGTAAATACACAAACATCTCTAGTGCTTGGTATATGGTACCCATCATTGGCCACATTCCCTGTGGGAGGTGCAATGTATACCCCCTTACCCAAGCTACAAAATACCTGCAACTTGGTCTCAGCAGGGAGTGGCGACAAGAGAAACACACACAGTTTTTAGGTCTCGCCTAGCGTTGCAGCGCGCATGCGCTGCTTGCTCTGGCGAGATATATTGTAGATGAGGATTTTTCAGAAGGGGACTTGAAGCCCCGCCCGTCAATTTCATTGGCTGGCATCATCGGTTATGTAAAACGCTGGCCACCGATAGGAACTGAGCCTTTTTGGTTGCCGCCCTTTCCCCCTTTTTGTCTGGCCCATCCGGACTGGATCGTCTGCTTCCCGGCTGTCGTGAAGTAATTTCTTATCTAAAGTATGCTTGTTATCTAAACAAGCCGTGAAGCAAAGGATCCAGTCGGGATGGGCCTGCCCCCCCTCTTCCTGCGCAGATCAGTGATTTCGGCCCCTTTCCCTCCTTCCTTCCTCCGTCCCTCCCCCTCCTGCCTGGTGACGTACACAACTAAGAAAGCAGTCGAGGAGTGCAGCCAATCTGTATTGCAAATTGTGCAGCGCGGGGAATCCCTCCCTCCCTGAGCAGGCGGCGGCAGCTGGAGCTGGCTCTCGCATGCATGGCTTATGTTACTGAATATTTAAATTGTAATTATATTCCAGCCCCGGAGCGCTAGACCCGTCGCCCCGTGTGTATGTCCGTCCGAGGCTTGTGTTTACAAGAAATGAAATGAAATGAAATGAAATTCGTACTTGTAAAGCGCACTGCTGCCCCCAACAGAGGAGCCCAGAATATTTTCATAGCGCCTTACATACACTGGTTTGCTTATATTATTGAATATTCAAATTATAGTTGAACCCCAGAACCGTAGCATCAGGCCCCAGCCCCGTATGTATGTCCGAGTCTTACGTATATCAGTGCGTAGAAAACATTATCTTACAGCGCCCGAATGAGGTTGGTTTTCTGATGTTGTTCAATATATAAAATACAATTTCAAACCATAACTACAGCTTCGGACCTCTGCCCCGTGTGTATGGCCCATCCTGGTTTTTAAAAGGGGCCAAAACATGTTTTAATAGCGCCTCGTGGTGGTCGGTTTACTTAAAATTTAAGTATTGAACAATATAAGTAAATCACCTTCCGGCGCCTTAGATCCCGGCCCTTGTGTCTATGTTTTGGCTCTTATGTACACAAGCCTGGAACACAGTCTTAATAGCGCCTATTCAGGTTGGTGTACGTATATATTTTAACATTTAAATTATAGTTATATCCGAGATCCGAGCGTTGCATCAGAACCACGTGTGCGTCTGTCGGATGACTTTGTTTACGAGCGCATAGAAAACCTGTCGTTAAATAGCACCTTGTGGAAGCTGGTCAGTTTATTTAATCGAATATTGAATTTATTATTTGATTGAGTGTGCTGTGCGGCTTTCATTTGGATGTCTATCTATAAATAACCGGTCTTTTCTATACATTGTTTAGTTTAATAACGAAGAAGGCGTTTCGCCGTCACAAACCACAACAATTTTAACGTGTTTTGTTAGTGGAATTTCTCCTACAACGTCCGCCTTACAAACAACTACTTCCCTTTATTGAACCATTTTCTTGTTTTATTTTGTTCATAAACTGTGTATCTTTAGAAACCAGTGTAAATTATTACGTAACAATAAAGCAAAACAAATAAATCAACAGTTTATAAAGTACGAATATAATCACGAAACACCCTTGTATTACAATGTACACTATTTCGTTTCTTTATTTGTGGTGTTTGCTTCGGTGCAGGAGAGGTGGTGCGGGGGGAGCCGGTGATAGTGAGGGGGAATGGGGGAGGGGGGGCGTGTGCAGTCGCTTCTCTGACCCATGGGAGGGAGACCGCACCCCGAGCTCAGTAACACAAGGTCAGAGATTCGAGGACACTGAAAGTGGGAAGACATTAATGGGTTAAAGCGCAATGTTGCCAAGGTTTGTTTCCGATGCTACGTTGAGCTTAAATCTAAGCCTTTCTACTTCCGTTTCATGTGAAAAGTCGCTCTGTAATTGGATACTCGACCCAGGTCTCTCCTCTGATGGGGTCTGTGTATGGCTGAATGCATGTATGAATGCGAAACCGATGTTGGTCGTAGTGCTTTGTGACATGGCCGTCAGAGCCGTCTTTACGACCCGGGTCTTTCCTGTGTGCCAGTCTGACCATAGGCGGAGGAGTCGGAGGACTACATCGTCACGTCACGTGTATAAAATGGCAATAAGGGCATTACTGGTGTATAATGCCCGCAGGCTCAGGGCAGCCTCTGCCTCACCCAGTGCTTCGAGTGCGCTGCCTGCAGTAGGTGAGGCCCCACCAACACAATTTTTTTTTTTAACTTTAATAAGCGCGGCGGCGTCTTCACGGACACCGCGCTATGCAATGCAATAGGTGTTGCTTTTGGTATTGTAAATAACAATGCCTTTTAATTTTTTGAAAGGCATTGCTATTTACAATGTCAATAGCTCAAAATAATGTCATTGCGAGACCTATTGCATTGTAAATGCTTGTTGGATTGGCAATTAGTGTATCTGATAACCTGTCCTTGTGTGCTTAGATATGTGGGGATGACCGCACAAGCAGTAAAGTCAAGGATAAATGAGCACCAGAGTATCATCAGGTGTAAAAGACTGACCACCAAACTTAGGGGCATATTCACAAGGAGCTATCGCCGAATTAACGGCACTTTATCTCAGCCAAAGTCGCGATAAATTTACCCCCCCATTCACAAGCCGGTGTTAACAGCCCACAGCACCAGTTTACCCGCGATAGCAGCCGCAAAAAACATTGCCACAGAGGACCCTCGCAAATATCGCTAATGAGATGCAGAGTAGGCGTTCCCGTGACAAAAGCCGAGACAACAGCACACCTCAACATTCACAATGACCAGCCACATCCACGATAAAAGCACAAAACCGGCGATAAGGCGCGTTTACACCAGGTCAGAGCAGGTGTAGATTTCCAGGAGCTAAGTCGGATGGCAGCCAGCACCACAAAAGGGAGCACAGCCCAGGGCCACATCCGAAGGGCAACAGATGCCATGGAGCAACTCATCATGCGGCCCGGACACCCAAGAGGGCCACAACACCCACCGCCACCACCCCAGGACCCCATCCCACACCCGGGAACACCCCCCACCCCCCCCCCACCCCCCGGGACCACCCCCCACCCCGGACTAAGAAATTGCACACCAACACCACGAATCCCAAAACAAACATCTTGCCTGATGTCACACAAGCAGGAAAATAAACATACATGCGTGGCCAGAAAATGGAGAATCAGTCATACAGCAATGCAACCACCAACACAAAACACCAGACAAACAAAAGCAGAAACAACCCCTAGGATGAGTCCTAGCTGCTCCCACTGGACAATCCGTAGCACACAGCCCGGTAGACCAAATCCAAGAGAAGAAGGTGTGCCATGCGCGCAACAAAGGAAAGAGAGGGAGAGAGCGAGGGAGAGAGACGGAGTGAGATAGCACAAGCAGTGCAAGGCCGCCCGGGCACCTGGCTCCACATGCCAACATGTGTGTGTGCATCGCCATCCGTACACCATGAGCCCAAGGCTGTGTCCCAATCTCAGCGCCAAAGCCACATCACATTCCGAAAACGCAAGTAGTAGTCAGACAAACATCAGGGATGAAAGCACCATTGTCCCAATGCAGAAGGCGGGAGGACACCTGCACCTCTGACCTTGGTCCAGAACGCGCCTGGAACACCTTGATAGAGATGCAATGGCAGATGGGGACGACTCCCACACCACGCATTCCGCAAATGAACCATCCGACTCATCCACAGCCCACACATAGAAGCCCCTGCCTGCGGTACCCCCGCATGGGATGCCCTTGACACCCACAGGAACAGCAACCCATGCCCCACAACGTTGCACACACATTCGAATCATTGCCCAGAGCTGTGGCATATCCTCCACACAACAGCCGCAGTCCAGAAGAGTGCCTGTTCACGAGATGCACCAACGCAATGGCAGGCCATACCGGGCACATGCACAACCCCGTCACGTGGAACAGTACCGTGCACGTATGCTGCATTTACTGGGCGCACTGCCACTGGCAGTGCTGCGGATCAGTTACAGGCTCAGCTTCCGCATTGCCCACGTCACCTGCGTCCAGCCCTGGTTCCACTGCCGAACATGCACATTCGAGTGTCCCATGGATGTCTGCCTATCCAACACAACTGTTGATGAATTGGACTATGACTTGTGTCTGCACCCCCTGTTGGATCACGAACAGGAGTGTAACCGAGACAGCCGTGCATGGGATGCCTTGACATACTGCGTATGTATTGGTAGTTGTGCATGGGAGATTGCACAATTTCTCGTGTGCAGTGACCACATCGTGGCGCTCCCCTATTGGGCTGTGTTGCGGATCGGTGAGACGGCGTGGGCTGAGCACACCTGCCCGGACCACCTAATGGATTGGCTCACCCTGGTGTGCCTTGAACACGACAACGACGTACTATTGGAACACATTGCACATGAAGCTGCACGGGCATTCATGGACGAGTAACTACGTACCTGCAGCCACATCCTATTACCACCCACAGCACATGGCCCAACAACTTGTTGCACAGTGGGGATTGCTCACATATCCCACCAAAACAGAGGACACGTCTGCCTTCGGTCAGGCTCTGGATGCATGTGCATGGAATAACGCGTGTGCACACACACCTGTGCAAGGTGACGCAGGTCCATGGTCGGAGCAACACAGCGTCGTCTGGCAACGTTGCCAATTCGGACACACTGCTGGGTGAGAGCACACACATGGCGATGTAGCACGACATGTGAACCTGTCGGACCCTCACACCTGATCACTGTCGGCAGAGCAGACAATCGGCGCACCCCGGAGGCAGAGCACCATGCAGACCCCACATGCAGTGAGTTGTGCCCCCTCACACGGGGCACTGTGCAGACACCAAACAACACATGACTCGTCCAGCAAGGCAAGGTGGGCTGTGAGCGTTGGCCATCCGTGATGAATCTTGTCCATTTCAGCCCCAACATTATCTGCCCCTCGACATGTACCCATGCTGCGTGTAAGTGTCTTCAGCATGTCCCTGCCTGTTGTGGCCGTTGCCTCGTCCGTACTGACACGCACATGCCAATAAAGCCTATGCCACTCCACTGGTGTCTAACTGTGAGGTTTGTTGTTAAAATTGTCCACTCGTGTGCCACAATGAGCCTCGTCCCAACACAGGGAGGAACTGACTGTCGCATGTGCAATGGGGGTGTGTCCCTTTGGCAAGCTCCGCCTCTGTGAACCAGACATTGTTTTGGGATAGGTGCTGGACGACATGTGCACTTACATGACTCCAGCCATGTGTGTATGGTGTCCAACCTCTGCCCATGTGGAGCAATGTCATACATCACAACAGAATGTGTCCACACAGATGTGTGTAAGTCAGTATGCGACGTGAAGTTCTGCTGTCACACGTGGCGTGGGATACCACTCCTGGCCTGCCACCGTTTTGGTCACTCCTACACACGGCCCTATTCAACACATGGACGTGTGCCTATGTTGGGGTGTTGTGAGATTGCTGTTGATGTGCAATGGGGTCACAGCTAGTACTCACCTTCACAGTCATCCAATTGGCCATGTGTCTCAGGGATAGACATGCGCATAGATGTCAGTTAGCAGGGTGTACCTTCATGTGCAATCATCGTCCCCACATCCAGCCATACTTCCATACGTGAGTGACCATAGTGATGACACATCTGTGTGATTCAGAATGTTTTATTCACATTCAGGTGATTGACGGAGCTGGAGCTGTAGCTGCCCATCCAAGCCCACAACACATGGAAGCCCAGTGGTGGCCCAACCAGAGTCCTTTGGGGAATGCACAGTGATTGGGAAGAGGGAGAGTGCAGTTCGCAGCAGGATTGCTGCGTGATTGTCCAGCGGTGAAGCAATGGCAGTCCGTGTCGGGGTCCGGGTGAATGTCCCAGGGTGTTCCGGAGGTCAGTAGGAGGTATTTCCCAAGGCATGATGCATAGGTCATGACCAGGCAGGGACAGGCCATATGGCGGTGATGGATGCTACTGCCTCCTTCCTCACACAGTAGTTCCCATCCCCTTCTCACTCCCCTGATACGGGTTCTGTGTCCGGTGTGTCCAGTGTGTGTGGCGGGGTGATGGCTGCATGGCTGTGTGCCCGTGACACATCAGACTGCGTAGGTGATGGGGCAGCCTCACGGTGTGCCAGGGGCACATCAGGGTTCGGAGCTGTGTGTGTCGATGTTCCCGCTGCAGTCATCTGGGAAGGGCTCAGTGGCAGCAATGGCAAGTTGGAGTACTGCAGGGCGTTGCTGTTCCCAGCCACTACTCGCTGGTGTCCAGCAGTGGCAGACATACTTCCGGCCTGCATCTGCTCCATGGTGTCCATTGCCCTCCGCGCCCGTGCCAACTCTGTGCTGTCATGGCTGGTGCCTGTCTGACCAGACAGTGCTTGTATTAGATTCATGGCACCAGCGAGGTTAGCCAAGGTCTGTGGCGGAGCATGGTGCGTACAGGGGGTGTCCGATAGGGACTGTACGTGGTCCCTAATGGGACTCAGACACCCACGTATGGCATCGAGTTTGGCTGCCACGAGCTCGAAACCCACCCGCAGCTGATGAGCCAACTCCACCTGGCAACCCAACACACGACGTTGGAATTCCATGTATTGGTCGGGGGGGTCCTGGGAGATAGCCGTGGTGGTGTGTGTTTCCTGCGGTGTGGTCTGTGCAGGTGGTGGGGTCACCTCGAGGCAGCTGGCCTGGCCTGCTCCTTGGGGTGGGGTGCAGAGGCTGTCCAGCATCCGTTGGAGGGTGTCTTGACATGTGTGCAGGTTGTCCTCTTCATCATCAATGGTGGGATGTGTGGTGTGCTCTGCAGGGGGTGTTGTTTGTCCCTCTGCAATGTAAAGGGGAGATGCAGGTTAACAGAGTTTCACATGTATGATGATGATTTGCAGATGTTCACATTCAGACTGCATGCCAATGTACATTGTGACTGTTTTGGGGGAGCTGGCTATTTGATGGCAGTCAGTGTGTTTTTCGACTACATGACGGATGTGTGGTGGTACCCGTACATTATCATCACACAGTGTCAGGCAATGCCAGATGTGGGTGGACAGTTACTACGCACAAGAGGAACCTGTTGTGGGCTCTGTCCTGTGGTGCTGCACTTAGCAATCACAGGACATCCGCAATGAAGGCAATGTGGTACAATGTGTGTGTGCTGCATTGTGGGGGAGTTGCCCCTGCAGCTCTGATTTCGTGTAGCCTTCTCCCTTTGAGGCGGGGTGCCTTTGAATTGTGTGCTTTTCGGGGCCTGATTTGCTTTTGACTTGGGTCATGTGTGCTCGCGGACTGTTTTTGTGGCCTGGTGCATTGTTCGTCTGCTGCGTGTATTGTAAGGCATGGGTTGTGGGTGCACGTGGACACGTCAGAGTGTGACCTGCTCCTTTACGGATGTAATCCGCACTTGGCTACCTCCATGTCGCTTCGTGGGCCATGTCATTTTTTTGGGGTAGCTGCCATGCTATCGGACATGCAGTGTTACTTGCATAGTCAGTGTGGGTCACGGAGCTGCTGCTTTGCTGGATTCCACACATGTGCACGGGTCGGTTGTGATATTGGTGATAGGGGGGGGGCCCCTCTGTGCACATTGTGGATGGGGGCCTACTTGGCGTTTCTATGTGTGCTGCAGTGTGCCAAGGCATTCAGGGACATGTTCCATGGTCATTGTGGGTGTGCTGTGTGCTGCGCGTAATTGTGCATGTGTGCCATTGTGCCCATCTCCCCCCGTCCCCCCGTCCCTAGTGGTTACTCACCCTGTTGCTGTTGGGTCAGGTCGTATCTTGCTGTGTCCAGGCCCCCCAATCCTGCCACCGTCTCCTCACTGCTGACTGTGGCCACCATTTGCTCCAGCTCATCCAGCTCCTCCTGTGTCGCAGGACTCCCACCTCCAGTCGCCGTTGCTGCCTCCCTGTTGGCGGCGAGCTTATGTTTGGTCTGACTTTTCAGATCATGCCAGCGCCTCTTGACCTCCTCCAGTGACCTCCTGGACACTCCGAAATATGGCAGGCCTTCGTCACCAACGTCAATGCAGTCGGTTTGGGTTGCCAGTGCCGCAGTGGAGGTGCCGAACAGTTGTTGATGGTGTTCGGTCACCCCCGTGACGATGATCTGGTCTTCCTGCGGACTGTACCCGGTCTTCCTCTTCTCCTTGCCCTTCCCCGACAGCGGGGTTCCTGGATGGCCCTCCGTGGGGCTAGTGGTGTTCGGCTTGTCCTCTGCACTTGTTCCGGGTGCATCCATGTTGCTACGCAGTTTGAATTGTGGGCTTTTTTTTCCATTCTTTTATGGTGCTTTTTCCCGCCTGACGCGTGGGATTTACAGGCCTGTGGCTGGTGTACGCTGATTTCTGTACCGCGATTGGCCTCATCGCATGATTTCTCGCGTTTCGCATTTTTTTAGGCGTGGTGTTGATTTTCACGCTGGCATTTGATGCGTTATCTGGTGACTATCGCATGGTACCGCCTTGTTGTGAATTCCACATTGACACAGGGTTATTTTCCCGTGATAGGCTGCGTTATTGAAAGTTGCGTTACGCTACTCTTGCGGTAGTTATCACACGTTCTTGTGAATATACCCCTCAGTATGATTTGTAATGATAAAGTGAGAGCTACCACAGATCTTAGATGGACTGTTATTGAAACCGTTCATGATGTCTCTAGGAGACTATATGAGAAGGAACAACGCTGGGTGTTCCGCCTCCAGACTGATCGCACAGGGTTGAATGAGGACTATTTAAAATCCGTCCAGGGAATATCATCTCAATCCTATAAACATACTGTATGGCTCTAGCAGTATACATACTGTGGGTTATCTTCTGTTTACAGAACATCATTTATGATTTGTCCCTCAAGCCAGCTCTAGAAGATAACCCTCCTTGTATGTCCCACCTGCGAAGCGGGGAAATAAAACAACGGAGGGGTTTTTGTTACATCTTACAAGGTAGATACATGACACCACTACGACTGGCACATATGTGTAGGTGAAGAAGTCGTGATTTGGTATGTCCCCATATATCTAAAGCTTGACCAATCTCACTTTCTTGAGATATTATTTCTCACTTTGTTTGTGCCTTTAGCCCTCTCTTTGTTTTACCAGGTTGTCAATGGACGGGGGATGTTAATTTTCTCGATACCTTTCTCCCATGTATGGCCTTTTCCCTGGGCATTTTAAAGTTTTTTCCATTTAGCATGCCTTGCACTTCGGGGCTCGAGCGGCAGCCTCTTAGCACTGGTGGCCCTCTATACATTGACACACCCATCAGGACACTCCTTTCCCTCCTGGGCTCGAGGGGCAGCTGCACAGTGCACTCAGAACAGGACAGTCCCAGCTAGAGGTGGGCATGGGCTGACACACACATGACGTGGAGTATCCAACCCGCATTGGCTGCGGTTCATTGACCCGGATGCTTTTAAATCCGCCGGCTACGCCTTCCGATACCTTCAGAGTTGAGGATAGGGGTAGGTGCTAGTAGGCACTGTCCAGAGTTGACAAGTAAGTGAGGGCGCAACAAGGCTTTGTATCTAGCAGCGAGTATTTTTTCCGAGGGGGTCCCTGTTTACACACTGGTGTTACTTGCCCATTATACGAGTTGCATTAATGCAAATCGTGAACTCTGTCTATTTTACATTTCCAATGCAGGTTGTGCTCTTTGTGGGCGTCCTCGCAACCGGATAGGTCAATTTGCCCTGAATTGCAGGACAGTGAGGATCTGATTTTTTGCATATTATGTCTGCCTATCCCTACTATGGGACCCACTACACTTTGATCTATACAGATGTGTTCATAGATAAGATCACTTTGGCAGTATGTGCTGCATTGGGGCATAACTCTACTGTCAATATGTGGTACATGTGTAGGGGATGTGTGCTTTCACTATTGATTTTAAAGACACATGAACACACAAATAAAAACTCATGGTGAATAACCTGCATGAAAACAAAATGAGAGATGCATCTATCATAATTCAAGCATCTTATCAGAACAGCGCTGGCCAGTGGCAGTAAGATGTCAATGACTCAAAGCCCACACCGTGTATAGGTGATAATCTTCTCCACAGAGTGAGGAACTCAGTGAGCACCTTAGGTCACATCTACCTGTTTGTATAAATTGTTGGTCCTGATGAAATGCCACCAGATTGCTCTACGACTACCTAGGGCATGAAACATGTTGACCTATAGCTTAGACCTGAGCTTACTAGCAGGTCTATAGGTGACCGATACGCACTCTCACTTGCAGTGACGGGGACCATTATTCCTGGTTGATGTTGAGCTTAAAAAGAAGTCAGAGAAACGTGCAATAGATCACATTAAAAGTTCTTTTGCAGCATCTGGTTGACAGATTATTCTATCCTCACACTTTTCAACAACCTTCTTACGTTGCAGGACACACTATTCCCTGTCCTACTGTGCTCTGTCAGAGATCTTTAAATAAATATGCCGACTAAGAGCCCTCTCGTGGGGCCCGCTAGGCATTGCAGTGTGGGTCTGGCGAGTAGCACAGCACAATGATGAAGCATGTCACCTTCGGTTGAATGAGGGCAACTGTCCTCAAAGGTACATGCTTCTCAGGGTACCTGCACTCAGCTAGAATAATTTCTTTGGGGCTGAATCTCCTCAGAATACAAAGTCAAATCACAATATACTGTTCCGTTTCTCAACAGGTTTAGGCTGCTACCTTATATCCACATTAAGAGCAGTGCCATGACTTCAGTCCTGGTGACTGGGTGTTAGTTCCAAACATGACTTCCGAACGTGCTTCTTGACTGAGATGGAAAGGCCCCTTACATGTGATTCTCATCACGAACACTGCTGTTAAGTGTTCCAGAGTACCAAATTGGGTACATGCATTGCACACACAGAGTAAGAAGTCCATATGAAGAAATAGTGTTCTTTGAGCCAGGACCAAGAGCACTGGTGACAGAAGCGTCATAAGTAGGACAATTTCAAGGAGCAAAATCGCAAGAGACAACAGCAAGAAAGCGAGAGCGGTGAAGAACGACAGACAGTGGCACCAATTCAGGTTCCTGTGATTTCACAACGTGGCACTGAAGTCTCTGAAGAAGAAGAGAAAAGACCGCAACCTAAGAAAATAGTTGAGAATACACCAGAACAAACAGATGATCCGGGTGAAGGAACAAGTACTGGATCAAGAAGAGTCACTCGCAGTGCTGAATGACTACAAAATTATGCTCAGAAGAAACTGAGATCAAGTGCGTCAGCTGATCACAAACTCCAAACCATTCTTGAAAAGACAGTCAAGTGGTGTAAGTGACACTGAAGAAGTTCAGCAGACACCAAGTAGGTCGAAAAGAGCAAGAGTGCTTTTTCAAAGGTATTCTGCACCTGAATGGATATATTACATGAACCAAGTGTGAAATGTGCCAGTGGAAGAGCCTCCATGACATCACGTTAGAAACAAAGTGGGATAAAATTACTTGAAAAAGATTTCTGAAAAGAAGCAAAAGTTTGAGAGACATTTATAAATAAGAGTGCAAAAGACAAATGTTTTTTTTATTGATTTATTTTATTTTATTTATTGATTTTTAATTGTGACATCAGACTCAGTCATAGACAGACCGATCAACGTTAAAGCATCAGGCAGTGTTCAATACATACATAAGCATTACAGATTGAAAGGGAAGTAACCCTCTTTGTCATGTTGATTTCTCTAGGCTTCTCCAAATACATTTAAACATTACATCCGTCTAATCCCCAGTGTTAACAGTCTCTGGATACAGAAAGGGGAGGCAGCTAGTACCCACTCCGTAAGGTGCCATGTCCCATTATACACAAGTCCACTTTAGTATAGTGAAAAATAGGCTTGGGAACTGTGAGAAAGAGATGTTGTATATATAATGCCCCATGACACATGCTGTAACATCTTATCCCAGGAATTCATGCCTCCGGTTCAACACTAGTGGCTTCAAGAGTTTCCGAAGGTAGGGCAGCAAGGTAGTTTTTTAGGGGATTCCAGATGTTCCTGGGTCGAGATGACAAAGGGAGTGTTTCAGCATAATTACACAATGTCTCTTGACAATATGTGAGATCAGAGAGCCATTCCTTAAACTTTGGCGCTCAGCCTCTGCCCCACCTACAAGCGATGCAGCGTTTAGCCAGCAATAAAGCAATTGATATGAAGCGACGGTGAGGTCTCGCCACCAATGCAGTGTACCCCAGTAGGGCCGTCAGTGGAGTGGGTTCTAAAGGAAAGGCCGTCATCCGAGTACTGGGAGAGGGTCTTTGAGGCCCTAGCACAGTCACCACAGAGCAACCCCAGGCCAGATGGAGGAAATCTGCTCCAGTACACCGACATCTGGCACACCTATCCGACTCCCTCAAATTGTATTTAAATTTTTACACAGGTTATATTATACCCCTGTTAAAATGTATAAAGTGTCTAATACGGAGTCTGCTACTAGCCGAGATTTGTTCCGTTTGTAAGCAACAGTAATCCCAGTGTTCGTCTGTGAGCTCTAGTCCTAATTCTGCGTTCCAGTGTGCTCGGGCGGAGCATGGGGCCATTTCCCGCTGGGTATGTACGGTATGATAGAGTCTAGAGACAATATGTCCCTGTGAAGTAGCCTGTAGAATCATGTGTAGCGGGGCCAATGTGGGGAGCTCCTGAGGGAACGATGGAGAGATGTGTCGCACCCCTTGCCGAAGCCGCAGATAAAGGAATACATCTAAGGGGGAGGGCTGAGTGTCGGGAAATATTTGCTCCAGCGACTTGAACCTCCCATTGGAGTAGAGATCACCCCAAGTGACAATGTTCATCCGCGTAAGTAATTTACGTAATCCCATCTCCTGCAGTAGTGGCAGTTGGGGGTGATATAGCAGGGGGAGTAGAGGTGAGTAGAGCACCGTTCTGTCTATTATTGCAAGAATGCGGTGCCAGGCTTCTACCGTGCATGAGAGCGTTGTGGGCGTTTTGTCTCGTGGTTGCAGGGTGGAGTAGATCATGCCCGCGAGTGGCTTGCGGACCCTGTGCCCGTGTTCCGCCGCAACTTGTGGCATGTATGCAGGCAGGTGGATCCAAAAATAGGCATAGTGTGCCTGTGCGCATGTGTGGTACAATTTGAAATCAGGGATATCAAAGCCTCCCGCAGCATATGGCCTAGTGAGTACGTTCCACTGTAAGCGCGGCTGTTTGCCCCCCCAAGTTAGTCGGATCAGTTGTGACCGCAGTGCTTTAAAAAAGTGCCTACCGGGGTGGTATGGAATATTAAGAAACAAATATAGCAGCTGCGGGAGAACTACCATTTTTATCAGGGATACGCGACCCGCCATAGCTGGCAGTGTAACCCGATGGATCTCGCTGCCAATTTCTATGTGGTCGAGGGCCGTTCCATAATTGAGTCGTATTAGTTCCTCACGATCTCCAGAGACACGTATCCCCAGGTATCTCAAATCTGAGTCGCACCATTCCAGTGGAAAGTCTATGGGGAATTGCACAGCAGCTGGTGTGAGAGGAAAGACTACCGACTTTCCCCAGTTGATGCGCACCCCGGAGAGTTTCCCAAACACAATAAATTCTCGCAGTAGTGGGTTTAAGTTGTTTTGTGGGTCCCGAACATATAGGGTCACATCATCAGCATAGAGAGATATCAGTATTTGATGCAAATTGCATCTCAGGGCTTTATCCTGATGATGTTGACGAAGTTTGGCCGCCAAGGGCTCAATTGCAAGGGCAAAGAGCAGGGGGGAAAGAGGGCATCCCTGCCTGGTACCTCTGGTTAAGGGGAACACCGGAGAAATATGGCCATTAATCAGGACTTTAGCAGTGGGGTGGTTATATAATAATCGGATCCACGAGAGAAAGAGAGGTTCTGCAGCGCATGGGCTTCCCTCCACTAATAGGTAGTCCCATTCGACCGTATCGAATGCCTTGGTGGCGTCTAAGAAGACTGCTTCCAGAGCCAGATGAGGGTCTACGTTATTTAATATAGAAAAAAGTGTTCGTAAGTTATGTGTGGTGGAGCGCCCTGGAATAAATCCCGACTGATCGGGGAGTACCAGCTTTTCCATAAGCAGGCTCAGACGATTAGCAATGATCTTGGCGAGGATTTTGGCATCGCAGTTAATAAGTAACAGAGGCCTGTACGAATCACAAGATGTGGGCGATTTTCCGGGCTTGAGTAAGGAGATGATGAGAGCCTCACTCATAGAGGGGGGGAGTCTACCTTGCTCCAGGGAGTCCTCATATACTTCCTGGAGAATGGGGGCCAGAATGTCAATGTAGGCTTTGTAGAATTCAATGGGGAGTCCATCTAGTCCAGGGGCCTTCCCCGACTTCATTTGCATAATGGCTTCCCTGATTTCATCCAGTTCAAATGGAGCGCACAAGAATTCCCTCTGAGAGTCTCCTAGCCATCCCAGCGCGACGTCATCAAGATAAGTGTCGAGATCAAGAGCATCCCGTCTCCCCGAGGTGTATAACTCGGAATAGTGGGCTCTAAATATGGTGAGGATGTCAGCTGTATCTCTGTGTACCACCTCCCCTGGGCCCTCAACTTCCAGGACATAATTGGAAAAGCGAGGCTTTTGTATAGTCTCTGCCAGAGCCCTGCCCGGTCTTTCGCCCTCACCGTATCGTCGCGCCACCCAGTACTTCCCTTTGAACTTGGCCTCTCTGTCTGCTGTGTCAGCGTATTCCGAGAGTTTATCCCTCAATTCGCTCTGCGCTGCGCCATCAGCTCCCTGTGAGAGTCTAGTTTACACACTTTTAAGTTCCTTCTCCAATGTTTGTAAGGTACATCGGATGTCCCGTAAGACGCCACAGCTCTTTAAGGTTACAATTCGGGGGTTCTGTGTCTCAAACGCCTCCCAAACTGTTTCAACGCTCTCTACAGAGCCTTTGTTCCTCTGCAGGAAATCAGTAATTTCTTAACCCAATTTATCGTGAAACACTGCGTCGAGTAGTGTGAGGGGTGATAGCCTCCAGTTGGTGTGTGGGCGGTTAAATCCCGGAGGGGAGAATGTCATTTTTACAGGAGAGTGGTTAGAGAATGTGCGGGCTAACTGCGTGACTGTCCCCGGTGCGAGGCCTTGGGAGATGTCAATGAGGCAATAATCCAATCTAGCCCAAGAAGCAGATTGTGCTGTGAAGTGTGTACCTTCTGCAGTGTGGGGATGTAAGTGGCGCCATGCATCTATCAACTCGCCGTTGGCCATTATATCTTGCAGCACTCTTTGCGCTTTAGTGTAGTGATGCGGTGCTGGGTTGGACCTATCCCTACCCGGATTTAGAGCAACATTAAAATCTCCCCCCATATGATGTGGGTGGAACCAATTTCTAAAATTTTACCCCAAAGCACGGTAAAGAATTCTGGGGAATCGGTATTAGGACCATAACAGGACGCCAAGGTGACTGATTCGGGGCCTTGTCTGCCCCATACCAGGCAGTAGCGACCGTGCCGGTCGCCTGCTGTGCCAGCAACCGCAAAGGGAGTGTTCTTTTTTATGAGTATGGCCGTCCCTCTAGAGTATGAGGAATAGGACGAGAATGTTCTGTGATCTGCCCATTTGGACGCAAACGTGTTATGCTCCAAGAAACCCATCTTAATCCTCACCATAATAACACTTGGACCGGCATCAGGCACAAATTATGACAAGACTCTCCGCCTCTTCCTCGGGTCCCCCAACCCCCTAACGTTCCAGGTGAGGACTGCTAGACTGTTTGGATGTGAGGAGTTAGTACACCGAACAGTACTCTTCACGATATTAGATGGCTATTTCCCATGCTTCTGTATTGAAAATCATGAATCTGAGCCCCGTCTGTCTGATACAGCATTTCATATGTATTAGTATAACACCCTTGAACATTCCCTTTTCCCCCTCCTCCCACTGAAGCACCCCAAACATGCCAGAAAGTACATTCCCTCCCAACACCCCAGAAACAACAAGCAACTTTTGCAGGCTAGCCCGCAACAAGAGTCAAGGGGGGTACACCCTCTGAGGGAATCTTTGAGGGCGGGGAGGAACCGTGCTCGCCCCTAGGAGCAGCAGGGCGATGGAACGAGTATTCCTCTCGAGGGCGCTCGGTACGTGATTTGGTATGTCCTTGTGCGATGGTAGCCTGACGACTGCCATCAGGCGGCCCATTCTTCCTGAGCAGGTCAGCCGGTTTCTCCGATATAGCAGGGGTATAACCCCCCTGGCTTCGTGGAGCTGTAGATTCCTCGTCGCTCCCGACGATTAATCTGTGTCTGCAGGAGATTTCCTCCACGCTGGACACATCTCCCAGTAAATGTCATTATTACGTTTGTCTTTTCAGGAAGTCATCTACCTGCTGTGGGTTGGTGAAAAAGGATTGCTTGCCCTGGTGTGTGACTCGCAGCTTCGCGGGGTATAGAAGGGCGTATTCTATCGGAGCCTGTCTCAACTTCTGTTTGGAGGGATTGAACTTGCGCCGCTCCTCCTGCACTGAACTCATGAAATCCGGATAGATCGTAAACTTGATCCCCTCATAGGCCAGTTGGCGTTTCTCCCGTGCTATCTTGAGGGCTACATCGCGGTCACGATAATTTAAAAGGCGTGCAATTATAGGGGGCGGTGTGCCTCCCGGGTGCGGTCTGGGGCCGAGGGTGCGGTGTGCCCTTTCTACTATAAATTGGGAGGAGAAGGCCGCAGCCCCAATGGTGTCCGTCAGCAGCCGTTCAATGTATTCCTCCATTCTGCCGGTATTGGTACTCTCCGGAATACCAAGCACGCGTATGTTATTTCTGCAACTGCGCGCTTCCAGGTCTTCGTTCTTTGCGGCAATTATCTTGAGTAGCTTATCCATCTACGCCATATGAGTCTGCATGTTTGAGGTGCTGTCATCCATGTCCGATACGTGGCGCTCGGTTTCTTTAATGCGCTCATCGTGCCCATCCAGCTTGTGGACGATGGCATCCATACGATTAGTCATGGCATCCATTTTGTCAGCAATGCTGGTGAGGCTCTGGCGTACTTCTATCAGTAAGGATTTCATATCATCCTCCTGTGGGGGGGGGTCGCTGTCTGTGTGGCTTCTTCCCCGGTCCCCCCGGCATCTTCCTGCTGGGCTCGTCCAACTTTCTTAGCTTCAAAGGTCAGCCGGGGCTGTCTTGTGTCCGCCTTTCCCATGATGGACGTGACGTATCGTCCGTTTCAGTATGGATGAGTAGGGATGTGTCCAAAGCGGGGTGTATGGATTGTGCAGCTTACTCCAATCTCAGAAAGTATGCTGTCATGTTGCTTTTCGCTGCTGTCCCCGCGTCGGGCCCCCCGTTTTACACCAAATGACTGTAGTATTAGCCCCCTCGCGAGATGGCCTATTGTAGGATCTGGAGGGGCAGTGAGCAGGCCGCTCAGTTCGTATCTTGTGCACTTCCAGCCCCTCAATGGTTCGCCGGGGACCTCAGGAGAGCCCAGCGCAGCGCATTTAATCGACAAATAGTTGCGGGCTGCACGATTAGCTTCTCGCTCAGCCCAGCCGTACGATAGCGTTCAGATTCACATCGGAACAGAGTCCATTCATCCACCCGGGCTCCGCGATGCTGGCAATGGATGAACAAGCCCAGGTGTGCTCGCCGGCTATGCAGGAGTGAAGAGCGCAGCCCCCTTCAAGTGTGGGCTAGTGTGGACATTAGCGATCCGTGCTATCTTTGGCCCATTGAGGGCATTGTCTCGTTGCAGCCTAGTCCCATCTGCGCCCCCAGCCCCTCTCTCAGAACTTTAGTCGTGGGCCTTATTCGCTGCGGTATGTCGATTCCTTACAGCGCCAGGATTATTCACTGGGACACAGGGTGGAGAGGCCAAGCATTGCCGCAGACGCCACAGGGCAGTCAGGAGCTGATGTCTCCCTTTATCGTACAGTCGCAGGTCCCCCCGTCTTTCACTACTGCGCACCGGCAACAGGGTGATCAATGTTCAATCTCTGCCTTCGCACCGTGAATGGCGCGCGAGGGGCCGGGAGCCGGAGGAGGGGTTCCTTGCCAATTATGTGGGCCTCCCGTTTATGTTATCTCCTCGCAGGGGTATAACAGGGCCAGCCCAGCAGCATAGCTTGCGTTTCACTCACCCGCGATGTACTGCAGCAGTGCGGGTCTCAGCCGCGGTCTGTATGCGGCCCAGATGCCACGTGGGCGCCGCAGGCTCGATTGGCAAGTTGAGCCCGGCAGGAGCACCGGGCCGTGCAGGTCTTTCCGGCGGCGTCTCCCTCTGTCTCGCTAGAGCGCGGGATGACAGTGCACTACTCGCTCCAAAATCTCCTCGTTAGGGCACTGGAGTGCGGACACCACTTCCCCACAACATGGAGCAGTTTAGAGTCCAAGGAGCAGGATAACTTGTGAGGCTCTTGCAGCTCGGCACAGTAATCCTGCGTCAGTGCGGCCATTTTGCTCGTGCGCCACCTAGCGCCCCCGACTGAAATGTTTTTTTTGTTTTAAAGAAGACCTTCAACAGCCTTGGGCCTAGGAAAAAGAGTAGAGATAACACATTTAGAAGAAGACTGACTAGGGTTAGGGATGACTGTAAAAAGATTGTTCTTTTTAGCTTAATTTATAACAAACTGCAAAAGAAAAGAAAACTTGAAGAAGCTGCTTCAAATAATCTGAACTAAACTGATCCTAAAAATATGATAAACATGTTTCTCCTAACCAGGAATAGATGCAAGATAACTATGGGTGTCTACAGTCAGATTGTTACTTATTGGTGCTATATTTTTGCTTAACAATTTCGTGATTATAATTCAAATAAAACCCTCTTAGTGTTAGGTCTTAGATAGAAAAGCCTATGCCTACACCTGGCTAAACTGCAACATCTGCGCACACAATAGATGAGACAAAATTAAAAGCGTCATTTGTGATTGCATTCAATGCCTGTGTGTGTTCTTGAACTATTCTAGAATAAATGTTAATAGAGTAATCTTCTTTCTTGTAAAGGACTGTTATGTCTGTGCACATTTGCCTTCAACACCTACAGAGGAAGTGACATATCACCACATACCTTTGTCATATGGAATCACAAGTAGTGTTTTGCTTAGCTTAGTACACAGGTCTTAATTTGAATAACAATATTTCACAAGTACCATTACAGAAGAGCATGAATTTACACCCACAGGCAAAAGAAATGGACACAGCTTGGTATTTTAGACCACCCCTACCTATAGATACTGTTCAGGCATATGAAAACAATTGTACCCGTTTGATGAGACCTTTGGAGCGAGTATTCATCATGACATTATAAGAAAAAGTACAGGGGGCCTGTCCTGGTAGACCAAGATGGCTGGCGGACTCTTATGATCTCCCCATACCGCTGCTCTTTATACCACCTTCTGGGGTCCTGGTGTGCCCGGGAGAGGTGGCAAAGCGGACTTGATCACCTCGCTGCCCCATAGCAGCTGCTGGAGCCCGTCCAGGAGGCGCATTGGGGACCCCTGGGGCCGCGGTGACGATTGTAGTTGCCGATGCATCCTGCCAGTAATGGCAGGCTGAGGCTAGGTTCTCTCTCCTCGGGCCACGTTGCAGAGGGAGCACATGGCGTGCGAGACCCTGTTGGTACTCTCCTGCTGGGGAGCCGCTGGACCCTGTGCAACACCGGTGCTCCCTCACTCACTTGTCAGGGGTTTAGGCCTGAACGCGCTCATCCCTAGGCCAGCAGTTGTCAGCCCAGACTCACTCAATGTCCGAGAGGAGCAGGAGGTAGGCCACCGGAGCTTTGGGCCAACCTATGATGGGACAACTGTGTGCCTCCCTCCCCCAGGGTCACAGCATCAATAATGGTGCTTGCCTGTGGGGTTTCATTGTCCCCCCCCCCTTTTTTGGTCTGTTTCCAGTGCCAGTGGAGCCCGGGCCCTGGGGCCTAATGATTTCTACTATGTGACTTTGTGCACCATGCCCCATCCACAGCACAGCCCGTGGGCTGGTGTCCCTTACTGAGTGTTTTCTGCCCCTTGACGGGTGCCCTCAGCTGGACCTTGACACTGGGACCCCCATGATTGATGGCCCCCATACTCTCAACTTGTTCTGCTGTGGGACCAGGCCACTGACCCTGCAGAGGTGTGCCTCCAGCGGGTGCCCCTTGGTATCTCCCCGAACCCTGTGTATTTGCTGCTAGGCTTGCCCGAGGGCCAGGGCCATATCATCTGTGCGGAGTGATGGTGGATAGACCTTGGTCGCTCAGACCATGAGGCACAGGGTCAAGACTGATTTGCATATAGCTGTGTCTGAACTGGGGTGGCGAAGTGAGCTAAAGAACGATGATGGATTCAACCCAGATCTGTGACTGGGGGTGAGTGTCTGAAAAGTTTCAGCACTCCGTCCATCTCTTTGTGTTCGCTCAGACTGCTAACCCTACATTGGCCGTACTAAAGGACACTGGCTGCTCCCACTTGCCTCTAGCTGCCTACTTCATTGATAGGAACTGCCCCTACAGAGTGCTGCAACATGCCTATCCCTGGTGGGATCAAGGTGCCAGAGGGTCTGGGTCTTGGGGGATGGACTAGGCCTGACTGCTTGTGCTGCCCAGGGCCCCTTCCACCTCCTTTGGTCCTCTCTGTTATAAGTGGGTTGGCTGTGATGTCAGTTTTTTAAATATTTTGAGCTTGAGCTTCTTGCTTTTTATACGGAAGAATTTTGCACTTTGTTTTAAAACTGTATTTTGGTTTCTTAAAAGTTTTTCTCATGGATGAAACATGTAGCTTTTATGATTTACTTTGTGATTTTGAATAAAGCTTACTTTGATTGATTGATTGGGTTGGCTCCCCTCCCCCGACGCACATTCAATACATGACCCCTAGGGGTAGCTGCTCCATTTAAACTATGACACACTGCGCTGCAGTGTTTCACACTCCCGCCCAGGGGTCGGCACCATGGGTCATGACAAAGGACCAATGAACCAGGCCAAAAGGTTAAATACATGGTCCCCATGGGAGGCACATAGTGGAACTGTGGAGGGAGCAACCGGGGCGGACGTCCCAGCACACGCAGACACCATATCTCTTATCCTGCAAGCAAACCACGAATTTAAGGTGTCAATGGATTCTAAAATAGGGGAGGTGAGAACGGACGTGTCCCTACTTCGCCAAGACCTCAGGCAGGCAGTTGAAAGGGTCTCAGAGGCTGAAGAAAGGATATGTGCCCTGGAGGACACCTTCAAACACCTCTCGATGGAAGTAACCCGTCTAACCGGGGACAGGAAAAGCCTACAAGATCACGCAGAGGATGCCGAAAACAGGGCCAGGCACAATAATCTCTGTTTTATTGGGTTTCCAGTGGGCTCCGAGGGCCGATTCCCTGAAATTCTTGGAACAATGGCTTCATCATGGATGGACTCCTCCAACCTCTCCAATTGCTTCATCATGGAGTGGGCGCATCAGTCTCTTGCCCAGAAGCCGCCCCACCCGAAGCACCACAGAGACCCCTCATAGCGTGCTTCCTGAACTATAAGGATCGAGATGCCATCCTGAAAGGTGCATGCCTTGGGGCATCATGATTTTCCCAGACTATACCCGCATGGTCCAATCACAGCGTAAGTCCTTCAATCAGGTTAAAGCCAAACCGCAGTCCCTGTGGGTCTCCTACATGCTCCTATACCCCGCCAAACTGCAGGTGGTTTACCAGTCAAAAACACTCTTCTTTGACTCTCCAAAATAGGTGGGGTCCTGGCTCACCGAGCAGTAGCTACTTGCCATCATCAGCCCTTTCCATGGGGTAACTAGAGCCCACCCCACATATCCAGTCAAGAATCTGAAAAATCAATGGGTAAACGCTAACGGAAAGGTTTGCTACGGCAACCACCGGGACAGCGTGAGGTGGATCTCACCTCAGATCAGTGTCCCTTTTGCCCCATCCGACTCTAACGATGATGCCCCAGCATCTCAACTTGGCCCTAGCTCGCCTATAAACTGATCCGGAATACTCTAGCATGTTTCTGATCCTGGCAATTCCAGCACTCTAGTATGCTCTTACTGTAGTATTTCAGAGCAGTTATGGGGGTGGCGGGGGAGAAACTACCTGTCCGCAGTGATTCATCTTCCCCCATTGTTGTATAGTTTGTTCTACATTATGTTAGGAATGGGCGACAGGTGCTTCTTCAGGGTGGGAAGTATAGGGAGGGGAGAGTTGGGGGTAAGGGGGAGCATCGCTTGTGTTTTTGTTCAGTTTGTAATGATTTGCTTTTCTTTTCTTCAGGAAGGGAATAATGTTAATGATCATCTGTGGGATCCCTCCACAGGAAACCTTTGTTTTTTACAGGGAAGAAAGTATAGGGGAGGGGGAGTTGGGGAAGAATAGAAAATCTCATAGAGAACATATGAAAGATATACTGAAAATAAATTTGTATATGAATGTTTCCTATGAGATTTTCTATTTAAATCATGAGGATGCTTTGCTTTGGAAATTTTATTGCATGTTGTTATTTCCTTATTATGTTTTGTACTGTATACTATATATAGTTCCACCCTTTTTTCCGTGCCTTTGCGGCAAACGGGTGAACCGACATCAGCACATCGACGAGGTCCTCTTATGGCTCCTATGACGTCACGCGGAGTCGCGTGCGGAGACGATACATTGTGACGTCCTTGTCAACGCGGGAGAGCTATGGAGAAATCTTTCTGTGGAATGCTACGCATGGAGGTAATTCAAAAGGTGAGGAATCCACAGGCAGATACTCTATACACCAGAAAAAGTGTTACCGAAGGTAAGTAACTTGTTCTTCTGATGGATAGATCCCCAAGCAGTCCCGCACTCAGAGGTGGGTGCCTGCCTGCCCATACCAAAAAATCCTGTAACACAGAATGAGCAAAATGGTCGTCCCTCCTTATTTCTGAATGCACGCAATAATGCTTTGCAACAGTGTGGAGGGAGGCCCAAGTTGCCGCTTTGGCTAGAGGTGTCCCTATGATTTACATCTGCAAAGCTTAAGATGAAGATTTAGCTCTGGTAGAATGAGCATGAATCCCTTCAGGTGGCTCCATCTTAGCCACGGCCTAGCAAATCTTGATGCACAGGATTCTCCACCTGGATTAAGTTCCCTTGTGGACAACCTTGCCCTTCATCTTGCTCATATAACCTATGAACAGCTGGTCATCCAGTCTGAACTCTCAGTTTCTACATGGACAGAACCCCACTGCCCTCTTGGGGTCCAAACGATGAAGTCTCTCCTCCTCCTTAGATGGATGTGGGGGAGAATAGAAAGTAGGCAAGGTAATGGACTGCCCCAAGTAGAACGGAGTGACCACCTTAGGCAGGAAAGCAGCACTGGTCCTAAGAACCATCTTTTCTGCATGGAATGATGTAAAGGGAGACGAAGTGCCTGCAACTCACTCACCCTTCTAGCAGACGTAATTGCAACTAAAAATAAGGTTTCTCACCTTCAAAACTATAACAGGCAATTATGCAAGGGCTCAAAAGGCAAACCAGAAGAAATTTAAGAACAAGATTAAGATCCCACTGAGGCATAATAAACGGACTGGGAGCAAACTTATTAGTGAGTCCCTTAATAAATCTCATAACTATAGGGGATTTAAAAAGTGAAGGCTGATCCGGCAAACAAATGCCAACAAGGCAGATAGGTATCCTTTAACAGTTACAACCGTGCAACATTGCTGCGCCAAGGATAGCCCAAAACATAAAACAACAGTTAAATGAGGATTCAAAGTGTTAATTAACTTCTCTCTTCAGCATTTAACTAATTTTGCCCATCTGCCAGCATAGACCGTCTTGGTGGAGTGTCTTCTGGCTGATAAAATAACGTTCACCACATTAGGAGGGAGAGAAAAGAACTCAGGTTGCCCCGTTCAATCACCAGGCATGAAGTTGCGGGTTCAGGAGGTGGGGGTGTAGAACCTGCCCCTGCGATTGCAAAAAGAGGTCTGTCCTGAGAGGGATTCGAAGCGGAGGGCACAAATAGAGTTAAAGAAGGTCCGTGTACCACACCTTCCTTGGCCAATCCTAGGCAATGAATATGAATTGTGCCCGGTCTGGGCAAATCTTCCTCAGAACTAGAGGAATCAAGAGTATGGGGAAAATGCGCAAAGAAACTTGGAGCCCCAATCTAACTGAAACAAGTCCCCCAACGTTCCCTGCATCGGATACTGGAGACTGCCACTCACAAGAACGTGCACTGCCCATTGTTCTGCAAACAGGTCCAACGGAGGAAATTCCCACATCTCGAAAATGTGATATACCACATCCGGATGGAGATGCCACTCATGATCAGCTGAATACTGCCAACTGGGACTGTCCGCACATACATCCAGAACTCCGGCCAAGTGATTTGCAATGACGCAAATCTTATGGTCCTGAACCCAGGATCAAAGTCGCAGAGCTTCTCTGCAGAGAAGATACAACCCTACTCCTCCCTGTTTGCAGACATACCACATCGCAGTAGGTGTTATCAACAGTCAGTCAGTTCAGGTCTTAACAAAGGGATAGGTGGAAGGCCTTGAGAGCCAGGCGTATCGCCCACAATTCCAAAAGATTGATGTGCAACAACATTTCCCCTGGAGACCAAAGACCTTTGATCTCCAGGAGCCCCAGATAAGTTCCCCACTCTAGAGTGGAGGCATCCGTAATCACTATGGGCACCGAAGGAGGGCAAAACGGCTTCCCTTGAGGCAGATTGCCTGAAACACTCCATCATTGCAGAACCGCCGCAGTGTCTCTGGAGATTTTGACTAATTCCTTGAGATCTCCGTTGTGTTGAAACCACTGCCTGTGGAGGCACCACTGAAGAGCCCTCATATGCCAGCGTGCATAGTTGACCAACAGAATGCAGGAAGCAAACAGATCAAGCAGGCGCAAGACCTTCAGGACTGGATTAAACACTCCTTTCTGAAACAGTGGAACCATAACCTAAATGTCCTGAAACCCCTGTGGAGGTTGGAAGGCACAACTCACTGTAGTGCCAAGTACTGTCTCTATGAACAGGTTGTGCTGAGAGGGCTCCAGGTGAGATTTGGATACTTTTATTGAAAATCCCAAACTGAACAACAGTTGCATTGTCAACTGCAGATGGCGCAACACCATCTCTGTCAACTTTGCTTTGAGCAGCCAGTTGTCTAGATACGGGAACACTGGAGTCCCCAACCTTCTGAGATGCGCTGCCACCACCGCCATCACCTTTGTGAAGACTCGAGGTGTGGAAGTAAGACCAAATGGAAGGACCGCAAACTGATAATGCCGAGTCCCCACAGTAAAATGAAGATACCTCTGATGCGACTACAGAATGGGAATGTGAAAACACGCATCCTGTAAAACGATTGAGACCATCAAGTCTTCCTTCTCCAGAGGAAGGAGAGCCTGTGCCAGGGTCAACATTTTGATTTTTTTCTGTTTGAGGTACGAATTCAAAATCCTGAGGTCAAGGATCAGCCATAAACAACCATCCTTTTTGGGAATCAGAAAGTACCAGGAATAGCACCCCTAATCCCTTTCCTGCTCTGGAACCAACTCTACTGTACCCTTCTGTAGCAGTATTAACACCTCTTGCTGGAGAAGCAAAAGATGCTCCTTCGAACAAAGGCCTTGTCGGGGAGGAAAAGGAGGGGCATACCCATTCACCACGATGTCTATAACCCAGAAGTCTGTAGTGACCTATTTCCTGCCTTACTGAAGGTCTGTCACCTGTCCTTCCACGGGGCAAGCATGCTCTAAGATGGCAGAGCTAGAGCTGCTTTCCTCCAACAATGGCTGGAGAGGTAGAGGAGGAGGAGACTGCAAGATTCTGCCCGTCAGCAAGACGGCCTCTGCCCTTTCCTCTGAAGCTCTTATAAAGGGGATTTGCGCCTTGCTTCTGCTGTTGCTACTGCTGCCAACTTCTTCCCCGAAAGGACAGGTTTCTCGAGAACCCTCGAAATCTGCAAAATTGCCTATAGTCCATAGACATCTGCAAAATTGCCTATAGTCCATAGACTGCGAAATCCTTGGGACTTCAGACCCAGTCAACTTGCTGTCCTTAAATCACTAAAGCACAGAGTCAGCCTTGGCCCAAACAAATGAGATCCATTGAATGGTAAGTCCAAAAGAGTGGTCTGGACATCCGTCGAAAAGCTCGATACCCTCAACCAGGCATGACGTCTAGTAGCCACAAAAGAACCCATGGCCCTTGCCACTGAGTCCGCAGTGTCCAGCCCGGATTGTATAATCTCACGGGCAGCCGCCTGAGCATACCACAACAGTTCAAACAAGTGACCCTGAAGATTCGTTGACAATTTTGAGACGACCTCCTTCGATGAGTCTATTAAGGCATGTACATAATGCCCCAATTGACAAGTCACATTAGTAGACTTAAGGACCATTCTTCCTAAAGAAAAAGTATTTTTGGCTGACTCCCTACCATGCCTGCGGATAGAGAATGCAAAAGGTGGGAGCAAAGAGCCAGCAGACAACTTTGAGAGTTTAGTGGTTTAGGCTTCTTGCTCCTCTGGCGTAGGGTGAGATGACAAAGCAGTGACCAGAAGATAGAAATGCTGGGCCTCCGGGAGCGAGCTGACCTAGAAACCGCAGAAGAGGTCATAGACTTTTGCCAGGTCTCCAAGATAGGCTCTGTCATCAAGAACTTCCATCTGCTAAATTGAAATCTAATATCCTTATGGAAGAGGCAAGTCCAATATTTCTGCAGCTTTTCTTATCACTGCATGATAAGACATTACTAAGGGTTTGCCACCTTCAGAAGTGGACACTACAATCCACTCGCCTCCTCTGAGTGGAAGTGATACCTCCCCTAAGCCTTCAAAATCAGGATCCAAATCCACAATTTCTCCTTCCTCAGCAGCTTGATGCTCTTCATGATACCTTTCCTCTTCCAACAGCCTCTGAGACTCCCTACGGGATTGGATCCTCGGCGTCGGCAGCGCCAGAGACTTCTGTACCGGCACTGAAGGACAATCCAAAGGCAGTCGGTGGAGCCAGTTGCAGATGAACCAGCTCCGGTTCGGATCCAGACGGCGCCGGAGATGGCTCATTGAACAAAGGATCATGCCCTTCCTGCAGTGGCATCGAAAATCTTGGTGCCGGTGGAAGCCAGGCCAAAGGAATCTTAGGCATGAACAGCAAGGAAGGAGACTGCTGAAAGTGAGGTTGAAAGCCTCCAAGGGAATAAGAATGCGGACCCATGGGGCCCGCAGGCACACCAGATGGAGTCGCAGTCCTCGCAAAAATGCTAAACATAGCATTAAAGAAGTTGGATGGATCCGAGCCCGGAGTCGGGAACGTCGCATATTCCGAATCCTGGTTTGAGGGATCTGGCGCCGTACGATGAACGACCAAATCTGGCTCCGGCTGTGGAGTCCGAGTCCTCTGCTCCGGTGCCTGAGGTGGAGTCATGGGCTTCGGAGTGTTCTGCTTCGTCTCCGGTACTGAAGTCTGAGACATCCTCGGAGTAGGAGATATTTCATCTCTACGCCGAGGTCTTGGATCCGGGGACGCCAACTTTGGAGAATCATGTTTAGAAGTGGAGCCATGGGTCTCGGCATTGCTCTTCTAATGCTTTCTCTTGGAAGATCTTGAAGTGTGGGGAGATGGCAACTTCGAACGAGGTCGAGACCTCCGACCCCACATTTGCTTCTTAGCCCTGGCCATAAAGAACTTAGATGAACCCTAAGGCCTTGAAGGAAAGGGAGGCAGTCTACACAACGAACAAGCCTTGGCGTTGTGGTCCAATGACAAACACCAGAGGCAATCTTCATGCGGGTCAGTGATGGACATTTGACCACCACATTCCCTACATGGCTTAAAGATGTCTCCTCCAAGGATGTCAGGTTTTAACAGCTACAAAGTTGCTGCAAGAGATACCAAAGAAATCTCCTAGAAATGGCGAGCCTGGAAAAAAAGGTTATGCTTCAACGGCGCGAAAAAAAGGAAACTGACGTCAGCACGCCGACGAGGTCCTCTTATGGCTCCGATTACGTCACATGGAGTCGCCCGCGGAGCAGATATATTGTGACATCCTTATGGACGTGGGAGAACTATGGAGAAAAGTTTCAATGGAATGCTGCACATGGGGTAATTCAAAAGGAGAAGAATCCACAGGCAGATGTATCCATCAGAATTACCCCTTACACATTCCAAAGTCCTGGTTTGATTCAGTCCTGGCCATGGGACTTAAATTCATATGGGCAAGTGGCACCTCTAAAGTGGCCTCCAGGAAATGTACCCGGATGATGTATGATGAAGGTCTTGTCATGGCTGATTTAAGCCTATACTACTAGGTGACCCAACTTCTTCCCATTAATGACTGGAAGCTCGTGTGGGATGAGGTCCCCATAGAGGATGTGCATGAGGTTATCTAGCCTTAAAATGGCCAATTCGTCCCTGTAGGAGAAATCGTCCCCATTCCCCATGCAGCCAGAGGTGACCAAGGTGGCATTTAGAGTCTGGAGGACATCCCTCTGATGGATTAAATGGAATTGGAAGCTAATGAGGGAAACCCCACTTTGGGAGGGAACCTGGTTGTCCCAAGTTTCCTCATTAGAGGGATTCCGGAGTTGGGACTCTATTGGCATCTCAAGAATAGGCAATGTCTGGGGTGGGGGACATCTTAATAAAATTGTGAGTTCGTCATTCGGAATTCTGCTTGAAGTTCATGAAAGGATTTGTTATCTGCAACTTAGGCACTCCCTACAATCTCACCAGGAAATGCTAGAGAACATCCCAGAATACAGCACCGTAGAAAACAATATCCTCATGGGTCCCTTAGGTAAAGGTGGGCTTTCACAAATCTATAAGTCCCTAGTTATACACTTGCCCACGTCCCTGGATGTCCTGAAAGCTAATTGGGAGACCTGGGTGGGGGAATTGGATGAGTCGGACTGGAGAGTTGCCTGTATGTCTCATCATATGCTAGCAATTTCTGCCAGACTCCGCTTGATGTAAGTACTTAAATTGCATGAAGTCTATAGGTCACCTTACCAAATATGGAGTGCAGGGAACATTGCACCTGTGACATGTAGGTGAATCAAAGACCTTATGGGGGATTTCTTCCATGTTGTTTTGAAATGCCCAGTGATGCAGGTCTATTCGACTGCTATTATCAACACTCTCTCCACCATAATAGGCATACAACTGAGGTATTATTGACGATGTGAGTGGGCCCCACAGAGACAGGATACTGATAGGCCTGGGTACGTTGTTTGTCAAGCGAGATATCACACATAACTGGAAAGCCTCCACGGCCCTCTCAATGGAGGTCTGGATCCGAGGCATGGACTGGTGTGGTAAGCTCAAAGAAATTATCTATGAGGCACCGAGTGTCCTTGTAAATATGAACAGGTTTGGAAAAAATAGTAGGGATTTACTCGGTTTCGAGGTAATAGTAGCTCTGTCTAGATACATTGGACAATTTGAAATAGTCTCTGTGATTCTGAAGCCAAGTCCGAGGGGAGGGTGTAGATCAACGTGCTGTTCTGATATTAATGTACAAAGCAAATGGTTTGTTACTCTAATAGAAATACTTCATTTGCATTTAAGTACAAACATTGCACATGGTAATAACAAAAAGGAAGACATTTTGAAAAACGTTTGGAAGAAAGATGATTTTTAAATAAAAAGAAAATGATTTATCCAAAATTAAAACTGGACAGGAGACAAAAGGTTAAAATATGTGTTTACAGAAGAAGAAACGAAAGTAGAAAGAGACATGTGGGAATAAGTGGTTTTGAACACACATTTGAAATTATGGACAGTACATGGCAAATCTTAGAGGGAGAAGAAACAGTAATTCTAGGAGTTTATTTCGTTTGTGGACAGGATGCATATTTCCAGTTATCAGCTGATTGGGAGGGTATTTGTTAGTGCATCTATACTATATACATGATACATGCTAGGAAATAGCAATGACACCATCACACAGACATACAGGTAGCATAGGTGATGGAACACAATTAGTTGGAGATATTTTTGGATCAGTCATCCCACCAGAAGTGGTCTTGAATGATGAGAAAATTAGAACACTTTCAACGGTCGTAGACAAATCGGCAACCAGTACTTCTGAAGCATTATTAGTTGTAAATACAGAATTAGTGGCTATTAGATCCATGGTTTTACAAAATCACCTAGCATTAGACATTTTACTGGCAGAAAAAAGGCGGAGTCTGTAAGATGCAGAAAGCTCAGCATTGCTGTTCATGCATACCTGACGAGAGTAAGAAAACTGTTGAATTCACAAAGAGCATTTCTGCACTAAAACCTGAATTAGAAACTCCTTTGCCTAAACTTTCTAAAAAAAAGTAGGTGTCTCTAATGGTTCTGTTATTGGAAATCGGTTTGCAACCACTGAAGGAGGACATATTAAAGTTATACTTGTGCCAATATTAATAGATGGGTGTTTACTGACCTTGTTTGCTTTTTATAAAAGTTGTAGATTTTATTTTAATAGAAGAAAGATCAGAGAAAGAAACATTGTCAAACAGTAACCTTGACACGTACAGTACATTAAACCAGGAGAGACATATTTGTTAAAATGTAAATGCATGTGTATGAGTTTGCCTGCACACGTAGACATAACTATGTATGTTAAGTACCAATCTACCAAATCATTGACTGTTGGTCACCTGAAAAGTGGAAAATACCAAGGATATGGGTTGCAGGCATGGATCATGACCCCATATACAAATCCCCAGATGGATGGACAGAAAAAATTAAACAGAGCTCTGAGAAAAACTCGAAATGTTGTCAATCAAATATTTGGGATCCTATAGCCCTCTTTCCGTTGCCTGGACAAATCAGGTGGAAGACCTCTGCGCTCACCTCCTATGGTCTGCAAGATTATATTAGTGTGTGCAATATTGCATAACATCTATATCAAAACAATGTGCCATTGGAGAATGAGACTGAGACGGGACCAAATAGTGGCTGCCATTGCGTGCTCTATATCTGCATCCGTTTCATCCTCCTCTTCTGGTACATGTGGGATTTCAAACAACCTAATTTTGTTTCTTTATTACCGTCATTGTCAGAAAATATGTAAACCTGCCATAATTACGTCATCCAATAAATATTTCTTTAACTCATCTATTGTGTGGTGTTTGAGTGACTAAATATGTACCTAGACATTCACACATTTTCTTAACTAGATGTAGACCTCAACATGTATGAATCTTGATTTCTGAGCTATTGAGAAACATGGGGGCATATCTCAAACTAAGAACAAATGAATGCAGCAAGCCAATGTGATGCAGTGCACTGCATGAAAGGGAGAGGGCAGGATTTCCCCATATCTACATAGATATGGGGCATTCCTGTCCTCCCTTTTAAGAAGTGCAGGACAGCACAGCAACCTGTCTTGCTGTGTTCTGCTGCATGAAAGTATGCTAAATGTGACACTGCCTCAGGGACTGACCTATTTGAATCTTCAAATTGATGTGTGTTGCAGCTATGGATTGTCATGCAGAGTGGCAGCACTTTTATGGTATCTGCTGCATCATGTATTCCAGCACAGATCATGGGAGACATCTGTCATGGCCAAAGGCCTAACCTCAGGTGTATATTGTATTGTAATTGCATTTATATATCGCTTACTACCCCTGACGAGGCGTCGAAGCGCTTTTTCGGCGAGTAGCACGCTACTCCGGGACCCATAGAGGATTAGTGTTGAATTAGTATAGTGAAACATGCAAGTACATTTTAAGTGGTGGATAGGTTAGTCAGTGATTTGGAATGATAGCAGAAGGATAGAGGAGGAAAAAAAGGTTTGTATTTATATAGCGCTTGTTACCCCTGATGGGGTGTTGAAGCACGCTACTCCGGAAGCCCATAAAGGATTAGTGGTGAATTAATATGGTGAAATATGAAAGTAGTTTCAGTGGTGGATATTAGTCAGTTATTTGGAGTGAGAAGGATAGCGGAGGGATAAAAAGGGAAGAAAGGTTTGCATTCATATAGCACTTGTTACCCCTGATGGGTGTTGAAGCGCTTTTCTGGCGAGTAGCACGCCACTCCGGAACCCATTAAGGATTAGTGTTGAAAATTAGTATAGTAAAAAATGAAGTAATTTGAGTAGTGGATATGTTATTCAGTTATTTGGGTAGAGAAGGGTAGGTGGCGGGATAGAAGAGGGAAAGAGGTTTGCATTTATATAGCGCTTGCTACCCCTGATGGGGTTTTGAAGCGCAAGTAGCACGCTACTCATTGCCAAAGCAGACAGAGCGAAGGAGGGAGCAACAGTGTGTCTCTGAACAGGAGTAAAGTCTTAGTGAATGAGCTAAAATGCTTGCACGTCTCTTTAGGGCCAACTACACAACTTTGATGCAGCGTACTGTGTGTTGAGGTGGCTTTCTAATATCCTGTTGAAGATCATCCGTACCAGTGACAATAGGTTGTACTTTATAAAGTAAGCAACTACTAACTCAATTGTATGTCTTGAGTGTTATACTGTGAGTGTGCAACTAAGGGCAGTAGTTCTTTTGTTTTCTTAACACCACCACCAACGAGATTAGATTTTACAGTTGATTTTCATTAATTTGGCAACAACTCAAATGCGGTTCATTATTTTTTAAATGCAGACTGGTATTTCTTTAGGTATCCGATAGATAAACACGAGTATCTATCAAACAATTAACGAATGAATTGATGGAATCTACATTGATGATGACCTGAGCAGCCAAAATAATAGCGGACTGCATCCTTACAGTTACAAAGACCTAGATGATGAAGTGGTGGTAATACAAACATTTAATGATCACAGACAAATGTTAGGCAGAATCATAAAACATGATCTATGCTTTCAAGTCTGTAGCCTCAGCAGCCAGTGTTTCGTCTCGTGCAATGCTGCATAGGTCGAGAAAGACAAATCGCAGGCACAAATTTTAAGTCCCTGGATACGGCCAATTTGCAAAATTTGCATTTATGCTTGAGTGGGGATCCACAAAACAGCAGACATAAACTTTACAGAAATTAGCCCTGGAAAGGTGTTACATATTTGCTCACACTTGATACAATACACATTTGCCATGCTTTTCAGATAAATGCTACGCATTGGAACTTCAGCAGTTTAGTATGTTTTGGTGCCTCCTTGCATTGCTCTGCAAAGTAAAGAAAGGGAGATGTTTGCCAAGCACCACATCACACATGACACATACATGCTTCACTTCAGGAATACAGAGATGTCATAATGCAAGCACAAATGGTTGTGGACATACACAAATATTTGAAATATGCTGTAATGGTATTTTTTTGGTTGGAAATTTCCTTTACATGGTAAGCAACGGTATTTTTGTCCAGATCCCTAATGCTTGTATATTCCCATAGGGTAACATGGAATATATACGTGTGTGCTATGACATAGGCCAGTGTCATGGTAGCTTTTTGTGTGACCCTCCTGGTCCAAAAAGACCGCAATCCATCATAGATGTGAAATGCTACTGCCTTCACCAAGAGTAAAACAGTGCAAGAGTGGTGGTGGCAGCATATCGCGTAGTGATTAGAAGAGGTGAGTGAGCCTGTAGACCTCACTCCAGTGACCCAAGGTAGAATGGTCAAGTTCACTACTACTAAAGTGCTGCTGCTGTGTGGTCAACTCACCCCTGCCCAACATCAGGTTGATTTGGAAGTGTGCTTGCATTAAAATCATGTGCTGAATGCATGTGCCGTTGCAAGACATCCACATTTCACCCTATGTGTAGTGTAACTGAGCATACACTACCAGCACACACACATTTACCATGTTCACAAAGTGACACTTTCTAGTACAGTATAAAGGGACTGTGGTACTAGACAGTGTGCGCAGACTGAGTGTGTGTGCTGCATATGAGTATGCTGGTGGTAGCATACATGTGGATTACAGTACTGGGCATCTTTTGAATCCAGAGTGACTCCAAGGGCTAGCTGACTGGCCTCCTAATATGAAGTCTCAGGGACATAAAAGACTTCCAACCAACCTGCTTCTGCACCTGGACTCGGTAGGTAAGACTGACAGATGGCAAAGTGGTGCCACCCCAGTACTGGACCCTTGGATGTGAGCCTAAGGTGTTTGCTCCAGCAGAAGCCATGCATTTTCTTTCGGATCAGCGCATCGCCTCAGTTTTGATCCACCCAATAGAGGTGATATACCAGTTCTGATCCACATAACGGACGCATTGCCTCCGTTGCGTGGATCAGCACCTATGCTTCACCGCCATTACATGGCCCTTTGCAGTTACACTCATGCAGCTATGCTTAGTGCATCATGCAATGTACATTTGTGTAGCAATGCATCAGAAAAATGGATGCAAATGTCGAGAGACTTCCTGTCACACCCAGGAAATTATGAAATGGGTGTGGCTGCATACCAGGAACTGTAAATGTTACTTTCACTTTCTGTTAGTCTTTTGATTGGTGCTGGTGGTTTGAGGAGGGATGTGCGAGTTGTGAGGAGTTTTTGGCTATTTCTGATGTAGTCTATGTATTTGTATTATTGGGTGTTTACATCTGGTCTGTCCCTGTTAATTATATTTTGTGCTGAAGTTTTGTATTTGTAATTGCCTAAATAACTATCACCCCAAATTGCACAGTTAGTGGTTTAAGGTTTTTTTTTTTTGGGGTTGTTTGACACGGCGTGTGCCATTGTGGCCATGTCTGGGAAGGAGAGAGGTAAGAACTTCACAGAGGTAGAGGTCAGTGCGTTGATCTGGCTGATAATGCACTACCTACCACAGATGCTGGCTGCCAGCCGAAGGGTAAGCTAAGCATATGGCCCCAAGGATCGATGGGAGAGGGTGCATAAATGCTGTGTTGACGCGAAGTATTGCAATGCAGCCCTTTGCCCAAATGAGGGTTACTATTTAGCAATATCCAGCACTGATGAAGGTTTTGGATTGTCAATGTAATAGAATTCATAATGTAATGGCTGTTTTCCTTCACTCATGTGACGCAAACACTAGCCATAGAGGCAGATTTACCCACATATACCGTGTGCAGTGTGGATGATGATATGCATTGTGAATCTAAACAATAAGATATAAATGTGCCCCTTAGTACATACATACTAGCCTTGCCACACATACATAATTATTTCACCCAGCACAACACAGTAAGTCACCTTGCTGCACGAAGGTTAAAGGGCAGGAATGCATCGTATTTAACATATTATGATGCATTCCTGTCATTTCCTAGCACTGGAACACTTTTGACTGCCTAGTGCCAATACTTGCACCCTTGTGTCAATGTGCAAGGGGGCCTGTGGTGAAGCGGACAAGCAGTTCTATTAACACCACATGCATGGAGCATGATTCTGGCATATGATGTGAGACATCTCTGATCTTTCACCTCCAGCTAGATGGGCCCTGTGAGGCGACTAACTGCATTCCATGTACTGAAAATGTATACATATGTGTGTAAAGGTGTTATCAGTGTAATGGTACATGTTAGTACTTATGTCGTAGTGCAACTGCACACAGTTCTAATTCTAAACAATAATGCATTTTTTATTAATGTTTTGCAGGTGGACAATGACAGCTTCAGGTATACTGATGCGGAAAGTGAGTGGGCAATTTCTCCTTGTGTAAGTGTCATGAGTACTTGGTTGTAGTTCTATGACAAGTGTGTGATACATGATAGTTGCAACAGTGTGATGGGTATGCAAAGGTATTCATCACCTGGCAACAAATCACTCAGATCCTTTGAGCAAACGCATCTGTTGACACATGTGCTGTTGTATTTTAAATTGACAAGAAGGCATGTTAATGTGAATGTATTCTCAATGTAGGTGTGGGTAAGTATTCCTGCAGTACCCAACTTGAAATATGGGGCTGTCATACCTGTAACAGTACCTGTGCCATACCGAACGACATTGCAATATGATGGCTAACCTGGTAACATTGTGCATAGACATTCATAGCAATGACTGGCACATTGTCAGCATCTATCTGTTGTGCAGTTACATCCTAAACTTTGTACCTTTTCACAAGTTGTTTTTAAGATTAACTATTAACATCTCAACATGTGTTTATGCAGGGGTGTAAGTAATTTGTATAAAATATGGATATTTCCTCAGTATGAACACTTACCTGAGGTATAGCTGTTAGGAACTCAGTCACCCCTGAAACACATCTGACATGGACACCTCTGATGTGATCATATGTAGAATGGAGTGACAGTGGCCCCATTACACTGATGCCCTGGAGATTCTGTGAATGTACAGCAGCAAATGTATCGATTTAAGGTTTGCTTCTGAAGAATAGCTCTCAGCCTATCTAATGAACATTGTGAGGGTGGATGTCCACATTGCAGGGAACTTATGCAACCTGCCATCCATGTTACAACTGCTAGGCTACAGCACATCTCAGTCGGACAAATTACTTTACCAATTAAGGCATCCCGAAGGTAAGTAACTTGTCCATCTAATGGAGACATCTAGCCGCATATTCCTTACCTTAGAATAGATACCCAATCATTACCATCCCTGGAGAGGGACTGTAGACAAGTTTAGACCAAAATGTTCTGCAGGACAAAGTGGCCATAAAGGCCGTCCTTGCGGACTTGATTATCCAGGCAATAGGGCTTGGTGAACGTGTGCAGTGATGCCCATGTTGCTGTCTGACAAATGTCAAGGACTGGAACTCCACATTGCAATGCCGTGGTAGCAGCCTTACCTTTGGTGGAATGATCCCTTAAACCTTCCGGAGGCTATATTTTGGCCACAGCATAGCAAATTGTGATGCAGAGGACGTCCCATTGCGAGATAGAAAGGTTGTGCAGTGCAGAACAGGACTTTGATCCAATGTACCCCACGAAGAGTTGGTCATCCACCAGGAACTCTTTAGTGCAGTCAAGGTAGAACAACAACACTCCTTTTGGGTCCAGACGGTGGAGTCGCACCTCCTCTTTGGAGGGGTGCGGAGGAGCATTGAAAGTGGGCAAGGTGACTGATTGTCCATGTGGAATGGTGTTACCACTTTATGTAAGAAAGATGCCCTAGTGCGAAGCACCAACTTATTAGGGAAGATGATCAGGTAAGGAGGCCTGGATGACAGAGCCTGCAATTCGCTCACCCTCCTAGAGAACTTATTGACACTAAAAAGGCTGTTTTGATGATAATCAGCTGGAGGGGCAATTGTGCAGAGGTTCGAAAGGAGCACACATCAGAATTGTGTCTGACTGAAGCATGATGAATGGGGCAGGTGGGAACATATGTACAAGCTTCTTAAGAAATCTATTCACAATAGGGGATTTAAATAAAGAGGGTTGGTCTGGCAGCCACAAGAAGGCAGATAAGGTCGAAAGGTACCTTTTAAGAGTGCCCAGAGCAGAGCCCTGATGGGCAAGGGTCAAAATAAAAAGAAGGACTTGAGAGAGGGAAGCAGAAAGAGGATCAATAGACCTTTCTGTACAATATTCTATACATTTTTACCATCGGCAGGCATACACGATCTTGGGAGAGGGATGCCTGGCTGGCAAAATTACAGACTTCCAGAGGAAGGTCGAATGCTGTTATGTTAACTGCCGTCGCTCAATCTCCACGCAATAAGGCATATAGTTGGTAGGTTCAGTGGGAGGACCCTTCCCTGCACCCACGACAGAAGATCCTCCCGAAGGGGCAGCCTGATCAGAGGATCGATGCTCAGTAGGAGAAGCTCGGGATACCAGACTCTCCGTGCCCAGTCCAGAGCTGCAAGAATGACCTGTCCAGAGTGCTCAAGAAGATCAGGAGCAACTGGGCTTAGGAGTGGCATTGGCAGAATGACCTACAGGAGGCCTGAGCTCAACTCAAGACAAAAAGCATCGCTGAGCAACCGCCACCTTGGAAACTCTAGCACGCAAAACCGCTGACATTATGCATTCTCGTGGAGGCAAAAAGTACTAACCAAGACTCCCCCACTTCTGAAAGAGACCTTGCGCCACCTTCGGATGGAGACACCATTTGTGATCTGCTAGGCATCGATGGCTGAGTTTGTCCACCCTAGCATTCAGAGAGCCTGCCAGGTGTTGAACCACCAGGGATATGCCTTGCTGTTCAAGCCATGTCCAGGAACACAGTGCCTCTTGACAAAGGGTCCACAACCCCACCCTGCCCGGTTTCTTGCAGTACCACATGGCAGTTGTGTTGTCTGTGAACCCCTGAACCAGCTTTCCCTTTATTGACGGAAGAAAGGCTTTCAATGCCAAGCAAATTACTCAGAGCTCCAGCAAGTTGATGTGGTATTCCGGATTCTGCTGGAGACCAGAGTCCTCTGATCTCCACCTCTCCCAGATGGCTGCCCCATCCCAGGAATGATGCATGTGTCACTATTGTGTGATCTGGTTGGGGAAGAGAGAGGGGTCTGCCTCTGACCCAATCGAGGTTGGTCAGCCACCACTGCAGGTCCTGTGCAGTTCCCTCCGAGATTAGGACCATGTCGGAGAGATTCTCCCGATGCTGCACCCACTGGAACTTAAGGTCCCACTGCAGAGCCCGCATATGCCATCTGGCATGTGTCCCTAGCAGGATGAATGAGGACCAACAGCATCAGAGTCAGTCTCACCGAAATCCATGATAGAGACTGAAACATTGGTATCATAGCCTGAATGTCCTGGACTCGCCACTCGGGAGGATAAGCCCGAAACTGCCAGGACAGCTCTGATGAAAGGGAGTGTCAGAGAGGGAGTCAGGTGTGACTTTGGCACGTTGATAGTGAACCCCAATGAAAGCAGGAGGTTCGCCGTAGTCTGGAGGTGGGAGAGGACAGTATGGGGCGAGCTTGCCTTCAACTTGCTGTCATCGCGAAAGGGGAAGATTGGCACTCCTGATCTGCACAGATGAGCTGAAACCACCACCATCACCTTGGTGAACACCCGAGGGGTTTTACCAAGGCCAAAGGCGAGCACCGTGAACTGAAAGTGCTCGTGGCCTACCGTGAACCACAGGTAACTCCAATGAGCAGGCAGGACGAAAATGTGAAAATAGGCATCCTGCAAGCCCAGTGCTACCATCCAGTCTCCGGGGTCTAGGGCAGACAAGACTAGAGCCAGAGTGAACATTTTGAACTTTTCCTTTTTGAGGAAGTAGTTGAGGGCTCGCAGATCTAGGATAGGACGAAGGCCGTTATCCTTTTTCGGGACAAGAAAGTTGAGCGATTAGCAACCACAGCCTACTTCTGGCCCCGGAACCCTCTCTCTTGGACAAGGGAGCCATAGAGTCCTCACTTCCTCCTGAAGCAAGTTCAGGTGGTCCTTCATCAGCCAGTGGTAAGGTGAAGGCATGGAGGGAGAGGTTCTCCCAAAAGGGGGGGGGGAGTAGCTCCTGGTGACTATCTGAAGAACCCACCTGTCCGATGTGATGTTTTGCCAGTGGTGGAGGTGATGGCTGATCCTGCCACTAACTGTCATCCGGCCCTTCAAGATCATGGGCGGCCAAACTCTTGCCTAAGTTTCCGCAGGAACAACATGCAAGATGGAAAAATCCTCACGTCCCCCATTCACCTATGGTGCCCAACAATGTCAAAGCACAATGGTAAATCGGGGGAAGAGGGGAAGGGAAAATGAGAGGAACTTACATCCGACTGGGAGACATTGTGGGACATTTGTTTAAGTAGGCAGGAGAATTCCTACATGAGACAACATAGAAGAAAGTAAGATATGTGTAATACGGTCTGAGAGGTTAAACAGATAATAAAGTGACTGGTGTAAATACCTAAATAATTCCCCTCTTCCATTAGTTAACCAATTGCTTGAATGCTGTATGGTGGTGTTTATCTATAAATAAAAAGGTATCAGTGACTTAAAACCCAATATTAACACTAGGTACAGTAGAAAAAAGAAAGGAAGTGTGAATAGTACCCACCTAATTAATTAATGGCTTTTACAAAAGAGAACTGAGGGAAAACTGGAAAAAACACTAGTTATCTACTAGTTTGCACCTTGACTTGGCCTAATTACTTCCTGAAGTAAGGAAGCACAAAGTAAATATTCTTCTTATCCACTGGAACACAAAAACTAAAAACTGAACAAGGCAGATCCCCAAGGACAGAGGAAATTGCAGAGGTAAGGATTTTAAAATTATGTAGCCAAACGTAATGCACATTGAAGGTTTTTACCGTACTTATATTTGTTATTTTTCTTTACAGGTCCCTGAAACTTCAGGAACTGCAGCATACTCTGCAGCCGAGACACATCCAAGCAGGAGATGAAACCGAGGGAGGGGCCGCTGATGAGAAAACGGCGGGTGCGCAACAGCCCAGGAGGACCCGAGTTGAAGGAGGGCAGGAACGAGGCAAGAAGGAAGGAACACCACAGTGACATACCCGAAGCCTAGGAAGCCGTGAGCCCATGAACACTGGAGCCACAACGTAGTCAGAGACGCCACAGCCTTACCCGGAAACAGAGGTATGTGACCCGGAAGTGCTGAGGGATGCCGAAACACTGGAACAAGAAGCGTTCTAGTGCTGGATGAAGGGAGTTATATACTCCCCTGCGGTGGCTCGCTACGGGCCGCGGCATGCATGACAGTACACCCCTCCTATGGAACCGCCCACAGGCTTGGGTTTCTCAGGGTAGCGTCTATGAAAGAGTTGCAACAATTGAGGGGCATGTACATGACTTGCTGGTTCCCAAGAGCGATCTTCTACCCCATAGCCTTTCCAATGTATGAGGTATTGTAACTTTCGTGTCACCCTTCTTGAGTCAATGATAGTAAATAACGAACCTGAATATGAGGTGGAAGCTATCACAGGAGCTGAAAGGGTAGGCAGTTTCATACCCTCAATCACTGGTTTTAACATGGAGACATGGAAAACAGGGTGTATTCTCAACATAGCCGGAAGATCAAGTTTCATTGCAACAGTATTGATGACCTTACTTATCTTACGAGGACCGATATAATGAAAGGATCCTGTAAGTTAAAGCCCTGTTTTAATATCCCTGGTAGACAGCCACACCTTGTCTCCTATGGCGTATTCAGGTTCCAAACGTCTATGGAGATCCGCCTGATCCTTGTATACTGTTTTAGCCCTTTCCAGATTCTGTGTAGCTATTCTTTGTGTGTCATGTATGGTTGTAACAAAATCAGTAACGGCAGGAACAGGGTTCGAAAGGGAAGGGGGTAATAGAAGAAACAGAGGACGGAAGCCATAATTGCAGAAGAAAGGAGAGTATTTGGTGGAAGCATGACATCTGGATAGCACAATTTCCTTATAACAACAGCTAAGTGTGTCCCAATCTGATGTAGAATGCAAAAGATGACATCTCAGCTCTTGTTCCAAACACTGATTCACTCCTTCAGTCTGGCCATCGGTTTGAGGGTGATGACCTGATGAATATCTAACATCAATATGCAACAAGGCACCCAGACGTTTTCAAAAGTTAGAGGTGAATTGAGATCCTCTGTGCAGCACATAGTCCGGTTACATGGTCTCCCTTCTGTTATGGTGTCAGACAAACAGGGAAGCCAATTGCTGGGACGTAGGGGCTGCTCTCAGAGGGACTAAATGGGCCGTTTTGGTTAATAAATCCACAATTACCAGAAGAGTTGTGTTCCTTTGGGTGGTTTTGGGTAATTAAACAATACAATCCATAGAAATAGTATGCCATGGACTAGGAGGTATGGCTAAAGGGTGCAATAATCCTACAGGGGCCTGATGTGTCATGTATGTGCCCAAGGGAAAGCACCATGCATTATGTTCAGACGTGATATCAGAACTACTACAGCCTCACTTTTTGTGGCCCAATATGACAACTAACATTTTTGTTATACCCAGGATGTCCAGAGGGAGGATGGGTGTGGCACCACTCTAAAGCTTGTTGTTGCAGGGGTCGTGTAGGGAGAATCAATCCCCCCTGAATGTATAGTAAATTTCATATTTTGGTTGCTTTATACTTTTGTGCTAGTCCCTCTAGTTCTGCGGAATTTTGTGCCTCAACCATTGTCTTCATGAATTCTTCTTCAGAACAGATGGCCCCCTATGATACGCTCCCTAGCTATTATAGGGGGAGGGTCATACAGCGGTTCCTCAGGTTTGTGGCCTAAACTGGATAAAGCATCTGCTTTCCCATTTGTTTCCCAGCTTGAAATTGTATAGTGAAGTCAAAAGCACTAAAATATTGCGTCCAACGCTACTGCCTCATTGATGGGGCTCTAGCGGATTTGTAGATTCATATGGTCAGTGTGTATTGTAACCCCTTGAAGTGCTCCTCAAGGCCTTCTTAATGGCGAGCAACTCTTTGTCTCCAACAGTATAGTTCTGTTCAGCAGGTGTCAGACCCGCACACAGTGTATGTGAATAGTATGCCACTGGGTGAAAATATCCTGTTTGAGACAGGATACCCCCTACTGCTATTTGTGAGGTGTCTACCAATAAAGGGTCGAGAAAGATTCAGGTGTTTTAGTATAGGATTCTAATGCTTGGTGAGTGATTCTGTGCTTTATTTTATTGTGTTTGTTTTTCAGAGGGTAAATACATTCCTCAATAGTTTTCTTGCATCATAAAAACAGCAGAATATCTAATTTTGAATTTTCAAAAGATCTTTTTTATTTTTAGATCAATGTGAAAGACAGGGGAACAGCCGACACGTGTTTCGCCCAAAGGCCAGCAGGCCAGGGCTTTCTCAAGGCAGATCAATGTTTTCAATTATGGCTTGTTTGTTGCAGGGAAATCCCAAAGAAGTCGGGCGAAAAGACGTCTGTAAAGTGCTGCGTTCGTTGCAACAAACAATCAGCTAGACTCTATAGGAGTTTGTAGTTTTTCCATCCCATTTCTGGCACGATTAAAACCATCTGCTTTACCTCCATCATCATGATCCTCAGCAGGTAAAACAGGAGGGAGTACTTCAGAAACGGCCGATCCATCGACGCCGACCAGCGCGGAAAAGATAACATCTCAGCGTTGATGTGGAAAAGAGGTGGAGCGTCAAGCAGCGCAGTCATCAAAGTCAGCAGGCCAGACCTCGATGCCATTGTCGGAGTCAGTGGATCAGACCTAGACGCTGAAGGTGGTAACCCTGAAGGGCTGTGCACCGACATCGAAGCAGATTCGCAATCCAGCGACTGGACTGACGTTGAGGGCGAACCCACCAGGGTGGACACAGTCACAACCTCATGCACCTCCTTGGAGCCCGAGGGCGCTCCAGGAGGAGGTAAAGACCCAAAGAAGCTATGGAGAGAATTGTAATATCCTGTCATCTGGGTCAGAGTCATACCAGCTCCAGGGTAGGCTGGAAGGCCCAGAGTACACTCATGCATCGAGTCTTCACCACATAAGGTCTTCCACCGATCTTCGACTGAAGTTGGTTGATGCCGCAACTTTGACCGCCTGCGTAGAGACTTACTTTTCGACGTCAAAGGAGAGTGACGCCTATGGGAACGGCTCCTAGATCGGACCTGCGGCCGGTCCTTGGTGCGCGAAGGGGACCAAGGCTAATGGGACGTCTTGGAATACAGCGACTACTGCGCCGGCAGAAGCTTCATCCGACGTTCCTTCAGCGCCTTCCGTTGAAGTCGTTGACATTAGTTGCAATCCTATGAGTAAATGTTCTCCACTAGGCACCACATATAAATAGAGTGAAAGTCTGTGGCCGACAAGGTTTGATCTGAAAGGACATATGAAAGGGACACCGTTCTGTTCGATGAAATTGTGGATGTAGGCCAAAAAAAGGCCTCAGGAACAGCAGATCGGATCTGCGTTGTAAGAGCAGAAAATAAGAAACTGACATCAAAGGAGGGTTTATATGGACTCTGTGGCGACATCATACCTCAGATGCGACGTCGACAGAGTCGCTCGATGCCCTCTGCCGACGCAGAGAGGTACTGCTGTACAAAAATCTCTGGATCCAGTCTGGCGCCTCTGGATAATTCTAAGATAAGGAATCTGCGGCTAGGTGTCTTTATCAGATATATACTTTCTCTACCGACCCTTCAAAATGGCGAAACTGCAGTTGATTATCCCTCTTTTTCCCTGAAACATCTAGTGGTGAACCCAGCCTGCTACAAAATCATCTGGAAATGGAAATCTCCACGTCAAGAAAAATCCAAACTGCTTTGCAGAAGCCTAAATTAAGCCAAGATTCCAGTTGGAGTTCTAGTGTGTTTTACAAACAGCAAGGCCCTCCAAACAAAAGCAAATTAGTGGAAAGAAATTTGGACATTGAGAGTCACCTGGGGCCAAAACATTAATCAGCCAAAAAGCCTAAGGATAATATAAGATTAATTAGGCATGAAAAATTATATATGACCTGATATTGACAGTTGTTCCTATGGCACACATGATTACGATATAGAATTGCTAGCCCTCCACTGGAGCCCCTTCAGCTCTTAGTTGCTGAGATTTCATAGATCATAAAATTCGGGACCTCTAGGAGAAATAACATTTAATGCATTCCTTATTTTTTGTTTTGGAGCAAAAACAATGAGGTTATTCAGTAACTGCTGGCAATGATATGCCATTTAACAATGTTTTTCTTTTGAATCACTCCTTTAATATGCAAATCCAAATGAAAATTGTTGGTTGTAAATAAGTGGCATACATCCAATAGTCACTTTCTATCAACCTTAGTAAGATCTAGCACCATGTCTTCTAAGCACTCTCTATCTTGCATCCATGTGCTGAGTGTGGTCACGGAAGTGAAATTAATTGAATTGTTTTTAAATGAAAATGATTCTCCATTTAGAAATTGTTCATTATGAAATTTGATGTGTTGCATGGCAAGCCTTGTTCTTACATCATCCTCATAATACTCTATTTTAAATCTTCTGTGCAATAATGTATGTAAAGTTTATTGCACTTTTATGATCTGACGACAGAAATAACAAATTAATTCATGTAGCCCTTGTGCAAAGTTTGGTTAAAAAATAATATAAAATTAAAAACTGTGTAAACAGACTTCTGGATGTGCAATAGGAGAAATTACTGCAAAAACCACTAATATCCCAACAACCTAGGCAGTAGATCCGCTATGCTATCTAATCTTCCTATATGCATTTTTCTAAGTCCCTAACTTGGGGGCAGGATAGACTTAGTAAGTATCATACTTTTAAAACAGGTTACTTAGGAGGAATGCACAAAGACTCCATATTCTACCTAATACCCCACGTGGCCCAGTATTTTGTGAGTGAGCAGGCAAACAATTGTCTAGCATGAGTTTTAAGAATACGCAGGTCCGCACCGTGCTCACTGGTTCCCAGCTGCTTACATATGGGCGTAAGCCACCTGTCTCTTGGGCGGGTGTACACTTGACAGGTGAAGAGGACATGTGCAATTGATTCATTAGGAGCAGGGCAACTAGTTCAACACTTGACAAGCTCTTGGTCTAGCAACCAAACGCACTTCAAGGAGTTCAAGGGGAGTGTGCCAAATCTGAACTGGATATATAGTTTTCTATCATCCTTCGAACAGTTCAGCGCTTAACGCCCTGGTGCACACAGTACCTTAGTGAGTGAAAGCAGTCCTTAGGGGGGGTGGCCCAGCCCAGCCTCTTCCTGGCTATGACGGACATGGACGGGCTTTGCTAGGGCGCGTCCTGCGTGTGTGCTGCACTGTGGTGGAGAGGCTACGCTAAGAGCACGGTGGCCACGCCTCCCCTATGACTCCAGCGGCAACCAACAAGCAGCAGGTGCACCCTGGGACTAGAGGTCCCACCAGGGTGTTACGAGGGGGAGAAAGGCAAGGTTTTTGGCCCCCACAGTGGCAAGATGTAGGAACATGAAAGAACAAGGGGACGCTCTGCTGGACATTCGCAAAAGGCAGTCTCGTGTTTTATATAATGTCAAACTAATTGTTGTAAAGTTTATTGATCTCGGCAAATCACATTATTGCAGTTCCTTTAACCAGTTCCAAATATTTAAAGATTAAAACCAATATCAGAATAGCTACTATAAAAACAAAGAACTTCCTGGTTTGGTAGATGAATCTAAGGCAATTTAGTTCAAAGCGTCTCTCTTTAAACATTTCCCCACAACATTATTCAGTTTCCTACGTGGGACATGATAACTATTTGATATGCCCTTGAAACCCTCCCCCATTAAGAAAAAAAAATCATTGGGGAAAGTATACTTCACAAACTGTATGCTACAATAAGCTCAGTATTCATTCTAGGGAAAAACGCTGCAGTCAGATGTTAAACACTTTCTATTGTGAGGCCAAAGTTTGTGTCTCCTGTTACCAAATTGTTAAAGGAAGTATAATATTGGAAGGGTCTTTCATCCAAACCGAAGATTCAATCTTTTCTTACAAAATGTCATGAATTTCTAGAAAAGCATGACATATTCATGATCTTACTTTAGCTCTCCTATTTTTCATTAACTTTTCTCTTTCTTATGTTTGAGCCCTCCATATCCTCCTCCAGTACCTTTTCATGTAAATCTTCCCATCTATCTCCTCCCACTACATTTCCTCACATCCTTTCCCCATCATCCCTCAATTTTCCCTGTCCATCATTTTGTCCTCCCTCTCCCGCCCTCTATGCCCCTTGCCCCGCCTATTGCCCTTTCCCATCCCAATTTCATTGTCAACATACTATTTGTGCCCGCCCTCCCTTCCTCCTGCCCGCTCCAACAGATGTACCCCAATAATATTTAGTGTGCCCACCCACTTGCCCCGCTCACACCCTCCTCAATCTATCCTGTTTCCAAACCTCTCCACCTTACATCCCTCCAGCCATTCCAACCCCTCCACCTTGCTCCTCTGAATCATGCCCTCTCCGTCTAATACTATCAACCAAAACATACTCCCCCTCTAATTCCTCATTTCCTGGTTTTGCTGTAGATGAAGAGAATCTTCCACAATAAGCTCCCATTGTGAGTATCAATACTTGTTGATACAACTCTAGACTTGTAAAGATATTTTATGGAACTCTTCCAATTGTGGCTGCTGATACACTGCAGACAATGTCTTTGTGTCACATAATTGTGTGATTCAATGGGACAGTGATCACTGGTATATAAAACCAGTACTGAAAAGGGGTATAACCCTCACACTACAAATCGTTCGCAGAGCGGAAAGGATGGGCAAGGCATTAAGGAATCTGCGGCTAGACTGTGTCTCTACCAGATAATACATTACTGAAGGTAAGTAACTTGTGCATCTGATAGAGATATCTAGTCGCAGATTCCTTAACTTTGAATTAAATATCATAGCTATACCCACCCGGAGGAGGGTCTGCGAACCAATCCTACAAAACTTCCCAAAGAGAACTTGTTGGTCGAAATTAGCCACAGACCAGACATACATAGTAATTAGATGAAAAAGAGTAAAGCTCCTTATAAAAACCATGGCAATGAGCACAGACAATGTTTTTATTCTGTGCCTGTGGGGTTGTTTCTTATTCACAAAGCCTCAAGGGAAACAGGAAAAAACTCTGCCAGAAGACATCTGACAACAGTCAGATAATAGTATTCAATCCGCAAAGGGTAAAAGAACCCTTAGACTAGAAGGGCCAGAGACAAAACAAAAGCCATGTAACCCACTTTCTTACCGCAGTAAAGAAATCTCTGAAGAAACCTAACCTAAAAACTCCAGCAAAGAAGGGCTTCCACCACCCATTCTCATTAAACCAAAATGAATAACCCATTCATTTGCAAGATATGGAATAGCAAACTAAGTTTCAAGGCAGATGAACATCGTAGTCTATCCTTGAAACAGAAGGACAAGTTACTTACCTTCGGTAACACCTTATCTGGTAGCGACATAATCAAGCCGCAGATTTCTTACCTTAAAAATCTTGTGGGTCCTAGTTCTGATAGCAGTACCCCTGCGTGCCGATAGGTGTCATCTGTCGACTGTGTGACGTCGTAGGCTTAGGGTTCATCGTTGTGACGTCCTCGCTGTCTTTATGGGCGCCACCTTGGCGCGCACCACATCAGTACTTTTCACGACTTTCCACGCCAGAAGCGCAGAGCCATGAAGTGAACTGACCATGTGCTTTTATGGTCAAAACTGGCCAGATAAAGTTTACTTGACTGACTGACTTAACTGACCATGGTGTGTTAAAAATCAACTAGGGCCCTGAAGGGGAATAGCCCTGATACTAAAAACTGATACGCGGGGAGGATGGGTGGGTTGATAAGGAATCTGCGGCTAGATCATGTCTCTACCAGATAAGGCGTTATCGAAGGTAAGTAACTTGTCCATCGGATAGAGACATCTAGCCGCAGATTACTTACCTTAGAACAAATACCCAAGAAATACCATCCCTGGAGGAGGGCTTGCGGAAATGTTTTAGACCAGAAAGTCCTGTATGCCTTCCCTATGGACCTGATTGCCAAACATTATTGCCTGGATAAACGTGTGCAGGATGCCCACATAGCCGCCTGGCAGATATCAAGGACTGGAAAACCATGCTGAAGATCCGTGGTGGCTGCCTTAGCCCTGGTTGAATGAGCTCTAAAGCATTCAGGGGGCTGTTTCTTTGCCAAAGCGTAACAGATTTTTATGCAGAGAATAACCCAACATGAGAAGGTCCTCTTCTCTACAGCACGTCTTTTCTTTACTCCAATGAACCCTACAAAGAGTTGGTCATACACCTGTAACTCTTTAGTGCGATCAAGGTAGAACAATAAGGCTCTTGTTGGGTCCAGACGGAGGAGACGCTCTTTTTCCTTAGAAGGATGCGGAGGAGCATAGAAGGTGGGCAAGGTGACAGATTGCACTAGGGCTTCTTTTTTGCCTTAGTTGGTGACAACTTTCCACCTGGAGCAGAGCACTACTTTGTCCGGAAAGACAGTGATGCCAGGAGGATGAGTAAATTGTAGGCTCTATCCTCTCAGTCTCCTTACCTAAGTTATTGCCACTAAGAAGGCTGTTTTGATTGTAAGCAGCCAGAGGGGGCAATTGTGCAGTGGCTCGAAAGGTGGACAATTGGTGAGAACCAAGTTAAGGTCCCACTGGAGCATGATAAAAGGTGAGGGGGGAAACAAATGTGTAAGCCCCTTCAAGAATCTGTACAATAGGAGATTTTAATAAAGTGACGGTTGATCTGGCAACCATATAAAAGCAGAAAGGGCCAAAAGGTAACCCTTCAGAGTGCCCAGAGCTGAGCCCTGCTGGGCCACAGAGAATGAAAAGAAGAATGTCTGAGAGGGAGGCAGACAGGGGGTCAATCAGACCGTTCTGTACAATATTTACAAATTGTTGCCATTGGCAGGCGTATACCAACATGTTGGAGGGACGCCTGGCTGCAAGAATAACTTTGCAGACTTCAGCAGAAAGGTCAAAAGCTGTCAACTGTAGCCGCTTAATCTACACACAAGGAGCAAGGAGGCGGAGGGTAGACAGGTTTGGATGGAGGACTCTCCCCTGCTGCTGCCACGGATCAGGCTGCCCCTTCGGGAGGATCTTCTTAGGATCGATGCTCATCTGCAGAAGCTCGGGATACCAAACTCTCCGTGCCCAGTCCAGAGCCAGAAGAATGACTTGGTCCTGATCTTCTTGAGCACTATGAACAGGACTGGTATGGGCGGAAAGGTGTGCAGGCGGCCTGTGCTCCACTCTAGACGAAAAGCGTTATCGAGCAAGAGCCTCCTTGGAAACTCCAGGACGCTAAACTGCTGACATTGGTTGCCTCTGAAAAGAACGCGCAGATTTAACCAAGGCTCTCCCCACTGTTGAAAGAGCCCTTGTGCCACCTCTGGATGGAGACGCCACACATGATCAGCTAGGCACCGACTGCTGAGTTTGTCTGCCCTGGTGTTCAGGGATCCCTGCCAGGTGTTGAACCACCAGGGATATGCCCAGTTGTTCCAGCCAAGTCCAGAGGCGTAGGGCCTCCTGACAAAGGCTCCACAACCTTGTTTATTGCAGTACCACATGGTGGTGGTGTTGTCCGTAAACACCTGAACTAGCCTTCCCTTGAGAGATAGTAAAATAGGCTTTCAGTACCAAACGAATCTCTCGAAGCTCCAGCAAGTTGATGTGGAGCCTGGCTTCTGCCGGAGACCAGAGCCGTCTGATCCCTACCTCTCTCAGTTGACCACCCCATCCCAGAAGTGATGCATCTGTCACCACTAAGATCTGGTTGAGGAAGGGAGAGAGATCTGCCTCTGACCCAATCGCGGTTTGTCAACCACCACTGCAGATCTTTCACAGAGCCCTTCAAGATCTGGACTGGGTCGGTGAGATTCCTCCGATGCTGCTTTCATTGGAACTTCAGGTCCCACTGCAGACCCCACATGTGCCATCTGGTATGATCTACCAGCTGGATGCCGGAGGCCATGAGGCCCAGCAGCCACAGAGCCTGAAACCACAGTATTATAGCCTGAATATCCCGAACCCACGACTCTGGAGAATAGGCCCAAGACTACACAATGTCCAGAGGGGCTCCGATGAAGGGGAGCATCTGAGAGGGAGTCAGGTGTGACATCAGCACACTGATAGTTAATCCCAGTGAATGCATGAGGTTCACCGTAGTTTGGAGGTAGGAGACGACTGCTTGGGGCGAGCCCGTCTTCAACAACCAGTTGTCGAGATAGGGGAAGACTGAAACCCCTGATCTCTGCAGATGTGCTGCAACCACCGCCATCACCTAGGTGAACACCGAAGGGGCACTGGTGAGGCTGAAGGGGAGCACCGTAAACTGAAAGTGCTGGTGGCCCACTGTAAACCGCAGGTAGCACTGATGGGCAGTCAGGACGGGGATGTGGAAATATGCATCCTTCAAGTCCAATGTTGCCATCCAGTCTCCCGGGTCCAGGGCCGACAGGTCCTGAGCAAGAGTGAGCATCTTCTTTCCTTTTCTAAGGAAGTTGTTGAGGGTTTGGAGGTTGAGGATAAGACGAAGGCTTCCGTCCTTCTTTGGAACCAGAAAATAGGCTGCGGTTGCTATTCCCGCTATTTCTGGTGTGGGAACCCTCTCTATATCTCCCTTGGCCAAGAGAGTTTTGACTTCCTCGCGAAGTAATACAAGGTGATCCTCTGTCAACCGATCGTAAGTTGGAGGCATGGAAGGAGGGGTAGTCTTGAAGGGGAGGGAGTTGCCCCTTCGTACTATTTGTAAAAGCTACCTGTCCAAGGTGATATCCCGCCAGTGATGGAGGTGATGGTGTATCCTGCCACCAATTGGACACCCATGAACTGGGAGGATTGGACTAGGAAGGTTTGGAGGCGGAGGAGGAGGGGTTTGTGGCCTGACTTGACTTCTGGCCTCCTGACCCGCGGGGTCAGTGTGAACCGCGCCAACGGCCATGTAGAGTTAGCAAAACTTGCACGGTTCTCTGGCTGGGGTAGGGCTAACGTGGTTGGAACCCGCTTCATTGGAAGACCCTTCTGTAGCCACAAATGTAGTGAAAGGCAGACACAGGGTGGGATGACCCTGAGAGGCCCAAGGACTGGCCACAGCCCGGTACTCCTTAAAGCGCTCTAGTGCCATGTCCTCCCTGTCGCCGAAGAGACGAGAGCCATCAAAGGGCAGGTCCATAAGGTTGGCTTGGACATTCCCCGGAAAGCCAGACGTTCTCAGCCAGGTGTGGTGCCTAACGGCCACCATTGAAAAAACTGCTCTGCCCAGCGAGTCTTCCATGTCTAGTCCACAGTATATGGCAAACTTTGCTGCATCTCTCCCGTCTGCAACAGTTTGGGAGTAGACAGCCCGGGTCTCCTCCAGGACTTGTGGCAGCACTTGCGCAACCATTTCCCATAACGAATTGGAGTAACGGCCCTAGAGGCATGCAGTGGTTACCGACCGCAATGTGAGGCTGGTGGAAGAGAAGATCTTCTTACCAAAGCTGTCCAGCCATTTGAATTCCCTATCCGGGGGTGCAGAAGGAAATGTGCCACAGGAAGTAGAGGCCTGGACTACCAACCGCTCGGGTTGGGTGATTGGAGAGGAGAGCTGGGTTGCCCGGTGCAGGGTGATGGCAGCAGGCTATAGTTCTGTTCACAGGAGCCCCTATGCTGGGCTTGGACCAGATGCCCAGTAGAACATCTGTCAAGGCCTCGTTAAATGGCAGCATGGGTTCAGAGGTGGAAACACCAGGATGCAGGACCTCCGACAAGACATTGGTCTTGACCACCACTGCAGGAAGTTGTAGGTCCAAGACCTCCACAGCCCTACGCACCACCATGGTGAATGAAGCCCCCTCCTCCATAGCCAGGTTAGGAGGAGACAGCATGCCAGGCTCTAGGGGGGTATCCAAGCCGCTGGCATCACCCAGGTCCTCGTGCTAGTCCATTTCTTCTTTGAAAAGCAGGATTTCTAAGGGATCCTGCTGCCCCTCCCAATCCTCATCCAATCCTAGCCCTTCAGAATAAGGCACAGGATATGGCATGAAGCCCAACGGCTCCATCGTCGCCGGTGTCAGTGTCAGTAGATGCCCAGCCTGCTCCGTGTCCTCTGGAATAAGGATGGGGGAAGCACCGCCGTTGGGCACTGGCGACATTGAGAGTCTTAGAGTCGGACACAGCATCGGGGAAGGTCGAGGAGGTAGGACCGGTCCGAATCCAGGAACAGATCCAAGAGGAGTCCTGGGTACCTGGGCCAGAGCAGGCAGCATGAAACCCAGGGGGATCTCCTTCCAATGAACCTGCGAGACCCAAAGTCGTGCCGGCATGGTCAGGCCACCCAAATATGGCACACATGGCGTCATAAAAGATTTTTAACTGGGCAGTGTCGCTCCCGGCCCCGGAAAGGGAGGGAAACACGGAGCCGACCCAGGCACCCGCTCCGCAGTATTGTCAGGTGACGGACTTCTTATGTTTTTTGTGGTGCTTCTTACCTGACCTCAATGACTTCACATGAGAGGAGGAAGACTTGGATCCCCCTTAGCGGTGCTCGGACCATCCTCTCGACCGAGACCAGGAGCGGTAACAAGATCTTCGGGGTGATCGCCAAGGCGCCAGGCCGCAAGCAGCTTTAAGGACCGCTCCCTCAAAGCTTTCTGTACCATGGCTCGGCAGTCAGGGCACGACTTTGGGTCATGGATGCACTCCAGGCACCAAAGACATACAGGATGGGGGTCCGTAACTGACATGGCGTGGTGACAGACCCCTGGGATCAAACCGTGCTGCGCCTTTTTGTGGACGTTTTTGGTGTGTAGGACATATCAAGTGAAAAGTAAAAAAAAAAAAAAGTCAGTCAAAAAGTGACAGGGGGTAGCTCTCTTCGATGAATCTGTGCTGGCTGGCGCAGAAAGAAAAGAACTGACATCAGCCCGCGGAGGTGGCGCCTATATAGATGACGCGGACGTCACGACGATGAACCAGACGCCTACGATTTCACTGGGGTACAGCTATCAAAACTTTTCCGGATCCAGCCTGACGCCTGGCAGTTCTAAGGTAAGGAATCTGCAGTTAGATGTCTCCATCAGATACATATTTTAGCCAAAATGACCATTCCAAGGGTCACATAATGTACAGTGCCCATTGAAATATAAGATAATTGTTCAGTTTTTATTACAGACTAATAATTATATTCAGATCTATATCACCGTGTTCAACGCATATATATAGATCCAAATCCAAACTTACCAATGAGAGAGATGCAATCCTTGGCCAGGAGTGAGGGAGGAAATAAAGGAGTATTTTACTCCCAGTTATATTAGCAAAGTTATATCTAGTCTAAACCTTACCCGCGCCGCAGGCCCTGACAACTTGCCTGCAGTGATTATAAAATCAAGGCCGGAGTGGTGGGCTGAGTTCTTTGCAAAAATGTATCAGGGGATCCTTAATACAGGCATTATACCAGGTAACTGGAAAGGAGCAATAATAAGACCAATCCATAAAAAGGTGACTTAAAAGCCCGAAGAACTACAGATTAATAAACCTGCTCGATATAGGCGAAAAAGTATTCGCCAAATTAATTCTGGAAAGGCTTAAGGTCTGGGTAGAAGCTAATCGGATTGTGCCCCCGGAACAGGGGGGGGTTTAAAGAGGGACACAACGATTGACCACTGTTTTGTGCTCTGGTCCATCGCGCGGAAGTCAATAGAGGGGAGGGTTGTTCTGCTGCTTTGTGTACTTCCGCGCAGCATTCGATCTAGTGGACCGGGAGCAGCTGTGGGAGAGGTTGATTGGGTATGACATTCCAATGGATTTGCTAAGGCTGATCCAAGCACTTCATTCTGATAACTGGGCCCAGATAATTTTAGATGTAGAGGGAGTCTATCTCAGAAAATACAGATTGGCAATGGGTTGAGGCAGGGGTGTGTATTGGCCCCTTACTTTTCTCCTTATTTATTGCAGACTTACCCCTAATTCTAGGTAATGAAAGGGGGGTAAGTCCGAAGTTAGATGGGAAACACATTTCATGTCTATTATATGCAGACGATCTTGTTAGAATTGATCAAACAGAGATCGGCCTACAAAGAAAGCTAAATAGGTTTAATGAATATTGTGGTTCAAAACAACTCGTTGTCAATATGGACAAGACAAAGATTCTATGCTTTGGTTGGAAGAAAATAGGGTTTACATGGTTCCTGGGTTCTGAGAAGTTGGAAAAGGTAGCCGAATATAGGTACCTGGGGATGTGGTTCGAGAAAAGTCTGCATTGGCACACCCACCTTGACGCTTTAAAGCTCAGGGCATCAGCATCGGTTAGTGGATTGAAAAAATTCAATGGTAATTATGGTGAAATGTCCGATGGGCCGGTCCTAAAAGCCTACGCAGCAATGGTACGACCACAATTTTTATATGGTGCTGAATTGTTATATTTGAGTGGCAAAAACGGGTGGGACGTTGAGGAGTTTAAAACCCTGAAAAACCTATTCTCATTGCCTAAATCTTCAATGGTTCAGGCGGTGAGATTGGAATTGGGAATTACCTCATGGAGTAAAACAGCTTGCATGGCCCTATTACAATTCTGGCAGCGCCAGGGAACGGGAGAAGATTTCTCAATGGTGCAGAAACGAGATTTTAAAGAGTGAGCTAATATGGGCAAAAGGCATAAAAGCTACCATTAGTAAAGCGTGTTGCATGTTGAGGGTTAAGCTGTGTCCTCAGACCCATCAAATTGAGGTAGATAAGAGAGAACTCAGGGCCCTGGGAAAAGAAATCTCTCGAGCACAGGACCAAGATTACCTCCTGCAGAAAAGTTCTGTACGCTTTATGGTCACCGCGTGGCAAAACGAACTACATTTCCCTTACATTGATAGGTTGCCCTGCCATTGGTTAAGAAGGGAATTACTAAAGCTAAGAATTGGGGTTAACCCCTGTAATGTTAATAATGGGGTAAAAAGATCTTTGATTGATAGTAAGGGAAACTGTGTCTGCACCTTGGGAACAACTTGTGACATTTTACATATATTATTTGACTGTTAGAAGATTGTAGATATACGAAAAGAGTTTTTACGCCCGGTTTTTAAAAAGTATGATATCAAAAATAGGGTTCAGGCAGTAAACCTTTTAACTGAAATGAGTACTTTGGACATAGGTTGTGCCATGGGGAAGTTCATTCAAAAAGTTAAAGTATTCCTCAAATGTGAATGTAATTGAAAGGCTGTTTTATAGTTTTAGGTGCTCCTTGTTTATGAACTGTGGATAGGACAATTGAGTGTATTACATGAAATGTTATCATGTTTTATGATGTTTTTAAGAATTGTTATTTAAAATTTTTGTATTAATGTAAGTTTTAAAAATGTTTAAGGACTATTGGTCTAAATAAACTTGATTTGAACTGACTGAGAGATGCAATCACATCTCACTATATATTTTTTTATATAGCAGAATCATACCTCAGCATATGTAACCACATATGCAACACACTTGTGTATCCTTTATATACACACATGGATAAACAAAACTGAAAAATCAGCCCCAAAGTACAATACAATATAGTATCAAGAGAAATATTGCAGCATCCACGAAACACCTTGGGAGACTCAGCATAAAGATAAGGCTGCCTGCCAAATGTATTTTAATGGGCCAATAATACGTAACGGAAAACTACATGAGAAAGACACCTTGCTATAAGCAAGCACCTGCAACAACAGTTGGTATAGAAGGGCAGGATGAATAAAACAAGCCAAGTACCTGGAAATTACCCAATATGGGAACCCAGTTAAAATAATTGCCCATAAGACATGAGAGCTTAAATCTAATCTGACCAGAAGACAGACAAGGGCCCATATAGCCATATTTGAGTTCTCCAAGAACAATGAAGCACCAGATCATAACCTCACACTATGATCCCTTTAAAGGCTGTGAGGTACACAAAAATAACAAATGCTTAATAGAGAATGGGAACTGTCCACAGGGAGACAGAGAACACCCAACATCCAGACAGGAAAGGTATGACTTTAAGAACATCTTGGATATTTCCTTATTCTTTGGCTATTTAAAGTGAGGAAGGATCAAAAAGTGAACTTTCTCTTCTGATGAAACCTTTCCAACCATGTCCGTAAACAACTTTAAGGCAACCATTTCAACACTGCATCTCTGGAAATCTCAGAAGCAGAGCTCACGGGAAAACCATGCTCCAAAATTGAACTTAGTAATAACATCACCTCCAGAACTGAAGGAAATACAGAAGAACACACATCATACATCCTGAGCTTGCCAGATGTAACACTTCCGGCAAAAGGGAGCACACTGCCATGTAACAAATTAATCTGAACTCAACACACATTAAAGCTGGCATGATACCCTCAGCGGGAAACAGAAGAAAAAATTCATCAACGCAAAAACTATCCGTGCACCTGAATTCAATGAAAAGTGCACTCTGCTAAATTAGCAAACCGGAATTAGTTAGACAAACCAGAGACCAAAATTACCCTGAAGTGGAAATTCAGAGTATTCACTAAGAACAAGTATATGATCTGTATACGAAGTCTCACAATAGGCACAAGCGATAGGTCTCTATTAGAAATACTGCCAATCACAGTAATGCATACCAGCATCACCAACCTGCTTCTAAAGAAGCATGTGAAAAGGTAATCTTCCTAAGCGGAAAACATATCACTTGTAATGACCTCTTGAGCATGCAGCCCATCGTTCAGTGGAAAAGAGAAAAAGGAAAAAACATACCTCAGGTATCCTTATACCACTTAAACTGTTAAAGACAGTATTGAAATAATAACATCTGCACCCCGCAGAAACACCGACCAGGTGTAATCAAAAAAGGGACATGTCACAGCCCTAACAAAGTCCGGCCCTTTGAGTAAGAAATAATCCTATATCAACTATATCACTCAAGTATAGTGTCAAACTTAAGAGAAGTGATACAGAGTCTTAATTACTCTTTCTCCGTTATATGTTCTTTATCTCGGAAGCGTCTCAATGCTGAATCTGCCTGAGCCCTGAAAAGATGGGTGCCATCTAAGGGCATATCAATTAAAGTTGCCTGTACAGCCTATGAAAAACCTGAAGCTCTTAACCATGCATGATGCCAGAGTGCCACTGAGATGCCATGGCCCTACCTACTGAATCCGTAGTATCCGTGCCACATAGAATAATCAGCTTAGCTGCCTGTTGTCCATCTCTAATCAGATTTTCAATATCAGAGCAGAGGTTATCCAGAAGCGATGGCAACATGATCTGTAAGGTATCCCACAAAGCGTGGGAAAACCGCCCAAGAATACAAGACGTGTTGGTAGATCTTAACGCAGAACTAGCAGAAGTGAAGATGTGTCTGCCACATGCATCTTGACTCCTAGATTCCTTATTTAACAGAGTCTTAGTTCAGGCTGCTACAGCTCACAGGATGTGAATTCTGCACCTACCAGGCTATGAGTGGTAAGATGCCTGAGGAGACACACTGGGTCTCCTGGAGCATGTAGATGGCTACGATGTCACTGCCTATGGTGGAGATGTCCACTGACCCTCTGATTCATGTCCTTCACCATACAGTGAGACAGTGACATATTGTTAGGAACATGGGCCGAGCCTTATAGCACGGTCCACCGAGACCCCTGAATATAAGTCCAAAACTGCTGCAACTCTCCTCAACACATCTGCGAAAGAGCGAGAATAGGGAGGGGAAAGTAGCCCCGAGGCTGCAGAGGACTCTAGCCCACTAGCCTCACCAAGAGCAGATATCCAACTTTCCTCCACTTGAGATGGAATAACTTCAGCAATGGGCTGAAAGAGCCCAGACCTCCTCACATAACTTGTTAAAAGGTAAATCTCTGAAGTCTCACCCTGAGAAGGAACTGAAAATGCCCCATTACCCTCAGTTTGCTCTACCGACTCCGCACCAATGCCGAGAAGGCGATACTTCGAAGTCGAGAGGAGGAGGGGAGACTTTGATCTGCGGCGCCAACGTCAATGTCGGAGTTGGCTGATTGGTGACTCCTCCTCAGGTGTCCGTTGTCAAAAGGCTGTGTCCCAGTGCCGTAACTAAGTCGACCCGCACCGACCCGTCATGAACGACTAATCCACCGGCGTGGTTCCACTCACTTCCTTGGGGCCCGTGGGTGCTCCAGTGGAAGGTGGAGGACCAAAGAGGAGGTGTGGAAATGAATGGCTCACCTAAATTGAAAGTGTGCATGCATTGTTTCAGGAACTGCCATGATACTCTATCGAATGCCTTTTCCGCGTCTAATGTGATAGCAATTAGGGGGGCAGGAACGTTCTTGGCCCTTTCTAAGATGTGACATAGAAGTCTAGTGTTGTCATTAGACATACGGTGTTTGAGAAATCCCACCTGCGAGTTGCTGATTAAAGTGGGAAGAAATTTATTTAACCTATTTGCTAGGATTTTGGCATAAATCTTGCAATCTACATTTATTAAGGAAATTGGCCGATAGCTTTTGGGTAGGAGCGGATCTTTGCCTTCCTTGGGTATGACAATGATGTTGGCTTCCCTCATTGAATTAGTGATGCTCCCCTCCTGGACTACAGAGTTGAAGAGTTTATTTAGGGACGATTGGAGCGAAGTGCTGAATTCTTTATAGAAAGAGGCAGAGAAGCCGTCTGGCCCTGGAGCTTTGTTACATTTAAGTGTTTTTATTGCCGATGATATCTCTAAATCCGAGATAGGTGCCCCCAGCTTTGATTTATCTGTACTTGATAGTTTTGGGAGGGCTAATGACTGCAAATATTGTTCGCAGGCATCTGAATTAATTATTAAGCTGTTGCTATAGAGGTCCTTGTAAAACGTTTGGAAGGTATCCAAGATTTCGCTATGTTTGGTGTGGGTAATATTCTTGCTATCTTTAATTGAGGAAATGGTAAACTGTCTCTGTTTGTGCTTGAGATAGGAGGCCAATAGTTTTCCCGCCTTGTTGCCCTCACAAAGTTGGAGCCTTATACTTTAACCCGACTGCCAGAATTGCCATTAATGGCTCCCTATCGGAGACATTCCATTTAGAACAAGGAACTAGACAGGGCTGCCCCCTCTCTCCAGCTCTTTTCCTCCTAGCACTAGAGCCACTGATCCAAGACATTAAGCACCATAAAGACATTACCGGGGTTCTCTTTGGCGACACGCGAGTAAAATTAGCCGCATACGCGGACGACATATTGATCGTCACAGAAAACCCGGAAGATTCCATTAAAGCCCTGATGGATACGATAGACACATACTCTAGTCACTCTGGTTACAAACTCAATCGTGACAAATCTGAGGTCAAACCCCTTAATGTCCATAGTACGCGTGAATTGCTAGGCAACTCAGGCCTTACATGGCAACCGAACCACATTAAATACCTGGGGATCGAATTCTGCTCCACTATACTGGAGACACTCCAACATAACGAAACTAAAACACTGGAGAAGATCAAAACATTATTGGATGCTTGGTCACCCAGATTCATAACTTGGTGGGGCAGAATTGAGACCATAAAAATGATGGTCTCCCCTTTAGTAAATTATCTGATAACAATGCTGCCCCTCGTTTTATCGGAGGATTTCCATCACAAACTAAACATACTTCTCTCGAACTTCCTATAGAAAGGGAAGAAGGCAAGAATCAGCATGAAGAAACTCAGGCTCCCCAAAAGGCTAGGTGGGGTTAATCTAGCTGATTTTAAGCGTTACCAGTCGGCTTTCCTCGCAAAACAGGGCTCTCATTGGCTGACATCTCCAGCAGGATACACCCCTGTATGGCTTGACATTGAGAAATATATCCTCAATGGTATCCCCCCCAACAACCCTCCTCACCACAAACCTTAACCGAATTACATGCTCAAATACCATCTTCAAAAACACAAAATCCTCCCTCTTGAAAATAGACAAACTTTTAGACACCAGCGTTAAGAACTCTAATTTAGAATCCATTTGGTATAATCGCAAAATTCGATATAAAGGATGCACCTTGTATAATGCTATATGGATCAGTAAAGGCATCTATTTTCCCCACCAACTCTACGCAGGCACACAACCCCTATCCTTTAAGGACCTACAGTCCACATATCAACTTGAGCCAATAGAATGCTACTACTTCTTGAAAATAAAAGCTGCCCTAGCTAAGGCAAACTTATCAGCTCTAACACCATCCCTCCCGCAATATCTCTCTAAAATAAACACATTGGGTCACCAGGTCTCCCGAGTCTACAAATTACTGGGCCCCCAGCACTCTACACTTAACGAGAAGGTCACATCCTTTTGGGAATCGAACTCCAAAACCCCGATCTCAGACTCAGATTGGTCCTGGACATGGAACTCGGTATTTAAAAATAAAATCAGCCCGGTGCTATCTCACACAAAGTTCTGGCTCCTACACAGGGCATACTGGACACCAGCCCGACTACACAAGCACAAAATCCGTGAAGACGATATCTGCTGGAACTGCAATGGTGCAGTAGGGGACATAGAACACTTACTAACTCTTTGCCGATGTGTGACTTCCTATTGGGATAAAGTCCTTGAATTCATATCTAAACTTTTCCCCCTCGATACAAGCAGAGACCTCCCGGCTCTACTATTTGCTCCTACAAGAGCAGACTCCTTGTGTGAAAATGACAAGGCACTCCTTGACCTACTTCTCACAGCAGCTTTTAAGATAATTCTCAACAATTGGAAGGATACTCGCAAAACGTCCTTTAAACACTGGCTGAATTGGGTCACTAATCTGCGAGGTGCTGATAATATAGCGCTCCACAACTCCCCATGGAAATCCCCGACTAGAAACATGTGGGAATCCCTGGATCTATTCTTTGAATCGTACAAACCACCGTGAACTGTCTCTCAAACTACCCTACGCTCTTACACTGTACCGTACGAAGACCCTTCATGACCGACAGCTTGACCATGTCACCTAGAGGGGCATACATTAAGGTTCTTTAACATCTAAACACTGTCTATATCTCGCGCGGGTGACATAATTGTTCTGAGATAAAGCCGAAAGTCTTGCAACCACTAGGTATATACCAATTGAAATAGCCTTCTATGTTATCTGTTTCTGCCTTAAAATAGATCCCTTGTGCCATCTATGTTATTTTCACTTATGTTATTTTGCTAACGCAGTGCTGATGGTTTATTCACCTATTTTGTCTCTATGTATGTTCTCTAAGATTTGAACCGTGCTGTATTTTCTTTTGCCTTTAATATCTTTTCTTCTGCATTTTTTGTACTCTATGTATTATAGTTTGTTTTGCTTCGAACAACCAATAAAACTTATTGAATTTAAAAAAGAGGAGGTGTGGAGAGAGAGATAATACTCCCTCATCTGGGCCATTGATGTCCCGGCTCCCGGAAAGATGGGGAGGCGTGGGGAGGAGCAGTGAACAGCCTCCTCAACCGGCGAGCAGGAGGAGCCGTGGAAAACAGAGCCTCCACGCAGCAAAGTTGGGGGTCCCATGACTTCAAACGTCTGCACTGACCCTTGGACGTTTCTGATGTACAACGTCCTGGAAAGTGGCTCCGGCTCCTAGAATGACCTCACAAACTGACCTCCACAGGAGAAGAAGAACGAGGACACAATGTCTCCGAGGACCGCGCCAGCAACTTCATATGGCATTCCTTGAGCACCTTTGGCTTCAGTTTCTGACAGGAGCCACAATCCTCAGCGTGGTGGTGTTCCCCCAAACACCACATACAAACAGATGTCGGTTACAGACCTGCATACCGTCGACTACAGATTCCACAAGGCTTAAAGCTCAACGACATTTGGGAAAGGCGCACTGTTCCCGCCGACAAAACCTGTCAAAATAGGCCAGGAAAAAGAGGCCTGAGGAACTGCATCTCCGGATCCGATTTGCAGCATGGAAAAGAAGAAACTGACGTCCGCGCACTGGAGTGGACTTATATGGCTCCACTGACGTCCCTACCGGAGTAGACGTCATCACGAAGCCATAAGGTGCCATTCCCCGGCGCGCAGAGATACTGCTGAAAAATTTCCAGATCCAGTCTGACGCCTGGGGGAGAACTCAAAAGTTAAGGAATCTACAGCTAGATATCTCTATCAGTTATATACAATTATATATTTGCATATTGGATGACTAGAGCAACTTTATTAAATTGTGTGAGGTTACTGCGGTTTCCTCTTACTGAAAACATACTGTCCATGTTTATGTGAGGAATTCAATGAATGAACTTGCATAAGGGCAAACTTTGGGATTTGAACCACTCCATTTAAAAAAGCAGACACCTTGTACCCACAGCATACCCTAATTATCATTGGGTATTAGGCTGTGCCCAGTAGAAATTGTTTGACCTCCCACCTCTACTTAGCTGCTTTCAGAGGGAACAGACACATGCTCTGCCTATCATGGGCTCAGGTAATAGAATGCAATGCTATATTGCTGCCCTACACTTGCCAACTTTTGGAAGAGGCAGGCATACCCACCCTGGCTACATTCCTTTTCACAACCTTCATACCAGAACCACACGTAAGGATATCTTTCTTTATAGGTACAGGTAACAGCACACAGTCAATGAAATACACATGAGAAGTGGAGCCTGCTTCTCAACATGCTATTGTCCTGCACAGTGAAGGACTTCATGCTGGATAAACAAGTTACTGGCGACTCGTGTGCATGGAGGTGCCTCAAGGGTTCCTGTACAAAAATGGAAGCAGTTGCTACTACATTGGTTGTGAAGCATGGGCACATACTGTTATGAACCACAATGTACCCCAATATAGGACTAGGTAGTTACACAACCCTTTACCTACATCTGTTCTACCATTGTTCTACATAACGGGTCTGGCACTGACCTTTTACCTAGTTAGGTGCTGCATAAATGTTGTGTGGTTTTCTCCGGAAACTAGCCTCATGTATTATGCATGAGGATACTCTTTATGCAGAAGATGGTAAACCTGCTATGATACTAACTCTGTATAAGGGTCACCTCCATCGTCATCCTTGCCCGACATGCCCATAGTACACTTCTAGGTAGAACCCCTGAGGGTACCTTTCGAATATATAAGCACTACATCTTCGCTGGGCAAACGAGAGGAGAGAAAGACTTCCATGCTGACACGCTGACGCGAGACGCTGAGATCCCTGCACGCAGACAGTCCAGCACGCACTTGTCTGACATCCCTTGCGGTGTGTCCATCTCGAGACCAAGACGGGTTCCTTCGCTCTCCCACATAAGGTAATGGGGTTGGCTCTATCCTAAGGGGATTCCTGGCTATACACCTACATACATGCTAGGTACATTTAGGTACATCTAGTTAGTAATAATGCGTACTCCTACGATGCAACCCTGTCATGGATCTGTATGCCTGCATATATGTATTGTTTTAGCACTATGGTAGAAATCTACCTTTTCTTCACTCTGCTGGTGCTCATAATCGTATATATCTGTTTCTGTCTAATGGTTGTTGCAGCACATGTATTTTATACTAATATGACGCTGGTTCAATAAATGCTTATTGAAAACGTCCCCACTGTTTATTCTGTATATCTCTCGGAGACCGAGTGAGCACAAGTGACTGGCAACTTTCGGACATGACAATCCTGACCCCTCAGGGTTCGTGGAAACAGTACAGTACTTTTTGCTCAGAAACAATTTGCTCCTTGGTAAGAGGGGCTCATTGTGGCACTGTGCGCTAGCTGGTCTACAGACTAACATGTCCTCTGGGGGTGTCTGGAATCAGTCTGGACACCAATCCCTTAGTTTATGTTATCTAAACGTGCAGATCCTATATAGATTTGTAGGAACTACACAACAATACTTTGCGGTTTAACTGGTGGGCATGCACCCAAGTTTGGATATATGTTTTAAGACTATTTGTTATGTGGAAGATGAATAAGGTACAAAGACAGCTCATGTGTGAGATCATCAAAACAGGTTGCTAGATAGTCACTCATTCAAAATCCTGGTTTGTGGCCAACCCATATTATTCTACATGGTGGGACTGTCATTCTAAAAAATGAGGTACGGCGCTAAATCTTTCTAAGTCGTTTTAGAATATGATTACTGAAGCCCAATCAATTAAAACATTTTTTTTAATAGAAATGATCCTCCATTTAGAAATCATCCTGAAATTTGATGTTTTGTATGGTAATGCTTATTATTTCGCGCCACTATATAAGCAAGCAGCAGCCTTCTGTGTTTTGAAAAACGACTCACTGTTGAAAGTTTGTTGATCCTGGGAAATCACATTATGTTAGATATTATTGTAGATATTCAGAACAGGTTAAAAAGCAATATTCGGAGCTACAATAAAAAACTGAACGCAATTGTCTTACATATGCCCTGCCAGGTAGTTCATATCAAAGTATTTGTCTATCCTTTCTAAAGTGTCACACTTAGTGGTATATCAAATAGTACACGCATTCACTTTACTGTTTTTATTGGGGGTGTCAAGTATACATTGAGGAAAATAAACTTTCAAAGAATACTGTGTTGTACCACACAATTCACAAAGGATAAAGTAAATATTTATTAAAGTTCTAATCACGTTACATTCGCTGGCCCCTAAATAAATATAAAATGCTTGCCACCTTTTACCACATTGCTAAATGAAATATAATATGACAAGGGTTATCAAAAGAAATTTTGTTTTAAATCCGAAGATTTCGATGTCATATATTTCATGTTTTTCTAGAAATCAATTGTTGATCTTGTTTTAGCTCTCCTTCTATATTTCATTAATCCTCCCATTCTTACTTTTTAGCCCTCCATCTTTTGCTTCCGTACTTTTTCCTAGTAATCTTCCTGTACATCCTCCATGCTCCCATTATTGCTCTTTCCCATCCCAATTCCCTCGTCAACATACTATTTGTGCCCGCCCCCTTCTTCCTGCCCACTCCAACAGTATTGCCCCATAGAATGTTTCATGTGCGTACGCGCTGGCCCCGTCCACTAGTTCCTGCCTCCTCAATTTTTCCTCCTGCTGTTCTGCCCTGTTTTCCACCACTTCCACCTTTCATCCCTCCTGCAATTCTACCCCCTCCACCTCACTCCTCTGAATCAAGTCTTCTCACTTTAATCCCTTCAAGGAAAGCTTCTTCCCCTTCTAATTCAGAGCCCTCATTTCCTATTTTCGGGGCAGCAGCCAAAGACAATCTCCTATCTAGCATCCCATCATTTAAAAAAAAACATTTTTATTGCCATTTTTATTATTTCACATACAGATAGGCATGTAAGCATGGTAACTGATCAAGACATTACAATCATACATTACATTTCGTTGGTTCGGGCAAGAGCATGGAAATACATGTTAGGAAAATGCATTTGATCAGTGCGTGTCTTGCAGCATCGTGTAATGTCTTAATGGGTCTTAATACTTGCCTAATAGGATGCTGTGTCGAGGAATAGAGAGCCGGTTCGTTAAAAAAGAAAACCTACCGGTGTGTGTGCGCCTAACTGAGGGTTGAAACTTGGGGTGGGTTCGACCGGACGGGCTGAAGTTGCCTTTCTTGTCCTTTAGAGATAGCAGTATATATTTCACTGTATGCTTTTATGAGCAGGGGGGACAAGGGTGTCATCAGGAACGCAGAATTCGTTGGGAGTGTGATTCGACCAGAGTGTTATGCATTGCATATGATTCTCTATTTATAGGGAGATAGCATGATCATGATTCTTGGTGTGGCTCAGTAGTGCTGTCGTTCACGTCAGGTAGGGGCTCGGGCTGTGTAGTATGGTGCGAGCCGCCAGGCGTATCCAGTAGCAATGCTGGTTGCTGTGCGTTAACTGCGTGGTGGTGGAATTGGTGCAGCAACATGGCCCATTCCATTGAAATGTGTCTTTTACGTGTCCCTTGCACCTCCTCCCTCCTAATTGTGTCTTCCTCTGCCGAGCCCCATTTCCTATCAGCTCCTACCCAGGCTGCCAGGGGGGTCCACCCGGAGTTCTTCAATGCATAGCGATCCCTCTTTTTGTCAATAGAAGGGCCAGGAGGTAAAGAGCGTTTGGACCTTAAGGTTTTTGTGTTTTCAAAAAAGCCCTATCCCACTGGCTTCCCAGGTATCAATGTCCTTGAGCCCTGTTATTTCCTGTAATGTCTTGTTTATAGTTTCCCAGTAGGGCTGCTGCCTGGGGCATGACCAGAACATGTGTAAGAAGATATGCCCAAGATGCAAATCCTCGGATGCGACAAACTGCGTATCTGGATAGAAGCGCTGGAGTGAGGTAGGCGCGGTGTAGTATAGAGAATTGTATGTTCTTGAAACGGGCATTTCTGGATACCTTCTTGGGATACTCCAGGACCCGTTCCCATTCCTTATCGTGGAATGGGCACCCTATCTCCTCTTCCCATTTTGATCGTAACGGGATTAATGTAGTGGCAGTGAGGTCCCGGGTTGCTTTATAAAGCCATGTGATTAAGTGTCGCCCCAACCCCATGTGGAGGATTGCATGAAGTACTGGGTGTGTCGCTGGTTCCCCTTCAGTGAGGTCCCATATGTGGCGGCTGCTAAGTATTAATTGCCTATGTAATAAAAATTGTCCTGGCGGGAGACCGGTCTCATCCGAGAGACGGTCAAACGGTAGTAGTTGTCCCTCCTCGAACAAGGACCCCGCTTCTAGAATGTTGTGATCCGTCCAGGTTTGCATTGTGCGAGCAGAGTAAAACCCCTCCCTCTTGGGTATACCCGCCAGTGGGTATAAAGGGGTATATAATGTAGTGTTACCGGAAATGCGATGTATTCGCAGCATGCATGTTCGTGCCACCTTTACCTGAACCAAATGCAACGTTCTGGGCTGAGTGCCCGGAAGCAGTAGGGGACAGATGGCCTGTTGTCGCGATCACTCAGCGGGGGCTGGGAATGAAGGGGTTACTTGCATCTACATGTAGGGTTTCCTTCCCCTGGGTGGCACCATACTCCCAACAGACATGGCATCATACACAATCAGGCAGTTGGCCCCCGGTGAACTACGTGTCCCAGAATCCCTTGGGACGCATGGCAGGAATGCGGATCAGGTGCCACCTGGAAATCCGCTTCTATAAAGCCCCTCCCCTTCCTGGTGTCGGGGCTCGACAATCTTGCTCGTTCATGTCATGGTTACGGCTTGCTCGCGACCTCTGCACGCATTCGAAGCGTGATCGCGGCTTCACGATGTGGAGTCGGGTTGGCGGTCTAGCTTCGGTGGCCGGAAGCGGACGTCACTACTGTCACGGCGCTTCCGGGTTGACGCGCTTACAGCCGGCGGTTCCCGCTGCTTCGGCGCTTTGGATTAACGCCGTTGCCCCTATCGGACGAGACGAAAAGGCTCCGCTCGTCCTCCTGCAGGTAACTGTTCCTTCATTGCCTGTGCCCTAGCGTGACTCGCGCTGGAGCGCTATTCTTTGGTTTAACAGTCCCTACGAAGTGCGGCTGCTCTAGCATTGTGCACACACGAGACTGCCAGTACGTGCAGGCTTTCCTCTGGCCTGTTAGTCCTCATAGAAGCCTTGATCCTTGGACACCTACGCACAGGCGTGTGTTAGGTGGTTTGCTATTAGTTCTTCTTCATCCTTGCGCAGGAGCGCTGGTCTTTGATTTTGTTCTTTATTATTTGCGCAGGAGCGCTGGTTTTTGATTTTGGTCTTCACGTGCAGGAGCGCTGGTACTTGTTTTGGGCTACACTAACACAGGAGCATTTCCACGGGCACTCCCAGGTGCACTGAAGAACCTAACTGTTCCCCGGTACAAGCGCAGGAGCGCTTGTTCTTGCTGCCTTTTTGTTTTATGACTTCCTTGGTATCACATACGAGGTAACCATACTGTCCTTTTGTGTTTAGTAATCCTTAGGGCAGAAGGGGTTGGTGTGCATCAGAGATAATAGCTGTTCCCCTATCCGTCCATTTCAGACCGAGTGTCTTGAGGGATTCCAGGGACGTAGCGAGACCCTCAGTCTGGTTTACAAGAAGACCCCTTTTTTCTGTCTCTGGCTTCTACCCCCGGTCCCATCTCCATCCTGGTCGGTACACACGCATCTACTAGGGTAAGGTGGGAGACGGCGGTGGTGGTTCATGTCGCCTCTGCGAGATCGCCTCACAAGTATAAGGTAAGACTTGTGGGACTCTGACAGAATCCAAAGCCCACGTTGTCTATCTTGCCCGGGCGACATGAGCGACCCCGAAATCACCCTACAAGACATAGCAGCCATTCTTGCCACCATGCAGACAGAGAGCCACAGCATACGTCAGGATATCACAGCCCTGCAAACTCCGGTTACAGGCGGTGGAACGGGGCCTTGGGGTCAGTTCCCTTCTGCAAGAGTAAGACAGGAAGGGTTATTGAGACCTCCATCGTTCCAACCAAGTGGTGCTCCCGCTCAAGACACCACCATACAAGTGTTAACTCCTCACACAGTACAGCTGGCTCCACCTGAACGCTTTTTATGGCGACAGCACTAAATATAGTATCTTCCTTCACCAATGCCATCTACACTTTATGGCTCGAGCTTCCGCTTTTCCAGACGACGCATCCAAGATCGCCTTTATCCTCTCCTATATGGGTGGCGATGCTTCCCAGTGGTCTATACCCTTGGTGGAGAATGACGACCCCATGTTGTACAACCTCCCGGTCTTCAAGGAAACCATGCGACGGATGTTCGCCCGCCACACCTTTGTGCAAGCCGCAGACAACGAACTGCTTGGCTTGAAACAGGGTAACACAGACTTGCTGCATTACATCACCACCTACAGTAGATTGGTGATTGAGGCTCGCTGGCCTGAGTCCAAGAAAGTGTCCGTGTTCTACAGGGGCTTGCATGACGAACTGAAGGACCTGCTTTCCCAAATACCGGATCCCCCGGAGGACATAGGCCCATTCATCGATTTAGTGGTGAAACTGAACTACAGAATACAGGAACGTAAGACCGAAAGAAACAGGTGGTGATTCCCGGTTCCTGACGCACAAAGAAAAATCCACTGATGATCCAGTTCCATCCCCTGACATTCCAGAGCCAATGCAGATAGGAGGCGTTTGTGGGCTTCTTACCAAAGAAGAACGGGAGAAGGCAGAACCAGTGTTTGTATTGTGGTAAAAGTGGGCACTTTGTCAGGGAATGCCCAGTGAAACCCACCAGAGCAAGAGGGAAGAAACCCTTCGTTCTTCCTGTCACCAAGGGGGACTGGTCGGGAAACGAGGAAACCCAGTAGGCTGTGGGGTCCGGCTACTGGGTTCTTCGTCCGCCAAGATACTGACCCCTGCCTTTTGTGACGGTAGCCATCATTTGGGTATGGAGGTAACCTTACGTACACTGACAGGCCTGGTATGGCAGGTCACAGCCCTGATCGATTCAGGAGCCACCGGAAACTTCATCGACAACTGGTATATGGTGGATCTGGGTATGGCCACCGTGCAGAAGGCAAAACCTGAAACGGTAAAAGCTGTGGACGGCACGGATCTTACCTCTGGTCTCATCCGTTTCCAAACCAAGGTCCTGGGGATGACATTCAAGAACAACTACACGGAGTCCATTACCTTCGATGTTATCGACGCACCTCAGTTCCGCTTGATACTGGGCCTTCCATGGTTAGTGGAACACAATCCACGGATAGATTGGGTATCCAGGGTTATGCGATTGGATTCGGATCGTTGCACTTCTCTCTCTTACCCACAGACAAACTCCTCCTGTATTACGGACGTGCAGGCCCATGCGCTGCCCCTCACCAGAACGGTTATGGCAACACAAGGGAACGTGCCGGACGTGTACCTGGACCTGGCTACAGTATTCGACAAAAAGGGGGCAAACACCCTGCCTCCTCATCGAAGCTTCGACTGTAGAATAGACTTGATACCAGGTTCCACGCTACCCTGTAGTCGTATATACTCCCTTACCGAAAAAGAAAACGAGCACCTCCGTGTGTATATCGACGACTACCTACGCAATGGGTTCATACGCCAGTCCAAATCACCTGTGTCGTCCCCCTCTTTTTCGTGGCCAAGAAGGAGGGGAATCTAAGAATGTGTATAGACTTCAGGGCCATGAATGCCATAACTATAAAAAACCGTTATCCCTTACCCCTGATATCCAACTTGCTGGACCAGGTGAAAGACGCCACCATCTATACCAAGCTGGATCTTCGTGGGGCCTATCATCTCGTCAGGGTCCGGAAGGGTGACAAATGGAAGACCGCGTTTCGAACCAGGTATGGTCTCTTCGAATACCAAGTCATGCCTTTCGGACTCTGCAACGCCCCGGCTGCCTTCCAGTATTTCATCGATGAAGTCCTGAGAGAATACATCGATCAGTTCTGTATCATTTACATTGACGACATCCTGATCTTCTCCAGAACAGTGGCAGAACACGTGCAACACGTACGCACTGTCCTACGACGGCTACAACATCACAGGTTATACGTCAAGCTGGAGAAAAGCGTATTTCATACCGTTGCAGTTGAGTTCCTAGGACACATAACCCCTGAAGGAATCAAAATGGACACCAAGAAGGTCGAGGCTATACTGCAATGGCCTTCCCCTACCTCCGTGAAATATGGGCAACGGTTCCTGGGGTTTGCCAATTATTACCGTCGTTTCATCACTGGTTTCTCTAGGATCGTCACCCCCATCACTGGATTATTACGCAAGGGCGCGTCCACTTCAAATGGGACCACAAGGCCGAACACGCCTTTCAGAACCTAAAGATGAGGTTCACTACAGTCCCGATCTTAATACATCCCGACTCCGAACAGCCATTCATAGTGGAAGCCGATGCCTCCCAAGACGCCCTAGGAGGGGTGTTGTCCCAAAGGGACGCCAAAACGGGTCTGTTGCACCCTGTGGCCTTCTACTCCAGAAGATTGCAGCTAGCCGAACGTAATTACACCATATCAGATCGAGAACTGCTGGCGATAAAAGCCGCCTTCAAGGAATGGTGCCAGTACCTCAAGGATGCTAAACATCCTGTGACCATTTTACACAGACCACAGGAATCTCCAGTTCCTTCGCTCTGCTCGAGCCCTCACCTCTCAGCAGTTGCGCTGGACTCTGTTTTTTAACGAATACGACTTCCACATTACATACCGACCCGGCAGAGACAATGCCAAGGCCGACGCTCTGTCCCGTCTTGAGGAAACCGAAGATACCACAACCACGGTCGAGCCAGCACCCATTATCCCTAAGCGCTGTTTCCAAGGGATAGTCCTTTCTTCTACCTTTCTGTCTCGACTACAGGATGACATACGGCAGAAAGAACCATCGACTTGGATGGGAGAACTCAAAGGGATCACAGCGCTGGATGGATTCCTGTACAAGGGAGACCGCTACTACTTGCCATTGATGGACCACCAACAACAAGCTCTATACCTGTGCCATGATCATCCGCTATCCAACCACCCAGGCCATCACAAAACAATGGACCTACTACAGCGGCATTTCTGGTGGCCTACCATGGATGCTAACGTGCACGCCTACATAACACGTTGTGCCGTCTGTGCTCAGGGAAAAATCTCGTCTCAGTCCTCAGTAGGACTGTTGCACCCTATCCCTGTGCCTCCATACCCATGGCATACCATCTCCATGGACTTCATAGTTGAGTTGCCCAGAACCAAAGCAGGATTCACCACCATTCTGATGGATACTTCTGCCTGTGGATTCCTCACCTTATGAATACCCCCTGCGCCAGCATTCCGCTGGAAATTCTTTCCTAGCTCTCCCACGTCGACGAGGACGTCACAATAGCACGGCTTCGCTCGCGACACCGTATGACGTCATCGGAGCCATAAGAAGACCTCGTCGGTGTGCTGACGTCAGTTCCCTTTTTTCCGCATCGTCGACACTTAACGGTTTTTCTTAGGGCTCTCCATTTTCTTCGAGGAAAACTTTGTATCTTTGTTGGTTCCTGATGGCTACTTCTAGGAAGACTGGATTTAAACCCTGCAGAGAGTGTGGCGGGCACATGTCAATCACGGACCCGCATGAAGATTGCCTCTGGTGTTTATCTTCGGATCATAACGTCGAGCAGTGTCGAAGCTGCAGGAAGATGAATCCAAAGGCCATCAAGGAACGTGAAGCTAAGCTGTTCATGGCCAAAGCCAAAAAGGAGAAGAGAGGTCGTAAGAGGGTGAAGTCTTCGTCTTCTCATACATCGAAGTCGAAGAAACATAAGAAATCCAAGAAGAGGCATGGTTCTCGACACCGATCTTCGAAGTCCAGAGTCTCGAGGTCGAAGTCGCCAACTCCGGCTGAACGACCTCGAAGGAAGGACTTTGTATCTCCATCTCCTTCTCCTCAGGTGTCGCCGATTCCATCTGCGGATCCGGTATCGCCAGCTTCGAAAGGTTCTTCGCAGCATGAAGGCTCACCGGCTCCAGCAATGTCTCCGGAGCCTAGGGAGTCGTCTCCAGGTCGGGCGACTTCTCCCGTGCGGGCGCCGTCCCCGGCTCCGCAGCCTCCAGCTCGACCTCAGGAAGGTACGGATCCATATCCTGCTTTTCCTGCTCCTGGATCAGACTCTTCGCATTTTCTAAATGCGATGCTTAACATGTTTGCCAGGGCCTCTGCTCCATCCGGTGCGCCTTCGGGCCCCGTTGGTCCTTTGACCTTTAACTTGGGTGTTCCTCAATTTTATCCTCAGGCACCCTTTATGCCATTCTTGCCGTCGACTCCGGCTTGGCAATTCCCGGCGCCGAGGTCCTCCACTCCGGCTCCTCGAACTCCTTCAGCTGTTGACTCGGCTCCGCCTCGAGTTCGATTGGCGTCGAGGTTCGAAGCTGATGCGCCTCCATCGACGTCGTTGATGGCTTCACCGACGTCGCATGTGGCGCCGTCGACACCTAAACAACGCTCTAGAAGAGAGGCGCAAAGGCTCCTTGAAGAGGAGGAATATGCACAGATTCAGGAGGAGGGAGAGATAGTTGATTCTATGGATGAGTTTGAGGGCCTCCATGAGGCAAGTGGCTTGGATATTTCTCCTGAGTATAATCTTCCATCTGCAAAGGCTGGTGTTGTGCATGACATTGCTCCTTATCATGTGGTCATGGCGGCTGATTTACTTGGTCTACAGCTTCCCTCGGCTGAGGTGAAATCCAATATTCTTACTGAAGTTCTTAATACTTCTTCCACAACTGAACCGTTGCTTCCCTTTATGTATGCTTTGACGGAACCAATAATGGAGGTGTGGCAGAAGCCTTTGTCTGCACCTGCGGTTTCTCGCTCCATTGCTAGAAGGTACAGGCCTGCTCCTGGTGATCCGGCTTTTTTATCCTCTCATCCTACGCCGGAGAGTCTAGTTGTTCAGACTTCTTGCTCGAAGCAATCGTCTGGTTCTTTCCCTACCATTCTTGGAGATAGGGACTCTAAGAAGATGAAGAAGAGAACACCTTCTTTGCAGCCTGCTCCAAGTATGGCCCTTAAATCCACGAATGCTACCTGTCTTCTTGGAAGGTATATCCATGCTTTAATGGACTCAGTCATGCAGCTGGCTCCTAAACTGCCTGAGGAGGATCGGGCTAATTTCTTGGAAGTCCTTTCTGATTCACAGGCTGCGGCACGTCAGGTAATTCAGTCGGGACTGGACACTGCCGATTCTGTAGCTCGTGTGATGGGGTCTTCTGTGGCTGCAAGGAGACAGGCTTGGCTTCGTTCGTCTGGTTTCTCACCTGATGTTCAGGCAACTTTGCTGGATTTGCCCTTTGATGGGTCAAAACTCTTTGGTTCAAAGGCGGACTCTGCATTAGAGCGCTTTAAGGACAGCAGGGCTACTGCAAGGTCTCTAGGCCTCCAGGTGCAGTCCAGAGGATATGGCTACAAGCGGTATCGTGGTTTTGGGAGATCGGCTTCCTTTCTTGGCCGCCAGCAATCTCAATAGGGCCAGCAACAGCAGAATCCCTTGTACAAGTCATACAGAGGGAGGAATAAAAGAGGTCTCAGGGGTGCAGCACGACAACAATCCTCCTCCTCTTCCTCTACTTCCCCTCCAGCCACCGTTACATCAGGAAAGCAGTTCTAGATCCCCCATCTTAGAACATGTTGGTCCGGTTGGAGGTCGGGTGTCCCACTTTCTACAAGAGTGGAGACTGATCACATCAGATCGTTGGGTCTTGAATCTTGTAGAGAATGGGTACACCCTCCCCTTTTTGGAGTTTTCTCCTCCTTACCCTCCTCGCCAAGGTTGGTGCTCAGATACACCACCATTCTCACCATAGTGGATCACCTCACCAAGATGGCTCATTTTGTGCCCCTGAAGAAGTTGCCCTCGGCAGCTGGCTTGGCGGTGGTCGTCATGCACAACGTGGTACGTTTACACGGTATACCGTCTGTTGTGATCACGGACAGGGGCTCCCAGTTCGTATCCAGGTTTTGGAATGAAGTGTGCAACACCCTAGACATGGAAGTGCGCTTGTCATCGGCGTATCATCCCCAAACTGACGGGCAGGCGGAGAGGACCAACCAGACCTTGGAACAGTATCTCCGCTGCTTACTGTTGTCCGTGGAGAAGGACTGGTCAGAAGTACTGTGGTTGGTGGAAAATGCCTACAACAACAGCAAGCATTCCGCTATCGGCATGTCTCCATTCTACTGTCTCCAGGGTCGTCATCCACGAACCGTTCCCTGGGAAGAGCCTCAGAACAGTCCCTTACCCACGGTGCAGGCATATCATGGCTTCCTCTGTGATCTCAGCCTTAGCCAGCTCGAATCGGGCGTGCTGCCAAAGGAAACCTACAAGCAGACCGCGGACAGACACAGACAAGTGGAGCCATGCTACAAGGCGGGGGACAAGGTGTGGGTGTCCATACGCAATCTCAATGTGCATGGTCCCAAGAAGCTGTTGCCCCGTTACGTGGGTCCCTACGTCATTGCAAAGGTGATCAACCGTGTGTTTATGAAGCTCTCTCTGCCCCCTCAGATGAGAATCCATCCAGTTTTTCATGTGTCCCTCCTGCGGGCTGCTCAACCTGAGTGCGTGGTCTCCTCTCCTCCTTCTCCTGTTCTTAGGGGGGACCACGAGGAGTATGAGGTCCGGGCTATCCTCGACTCCCGGAGGACCCGGGGTAGGCTCTTCTATCTGGTGGACTGGAGGGGGTATGGTCCAGAGGAGAGGTCCTGGGAGCCCTTGTCACATGCCCGTCACGCATTCCGGTTAGTTAGGGCCTTCCATGTGGGTCATCCCGGTAGCCCTCGCCCCGCCACCCCTATATGATTGGTGGGCGGTTGGGTGGGGGTTCTGTTTGGTGGTGGGTGCTGTCATGGTTACGGCTTGCTCGTGACCTCCGCACGCATTCGAAGCGTGATCGCGGCTTCACGATGTGGAGTCGGGTTGGCGGTCTAGCTTCGGTGGCCGGAAGCGGACGTCACTACTGTCACGGCGCTTCCGGGTTGACGCGCTTACAGCCGGCGGTTCCCGCTGCTTCGGTGCTTTGGATTAACGCCGTTGCCCCCTTCGGACGAGACGAAAAGGCTCCGCTCATCCTCCTGCAGGTAACTGTTCCTTCATTGCCGTTGCCTGTGCCCTAGCGTGACTCGCGCTGGAGCGCTATTCTTTGGTTTAACAGTCCCTACGAAGTGCGGCTGCTCTAGCATTGTGCACACACGAGACTGCCAGTACGTGCAGGCTTTCCTCTGGCCTGTTAGTCCTCATAGAAGCCTTGTTCCTTGGATCCTTGGACACCTACGCACAGGCGTGTGTTAGGTGGTTTGCTATTAGTTCTTCTTCATCCTTGCGCAGGAGCGCTAGTCTTTGATTTTGTTCTTCTTTATTATTTGCGCAGGAGCGCTGGTTTTTGATTTTGGTCTTCACGCGCAGGAGCGCTGGTACTTGTTTTGGGCTACACTAACAGGAGCATTTCCACAGGCACTCCCAGGTGCACTGAAGAACCTAACTGTTCCCCGGTACAAGCGCAGGAGCGCCTGTTCTTGCTGACTTTTTTTTTTATGACTTCCTTGGTATCACATACGAGGTAACCATACTGTCCTTTTGTGTTTAGTAATCCTTAGGGCAGAAGGGGGTTGGTGTGCATCAGAGATAATAGCTGTTCCCCTATCCTTCCATTTCAGACCGAGTGTCTTGAGGGATTCCAGGGACGTAGCGAGACCCTCAGTCTGGTTTACAAGAAGACCCCTTTTTTCTGTCTCTGGCTTCTACCCCCGGTCCCATCTCCATCCTGGTCGGTACACACGCATCTACTAGGGTAAGGTGGGAGACGGCGGTGGTGGTTCATGTCGCCTCTGCGAGATCGCCTCACAAGTATAAGGAAAGACTTGTGGGACTCTGACAGTTCATGGATTTGGATTCCTGGTGCACGGAAGGGTTTTCGTGTCTCCGCCTACCAGAAGCGGGAAAGCGTCAGGCTGACCATTCCGAAACCCGTTGGAGTAACGGACTTCCTTGATGTTCTACGTCCTTCACGCGTTTACTGCAGACTCCGCTGTCAGGTATCATATTACCGAAGTCGGGAGGACAGCGCAGGAGCGCTCCTCCCGCATACGTGACTTGCCTATCAGCCCGACTCCATTGTGTGGACACAGCGGGAGTGTGGGGGTGGTTTTTACCGCGACTTTGCCTAATCAGCCCGACTCCGTTGTGTGGAAACAGCGGGAGTACGGGGGGGTTCTCACCGTGACTTTGATCATTTCGACCCGACTCCGTTGTTTTGAACAGCGGGAGGGCTTGGGCGGTTTACTCTCTGTGCTCAAAACGCTGTGTGTTTGCAAACAGCAGAGATGAAGTACTATATAGCTGTGGATTAAACAGCCTTTGCATATATTGTTTGTGGTGTCACCAAAGGCTTACAAGACTATTTACATGTTTTCCTAAGGAGTGTGACAGTATTACCAAATACGCTAAGTATTGCTTTTGCAATAAGCATATAATCGTGACATTTGTTTACATTTACCAAGTGCCTTCTTTTGATTCTGAAACCACCTATATTTCCTGCTTCTCACTGTCTCCAGTGACATATGTGGTTTCTCAACGGATTTAACATTTCATATCACGCTTTCAATGTAGTGCTGCATAAGTATGTGTGAGTATGCAAATCAGTTATGTGTTCTGTACTTGAGGCATGTATGCTAATCCCTGTGCTACCTCTTACACATCTCTCTCTCCTTTTACATGCAGTACTTACCTGTGGGGTGGCTTCTGAAGATATACCGAAATCTTAGACCAGACTTCGGCATAAGAAGACACCATCCCAGCAGCATCGTTTTTTGTTTTATCCACATCCCTTTTCCCCGGAGTGTTCCCTTGCATAGTAGTGTACCATTACTCTGTGGGAGGTTATGCTCAGGGGAGTAGGGGGACTTCTCTGCAATCCTTCGTCCCCGCTGGCGGAGATAAGAGGTTAGTGGCATTGCTTGTTTTGCGCTGACGACACATCCTGACACCTGTACTGACATGAGCCCTTCTTCTGAAGCGGTCTCTGCTAAATGGTGTCCCGCCGTCCAACGGGATATCCACTGCGCTTGTGCTGCGAGAAAGTAGGCCTTGAAAGATGGTGCTCCCAACCCTCCTTGATTCATCGGGAGTTGCAATTTTTTTAGAGCGACTCTGCGACGTCTGCCCCATATGAGGGAACTCAGCAAAGCGTCTAACTCGCAAAAAAAGGATCACGGGGGAACAACAGGAGTGTTGGCAAAGTAATAAAGAAATTGTGGTACTAGGATCATTTTGGCTAAGGCGATTCTGCCGATGGGTGCCACGGGTAGGGTCTTCCAAAAATTCACCCGCGTCCTGGCTCCCATCAAGGCTCGGCGATGATTGCCTTCAAAAAGGTCAGCCAGGGAGTGGTAAAGTCTGATACCGAGGTATTGTGAGTTCCCAAATCCTAGCTCTTGTGGGGGGAGAGGAGGATTTCGGGGGTATATTGTGGACTTTGCCCAGTTGAATTTGAGTCCTGCAGCGGCTGCATCTAGCATCCCATCATAAGTATAATTTTTCTTTCATACATTTCTACAACTCTAGACTTGTACAGATATTTTATGAAACTCTTCCAATTGTGGCTGCTGATATGCTGCAGCCAATGTCTTTGTATTAGGAATATGTGACAAATTGACCTTCTCCATTGCTGACCATCTCAATATTGGCACTTTATAAATTCTATTTAAAGCAAAACATACATTATTGTGCATATTTATGCTCTCTTTGCATGTTGGATGAATAGAGCTACTTTATTTGTCATGTTACTGCTGTTTCCTGTAACTGAATATATCCATGTTTATGTGAGGAATTCAATAGATGCACCTGCATAAGCACAAACTTCGTGATCAACACACTCCATTTATGAAAGCAGACACCTCATATTCACAAAATATCATATTTTTCATTGGGAATCAAGCTATGCCAAGTAGAAATTGTTGATCTGAGCAGTTGGATTACATAGCAAAATAATTTATATTCATCTATTTTTAACATGTTACTCTTTTTGAACTGGACCATCTTTTTGGCATACTGCATTGCTAATCTGACAATTTTTAATGTTCTACATTCGCTCCATGTTTTTCTCTGCTGAGCACTTACTTAACAGATCAGAGTTCAGGTTCTCAGGGACACATATAGCAGCATCATATGCATTTCCCCTTTAAGGTACAGTTACGCAGTCTATGGAAAATAGTTAATGTCTCTTCATGCTGCATTGGGACCGATGGATGCTGCTGGTCTACTCTAACAAGCTTTGCAGTAGGCCTTGTTGGTGCACAAGGCAGTATAAAGAGACCAATATGGTTTGTCTCTTATCAACCCAGGGACCAAAACAAATTGTTTATCCTCACATACTAATTCACTTACTTACAGTATACATGAATTATTCTTTGTGTTTTAACATCTCCACATTCTCACGTCATTTTGGATGGACATACTGTGGTATCACAGATTCATTTTATGCACTCGTCATATACACAATTGCATTCTGGGCCTCGACATCTATAGCAGAGTAGTGTAATGGAATTGTATGCGAATCCAGGTCCACTTCCAAGCACTCCTAAGCCTCTACTGGCAAATAAAGCCTATGAGAAGATAGTTCTTTAAGTATTTAACATTTTTTGTAATATCTTTAATACATTGCAAGGCAAAGAATTTGATTTTAAGATGCTCTCATTTCTGCCAGATAACAACAAAAAAAACGTCCAAAGGGTAATATTCACTGTGAGGGCCTTACTTCAAGGTTGGTTGCTGGAATACTACTTCAAAACATGACAGATATCTTGTCCGCAACATATCGCAAGGGGTGATAATGCATGTTTAATACTGTGGACAGGACATTTGCGACGGAGTACCTGTCTTCCAATCTCTAAGGCCCTAAGATATCTTTTCCAATGTCACAATTTTATTTCAGTTAGTTATTTCTGCCACCACTTAGTTGAGACAATGTGGAGCACCACGCTTAGTCTGAGGTAGAATGGTAATTTCCTTAAACGTTTCTTTACCTAATTAATAAGAGTTTATGGTTCAAGTCCCAACATTAACTTATGGTAGGAGTTCATGCAATAGGCGAGTAACTTCATATTCATCCTGGCAAAACCTGTCAGAGGGTCCCTGCTAGGCCCTTGCTTTTGAAAAGATCTTTTGAGTGATTAGCACATTTATAGAGGGCATCTGGGAGTCCAAGACACATAAGTCAGCATTTACATTCCATTGCTCACTTATGTTCTGCTTTAATGTCACAATAATTTGGAGCAAAAGACATATGCGTTGGACCTTTTAAAAATGCAACCACCACGCTTACCACCTCTTTGTTTTAATGTAGTGTAATTTATTTAAGGTCAACCAAACTTTACAGTGAGGAAAAGATGCCTGTGATTTACAATGGGTAAAAATAAATGTTTACTGTTCTGTTCATGTGTCTGTTTGGGATACTATCAAGTTTATTGTATTTTTAGAAAGTACTCAGACATTAAAAAAATAAAAACAGAACTAGATCACAAACCTCAGATGCCTATAAATAAAAACATACTAATATCCCATGGCACTTTAGCTATACTGTGTCACAAAAAGTGCTTTTGGGATGTCCTCACTGATTGACTTCCTGAGTCTATATGGACAAGTTACTAACCATCGGTAACGCCTTATCTGGTAGAGACATGATCTAGCCGCAGATTCCTTACGTTAGAACTTTCCAGGCTGGATCTAGAAGACTTTTGCTTGACCAATACCCTTGCGTGCCGGTAGGTCGCATCGGTCGGCTCCGCGTGACATCGTCCGTGCCAGAAGTGATGTCTGTCTCACCTATATGGGTGCCACCTAGGCGCGCTGACGTCAGTTACTTTTCATGACTTTCCATGCCAGGAGCGCAGAGCCTTAAAGTGCACTGACAGTGGTGTCTTTAGAACAGCTAGGGCCCTCAAAGAGATCAGCCTGACTCCAAAAACCTGTCCGCAATGCGGGGAGGATGAGTAGGTCAGTAAGGAATCTACGGCTAGATCATGTCTCTACCAGATAAGGCATTCCCGAAGGCAAGTAACTTGTCCATCTGATAAAGACATCTAGCTGCAGAATCCTTACTTTAAAATAGATTGCCGCAATCCCTCCTCCGGGGATGGTATTGCTTGTGGAGTTTAGACCAGGAAGTCCTGCAGGACAGAGCGGCCAAAAAGGACGTCCCTGAGGACTTGACTGTCCAGGCAAGAGTGCTTGGTGAACATGTGCAGTGATGCCCACGTTGCTGCCTGACAAATATCAAGGACTGGAACTCCATGTTGCAATGCCACGGTCGTAGCCTTAGCTCTGGTGGGATGAGCCCTTAAGCCTCAGGAGGCTGGTTCTCGGCCATAGCATAGCAAATTTTGATGCAGAGGACAACCCATCGTGAGATAGTCTTCTTCTGCACTGTACAGCCTTTCTTTGATCCAGCGTACCCCACGAAGAGTTGGTTGTCCACCCGGAACTCTTTAATGCAGTCAAGGTAAAACAACAACACTCTTTTTGGGTCCAGACAGAGGAGTCATTCCTCCTCTTTAGAGGGGTGCAGAGGAGCATAGAAAATGGGCAAGATGACTGACTGCTTCACGTGAAATGGTGCTTTCACTTTTGGTAAGAAGGAGGCCCTCGTCCAAAGCACCAACTTATCAGGGAAGATGGTCAGGTAAGGAGGCCTGGATGACAGTGCCTGCAATTCACACACCCTCCTGGCAGAAGTTATTGCCACTAAAAGTGCTGTTTTGATGGTAAGCAGCTGGAGGGGGCAGTTGTGCAGAGGTTCGAACAGAGCACACATCAGGAAGGTGAGCACCAAATTAACGTCTCACTGAGGCATGATGAAGGGGGCAGGTGGGAACATATGTACAAGCACCTTAAGAAATCTAGTCACAATAGGGTATTTAAAGAAAGAGAGTTGCTCTGGCAGCCTCAAGAAGGCAGATATGGCCAAAAGGTACCCTTTAAGAGTGCCTAGAGCAGAGCCCTGCTGGGCAAGGGTCAAAATAAAGAGAAGGACTTGAGAGACGGAAGCAGAAAGAGGATCAATTGACCATTCTGTACAATATTTTATCATTTTTTGCTACCGGCAGGCGTACACGGTCTTGGTAGAGGGACGCCTGGCTGGCAAAATAACATGACCGCATTCGACTTTCCTCCCATAGACTGTAAACCTGAGCAGCTCAATCTCCACGCAAGAAAGCGTAGGGTTGACAGGTTTGGTTGGGGGACCCTCCCCTGCTGCTTGGAGAGAAGATCCTCCTGAATGGGCAGCCTGATCAGAGGATGAATGCTCAGTTGGATAAACACGGAATACCGGACTCTGTGCCCAGTCTAGAGCCACAAAAATGACTTGGGCCTGGTCGCTCCTGATCTTCTTGAGCATTCTGTAAAGAAGTGTTATTGGCAGAATGGCCTACAGGAGGCCTGAGCTCCACTTGAGACAAAAAGCGTTGCGGAGCGAGTGCCGGATTGGAAACTCCAGCGTGCGAAACTGCAGACATTACGCATTCTCAGCAGAGACAAACCAATCTAACCAAGGCTCTCCCATCTTTTGAAAGAGACCTTGCACCACCTCTGGATGGAGATGCCATTCGTGATCTAGGCATAAACAGCAGAGTTTGTCCGCCCTGGTGTTCAGGGAACCTGCCAGGTGTTGAACCACAAGGGATATGCCCTGCTGTTTCAGCCAGGTCCAGAGATGCAGGGCCTCTTGACAAAGGGTCCATGACCCCACCTGCCCTGTTTGTTGCAGTGCCACATGGTGGTGGTGTTGTCCGTGAACACCTAAAACAGCTTTCCCTTGATGGAAGGAAGAAAAGCTTTCAATGCCAAGCGAATCGCTTGGAGCTCCAGCAAGTTGATGTGGAGTCTGGATTCTGCTACAGACCAGAGTCCTCTGAACCCCACCTCTGCCAGATACCCACCTCATCCCAGGAGTGACGCATTTTTCACTACTGTGTGATCTGGTTGGGGAAGGGAGAGGGGTCTGCCTCTGACCCGATCGTGGTTGGTCAGCCACCACTGCATGTCCTTTGCAGTTCCCTCCAAGATCTTGACCATGTTGGAAAGATTCACCTGATGCTGTGCCCACTGGAACTTCAGGTCCCACTGCAGAGCTGCATATGTCATCTGACATGTGTCACTAGCAGGAGGCCATGAGGCCCAGAAGCCTCAGAGTCAGTCTCACCAAAATCCAAGATAGAGGCTGAAACATTGGTATGCCTGAATATCTTGGACTCCCCGCTTGGGAGGATAGGCCCAAAACTGTATTAAGTCACACCTGACACCCTCTCAGATGCTCCCTTTCAGCAGAGTAGTTCTGGACATAAGTACATTGACAGTGAACCCCAGCGAAAGCAGGAGATCTTCTGTAGTCCAGAAGTGGGAGAGGACAGTCTGGGGCGAGCTTGCCTTTAACAGCCAGGCATCGAGTTAGGGGAAGACTGGCACCCCTGATCCTAGCAGATGGCTGATCCTGCCACCAACTGGCCGCCCATGATCTTGAAGGGCCGGACTAGGAAGGTTTGGTGGCTGCAGGGGAGAAGTGGACTGACTCGACCTCTAGCTGCCTGAACCATGAAGTCGAAAGGAGCCACGGCCGCGCCGAGGTTGCTGAACTTGCGTGGTCTTGTGGCTGGGAAATGGCTGAGTGGCCACTGAGAGGCACAAGGACTTAGCCCATGAGTCCTTAAAATGCTCCAAGGCCATGACCATTTCTGCCTGGTCTCCAAAGGGGCAGGTGCCATCAAAGGGCATGTCCATAAGGGAAGCCTAGACATCCCCAGAAAAGCTAAAAGTTCTCAGCCAGGCATGAAGTCGAACAGCCACCGTTGATGACATCGCCCTGCCCACAACGAATGGTGAACTTTTCCAAGCAGTATCAGATGAGGGCGATGTGCAAGTGCTGCCACAGGGTCCTGGAGGAGGCCTGGGCCATTCTCTGCCACAACTGTTTCCCACAAGGAGTGGGAGTAATGGCCCAATAGGCATGCATGTTCATCGACTGCAATGCATGGCTGGCAGAAGAAAAAAATTTCTTGCCCCAACTATTCAGCCGCTTGGATTCCCTCTCCGGGGATGCAGAAGGGAAGGTGCCTTGTAAGATAGAGGCTTGGACCACCAAGCTCTCGGGGGTATGGGGTTGGTGAAGAATTTTGGGTCACCCGATGCAGGGCGATGGTGGTAGGCGATTGTTCAAATCACAGAAGCCCCTGTCCTGGGCTTGGAACAGGTTCCCAGAATGACATCAGTCAAGGTCTTGTTGAAAGGCAGGAGGGGTTCCCAGGAGGAGACACTGGGATGCAGGACCTCTGTCTAGATGTTTGTCTTGACTTCCACAGAAGGGAGCTGAAGGTCTAGGACCTCCGCTGCTCTTCTCACCACCATAGCATATAAAGCTCCCTCCTCCATAGCCATGGTAGGAGAAAGCAGGCCAGAATCTGGAGCTGTATCCAGTCCACTGGCCTCACCCAATTCCTCATACTAGTCCATTTCTTGTTCAGGCTGGTCTTTGGGAGGGGCCCAGTGACCCCGTCCAATCTTCCTCCATTCCTAGACCTTCAAAATGGTTCCTAGGTCAATTCCTCAGCCCTAATGGTGATGGGTCATCAGGGATAAGAATGGGGCTGGTGCCACCAGGGGGCACCAGCGGAGTCGGCATCAGGAGCCTCGGTGTAGGGCCTGGCACCCAGGAAGGGCACAGTGGCAAGACCGGCACCGGTCCAGATCCATTGGGGGGACATTGGTGCTGGAGCAGAACCCAATAGAGCCCCCTCCGAATTTCCGGGGCCCAAATGCCTGCCGGGAGAGTCAGGTCGCCTAAACATGAGGCACATTGCACTATAAAATTCTTTAAGCTGAGCAGGGGTCTCTCCGGCTCCTGGAAAGGCAGGTAAGTGTGGAGCTGACCCAGGTGCAGGTTCCGCAGAACGAGGCCTAGAGCGTCAAAACTCCTCCGTCACGTCAGCAGATGGACAAGGAGAAGTTGAAGCACACTTTGACTTCTTGTATTTCTTATGTCTCTACCTGACCAACCAGACGACTTTGAGTGGGAGGACGAGGACTTAGGCCTCCCGGAGCGGTACCTGGACCTTCCTCTCTACCGGGACTGGGAACGAGACCTCCGGGGCAAACGGAATGGAGCTAAGCTCTGGGACACAAGCAGCTTGAGTGACCACTCTTTCAAGGCCTTCTGAGCCATGGCCCGGCGGTTGGAGCACGACTGAGTCTTGGTTGTGCTCCAGGCACTAGAGACAAATTAGGTGTGGATCTGACACCAACATGGCTCGATGGCAGGTGTCGTATGGTTTGAATCCAGAAGTCTTCTTTGACATGTTGGAGAAGCCTACACCCCAAACATTATCAACAAAACATCGAGAAAATCCTGTCAAAAAGTGAGAGGGTAGTTCCCTTCACAAATCTGCTCTAATTGGCAGGGAAAGAGAAGAACTGACATGTAGGAGCCACCTTGGCGTGCTGACAAGTGACACGGACGTCACTTCCGATGCCAACGACATCTTGCTGAGCCAACCGATGCCAACTATCGACACACAAGCGTATTGCTCGAGCAACAGTCTGCCGTATCCAACCTGATGTCTGGGAAATTCTTAGGTAAGGAATCTGCGGCTAGATGTCTCAATCAGATAGAAAGAACAACTTTAGCATTCCTTAGGTTTGTGTTTTATTGCAAGGAAGGTACAACTGAATGTTTTTAAATGCATGAATCTTTGTGTGGGCTGCCCCACTAATTACTGACCAATCTCACTCTAGGGTGGAGCCGGCAAAATCTTCGGTAAATTTGTATTAAATTGACTTCAAGTTTGGATGGACAAGGAAAATATCTTGTACTGAGGAATAAGCTGGCTTCAGGTCAAGGGTAGAAACCATAGGGCCAGTCTATTTGCCTGTTTATGATTTGTTATAAATGTGCAGTAACAAAATAGCCATCACTTTATTTGACGTTTGTTGACCTGAAGTCAGTGTTAGACCATGTTGATCTCACAAGGCTATAGCAATCCCTGGCAGAGCAGAGTGAGGAGGGCCCATTCCTAGCACTCCACACCTGTAACACGGCTAAAATTCGATATGGACCTGCAGGCAATGCAGTGAATCATTTCTTGTTGAAAAGTGTGTACAATAAGGATGCGTGCTAATCCCCTTCTTTTTAGTCTTTATTTAAGTGACGCTGTAGACTACCTATTGAAAAACCCAATTGATGTTCCCAAAATAGCTGGTCGGAAGATCCCAATCCTTCTCTTTGGTGATGATGCGGTTTTGTTGGCCCACACAGAAAATGCAATGCACAAATTGGTGAGAAGGTTTACTGTTTATTGTAATACGATCTTGGCCATTCATTATAACAACACAGAGCATGGCATTAAAAACATATCCCAGATTGGAGAGGAAGCTATCGATAAATGGTAAGCACATTGAGTACGTAAAGCATGACGACTATCTGGGGATATGATTCACTGAGCAGCTTAGCTGGAAGGCCAGATATCGAAGGCTAGTATAGTTTAATCGCAGACTTCAGGGACAGTATTCAAATTTAGACAAAAGCAGGTGATCAATGCATTAGCACAATACTCCAAATATAAAAGCAGAAAGCATTAGTGGCCACACTTTATGGGTAGAGCTCTGACGATATGGCAACTGCAAATAATTTCCCAAGGTCGGGTCCAGGCACCCACTTGCTAGCACTATATCTAGAACTTAGCCTAACATCTATTTTTGATCTGGCAGGAATAAAGCCAGTGCTGTATTTAATTAGGCTGGTGTGACGGGGTGGGGCCGGTGAGTGAGAGACATGAATCCGATACAGACTGGTGGACTGCAGTCTCTCTCTCTCTCCCCCTCTTATCTCGCCCCAGCAGGACGATTGGAAAACACAAACCACATCCATATTGAATCCGACAGAGGAAAACGACGTCGGCTCCTTTAACTGGGGAATCCAGGAGGACGAGCCTCCCCCTCCTGACGTCAGCGCGTTCATGATGATAAGGACGGAGGAATCCAGGAAGCGTGTGTGCGTTGCCACCGGAGCGGAGGAGGAAGACTCGGGAGAAGGAGCGTGTGTAGTGAGCCGAGGAGAGAGTGAGGACAGCATCGCAGACCGAGGGACGAGACCATCAAGATCCCGGGCTGAGCCAGGAGGCCAACGTCCCCACGTTTCGCCGAGCCACGCTCCAGGAGGAGCGTGGCTTGCCCAGGTACGGGAGAGGTTCTCGGTGTGGGTTGGGAGGAGGGACGACTCGAAGAGTTAACTGGGAACTCTAGGGCCCTCGCCAGTTTCCCTACCTATCTTCCCGCACAACCGAGCACTAATCACGCCTTCCTCTTCACTTTTGTTGTAAAGAGCACAAGAGTGTGTGGTGCCCTTTCACTCCCTGGTCCCTTAATTGCCGTTCTCCCGGGATAACATCCTGACACCATTGTTTTTCCGTCTCTTTTTCACGCACCATCATCACGGAGGGACGACCGAATCTACGCACCGGAACCTGGGAGGTGGAACCGAAGACCGTGAGAAGAAGCCGAAGGGCCCCAGGCACGACGGATCCCGCCGCTTTTGCCACAGAAAGATTGACAAGCAGGCATAAACGTACATTCGGAAAAATAAAGCCTTATTTGAGCCGACCTAGCCTCCGGTCTATTACTTCAACCCCGCCACAACTGGTGTCAGAAGTGGGATCAACATCCCAGTCCATCAGTAAACCCGTGATGGACGCGGTGATTTAACAGCTCATCAAAGGCCAGGAAAAACTCGAATGGGCCATAGAGAGACAGATGACGTCCGCCCAGGCCGACCGGGAGGTGTTCCAGAACACCATCACAGTACAGATGGAGAGCCTACAGAAAGTGATACAAGACCCTGGGAACCCTGCGCCTTTGGAGAGGCGTGCCCCTATCTCAGGACCCTCAGGGGTATCCCTCCAGAAGTACGTTTCCGGGGAAGATCCGGATGCGTTCTTGTTGAACTTTGAACGGGCAGCCAGAGCGTGTGGGTGGCCCGAAGAGAAATGGCCATTCTTTTTGGCACCTCTCCTGACTGGAGAGGCCCAATCGGCCTATCAAGTAGCCAATGCCAACGGGAAAACACCTTACCAGGAAATCAAAGATGTGATCCTGGATCACCTGGGTCTGGATGCGGAGGCCTATAGAGTACGATTCCGCAAGGAAAAGGGGGTGCCGGGTGAAAACCCAAAAACCTTGTTTTTTCGACTGAAAATGGCTGCAGATAAATGGCTAAAACCAGCCACTAGTACGAAAGACGACATAATGAACCACGTGTACCTCGAACAGTTCATGGAGGCCCTCCCCTATGGGACACAGAGGTGGCTCAAACAGCACTCTAATCTTACTGCTGAACAGGCCATCGAAATGGCCGCTAATTACTCGCGAGCACAGCCTCGGACATTACTGTGGGACAACGAGAAACCTAATAAAGGCGTAGCGCCCTCGAAGACAGAAAGAAAACCTAAACCGTGGGTAGACGTTCCAAAACCCAAACATACTAGGTCAGAGATGCCTATGTTCCGGGGCCCACAGTGTTTCGAATGTGGCGACTGGGGCCACATCGCCCGCCTATGTCCTAGAAGGAAACCAGCGGACGAACCTATGGAGATCGGGTACATCCCGAAGGCCGTGCTGTACTCTGCGGAAATGGGGTCCTCCTTTTATGTACGTGTACAGGTGAATGGGAGGTGGGTGAAGGCATTGTTGGATTCCGGGTGTAGGCAGTCTGTAGTACAGAAGAACCTCATCCTCCCCTCCCAATACATCCCTAACACGTTAATACACATCCGGTGTGTACACGGAGATGTGAAACCCTATCCCCTTGCAGTGGTTACCATGGTTCCAATAGCCAGGCCCCCTTGTATAGTGCGGGTGGGGGTGGTTGATACCCTACCCGAAGACCTTATCCTAGGCATCGATAACCCTGATTTCCTGTCCCTGTTCCGAGGCCAGGTAGAAAGCCAAGTAGGAAACCAGGAAAAACCCATTCCGGCCCTCGTTACCCCAGAGCCATGGCTATTGGACCGGAGTTTTCGCTTTGCCCAAGCCAATGATAATACTTTGTTCAATGCCTGGGAGTCAGCACATGTCAACCAGAGTAACCCATCCCCTCCTTATCCCTGTTTTGTGATCAAGGATGACCTCTTATATCGCCAAGGAGGCCCGGAAGAACCAACACAGCTCCTCGTCCCGGTACCCTTCCGAGAACAAATACTTTTCTTCTCTCACGCCCACCTCACGGCCGGACACTCAGGCTCGGAGAAAACCACACAGAACGTGTTACGTCATTTTTTTTGGCCTTGTATCTACAAAGACATTAAAACACATTGTCAAACATGTGAGGTGTGCCAGAAGAAGAACATGCAACGTCCGCCGGCAGTACCCCTTCAGCCCATGCCGATAATAGGACAACCGTTCGAGAGAGTCGGTATGGACTTGATAGGACCTTTGCCTAAAACCCCTAAAGGCAACCTCTATGCCCTGGTGATCGTGGACTATGCCACAAGATTCCCGGAAGCATTTCCACTACGAGCACCCACTACTAAAAACATCGCCGAAAAACTCCTCGAACTGTTCTCAAGGGTAGGATTCCCCAAAGAAATATTAACGGACCAGGGGACGCCTTTCGTATCCAGACTGATGAAGGAGGTGTGTCGTTCCCTAGATCTCCGTCATCTGCGCACGTCGGTATACCATCCCCAGACCGACTGCCTCGTTGAAAGGTACAACCGGTCCCTTAAAACGACCCTGAAGAAGATGCTGACCGTCGAGGGTAGAGACTGGGACCGTCTCTTACCTTTGGCCTTGTACGTACTACGGGCTCAAGTACAGAGCAGCATGGGTTGCTCAGCGTTCGAGATGCTATACGGACGGCAACCCAGATCGCTCCTTGAAATAACCAAAGACGCCTGGGAGATGGAAGAGGAGAATGACAGAAGGTCCCTTCTGGAATACACGCAACAACTAAGATCCAAGCTGGGGAAACTGAGAGACTTGGCCTACTCCAACTTGGAGAGGAGCAGGGAGAAACAAAAGAAACACTACGATAAAGGGAAAAAAATGGAGGAAGCTGTCGGTCGGTGATTGGGTATTGGTCCTACTCCTTCCTCAACCAGGAAGTTTCAAAGTGAATGGCTGGGCCCGTATAAAGTAGTAGAAGCCCTAGGAAACACCACGTACCGGGTCCAGATCTCCGCTACCCGAAAGCAATGTTATCATATCAACCTATTAAAAAAATGGTTGGGGCCCTTACCCGAAACCGCCCACTTGACATTACCAACTTCTTCAACGGGAACTACCACCCTCGATCAACCCGTAGTCAACGAAGAACTCACTGATGACCAGAAGAGAGCCCTCTACCAAACATTGAACCCTTTTTCGGTCATTTTTTCCGACACACCAGGGAAAACCTCGCTGGCCGAACACAGGATCGAAACACAGGAAGGGAAAATCGTCAAACAGAGGCCTTCCAGAGTACCCGCTGCAAGGAGGAAAGCAGTAAGAAAGGAAGTGCAGGAGATGCTCCGCCTCGGTGTTATACGTCCGTCCAAAAGTGACTGGTCTTCACCTATCGTAATGGTTCCCAAGCCGGACGGATCCATACGGTTCTGCATGGACTTCCGCGCCTTGAATGCGATATCCTCCTTTGATGCGTACCCGATCCCGAGAGTCGACGAGCTTATTGAGAAGTTAGGCGATTCCAAGTATATCACAACATTTGACTTAACGAAAGGGTACTGGCAGGTACGCCTCAGAGAAAAGGACCGGAAGAAAACCGCTTTTGCAACAGAAGAAGGTCTGTTCGAATTTAACGTTCTTCCTTTCGGCCTCCATGGGGCACCTGCCACTTTTCAGAGACTTATTAATACCATCCTCCAGGCGTACCCCTCGTTTTGTTCGGCGTACCTAGATGACATCGTTGTATTCAGTACTACCTGGGAAGAACACTTACAACACCTAAGAATCGTCCTACAGACTTTAGAACAAGCCGGACTCCACATCAATTCAAAAAAATCCCGAGTGGCCTATCAGAGGGTGAAGTATCTGGGATATGTTCTGGGACACGGGGCAATCGCCCCACAGGCTGAAAAAGTAAGAGCAATAGCGGAGACTCCTTTTCCTTCCACAAAGAGAGAGTTACGGGCATTTTTAGGGTTAGTCGGATATTACCGACGATTTGTCCCACAGTTCTTGGATGTAGCAGCCCCTTTGACGAATATCCTTCGAAAAGAAGCTCGGCAGCAACAATTGTTACATCCCACTGAAGAGATGCTTGACGCCTTCCAGGGTCTGAAGAAGATCATTACCACAGGTCCCGTACTAATTTCCCCGGACTTTGACAAGACCTTCACTTTGTCCACTGACGCTTCCAACTTCGGGGTGGGTGCAGTGTTGTCCCAGATCGGGGGGGATGGGCTAGAACACCCTGTCATATATTAGCAGGAAGTTATTCCCCAGGGAATGCAAGTACCCCACAGTCGAAAGGGAATGCCTAGCGGTTAAGTGGGCTATTGATAAGTTACGGTACTACCTGGAAGGGCGTCCATTCATTCTGTACACGGCCATGCCCCCTTGCAGTGGATGTGCCGGAATAAAGCCCAAAACCCCAGGGTACTCTGCTGGTTTTTGGCGTTGCAGCCTTTTTCCTTTGAGGTACGCCATCGGAAAGGTAAGGAGAACGGGAACGCGGACTATCTGTCCCGGGTGTTTCCTCTCCCCGATCGGGAGAATCTAGGGGGGGAGGAGTGTGACTGGGTGGGGCCGGTGAGTGAGAGATATGAATCCGATACAGACTGGTGGACTGCAGTGTCTCTCTCTCCCCCTCTTATCTCCCCCCAGCAGGACGATTGGAAAACACAAACCACATCTATATTGAATCCGACAGAGGAAAACGACGTCGGCTCCTTTAACTGGGGATTCCAGGAGGACGAGCCTCCCCCTCCTGACGTCAGCGCGTTCATGACGATAAGGACGGAGGAATCCAGGAAGCGTGTGTGCGTTGCCACCGGAGCGGAGGAGAAAGACTCGGGAGAAGGAGCATGTGTAGTGAGCCGAGGAGAGAGTGAGGACAGCATCGCAGACCGAGGGACGAGACCATCAGGATCCCGGGCTGAGCCAGGAGGCCAACGTCCCCACGTTTCGCCGAGCCACGCTCCAGGAGGAGCGTGGATTGCCCAGGTACGGGAGAGGTTCTCGGGGTGGGTTGGGAGGAGGGACGACTCGAAGAGTTAACTGGGAACTCTAGGGCCCTCGCCAGTTTCCCTACCTATCTTCCCGCACAACCGAGCACTAATCACGCCTTCCTCTTCACTTTTGTTGTAAAGAGCACAAGAGTGTGTGGTGCCCTTTCACTCCCTGGTCCCTTAATTGCTGTTCTCCCGGGATAACATCCTGACACCATTGTTTTTCCGTCTCTTTTTCACGCACCATCATCACGGAGGGACGACCGAATCTACGCACCGGAACCTGGGAGGTGGAACCGAAGACCGTGAGAAGAAGCCGAAGGGCCCCAGGCACGACGGATCCTGCCGCTTTTGCCACAGAAAGATTGACAAGCAGGCATAAACGTACATTCGGAAAAATAAAGCCTTATTTGAGCCGACCTGGCCTCTGGTCTATTACTTCAACCCCGCCACAGCTGGTAATAAACCTGAAAGCATCAACATATTTACAATCGTTGGAGCATGCAGATAGATGTGGTGGTCTAGGATGAAGTAACGGGTCGGTCCATGGAGGCCCCAGTTGTAGATTGATTAATAATCTCCTCAATGGGCCAACCAAAGTAAGATAACGCTCTTTCACAAGTTCTACGGTATCATATCCTATTATATGCTAATGTGGGAAATGAAGTTTGGTACAAGAAAACCAGGTAATATATTGGGTGACTATTTTGACATCAGATTAGGCCAAGGATGTCATTTTAACCTGGATCAGATCCACCACAAATTGAAACACGCACTTTATATCAAGTTCAGATAAGGGATTTCCCCATACTAGGGAATATCTTGGCAGCTGTGCAAAGCTCCCAAGGGGAAGCAAATTCTGTGATTGTATGATTGGGGGGGGAAAGAGGACAATATTTTGCACCTTCAATTTTATACAAAAGAGCAAATTACTGCACGAAAACAAGGACTTTAACCATTACTTAGGAATTATGAGATTGGCTCCACTAGTACTGCACTAGCCTTCTACCTTTAGGAGAGATGATGAAATACCTTTTAATTCTATAGCTCCCTACCTTTGGGCAGTTTGGCCACGAGTAAGAGGGCCCAGGTGCTGGAAAAACAATCCTGAAGATATTGAGAACTTCTAGCTGTATAGTGGATGGTAATATTTTAATTAGTTTTAGCTATAATGTGGCTTAAACTGTTTATGAACTTCCACCTTGTTTTAATATTCTATACATCAGATATGTATCGATTACTCACAATTTAGTAAATGCTATCTAATGAAACTTACGCCATCATTACTATGCTTTATAATAACTGTCTTTTTTGCTTTGGGAGAGGTTAGCGACATATGGGATTGAAGGACAGTAAAAAATGTTGCAATGAATAACAATTGATGTTACATTTTAATGAAATTATTTTAGATGTCACTCAAACTATATATTTAAATTATACATGCATATGCTCTTTGTTAAAACATTTGTTAGGTAGACAAGCTCTGGCTTCATTCCATGGTGCTTGCAAACGGACGGATAAAATAAAATTGTTAATTGATTAAGTATATGCTTATTGGACTATGAATTGACATCATATGTGTATTTTAATCATATTTGTGTATAGTAAATTCATCACGTCAATTTGTAAGGTGTACAGCTGAAACAAAGATTTTGAAGTATGTGTAGGCTCAAACTGTCAGGATCCGTCGGCCGGTAAAGCACTGACTGCCCGATAACAAGGTGGAACCAGGAAGCCCGGTAAAAAACTACACTTCCCAGCATTCATAGCATGGGCACGCTCCACGTGATTTAGACGCTGATTCCACCCGGATATAGGAGCGTCAAACACTCCAGACGCTGCCGATTATTCTTGGATTGCCTCCGGCTGTTACAGCGTTTCCTTCCCTGTTCTTCGAGGCGGTAAGGGTGCCCTCCGCACCTCGATCTTGTTCTTTGATCTATCTTTGTCTGAAATTGCGCACTGAGAACAGGCTTTCTCTGCGCTTTCCTTACCCAAGCTTCTCTGTTGGAGAAAACGGCGTTTTTTAGCTGTTTCATGCAGAGAAGCAATACGGGTGACAGTGTACACGGAAGGTGAGCTCTTTGCTTCTCTGTTGGCGGAACCACTCCATCCTCGGTTCCTTGCAGAGAGGCGCTTGGGGGATTCACAGTATTTCAAACCCTTTGTCATTTCCTTTTGGTGAGACCAGGGGCTCCTGGATTCTCGTGCAGGAACTGAATCCTTCTCTTTTGACGATCCTTCTTTTGTACTGAATTTACTTCCAATCGATATACATTTAAGTATTCTGTGGAGTTTTTTTAACCTTGTTTTTCACTTCCAAATACATCTGGGCGCTATTCAGGTTGGCCATGTAATTATTGAACTCCAGTGGAGCGCTTTAAGTTTTCTAGTGCCGAAAGTATTGAGCACCACCTTTTTGTTGTATTCATACATGATCTGTTTTATATATCATTTCCTAGGAGAGAGAGAGTGATAAGAGGGCGTCAGGGAGTTCCCATATTGCTTTTGGGACTATTCCACACACGGCCAGGGTAGGTGGGGTACTCATAAGTTATTCTTATAACAGGGACATTTGTGATATAAGTCCGATACTGATGAATGTTTTCTCCTCCACATAGTATGTCATGTTGGAAGACGGCAATCACCCTCTTCTCTCTTCTGGTAGAACGTCTCTTTAATTTCCTTTACAGGTAGAGTTCTTTATAGCTTCACCAAAATATACGTCGCAGAAAGCTCACCTGTTTAGTTCTGTTGTTGCACCCAACTGGGTATTAACATTGTTTTTCCTGTGTTTCCCATAGATCTCCCTCCCAGCTGTTCCTACCCTTTCCTTCCCTTCCCTCACTTGATTATCCCACTAGTCCGCGTGTACATATATATTCCGGACTTGGGGCAATCGAGAGGTGGACCCCTTTTGAGCATCAGCACAATCCCGAGGATTCTGGAAGGCGAACCCTGACACAAACATTCAGTTTTCTGCATTAATAGGTATATGTATGAATGAGTGGCTTAATTATTAAAATGGAGATTGTAAATCATACTTACATGCACATAATGTGCATTGCACAGTTACCACTCTGCTCTGTCTGCATAGGAGCGTAGGATAATGTTATCTCAGGGAGGGCTCTCACAAAGTGGCATCAGAGCCTGCTAATTAGCCTGCCTACTATTTTAGTACTTGTTCCCTCCTCTACACATTCAAGGGACAACAGCTTGGGTGTCTGGTGCTTATTGATTAGTGCTATACAAAACAAATGAAGGAGTGACTTCGTCAGGGTTGGAATGTTAGGGGAGTTGAGGCCCCTAACATTCCAAGACATACAATTAATTACCATGTCTATGCAGTGATGTGTTGTCCCCATAAGGTTCAAGCTCTGTATCACCCACCCGACCATCAACACTACCGACCCCTACCTCCACCCTCCTCCCTCCCCCAATGATCCACTCAAAGGATACACATGCTAGACAGCACGGTAAGAACACTAACAATAAACTAAACCAATAACAGTTGTTTCGGAAGTCCACAAAGCCACCAAAGGGCTTCATTTTCTGGTGGCTTCTGGGGCAAGATCATTCCTGCTCCCAGAGTCCCGCAAGTGTTCAACTTGAACACTAGTTCTGGTGAGCCACCATTCGTAAGCTAGGGCGAGTCAAAGAGAGAGAGCCCGAGAGAAGTCTGTTGATCGTGTATAAAGAAACAGGGCTCTCCCCATCTGTGGTTCCCAGGATCTGGGGTCGTTTGACATCTAGCTCCTCTGCTGCAGTGTTACTTCCTCCCCTCAGCAGAACCTTTACTTAGGCAGCAGTTGAGGTGTGTTCACTCTGCCTGGTGTCAGCACGTGGATGAGGCCCATTGTTAACGTTTCATAGACTTAGCCTCCTTCTTTGGTGTCTGCCACGGATCAAGCGCGTGTCGCTCCATCGGCTGCTCTACACTCATATTCCCTGCAACTGCCTCTTGCTGTGGCGGCGATTTCCCAAGGCCGAGGAGGGCCGCCTCCCCCCCACCTCCGTGAAATGATGTTTGTTGCTGAGGGAGAAGGTTATCCCAAAGGGGTATGCCCAGCGGTATTTTATCTGTCGCTCTGGTAGAGCCGCTGTGATCAGCCGGAAGTGTTGTTGACGAGCCAGTGTGGCCTGGGCCATGTCTTGGAAGAATGAGCACGTCTCTCCCCGAAAGTCGACCAAGTTGCTGCTTCTGGATTTCCTAAGGACTAGTTCCTTGACCCTAAAGAAGCTAAATTTAACCAGGATATCCCTCGGGTGTCTATTCTTGCCTTGCTGTATTGGGCCCACCCTATGTACTTGCTCCAGTCGCACCCCCAGGGCGTCGTCACCCAAGACGCTAGAAAAGAAGCTTACCATGAATGAGTCCAGATCTGATCCTTCCCTTCCTTCTGCAAGGCCCCTCACCCTGATATTGTCTCTTCGGGAGCGATTTTCTAAGTCGTCGCACTTTAGCAGGGAGGTATTCAGTTGAGCGGCGAGGGATTCCGCGCCCTCCTCCAATGGTTTGAGTTGGCCTTCGAGCTCCTGACATTTCACCTCCACATCTAGGGTGCGGGTGCCAATCCAGTCCGTATCCACCTGTAGTGCGATTAGTTTTGTTCCCATCTCTGCTCTGAAGGAGTCAAATGAGGCACCTATGTCTGCTTTGATGTCCTCTCTAAGCTCCCTCTTGAACTCCCTCAGAGTTGCCAGTAGGTCCTCCCGAGTGAGCGCCATCTCTGTGGCCGCCGGGTTCTCCTCTTCCCCCACACCAGGCCTGGATGGGCCAAAGTAACTGGAGACCTTATTGGGCTCATTTTTTTTCAGTGGCATAGGGGCGAGTGCCACGGTCCTTGCTGTGTCGCCCACCGTATGTGCTGTGGGGCCGGATGTGGAGGCCGAGGCCGCAAGGAGGTCCCTCACTGCGATCTCGAGAAGGCAATATGGAAGAGCTCCTCAGCAACACCAGCGTGGGCCCAGACTGCCCCTCCAGGGTCTCCCGGCCAGATCACAGGGTGCTCAGTATAGTTGGTGGGGCCTGCTTTCCACTGCAGCACGCTGGCCCCTCCTCTCTTAATAGATCCTGGTATCAGGCCATACCCTTCTCGTGGCGACATGCGGTATCCGGCGCTCCCAAGGCATCATGTTAGGGTCAGGCAAGGGCCCTCGGACTGCTCAGCAAGCCCTTGTGGACTGCCCTCTCCCCCTGTAGGCCGGCCGACAGTACAGAGCCAGCCCCGCCGTTGTCTCTCGCCCTTCGCTGCCCATCAGACTCCCCACCTGGTCGGAGTGTCGCGGGGTGGGCTGTTTTCCCCCTCGGTCTGTAGAAACACCGGGCGCGCCGCAGGTCTCACCGCGATCCAGGCCTGGTCTCTCCTCAGCAGTGGCATTGTTCGAAGTGCCCCCCGGGCATCCCTGTACGTTTTTACCAGGTGCCGCGCGCCATAGAGGACAAACTCACGGGACTCACAGCGGAGCCGGTCGGAGTCACGTCCTTGCGGCCATGATGGTTGGCCACGCCCCCCATTTCACATTTCTTTAAATATTGTATATAAAATTTAAATATTTTTGTGATAACATTGGTAGTTTTCCAAATAATTAGATGTAATGTAATTACAGTGTTTACTATCTGTCAGTTTACATATTGTATGCCTGCACATTCTATATTTATCGTTTCTTCCTCAAGTTTGTTTCTTAAATATTAGTTCTCTCCCTGCGGTTGGCAAGTTACCTTGTATGCAGGGGCCCCTGTTTTTCAAACTACTTGGGATGTCCATTCTGCATCTCACAAAATCTCGGTTTTCTGATTCCTCTTTTCTCAAGTGTCAGAAACTGGGAATCAGGATTTTGAAAATGATCCTTCTGTGTGGCTGAGGACATAAATTTCTGTTCACATTTGGAAGTGGATTTGGTGCTGCCTTCCCGCCTGTTCCACTATTTTCAGATACATAGTGGTCTTTTTAGGACCAGTTCCTTATATTTACTTTAGACTTCAAGTGGATGCTTTATGGCACCAGTTGACAAAAGATGAGGTTCCTGTCTCTACTGCTGAATTCTTTGCATTGTCCTTTGGTACTCAAACATAAGTAAATCCCTTTCTAGGGAGGGGAGGGGAGGGAAAGGGAACACCACCAAAATATGTGGGGTACAGGGGAAAAATTTCATGATGGGAAAAAATATTTTGCACTAAAATTATGACTTTTCAGCATCCCTAACTTTACATTATATACAATTGCACAAGCAGAAAAGCCTCTAATAACTTTATAAATTCCAGTAAATAGGAAATCTGCACCCATACTACTAGGGAGACCTATGATTTTCTCTCTCAGTTGCTTCTTTTTAATTGTAGAGTTCAGTATTTACCCACCCTTCTACCTTTGTCTTACATTAATATTCCTTCATGGTGCAAGGACAATAGTTTATGTAGCATGTTATGTAATAACAATGGTAGAAAGCCATGCATTCTGACCAGCATCTCTGTCTCAAACACCGTGTTGGTGGAAGAGTACAAATATGCAATTGACTATCAACAAACATCCATCGAGATCATTCATAAAAACAAATTTACATACAATGAAAAAGATGTTTTGCAGATACACTTGTAAAAAAAAATTCTAGGGTCATATGTAATGAAATGAAACAGTGAAATCAGAGTGTCCAGAAAGCTATTACAAATCAAAAGTCTTGGGTGGGTGTGGGAAATCCCAGCTGCTCACAGGAGGTATACGGCTCTGGTGTTATTACAGGCGAAAAGGCTGGCAACATGTTGGGGCAGAGGAAGGTTGCCTAAATATAAGCAATGGCATGACTGATATATCGCAATGAGCAAAATTACCTTTATGCAAATCTAATGCCATATGCCTCTTGTCCAAGGGATATCTGGAGTCCACTTAAGACTTGCTTATTGAATACATCCCCACAAGCTATCTGAGCTGAGATCACTTAAATGGAGCCTCCGTAGGATTCCCTGGGCACTCAGAGGGGACTAGCGAGACTAGATGTTATAGACACCTTTCAATAATCTGGGCGGGGGGGGAGGGGAGAAGAATATAATGTCTTTTTACACATCTTGTTGTGCTATTGGTTACTGACATCACTCCCCAACAGTCAGCTATAATACTTGTCAACTTCCATATCCTAAGAAGTACAGAGCAGTCTTAGAAAAGGTGTATATTGCAAAACAGAATTCCACTGCATCACAAGGTTATCCCATAGCACTATTCTTAGAGAAGAGGAAGTGCCTGTGGGTAACAGTGACTTGCAGCAACCAATACCTGTACAATGCCACAAGTTACATGAAGCTTTCAGGTCACGGTGTGCATAGAGATTACCACCTACAATTATATGGTGATCAGATGCATATTGTGATCCCTTTTAATAGTACAGGATAGACCACATACTAAAAGCTGTAATTAAGAATATGATTCAGCTTTTCAAATTTGTCTTTTTTTCTGTTTCTTTACTTCTGAGTTTTTCTATCCTCTTAATTTCTGCCCCTGTACAAGCTCTTTATAGATGGACAAGTTACTTACAGTCGGTAGCGCCTTAACTGGCATGATCTAGCCACAGATTCCTTACCTTTGAATTTCCCAGGCGTCAGACTGGATCCGGAAGATTTTTCTCCACGCAATACCCTTGCGTGCCGTTATGTGGCATCGGTGGGCTCCATGCGTAGTCATCAGCATTGTCTCGGCTGTTGTGATGTCCGCGTCTGAAGTATGCGCACCAAGGTGGCACCTATATAGATGTTACATTCACGCCTTTCCACACCAGGAGCGTGGAGCCATGAAGAAGTGCACGGACATTGGTGTATTTTGATCAACTAGGGCCCTGACAGGGAACAGCCCACACCCTAAAATCGGTAAAGAATCTGCAGCTGGATCATGTCTCTACCAGATAAGGCATTACAGAAGGTAAGTAACTTGTCCATCTGAGAGACATCTAGCCGCAGATTCCTTACCTTTGAATAGATACCCAAGCAATACCATCCCCAGAGGAGGGACTGTGGACAAGTTTAGACCAGCAAGCCCTGCAGGACAGAGCAGCCAAAAAGGCCATCTCTGCGTACTTGACTGTCCAGGCAGTAGTGCATGGTGAATGTGTGCAGGGATGCCCACGATTACTGCCTGACAAATGTCGAGTGTAGGAAAGTGCCCTTTTTAACATGGTTACCCCCAGATTTTTGCCTGCTAGCAGGACCCCATTACACTTTGTCATGTTACATCTGATAACCAGGTCCCCAGTACCAGTGTTCTTTCACTAAACTGCACTATTGCTTCCACAGTTGTCACCACTTTAGTCACAAGGCCCTTGGTACCGGGGGTATACCTTTTACTGGGGCGTTATATGTGAGCTAAAGAGGGTCCCTAAGGGTTGCAGCACAAATTGTGCCATCCTAAGGGACCCCTCCGCAGGCACATGCACACTGCAGCCTGTGTGTCGTGGTGCAGAGAAAAGTGAAGAGTCGACATGGCACACATCCCTGTGTGCCATGCCTACACCACACTGCATGAGGCACAGGTAAGTCACCCCTACAGCAGGCCTTATTGCTCCAAGGCAGGGTGCACTATACCTCATATGTCCCTGTAATATCAAAGTTCATTCTTAGATATTACAAGTGGCTAGGTAAGCCATACCAAGTACATGGGCTGGACACTCGTCATTACGAGTTTCCTAGCTCCGTGATGGTTTGCCTGTAGACACAGATGTTTGGTACCAAACATCTTGTCTTGATAAACCCACACTGATGCCAGTGGTGGATTTATCAAAACATGCAGTCAGAGGGGCCCCCTTAAAACCTACCCACCCACTAGTGTGTGCCTGGCTGGTCTCCACCAGCCTGCCAAGTCTAGACATGTTTCTGACCCCCTGAGGTGAGAGCCTTTTGCTCTTGTGGGTCAGAAACAAAGCCTGTTCTAGGCGGAGGTGCTTCACATCTCCACCCTGCAGGAACAGCATAGCAGGGCGGCAAGCCTCAAAGGATGCATGTTTGTTCTGCAACAACTGGCCATGCGAGCTAATGGAGTTGCCCGCCCCCTGCCCCACATTTTGGTGCCAAGACAGGTGGGAAAATTAGTGAGAATAGGTGTGTCTGCTCTCAGCCAATGCTACCCCTAAGGAGTCCTGAGCTGAAGTGTACCCCCTGGTTCAAATTCCTCCATCTTGTTTTGAGAGGAAGTAGTATTCTTGGGTCAGGGTGTGTCCACTTCCCAAAGTAAGTGGTCCTATAGAGGGTGTTGGCTACTATGTGTCACTCCACTGTAACGCCCCTAAATTCAGTATTTAGGGGGAACCCCCTGAACCTAAGCACTCAGACCCTGATGACCTAAGAAGAAATGGACACCGAAGAGCAGCAAAAGTAGAGAGGAATGAAGAGAACCCTTGATTTGGCCCCAGCCCCGCCAGCTGTCTGCAGACCTCATTGAAAACTGCGCGAAAGTCGACTCGTCCTGCAGTCCAACAACCTCCAAAACCCTGGGAGGACTGCCTGCCTTTGACAAAGACCTAGACCTCTCGAGAACAGCAGACCTGCTCAAAAGCCACAACCTCCAAGCAAGGACTCAGGTTTCATGGTTCTTCGTATCACAGACACCCGGTTCCACCTCTGCACCCGATACCTCCGGCCTGAGTCCAAGTGGCCCACTGGTACCAACAATGTTCTCCAGTGCTCCAGAGCCCAAGTACATCATGGGCTGACCCCCTCCTGGACTCCCATATGCAGCCTTCTGGCCTGAGCCGGCAGCCGTTTTCCGATTTGACCTTTCTCCATCGATTTGTATTGGGCATCCGACGCTGTTTGCACACCCTGCCCCTGGCCGCCCCTGTTTTGCTGGTGGTGCACTGTTGTTGCTACTTTGGACCTTGCCCAGTGCTTGCCTCAACCCCCGGAGACTCCCAAGCTGCAGTCACTCAGCTGCAAGCAGCCTCTGTTTGATTTCACCATTGTCCATTGTTTTGTATTGGGTGCCCGATGCTGTGTTTGCACCATGCACCCGGCCGCCCCTGTGCTGCTGGTGGTGCACTGTTGGTGCTGTTTTGAATCTTGCCTAGTGCTTGCTTTAACTCCCGAAGACTGGATCTGTAAGTCAATGTTACCTGCCAGTATGCTGAATGTTTGCTTCCTGCTGTAGGCTAACATTGCCGAGCTAAAGAATTGCACTCGGTGTCTACTTTTTGTATAGAGAAATATTTCTATTGAAAAACTTAGTTCCTTGAAATGAAGTTCTTTGGTTCTGCAAAATAAATATAACCAAGTATTATTTTTATAAATTGGCATCGGATTTATTCATTGACTGCATATCTCATTTATTGCCTCTGTGAGTACACTGCCCTCTGATAAGCCTAACTACTCGCCCAAGCTACCACAAAAGAGAGCATTAGTGTTACCTACTTTAGCCTCTGGAAAGACTCTGGGGAACCACTGGACTCTGTGCACACTATACCTCTTTTTGGTATAGTATATAATGAGCCAGCTTCCTACATTGAGGACTGGGGACTCCATGTTGCAATGCCATGGTGGGAGCTTTAGCTCTGGTACAATGAGTCCTTAGGCCTTCAGGAGGCTGCTTTTTTTACCAGAGCATAGCAGTTTTTAATGTAAAAGATGACCCATCGCGAGATCGTCCTTAACTATACCACACAACCCTTCTTCACTCCTACGTACCCCACGAAGAGTTAGTCGTCCATCTGGAACTCTTTTGTGTGGTCAAGGTAGAATGACAACGCTCTTTTTGGGTCCGGATGGGGGAGTCGCTCCTCTTCTTTAGAGGGGTGCAGAGGAGCGTGGAAAGTGTGCAAGGCGAAAGATTGCCCAACATGGAATGGTGTTACCACTTTCAGTAAGAAAGAGGCCCTAGTACGATGCACCAACTTATCAGGAAAGATGGCTGGGTAAGGAGGCTTAGATGAAAGAGCCTGCAATTGTCAAACCCTCCTGGCAGAAGTTATTGGCATTAAAGAACAAGTTACTTACCTTTGGTAACAATGTAACTGGTAAAGACATATGTTAGTTGTAGATTCCTTACCTTAGAGACCTGGGGGAAATTCTGTCATCAGCATCGAAGGCGCTGGGATGACGTTGCAGGACTTACATTGACATCAGCGTGCATGGGCGGCATCAGTTTTTAACATGACTTTCCATGCCAGAAGCGCAGAGCCATGAAAGACACTGACCACTGGTACATCAAAACTAGTGCCCTTTAGGGAAGTCCCTATCCCTAGAAATCAGTTCGCAGAGAGGGGAGGCAGGGTGGGGCAGTAAGGAATCTACAATTAACAAATGTCTCTACAAGATATAACTAACATATGTCTTTATCAGATGAACAAGTTACTTACCTTTGGTAACGATGTATCTGTTAGAGACAGTTAATTGTAAATTCCTTACCTTAGAATAGATACCCCAGCTATACCATCCCCGGAGGAGGGTCTGCGAACCAAGATCAAATCAGAAAGTCCTGGAGGACCGAATGGGGAAAGTACCCATCTATCCGGCGTTGACTATCCAGGGTCCTTTGCATCAAAATATACTATGCTTTGGTGAAAAAGGACAACCCATTGGGAGATGGTTCATTTTTGAACAGCCTGACCTTTCCTGGCACCCACATAGCCAATGAAGAGTTGATCATCCACCTAGAACTCTTTTGTGCGATCAAGATAAAAAGACAATGCACATTTTGGGTCTAGATGGTGGAGTCTCTCCTCCATAGAGGGATGCGTGGTGGATAAAAGGTGGGCAGTGTGATAGATTGTCCCACATGAAAAGGCATGGCGACCTTAGGAAGGAATGAAGGCTTGGTCCGAAGTACCACTTTATCTGAATAGACAGATAGAAAAAAGGGGGCTTAGAAGATAAAGTCTGCAGCTCGCTCACCCTGCGAGCAGAGGTGATGGCAACAAGAAAGGCAGTTTTGAGAGTCAGCAACCTGAGGGGACAGTTATGAAGAGGCTCGAAGGGAGCACACATAAGAAAGGTAAGAACCAGATTTAAGTCCCATTGGGGAATTACAAAAGGAGATGAGTAAGGCCCTTAAAGAATCTGTTAATGCGAGACTTGAATAAAGAAGGCTGATCCGGCAGCCGAAGAAAAGCAGAGATGGCTGCAGGATAGCCTTTAAGACTTCTCAAGGCAGATCCCTGCTGGGCCAAAGAAAGTATATGCGGTCCTCCCGGGTACGAGTAGGTGTCATTGATGGAGGAGTGCTGAGCCAAGGTTACTACAAGCTCCTCCACCCTGGCAGTCCATGAGGCACAGCGTTGCCAAAACAGAAATACTACGAGTCTGATTTCAACCGTATGTATTTAATTTTGGTGCTCGCACATTAGGTGTGCACCTGTTCTTTATTATATTATTTCTTTAGTATAGGATTGTTTTTCTCACGGAGTGGTACGCATGGGGCTGGTCCCCATGTGGTCCTGAAGAAGAGGTTTAGGGGACACCTCGAAACATGTCGACCAAATACTAGGGACAGTATACACAACAGTTACACTTCCTCCCTACTATTAACCCCTTTTTATCCATACCAACTAGGACCAGGAATAAATTAATCGCTCACTAGCTAGGTATTTTTAAAATCACCATCACCACTCCCCCAACACTACACTACATATTTGTTCACAAAAAGTGCTCCTACGTAGTTCCGCAAGTTGCAGCACGCCCCAGACAGTAGATGTCTGGGATGGCCCCAATGATGAAGCATGTCACCTAGGGGCAACCCTTGGTGAGTGAGGGGACTCAAGAAGAGAATTTTCTCTTCTTAGATTCGGGGCGTTGTTTCGCACATTTAGCAGAAGCCCTTCCCTTTGGTTAGGTTCTCAGATCTGTCATTTACAGATTCGTTAATAACCAAAGAAAGTATATACAAGAGAACCTCTAAAAGAGGAGCAGAAAGGGAATCAACAGCCTTTGCTGTGCACCATGCCACTAATGTGTTCCATCTACAGGCGTATACCGTTTTAGTGGAGGGACACCTGGCTGCCAAGATAACATCACAGACTTTGGGAATAAGGTCAAAAGCTGTCCACTGCTGCCGCTCAATCTCCACGCAAGGAGGTGGAAACTGGACAGGTTCAGATGAAGAACCCTCCCCTGCTGCTGTGACAGAAAATCCTCCCGAAGGGGCAGTCTGATTGGAGGATCGATGGCCATGCTCAGAAGGTCAGGGTACCTGACTCTTCATGCCCAGTCCGGAGCTACAAGAATGACTTGAGCCCGGTCTCGCTTGATCTTCTTGATCACTCTGGAACTTTGGCCTCCTGTGCGCCTTTCTGCCTGTACCTCTTCTGCACACTCGCGACGAAAAGCGTAGCCGAGCGAGCGCCGCCTTGGAAACTCCAACGTGCAAAACTGCTGACATTGTGTGTTCTCTTCGGAGGCGAACATATGTAACCAAGGCTCTCCACCACTGAAAGAGACCTTGCGCTACCTGCGGATGGAGACTCCATTCGTGATCGACTAGGCACCGACGGCTCAGCTCATCCACCCTGGCATTCAGGGAGCCCGCCAGGTGTTGAACCACCAGGGTTATGTCCTGATGTTCCAGCCATGTCCAGAGGCGGAGAGCCTCTTGACACAGAGTCAACAACCCAACCCCGCCCTGCTTGGTTCAGGTGTTCACCGACAACACCACCGCCATATGGTACTGCAACACTTTCCCCCTGAGAGAGGGAAGGAATGCTTTCAGTGCCAGTCTGATTGCCCGGAGCTCCAAAAGGTTGATATGGAGACCGGACTCCGCCAGAGACCAGATGCCTCAGATCTCCACCTCTCCCAGGTGGCCACCCCATCCCAGAAGTGACGCATCCGTCACCACTGTTAGATCTGGTTGGGGGAAGGGAGAGGGATTTGCCTCTGACGCAATCTTGGTTCATTAGCCACCACTGCAGTTGGTGTGCAGTTCCCTCCGAGATCTGGATGTAGTCTGAAAGATTCCCCTGATGCTGCGCCCACTGGAACTTCAGGTCCCACTGCAGAGCCTGCATATGCCATCTGGCATGATCCACCAGAAGGATCAGGCGGCCATGAGGCCCAGCAGCCTCAGAGTCATTCTCACCGAAATCCGGGATAGAGGCTGAAACATCGGTATCATAGCCCGAATATCCCAGACTCGCTGCTCAGGAATGCCAGGAATGAACACAGGGACTTAAGTCCTTTCCGGCGTCGATCGAAGTTGGTCAGGCTCTGTGTCCACTTGGGGGATGGGGTTGGGGTTGGCGCTGGCTGGTGGCACGGCCAACGCCGGGATCGATGTTGGGTAAGGTCGAGTGAGATCGACTGGCGTTGATCCGGATCCAGGCTTGGATTCACAAGGGCCCTCCGGAGAAGCCAGGGTAGAAGTCCCAGGGCTCCCGACCTACTCCACGGGGCCCGAAGGTGCCCCGGTGGAGCAGGGCTGGCCAAATATGAGGTACAAGGCCTCATGGAACTTTTGGATTTGGGCAGGAGATGCTCCGGCTCCCGGAAAGGGAGGGAGGTGCAGAGTTGTCTCAGAATTAGGCACCGGGGACAGAGCCTTCGAGATCTTCCCGGTCAGTCGACATTATGCGGGAAGTCGATCGCTTGTGCTTTTGACTTCATTTTGTGCTTCCCTGACTTACCTGAAGATCTCCCCGACAACTTGGAGTGTGAGGAGTGTGGGCTCCATTACTGATCTCGAGACCTTCCCCTCGAACAAGAACAGGAATGATGCAGAGCCGAGCGCAAGCCCTCCAGCAGCTTTCGGGGACTGCTCCCACAAAGCCTTCGGGTTTATGGCCTGGCACTTGGAGCACAACTTTGGTGTCTGGAATGCGACCAGGACCCAAAGGCACACGAGGTGCGGATCCGTCACGGACTTCATCCGGTGGCAGGAACTGCAGGGTTTGAAGCCGGTCCTTTGCTGGGACATCGACTGGGAAAAAGACGTAGACAAAAAGACAAAGTGGCTAGGGGTAGCTCTCTCCTGATCTGCACTAGGCTGGCACAGAAAAAGAAAGAACTGATGTCAGCGTGCATGGGCGGCGTTTATGTAGGCCCCACGACGTCATACCAGTACCCACGACGACGGACGTGGAGCTGACAGACGCCATCTAACGATGCGCAGGGGTACTGCTAGAGAACAAATCTCCCTATCCAGACTGATGCCTGTGGGAAATTCTAAGGTAATTGAAAAAATGGCACCCTCCAAACGGGGAGTGAGCGGACTCAATGAGCACTCATAGCGACGTGATTGCCGCTTTCAAATCTTCATCCAAAAAAAAATAATAGTCCATATTATTCGATTCTTATATTCCTTTATTTTGTCTTTGCATCTTAATTTTATACTTCATTTTTCAAAATTTGGTTCATATGATTCTTCTCATATGCATGCCATTAGTGAGGTAAATTATCTCATTACACAGGTACCCCAATGCATTTCGGGGATCGGTCCTACAAGAAATGTATAATGTAATTTACTAATCCAGGAACTCGTGTGCATTACTATAATACAATGTTAAAAACATCAATTCTGTGCGTGTTGTGTGTAAAACTAAAAGAAAAAACGTGAGTGCTACGGAGTGAATGGAACCTCATATCTCATGCGATAAATTTCAACCAGTGATAACTTGGTAAACACCCGTGACAACACTACGTTATTGAAATGCGTGTGCCAGTGAAAAAACATCTTCAAGTGCGTTATCAGAAAGCGCAATATACAAGAAGTGACAAGTCCATTTAACCAGTGCATGAAGTCACTGCCATCAGTCCAAATATAACCTAAACTCCAAACACACGTGCGTTGTTCGTATACCAAAAGTACCAACCGTGAGATCATCGGAAATTATCACAGCCGTTCAGCCACTACACTCTATGAAATATCTGTTGTAATGTCGATATTCTCTCTCTCTATTCTCTGCTCATTGAGCTTCTGTAGCTAAACATTTCTTCCCAGAATTAAATGCAAAGAGAAAACCGGAAGTAACAATAATCATGGAAAAAAGACTGACGGCGATCCAGCGGACGGTGAACTCTTATGAATAAAGATGTTCAAAATTGAATATAACTGCAACTAAGAACAAGGTGTTAATAATACTTCGCAATAATAGCTCCTAATGAATTTAATAATGTCCCGAAAACAATTCCAGATCTTCATATGTACGAACGCTGAACATAGTCTCAATAAAGCACGTAGCGGAAAAAAACGTAGCAGTGAAAAAAGGTAACCATGGTGACAGGCACCAACCTATCCACTAACGAAGATGTTCTAAAAGGTACACAACTGTGCAGAATGTAAAAACACGTACAGATCTAAATTGTGTTCGAACTTAAGACGGACACAGAGAAATGATGTGTGCACGCGTAAAAAATTATCCTTAGAAATATACAAAATCCCTAAAACCAACACTGGTGCAGTGTGATGTGATATAATCAAACATTGTGTGCACTCAAACCTCTCTAATCAAAAGGTACACGAAATACACATATGGTTATAGATACATGACAGCCACAAGTTATTACAGAAAACAACTTTATTCTAAACGATCATTCAGCCCTTTGGGGTGTATTGAGTTCAATTTGGTAATCCAGTACAGTTTGCATTGTAAAAGATAGTGTCTATTGTCCCTTCCTTCTTCAATGTTTACCTGTTCCAATACCATGTATCTCAGTTGACTGATGTTATGATTCATTTGCAAAAAATGTGTTGCCACAGTGGATTTAAAATTTTTTGTACGGATGTTACTTTTGTGTTCCATGAGACGAGTTTTTACTTTTCGTTCCGTTTTCCCGATGTATGGTAGTCGGCATGGACACTTTATGAGGTACACTACGTTGATAGTGTCACACGTGGCTGTGACTCAATTTGATGGGGGTACCCTGAGTAGGGTGCGTGATGGTAGTGCCCTTAATGATGTTGTTGCAACTTCCGCAATTGTGACATGGGATGGTACCTCTGTAATTTAGATCTTTTCTACTGGTTTTTCTGTTGAGAAGTTGTTTCAAGTTTCTGGTACGTTGGTATGCGAAAATGGGAGGGTGTTGAAATATGCCTTTAAAATCAGGTTCAGCTTGTACCAAAGGCCAATATTTTTGGATTGTTTGTTTTATCTTCGTGCTTTCTGTAGAGTGTTTGGACACAAACACCATTCTTTCCTCTTTTATGACGTGTGTCACTTTAGGTGTTAACAATTCCACTCTATCCTTCAATTTCACTCTGTCAACTGCTTCTTGTAAGATTGGTTCAGGATATGATCTTTCTTTGAATTTTTGTAAAATCCTTTTACTGTTATTATATAGTTCTTCTGAAGATGAAATTCTTTTAAGCCTGAGCAATTGCGAATAAGGTAAGTGGCGTTTTAGAGACTTTTGGTGAAAACTGAAGAAATTTAGAAAATTATTCCGATCCGTAGATTTGGTGAATACAGTAGTAATCATGATATTATTTTGTAGCACAATGTCAACATCCAGGAACGCTATCCTTTTCATACTGATATTGTGTGTGAATTGGATTCTTTCCTCTATTATATTGATTTCACAAATGGCTTGTAGTAAATCTGGTTGAGATCCTTTCCAAATCAGAAAAATGTCATCTATGTACCTATGATAGGTAATCAGATTGTCTTGCCAGGTCTTTTTGGATAAAATATGGTCAAGCTCAAACCGATGCATAAAAAGATTTGCATACGCAGGAGCTGCGCAATTTCCCATTGAAGTGCCTGATTACACAGAACTACTTTTCACTAACAAACTCAGAATTACAGGGTGTGCAACTGCATCATAGACATTTTTCGCAAATTCTAAGGTAAGGAATCTACAGCTAACTGTCTCTATCAGATAGGCTGTTTTGTTGCTAAGCAGCTGGAGGGGGCAATGGTGCAGAGGTTCGAAGAGAGAACACATCAGGAAGTTGAGAACCAAATTAAGGTCCCATTGAGGCACGATGAATGGGGCAGGTGGAAACATGTTCAAATCCCTTGAGGAATCTATTTACAATAGGGGATTTAAATAAAGAGGGTTTGTCTGGTAGCCTCACAAAGGCAGATAAAGCCGAAAGGTACCCCTTAAGAGTGCCCAGAGCAGAGCCCTGCTGAGCAAGGGTCAAAATAAAAAATCGCACGGAGCTCCAGCAAGTTGATGTGGAGTCCGGATTCCAACGGAGACCAGAGTCCTCCGATTTCCACCTCTACCAGATGGACGCCCCATCCCAGGAGTGATGCATCCGTCACTACTGTGTGATCTGGGTGGAGAGGGGTCTGCCTCTGACCCTAATGCGGTTGGTCAGCCAACACTACAGGTCCTGCGCAGTTCACTCCGAGATCTGGACCATGTTGGAGAGATTCCCCTGATGCTGCACCCACCGGAATGTCAAGTCCCATTGCAGAGCCTGCATGTGCCATGTGGCATGTTTCACAAGCAGGATGCAGAAGACCATGAGGCCCATCAGCCTCAGAGTCACTCTCACTGAAACCCAGGATAGAGGCTGAAATATCGCTATCCTAGTCTGAATATCCTGGACTCACTGCTTGGGAGGATAGGCCTGAAACTGCCAGAACAGCTCAGATGAAAGGAAGCATCTGAAAGGGAGTCAGGTGGGACTTCGGCATGCTGATAGTGAACCCCAGTGAATGCAGGAAGTTCACCGTATCCTGGAAGTGAGAGACGACTGCCTGGGGTGAGGTCGCCTTCAACAGCCAGTCCTCGAGGTAGGAGAAGACTGGACCCCTGTTCTGTACAGCTGAGCTGCGACCACCGCCATCGCTTTGGTGAACACCCGAGGGCGTTGGTAAGGCCAAAGGGGAGAACAGTAAACTGAAAGTGCTTGTGGCCTCCGGTAAACCACAGGTAATTCATGGCCATATAACATTGCCAGTAACAATTTACCAATTCCAATATCGCCTAGAATACCCCCAGGTAGGCAGATATGAAGCAATGAGTAAGGACTTCATCCATGAATCTTGAGAATTACCATATAGATTTAGATGCAGGAATGGGGACACTGAAGTGTTTCTCAGCGGTACACACTGCAAGACTTCATTAAGTAGGTCTCTAATTTGCCAGGATATTATGCTTCATAGGGCCTGTAATGGTTCAGTTGCAAACTTATCCTGCCACTTAAAGGGATCCCCAGCTGCCATGGTTAATCCAGTGTTCAGGCTGCTCTTGAATGGGAGTTACTTGATGCTGAATGATCAAGGTTGTTGTGGGATGCTTCCAGGCATCGCAAATCTAGTCACAGTAAGTTCCAGGTTTACTTGTATGCAAGTATCGTTTCCACCGACCCACACAGCCAGGGAGGCACAGATATGGCCTTCGTTGAATGTTTCCTTTATACGGTTTGATACTCTGAGCGGAATGAAAGCCATGCTTTTACAGAAAGATGTGCCCTTAACCTCAGCCAGAGAGACTTTTGATCTTCAGGTTGCAAGGACCTCAGCTGAGATACAGGCACTGGTATGAACTAAATGCCCTTTCCATTTTGTAGAAATGGTACAGCATATCTTTAACATGTCTGATACGAAGGGTATAGTACACCTATTTAAGACCATAGGTTCTGGACTGTTAAGCACCTTTCAGACAGTCTTCGGAGTGATTCCAGCTTTTATACACTCCGTATTTGGGAGCATTTTTGGAGGACTTCAGTATTCACACTACTAGTAGCAGGATTAGCGGATTTAAATTTTTCTGCTGTGCAATGGACGTCCCAATAACCAAGGAGATGGAAAAAAAAAAAACGCTCTTGGAGTGACGTTGCCGTGACCGAATGATACTCCATCTAGGCACACCACTTCGGGAGCTAAGGGAGTCTTGGTTCCTATCATTCCGACCGGTCTGGATTGACTGTGTTTTGCTTGTTCTCCGCTGCCTATTCTGCGGACAAGAATGCGTGTTGGACCTCTGTCTAACACTTCCATCGGTTGCGCCACCGGACGTAGATGTATTGCTGGACTCATTAAAGGCCCACGTAGTGCAGTGTCCTCAGTGTATTCCCATGTTGATGTCGGCATTCTTAGAGCGACCACGGGATGCTTCAGCTCCTGTTGGATTGGACACCGGCTCTAATGCGGGCACACAGGCTTTGGATGTTTCAAATGCTTCATCAGCATCGGTTGTGAGAACTGAAGATGATCACCTTTGCTCGATTGACCTGATCTGTGAGGTGTTACAGGGACCGTTGTCTGCGAAGACAAGCAGCAGTGATGTTGTGTCTCCCACACAGGACACAAACATTTGGCTCTCCGTGTGCTGGGAACAATTCGGCCTCTTTTCCAAAACAACCGAAATTGGAATTTTGAAATGTTTTTCTTTTCTTGCTCTTACTGAGCACCATGGCTTTCAGGTGTACTCAGTTGCTCAAAGATATTTTAAAGGATTTATAGAGCTTTTTAACATATATAAAGGACTTAAAGTTTTTTTAGCATTTTTTTTACTTTTAGAATTTTTTATTCTGAACAATGTTTTTATGATTGATTATAAAGACATTCCCTTTTTATTTTGTAGTAGATCGTCCAGTCGGAAGAGGAGTGGGTGTTATGAATCGTAATGTACCCCAATATAGGCCTGGGTAGTCATCTAACTTTTCACCTACATATTCCCTGCCATTGTACTACATAACGGTTTTTGGTACTGACCTTTACCTAGTTAGGTACTGCATAAATGTGTGGTTTTCCCCGAAAACTAGGGTCATTTATTATGCATGAGGATCCTCAGAATCACAGCAGGATACCATCTTCTGCATAATAACTATGTATAAGGTTCATCACTATAGTCATCCTCGGCCGACATGACACAGTAAGGTAGAACCCCTGAGGCTAATTTTGGGTATATAAACACCATATCTTTTCTGGGGCGGGCAGAGGAGAAAAGACTTCCATACTGACACACTGACGCTGAGGTTCCTGCATGCAGATACTCAAGAAGGCAGTGGTCTGACATCCCTCGTGGGGTGCCCATCTCGAGACCAAGATGGGGTCCTTTGTTCTCTCACATAAGGTAATGGGGTTGGCATCCATCCTAGGGGCATTCTTGGCTTTACACCTACATACATGCTAGGTACACTCAGGTACATCTAGTTAGGGTTAGCATCGTAGGAGTACGCATTTTTTCTGTTATGTATGTATATATATATATGTGTTAAAAAGACACTGCCACTTCCTGTTCTTTGTATTGACTTTTTGACAAAGACCGTGCTGTCGAAACGCATCGAGTCATTAAAATACTAACTCCAAAATTGAAATCCTGAGTGCGGCTCCTCTTTCTTTCGTTCTTTGAGCGTGGGAAATTTTCAAATATATATATATATATATATTCACTGAAAAAACCATAGGTTTCAGGCACGTTATAGTTAGAAATTAGCATTTAAAAAACCTTACAAATTCACTGAAAAAACCATAGGTTTTAGGGACAGTTATAGTTAGTTGGACATTGCACTCGTACAAAACCCGTGAAATTCCCCAGTTATAGTTAGTTCAGCTAACTATAACTCGCGACCCCGCAATGCACTGCTGATGACGTCACATATTACATCACTCATGACATGGTCAGTGACACCACTCATGACATCACTGATGACATCTCAAATGACATCACTGATGACATCATGCAGTGACTGTTTCTGTAAAGTTTAAATATTTTTAATATATATAGGGAAAGGCGTATTGAAGAATGAGTGGGTGTGTAAGTGTCTGTATGGATGATTTAGTAGGTGCGTGACTAACTCTATAAGTAAGTGATTAAACGTATCTTACTGAATGCATGGGTTAGTGACTAAACTGGGTGAATGTCTGTATCCGTCTGTCTGTTGCTGTGTAAGTGGCTGCATGGGTTTGTGAATAGCTACATGAGTGTCTATATGAGTTATTGATTGGTTGTCTGAGTATCTGTATGGGTGCCTGAGTGTTTGTGTGGGTGGGGTGTGTGCGACTCTGTGCATAGATATGTGACTGGGTGATTCACTGGGTGGATGGTTTCAAGAGTGCATCTGTGATAGACTGTATGGGTGGGTAAGTGTGTGTAAGAGTGTGTTAGTGAGTGAATGTATGTCCCAGTGGTACATGTGTGAGTAACTACATATGTGAAAGGCAGTATATATGTGTGTTGGAGTATATAAATGGCTATAAGTGAGAGTGTGTGATTGTGAGAGTGGCTGTATGGATGAGTGTGTGCTTGTATCAGTGATTGTATAAGAGCGTAAGAATGTGCTAGTATTTGTATGAGTAAGTGAGCTGGTGTGTATGACTGTATAGGTGAGTAAATGGCAGTGTGAATAATTATTTGTATGACTGACTAGGTGTGTGAGTACCTCTATGGATGAGTGGCGGTGTGTGAGTGTCTATATAGGAGTATGAGTGCATATGATAGTCCTGTACTGAGTGACCGTAAGTATGAGTGACTGTACGGGTGAGTGAGTGGATGTGTGTGTAGACCTAAGAATCAGTGAGTGGGTATGTAGTTATTGGTGTTGGAGTGTCTATGGTTTTGCGAATGGCAGTCTGTAATTTAGAGTGGGTGTATCAAAGGTTATATTAGGGTGTGAGGAGGTGCATCAGATTATCACGTGGATGATGTCATCAGTGATGTCATCAGTGATGTCACTGACCATGTCATGAGTGATGTAATATGTGACGTCATCAGCAGTGCATTGTGGGGGCGCGAGTTATAGTTAGCTGAACTAACTATAACGGGGGAATTTCACGGGTTTTGTACGAGTGCAATGTCCAACTAACTATAACTGTCCCTAAAACCTATGGTTTTTTCAGTGAATTTGTAAGGTTTTTTAAATGCTAATTTCTAACTATAACTAGCTTGAAACCTATGGTTTTTTCAGTGAATTTCAAAGGTTTTTTAAATGCTAATTCCTAACTATAACATGTCTGACACCTATGGTTTTTTTCAGTGAATTTCAAAGGTTTTGTAAATGACAATTTTTAAATGTATTAATTGTTATATTTATTTTTTTGATACTGATTTACTAGATTTTTTTAAACTATTTATTTTTAGATATTTTATTTTTAAATTACATTGTAATTACATTATACATTACATTACAAAATATACTTTCTCAGAATGAATTACTTTAGTTTAAATACTTTGCAAATAGGCAATAGACTTTTAAGTACAGTAGTTACAGTTGTTGCAATGGGCAACACAATTTCAAACACAATGCAACATTGAGCTCAATGTGAATTTCAAGTTAAATGCAATTAGTTACTTTATGGATTACTTTTCTAACCACAGGACTGGATCCTAGATTCAGACCTGGGACATCTCCTGTAAACAGTTGAGTAAAAGCGTTTTGGTTACAGTAGTGATTTTTAAGGAATATTATTGTATTTTAAAAGTTGACACTTAGAAACTTATTTCACATAGAATCACCAATGTTATCCTATGGGAGGAAATTCACTTAGCAGGTAAGTAGTGTTATCGTTACTTTTTCTTACTCAGTGGTGGATCCTGGATCCAGCACTGGTGCATCTCCTGTAAACAGTTGAAAGAATGCGTTTAAGTCACACAGGCGATTTTTAAGGAATATTTGTAGTTTGTGAAAATCGACACAAACTTTTCTGCTGAAAACCAGACAATGGATTCCTATGGAAGGAAATTCAAGTTACTGGTAAGTACGGTTAGAATTACTTTTCAAGGTCAGTGCTGGGCTAAAAGATGCAGCACTGGGTTCTCTCCTGATAACAGGTGAGTAAATCGGAATTCGTAGTTCGGCTGATTTTAGAGGAATATTATGAAGTTCCAAAACTCCACACTTGGAAGAATTTCCAAGTGAAACCAGTCAATGTTAGCCTATGGAAGAAAATACAAGTTACTGGTAAGTACGGTTAGAATTACTTTTCAGGGTAAGTGCTGGGCTAAAAGATGCAGCACTGGGTTCTCTCCTGATAACAGGTGAGTAAATCGGAATTCGTAGTTCGGCTGATTTTAGAGGAATATTATAAAGTTCCAAAACTCCACACTTGGAAGAATTTCCAAGTGAAACCAGTCAATGTTAGCCTATGGAAGGAAATACAAGTTACTGGTAAGTACGGTTAGAATTACTTTCCAAGGTCAGTGCTGGGCTAAAAGATGCAGCACTGGGTTCTCTCCTGATAACAGGTGAGTAAATCGGAATTCGTAGTTCGGCTGATTTTAGAGGAATAATTGTATGTTTCAAAAATCGACACTTTGAAACTTTTTCAGCAAAAAGCAGGCAATGATATCCTATGGAAGGAAATTCAAGTTACTGGTAAGTACGGTTAAAATTACTTTTCAGGATCAGTACTGGGTTCAAAGATGCAGCACTGAGGTCTCTCCTGATAACAGGTGAGTAAATCGGAATTCGTAGTTCGGCTGATTTTAGAGGAATATTTGCACAATGGTGAAGGAAGGGGGTGGGGCCTGAGGATACATGTCTGCAAACACGCCGTGTGGCGCGTTTTAAGTTGGAGAATTAATTCCTCCTCAATCCCAAGGGTCCCTAGGGGCCAACTAGCCCACCAGGTACCTCCAGTATGCGCCAGAGAGCTGCGTTGCAGAGAGGTGTTCAGAGGCCACGCCCCTTTTTACAACACTCTGCAACGTAGCTCCGTGGCGCTTACTGGAGGTACCTGGTGGGCTAGTTGGCCCCCAGGGACCCTCAGGATTGAAGAGGATTTAATTCCCAATCTTAAAACACGCCACAGGGCCTGTTTGCACACATGTTACCTGAAGCCCCGCCCCCTCCCTTCACCACTGTGCAAACGCGCCCCGTGGCGCGTTTTAAGTTGGGGGATTAAGTCCCCTTGAATCCTGAGGGTCCCTGGAGTCCAAGTAGCCCACCATGTACCTCCAAAAGCGCCACAGAGCTGCGTTGCAGAGAGGTGTAAAAGGGCGTGGCCTCTGTACACCTCTCTGCAACGCAGCCCCTGGTGCATACTGGAGGTTCCTGGTGGGCTAGTTAGCCCCAGGGACCCCCAGTATTTAAGGGGAATTCGTTCCCCATCTGCAAACGCGCCAGGGGCGCGTTTGCAAGTGGTAAAGAAAGGGGCGGTTTTTTTCCCCCGAAGGGGGCTTTGTGGCCCCCCCTTCCTTTTTCCTATTTTTGGGCCCTGGGGACCCCATCCCCCAGGGCCTTATCCCTTTTTTTTAAATTAAACGGGAAGTGGGCCGCGTGGCCCCCCTCCCAAGGCTGAATCCGGCCCCGGGGACCCCATCCCCCGGGGCATGGCCACACTTTTAAATAAATTTTTAAGGAGGGGGCTGCGTGGCCCCCCTCCTCAGGCCTCCTTTTGCCCCGGGGACCCCATCCCCCGGGGCAGGCCTTTATTTTTAATTTTTTTAAATTATTTTTGGGGAGGGGGGCCGCATGGCCCCCCCTCCTGGGCCACTACTTGCCCCGGGGACCCCATCCCCCGGGGCTGGCCCTATCCTTTGGGGTCCGTGGGGGGACCCCAACTCCCCCACGGACCCTGCCAGCTCCCCGCTTCCTGCGGGAGCCGGCATTGCTTTCCACATGGGGAGCTGCTAACATGCAGCTCCCCATGTGGAAAGCAATTTGCTTTGGATATTGGAAGAGAGAGCAGGTTTCCTGCTCTCGCTCCAATATCCAAAGCAGTTTGCTATGACAGGACGGGAGCCGCGAGGCTCCCGTCCGGTCATAGCAAACTACAGTGTCCCGGGGGTAGGCACCCCGGGACACTGCAGGAGCCGGCCCTGGGGGGTGGCGGTCCCCAGGGCCATTACAGGCTCCAGGAGGGGGGCCGCGAGGCCCCCCTCCCTCCATCGACAAAGCCCCGGGGAGGTGGTGGTCCCCGGGGCTCCGTAATAGACCCCCATATTGAAATTTTTAGTGCCCCGGGAGGTGGCGGACCCCGGGGCTGCGGGAGGGCCGAGAGCCCTCCCGCACCATTTATTTTTAAAGCCCCGGGGGGTGGCAGTCCCCGGGGCTGGGGGGGCCTTAGAGGCCCCCCCACATATTATAAATAAACCCTCCCCCGCATGCCCCCGGGACTTGGCCCACCCGGGGGCCAATTAACAACAAAGCGCGGGAGACCGCGCTTCGTTTTTTTTTTTCCGGCGGGATCCGCGCACCCTAAGCGCATCCCGCTGATTTAAAAAAAAAAATGCTTTTTTCTGGCCAGGGGGGTCCTTGTGGGACCCCCTGAGCAGACCTAGGGGTTCAGGGTGTTTCTACCCTGCCCCCTTTGAGCGTTTTGCGCACTGGTTTCTTTTTTTTCTCTCGGCGGGATCCGCGCACCCTAAGCGCATCCCGCCGATTTAAAAAAAAAAATGCTTTTTTCTGCCCAGGGGGTCCTTGTGGGACCCCCTGAGCAGACCTAGAGGTCAGGGTGTTTCTACCCTGCCCCCTTTTGCGCTTTGCGCACTTGTTTCTGTCCCTCGGTTCTACCGAGGGACAAAATAACTGCCAACACTTCCTGATTCGGAGTGTTGACAGCCAATTAGCATGCAGCTCGTGATCGGGAGGGTACGCGGACCCTACTCGGCCATAGATATATATGTGATTTTATTTGTGATTTTCTCAGAAACTACTGAACGGATTTACACCATTTAAGCAAAAGGCACAACTCTGAACCAAGGGCTACCTCTTTGCCAAATTTGGTGTAATTCCGTTCAGCAGTTCGAGCTGTAGCCGCGATGAAAGGATCCTATGGAAAAATGAATGGGGAAAACGCGTTTTGGGACCCCCTTTTTTCTCGGCCCCCGCTTGACGAATCAACCCGAGACTTTCAGGCGCGGAGCGCCCCAACAAGTTGGAAGCTTTCGCGAAGATTCGTCAACCGGCGCAAGAGTTATTTCAAATAGAATGTTGCTGATTTCCTATGGAAAATAGGTCCCAACTATAAACTGGCGACCGCCAGTAGAATATATATATATATATATATATATATATATATATATATATATATATATATATATATATATATTCACTGAAAAAACCATAGGTTTTAGGGACAGTTATAGTTAGTTGGACATTTCACTCGTACAAAACCATAGAAATTCCCCCGTTATAGTTAGTTCAGCTAACTATAACTCGCGCCTCACAATGCACTGCTGATGACGTCACATATTACATCACTCATGACATGGTCAGTGACATCACTGATGACATCTCAAATGACATCACTGATGACATCATCCAGTGACTGTGTTTCTGTAAAGTTTAAATATTTTTAATATATAGGGAAAGGTGTATTGAAGAATGAGTGGGTGTATAAGTGTGTGGATGAAGGATTTAGTAGGTGCGTGACTGACTCTATAAGTGAGTGATTAAACGTATCTTACTGAATGCAAGGGTTAGTGACTAAACTGGGTGAATGTCTGTAACCGTCTGTTGCTGTGTAAGTGGCTGCATGGGTTTGTGAATAGCTACATGAGTGTCTATATGAGTTATTGATTGGTTGTCTGATTATCTGTATGGGTGCCTGAGTGTTTGTGTGGGTGGGGTGTGTGCGACTGTGCATAGATGTGTGAGTGGGTGATTCACTGGGTGGAAGGTTTCAAGAGTGCATCTGTGATAGGCTGTATGGGTGGGTAAGTGTGTGTAAGAGTGTGTTAGTGAGTGAATGTATGTCCCAGTGGTACATGTGTGAGTAACTACATATGTGAAAGGCAGTATATATGTGTGTTGGAGTATATAAATAGCTATAAGCGAGAGTGTGTGATTGTGAGAGTGACTGTATGGATGAGTGTGTGCTTGTATTAGTGATTGTATAAGAGCGTAAGAATGTGCTAGTATTTGTATGAGTAAGTGAGCTGGTGTGTGTATAACTGTATAGGTGAGTAAATGGCAGTGTGATTAATTATTTGCATGACTGACTAGGTGTATGAGTACCTCTATGGATGAGTGGCGGTGTTTGAGTGTCTATATAGGAGTATGAGTGCATATGATAGTCCAGTACTGAGTGACCGTACGTATGAGTGACTGTACGGGTGAGTGAGTGGATGTGTGTGTGTGTGTAGACCTAAGAATCAGTGAGTGGGTATGTAGTAATTGGTGTTGGAGTGTCTATGGTTTTGCGAATGGCAGTGTGTAATTTAGAGTGGGTGTATCAAAGGTTATATTAGGGTGTGAGGAGGTGCATCAGATTATCACGTGGATGATGTAATCAGTGATGTCATCAGTGATGTCATTTGAGATGTCATCAGTGATGTCATCAGTGAGGTCACTGACCATGTCATGAGTGATGTAATATGTGACGTCATCAGCAGTGCATTGCGGGGGCGCGAGTTATAGTTAGCTGAACTCACTATAACGGGGGAATTTCTATGGTTTTGTACGAGTGAAATGTCCAACTAACTATAACTGTCCCTAAAACCTATGGTTTTTTCAGTGAATTTCAAAGGTTTTTTAAATGCTAATTTCTAACTATAACGTGCCTAATACCTATGGTTTTTTCAGTGAATTTCAAAGGTTTTGTAAATGACAATTTTTAAATGTATTAATTGTTATATTTATTTTTTTGATACTGATTTACTACATTTTTTTAAACTATTTATTTTTACATATTTTATTTTTTAAATTACATTGTAATTACATTATACATTACATTACAAAATATACTTTCTCAGAATGAATTACTTTAGTTTAAATACTTTGCAAATAGGCAATAGACTTTTAAGTACAGTAGTTACAGTTGTTGCAATGGGCAACACAATTTCAAACACAATGCAACATTGAGCTCAATGTGAATTTCTAGTTAAATGCAATTAGTTACTTTATGGATTACTTTTCTAACCACAGGACTGGATCCTAGATTCAGTCCTGGGACATCTCCTGTAAACAGTTGAGTAAAAGCGTTTTGGTTACAGTAGTGATTTTTAAGGAATATTATTGTATTTTAAAAGTTGACACTTAAAAACTTTTTCACATAGAATCACCAATGTTATCCTATGGGAGGAAATTCACTTAGCAGGTAAGTAGTGTTATCGTTACTTTTTCTTACTCAGTGGTGGATCCTGTATCCAGCACTGGTGCATCTCCTGTAAACAGTTGAAAGAATGCGTTTAAGTCATACAGGCGATTTTTAAGGAATATTTGTAGTTTGTGAAAATCGACACTTTGAAACTTTTCTGCGGAAAACCAGACAATGGATTCCAAGGGAAGGAAATACAAGTTACTGGTAAGTACGGTTAGAATTACTTTTCAGGGTCAGTGCTGGGCTAAAAGATGCAGCACTGGGTTCTCTCCTGATAACAGGTGAGTAAATCGGAATTCGTAGTTCGGCTGATTTTAGAGGAATATTATAAAGTTCCAAAACTCTACACTTAGAAGAATTTCCAAGTGAAACCAGTCAATGTTAGCCTATGGAAGGAAATTCAAATTACTGGTAAGTGCGGTTAAAATTACTTTTCAGGATCAGTATTGGGCTCAAAGATGCAGCACTGAGGTCTCTCCTGATAACAGGTGAGTAAATCAGAATTCGTAGTTCGGCTGATTTTAGAGGAATATTTGCACAATGGTGAAGGGAGGGGGCGGGGCCTGAGGTGACATCTGTGCAAACGCGCCCCATGGCGCGTTTTAAGTTGGGGGATTAAGTCCCCTTGAATCATGAGGGTCCCTGGGGTCCAACTAGCCCACCCTGTACCTCCAGTATGCGCCAGGGAGCTGCGTTGCAGAGAGGTGTTCAGAGGCCACGCCCCTTTTTGCACCTCTCTGCAACACAGCTCTGTGGCGCTTTCTGGACGTACCTGGTGGGCTAGTTGGCCCCCAGGGACCCTCAGGATTGAAGGGGAATTCATTCCCCATCTTAAAATGCGCCACGGGGCCTGTTTGCACACATGTCACCTGAAGCCCCGCCCCTCCCTTCACCACTGTGCAAACGCGCCCCGTGGCGCGTTTTAAGTTGGGGATTAAGTCCCCTTGAATCCTGAGGGTCCCTGGGGTCCAACTATCCCACCAGGTACCTCCAGTAAGCGCCACAGAGCTGCGTTGCAGAGAGGTGTAAAAGGGGCGTGGCCTCTGTACACCTCTCTGCAACGCAGCCCCTGGCGCATACTGGAGGTTCCTGGTGGGCTAGTTGGCCCCAGGGACCCCAGTATTCAAGGGGATTCGTTCCCCCTCTGCAAACGCGCCAGGGGCGCGTTTGCAGAGTGGTAAAGGAAGGGGGCGGGGCCTGCAGCACGATCGTTTTTTTTGTTTTTTTCCTCGAAGGGGGCTGTGTGGCCCCCTTCCTTTTCCTTTTTTGGGCCCTGGGGACCCCATCCCCCAGGGCCTTACCCCTTTTTTTCTTTTTTTTTTTAAAAAACGGGAAGGGGGCCGCGTGGCCCCCTCCCGTGGCCGATTCCGGCCCCGGGGACCCCATCCCCGGGGCATGGCCACTCTTTTATTTTTTAAGGAGGGGGCTGCGTGGCCCCCTCCTCAGGCCTCCTTTTGCCCCGGGGACCCCATCCCCCGGGGCAGGCCTTTACTTTTCTTTTTTTTTTTATTATTATTTTTTTTTGGGGAGCGGGGCTGCGTGGCCCCCCTCCCGGGCCACTTATGGCCCCGGGGACCCCATTCCCCGGGGCCTGGCCTCTCGTTGGAGACTGTGGGGGGGTCCCCAATCCCCCCACAGTCGCAGCCGGCTCCCCGCCTCCTGCGCGAGCCGGCATTGCTTTTCCACATGAGGAGCAGCTAACATGCTGCTCCCCGTGTGGAAAAGCAATTGGGTTTGCATTTTGAAAGAGAGAGCAGGTTTCATGCTCTCTCTTTCAAAATGCAAACCAAGTTTGCTATGACAGGACGGGAGCCGCGATGCTCCCGTCCTGTCATAGCAAACTACAGTGTCCCGGGGGTAGGCACCCCGGGACACTGCAGGAGCCGGCCCTGGGGGTGGTGGTCCCCAGGGCCATCACTGGCTCCAGGAGGGGGGCCGCGCGGCCCCCCTCCCAACTTGTTCAACGCCCCGGGGAGGTGGTGGTCCCCGGGGCGTGTGGGGGGCTGGAGCCCCCCCACACAGGTTTTTTAAATAAAAAAAAAAAAAAAACAGCCCCGGGGGGTGGCGGTCCCCGGGGCAGCGGGAGGGCGCACAGCCCTCCCGCCATCATTTTTTTTAAAAAGCCCCGGGGGTGGCGGTCCCCGGGGCTTGGGGGGCCTTAGAGGCCCCCCATAAACAATAAACCCACCCCCGCATGCCCCCGGGACTTGGGCCACCCGGGGGCAAATTTGCATCGAAGCGCGGGAGACCGCGCTTCGATTTTTTTTTTTTTCGGCAGGATCCGCGCACCCTGAGCGCATCCTGCCGATTTTTTAAAAAAATGCTTTTTTCTGCCCTGGGGGTCCTTGTGGGACTCCCTGAGCAGACCTAGGGGTCAGGGTGTTTCTACCCTGCCCCCTTTGTGCGTTTTGCGCACTTGTTTCTTTTTTTCCTCGGCTGGATTTGCGCACCCTAAGCGCATCCCGCCGATTTAAAAAAAAAAAAAAATGCTTTTTTCTGCCCAGGGGGTCCTTGTGGGACCCCCCTGAGCAGACCTAGGGGGTCAGAGTGTTTCTACCCTGCCCCCTTTTTGCGCTTTGCGCACTTGTTTCTGTCCCTCGGTTCTACCGAGGGACAAAATGGCTGCCAACACTTCCTGATTTGGAGTGTTGACAGCCAATTAGCATGCAGCTCGTGATCGGGATGGTGCGCGAATCCGACGCGGCCATAGATATATATGTGATTTTCCTTTTGATTTTCACAGGAACTACTGAACGGATTTACACCATTTAACAAAAAGGGTTCTTTCTGAACCAAGAACTACCTCTTTGCCAAATTTGGTGTAATTCCGTTCAGCAGTTCGGGCTGTAGCCGTGGCTAAAGTTTCCTATGGGAAAATGAATGGGGAAAACACGTTTTGGGACCCCCCTTTTTTCTCGGCCCCCGCTTGACGAATCACCCCGAAACCTTCAGGGTAGGAGCAGACCGGAGCGGGCCATAGAGTTTGAAAATTTCGCGAAGATTCGTCAACCGACGCAAGAGTTATTTCAAATAGAATGTCGCAGATTTCCTATTGAAAATAGGTCCTAACTATAACTATCTACTGGCGACCGCCAGTAGATAATATATATATATATATATATACCCCTGCATATATCTATTGTTTTAGCACTATGGTAGAAATCTACCATCCATTTACTCTTACTCTTTTGGTGCCTATAATCGTTTATATCTGTTTCTGTCTTATGGTTGTTGCAGCATAAATATTTTACACTAGAATGACGCTGGTTCAATACATGCTTATGGAAAACGTCCCCATCGTTTATTCTGTGCATCTCTCCAAGACAAAGTGAGCACGAGTGACTGAGCAAAAAGTATTGTACAATTTCCATGATCCCCGAGGGGACAGGGTTGTCATGTTCGATAGTTGCCAGAAACTATTCTCTCCTTGGTAAGAGGGGTACATAGTAGCACTGTGAGCTAGCTGGTATACAGGTGAGCATATCCGGTGGGGGTGTCTTGAATCAGTCTTGACACCACTTCCACAGTTTATCTAAATGCGCAGATCCTATATAGATTTATAGGAACTACACGACAACATCACAACGGCGGGGAGTATGCTGACGTCACGTGGGGCCGACCGATGCCACCTACTGGAGTGGAAGGGTATTGCTTGAAGAAACATCTTCCAGATCCAGTCTGACAGGGCATCTGCGGCTAGATGTTGCACAGATATTCAACTTTATTTTCTGTGTATTCCTTCCAGGAAGTGGCTGTGTTGTTTCTAAATTGTCATGGAGCGAAGATATCTACACCTCAATCGTTTAGTAAAATCATCAAATAAATTTCCTCACTGGTTGTATAAATCTTTGATTGTTGACTTGAAGCATTTTGGGGAACTAACAATGGAAATACATCTCTGTCCCGTGAAACCAATGTAGCTTCACAATAACAACCAATAAACAGTTTGAAAACTTTAAAAGTTTATTTTATGAAATTTTCAACCTTAAACAATTTAGCAAAGATTTAGAAAATATATCAATTCAGCAAAATGTTAGAATGTTCCAGTATTCCAAATCTCTATATAATGAAATACAATATATAAACAGCCACTATATATGGGAAGCGAATTATCCCAATCAGGTGTTCCATAAAGAAACTTTCCCTATCTATGCTCAGCTTCGCAAATAAGCAGAGGATTTCTAAAGAGGAAGCAGAGATGGTGTCAGCATGGTTTTGATCTTCAGTAGAAGCTCGAAGAAAATGATAATGTGTTCACACAACAAAAGGTTCCAACATCCATATCTCATTTCTACCATCAGTAGCCAATCCCATAGCCACATCTGAGTGGAGTCAGCCTACACCTTAAATTCCCATCTTCACATAATTAGGTACACATCTGCTGTCCTTAAATGTTGCATCTTCCTTGTATGCAGAGTATAGAAGGACCCTTTCACGGCCATCCTACTAGTCTGCTGACAACTCCCTTTTCTCCGGCCTCACTATCAATCTGATATACAACAATAAGCCTTTTTTCTAGCTAACGAGGAACATACTAACACCTGCAGAGGAGACAAAAACAGCATACTGGCAATGTTTCAAGTAAACATGTTCAGCTAGGGTCTAAAACAAGGTAAGTTAGCCGAGAATCAAAATAGATACACATTACAATATTATTAATCATTGGCAATGTAAGGAATGGAAATATGCAGTAAATATGGTTAACTTGGTTTATTGACCAACTTTATACAACTATACGTGAGCTCTTAATTCAAGTGACTAAAATGACTACATCCTACGATTATATTCAAATATGTAACAAGTTAATAAAGTTAAATACGCATAAATATATAGGTTACATATAAATATATACAGATAACGGTAATAAGTTGGATCCTAAAATTACGCTTCTCCAATTGTGAGATAAAATGGAATATCATACGGTGGAGTAAGTAATCTCTGTAATGACTGTTAGGCATTAATAAGAGCGCACCCATTCTGTACCAGATATCAGCTAGACGGTCAGTAAAACAGTGAATGAATGCAAGATAGGAAAATGTGCATTTTATTCGAAAAAGCATGGAATATTCTTGCAAGGAGGTATTGTTTAGCGAGAAGAGAGTCAGATTCTTGGGGGTTATCCATGTGTAATAAATGTAAAACTCAATGAGAAAGAACAAAGTGAGCCTAGGCATTTCCAGTACCAGTCATGGTTGACAAGTGCATGCTTTAAAGATGACAGAGAGGTCAAAAAGGAAGGTAGAGGACAATTGGTTCATGTATCAAGTGGTTGTGAAGTTAGGGCGAAGTATGAGAGCTCTTTCAGTGGAGCATAAAATGTAGATGGGTGACTGCACAGGCCAGGAGACGTTATTGGAAAAGTAGCGGGGTCAGACTATTAAAGACTGCACAGGTTGTCATGGCAATAGTAGCCCTGTCAATGAGTGATGATGTTTTTCCCAATGTAATGTATGTCTCTTACTTTTAGTCGTCACTCTGACAATATCTCTTTCTCACTATATAAATTGTAGTCTAATCCTTTTGAGGACATGCTAATATAATTATAATACCATTGGTGTTCAAATAGTTGGGAAACCTGTTGAGTTAGTGTCCTCCTTATATTGCTCTCGCCAATGATATCCACAAATCACTGCAGTAATCCCTTGGACCTAATTCACAAAAAGATCTTACAGTTTTGTGTAAGTTTACGATTTTTTGCTATTCACAAAGGGATTTACAAGTAGTATCTTTACGGGTGTGGAGTATCTGCACATAAAAAAATAGGACGTGTGACATTTCCCTGCAAATTACAGGTATGTTTGACAGGGGATTTTATCTGAGAGATTTATATCATATGCACTAATGAAGATAACTAGTTTTCTTTTTAAGTGTTTCCAGAAGAGGTAGGGAGCAATGGTTGAAAACTGGCCAATGCACAGCTTTTTAATCTTGAAGTGCAGGCACCAATGAATAGGTGTCAGCTGAAGAGATTGCACATACATACATACATACATACATACATACATACATACATACATACATACATACATACATACATACATACATACATACATACATACATACATATATATATATATATATAATCTACTGGCGGTCGCCAGTAGATAGTTATAGTTAGGACCTATTATCCATAGGAAATCCGCGACATTCTATTTGAAATAACGTTGGCGCCGGTTGACGAATCTTCGCGAAAGTTTCCAACTTGTTGGGGCGCTCCGCTCCGCTCCTACCCTGAAAGTCTCGGGTTGATTCGTCAAGCGGGGGCCGAGAAAAAAGGGGGGTCCCAAAACGCGTTTTCCCCATTCATTTTTCCATAGGAACCTTTAGTCGCAGCTACAGCCCGAACTGCTGAACGGAATTACACCAAATTTGGCAAAGAGGTAGCCCTTGGTTCAGACTGGTGCCTTTTGCTTAAATGGTGTAAATCCGTTCAGTAGTTCCTGAGAAAATCAAAAGTAAAGTCACATATATATCTATGGCCGAGTAGGGTCCGCGTACCCTCAGCGCACCCTGCGCGCACCGTCCCGATCACGAGCTGCATGCTAATTGGCTGTCAGCTGGCTGTCAACACTCCAAACCAGGAAGTGTTGGCAGCCATTTTGTCCCTCGGTAGAACCGAGGCACAAAAACAAGTGCGCAAAACGCACAAAGGGGGCAGGGTAGAAACACCCTGACCCCTAGGCCTGCTCAGGGGTCCCACAAGGACCCCTGGGCAGAAAAAAGCATTTAAAAAAAAAAAAAAAATCGGCAGGAGGGGCTTAGGGTGCGCGGATCCCGCCGATTAAAAAAAAAAAAAGCACAAGAAACAAGTGCGCAAAACGCACAAAGGGGGCAGGGTAGAAACACCCTGACCCCCTAGGTCTGCTCAGGGGGTCCCACAAGAACCCCCTGGGCAGAAAAAAAAAAAGACCGGCATCGTGCCGAGGCCCCGCCCCCTCCCTGCAGCAGTCTGCAAACGCGCCTGGCGCGTTTTAAGAAGGGGAAGTAATTCCCCTTGAATACTGGGGGTCCCTGGGGGCCAACTAGCCCACCAGGAACCTCCGGTATGCGCCAGGGGGCTGCGTTGCAGAGAGGTGTACAGAGGCCACGCCCCTTTTTACACCTCTCTGCAACGCAGCTCTGTGGCACTTTTTGGAGGTACATGGTGGGCTAGTTGGACTCCAGGGACCCTCAGTATTCAAGGGGACTTAATCCCCCAACTTAAAACGCGCCACGGGGCACGTTTGCACAGTGGTGAAGGGAGGGTGCGGGGCTTCAGGTGACATGTGTGCAAACAGGCCCGTGGCGCATTTTAAGATGGGGAATGAAATCCCCTTCAATCCTGAGGGTCCCTGGGGGCGAACTAGCCCACCAGGTACGTCCAGAAAGCGCCACAGAGCTGCGTTGCAGAGAGGTGCAAAAGGGGCGTGGCCTCTGAACACCTCTCTGCAACGCAGCTCCCTGGCGCATACTGGAGGTACAGGGTGGGCTAGTTGGACCCCAGGGACCCTCATGATTCAAGGGGACTTAATCCCCCAACTTAAAACGCGCCACGGGCGCGTTTGCACAGATGTCACCTCAGGCCCCGCCCCTCCCTTCACCATTGTGCAAATATTCCTCTAAAATCAGCCGAACTACGAATTCCGATTTACTCACCTGTTATCAGGAGAGACCTCAGTGCTGCATCTTTCAGCCCAGTACTGATCCTGAAAAGTAATTTTAACCGTACTTACCAGTAACTTGAATTTCCTTCCATAGGATATCATTGCCTGCTTTTTGCTGAAAAAGTTTCTAAGTGTCGATTTTTGAAACATACAAATATTCCTCTAAAATCAGCCAAAATACGAATTCCGATTTACTCACCTGTTATCAGGAGAGACCTCCGTGCTGCATCTTTCAGCCCAGTACTGATCCTGAAAAGTAATTTTAACCGTACTTACCAGTAACTTATATTTCCTTCCGTAGGAATCCATTGTCTGGTTTTCAGCAGAAAAGTTTCAAAGTGTTGATTTTCACAAACTACAAATATTCCTTAAAAATCGCCTGTATGACTTAAACGCATTCTTTCAACTGTTTACAGGAGATGCACCAGTGCTGGATCCAGGATCCACCACTGAGTAAGAAAAAGTAACGATAACACTACTTACCTGCTAAGTGAATTTCCTCCCATAGGATAACATTGGTGATTCTATGTGAAAAAGTTCTGTGTCAACTTTTAAAATACAATAATATTCCTTAAAAATCACTACTGTAACCAAAACGCTTTTACTCAACTGTTTACAGGAGATGTCCCAGGACTGAATCTAGGATCCAGTCCTGTGGTTAGAAAAGTAATCCATAAAGTAACTAATTGCATTTAGCTAGAAATTCACATTGAGCTCAATGTTGCATTGTGTTTGAAATTGTGTTGCCCATTGCAACAACTGTAACTACTGTACTTAAAAGTCTATTGCCTATTTGCAAAGTATTTAAACTAAAGTAATTCATTCTGAGAAAGTATATTTTGTAATGTAATGTATAATGTAATTACAATGTAATTTAAAAAATAAAACATCTAAAAATAAATAGTTTAAAAAAATGTAAATCAGTATCAAAAAAATAAATATAACAATTAATACATTTAAAAATTGTCATTTACAAAACTTTTGAAATTCACTGAAAAAAACTATAGGTTTCAGACATGTTATAGTTAGGAATTAGCATTTAAAAAACCTTTGAAATTCACTGAAAAAATCATAGGTTTTAGGGAAAGTTATAGTTAGTTGGACATTGCACTCGTACAAAACCCGTGAAATTCCCCCGTTATAGTTAGTTCAGCTAACTATAACTCGCGCCCCCGCAATGCACTGCTGATGACGTCACATATTACATCACTCATGACATGGTCAGTGACATCACTGATGACATCACTGATAACATCTCAAATGACATCACTGATGACATCATCCATGTGAGAATTTAATGCATCTTCTCACACCCTAATATAACTTTTGATACACCCACTCTAAATTACAGACTGCCATTCTCAAAACCATACACACTCCAATACCAATAAGTACATACCCACTCACTGATTCTTAGGTCTACACACACACATCTACTCACTCACCCGTACAGTCACTCATACTTACAGTCACTCAGTACAGGACTATCATATGCACTCATACACCTATATAAACACTCACACAACGCAACTCATCCATAGAGGTACTCACACACCTAGTCAGTCATGCTAATAATTAATCACACTCCCATTTACTCACCTATACAGTTATACACACTAGCTCACTTACTCATAAAAATACTAGCACATTCTTACGCTCCTATGCAATCACTGATGCAAGCACACACTCATCCATATAGCCACTCTCACAATCACACACTCTCACTTATAGCCATTTATATACTCCAACACACATATATACTGCCTTTCACATATGTAGTTACTCACACATGTACCACTGAGATATAGATTCAATCACTAACACACCCATACATACACTCACCCACCCATACAGTCCATCACAGACGCACTCTTCAAACCATGCACCCAGTGAATCACCCACTCACACATCTATGCACAGAGTCACACACACCCCACCCACACAAACACTGAGGCACCCATACAGATACTCAGAGAACCAATCCATAACCCATATAGACACTCATTTAGCTAGTCAGAAACCCATGCAGCTGCTTACACAACAGACAGACGGATACAGACATTCACACAGTTTAGTCACTCACCCATGCATCCAGTAAGATACGTTTAATCACTCACTTATAGACTCAGTCACGCACCTACTAAATCATCCATTCAGACGCTTATACACCCACTCATTCTTCAATACGCCTTTCCCTATATATATTAAACATATTTAAACTTTACAGAAACACACAATCACTGGATGATGTCATCAGTGATGTCACTGACCATGTCATGAGTGATGTAATATGTGACGTCATCAGCAGTGCATTGAGGGGGCGCGAGTTATAGTTAGCTGAACTAACTATAACAGGGGAATTTCACGGGTTTTGTACGAGTGCAATGTCCAACTAACTATAACTTTCCCTAAAACCTATGGTTTTTTCAGTGAATATATATATATATGTAACCAAAAACGCCCAGAAGCTGGGCGTTTTGCTTCGGCAAGTTGGTTACATATACATATATATATATATATATACACACACGCACATACACACGCTCTGTTACCGATTTATATATATCCACCAATTCGGTTTCCTGTACAGTCGGGTAGTACTAGCCCAAACTGAATAGAAACAGTACCGCGGCTCCAATGCGTTTCAAGCGTGGTTTATTTCATATTGAAACCACGCTTGAAACGCATTGGAGCCGGGGTACTGTTTTTATTCAGTTTGGGCTAGTACTACCCGACTGTACAAGAAACAGCATTGGTGGATATTTATAGGGGTTCGCTATCCCACCACGAGACGCACCGTAAAAGTGGCTCGGGATTCACCGATTCGAAGGAGTTGGAATTTATTGTTAAACCCTTGCCCGCCCCCGTTATTGCTACAAGATTGACTAAGTCGTACAGCGGCAAAAGCGGAAGTTGGAGAGCAATCGTTTTCTTTTCAGAAAGGAGGACGACCGAGGACTCTGAGGACACCCGTTCCGGACACCTCGTAACCGAACAGGTTAGCGACTTTGTTTTTTACTCTGGTAACTCGCCTGTCTTGGCGGGGCAGCTACACGGAGATGTGACAAACCAGAGTAATATATTTCCGGGTGGCATATATGATACAAGCGCAACTAGTGCAGATGCCGCTGCACGATTCCCAGTGATCAGAGGAATCAGCATTTCTGTAACATGGCAGCAACAAGGATTTGAAACGAAGGGAGGCTGCCAACAAATTGTTTGTAAAATCGGCAAGTAGTAACACCGAAGACCAAGAAAGCAACATAGGACTAAATGAGATGCACAACAGAAAACAACTGTGGGATAGTTTATGGAAATCCCTAAAGAAAGAACAATCTAAATGGTGGGAGATGACCATGTTAATAGAATATGTGGAATGTGGTAGAGTTCCCAAGGTGTTAAGAATTTTTATTACTCTCACCTTCAACAATCCGGATCCCTAAATGATGAAAGAATGGGCAACTAATAACCATGAATGCATAACAACAATGCTAAAAATATTGATCAAATATGCCAAGTAGGATTGCGAAAGACTATCGCTAGAAATTGAGGACTACACCAATAAACTTAAAGAGAAATATAGTAAGGAGGAATTTGAAAATGAAATGGCTAAACTTGAGACAAAATTAGACAAGATCAAGGAGGAAATAAAGGCTAAAAACCAACACAACTTTTACAGGGATCAAGTCGACTATGAAAGAGGACAAATCTTGACCTTTGGTAAAAAGTTTGATTATTTGCACAACACCATTCAAGATACAACATGCCTGGAACAATCATTTACCTCAAAAGACAGTAGAATTGACATCCCTAAAAAAACAACCAATAAAGATGCCGGTCAAGCTGTAGGAATAGAAAGTGACAATAGCGAAAGCAATGTTTCAGTACAATCAGATACTACTGAAGTAAAAGCCCCAAATTTTAAAATTCTACCTAATGGGCCGGGGAAGACTAACAACCCAAACAAACAAAGGTACATCAGCACACAGAGGTCGAGGTTACAGAGGCAAAAGAGGCAACAAAGGAAAATCAAAACAAAAGGACAATCAAGAAAGCCCGATGGGAATGCTAACAAGAGTACAGAAATCGGGAAAATGAAACAAAAACAGTAGTAAATCTCTCCGATTTTACGCACACTAACCCACAAATAGAAGTTTTATCTTTAGGGTTATCCTTTTGTCCTACCTCTAGGTTCAACTATACTCAAAGTTGCATAGACCTTTTTCATTTTACAAGAAAATAAAAAATTTAAAAATGGTATGCTATGAAAAGTCCATCAATGAACACAAGTAGTTCAGATAAACCTACTACTCTGACCATAAATGATGTGGAAGTATTACACACTATGCATGAACTGGAAGGAGATGGTAATTTCATAAATGATCCTTTTTTGATTTTAATAAGTGACAATATTGATATGAGTATGAGTTGTAACAGTGGATTCAAACCTACATCTATATTTATGCCACAACTGGTCAACGATGCCATTGACACTTTCGAAAGAGGCGTAATTAAAGAGTTTAAGAAAATAGACAAAAGGAAAATGTCTGTCCCAAGTAATTTGAAAGAAACACATAAGGAAGCCATTAGAGAACTGGAAAACAAGAACATTGTCATTAAAAAAAAAAATCAGACAAAGGGGGCAATGTGGTGGTGTTGCCTTTAGAAATGTATTTGAATGAAGGGTATAGACAACTCAGTGACACCAAAAGATATGAACCGTCTACCAGTCAATGTTATGATGACGCTAATAGGATGTATCGTGACAAACTAATAGATTGGAGAGACAAAAGTATATTAGAATGGGAGGAATACCAGTTTTTAGTGTGCGAATTTCCCAAAATTTCAGCATTATATCTGCTACCTAAATTACAGAAGGATTTAACTAAACCTCCTTGTAGACCGATTGTCTCATCGAGAGGTAGTATGTTTGAGAACACTTCTAAGTGTGTTGACTACTTTTTAAGGCCATTTGTACAATCTCTCCCATCATATATCAAAGACACAGGAGATTTTTTAAGGTTAATAAATGACATTGTTTGAGAGGAGAACTACATATTGATGAGTTTAGATGTTAACAGTCTATATACATGCATTCCACATGATCTAGGAATTGAAGCAAGCAAACACGTTCTGAGAGCTAGATCTCTCTCTTTCCTGTTTCACACAGAAATGCTTCTGGACATGATGCACATTTGTCTCACTAATAATTTTTTCATTTTCAACAAGCAGATATACAGACAAACCCAGGGGACGGCGATGGGGACCAACTTCGCCCCCAGCTTTGCCGGATGGTACCTCGGCTGGTGGGAAGAGCAGGTCATTAGCAACATCAGTCATTTTGACAACCATGTCGTCCTATGGGTACGATACATAGATGACATTTTTTGCATCTGGAAGGGAGATCAGGAGCAAGCCTATAATTTCATCAATAAACTTAACGAAAATTCACTGAATCTGACATTCACTATGCAAATGCATAAAACCACAATAGGCTTTCTAGATCTCAGATTGGAGGTTAGGGGCAAAAAACTAGCGAGCCATTTGTTCCGCAAAGACACTGCAGGTAATAGTTTACTACATGCAGGGAGTTGTCATCTGAAAAATCTAATCCACAGTATCCTCTTTGGGGAACTTTTGAGGGCTAGACGCAATTGCAGCTCGAAAGAAGGATTTGAACAGGAGAAGCAGATTATGACCTACAGGTTTTTGGAAAGAGGCTACACCAAAAAGATAATAAAACAGGCCGCTCTAAAGGTTGATAAGTATGAAAGAGCTGAACTATTAGTTCCCCAATCAAACATGAGAAATATACAACAACCAATAAGGTTAATTACCTCCTAAAACAACCAAGCACAGGAGGTTAAACGCAGCTTGAGGAAGTTCTGAGAGGTTTTAAAACGGACCCAGACTTTAAAAAAAACTGTGGGTGACAACCCCTCAGTCACATTCAAAAGAGCCAGGTCTTTAGCTGACACCTAGAGCCAAAGTACCGTAAATACCACCAGAGAAACCAATGTGATCCAAGGTTTTTACACCTGTAATAGCTGCAAAGCTTGCAAATACAGTTCTAACTGCAAAATGATTACGTTGGTGGCAGACCAACAACCCCACAGGATTTCTAAGCATCTTACATGCAAATCTGACCATGTAGTTTATGCACTAAGCTGTCCTTATAATAAATATTATATTGGAAGCACTATTCATAAAGCCAAGAAATGTGTACTGGAACATATGAGGAAAATAAAAAAGGAGGCTAAGCAACATCCCATTGTCAGACATTTTAAATCACAACATAATCTGAAGACTTATCTATTGAAGTTTTGTGTTCTGGACAGAATTCCGATCAGGGAAAGGGGTGGAAACAGAGTTCAAGAGCTAAGGAGATTAGAATCTATACTAATAATTAAATACAACACTGTTCACCCAGTTGGTTTAAATCTTGATGAAGAACTAGCGATACACTTGGGCTAAAATCAGTTTGAAATGCACATACTTTTTTTTTAAATTATGGAGCACGTTTTTAATGTGATCTATTTTAACAAGTTTTTTTCTGTTTGATTTGTTGCAGAATTCCAGATCTTCTGAAATTCCGGACGCAGGAGAGCCAACTATATCTATTAACTCTCATATACTACAAGCTAAATGTCATGATTTTGTTTGGTGTACTATTGAAGGAATGCCCACTGGGGCTGAATTGTTGCGCTGTATCGTATCAATAGATTATATGTCCACTAGGGCAAAAGGAACTTTAAACAAAATGTTTCTTGAAAGGGGCTAAGCATACGCAAACCAGCAGGTTTTAGGTAAACCAGCTTATGTCAATTATGAATTTGAATAGATCCTCTGAGGGTCGTATTTGATTTATTAATATGATTTAATATAATTCATGTACACCATCAAATTGAATGCAATTTAATCATTTGATAAGATTTGAACTATTTTAAGTTGCATCCTGCTTTAAACATCAAAATGTATATTCTTGTACAAATCGGCAAAGACTTATCTATGTTTATCACACTCACGTATCACATGGGGTGTTTCTTTAAAAAGACCCGGAAGTTGTAAACAACCTAACCTGTGATCAAGGAGCAGAAGGCTCCGAAACGTATTGGGTCATCGTTGCTGCACAATATGAAATAAACCATGCTTGAAACGCATTGGAGCCGTGGTACTGTTTTTATTCAGTTTGGGCTAGTACTACCCGACTGTACAGGAAACAGCATTGGGGGATATTTATAGGGGTTCGCTACCCCACCGTGAGGCTCACCGTAAAAGTGCCTCGGGATTCAGCGATTCTAAAGAGTTGGATATATATATATATATATATATATATATATATATATATATATATATATATATATATATATATATTAACTTTAGATGGTAGAGATGAAAAATGAAATAAAAAAATCAAGAGAGAAACATTGAGGTTAATGTCTGGCAAAGCTTCAAATACAATATACACTTAGCCTCTTGTCTTGATTACGATTTTGTTCAAGCATTTTTTTAGGTGAAGAATGGAGGAGGAAACGTCAACAACACTGCTCCAACATTTACCCAATTTTCCCTGTCCCCTCATTCACCTATTTTTCATTCACTTTCTTTCCCTCACGATTCATCTCACCACCCCAATCTCACCCCTATTTACTTTTCCCTCTTTTCCCATTAAATGCTGGGTTAAACATGGACTGCCTGGAAAAACCACTTAATAGGTATGTTATATTGAAATGCCCTAATACTTTTACCACCAACAGGAGAGCCAATGCAAAAACAAGTTTTGCTGCCCCACTCTAGTAGCATAGCGCATGAAGGGAGAGCTCCAACAAAGCCATTTTCCATTTTATTTGTCCACATTTTTGTTCTTGTATTGTTTGGGGTGCCTGGCCCAATTGGTCACAATAGTTTAAACTTATTTTGTTTGTTTTCACAGCCGACTGGCTGATCTTTATTTTAGTTAATCTTTTGTTACTGATTTTAACATTTATTTTAACTTGGTTTAATTTCCCAGTAGCTAGCACTCCGAGCAGCCCGAAGGACACACGGCTCCATTTCTTTCTCCCCTGGTATCTACCAGCTGAAGCAGTGGTTTAGTCTTCCGGGACTGGCTTTTGCCAAATTTCCAGGGAGACAGGTCCACCTAGCAGAACGCCCTAGGTGGCATTAACAGGCAATGGGCAGAAAGAGTTCTGCTATTCTGCTCCAATTACATTTTTTATGTGGGACTTGGAGAGGGTCTATGTTATGTATAGCTCTCCCATTATTCCTCTGTCCCCGATTAGCAGTTGAAAACAGGGGCAAATGACTTTAGGGCCCATATAGAACATAAAATTATAAACACAGAGTGTGAAGTCATAGTCAACAGCGAAGCGCAAGTTGTCTACTTGATACCATTCAGAACCTCTCAGTAAAAAAAACAAAAAACATTCACATATTTCACTGTTACCTATCTATATTTCTCTATATTAATTTAATTATGTTGTTCTGTGGTAATATGTTTTCTGTTGGTCTCCTCAGATGCCTATGAAATGCTTGAAACTGAGTATTGGAAGATAAGGGAGTAGAATCCAGATGTACTAAACACTGGTCGCAAAATACCGGTTGCAATATTTGAATGGGTTACCACTACCTTTGTATAGTGGGTAAAATAGTCGCGGTTTGAGACCAAGTTTCAGTTGCAAAATAATAATACATACCGTTCCAAATTGCTATTTGAAATTGGCACCTTATACACGCGCTTTTTAAATACTGACTTTTGTATGTAGTCCCAAACTAAAATAGGGTTACAGAATCGCAATTTGTGTTTGATACCTAGGGTGAGAAACGGTCCCCCTTTGCCACCAAAAAGCAAGTACATTGAGCCCTTGAAATCTAATTATGGTGGATATGCCAAGGTGTAGGAATAATGATTGGAGCAAGGTTGAAGGAAATAAGAAGTTATTTAAAAGCACAGGGAGGAGGTGTGGGAGATTGGTGATGGAGTAGAATTCACAGTAAAGATATAAAGACATAAAAGTTATGTTTTGTTTGCTGCTTGTAACTTGAACACTAAAATTCCACTTGTGTTTGGGGACTGAGATTATAGGAGACATCAAAATATATAAAGTGAATAAAGAAACTCAAGTGTGTAGAGTAACTGCAATTTGGACCAGACAGCAATTTGGAACTCAAGGGTTGATATTTGCTTAGTGAAAATCCAGCCTCAACAGTAGAGCTGAACATATAGACCTGAACAAGGAACAATGTAGAAATCTGGGACTGCAAGAGATCTTTACCAAGATGTTTTTTAAAAATAATTTTATCCTCAATCTTCCTTCCAAAAGATTAGAAACAGTTATTGTTAAAACATCTAAAGTATTTGGGGGTCATGACTTACATATGGGTAAATTGAAAATTGGATTTACTATGTTGTCAAATTATTTTTAAATGTTTGAACTATTTAATGGGTTGTTTCCTCTACAAAAGTATTTGCGGTTTCTTCTTGTGGCTAGTAAGATAATACTTGTAATACCATCAAATAGTAAATTGAGACAGATTTTCAGATTACTCACATCATACTAATTTAGATTTTATGGCCATTTTGAAAACATATATAAATTTTACTATGTAATGGTTCAATGGGTGTCACATAATCAGGCACTTGAAATCGACATTAGAAACTGGAAACGTTATTACAAATCAAATGATATTTTTTTGTCATCATTTAGGTGAAACAAATCTCGTGTCCTGTTGAGGTTGACCTCATCCAATATGCTGAAACGTTATGCTGTGAACAGCATGTTCTATTGGAGATAGAATGACATAATATTCAAAATGCATTTATTATCTTTCAAAACAGTTCTAGTAACAGTTGCACAAATGTTAAAGAAGCCACAGCTTCTTACATGCACCTAACGTCTCTCTTTATTCAGCTGCAAGAATATTAAGTGAAGTTATGCCACGGTCATTTGAAGAAGCATGCACTTTTTACAATGTTATAAATGGATAGAAATCTTGAATTATGCTAATTAAATGTAAAGGCATCTTATGTTACTGTTACATTAGCTAATATTAAGAAGAATGACTGCTGTAACAATGTAGTGACTGCAATTTGTATTACTTTTAGTTACTTTGCCCTTGTGTTGTTAGGTGCTTTGCATTTATCTGCTATGTTTCTCTATGGCATGTTAGTGTTGGTTTTGGAGTGCGCAGTGCTGCATTCCAACCGGATACTAGCTCTAACTATTTATTGTTAGGAATGTATTTCCTTCTGGTGAAAATGTTTAACCTTGTTTTAGATTAACACACAATACTAGCCAAACACCAAGGCTATTCAAATAGAAATATTTCAATAGAGAATAAAAATTATTTTAACTAAACACTGCTGGAAATCCTCTAATTGATTTACATTTTTGCACTGTTTCTCCGAGGGATAGCGAGTTACCATAATTTGTATTAAGCAAGTTTTATAGGGCAAAAATTATTTGTTAACACCAATAGGCACATTAAGAACAAAGGGGCTCATTTACAGTTAAGGAGTTGGCCTGTGAGGCTGACCAAGTCTCTCTGGCTTCAGAACATTTACTAGTGTGCCCAAAGCCTTGAAGGTGAGCTGAGTGCAGAGTGGGCACCATGAGTTTCTTGACCTAACAACATATCTTTTTCCCAAAGTGAGAGCTTGATTAAAAAAAACCAGACAAAAATTATTGAAAAGCATCAACCAGGTCGCTTGTCTGTATTCCTACTGCGTTGGGATCTAAGAGCATACAAGCAAGGGGCAGGTGACAGACCATAGATATCACCCATCCAGAGATAGAGGCAAACAAACATTTGACCTATTGTTTGACGGCAGTTATCTCTTACTCAAGTGACATGTCCCTCACTCAGTCAAAACAGAGGAGTTATCCCTCACTTGCAAGACAGTACAGCGATCACACACAGCAATCACAATTAAGGGACAGAGCTGTTTCACAAGGGTAAGTGAAAAACAAACAACATGGATATTGCAACAAACAATAGCATAAGCACTGCAAAAAAGGGACACAATTATTCGGTGTATGTGCTTTAGTCAGTGCATTTACTTATAAACAGGTGCTCAGCTATGAGTTGCGCTAGTGCCTGTGTACATGATGTGGCCCCAGACTAACAGAAGATTCACAAATGCTGCCCTATTAACACTTTGAGAATCAACTGTATAAATCATTTCGAAAGGAACAAGATCCATTGTTTAAACAGTAATGCCATAAACAATACTGTTTAGGTGCTTTGCCATAAGACTGGAACCCCACCAGTGCAATACACATTTGAAGGGATAAACCATTACATAACTGATTCTCTCACTCCTAAAGAAATGGGAGTTATTTATAAAAGGGAAAGAATGAAAGCTCCACACCTCTAAAGAGAACCTTTATCAGATAAGCTAGCAATTACTTACATAAGCTTGCCCACAAGAACAGGAAGCACCAACAGATGAAATAATTGCCAGTCACTCCAATACATAGAAAAGCCACTAAAATAATATAACCTATCATTTCAGTAGGGCTATCAAAAACAAGCATTTACAAATCTGAAGGGTCAGCAATATTTTGAGTTAATGTGCTCTTTCTTATGACTAGTACAATTTGCATGGAAATAAGGCTGTAAATAGGCAAAGTGTTGTTGCCTCATGCTGAAGAAAAGGGAAGAGAGCAAACATAGCCTAGATTCATAGGGTTGCTTAAGGAAAAATCTGCATGCCTTAAAAAGAGTCATGAGATCTGCTTCATAGGAAAGAACTGCCAACTTTCTTTTTTAATTTAAACTTAATTGGGTGTGGAAAATTACCTGTGGAATATCAATGAAGGGACTGTTAATTATTGCACCAACTGTTTGCAGTAAATTTTATCTGCGTACCAATGCTAATGATTTTAGGCAACTTGTGGTGAAAGATACAATGAAGAGATCATTTGCAAGTGGATCTGGAGATCACAAACCCCAAATGATCATCTTTGTGAAGAACATCCAAATTTATACAGGGAGGCATTTTAGCAACCTAATGTGAAAACCAATATATCTTCTCAAGAATAGCTGACCCATACTTCTCCAGTTTTACTTGTATATGCCAATTAAGGAAGACTTTTTGGTTTTAAAATGTGCCTCCTTTGCCTCATTTTGTTTAACAACCTGCTTTGTTTCTAACATATTTTACACAGGAGGCATCAATATACTAAGATCTGCCATTCATCATGTCTGACAAAGAGGTCTTCTAACCTTCGAAGAGAATCTCAATAGTCTTGCAAGATGTCCTACCACTGGGGGTTCTGGAAAAAGTCTATTCTGTTTAGTCTTTCTTTTGGTGCATTTTTCATATGCGCCATCTGATCCCTACTATTCCTATTTGATCTTCAAAACAGAGATAGGTTTGTCTAACCTTTTCTGTGGATCTTTGTTCAAAATGTGTACATTTATATTAATTATCTTTTTCAACATTTCTCCAACAAGAATAGGTAGTGATACAGTCTAATCTTTCTTCTTCTGTGATCCTCTCTATGGAATTTATTTGGCTATCCCAGTTATGAAAACAGATTATTCTTTAAAGATGCACAAAAGTTTGGGGAAACCCCTGAGTAATCAATTTTTTGATCCTCCATGTGCACCAAATAAACATTAATACTACTGCAATTTTCCTTGGGCAAAGGATAGTTCTCATTGACTCTATGGGTGATAGCTGCCAAAATGTATCAATGTATGTGATCAGTAGGATTAACATTGAATTCTAATTCTAATCAACCAGATGTATGCATCATTTTGATTTTTAGGTTGGGTACCTCCTCAATGCTCACATTAGATGCAAACTTAAGATTGAGATCTCATAAGTACAAACTGTAAATAATTTCAATGTGTCCCTTTCTATATAAAAAGATGGCATTGATATGTTATGTAGCTAATAATGTACATTTTCAAAAATTTAGCTTTTTTGTTCCAAGTGTGTTTTTTGTTAAAAGCAGCCACCTGAATATTTGCTATACAAGGGGGGAGGATGGTCAAGTCACTCCTATACTCATCCCTCTTCATTGAACGTATAGCTGGTCCTGAATAATCAAGATATTTTCAATGAGGACCAATCATAGGGCTCTGATAATAAATTCTATGAAGACTCCATTAAGCAACCAAACCTTTTCTCAGTCAAGAAGTCTTCAGCTGCTGTTATAACCTGAAACGGAGTGATATTAAACTGTAATACTTCAATATTGACTATGACCTCTCTGTCACTTATGTATTGCTACCCGTCCACTTTCTCTATCATACATGCTGTATCTCCAATGTATGACAGAATCTGCTTCACTATTGGTGTCAGAAAATGTTTCAAATATTTAGACAGTGGTTGTTGTATACAATTAATACTAGTTGGTCTTGGGGTTTCCTATATCTTTAAATATTTTCAGCAAATCATAGATGGCCAAGATAATTGGATCCATAACACTTTGAAAATTGAGGGCATGGTTTAGATCTTGGCAGATGGGTTACTCAGTCATAATGGTGACGGATATTTCATCTGCCGAAATCCCATTATATCCTATGAGATTTATATTTCGGAGGACGGGATATCTGGCACCATTGTGAAGGAGTAACCCATCCACCAAGATCCAAATCAGGACCTAAATTCTTATTGACATAGCTCTCCAAGGACTAAAGCTACTTGCATCAACTATTGGACCAATATTTACATTATTGAAGTTTGTTCTCACTAGACTATCCATAATACTCCTCGTTTCGTAGCAGATTTTGATTCCTACGCTTATAATCTGAAGAGTCATGTCCTGCAGTACCTACTCACTTAGCTAGGGTCTTTATTTTACTTTCATCACATTCTTTCAATGTGGTAATGCCTCTTTTCTTTTCCTTGGAAAGATTGAAATCCACTCATGTTTCCATATTCCTCTTTGAGAGACATAGAAGACATAGAGAGACATAGAAGTACAACTGCTAGAAGTAGAACTACTTATTGCATATGGATGCACTGAGGAAGTTCAGCAGCAGTACAAGGCCTCACTAGTATTGCTCTTCACAAACTAGTTTGGAATGACATCGCTTCTATATGATGTGTATGTTAGGAAATGGAAAAAAAAGCCAAGTCATCATTGGAGATGGCAAAGAAAATAGTGAATTTGGGGTGATGAAGACAGCCCTGAAATTTTGATGGATTTTGTTGATCTTTTCCTCACAGTAAGGAAAGCAGGGCATTTTAGCTGCCCGATATTGGCACAGAGACTTTTTAAAATTGGTAGAGCTCCTGGCCTCTGCATTCTCCTCCACATATTCTTATGTCAGCTAATGGTACACCTGATGTCTGATTGGTTCAGACTGCAACATGGATTTGAAGGGTTGGCTTTCATTGTTAATGCCTTGTTTAGAGCATAGGCATCTACTGTCTTTTGAAGGATGTGGTTAGAGTCTTTAAACAGTCTCAACATATGCGCTTTAGAAGATGCGACTTCCAGAGCAGTCCAGAGAGGCCAGGTTGATGTGAAGTGAATCATTCGGGAAATTTCTGATCTATGCATTGTTTTTAGTAGCTAATAATAGTTTTTGCCCACACCTGCTTGGCAAATTGAGACTTGCATGTCTAAGAATTGGCATAAACCAACTTCAAAGCTCCTGTACTTGGGGCTCTACTCCAGATTACGACTTGTAAAAAATGAACTCAATTATCTCAATGTCCTAGGCATTACATTATGAACCTTAATAAAGCCTATGATTTCAATGTATTGTGCTCTCCGAATTGTTATACCCCATACCTATGACACCCAATATGACACAAGAGTTGCTTGGAAAAAGATGTGTATCCTGAGATAGGACCACACCATGTGTCAACTGTTTATGGAACTGACTAATAATAAGAAAAGTATATTTTGGGTTCAAATGATCAGGCATGTTTAACAGCTGCTGTTCAATATATCTGATCACCCTGTGGTATGCACATTTTTTTTAAAACACACTTTATTGGTTTTCTTGGTTTCTCAAGTCATACATAATGTTAGGTACTTTGTATACATGATTGTAATAGTATACCATGCATAATGTCATGTATAAACATCCGCATTAAACCATTTGCAAGCAATTCGTACCATTTTGTGCATTATACATTACAGTAGCCTTCCATGGGTGATAACAAGGTAGTAACGAGTTATTTTAAATGCACTAGCAAGAGTAACTCCAAACTTCTAAACTCCCCGTCCCCCCCCACCCCCCTCTTCTGGCTCTACTCCAACTAGTATCAATTGTGACCAGTTTTGCCATGATTCCCTCTTCTGTCCATACTGGCGTGACTAACGTGTGTATTATGTGTAGTGGCGCTGCGCATTGGACTATTCTAGGGTCGGATTCATATAGTCTGGGGACCATTTTGCAAACGTTTCTCTATGTATCGCTTACTGCAGGGACAGGCGCAGGTTCAAGGGCTTTAAATGCTTCCAGCATCAAATCCGAATCCATTGATATCAAGGTTTTGCGCAGACCTAGGGCCTCTTCCCGCCTAATAGCAGCACTCTCCGCACTGCCCCATCGCACCACTTCTCCATGCCACATATAAACTGTCGGTGCCTTTGCCGATTTCCACTGCATAGTTATTGCGCGCTTTGCAATAAGAAGTCCTAAGTCAGCGAAGTGTAAATGCTCCTTTTGTGACTTTGTGCGCCGATGCATCCAGAGTACGCAGCTTCCGACTGTCTCCCCTATGGGAATACCTGTCAGCGTTCTGATGCCCCGGACAACGCCCGTCCAGAACTCAGTTAGCACAGGGCAGGACCACAGCATGTGCAGGATGTCAGCATCATCCACCCTAGTCCTGGGGCAGTGGTGTTGCGTGTTCGGGAACATACGCTGTAAACGGTGTGGAGTGAGGTAAGCCCTGTGGAGGATCATATGCTGGATGAATTTAAACTTGGCGTTACACAACACCTTTTTAGGATATTCTAACAGCGCTGTCCATTCCCTGTTAGTAAGTTCCTTTTGAAGGTCCACGGACCACCTATTACATAAATCAGAAAGTGAAATCCCAGCGTGCGCCCTAATACCTTTGTATAACAATTTGGTAAGGTGTCGCCCTTCACCCATTAAATAGATTGCTTGTACCAGTTCGTGCATTGGGGGTTCCTCTCTGGCAGGGGCCCAATGTCTCTTAAAGTAAGCAAGTATTGCTGCATGTGTCATATATAGGTTGCCTGAGATCCTATTTTCCCTAACAAAGTTCTCATGATCCATGAGGGCTCCAGCACTGAAGAGTGCCCCCACTGTCGTGACTCCTCCCTCAAACCAGCTGAGGGTGTTCCATTCTGTAATTAACCCTGTGGGTGTAGGAATACCTAGTAATGGTGTGTTGGAGTATGGGGTACGCTGGTGCGTATACTGCAGCGCTTTCCTCCAGTACGCAAGTGCTGTGCACAGCAGCATCGGGGCATCCTGGGGGTCTTGGAGCGAGGCAGCAGGAGGGTGTGTAAGACCCCACGATTGATGTCCTTGGCTGTATATCCCAGTTTGTGCAGGTTACGTCCTGCCAGCCAGAACGATAGCCACTGTAGTTGGCTTGCATAGCAGTATGCGCGGAGGTCAGGTGCACCCAATCCCCTTTTATCTGTCTCCATTTGCAGTTTGGCTAGACCCACCCGCCGAGGACCATTCCCCCAGATCAAGTCAGATAATAGCGTTTCAAGTGCCTTAAATATGGGAGCGGGAATTATCACAGGGAGGTTCGTAAAAAAGTATAATACTCGTAGGAGAACCACCATCTTGGATATCGCCACCTGGCCCATTACGGATAGCGGTAGCGAGGACCAGAAGGCCGTTTGGGAGCGGACCGCCCTAATCGCTCTGGTCAGGTTTCCCTCTATTAGATCCTGCGGTTCTCTATAAATATTGATGCCTAGATATTTGAACGTATGCTGTGCTACGGTTAAAGAGAGCTGTCCGAACAGCAACATATCTGGGTGTACGCCAGGGTGAAAGAAGAAAGCCTGAGATTTAGCCTTGTTGATAGCCAGGCCCGAGATCAGTTCAAATTGTCTAAAGATGTCCGGTATCGGCCCTAGATCATTGGACAGATCCTTGGCATATATGATTATATCATCAGCATATGTTGATAGCACATGCGTGGGGTTGCCCAGCCTAATACCCATTTGCTCTGCCTCCGCCCATAGCTTAATGGCCAGGGGCTCCAGCGCGAGCACAAATAGCAAGGGTGACAGTGGGCATCCTTGGCGAGTGCCTCTGCCTATTGGGTATGTACGTGAGATGTGGGTATTTGTGCGGGCCCATGCCGTGGGTGGCGTGTACAGCAGCTGTACCCATTTCAGGTACTCCGTGGTATGCCAAATGTCCCCAGGGATTTGACCATATAATCCCATTGAAGGGTGTTAAAGGCCTGCCTTAAGTCTAGTGTGATGCAGCCTGCATTCTGAGTGTCTGCTGAGATGGACCCCTTGACGTGATAGAACCTGATGTTTAGTGACATGCTGGGCTCTGGCGCGAATCCACCTTGATCCGTGTGGATTCTTTTATGCAGGTATGGGAGTAGAAGGTGTCAAAGAATTCTATGGGTAGGCCATCTAAGCCTGGAGCCTTGTTACGTGGTAGCGCCGGAATGGTCTCTCTAATTTCAGCTCTTGTAATGGGGCCTGACAAATCGTCCCTGGCAGTAGTGTCTAGTTGAGGAAAGGGTAGGTCACCCAGAAAGGTGTCTATAGGTTCGTCTACCTGTCTCGCGGGGGCTTGATGGAGTGTTTCATAGTATTTATAAAATGCTTCATGTATTTCCTGCTGGGTGTGTACTGTGTCCCCACTTGGTGTGGCTATTTCGTATATCACAGCAGCAGGGGGTGCATCACGTATGATACTCGCCAGTAGCGCACCAGACGTCAGCCTTCGTATGTTTTATCTGAGTGTATGTTCTATAATCCATCAGTCTGAGGCTTTCTAGTAACTCAGCATGTTTAATACGTGCCTCCTGCAACGCCGCTGTCCTGGTGGGATCCCTTGCCGCTTCCTGTTCTAGCATGTTCATGGTATTCTTGACTGCTTTGAGGTTGTTGTGTATCTCCTGTCGCACCCCTGCAGTGGTGCCGATGGCTATACCCCGTATGACAGTTTTAAAAGCATCCCACTATTTGTCGCGTAGAGGCAGAATCTGCGTTTTCTGCAAAGTAATTTGTGAGGCCTAGCGCTAATGTGTTCCGGAAGACGGAGTCCTCCAGCATCCGAGGCCACAGTCTCCAAGTGGGTACCGTGGTGGGGATCCTGCCCCACCCGAGTGTGAGCTCTAGTGGGTTGTGATCAGAGAAAGTCTTCCCCAGGTAGGTAGTGTGTGTTGCTTGCGTAGCGAGGGAAATGGAGCGGGGTATCCGGTCTATTCTCGTGAGGAGTTGGCGTGTCGGGGAGAAGAACGAGTATTCTCTACTGTTGGGGTTTTTAAGACGCCACACATCTCCCACTGCCCATCCCTCCAACCACCTGCACAATGCCTCCTCTTGCTTGATTGAGCCCGCTCCCAGAATCGGTGGATGCGAGCGGTCCATAGCAGTGTCCATAACCACATTGTAATCGCCGCCTAGTATCCATGGATAAGCCGCCCGTCCACCAGCACAGCATTAAGGCCTGCAAGAAATTTGTCTTGTTCAAAGTTGGGGGCATAGAGGCTACCCAGCACCACATGCATACCGTCCTGCGTACCCCACACCAGTGTGCATCGACCCTGTGGATCCGCGTGTATCTCTAATGCCACAAACAGGACTCCATTCCTGACCCATATTGTCGCCCCCCTAGCAAATGTGGAATATGATGTGGAAAAGAATTGGCCTTTCCATTTCTTGCACAATTAAATGACCTACGAGTCGGTAAGGTGGGACTCCTGTAAAAACACCACCTGAGCCCTGCGCCTATTTAGCTGCGCATGCATTCTGTGACGTTTGTGTATGGAACCAAGTCCCTGTACGTTCCAGGTAATTATATTATAGGTACCCAACATGTGGTCGTGTGTTTATAAGCGCTTCGCGCGGTAGTCCGGGGTATCCGGGCCGATGGTAGAATTCTTGGTGTGTGAAGTGAGCCAGTTTCTTTAAACACCCTTGAGTAAACCTGAAATACTAGGCCTAGCGCTGGAACAGCACTGGTCCAAACTAGGATCACAACAGTGTGAAAAATGAACAAGTTACAAGTTGCTTTTGAACGCTGGGGGGTGCTTACTATGCCCTGCATGGTGATATAAGCGAGTACAGAGCCCATAGTGCCCGGTCCAAATACAATTAACAAAGTGTGCATATCAGAGCTGGGAAAGGATGTGTGTGTGGCGCTATTGGCTGTTACCTTACGGGTTACCTTCGTAGATTGTCCAGACTGCTCCATTCAGGCCCTCCCGCTCAAAAAGCATATTACCCTAAAAAATCATCTGCTGTCTGAGGAGTCACAGTACGAAACAGGGCTATACTATTCTCCAAATCAGAATGAACAGTGTTCTCCTCCGAGGATTCCGACGTTGACAGGGGGTGAGCATCTCTGAGTGTGCTTGCTGCTGCAATCGCCTCTTCCCGACCCTTCAAGGCTTGCTACAGAGTGGGGTTCCTAGCCTGAGAGTTGCAGGCAAGTTTATTGCGACGTGGCCGCCGAGCTGTCGCAGTCTTTGAGGCATGCTTTGTAAGGAAGTCCCAGATGCCATTCGGGGGAACATTAGCTCTAGCCATTCGTCAGCTTCCTCCGGGGTGTCAAAGAAGTGTGTGCCTTTTGGTCATGCATGACCTTCAATCGGGCTGGAAATAACAGGGCATATTTAAGATCTAGAGTTTTGAGCTTCTTTTTGGTAGCGTGGTATGAGGACCTCTTGTGTTGCACAAGCATTGTGTAGTCGGGGTATAACGATATTCTTTGGTTCTCATATTGGATTGGGGACCTTTCCCTGGCCCTCTGGAGCAGCATGTCCCGATCCCTGAAATTTAGTATTCGGACAATCATGGGGCGCAGTCGGGCCCCTGCCGTCGGCCAGCCCGAGGGGATTCGGTGTGCCCTTTCTAAGCAGAAAAAGTCTGAGAGGCCCTCTGGGGCTACATGTTCTCTAAACCATTGCTCCATGAGCTTGGCGGCATTGGGGCCCTCGCTGAGTTCTGGCATACCAATGACGCGGACATTGCTTCGGCGATTCCTGCCTTCTGCATCATCGACTTTATTCTGAAGGTCTACCATTTGTCATTGCAATTGTGTGACTTGCGGTACCAGCTCTGCCAATGTTGATTTGTTGTCCTTAACTGTTGAGGCCAGTTTGGCATGATCCGCCTTTAGGAGGGTGAAGCCCGTCGTGAGGGAGCAGATCTGCTGCTCAATAGATTTGCGCAAGTCTCTCACCTCTTGGAGGATTAGATCTAGCTTGTCCAGGGGTGATTCCATGTTCGTTGGCGGAATACAGTTCGATAGAGGTTGCTGCGTATCAGTGCCTTCTAGATGGTGTGAGCTTGTAGCAGTCGCCTCAGGAATTTTGCCTTTGGGGCGCCCCATTTCGTGGTGGTGTTCAGTGCAGCACTGGGATGCAATCTAGTATTCCCGTGGGGTAAGTATAACAGCTTAGGCCTGGTGAAGCCGCCGTCGCGAGGCAGGATCTTTCATAGAGGCCCGGATGGGCAGTCTATTGGCCCGTATGTCTTGCCTGCTGCCAGCCCAGTACGAATTAGCAAGACGGTGCTGCTCTCGGCTCGCAGCTGTTTGTCTTAGCATGTAAATTGATAATGGAAGCCGATGGCTGATGGAAAGTTTATTTTTTTTGTCTCAGCAACGCAGAGAAATGTTCTTCTTCAGCACTGCCTCTGCTGGTCATTCAGTATAATCTGCAGATGGAAAAGTCCACTGTTAGTCCATTAATAGAACTTGAATATTTCAAAACTAATGCAGCACAACAGATTTTAATAAAGCGTTAATAATCAGTACTATGGCGTTTGTAATAATGCAAAAATCCACAGCTCACTAAAAATTCAAATCTCAATTTTATTTTCAACCTAGCATACGTCTCTCAATCCTAAGCTTCATTTGCTACCACTCTCTACACAACTCTAGCACTTATATTAGGATGTAGATAAAAAGATCTCGGTGCTAGCCAAGTGACAGCGTATCCTTCTCACTGCAATTCTTTTAGGTTATGGTACACCAATAATCATTAAGTGATCTGATAAGTTCATTTGGAGGAAGGTTGATGCTACAGTTAGTGGTAATAATAAAAACTATGAACAACAGATTCTAACATCTTCATTCTTTCACATTCCTATCAGTTAGCCTATAGAGAACTCGAGAATATAATGATCACCCACACCTTCAAACAAATGTAGCAGTCTCAAATAATGCCCTAGTTTCTTTCATCTCACCATCTTTGTCTTCAACTGGGTGTCCTATCTAGCCTGCCACCCTTTCAATACCATGTTAAAGTATCCTATTGCTTGCTCTCATGTCAGATGACATCCTGCTGTAGCTTTACGATGTCAGAGCACGCTTTGACCAATCGTCCTGGGTGACAATTATACAGGACGATGAGACATCAGCAATTCCGCACTAGTAAATTAGCTGTTCTTATGACTGCAAGGCAAGTAGGAGGTCTGATGGGGAAGTACGCTGAACCATTGAAAGCATTGGGCTCTCCTTTAGAAAGTTGGCTGGACTTACAAGAACACAGAGTATCCTAGACAGCAATCCATCTTGAGTATCAGAGTCCCACATACAGTAAGGAGCAGGGAGGCAGGTTACATGAGCTTCCCTCCATGTGAAAGTAAGTCGGTCGCTCTAACATAAGACAATTCATGCCAGCCTCAAAGAAACTAATTTCCTCTGATGACATATTGCTAGCACAAGTATCTAAAGTAGGATTGTGAGCCATGTAGACAGTCAACTTTTTTGATAAGCTATCATGAGGCCCATAGTCATCCATATCGCATCAGTCTTGACAAATTATATTTATGTGGAAGACCCCACTAATAGTAGCTGAGAGCCATCAGATGCTATGAACTTCTTTTAATGACAAGCAAAACGATTAAATGAGTGTTTGACTTAACATGTAAATTGGTAATGGAAGCCTATGGCTGACAAACGTTTTTTTTTTTTTTTTTGTCTCAGCAACGCAGAGAAATGTTCTTCTGCAGCACTGCCTCTGCTGGTCATTCAGTATAATCTGCAGATGGAAAAGTCCACTGTCAGTCCATTAATAGAACTTGAATATTACCAAACTAATGCAGCACAACAGATTTATTTATTTTTTTAACAAATTTTTGTCAATTCGTATATGTTGTGCAGGGCTCTGCACACCAGAGTCATCTGCCAAAGCATACCCAATACATCTATGACAGCAAACGACTTTGTTTTTTTCTTTCCCCCCCATGAGCAACAATACAATACATAGGAGCATTGGACGATAACTCCCCCACCCCCAACTCCCCCTCCCACTCCCACTCCCTCCCTCCCAAAGATCGCACTAGTCCATACTACCTCGTCCCCAGCATAAAAGGAAGATGTTCAGCAGGTCCTGATCCAGGCCCGCCACCCCCTTACTCCTTCCCTCCCCCCTATACGGGATCCTCAGCTTAAACCGGCAGCAAAGGCTCCTCTATCACCGGGGTTCCAGCCAGAGGCCCCGATACTCCGCCCATCGGTTCCATATTTTATAATGTTTGCGCGGGCACCCCCTGGCCACAAAGATGGGTTGCTCCAGACCCATGCAAAAGTCCAGGCCATTTTTCCAAGCTGCCACCGATGGAGCCCTCGTTGCCTTCCAGGCTTTAGCAATGTCTCGTTTTGCCAGGGTAAGGCCAAGGAGCATAAGGTGTCGTTTATAGGAATTGCCCCCCACCCCCTCCATAACATGCAGCAGTGCCAGCTGTGGTGTGCGAGTGAGCTCCCAGCCCAGAACCTCCGAAAGACAGGCAAATACCCCCCTCCAGAAGCGATCCAGCGATGTGCACTGCCAAATTGTATGAATAAATGTACCCTCCGCCCGGCCACAGCGCAGACATTCAGGGGAGGCGATCATCCCCGCCCGCCACAATCGCGTCCTAGTAAAGTAGACCCTGTGGAGGTATTTGAATTGGACTAGGCAAAGCCGCATAGCTATGGCCGCCCCCCGCGGGGCTGCCAGGGCCTCCGTTTAGTCCTCCTCTTCCAGCCCGCCCACATCTGCCTCCCAGTCCCCACGGAGTTTCTGGAGTGTAGGGGAGCAATGTGTGACCAAGGACTGGTAAATACGCGAAATCTTTTTTTCTTTTAAGTCCCCCATAAAGATTTTAGCTTCGATGGGACTAAACTCAGGAATGGACTCCAGACCCTGCAGGCTAGGGGATAGCGCATGGCGCAGCTGTAGGTATCGATAGAATTGTGTCTGGGGCATATGGAACTCCTCCTGGAGATCCCGAAAGGATTTAAGAGTCGTGTCCCTCAGTACATCGCCCAGGGTGGAGATACCAATGGCGTCCCATCCCCGAAACCCCGGAAGGGCCGCCAAGTGGGGCAGGCGCCCATTGTTCCACAGAGGAGTCTCCCGGGTCAGGACGCCCCACCAGCCCATGCGCCGCAGTGCCTGCCTCCAAACCATGAACACCACTCGTGTAACTGACGGCAGTGCGCTCCGCAGCTGCGCCGAATACAAAAGTGTATGTAGTGTGTGATGACCCATAAGGTAACGTTCCAGTGCGTATGCCGGGTCCTCCCTTTCCCCATACCACCACTCATTGAGGACCAGTAGATGCGAGGCCTGATACTACGAGAGGAGATCCGGGGATGCCAGCCCCCCACAATAGGTGGATAAGAAGCATGTACGTATGGCCACTCGCACCCTCCCTCCCTCCCACAGAAACTGCCCCAGCACAGAATTCACCAGCCGGAACCATCTAGGCGGGATCGGGTACGGGTGATTCTGCAGCTGGTAGAGAAGTCGGGGGAGCGCTACCATTTTAAAGATCGCCGATCTACCAAACAGCGTCAGGGGCATACGGGACCAGGACTTAATGTCAGCTCGCACCCGTTCCCACACAGGTGTCATGTTACGCTCCCAGGCAATGGCCGGTACATCTGAGAGTACCACCCCCAGATATTTCAACCCACCCGCAGCCGACTGAACCGCGGTCGCCCATGCGCCCACCCTAGTCTGCCCACCCAGCGCCCACAATGTGGATTTGCGGGGATTCATGTAAAGACCCGACGTTTCCCCGAAGATCTGCATTATACGCAGAAGCCGTGGCCCCGTTCTGTCTACTGCCGTCAGGAAGAAGAGAACGTCATCCGCATACAACGCTATTCTATCGGAGAAGCCCGTGGCCCATTCAAAACCCCGTACCTGGGCGTCCATGCGCACCCAGGCCGCCAAGGGCTCCATGGCCAAGGCGAACAGATACGGCGACAGGGGACAACCCTGCCGCGTGCCTCTCTGAATAGCAAAGGTGGAGGAGGCGGCGCCTGCAACTCGCACCGACGCGGTCAGGCCCGTATATAGGAGCTTCACATAGGAAAGAAATCGCGGGCCCAGGTTGAGTCTAGGAAGCAGAGCAAACAGGTAGACCCAGCTCAGGGAATCAAACGCCCTGTCCATGTCTGAATAGTAATGCCGCCGGTTCCCCAATTCGTTGAATCTCCGCAACCGCCTCTTGCGCCCTTCTGATATTGTGCCGGGTAGCCCGCTGGGGCATAAACCCCGCCTGATCGGGTTGCACAAGCGACGCAATATGAGGCAACAGTCGATTGGCCAGCGCCTTTGCCAGGATTTTGGCCTCCACATTTAAGAGGGAGATGGGGTGATAAGAGGCGTGGTGCTCCGGGGGACGCCCGGGCTTATGGAACACCACCACTTCCGCGTGTCTCCAGTCCGGGGGAAGCACACCCTTGTCCCGAGCCTCCTCCACCACAGCCCGGTAATGTTGGGCCAATTGCACATTGTACCGACGAAAAAACTCGCTCGGAAACCCGTTGGGTCCGGGCGCCTTCCCGGGATTTAGTTCTCCCAGGGCCGCTCCCAGTTCCTCGTCCAACAAGGGGGCCTCCAGCTGGTCCCGCTGCTCGTCCGAGAGCGCCCTGGGTGGCAAATCTGTAATAAATTTCTTGACTGTGTCAGCCGCCAGACATTCCCGGGGGGCATAGAGGTCCGTGAAATACGTAGCAAAACTCTCCGCAATACCAGGAGGATCCGTAATCGGGGTCCCCGCCGGATCCAAAATTCCCGGTAGGGCCTGGGCGTGAAAGGTGCCCTGACAAAGGCGATGCAACATCTTACTAGACTTGTCCCCCCATTGATACACCCTGCTGCGCATTGCCAGCCAGACCCGACGTGCCTCATCCATCAGCAGAGCTGCACACTCCTGTTGGGCCAAGAGCAACTGCCTCACTCCCAGGTCACTTCCTGACTCCCGGTTCTGTCGCTCAAGCATCTCTATGTTCGCCTCCGCGCGAGTCAGTTCCTCCCTACGCTGCCTGCGAGCTGCCGCTCACCAAGAAATGTCCACCCCTCGCAATGTGGGCTTCAACGCCTCCCACAGAGTGGCAGCACTGGACACGGATCCCACATTCCCAGTCAGATACTGAGCAATGGATTCTCCCATATGGGCGGTATATTCCGCATTCTGAAGATTCCACACCGCCGGACGCCACCGAAACGGCTGCCTTCCCCTGCCGGTGTCCAACTCTATGAACACGGGGGAGTGGACCGAGAGACCCCGAGGCAGTATCTCCGCCGCCACCACCCTACCTGCCATTGCCTGGGGAACAAATATATAATCCAGTCTAGAGAAGGATTTGTGGACTGCTGAGAGGTAAGTGTAGCCCCGAGCCGCGCCATGCGCACGCCGCCATGTGTCGACCCAATCCATTCCTATCACCAGGGCATGCAGTTTAGTCTGTATATCCCTCCTGTGACCATCCCCAACCCCCATCCTGTCCTGAGCCACATTCAGAACATCGTTCCAGTCCCCACCCACAACCGACATTACATCAGGCATATCGGCCCACAGGGATCGCAGCCGCTCGATTAAATTCCACTGCAAAGGGGGAGGGGCGTAATCACTACCCAAAATCAGGGGGTCCCCCCGGACAAACAAATAGCGCCCTTGCATGTCGGTCCATTGCTGCTCGTGCGTGTACGGGACCCTGCGATGTATCAGTATGGCCACGCCTCGGGACCCCCTCATAAAGCCGGCATGAAAAACCTGCTGGAATCCATACCGCTGCAGGCAAAGAGCCTTCGTGCCCATAAGATGCGTCTCTTGTAACATAAGAATATCCGCCTTCGCCCGCTTCGCGTGTTGACGTATGGCCCCCCGCTTGACCTTGTCTAGAGCCCCTCTAACATTCCAGCTTAGGATACGAAGACCACCCTGCGTCCCATGCCCACCCCTCGGGCATTCTAACCATTGGGGGTTGCATCGTTGTTCAACTCGAATACTGAGCCTCGGTGGCGTGTGTGTAGCCTGTATCGGACCTGTGATGGAAGTGCGACCTGTAAACAGAAACAACCCCTTCCCAACAAACCCCCCACCCCATACCTCAACCCAAACACTGAAGTATCTGTCGCGCCGGGCTGATCCCCAATCCCCAACAGGGGATGGGCACCGCCCCAACCAATGGATCCCCAACTTACAGCCCATAACCCTCTGGCAGGGCTCCCGCCCGCTCACACCGGACGGAAAAAGAAGCCCAGATCAGTACATCCCGGTACTCAACAAGTGAAGTTCCGCCGCCCCACACCGGCATCCTCCGCTAAGGGTCCAATGTCTGATCTCCCAGGGCCGGCCCCCCTCGGGAGGCAGTGCTGCAGGACTGTGAGCACCGCCTGGACCTTGACCGGCTGTTACCCCTCTGCCGTTGACCACGGGGGCCTCCCCGAGCCGCGTCGCTCATGGATGAGTCCGACTCCCCTCCCGGTGGAGTATGAGGCCTCACCCGCACCGTTTCATCCATCCAGCGGAAGACCTCTTCTGGACTGTCAAAGAAATGAGTGCGGGAACGAAATACCACCCGAAGGCAGGCCGGAAAAAGCAGGGCATATGGAAGTTTGAGCTCTCTTAGCCGTGCCTTGGCAGCCATGAACGACTGGCGCTGCTGCTGGACCTGCCGCGTGTAGTCAGGGACTATCAGGATACGAGTGTTGTTGTAGAGCAAGGGTTCTTTGGCCCGGGCCTGCTTCAAGATGGTGTCCCTGTCCAGATAATTCAATAATTTGGCGATGACAGGCCGCGGGCGGGCCCCCACCGGAGGTCTCTGCATTAGTGCCCAATGGGCCCGCTCCACTACAAAGCACCTGGACAGAGACCCGGGAGGAAGCCAGCCCTCCAGCCAGGTCATGAGGAAGCGTTCCATGTTGCCCTCTTCGCAGCCCTCCGGAAACACAACGAATCGGAGATTATTGCATCGGGCCCGTCCTTCCGCATCTTCCGCTCTGAGCATGAGGCCCTTTTGGGCGGTCTCCATTGCCGCCATCTTTCGTTTCAATTCGGTGACATCGTCCTCCACACCAGAGATACGGGTCTCGGCCTCAGAAATACGGGACACCGCGTTGCGTAAATCCTGCCGCAGCAGCATAACGTCCGCTCCAACTGCCCCTATTTTTGCATCCAACATATCCCTGGATTGGGTGATAGCGGCCATAAGGGCCGCATTGTCTGGCACCGCTCCCGGCTGGCCCCCAGAGGCTCCAGTCGCCGCCCCCGGGCCAGTAAACTGGTCAATCGGCCCCTGCTTGGTCGAGCCGCCACCTCCCTTGTCCCTGGTCATGGTTGTGCCATAGGCCCTCTGGACTGGCCCAACCCTGACCGAGTGATGCACTAACACAAGTAATAGCAGCTCCCGCGGCCCGACCTGACCGCCGTGTGTACACCAGCATGCAACCAGGCCCCACGACGCTGGCTCTCCAAACACCCCCGGGGTTCAGATCCACCCGGGCACGCGGACCCACGTGTACTGTTCAGCTAGCCCCCAAAGCGATGATTCCACTGACAAGCGGGCGAAGCTCACACACCCGTACTCCACTCGCAGGCCACGGCGGGCACCCCCAGCGGCCCAGTCCTCACTCCTGCGGCCCGTTCTATGGACCACCTAGAATAACAGAGGGCCAGAGTAGTTCCTGGAGCAGGTGACGAGGTGCAGGTAGGTGACCCAGCCCTCGGGTCCCGGCCTCACGGCCCGATAACGCCGCCGATCCCCCCCCGTCCACACCGCTCCATGGGGTGGCCTCGTGGGGCACCGGGTCCTCCCTCCCACCGCGAGGCCAAAGACCCAATAGGCCCAGGATAATGCCACTGAGGTGGGGGCTACCAAACAGGGCCGCCGGCCTTTCACCACACGGTCCCACAGCTCCGTCACTCTCCCGCTACGACAGTCAATGCAGCCGGGAGGGGAGTGTGTCAAGTCCTTGCGCGGAGGCCCCAGAAGGTTCGATATGTCCAAATGAGGGGGGCAGGGCGGCCAATCGCAGCTATGGCAGCCCCCCCAACACGGCCAGGCCACCGATCCCCACTGTGTCACTGAATGGGGGGGGGGGGTCCCCACCACCGCTGCTGCACCAGGACCACAAAGAAACGGCCAAGCGCGACTGAGTGGGGGCGGGGGGGCGAGGCAGCCTACTAATCCTCCAGTGGCTCCCCGCGCGGCCCGATAGGGCCGCCGGCCACAACCACAGCACCAAGGAAGGAGAGCACTCCGAGGAGCAGGCCCGCCGCCCCTATCGCCGGCTGCCTTCGCTCTTGCGCACTTCCACCCCCGGCAGGGCCCAGGATCTGCCACTCCCTTCGCCGCAGGTACTCCGCCTTACCGCCGCGGTCCGGTCCGACCGCCGGGTCTTCCTGTCTCTCCGCGGCAGGCCCATCGTCCGATTTTCCGGGCACCTGCACAACTCCTCACAGGCCGATCAATTGGCGGGTCCCCCGTCGCAGCACCAGGCCGCACTCCACCACCAGATGCGCCCGCCGGCCAGGCCTAGCCCCTCACTCGGCCCCGGATCTCCCTCAGAGGCGCCGCTTCCAGCTCTCGGGGCCCTCCACACTCGGCCAGGCCTCTCCCCCGCTGCAGCTGAACCGCGGCTCCCAGCTCCTTAATTACACCAGTCGACAGAGGAGCCGGTGCTGCGCCACAGACACGCTGACTACTGTCTCAAACAGACCAGGATGTCAGGATTAACGTCGGATGTATGGCGGGCTGGACGGAGCCGGCTTAGAACACGTCCGCCATGCTGGCTCACCAAGCCACGCCCCCAGCACAACAGATTTTTATAAAGCGTTAATAATCAGTACTATGGCATCTGTAATAATGCAAAAATCCACAGCTCACTAAAAATTCAAATCTCAATTCTATTTTCAACCTAGCATACTTCTCTCAATCGTAAGCCTCATTTGCTACCACTCTCTACACAACTCTAGCACCTATATTAGGATATAGATAAAAAGGTCTCAAAGCTAGCCGAGTGACAGCGTACCCTTCTCACTGCAATTCTTTTAGGTTATGGTACACCAATAACCATTAAGTGATCTGATAAGTTCATATGGAGGAAGGTTTATGCTACAGTTAGTGGTAATTATAAAAACTATGAACAACAGATTCTAACATCTTCATTCTTTCACATCCCCATCAGTTAGCCTATAGAGAACTCGAGAACATAATGATCACCCACACCTTCAAATAAATGTAGAAGTCTCAAATAATGCCCTAGTTTCTTTCATCTCACCATCTTGGTCTTCAACTGGGTGTCCTATCTAGCCTGCTACCCTTTCAATACCATGTTAAAGTATCCTATTGCGTGCTCTCATGTCAGATGACATCCTGCTGTAATTTTATGATGTCAGAGCACGCTTTGACCAATCTCCCTGGGTGACAATTATACAGGACGATGAGACATCAGCAATTCTGCACTAGTAAACTATCTGTTGTTGTGACTGCAAGGCAAGTAGGAGGTCTGATGGGGAAGTACGCTGAACCATTGAAAGCATTGGGCTCTCCTTTAGAAAGTTGGCTGGACTTACAAGAACACAGAGTATCCTAGACAGCAATCCATCTGGAGTATCAGAGTCCCACATACAGTAAGGAGCAGGGAGGCAGGTTAAATGAGCTTCCCTCCATGTGAAAGTAAGTCAGTCGCTCTAACATAAGACCACTCATTCCAGCCTCAAAGAAACTAATTTCCGCTGATGACATATTGCTAGCACAAGTATCTAAAGTAGGATTGTGAGCCATGTAGACAGTCAACTTTTTTGATAAGCTATCATGAGGCCCATAGAGTCATCCATATCGCATGTCTTGACAAATTATGTTCATGCCGAAGACCCCACTAAAAGTAGCTGAGAGCTATCAGATGCTATGAACTTCTTTTAATGACAAGCAAAACGATTAAATGAGTGTTTGACTTACCATCTAAATTGATAATGGAAGCCGATGTCTGATGAACTTTTTTTTTTTGGTCTCAGCAACGCAGAGAAATGTTCTTCTGCAGCACTGCCTCTGCTGGTCATTCAGTATAATCTGCAGATGGAAAAGTCCCAGTCCATTAATAGAACTTGAATATTTCCAAACTAATGCAGCACAACAGATTTTAATAAAGCGTTAATAATCAGTACTATGGCGTCTGTAATAATGCAAAAATCCACAGCTCACTAAAAATTCAAATTTATTTATTTATTTGTTGATAAGCTTTATATAGCGCTGGCCAGACCTAGAGGTATCAGAGCGCTTTACATGAGATAGGACATTGTTTCAGAACATTGTTACATAGTTACATCAGTTACAGTAGCAGTTACCAGTATATGCTTAAGAGAAAAGCAAACGTGAGCTTACACAATAATATAGGATAATTGGCGCGTAGCATATCCAAGACACACGTCATATGGGGAATGGAAGGTAGTGGGGGAAAGGTAAACAGGGGAGAGGAAAGCAGACATAGTCAGGTAGATCTGAAGGGGGAAGGTACTCCAGGGGGAACAAATCAGTCAAAGTAGTCGATGAGATAAAACCGTGAAGAACCGTGACAAACAATGTCCGATGTCCGGCTGGGTAGGTGACGGCCGAGGGGGTGACCCAGAGCCAAAATCTCAATTTTATTTTCAACCTAGCATACTTCTCTCAATCCTAAGCTTCATTTGCTACCACTCTACACAACTCTAGCACCTATATTAGGATGTAGATAAAAAGATCTCATTGCTAGCCAAGTGACAGCGTACCCTTCTCATTGCAATTATTTTAGGTTATGGTACACTGTTAGATTTGGGGTCTCTAGTTGGCATAGGTAGGTACCTGTGACAAATAGGGACCCTTGCATCTAGTCAGGGTAAGGGGCTACACTCCTCAAATAACCCCTGCTCACCCCCTTGGTAGCTTGGCACGAGCAGGCAGGCTCATCTCAGAGGCAGTGTGTAAAGCATTTGTGAACACATACAGTAATACAGTGACAACACTACAGATGGACACCACACAGGTTGTATTTATACAAATAGTATTTTTATATAGACTTAACACAAGACCAAACAACAAAAATCCACAATACTGTACTCAAAAATAGACTTTAAAATGTTATAAAATAGTTCAGTTCTCTCAAGTTGTAGATGCGACACTTTACTCTCAATGTACCTTGAATGCGTAACGCTAAGAAAACAAAAGGGTCGCAGGGAAGGTGATGCGTCGGTTCCTTACACTCAGGAGAGTGGATGCATCGGTTCCTTACTGCTGCGCAGGGGAGTTGATGCTCGCTTCCTTACTGTGTGGGGAGGTGATGCGTCTGTTTCTTACTGCTCTCCGGTGCGATGCGACAAAATGGCGTCTTGGCTGCAATGCGACAACGTTGATGTGATGCGTGCACGCCCGACGGCCGTGCGGCGACTCGATCTTGGGAGCCGTGACAGGCCCTGCGACGCGCTTCTCCGGTGATGCGACGATGACCTCTGTGGCAGCGTCCCGCTTCTCCGGCGATGCGCCGCGCTTCGGCGATGCGATGATGACAGCGGCAGCGGCGTCTCGCTTCCTCGGCGATGCGATGACAGCGGCTGCGGCGGCGACACGCTTCTCGTCGTTGCGTCGCGCTTCCAGCTCCCAGCGACACGCAGTCTCTCAGAAGGCCCAGCACAACAGCAGGCACTTCAATTGCCAGCAAGGGAATTCAGGGGGGAGCTGGTTGGTGAAGTCTTGTATCCCTGAGACTTCAGGCAGGAGGCAAGCTCTAGTTCAAGCCCTTGGAGATTCTTCTTCAAGTTGATAGAAAGCACACTCAGTCCTTTTCTCCTTTCTTTGGCAATGAAGCAACCACTGCAGGCCAACCCCCAAACACAAAGCACAGGGGTAGTCTCCTCCTTCAGCTTCCTGGTTCTTCTCCTCAGCAAAGGTTCGTCTTGATTCCCAGAAGTGATCTAATTTCCTAGGGGTCTGGGTCCCCATTTTATACACCTTTTCTCTTTGTTCTCTGAAGGCAGAGAGGCCTTTGCCTAGTCCAAACCAGTTCTGGTCAGTACTGGAGCACTTTGTTGACAAGACTCCTTCTCTTCCTTTGACAGTGCAGGCCAGGGACATCAGACACACCACAGGAGGTGGAGCCAGCATTGTGGAGGAAAGGCACAGCCCTATTCAGGTCCCAGGTGCAAATCCTCCCTCCTATCTGCATGCAGATCTCTCTATTCAGCCCTGTGCTGACTCACCCTGTCTCCTGGAAGCCCCCAGCCCCTGTCACTCAAACTCCAGACAAGGAATACACAACCTAGCAGAGGCAGGCTTGGATAGTTAGGCAAGAAAATACCTACTTTCTAAAACACAGAATGTTAAAACCAACTTCACTAAAAGATGTATTTTATCATTCGGAGTTCAGGCATACTAAACTCGAATTTCTACCTAGTTCCCTGAGTCAGTTAGGATTATAAGATGTTATAATCTAACTGCCCATTCTGGCCTATGGGGAACAGGTAGCCTTGCAATAGTGAAAAATGAAAATGGCTGTAATTCACTATTAGGACATGCCACACACACCAGGGCATGTCCTACCTTTTACCTACAATACACCCTGCCCTTGGGCCTACCTTAGGGGTGACTAATATGTATAAAAGGGAAGGTTTAGGGACTGGCAAGTGGGTACACTTGCCCAGTCAACATGGCAGTACCAGACTGCACACAGGCTCTGCAATGGCAGGCCTGAGACACACTTTACAAGCTGCTCCGGTGGGTGGCACAACCAGTGCTGCAAGCCCACCAGCAGCATTGGATTTACAAGCCCTGGGCACACGCAGTGCTGTACTAGGGTCTGACAAGTAAACCAATCAAGCCAATCATGGAGTCACTAATCCATACATCAATTTACCATAGGGAGCACTTGCACTGTGGCACTGAACAGCAGTGGCACAGTGCCCAAAGCATCTAAAACCAGCAAAAACATAAGAGGCAACAGCAAAAATCGGAAGGAGACCCACGCCAATGGTGCCAGGTCTAACACGTGTCCCCTCCAGCTGAAATGTGGGGAGAACTACCCTACCTCCGGGGAGTTCTCATCACTAAGGCGGAAAAATCTGGACAGACCATCAGCATTGGCGTGTTCTGTACGAGGGCGGTGTTCCACCGTGAAGTCCATTTCCTGTAGGGATATGGACCACCTCAACAGCTTTGGATTCTCACCCCTCATCTGCATCAGCCATCTGAGGGGCCTGTGGTCTGTCTGAACCCGGAAGTGAGTCCCAAACAAGTATGGTCTCAACTTCTTCAGTGCCCAGACCACAGCAAATGCCTCACGCTCAATTGCACTCCACCTCTGTTCCCGTGGAAGTAACCTCCTACTGATGAAGGCTACAGGTTGGTCTAGGCCCTCCTCATTAATCTGTGATAGAACAGCCCCCACACCATGCTCTGAAGCGTCTGTTTGCACAATAAACTCTTTTGAGAAGTTGGGTGCCAGGAGCACGGGCGCCGTGCACATGGCAGTCTTCAGGGAATCAAAAGCTCTCCGACAGGTGTCAGTCCAAATCACTCTCTTGGGCTGCTTCCTGGAAGTCAGCTCTGTCAAGGGTGCAACAATGCTGCCATACCCCTTGACAAACCTCCTGTAATACCCAGTGAGTCCTAAAAAGGCTCTCTCCTCTGTCTGGGTCTTGGGGGGTTCCAAAGTCAGGATGGTCTCAAACTTGGGCTGTAAGGGCGCCACCTGGCCGCTCCCAACCTGGTGTCCCAAGTACACCACGGAACCCTGCCCGATCTGGCACTTACTCGCCTTGATCGTGAGGCCTGCTCTCCGCAGCGCCATCAACACTTCCCAGAGGTGGCACAGATGTTCTTCCCAACTGGCGCTGAACACTGCAATGTCATCCAGGTAGGCGGCACTGAACTCTTTCAGTCCAGCCAACACCTGGTTGACCAACCTCTGAAAGGTGGCAGGGGCATTCTTCATCCCAAAGGGCATAACCCGGAATTGGTAGTGCCCATCTGGTGTGGAGAATGCTGACCTCTCTCTTGCCCCATCAGTCAAGGCGATCTGCCAGTACCCAGATGTTAAGTCAAACGTGCTGAGGTACCGGGCAGCCCCTAACCGATCAATGAGCTCATCAGCTCTGGGGATGTGGTGCGCGTCAGTCCTGGTGACTGAATTGAGCCCTCGGTAGTCCACACAGAACCGCAGTTCTGGTGAGACACCCGGTGCGGCAGCCTTTGGGACCAAGACCACTGGGCTGGCCCAAGGACTGTTAGAGGACTCAATCACCCCCAACGCAAGCATCTTGGAGACCTCCTCCTTGATGCAAGCTCTCACCCTGTCAGTCACCCTGTAAGTTTTGTGCTTGACAGGAGGACTGTCCCCAGTGTCTACATCATGGACGCACCAATCATTGACACTGGGAATCGGGGAGAACAGGTCAGAAAACTGTCCCAGCCATTGGTGACAGTCATTCTGTTGCTCTGGGGTCAGGGTGGCAGAGAGGTTCACTCCATCCACTGACCCGTCTCGCTCTGTTGCAGTCAGGAGGTCAGGAAGAGGCTCAGTCTCCTCCTCCATTCCAGCATCTGTTGCTAGGAGCATGTCCACTTCGGACCTCTCTAAGTGGGGCTTCAGGCGGTTGACATGCAGGACCCGCAAGGGGTTCCTGGGAGACCGCAAGTCCACCAAGTAGGTAACCGGACTTTTGCGCTCCACCACCTCAAATGGTCCGGTCCACTTATCCTGGAGCGCACAGGGCTCCACGGGGGCCATGACCCACACTTTCTGACCAGGCTGAAGCTCATCCAGAGTGGCATTCTGGTCGTACCACCGCTTCATCTCCTCCTGGCTGGCTTCCAGATTCGCCTTAGTGAGTTTTCTGAATCGCCTAGTTTGGTTCCTAAAGGCCAGCATGTAGCTAAATACATCCTGGGGAGGTTTCCTGGGAGATTGCTCCCAGCCTTCTTTGACCAAACTCAAAGGTCCTCTCACTGGGTGTCCATAGAGAAGCTCAAAGGGACTGAACCCTAGCGACTTCTGTGGCACCTCACGGTAAGCAAAGAGAAGGCAGGGTAAGAGGACGTCCCACTTACGCCTCATGGGTTCCTCAAGACCCATAATCATGCCTTTGAGGGTCCGGTTGAATCTCTCAACCAGCCCATTACCTTGGGGGTGGTAAGGAGTAGTGAACTTGTAGGTTACACCACACTCCTGCCACAGGGACTTCATATACTTAGAAATGAAGTTGGTACCTCGGTCTGACACCACCTCTCTGGGAAACCCCACGCGGGAGAAAATCCCCATTAGTGCACGTCCCACCACGGGGGCCGTCACTGTCCTGAGAGGGATGGCTTCCGGGTACCGGGTGGCATGGTCCACCAAGACCAGGATGAACCTGTTGCCCATGGCTGTCTTGGGATCCAGAGGCCCCACAATGTCAATGCCCACCCTTTCAAAGGGGGTGCTGACCACAGGGAATGGCTGGAGAGGAGCCTTGCGCTTCCTCCCACTCTTTCCACTTGCCTGGCAAGTCTGACAGGTCCTGCAATGAGTGTCTGAACTCTTGCGCATTTGGGGCCAATAAAAATGGGTGACAAGCCTTTCAAAGGTCTTGTCCTGCCCCAAATGTCCTGCTAAAGGCACATCATGAGCCAGACCCAGTAGGAAGGCTCTGAAGCGCTGGGGTACCACCAGCACACGGGCTGACCCAGGCTCAGCAACCTTAGGCTCACTATACAGGAGACCATTCTCCCCGTAGATCCAATGTGATCCAGACTGATCACCTGCTGCCTGGTTTGCAGCCTGCTGCCGCAAACCCACAAGAGAAGGGCACTTGTTCTGCTCCTCACAGAACTCTTCCCTGGAGGGGCCTCCTTCCTGCTGCCAATGGGTCAGCTCAAAGCGATACAAAAGGGGATGATGGACGGAACGCTTGAGCCAATCAAACACTCACCCCCAGTCAACTGATCTGGGTTTAATCCATCATCATTCTTTAGCTCACTCCACCACCCCAGTTCAGACATGGCCATATGCAAATCAGTCTGACCCTGTGCCTCATGGGAACAGTCCAGCCCGAACTGCCAAGCCATGTCTTCCCTGGACCGGAAACAAGCATCCTAGGACCGGTTTCTGGCATTTCAGCCGTCATCAGCCAGGCTTGCTTGAATCCAGTGGCAAAGTGAGCAAGGGACCCACGTCTGGGCATACCCCCGCCAACTTAGGGCGACCAAAGCGATACAAAAGGGGATGATGGACGGAACGCTTGAGCCAATCAAACACTCACCCCCAGTCAACTGATCTGGGTTTAATCCATCATCATTCTTTAGCTCACTCCACCACCCCAGTTCAGACATGGCCATATGCAAATCAGTCTGACCCTGTGCCTCATGGGAACAGTCCAGCCCGAACTGCCAAGCTCAGGCAGGTCTCCCAGTTCAGCAATCTCTTCCCCGGTAGGCTCCAGGGCATCCCCCTCAGGGTCCGCCTCCTCCTGGGCCGTGGGAATCTCAGGGGCCGGTTTCCCGTGCCCCCTACCTCTTCTCTTTAAGGCAGGCACCTGGGCCATTTTCTCAGGCTCCAGGTCCTCTTGAACACCCTTACTGGCTGCCATAGACCGAGTGGTCACGCAGGCCCACTCAGGCAAACCCAACATCTCTAAATGAGCTCTCCGCTCCACCTTAGCCCAAGGGGAGCTCTCCAAATCGTTACCTAACAAACGGTCAACAGGCATGGCTGGCCTCACCGCTACTTGAAGAGTCCCTGAGGACCCCCCCCCACTCAAAGGGAACCTGTGCCACCTTGCAGTGGCTCTCTGTGTTGTCAGCGGCAACAACTGGGTAAAATGCATTGGGGACTACCTGCTCTTCAAACACCAACCGACAACTGACAGCTGTCACACTGGCTCCGGTGTCTCTAAGAGCTTCCACCCTCTTGCCATTGATGGTCACCCACTGCCTGTACTTTTTAGTGTTATCAGGCAGCTGGGTCCTGGGGACCACCTCACAGTCTCCTAAAGAGACAAGGGACATCTCTGCGGGACCCCACCCACCCTGGGCACCCATCTCCTCCGCCAGGGTGGTGCACCAGTGGGTGCTGTCTTCCCATACAAGGGACATCTAGCATCATAAGAACAGTGGCCTACTAGACCACACTTAAAACAGGTCTTGGGCCCCTTGTGAACAGGCTTATCCGTCGGGGCCACTGCCTTCTTCTCAGGGGAGGCTGGGAACCCTTCCCTTGGGGATTACTTTGGGGCCCTTTCTGGAACTCCCTCTGTTTACCCTTGTCCCCCCCACACTCCTGCTGGGGACCCTGCCCACCTTTGGCGAAGTCTCCCACATGACCCTTCTGGACCCGGGTGCTCACCCAGCAGTCCGCCTCCTCAGCAAGCTTCCTAGGGTTAGTCAGCTTGCTATCAATAAGATGCTGGCGTAGCTCTGGAAAACAGTTATTTGACAAGTGCTCCCATGCAAGCAAATCATAGTGCGCCTCAAAATTATCCACTTTGCTACCCTTCACCCAACCATCCAATGCTCTGCAAAAGAAAGACACATATCCACCCAAGTGGTAGACTCCAGTTTTCTGCAATTTCTAAACCTTTGTCTGTATAGCTCTGGGGTCAAACCAAATCTGGACATTAGGGCTCCCTTCATGTGGGTATAGTACATCTGCTCCTCTGTAGGGAAATCCAACAAAGTGTCCCTCCCATCACTAACAAAGCGGCCCCACAACCCCGCTCCCCAATCCTTCTCAGGGACCCGGTGGGCCAACATTGCAGCTTCATAAGCCCTAAACCACTGACCAATATCCTCATTCTTGTGGAAATCTTTAACTACATCTTTGGGAATGTAGGTTCTTGCTTCTACATGCACTGGCGGTGTGCTGCCACCAGAGGGAGGAACCTCTAACTTTTTGGCCTTGAGTTCCAATTCCCTCAATCCTCTCTCATGCTCAAAATGCATTCTCTTTTCCTCTAAGGCTAACTTCTTCATTTCTAATTCCATCCCAAGCTCTATTTTCTTGCTATGTCTTTCTGACCATCCATTTTGAGCCTAGCTAGCTCCAATTTATGCATCCTTTCCCTTGCTCTGTCCTCCAGCTCTCCTGGGGACAACTTTTTGGAAGAAACACTGCTGCCCGCCCCTGAAGGTGCTTTTCCTCCAGTTGGGCCCACTGGCCCCTCAAGTTGCTCATTTAAATCCTCTGCCTCCATTACTGGCTCCTCAGGATTCTCACTGGCATTCCTAGATTCTACCCAGGCCCTCAGCGCCTTCTGGTATTCCTCTTTCCTGGTGAGGCCTTTCACAGAGATTTTAAATTTCTTGCACAAAGCTTTGAGATAAGGCACAGTGTAAGTATCAATTCTCTCTTCTTCCAAAACAATGTCTACAGATACTATGGATGCTGATTTGCTCATGGTAGCAAAAAGACTGGCAGTTCTCAAGAATCAAAAATAGAAAAGAAGTTCCAAGGAAAAATTCTCAAAAAGTATGTGGTCGCGTTATGGTCTGCACTCACTAGTAGTGTACACCAATCACTGTATATGAATCACAAATGCAAGTCCAAATCCTCACCGCTGACCACCAATGTTAGATTTGGGGGTCTCTAGTTGGCATAGGTAGGTACCTGTGACAAATAGGGACCCTTGCGTCTAGTCAGGGTAAGGGGCTACACTCCTCAAATAACCCCTGCTCACCCCCTTGGTAGCTTGGCACGAGCAGGCAGGCTTATCTCAGAGGCAGTGTGTAAAGCATTTGTGAACACTTACAGTAATACAGTGACAACACTACAGATGGACACCACACAGGTTGTATTTATAAAAATAGTATTTTTATATAGACTTAACACAAGACCAAACGACAAAAATCCACAATACTGTACTCAAAAATAGACTTTAAAATGTTATAAAATAGTTCAGTTCTCTCAAGTTGTAGATGCGACACTTTACTCTCAATGTACCTTGAATGCGTAACGCTAAGAAAACAAAAGGGTCGCAGGGAAGGTGATGCGTCGGTTCCTTACTGCTGCGCAGGGGAGTTGATGCTCGCTTCCTTACTGTGTGGGGAGGTGATGCATCGGTTTCTTACTGCTCTCCGGTGCGATGCGACAAAATGGCGTCTTGGCTGCGATGCGACAACGTTGATGTGATGCGTGCACGCCCGACGGCCGTGTGGTGACTCGATGATCTTGGGAGCCGTGACAGGCCCTGCGACGCGCTTCTCCGGTGATGCGACGATGACCTTTGTGGCAGCGTCCCGCTTCTCCGGCGATGCGCCGCGCTTCGGCGATGCGATGATGACAGAGGCAGCGGCGTCTCGCTTCCTCGGCGATGCGATGACAGCGGCTGTGGCGGCGACACGCTTCTCGTCATTGCATCGCGCTTCCAGCTGCCAGCGACACGCAGTCTTTCAGAAGGCCCAGCACAACAGCAGGCACTTCAATTCCCAGCAAGGGAATTCAGGGGGGAGCTGGTTGGTGAAGTCTTGTATCCCTGAGACTTCAGGCAGGAGGCAAGCTCTAGTTCAAGCCCTTGGAGATTTTTCTTCAAGTTAATAGAAAGCAGATTCAGTCCTTTTCTCCTTTCTTTGGCAATGAAGCAACCAATGCAGGCCAACTCCCAAACACACAGCACAGGGGTAGCCTCCTCCTTCAGCTTCCTGGTTCTTCTCCTCAGCAAAGGTTCGTCTTGATTCCCAGAAGTGATCTAATTTCCTAGGGGTCTGGGTCCCCTTTTTATACACCTTTTCTCTTTGTTCTCTGAAGGCAGAGAGGCCTTTGCCTAGTCCAAACCAGTTCTGGTCAGTACTGGAGCACTTTGTTGACAAGACTCCTTCTCTTCCTTTGACAGTGCAGGCCAGGGACATCAGACACACCACAGGAGGTGGAGCCAGCATTGTGGAGGAAAGGCACAGCCCTATTCAGGTCCCAGGTGCAACTCCTCCCTCCTATCTGCATGCAGATCTCTCTATTCAGCCCTGTGCTGACTCACCCTGTCTCCTGGAAGCCCCCAGCCCCTGTCACTCAAACTCCAGACAAGGAATACACAACCTAGCAGAGGCAGGCTTGGATAGTTAGGCAAGAAAATACCTACTTTCTAAAAGTGGTATTTTCAAACACAGAATGTTAAAACCAACTTCACTAAAAGATGTATTTTATCATTCTGAGTTCAGGCATACTAAACTCGAATTTCTACCTAGTTCCCCGAGTCAGTTAGGATTATAAGATGTTATAATCTAACTGCCCATTCTGGCCTATGGGGAACAGGTAGCCTTGCAATAGTGAAAAACGAAAATGGCTGTAATTCACTATTAGGACATGCCACACACACCAGGGCATGTCCTACCTTTTACCTACAATGCACCCTGCCCTTGGGCCTACCTTAGGGATGACTAATATGTATAAAAGGGAAGGTTTAGGGACTGGCAAGTGGGTACACTTGCCCAGTCAACATGGCAGTACCAGACTGCACACAGGCTCTGCAATGGCAGGCCTGAGACACACTTTACAAGCTGCTCCGGTGGGTGGCACAACCAGTGCTGCAAGCCCACCAGCAGCATTGGATTTACAAGCCCTGGGCACACGCAGTGCACTGTACTAGGGTCTGACAAGTAAACCAATCAAGCCAATCATGGAGTCACTAATCCATACATCAATTTACCATAGGGAGCACTTGCACTGTGGCACTGAACAGCAGTGGCACAGTGCCCAAAAGCATCTAAAACCAGCAAAAACATAAGAGGCAACAGCAAAAAATGGAAGGGAGACCCACGCCAATGGTGCCAGGTCTAACATACACCAATAACCATTAAGTGATCTGATAAGTTCATATGGAGGAAGTTTTATGCTACAGTTAGTGGTAATAATAAAAACTATGAACAACAGATTCTAACATCTTCATTATTTCACATCCCTTTCAGTTAGCCTATAGAGAACTTGAGAATATTATGATCACCCACACCTTCAAACAAATGTAGAAGTCTCAAATAATGCCCTAGTTTCTTTCATCTCACCAGCTTTGTCTTCAACTGGGTGTCCTATCTAGCCTGCTACCCTTTCAATACCATGTTAAAGTATCCTATTGCTTGCTCTCATGTCAGATGACATCTTGCTGTAGCTTTATGATGTCAGGGCACGCTTTGACCAATCGCCCTGGGTGACGATTATATAGGACGATGAGACATCAGCAATTCCGCACTAGTAAACTATCTGTTGTTAGGACTGCAAGGCAAGTAGGAGGTCTGATGGGGAAGTATGCTGAACCATTGAAAGCAATGGGCTACCCTTTAGAAAGTTGGCTGGACTTACAAGAACACAGAGTATCCTAGAGAGCAATCCATCTTGAGTATCAGAGTCCCACATACAGTGAGGAGCAGGGAGGCAGGTTAAATGAGCTTCCCTCCATGTGAAAGTAAGTCAGTCGTTCTAACATAAGACAACTCATTTGAGCCTCAAAGAAACTAATTTCCTCTGATGACATATTGCTAGCACAAGTATCTAAAGTAGGATTGTGAGTCATGTAGACAGTCAACTTTTTTGATAAGCTATCATGAGGCCCATAGAGTCATCCATATCGCTTCAGTCTTGACAAATTATATTTATGCGGAAGACACCACTAATAGTAGCAGAGAGCCATCAGATGCTATGAACTTCTTTTAATGACAAGCAAAACGAATAAATGAGTGTTTGACTTACCATGTAAATTGATAATGGAAGCCAACGGCTGATGAACCTTTTTTTTTTTTGTCTCAGCAACACAGAGAAATGTTCTTCTGCAGCACTGCCTCTGCTGGTCATTCCGTATAATCTGCAGATGGAAAAGTCCTCTGTTAGTCCATTAATAGAACTTGAATATTTCCAAACTAATGCAGCACAACAGATTTTTATAAAGCGTTAATAATCAGTACTATGGCGTCTGTAATAATGCAAAAATCCACAGCTCACTAAAAATTCAAATGTATTTATTTATTGAAAAGTTTTATATAGCGCTGGCCAGACCCAGAGGTATCGGAGCGCTTTACATGAGCTAGGACATTGTTTCAGAACATTGTTACATAGTTACATCAGTTACAGTAGCAGTTACCAGTATATGCTTAGGAGAAAAGCAAACGCAAGCTTACACAATAATATAGGATAATTAGCGCGTAGCATATCCAAGACACACGTCATATGGGGAATGGAAGGTAGTGGGGGAAAGGTAAACAGGGGAGAGGAAAGCAGACAGTCAGGTAGATCTGAAGGGGGAAAGTACTCCAGGGGGAACAAAGCAGTCAAAGCAGTCGATGAGAGAGACAGATAAAACCGTGAAGAACCGTGACAAACAATGTCCGATGTCCGGTTGGGTAGGTGACGGCCGAGGGGGTGACCCAGAGACAAAATCTCAATTTTATTTTCAACCTAGCATACTTCTCTCAATCCTAAGCTTCATTTGCTACCACTCTCTACACAACTCTAGCACCTATATTAGGATGTAGATAAAAAGATCTCATTGCTAGCCAAGTGACAGCGTATCCTTCTCACTGTAATTATTTTAGGTTATGGTACACCAATAACCATTAAGTGATCTGATAAGCTCATATGGAGGAAGGTTTATGCTAGAGTTAGTGGTAATATTAAAAACTATGAACAACAGATTCTAACATCTTCATTCTTTCACATCCCTATCAGTTAGCCTATAGAGAACTCGAGAATATAATGATCACCCACACCTTCAAATAAATGTAGAAGTCTCAAATAATGCCCTTGTTTCTCTCATCTCACCATCTTTGTCTTCAACTGGGTGTCCTATCTAGCCTGCTACCCTTTCAATACCATGTTAAAGTATCCTATTGCTTGCTCTCATGTCAGATGACATCCTGCTGTAGCTTTATGATGTCAGGGCACGCTTTGACCAATCGCCCTGGGTGATAATTATACAGGACGATGAGACATCAGCAATTCCGCACTTGTAAACTATCTGTTGTTATGACTGCAAGGCAAGTAGGAGGTCTGATGGGGAAGTACGCTGAACCATTGAAAGCAATGGGCTACCCTTTAGAAAGTTGGCTGGACTTACAAGAATACAGAGTATCCTAGACAGCAATCCATCTTGAGTATCAGAGTGATGGAGCAAGGTTTCAAAAATGAAACTTGCTTGTACGCAATCTTCCTCATAGTATTAATTTATTAAACTTGTATTGTCAAAACTAAACTTTGCATTCACAAACACAAGAGGGACAGAAGCTTGCTTATGTGTTTTACTAATGAATAACGCTTGTCTGTAATCCAAAATGTCCGCTAAAGCGCGGGAACCTCAATGCGCATGTCGCAACCTGATCACATGATGTGACGTCTTTCTTTGCTTGGTGGGAAACTTCTGCTTCTGCGCAGTGTGCACTAAAATGGCCGCTAAATGTTTTCACATGCTTCAGCTTGCTCTCATGTCATTATTAAATTGTCGTTTTCTTAATGCTACTAATGCAGGATAGTATTATAATTAATTGGGAATAGAGTATGGAAAGTGGGTATACAGTGAAACTTTTTATTTGTGATTTTAATATTTTCTTCTTGCACTTTTAGTAATTCGTAAAATTGGGCCTGGGTTGGTGACTTGAAACTCGAGAGACAAATGGTTCTGCGCATGTGTCCTGTGTGCCTGCCAAGTGAAGTCAACTTGGACGTCTTCCAAGGCCATGACCCATTGGCCGAAGATGCTGTACTTCATGTTTCCGGAGGACAAAAATGATACTTTTTCCCTGTAAAATGTATAACATTTGTCATGAGACGGGTGGGAAATAAAGTGAATGTATTAATCTGAAGGGGAGGGAACGTAAAGACAATAGGCTTTACAATTTAGGCCAAATCGATATGGTGCGAGAATCCACCCTGTCCCTGTCCAATCAGAAGTAGTGGTCCCATATTTTAGTAACATTAAGGGGAGGTACATGGGCGTAGAAGGGTATAATAGAATATAGCATTAGTTAATTAGTCAGAGCATACTTTCACGAAGAACAGGCGTCCATGCTGCGAGAAGCTGACTCTCAGAACACGCAGAAGAGCTCCAGACTGCCATGCTGATCGGTTGCTGACTGAATCCCTGTCCAGAAGAGGTCCTGAGGAGGGGCGGCGGAGTCCATTAGAAGGAAGGCACGGGAGAATCGAGAGAAGTCGAGTATCAGAGAGGGAACGGCGCAGGCGTCGTTGTAGAGAGGTCACCGGTCCTGTCCTGATCCTGGAAGAAGTCTTTGCTCTTCATCCTTCCTGGGTCCTATCTTTTCCAACTCCTTGGCCAAGGGGCTTGGTTCTCGCATTTAGGTAACTATACTGCAACCTTTAGTTGCGCTGCTGTCTCTATCTTCTCCTCTTCCTTAAACACCGTCATTTATTAGCAAAATCATTTCTATGCTTTTTCTTGGGTATTTCAATCAAGTACCGTGTTTTCTGTATTTTACTCTGCTAAAACTTTAGATAAACATTTTAAAACTTCCTGACTCAGTGATTATTTCAGGATTATGTACTATAATGAATGTCACTCATTTTAAACTTCCCAATTAGCAAAGGATCCATTGGTAAGTTATTACTCTTCAATCAGAAGGTAATTGGTAGCAGGGACTTTGATAAAAGAGTACATCTGACACCCAGCGTAAGTATTAGTGTAGTGTGAATGTATGGGCCCAAGTGAGTATATGGTGTATGAATGTTGTTGGCTAATATTGCGCTGGATCAGTTTTCTGGTAAGCAGAGGACGGTTTTGTTACTCTTTGTTAATTGGGTAATGAGAATTTTATTTGTATTTTTATGAACTAACATCCGCTTAAATTTTGAGTTTTGTTATATGTTGTCCAGAATACCCGGGGTAGGTAAAAAGAATAGTGGGTGGCAAGTGGAAGCCATACTGCAGTGAGGTTATCTGTCAGGCAGAAATAGTACTGAGAAGTTAAGCAGGACTTTCAAGTACTCGTTAGGGACTCTATGCGTGTGAGTAATAGCAAAAAGAGTACGCTGATAAAAATTTGATGTTATATCACCTAGTAAGGGTAACATTGGAGAAGTAACAGGTACTTCTGGAGCTTGTGTGAAGAGTAGACGGAAGTGTTTTACTCGTAGTATATGTTTTAGTAAAAGGAAAGGTTTTACTAAAGTGTGGAAGAAACTATCCTTTTCAAAATTAGTGGAAACTGGCACGATAGCGAATGTTTTATGTTGTTACTGAAATTTAATTAAGATTTATAGAGAAAATAAGTTTGCGTAAAGTTTTGTAAAGGGAGGGTCAGTTGCCGGAGAGGGAGCTGACATCACAAAACGCCGCGCTGTGGTAGGTTGAAACTGCGGGTGTGGAAAAACCCTTGTAAAGGAGGGGTCAATAGTCAGGAGTAGTACTGACGTCACAGGTGCCGCGCTGGGATTGGTTAAACCAGCGAGGACAGAAAAGAGCAGATTGTAAAGGAGGGGTTGACAGAGAAACGTCACCAAAGGCCGCGCAAGGATTGGCTCGGAAATAAAAGATAGCAGACATTTGATTGGTCGAAAATATAGAAGCAAAATTCTTAGTGGATAAGGATTGCATGTTAAAACGTGATCCGACTTTAACAGGAACTCGTCCGGATAGGAGATTCCTAGGTTTTGCAGAATATAATTTTGTACACAGAAGATTAGATAGAATGTACGGAGAAAGGAGAAAAATGTCATTTTTACAAAAGATTAAGAATTATTTTAAAAAGGACAAACCAATCAAAACTAGAGAAGGAATTATTATTCCACCAGCTAAAACGCCAGCATCTTTCATGATGATGGAGAGAGGTTATCATACTTGTGTATGGATGGAGAATTGGATAGAATACACCAAAAATGATGGAATATTAGCATTTCCCCAGAATGGCACGTTCAATGGGCGAATTCTTCAGAACTTGATTGAGGATGAATGACTTAGAACCCAGACCTAGATTAACTCAGTACGAAGCTCTAGAAGAATGGGAAACCGAGGCATTTGAGCGGGATAGATCTAGAAGTAATAGAAGTTACCCAGGATTTTACCCCAGATATTTACGTGAGTCGAGAGAAGGTCAGATGAAACAATGGAGAAGGGCAATGATTACAGAGGGACTGTATCCATTATTTACAGAAGGAGAGAAATCAGGAGGCAAATGTACAGAAAAGACAAAACATTTAATGAGAAATGAGGAATCTGAAGATGAATTTATGGAGGAAATGTTAAGAAACCCCCCACCATATCAGGAAGGGACAAGTGGATGCACCCCAAGTGCACCACCAAAAACTCCAATGGTACCACAAGTAATGCATGAATTTACCCCGACTAGAATACTTCATGACAAAGAAAAAGAAGCCCTAGAAAAGACCAGAGCAGAATTAATACAGAAAATAACTCAGATAAAAGTACATCCTGATTCGTTGATCATACCTGTAACAATTGGTCCAGTGGTTCCATTATATGGTACTCAGGGAAATTGTCCACCACCGATACTTACACCTACTCCTGTGAATAATCCCAAACCTGAAGCTCCAGTTATAATTGAGGATCAATTTAGTGACTGTGAATCCACAATATCACTTATGGACTTGCCTATTCGAGGTTCTGTAAATAGTACTCCAAGAAAAGATGTACCTGGAGGTTCAAAAGATGTAAGTTTAGTAACTTCATCGGGAGCAAAAAGTGCTACCATAGTAACACCTGAAGATCTAGAAAGATGGGTGCAAGGGTCAATTAAACAGTGCACACCTTTGAAAATAATGGACATTCATAAATTAAAAGTCGAATTAGAAGAAATAATAGCAGGAGATGTAGGACTAGAACGCTTAAATACCTATGATGAAGAAGAATTATTGTTCCTATGCAGGAGTATCACCAGAAATGTAAGGTTATTTCATGAAAAATTGTCCAATTTAGCATTACAGATGGGAATAGAAATAGGGAGATCAAAGGTACTACAGAAACCCTATAGAGCAGAATTTTCAGACAAAGATTTAGAAAATATGAATGCCTCTGGAAGAAGATTACAAATAAGAGAATTAATGTTAGTTTTGCAAAAATGGGGAGACCTAGATAAATGGAAAACTAGGTGGGCCAAGAAAAAGGAAGAAGCACGAAGTAGAACAGCATCAGAATATGTGATGAAGGAAGCAGGAAAAGCAGATCAAATGTATCCAATGCGAGAAGTTGCGGGAGGAGGATATGTACATGTCCCGTGGAGCAGACAGGATATTTTATCATTTACGAATGATTTTCCAAAGCTGAGGGAAAAGCCAATTGAATGGTACAAGCAGGTTGAAAGGTTTGTGAAGGTGTCAAAAGGTATTGTTGAAGGATTTAGATGGTTTGTTTGACATAGTGGTACCTGCCGATTTATGGACAGATTGTAAGATCACAGTCGATTGGCCTAGTGATGAATATCCTAGAGATCCGAAAACAGGTGCCCCGTCAAATGATGTAATGAAAAAGTATCAGCAGGTGATAACATACCTGAAAGGGAAAATACCCCCGAAAGAAACAGATTGGGTGAAAATAGATCGAACCACCCAAGAAGCCAGTGAAACAGTACATTCTTATTATGAGCGTCTATTGCAGGTGTTTAAACAGTATAGTGGATTCGAGGACATTGGAGACAAAAACATGAGTCAGTTTGTGTATCGGTTTGTTTACGGTCTGAAGCCAGAGATTTGCCAGATGATTAAACAACACATGCTGTGTTGGCAGGGAAAGCCCATAGACGAGATTCTGAAGTATGCAAAATATTGCGGAGACGATATTGAGGATAGACACAAGAAATTACAAGAAAAGGTGATGTGGGCACAGGTGAAAATGGCAGAAAAGCAGGGAATTAATTTGGAAAATCCGAGTGAAAATCAAGGAAAAGATTCTGGAGCGAGTGGTGATACGGGAAATGGTGGAAAATTTAGAGGACGAATGAGTAGAGAAGAAGCTAAAAGAAATTTCCTTGTCATGGATGCGGAAAATTGGGGCATTGGAAGGACGAATGTAAAAAGATTCGGAATAATAATGGCCCAAATCAAAACTTAAATCCACAGATGCAGAATGACTCACAGCAGGGTGTAAATCCCCAGAGTCAATTACCACCTCCACCTGTTCAGGGTAATGTAAGCAGAGCAAAACATGGTACAGACATTGGATACCCAGGAAGGAGTGGTAAGAATGATTATATGACATCACAATTTCTTTTGCAGGACAATTATTGTAAATTCAACTCATGACGGTGCCTAGGAGAGGGGAAGAAGGAGTGCGTACTTGGCGCATCCTTACAGGTAGATCAGTCTGGTCCATATGTTGAAGGAAATGTGAAAGGTAATGATATTACTTTCCTTTTAGACACTGGTGCTACGGTGAGATCAGCAGACATCCCAGACCTTCCTCTCTCTGGTGAAGATATCCAAGTAGTAGGGGTAGCTAATCAAAGAATTAGAACGCCTCTTACAGAACCAATGGAAGTCAAAATAGGAAATTTTAGAGAAATGCATCAATTTGTAGTGTGCGATTCTAGCCCAGTGAATTTATTAGGTAGGAATTTATTGTGCAAAATGAACTGTACAATTTTCTGCAAGCCAGATGGTGTGGCAGTTCAGACACCAGATGAGGACCATGTATATACAATTATGGTTGCAAAACAAGGTACAGAAATAGACGAAATGTTTTCGTTAATAACAAGAGATGAGTTGCCAGAAGAAATAAAAGGTACAGTAAACCCCATGGTATGGGATTTCACCGGAAAAGAAGTAGGACTTATGGCAAAAATAGATCCAGTTCAAATTACGGTAAAAGAAGGTACAATTTTCCCAAATACCAGACAGTACAAAATGAGTGCAGAAGTAAAGGCAGGAGTCATTGAAGAAATAAAACAAATGGTAGAACAAAACATCCTAAAAGAAGTAATGAGTAGCCCATGTAATTCACCAATCATGGGACTAAAGAAACCTAGTAGAAAATATAGGATTGTTCAGGACCTGCGAAAAATAAACAAGATTGTGGAACCATGTTGTCCCATAGTACCAAATCCTGCAGTAATTCTCTACCAGATCCCTTGGAATGCAGGATGGTTCACAGTAATTGATTTATGTCAAGCATTCTTTTCAATTCCATTGCATCCAGACAGCCAGTATCTTTTCTCATTTAAATTTGAGAACAAAGTCTATGTGTGGAATCGTGTTCCTCAGGGGTACACAGAAAGTCCTTCCATCTTCAACCAGATACTGAAAAAGTGCCTGGAAAAACTAGTGATGCCAGGAAGCTCAGTCTTAGTCCAATATATCGACGACTTATTGGTGGCGTCGACCACCAGAGAAGACTATGTTGTTGATTCCATAGCATTATTAAATCTCTTGGCTGAGGAAGGGCATAAAGTCTCACCTGAAAAGTTACAGTTTTGCAGGACAGCTGTTAAATATCTGGGACATCAAATTGAGAGGGGAAAAAGAAGAGTAACCTCCGAAAGAGTAGAATTAATAAAGAGAATGCAAATGCCTGTAACCCAAAGACAAGTGCGAATGTTCCTAGGAATAGTAGGCTACTGTCAACAATGGATACCAAATTTCTCCATGTTAGCTGAGCCCTTAATTAACATGACGAAAAAGAAAGCAAAGGACCCTGTCGAGTGGGAGGATGAAAGTGTAGAAGCTTTTGTAAAATTGAGAAACGCACTTTGTTCAGCACCTGCCTTAGGCATGCCTGATTATAAAAGAGAATTCGCATTATTCTGTCAAGAGAGAAAAATTGTGCACTTTCTGTCCTAACTCAGAGACATGGACTAGACAGACGTCCTATAGCGTACTTTTCTGCTACATTGGACCCAGTAGCAGCCGCGTTGCCAGGATGCTTAAAAGCAGTGGCAGCAACTTGTTTGAGCATTGAACAAAGCGAGTCAATAGTGATGGGACATCCTGTAAAAGTGTATGTTCCACATGCAGTTGTGATTCTGTTGACAAGAACCCGAACTCAGCATCTTACTCCTAGTCGGTTGACTAAATATGAGAGGATAATAATGGGTGCTGAAAATGTGACCATGGTAAGGTGTACAATAATAAATCCAGCAACTTTATTGCCGGACCCATATCATGAAACAAATAAAGATGACGAAGAAGATGAACATGATTGTGTACAAATTACAGAATTATGTACAAAACCACGCCCAGACAGAGGAACAGCCTCTTAAAAAGCCAGACAGGGAGCTATTTGTCGATGGTTCATGTCAAAGACATGAAGATGGTAAACTAACTGCTGCCTATGCGGTATGTGAATTAACTGGAATATTCGAAGCATCCTATTTACCAGGAGTAAAATCTGCACAAGTAGCTGAATTAATTGATTTGATAAAAGCTTGCAAAATTGGGAGGAATCAGAGAGTGACCATATTTACTGATAGTCAATATGGTTACGGGGTTGTGCATGATTTTGGCCAACTGTGGATGCAGAGGGATTTCATGACTTCTTCAGGATCCCCCATTAAAAATGGACAATTTGTAAGGGAATTGCTAGAAGCAATACAATCACCAAAAGAATTGGCTGTGGTGAAATGTGCCGCACACCAGTCAGGAGATGACTGGGTGGTAGTCGGCAACAGATATGCAGACCTGGTGGCTCAACATTGTGCCAAAACCAGAACGTCAGTCAATAAGAGGGTGGAAAGAATGGGAATCAGCTGCCAACTTATGCTGTATATGCCACCTGAAACTTGGAATGAGGTGAAGAAATTGCAAGATGAGGTTGATGAAAGTGAGAAAAATTTGTGGATCAAAGTGGGTTGCTCCCAAAGAGGAGAAGATGAAGTGTGGATCAGTGCAGATGGCAGACCAGTCATGCCAGACTGTTTACTCTCACAAATGGCTAGAATGCATCATGGAGACACACACATAGGGAGAGATGCAATGATTAGACTGTTCAGACAAAATTGGTACAATCCCAAATTCAGGGCTGTTGCAGAGAGTCTTTGCCAGAGATGTCTAACTTGCCAAATGCATAATCCAGGCAGGAAAACGATAATTGGGTTTGGAAAGATTGGAAAGGCAGAGGGCCCATTTATAAGACTCCAGTTCGACTTCATACAGTTACCACCATGCAGAGGACTAAAATATGTACTAGTCATAGTGTGTCTGTTTTCAAAGTGGGTGGAGGCTTACCCTACTAGGAGAAATGACAGTATTACAGTTGCAAAACTGTTACTTGAGCTCATACCTAGGTTTGGTTTCCCAGTATCTTTGGAATCAGATAGAGGAAAACACTTTAATAGCGAAGTGATCCAGATAATATGTGAAGCGTTTCAAATCAAACAGAAATTGCACTGTGCATATCGCCCAGAGGCTTCTGGAGTGGTTGAACAATTGAATGGCACTATAAAGTCAAGATTGGGAAAAATGTGTGCATCAACATCATTAGAGTGGCCAGTCGCATTGCCACTTGTCTTGATGGGAATCAGAAGCATACCTGACAGAACAACAGGATTGAGCCCCCATGAAATAATGATGGGAAGAGCAATGAGACAAACACATGTTCCCACAAACAAATTAGTAAATATATCTGATGATATGGTTCTGGATTATTGCAAAGGATTGGCTGACCTAGTGCGTTCTGTCTCTCATCAGGTTGGAGAAGACGCAGTTTCCAGGCAGCCTGAACTAGAACATGATCTGAATCCTGGTGATTGGGTGGTAGTGAAGAATCACACCAGAGAAACGTGTCTATCACCCAGGTGGAGCAGACCTTGTCAAGTTATATTGACCACCAATACAGCAGTGAAGTGTGCAAGATTTCCTAATTGGATTCACGTAAGCCACACAAAGAGAGTACCAGACCCTGAAGAGGAGAATTCACAGACAACATCAATCACTGAAGAAGCTGAAGGTTGCCCAGCAGAAGAATCTCAAGTTAGAGGTTCAAGGGAAGCTGACGGAGAACAACCGAGCACAAGTCAGTATTGGATACCAGTGGTAGAAGTTCCTGAAGTATACCACAGAACGAGAAATCAAGCGAAATTGGAAGAAATAGAAGATCAGATAGGTGAAGAAGAAGCAGCTCAGGTACAAGAAGAAAAGACAATAAGAGAACCTGAGCAAGGTCAGATAGGGAAAGAAAATTGGACTCAAAACAGTGAAGATTTAATAGACTTTACACAGGGAAAGACAGGTTTAGAAGAATCCGGTCAGGCTGCAGAAGTTCACAGTGCAATAAGCCCTGATCAGAAGCAGTTAGATCAAGAAGAATTCACTAAAGAAAAAGGGGTTGATACAAATGAACATAAAGAAATAAAAAAGGAACAAAGCCAACATCTTGAAAGTCATTGTGGAGCTACTGAAGAGAAACCAATCAGACCTGAAAAAGAACAAACAAAAGAGGCAGTAATCAAAGAAAACAAAACAGTATTGAGCAGGGAAAATAACGAGATCTTTGAAGACGTAAACAGAGAAACAGTGACAAGAAAGAAAACAAGAAAAGGAGATCATTGGCCAAGTGTCATTAAAAGAGTAAAATACCACATAACAACCAGAAGTGAAGATCCAGAACAAGTACCTGAAGTGAGAAAAAGTCAGGAAAAAGAGAAAGTAAAAGACTGAGACTTGTGAATAACAAATTCAAGGGTCCTGACTGGACTTATATTATTCTGGAAGATTTTGAAAGCTCAGAGTCAAGTGACAGTGGTGGCGAAGGAACAAGTGCAGAACTAACATACGAAGAAGAAACAAGACCACCCTGACTAAACAAAGGAATCATCTAAAGAAAAGAAGGAGATAAGAAGAGCAATCTTCCTTGTCGAAAAATGCCTGATGATAGAGTTACTGGGAGACCAAAACGAAATTGTTGTAGGAGATGCTGTGCAATCTGCATATGTAGTCTAATATTGGTGCTTATAGTATGGTTAGTCCTGATTGTAGCAGTTCCTTACCTTATGATAATAGATAAGAAGATTAATAATGAAACTAAAGGGAGGACAGCAAACATGAAGGGCAATAGAGTAGAATTAATGGCAGAAGATGAGGCAGAAATTCATCATGAAATAGCTGATAACGACACTAGTTTAAATGTTTTCACAAAGTTATTGTTTCAGTATGTAGACACAATGGAAGTTAGAAATTGTTATGTCTGTATGAAGTTACCTGAATCAGTAGCGGAAGGATTAACATACCATCATTTACCACTGACGTATGGCATCTCATGTAGTGTATTAACAAGTTTATTTTATAGAACAGGTAGGCTACAGTATTCTTATTCAAACTTAGATGTGATATTTTCAGAGGTTCCGATTCGCAAGAGTATGAACCCAGTGCTTAGTAGTCAAGACGCACAGTTTATGGGAGAATTTTTCTTAACAATGAAATCGATAGACATAACACATGCACATAGACACAATCTAACATGTTCTTTACTAGAAGAAGAAAAGATATTTTTGAATTTAGTAGAAGATAGAAGACATGATTTTCAAAAGAAAGCTTCAGAGCATAAGGCTCAGTTGCCACCTTGGGCGGAGAAGGAAGGGAGTTCTACACCTGGTAAAGCTCAAGCTGCAATGGCTCTGGATTTCGTAAAGAAAGGGAAAATTTGTCTTCATAGGTTAAAGACTGATTATAACAATGTTTTCATCGGTACCAGTGAATGTGAACACAATTTTTTAATTCTTGGAGGTTGGGGACTCAAAGGAGGAACAGATTCAGTTTTTCCTGGAATCTATTATGTTTGTGGGAATAAGGCTTAGTTTAGGCTTCCTGCAAGGTGGTATGGAAGTTGTTATTTTGGAATAGTTTTTCCAAAGATATACCACGTAAAAAGAAACACTGGAAGCAATGAAAACAATAATGAATTAATACGTAGTAAAAGAGCTAGTTTTTCAGAAATTGTAGGTGATATATTTGGTGCATTGATACCTTCAGTGGGAATAATTCTGAACTCAAGGAAAATATGTAAATTGTCTACAGTGGTTGATCGTTTATCAACGGATACTGCTGGAGGTTTTCTAATGATTAATACGGTTGCGATTAGATCTATGGTAATGCAAAATCGACTTGCTCTTGACATTCTATTGGCAAAAGAGAGAGGAGTCTGTAAATTATTGAAGACGAAACATTGTTGCACTTATATTCCTGATAAGAGTGCAGAAATTGGAACGTATATTCAGAACATAACTAAACTTGAGAAAGAACTTAAACCACTGGAAGTTGATCATGTATGGGAAAGATTGACAAATAGTATCTCGTCAATTGGAACCTGGTTTGCTAATATAGGGAAAGGACTTATAGGTCAAATATTAGTACCCCTAGCAGGGATAGCAATAATAATATTGGCAATAACAATATGGTGCAAATGCTGTAGAAAGAATGGAACATATAAAGTGACAGGAAAAGGAAAGAAGAGAAAACTAGATGAAATAGAACTTGAAGAATGGAGAAGTGATTTATACAAAAAGTTGAAAGGGGATGTGAAAAACAGAAAATGTAAAAATGAGAACGAAACGAATTGCTAGAAGTTGGCATCTGATTGAGGGTAGTATTTTTGATGGCTCAGAAACGCCATCAGAGAGGGATTGATGGAGCAAGGTTTCAAAAATGAAACTTGCTTGTACGCAATCTTCCTCATAGTATTAATTTATTAAACTTGTATTGTCAAAACTAAACTTTGCATTCACAAACACAAGAGGGACAGAAGCTTGCTTATGTGTTTTACTAATGAATAACGCTTGTCTGTAATCCAAAATGTCCGCTAAAGCGCGGGAACCTCAATGCGCATGTCGCAACCTGATCACATGATGTGACGTCTTTCTTTGCTTGGTGGGAAACTTCTGCTTCTGCGCAGTGTGCACTAAAATGGCCGCTAAATGTTTTCACATGCTTCAGCTTGCTCTCATGTCATTATTAAATTGTCGTTTTCTTAATGCTACTAATGCAGGATAGTATTATAATTAATTGGGAATAGAGTAGGGAAAGTGGGTATACAGTGAAATTTTTTATTTGTGATTTTAATATTTTCTTCTTGCACTTTTAGTAATTCGTAAAATTGGGCCTGGGTTGGTGACTTGAAACTCGAGAGACAGATGGTTCTGCGCATGTGTCCTGTGTGCCTGCCAAGTGAAGTCAACTTGGACGTCTTCCAAGGCCATGACCCATTGGCCAAAGATGCTGTACTTCATGTTTCCGGAGGACAAAAATGATACTTTTTCCCTGTAAAATGTATAACATTTGTCATGAGACGGGTGGGAAATAAAGTGAATGTATTAATCTGAAGGGGAGGGAACGTAAAGACAATAGGCTTTACAATTTAGGCCAAATCGATATGGTGCGAGAATCCACCCCCTGTCCCTGTCCAATCAGAAGTAGTGGTCCCATATTTTAGTAACATTAAGGGGAGGTACATGGGCGTAGAAGGGTATAATAGAATATAGCATTAGTTAATTAGTCAGAGCATACTTTCACGAAGAACAGGCGTCCATGCTGCGAGAGAGCTGACTCTCAGAACACGCAGAAGAGCTCCAGACTGCCATGCTGATCGGTGGCTGACTGAATCCCTGTCCAGAAGAGGTCCTGAGTAGGGGGCGGCGGAGTCTATTAGAAGGAAGGCACGGGAGAATCGAGAGAAGTAGAGTATCAGAGAGGGGAACGGTGCAGGCGTCGTTGTAGAGAGGTCACCGGTCCTGTCCTGATCCTGGAAGAAGTCTTTGCTCTTCATCCTTCCTGGGTCTTATCTTTTCCAACTCCTTGGCCAAGGGGCTTGGTTCTCGCATTTAGGTAACTATACTGTAACCTTTAGTTGCGCTGCTGTCTCTATCTTCTCCTCTTCCTTAAACACCGTCATTTATTAGCAAATCATTTCTATGCTTTTTCTTGGGTATTTCAATCAAGTACCGTGTTTTCTGTATTTTACTCTGCTAAAACTTTAGATAAACATTTTAAAACTTCCTGACTCAGTGATTATTTCAGGATTATGTACTATAATGAATGTCACTCATTTTAAACTTCCCAATTAGCAAAGGATCCATTGGTAAGTTATTACTCTTCAATCAGAAGGTAATTGGTAGCAGGGACTTTGATAAAAGAGTACATCTGACACCCAGCGTAAGTATTAGTGTAGTGTGAATGTATGGGCCCAAGTGAGTATATGGTGTATGAATGTTGTTGGCTAATATTGCGCTGGATCAAGAGTCCCACATACAGTAAGGAGCAGGGAGGCAGGTTAAATGAGCTTCCCTCCATGTGAAAGTAAGTTAGTCGTTCTAACATAAGACAACTCATTCGAGCCTCAAAGAAACTAATTTCCTCTGATGACATATTGCTAGCACAAGTATCTAAAGTAGGATTGTGAGTCATGTAGACAGTCAACTTTTTTGATAAGCTATCATGAGGCCCATAGAGTCATCCATATTGCTTCAGTCTTGACAAATTATATTTATGCGGAAGACACCACTAATAGTAGCAGAGAGCCATCAGATGCTATGAACTTCTTTTAATGACGAGCAAAACGAATAAATGAGTGTTTGACTTACCATGTAAATTGATAATGGAAGCCAACGGCTGATGAACTTTTTTTTTTTGTCTCAGCAACACAGAGAAATGTATGTTCTTCTGCAGCACTGCCTCTGCTGTTCATTCAGTATAATCTGCAGATGGAAAAGTCCACTGTTAGTCCATTAATAGAACTTGAATATTTCCAAACTAATGCAGCACAACTGATTTTTATAAAGCGTTAATAATGAGTAATATGGCGTCTGTAATAATGCAAAAATCCACAGCTCACTAAAAATTCAAATTTATTTATTTGAAAAGTTTTATATAGTGCTGGCCAGACCCAGAGGTATCAGAGCGCTTTACATGAGATGGGACATTGTTTCAGAACATTGTTACATAGTTACAGTAGCAGTTACCAGTATATGCTTAGGAGAAAAAAAAACGTGAGCTTACACAATAATATAGGATAATTAGCGCGTAGCATATCCAAGACACACGTCATATGGGGAATGGAAGGTAGGGGGGGAAAGGTAAACAGGGGAGAGGAAAGCAGACATAGTCAGGTAGATCTGATCTCACAGGCGCACAGGTGCATCTCCACAAGCTCGTCAGCTCAATGGCTCAAGGGAGCCTTTTCAAACAGGAAGGGGTGGGAGCACACTGCTGACCTCCCAGCACAGTTCGCCCCTTAGCATTATGGTAAATGCAGTTTTTAGTGCACGCTTACTTGGTATTTTGCTGGAGTGTTCCACCAAAGTTGGTGCAGGTTAGTGCTGTACATCTCTAGACACATGTGTTTCTGGATTTTATCCGTCATCAGTAGAGATCAAAAAACGATTTTCATCTGGGGTTGCTGAGCAGGCTGCCACAATTCTTACAGGTCTCAGTACCTCTCACAGGCGCACAGGTGCATCTCCACAAGCTCGTCAGCTCAATGGCTCAAGGGAGCCTTTTCAAACAGGAAGGGGTGGGAGCACACTGCTGACCTCCCAGCACAGTTCGCCCCTTAGCATTATGGTAAATGCAGTTTTTAGTGCACGCTTACTTGGTATTTTGCTTGAGTGTTCCACCAAAGTTGGTGCAGGTTAGTGCTGTACATCTCTCGACACAAGTGTTTCTGGATTTTATCCGTCATCAGTAGAGATCAAAGAGACTGCATTTACCAGAATGCCAGGGGCGAACCTTGTCTGAGAGGTCAGCTGTGTGCTCCCACATCCTGTTGTCTATTTAAAGTACTCCCGTGAGTCATTGAGCTGACGAGCCCGTGGATGAAGCTCCTGCGCGCCAGTGAGAGGTACCGGACCTGATATAATGTTTGGCAGCCTACTCAGCAAACCCCAAAATACAAGACTGTATTCTCTACTGATGACGGTTAATAAACCAGAAACACGTGTCTAGAGATCAGCACTATCTGCGCCAACCTTGGCGAAACACTCGAAAATATCGGAGCGAGCTACAAGAGACTGCATTTACCAGAATGCCAGGGGCGAACCTTGTCTGAGAGGTCAGCGGTGTGCTCCCACATCCTGTTGTCTATTCAAAGTACTCTCGTGAGTCATTGAGCTGACGAGCTCGTGGATGAAGCACCTGCGCGCCAGTGAGAGGTACCGGACCGGATATAATGTTTGGCAGCCTACTCAGCAAACCCCAAAATACAAGACTGTATTCTCTACTGATGACGGTTAATAAACCAGAAACACATGTCTAGAGATCAGCACTATCTGCGCCAACCTTGGCGAAACACTCGAAAATATCGGAGCGAGCTACAAGAGACTGCATTTACCAGAATGCCAGGGGCAAACCTTGTCTGAGAGGTCAGCGGTGTGCTCCCACATCCTGTTGTCTATTATCTATACAACACCTGATCTCAGAAAGTTGCATAACTGCACCAAAAAGGGTACAGTTTTGTGGTTGTTTTAAAGTATTAAACCCTAAACTTAACAATGACAAAGCAGTATAAATGCCCCTGTATAGTTAGGAGAAATACCCTGCCTACCCTCTTCCATGAACACAGGCCTCAGTGCCACGAACCTGCTCACCATTTGAGCAACAAAATGCATATTCAGATTAATGCATATCAGCCCCAAATAGTTGGTCCCCACAACCACCACATATCATGTATGCACAACAACAGACAGCATGCTTTATGGACCGTCCCCTTGATGACCATGACCTCAGTACATACCAAGTAATAGATTTTCAAGATATTCCTGGATTCTCAACTACTGCCCGTCCTTTTGGTAGAATTATGACCTCCTGCCAAGAATAGGACCCCTTTCAATCCCCAATCCCTACCCGATACCGGTGACTTCTCGTCCCATTGTTCCATACCCCCTCCCATTCCCCTCACCAGCCATCCCTTCCCTTGGAGGCACACAGCTCTATAATTAAATGTTCTTTGTAGTTTTGCCCTTTTACTCCAGCCCCCTTGTTAGAACTGGGGGTCTCTAGTTGGCAATGGTTTGCACCTTTGTCCAAATAGGGACCCTTGCTTCTAGTCAGGATAAGGGGGAAACACTCCTAAAATAACCCCTGCTCACCCCCTGGTAGCTTGGCACGAGCAGACAGGCTTATCTCAGAGGCAGTGTGTAAAGCATTTGTGACCACATACAGTAATACAGTGAAAACACTACAGATGGACACCACACAGGTTGTTTATGTAAAAATAAGTAATCTTTATATAGACTTATCACAAGACCCAATAGCAAAAATCCACAATACTGTAATCAAAAATAGGCTTTAAAAGGTTATAAAATAGTTCAGTTCTCTCAAGTTGTAAATGCGACACTTTACTCTCAATGTACCTTGAATGCGTAACGCAAAGAAAACAAAAGGGTCGCAGGGAAGGTGATGCGTCGGTTCCTTACACTCAGGGGAGTGGATGCGTCGGTTCCTTACTGCTGCGCAGGGGAGTTGATGCTCGCTTCCTTACTGTGTGGGGAGGTGATGCGTCGGTTTCTTACTGCTTTCCGGTGCGATGCGACAAGATGGCACCTCGATGCGATACTCTTCTCCGGTACGATGCGACAAAATGGCGTCTTGATTGTGATGCGACAACGTTGGTGTGATGCGTGCACGCCCGACGGCCGTGCGGCGACTCGATGATCTTTGGAGCCGCGACAGGCCCTGCGACGCGCTTCTCCGGCGATGCGACGATGACCTCTGTGGCAGCGTCTCGCTTCTCCGGTGATGCGCCGCGCTTCGGCGATGCGATGATGACAGCGGCAGCGGCGTCTCGCTTCTTCGGCGATGCGATGACCGCGGCTGCGGCGGCGACACGCTTCTCGTTGTTGCGTCGCGCTTCCAGCTCCCAGCGACACGCAGTCTCTCAGAAGGCCCAGCACAACAGCAGGCACTTCAATTCCCAGCAAGGGAATGCAGGGGGAGCTGGTTGGTGAAGTCTTGTATCCCTGAGACTTCGGGCAGGAGGCAAGCTCTAGTTCAAGCCCTTGGAGATTCTCTTCTTCAAGATGACAAAGCACAGCAAAGTCTTTTCTCCTGTCCTTGGCAGAAAGCAACCACTGCAGGCCAACCCCAATCAGCAAAACAGCACAGGGGCAGTACTCCTCCTTCAGCTTCTCCGGTTCTTCTCCTTGGCAACAGGTTTCTTGATTTCCCAGAAGTGATCTAATTTCCTAGGGGTCTGGGTCCCCTTTTTATACACCTTTTCCCTTTGTTCTCTGAAGGCAGAGAGGCCTTTGCCTAGTCCAAACCAGTTCTGGTCAGTCCTGGAGCACTTTGTTTTTCTGACTCCTTCTTTCCTTTGAGAGTGAGGGGCAGAGCCATCAGACGCCCGGCAGGAGGTGGAGCCAGCATTGTGGAAGGCAGGCACAGCCCTATTCAGACCCAGGTGCAACTCCTCCCACCCATCCTCCTTCAGGCAGACCTATTCAGCCTAGTGCTGACTCACCCTGCCTCCTGGAATCCCCCAGCCCCTGTCACTCACAAACCCAGACACACAATACACAACCTGAGCAGAGGCAGCTGGATGGTTTAGGCAAGAAAATACCTACTTTCTAAAAGTGGTATTTTCAAACAAAGAATGTTAAAACCAACTTCACTAAAAGATGTATTTTATCATTCTGAGTTCAGGCATACTAAATTCGTTTTTCTACCATGTTCTCTGGGTCAGTTAGGATTATAAGGTGTAATAATCAAACTGCCCATTCTGGCCTATGGAGAACAGGTAGCCTTACAATAGTGAAAAACGAAAATGGCTGTAATTCACTATTAGGACATGCCACACACACCAGGGCATGTCCTACCTTATACTTACAATGCACCCTGCCCTTGGGCCTACCTTAGGGGTGTCTGATATGAAGATAAGGGAAGGTTTAGGGACTGGCAAGTGGGTGCACTTGCCAAGTCGACATGGCAGTCACAGACTGCACACAGGCTCTGCAATGGCAGGCCTGAGACGCATTTTACAAGCCGCTTCTGTGGGTGGCACAACCAGTGCTGCAATCCCACCAGCGGCATTGGATTTACAAGCCCTGGGCACACTCCGTGCACTGTACTAGGGACTGACAAGTAAACCAATCATCCAATCATGGAGTCACTAATCCATACATCACTTTACAGTAGGGAGCACTTGCACTGTGGCACTGAACAGCAGTGGCACAGTGCCCAAAAGCATCTAAAACCAGCAAAACATAAGAGGCAACAGCAAAAAAATGGAAGGGAGACCCACGCCAATGGTGCCAAGTCTAACACGTGTCCCCTCCAGCTGAAATGTGGGGAGAACTACCCTTCCTCCTGGGAGTTCTCATCACTAAGGCGGAAAAATCTGGACAGACCATCAGCATTGGCGTGTTCTGTACCAGGGCGGTGTTCCACCGTAAAGTCCATCCCCTGTAGGGAAATGGACCACCTCAACAGTTTTGGATTCTCACCCCTCATCTGCATTAACCATCTGAGGGGCCTGTGGTCTGTCTGAACCCGGAAGTGAGTCCCAAACAAGTATGGTCTCAACTTCTTCAGTGCCCAGACCACAGCAAATGCCTCACGTTCAATCGCACTCCACCTCTGTTCCCGTGGGAGTAACCTCCTACTAATAAAGGCTACAGGTTGGTCTAGGCCCTCCTCATTCATCTGTGAAAGCACAGCCCCAACACCATGCTCTGAAGCATCTGTCTGCACAATGAATTCCCTTGAGAAGTTGGGCGCCTGAAGCACGGGCGCCGTGCACATGGCAGATTTCAGGGCATCAAAAGCCTTTTGGCAGGCCTCAGTCCAGTTCACTTTCCTGGGCTGCTTCCTGGAAGTCAGCTCAGTCAAGGGTGCAACAATGTTGCCATACCCCTTGACAAACCTCCTGTAATACCCGGTGAGTCCTAAGAAGGCCCTCACCTCTGTCTGGGTTTTGGGGGTTCCCAAGCCAGGATGGTATCTATCTTGGGCTGTAGGGGCGCCACCTGGCCGCTCCCTACCTGGTGACCCAAGTACACCACAGAACCCTGCCCGATCTGGCACTTACTCGCCTTGATCGTGAGGCCTGCCCTCCGCAGCGCCTTCAACACTTCCCAGAGGTGGTGCAGATGTTCCTCCCAAGTGGCGCTGAACACTGCAATGTCATCCAGGTAGGCGGCACTGAAATCCTCCAGCCCAGCCAACACCTGGTTGACCAACCTCTGAAAGGTGGCAGGGGCATTCTTCATCCCAAAGGGCATCACCCGGAATTGGTAGTGCCCATCTGGTGTGGAGAATGCTGACCTCTCTTTGGCCCCATCAGTTAAGGCGATCTGCCAGTATCCAGACGTTAGATCAAACGTGCTGAGGTACTGGGCAGCCCCTAACCGATCAATGAGCTCATCAGCTCTGGGGATGGGGTGCGCGTCAGTCCTGGTGACTGAATTGAGTCCTCGGTAGTCCACACAGAACCGGAGTTCAGGTGTGGCACCAGGCGCGGCAGCCTTTGGGACCAAGACCACTGGGCTGGCCCAAGGACTGTTAGAGGACTCAATCACCCCTAAGGCAAACATCTTGGAGACCTCCTCCTTGATGCAAGCTCTCACCCTGTCAGTCACTCTGTAAGTTTTGTGCTTTACAGGAGGACTGTCCCCAGTGTCCACATCATGGATGCACCATTCAGTGATACTGGGAGTCAGGGAGAACAGATCAGAAAACTGTCCCAACAGTTGGCGACAGTCATTCTGCTGCTCCGGGGTCAGGGTGGGAGAGAGGTTCACACCATCCACTGACCCATCTTGCTCTTTTGCATACAGGAGATCAGGAAGAGGTTCAGTCTCCTCTTCCATCCCAGCATCTGTTGCTAAGAGCATGCCCACTTCAGACCTCTCAAAGTGGGGCTTCAGGCGGTTCACATGCAGGACCCGCAAGGGGTTCCTGGGAGACTGCAAGTCCACCAAGTAGGTGACATCACTCTTGCGCTCCACCACCTCAAATGGTCCGGTCCACTTATCCTGGAGCGCACAGGGCTCCACTGGGGCCATGACCCAAACCTTTTGTCCAGGCTGAAACTCGATCAGAGTGGCGTTCTGATCATGCCAACGTTTCATCTCTTCCTGGCTGGCTTCCAGATTCGCCTCAGCGAGTTGTCTGAAACGCCGAGTCTGGTTCCTGAAGGCCAGCATGTAACTAAATACATCCTGGGGAGTTTTCCTGGGAGCTTTCTCCCAGCCTTCCTTGACCAGACTCAGAGGTCCTCTTACAGGATGGCCGTACAGCAGTTCAAAGGGACTGAACCCTAAGGACTTCTGGGGCACCTCTCTGTAAGCAAAGAGCAGGCATGGCAAGAGGACGTCCCACTTACGCCTCATGGGTTCTTCCAGACCCATAATCATGCCTTTAAGGGTCCGGTTGAATCTCTCAACCAGCCCATTACCTTGGGGGTGGTAAGGAGTGGTGAACTTATAGGTTACACCACACTCCTGCCACAGGGACTTCATATACTTGGAAATGAAGTTAGTACCACGGTCAGACACCACCTCCTTGGGGAACCCCACACGGGAGAAAATCCCCATCAGTGCACGTCCCACCACGGGGGCCGTCACTGTCCGAAGAGGGATGGCTTCCGGGTACCGGGTGGCATGGTCCACCAAGACCAGGATGAACCTGTTGCCCATGGCTGTCTTGGGATCCAGAGGCCCCACAATGTCAATACCCACCCTCTCAAAGGGGGTGCTGACAACAGGGAAAGGTTGGAGAGGAGCCTTGTGCTTCCTCCCACTCTTACCACTTGCCTGGCAAGTCTGACAGGTCCTGCAATGAGTATCTGAACTCTTGCGCATTTGGGGCCAATGAAAGTGGGTGACAAGCCTTTGAAAGGTCTTGTCTTGCCCCAAATGTCCTGCTAAAGGCACATCATGAGCCAGACCCAGTAGGAAGGCTCTGAAGCGCTGGGGTACCACCAGCACACGGGCTGACCCAGGCTCAGCAACCTTAGGCTCACTATACAGGAGACCATTCTCCCAGTAGATCCAGTGTGATCCAGACTGATCACCTGCTGCCTGGCTTACAGCCTGTTGCCGCAAGCCCTCAAGAGAAGGGCACTTCTTCTGCTCCTCGCAGAATTCTTCCCTGGAGGGGCCTCCCTCCTGCTGCCAATGGGTCAGCTCAGGCAGGTCCCCCAGTTCAGCCACTTGTTCCCCTGTAGGTTCCAGGGCATCCCCCTCAAGGTCTGCCTCCTCCTGGACCGTGGGAACTTCGGGGGCCGGTTTCCCGCGCCCCTGCCTCCTCTCTTTAAGGCAGGCACCTGGGCCCTTCTTCCAGGCTCCAGGTCCTCTTGAATACCCTTACCGGCTGCCATTGACCGAGTGGTCACACACGCCCACTCTGGCAGACCCAACATCTCCAAATGAGACCTCCGCTCCACCTTCGCCCAAGGGGAGCTCTCCAAATCATTGCCTAGCAGACAGTCAACAGGCATGGCTGGCCTCACAGCTACTTGAAGGATACCTGAGACCCCCCCACTCAAAGGGAACCTGGGCCACCTTGCAGTGGCTCTCTGAGTTGTCAGCGGCAACTACAGGGTAGAATACATTGGGGACCACCTGCTCCTCAGACACCAGCCGACAACTGACAGCTGTCACACTGGCCCCGGTGTCTCTCAGAGCCTCCACCCTATGGCCATTGATGGTCACCCACTGCCTGTATTTCTTAGTGTTATCAGGCAGCTGGGTCCTAGGGACCATCTCACTGTCTCCTAAAGAGACCAGGGACATCTCTGCGGGACCCCACCCACCTTGGGCACCCAACTCCTCCCCCAGGGCTACACTAGCCATCTGCCGGGGTGGTGCACCAGGGGGTGCAGTGGTCACAGTATTGGGACACTTGGGACTTCCTACAAAGTGACCCACCTGACCACAACTAAAACATGCTTTGGGCCCCTTCTGAACAGACTTATCTGTTGGGACCCATGGTCTTTTCTCAGTGGGAGGCTGGGAACCCTTACCTTGGTTCCCTTGGGGTTTACTTTGGGGCCCTTTTTGGAACTCCTTCTGTTTACCCTTGTCCCCCCACTCTTCTGCTGGGGACCCTGCCCACCTTTGGCGGAGTCTCCCACAAGACCCTTGTGGACCCGGGTACTGACCCAGCGGTCCGCCTCCTCAGCAAGCTTCCTAGGATTAGTCAGCTTACTGTCAACTAGGTGCTGGCGTAGCTCTGGAAAACAACTACTGGACAAGTGCTCCCATGCGATTAAATCATAGAACTCCTGTAAGTCATTTACTTTGCTACCCTTCACCCATCCATCCAATGCTCTGCAAAAATAAGACACATACTCCACCCAGGTACTAGACTCCAGCTTTTTGCAGTTCCTAAACTTCTGCCTATAAAGCTCTGGAGTTAACCCATACCTTGCCACTAAAGCTTCCTTCAGGTGGGCATAGGACATCTGATCCACTTTGGGCAAGGCTAGCAAGGTTTCCCTTCCCTCACCTGCAAAGCGGCCCCACAACCCCGCTCCCCAATCCTTCTCAGGGACCCGGTGTGATGTCATGGCGATCTCATATGCTTTAAACCATTGCCCAATGTCCTCCCCCTTCATGAAATCCTTAATAACCTCCTTGGGGATGTACACTCTACTTTCTACAGGCACTGGAGGTGTGCTGCCACCAGAGGGAGTGATTTCTAGGCTTCTAGCCTTTAGCTCTAGCTCCCTCACCACTCTCTCATGCTCTAAAAGCATCTTCTTTTCTTCCATAGCCAACCTCTTACTTTCTAACTCCAATTTCTTATGCTCAAGGCTATCATGGCTTCCCTGTTTCAGTTTGGCCATCTCCATTTCATGCATCCTGCTTTTGTCCCTGTCCTCCAGCTCCTCTGGAGACAGGCCCTTTGAGAAACACTGCTGCCCTCCCTGGAAGGCGCTCTCCTCCCAGTTAAGCCCAATGGCCCCTCAAGCTGCCCATCTAAATTCTCTGCCTCCTCCACAGGCTCCTCGGACTGCCCACTGGCATTCCGTGCTTCCAACCAGGCTCTCAGTGCCTTGTGAAACTCCTCCTTCCTGGTGAGGCCTCTCATAGAGATTTTAAACTTTTTGCAAACAGCTTTGAGTTCTGGCACAGTGTAGGTATCAACCCTATCTTCTTCAAATTCAATATCTGCAGGTGCAATGGATCCTTTTTTGCTCATGGTGAAAATTGGCAGTTCTCAACAAAAATAAAGGTTCCAAGGAAAAAAAAGTCCTATCAAAAAGGTATGTGGTCGCGTATTGGTCTGCACTCACTAGTAGTGTACACCAATCACTGTATATGAATCACAAATGCAAGTCCAAATCCTCACCGCTGACCACCAATGTTAGAACTGGGGGTCTCTAGTTGGCAATGGTTTGCACCTTTGTCCAAATAGGGACCCTTGCTTCTAGTCAGGATAAGGGGGAAACACTCCTAAAATAACCCCTGCTCACCCCCTGGTAGCTTGGCACGAGCAGACAGGCTTATCTCAGAGGCAGTGTGTAAAGCATTTGTGACCACATACAGTAATACAGTGAAAACACTACAGATGGACACCACACAGGTTGTTTATGTAAAAATAAGTAATCTTTATATAGACTTATCACAAGACCCAATAGCAAAAATCCACAATACTGTAATCAAAAATAGGCTTTAAAAGGTTATAAAATAGTTCAGTTCTCTCAAGTTGTAAATGCGACACTTTACTCTCAATGTACCTTGAATGCGTAACGCAAAGAAAACAAAAGGGTCGCAGGGAAGGTGATGCGTCGGTTCCTTACACTCAGGGGAGTGGATGCGTCGGTTCCTTACTGCTGCGCAGGGGAGTTGATGCTCGCTTCCTTACTGTGTGGGGAGGTGATGCGTCGGTTTCTTACTGCTTTCCGGTGCGATGCGACAAGATGGCACCTCGATGCGATACTCTTCTCCGGTACGATGCGACAAAATGGCGTCTTGATTGTGATGCGACAACGTTGGTGTGATGCGTGCACGCCCGACGGCCGTGCAGCGACTCGATGATCTTTGGAGCCGCGACAGGCCCTGCGACGCGCTTCTCCGGCGATGCGACGATGACCTCTGTGGCAGCGTCTCGCTTCTCCGGTGATGCGCCGCGCTTCGGCGATGCGATGATGACAGCGGCAGCGGCGTCTCGCTTCTTCGGCGATGCGATGACCGCGGCTGCGGCGGCGACACGCTTCTCGTTGTTGCGTCGCGCTTCCAGCTCCCAGCGACACGCAGTCTCTCAGAAGGCCCAGCACAACAGCAGGCACTTCAATTCCCAGCAAGGGAATGCAGGGGGAGCTGGTTGGTGAAGTCTTGTATCCCTGAGACTTCGGGCAGGAGGCAAGCTCTAGTTCAAGCCCTTGGAGATTCTCTTCTTCAAGATGACAAAGCACAGCAAAGTCTTTTCTCCTGTCCTTGGCAGAAAGCAACCACTGCAGGCCAACCCCAATCAGCAAAACAGCACAGGGGCAGTACTCCTCCTTCAGCTTCTCCGGTTCTTCTCCTTGGCAACAGGTTTCTTGATTTCCCAGAAGTGATCTAATTTCCTAGGGGTCTGGGTCCCCTTTTTATACACCTTTTCCCTTTGTTCTCTGAAGGCAGAGAGGCCTTTGCCTAGTCCAAACCAGTTCTGGTCAGTCCTGGAGCACTTTGTTTTTCTGACTCCTTCTTTCCTTTGAGAGTGAGGGGCAGAGCCATCAGACGCCCGGCAGGAGGTGGAGCCAGCATTGTGGAAGGCAGGCACAGCCCTATTCAGACCCAGGTGCAACTCCTCCCACCCATCCTCCTTCAGGCAGACCTATTCAGCCTAGTGCTGACTCACCCTGCCTCCTGGAATCCCCCAGCCCCTGTCACTCACAAACCCAGACACACAATACACAACCTGAGCAGAGGCAGCTGGATGGTTTAGGCAAGAAAATACCTACTTTCTAAAAGTGGTATTTTCAAACAAAGAATGTTAAAACCAACTTCACTAAAAGATGTATTTTATCATTCTGAGTTCAGGCATACTAAATTCGTTTTTCTACCATGTTCTCTGGGTCAGTTAGGATTATAAGGTGTAATAATCAAACTGCCCATTCTGGCCTATGGAGAACAGGTAGCCTTACAATAGTGAAAAACGAAAATGGCTGTAATTCACTATTAGGACATGCCACACACACCAGGGCATGTCCTACCTTATACTTACAATGCACCCTGCCCTTGGGCCTACCTTAGGGGTGTCTGATATGAAGATAAGGGAAGGTTTAGGGACTGGCAAGTGGGTGCACTTGCCAAGTCGACATGGCAGTCACAGACTGCACACAGGCTCTGCAATGGCAGGCCTGAGACACATTTTACAAGCCGCTTCTGTGGGTGGCACAACCAGTGCTGCAATCCCACCAGCGGCATTGGATTTACAAGCCCTGGGCACACTCCGTGCACTGTACTAGGGACTGACAAGTAAACCAATCATCCAATCATGGAGTCACTAATCCATACATCACTTTACAGTAGGGAGCACTTGCACTGTGGCACTGAACAGCAGTGGCACAGTGCCCAAAAGCATCTAAAACCAGCAAAACATAAGAGGCAACAGCAAAAAAAATGGAAGGGAGACCCACGCCAATGGTGCCAAGTCTAACACCCCTTACCTGGGGAGTCCTGGGCAAGGGCTGCCCGCTGTTGCCAGTACTGGGGGGTCCGTGGTGTCCCCTCTGCTGCGTGGCCTCCACAGCCTCCAGCTCGAGGTGGACTTCCATATTGCGGGACAGGGCTCCATCAAGACCCTAGTTGGGTAGCCGGAGTAGGCGTGGGCGCGGTCAGCAACTGGTTCAGAGTCGGGTGGCGGTGGGGTAACCCCTTAGGAAGCGCTGAGGGCCTCCAGGGTAGGGCTTGGCGCAAGGGTAGGACGCATAGGCCGGGTAGTATGATTCAGGGGGTTCGCAGTAGCGTGTGCCATAACCACTGGGTTGGTAGGCCGCGGGCTCCGTGGGGGCTAGTGGGTCCATTACTTTCTCCCCCACCGGGAAGTAAGGCACTTACAATCCCAGTCTTCGGAACCAAAAGTCAGCAAGGGACAAGGGCCAGGTGAGTACCAAAACTGCACGACCAGTGGCACAAGGGCGGCCGGGTGCAGAGGTCAAAATCGGAGTTCGGCCCAACGCTTTTCAATGGAGACTGGGGGTGCCTGGAGCCACACTGCTCACAGGTAGGTAAATTGGTTGTAGGGGCCAGACATTGGGGGTTAGCGCCAGCACAGGGGGGCCACAAAGCAGCACCAAACATACACCACCAGTGGCACAGGGGCGGCCGGGTGCAATTTCGACATCAGGTGCCCACTGCTCTTCAATGGGATTTTTTCTTTTGGCAAACAGGCTTCAGGTGTGGCACCAGAGGTTGCAGGAGGGAGACCAATGACAGCCGGGGAAGTAGAGATGTAGGGGGTCATAGGAGCACCATTGGTTCCGCCCACCAAGGCCCAGGGGCTTCGGGTGCAGGGGTGCCTTTTCCATGTCAGATATGTGCTTTTAATAAAAGCAATTCAACTGTCGACTAGTCACAGCACATTACACAGTCGAGCATCCCACTGCAGCCCTCAAAGTCTCATTCACAACACTGGGTGCAGGGAGATCAGCCAGCTAAAAGCAGTTGTAGAAAAATAAATTCCATTAAACTGGAATGTGTGGGCGATGGCAGGCATGTGCATATCATGACCCGGTAACCTAAATAGGGATGTGAAGCACCACCCTGTACCACGCCTGAGTCTGGGACAACTGGATTACAGCTGCAGAACGTTTTCATGTTTTTCCAGACAGTCGCGTTTGATTTCTGTTCTTTGCACTGCTTAGTCCCTTTTGAGCCAGGGGTCGCAGAGGGAAGTTAGGGGTTACAGCTGCGACCTCTGACAACCAATAATTTATGTCTATGCACATACATCAAGAAAAGCATCTACCACCAAATCAGCTACACTAAGCAAGAACAGCTCACACTGGAAAACCACATGAATGGAAACATGAGACTTAAGCGTTCAGCAACATTAATCGAAGGCTACCCAGAACGTCTGGCAATCTACTCGATTAGTCACTCGACTAACCTTATCAGAGCACTTCTAGCTGTCCGAGCAGACACTGGACAAACTTCAGACAAGACAGAAGGTACACTTGCACATCACATATGAAGCTTACTCAGATCCATTCAGAAAGAACACTGGACGCAGAACGTCAGGACACAGAGTGCAGCCGGTTATTGCTTGTGGATGCACACTTCAGTAATGGTGGAACTGACCCTACCCAGCTTTAAATGGACAGCCTCTTTCCTACACGATCCAAATGAGCAACTTGAAAACGAGGCGTAATCACCACAGGTGACGAAAGATTTTTAGGACTATTCAGTTTTTCATGCAGAACATTCAGTAAAGCATGAAGCCCAACAGACTAACCTAAACCCCACCTTACCCCAGTAGCACTCCGCAATAAGTAATTATTAGGACTTGCAATGGGTGCCAGAGTGAGCTAAATGCACTCCAACTGCAGGACAAACCAAACAACTCAAAAGGGATTGCTTGCCGTTGCAGCAAGAAACTCTTAAGGGAGCAAAAAAAAAATTGTCAGCACAAGCTAAATTCCTAACTCTAGGCTTAAGAAAGGACGCCCAGAGAAAAAAAAAAAATGCTACTTCATGGATGATCCGGCTTGGTTTACCTAATTTCTAAAGTAGAAAATTCAGCTATGACCCATGAGAACGTAGCTCCTTAGTTTCAATAAAGAACGTCAAAAATGACAACTAAACACTGAATACACTTGCTGTACCACAAGGAACTTTAGCCCAAAAAAATGTAAAGCTTACCCATCACCCAAGATATACCAGGCCAAACAGGTCGGGTGTTAATTAGACCTACACAGAGGAGTCACGGAGGGGCCGAGCTTGGGATCGAGTGGATACAAATCGCTACTAAAGTTGAACAGTATTTTGGTACAAAGACAGGAATGAGTCGCATACATGCCAATAGACACGATAATTATTTTAGCTGTCTCCCGCCTGAAATTGCATTTTCTGCAATAGAAGTCATTGGGGAAATTACATTCTCCCGATTTCTATTTTTAAATCTCCCACTTCCCTGCCCTAAAATGTTGGCATGCCTGTGAGTAAAATACAATATGAAAACGGCCGCTTCAAATCAAAGGATACAACGGTAGAGACCTTTTCGATGTGAAGATGAATGAGATGGCTCCAGAATGAGGAAAACAAATTGACAACCTCAAAAAGCAGAGTGGGGAAGATGGCTGAAAAACGAACAGAAAATGGAATGGATAGTCTACGGTAGTGGACGAGCCAAAACTAGCCAGATCTCACTGAAGCCTCAGTGACAAGCCATCTCTTCATCACATAGGCTTCAGTGAGATCTGGCTAGTTTGGGCTCGTCCACTACTAATCACAATCAGCATCTCCCTCTGCCTCCACACTCCCCTCTCCCACTCACCAGTGACCGTGGACCCCACCCAATGGTCAGCATGGCTGCAGGCCAGGAAATGGCTGATTCGGTGTTACATTCGCGCCTAAATTCTGCCCCCTGTGGACTTCTACTATCAAACAACAAAGAGCCTCTGAGGGCAGAGGATGTCTGGTACTGCCTGCCATGTAAGATTATTATTTTTTACACGGAGGGCAAAATGTAGAGCCTGACAGCACCTGGTTTATAGAACACAGGACCCAGCCCACTAATGCCCTGCTTATCCCCTTTGTCTGCAGGTGCAATGTGTTTTGGGAAACGTGCCACGACAAGACTTATGCTGGGAATGAACAGCACAGACGGCGTACCTGTCGTGTACTAGCGTAGTCAGCCTTCCTCGCCCGGCTGCAGATAGTATTTTACTAGTGTGTTTCCACTTCGACCTCCAGTGCCCGAGTGCAGCCCGTAATCGCCGTTCATGTCAGGCAGGCCCTCGAGCACAAACAGAGAGTTCCTCTTTCTCGCGCTCTCAACGAGCTGCTACCACGGTAGGCTCTCTATTCTCGGACGCACACTGAGCGTGGACACGCATCGTCCACCTTCAATTAACTCTGATTAGTTGTGGGCGGGACCATACTCTGGTCTATTAGTCCGACCATTCAACTCTACCAAAGGGGAGCGGGGCGGTACATAATCTATTTACAAGCATTGGTGGCTACTTGAGTGATGAATCAACGCCCATTGGGCTAAAAGGGCTGTAAACACCAGGCACGTTGCGTGCCCGCTGAATTACTTTGATAACTTTCCAATGCGTTTTTTTGCTGTATGCGTGTCCGGGTCACCTCTGAATGTATCACTGGAAAAAACTTTAAAACTAAGTACGCTACACAGTATGATATTACATCACCAATAAGTATATAAGAATATTAATTTCTTGTTTGTGGAGTGGTGATATTTGCATAGCGTTATTGCCACAGATATCTGAACTGGATCACGGAACTGTAAACATTTCGAGTTTTACCAATCACAATCAATGATTTTTTTTTTTTTTAAACCGAAATCAGAGAATCCATGGTTATTGACACAGACAATAGTAGTAGGCTGGGGAGAAGGAGGGTATAGGACCCTTGAGGAGAAACAGGGTACAGGGGGCTGGGCTGCAGTCCGTAGTGTGGGAGATGGAATGGAAACAAGCATTTGCAATGCAATAGGTCTCGCATTTGAAAAAGTGAGAGCTATTGGCGTTGTAAATGACCATTTTTTTTTATCACTTGTGGTTTTTTTGTTTTTTTGCAGTGGAGTGATTATTTATAAAATGCGATTTCTAGCTACTGGCGTTGTAATTTTTTTAAAATTATTATTTATGTAAGACGTCAAGCACTGGAAACTTGATAGCAAAGATGGATAAAAAACAACAAACTGAGAATGGCTGTTTAGATGTGCTCTCTAGTTCGCACAGAGAAGACCAAGAAGGAAAATAAATGCCTGTTTGCCAGTACAGAATGGAATCAGCAAAAAAAGCCACAGCGTGATGATGAATATGTGCGCATGTGTCACCACACATGCACAGGTTTGCGTCATGACACATCGTCCATTTAAAAAAAATATTTAATTAATGCGATGGAGGCAGCTACGGATAAGGCAGGGGGTGGGGTTGAGAGCAGCAGAGAGAGCATGAGTGATTTGATGGGTTATACACAAGGTCCGAACACCGCAAGTAACGCACTTTGAGCTCTACAGACAACTGGTAGTGCCAAATGACTTTCTGAAAGTTAAAACGTCAGTCTGCAAGGCACTGACAATAGCTTTGATTCTCCTGCAGTCCGTTCTCGTGCATGCAGCTACGTGAGAGGCTCAAAGTAACCAAATATTTTTAAACAAAGTTAATTCAATATAAATAAATTCAATATAAATAAAAATACCTGCTATGCATGCAACAGTCTTCCGTGTGTACTTTTTAGTTTGATCACGATGTGACCGCGCCTCAGGGAGGTGCACCGATTCTTCCTCCTCCCCCTCGACATGAAAGTGGTGAAGGCGGGTGTTGGGCAGCTGCAGGAGCACTGGCTGAAACCGGAGAGGCAGCGCCGTGTGTGTACTGCGGAGGACAGTTTCACAGAGTGTGAGGGCTACCCCAACATGGCAAACAAGCATTTGCAATGCAATAGGTCTCGCATTTTCGAGAGTTTAAGCTATTGGCATTGTAAATGACAATGACTTTTATTTATTTGTTTTAAAAACCAACACATAAATAAAAGGCATTGTAATTTAAAATGCCAATAGCTCAAAATCTCGCAAATGCGAGACCTATTGCATTGCAAATGCTTGTTTAAAGGAGGCCTCGAAACGGGTCTCTATCGGGCTCTGTTTTGTGCCCTGGCACAGGTGGTCCGTTTTTTTCCGGACTGCAGTGACAGCATGCACATTGATGTGCGCATGCTCACACTGCTCACTTCTCACTAGTGGAGAAGTTACGGCATGACGTCATGCCAGGTGAGCGTAGTAGGGGAAGGGAAATCCTTTAAAGAGAGTCATTTTCTCTCTGGATTTCCCTTCTCTTTTTGAAACTTAGGAGCAGCAATATTGTCGTGGTGTCACCAGGGCTTTAAGTGGAAGATTTTTCAATATTATATACAAGCCATAGTTGCTGCTTTTTTATCTTATGCAACTAACAACCATTGACAAAGCCAATAGTCCTGACTTGTTGTAGGTATGATGTTACTTGTTGTATCATATATCTGGATGCAATATCAGAAACAGCAAAATACAAGTCGGGGGGCACACTATGCTAAGCACAGATTTTCAGCTTAGGTGTTTGTAAGCCACGCCCTTAATTACATTGGCCACGCCCCTTTGAGAGACCCCCCAGTTTTTTCATCCCACTTAAAGCCCTGCTGCTTAGTTTAATAACCATTTGCACATAGTATGGACAGCTCTGAAAAATACCTTTTAGGTGACTTCTTTGTGTATATACTGTTATGTTTACATTTCAACGGCGAAAATACCGAAGTTTGCTTTTTTCCGAATGTTTTAACAGGTGTTAACATAAAACAATACTAGGTATACATGTAAAATACTGATCTGGTGGCAACCCCTATACATACCACATGGGTACCATCCTCCTGTCTCGAGGGGTTCAGCACAGGTACTCTGGACACCAAGGAGCCACTGGTGGGTTTTACTTTCGCCTATACCATTTGCCTGGCCAGGGGGAGGCCCGGACACCCCAGAGGTTCATCTGCGCTTGGGACACAAAGGAGAAAACGTGTCCCGAATAAAGGAGAGGTGGCCACCCCCAACCTTTCGGGTCAGCACTGCCATTTGTCCTCTGGTAATTGGACAGAAGGGGGGACCCCATTCACTCTCTGGCCTCTCCTCTTCTTTTCGTTGGCTTCTTTTTAAATGAGTCTCGGGTGCCACAAAAGCTGTGGTCCTGACCCCATGTAGCAGCGCGCTTCTTTCTCTTTCTCCTTTCAGCGCACGGACGGGCAGGCGGGAGCGGGAAAGAGGAGCGTGCAGGCCCGGGTGCGCAGAATGGGAGGGTCGCTGACCTCTGACACTGTGTGCGCGACCTTTCTTTGTGAGCCGCCTGAGGTCCGACCTATTCATGAGAGAGGGTGTCAACAGCTTAGGGAGATGAGCCGAGCAGCCTTGTTAGGGGCCGGTCCCTTTACAGCTCCGCTCACAGCCGGGAGTTTTACAATTCTGACTTGTTGGGGGACGGAAGAAGACATCTGGGTGTCACATGCTCAGGTACCTACGGAGCTTCTTTGACATAAAAAAAAATACGTAGTTAGGCTTATTTTTATTGATAGCACCAACCGAGCTTTGTAAGTTCTTAACACGAGCAAAAAAGAACAGCAAATATGTGGTTATAGTTCATGTTGTCCGGGGTAGAAATGGGACAGTAAATAGGCGCAAACAAGCGCGCGCGCCTCGCACGGCAGCAGGAGGAGGGGGGAGAGGAGGGGGCCTGCGCGATTCCCTTGCGGGAGCAAGCGGCGCCAGGAGCGATAATTACTAACATATGGCGCCGCTGCTCGCTCCCGCAAGTGAATCGCCAAACGTGCACGCGTTGCCATTGAAGGCAATGGAACGCGTGCACGTTTTTGGCTGAAAAGCCGAATCGATAGCAAGAGGTCTTTTTTCCTATGCAGCACATGCGCGCTGCGTAGACGAGACCTAAAAAACGCACACACCATGAAGTGGACACCGCATATGTAAAACAAAACAAATGCAAGCTACACGAAGGACATGGATCGGGGAGGGGAGGAACAATGGAGGAAGTATCTGGAGATTTTTGTAATTAACACAGCGTCTGCTTCGTGCGGCGTCTGTGCATTGACTGGAGGGGGGGCGGGGGTATATTTAAAAGTTAAGCTGACGCCTATTAAGCGAAAGTGAAAGCGCGCATAGCATGCTGCAACTACCAATAATACAAGCAGTCCCCAAATAACAGATAACACTTACGAGAGTAAGGGAACAGTAATTAGCCGGTAAAAGTTAAGCTGACGCCTATTAAGCGAAAGTGAAAGCGCGCATAGCATGCTGCAACTACGAATAATACAAGCAGTCCCCAAATAACAGATAACACTTATGAGAGTAAGGGAACAGTAATTACCCGGTAAAAGTTAAGCTGACGCCTATTAAGCGAAAGTGAAAGCGCGCATAGCGTGCTGCAACTACCAATAATACAAGTAGTCCCCAAATAACAGATAACACTTACGAGAGTAAAGGAACAGTAATTAGCCGGTGCTCTTCGGGTAAAACCAGAAATGATGTATCGGAGCGGGAACAAATAAGGAGCAAGGAAACAAAATGCGACGGACGAATTAGCCAATTGCAAGAAGCAGGCCATATTGCCAGATTACACTCCGGTAGAGTGTTTACAGCAGGTCTCGAAGAGACAGCGCATGCGCTGCCTTGCTCGACCTAAAAAACGTGCAGAAGGTTAGGGCCACGGGAGGAGTAACGAGGTACAGGAGGCTGGGGAAATATAGGGTACAGGAGCTGCAGAAGCAGAAGGAACAAACAGGGAACTAACCTCACACAGGCGGGTGTGTAGCAAGGAAGGACTGGTGGCAGGAGGAGTAGGGCAGGCAGGAGGGAGGGAATAGGCAACCTTGTTCTCCAGCTGAATCGAATAGCCCGGCCTGGGGCAGTGTAAGCACAGGGGTTTCTGCACACGAGACGCCTCCCAGGAAATAGATCTGGTCTCACACCTGGGACTGGTCCCTCAGGACACACGTGTGATCTTTACATGTGAAAGCATCGCCTTATACATTAAACGTTGAGCGTCAATCGGAGTTCCCAATGTGGTGCAGATATGTCCAGTCCTGGGCGTGCACTTAACACACAGGTGCATTCTGGAAGTTGTGGTTCTGTCTTTCCAAGCGGCTTAATGCACTTCATACCAAGGACTTGTAGAGAGTGGCGATGGTTTACACACACAAACTTTATGTATGTTCGTTCACATTAACAGAAACTATACCCTGGGTATGTCTGTCTTCTTTTGTCCAGGATACAATATACCCAGGAGGTATTGGCTCTTGCCAATATGCAGGAACCTGGGGTATAGACAGTGACAGGAGGCCTTTAGAGTTTTGAGAACTGATACTCATCCCCCGATTGTTTTTGCTGTGTCCCGTTTTCTTAATTCTATGTGGCATAGGCGCCGCAAGTTTTTTACCTCCCCTCGCACATGATAAATGTTCCTTTCCCATTTCCTACTGTTTTGATCTTACTAATATATGAAATCTTTGTTTAATTCGCATTTTTAAATTTTAATATTTTTTTAACTGCCATGAAATTTGTTCAGTTTACTGTACATGGTTATACTCTGTAATGTTTATTGATGTTTTTATTGCTCAAATTCAGTGATGTATGTATTTTATTTTTTGCTTTTATGGTCTACAAAGATCGAAATAAAGCTTGGAAATGGAATGGAATAGAAATTATATGTGCAGAATGTACCCACATTTTGTTTGGTGTGTCTCATTTTATATTAAGGATTTGTAAGTATCCATGTTCGGTAAATTCTATTTGCAACTATTGCAAATAACCATGTACAGTGAGGCTTACTTACTACTACTGTCGTGTATACTTCACAAATGTATCAATGCATGTGTTTTTCAAGTGTAAGTCAAGCTCCTTCACCTCAAAATCTTTGCGAATCGTCCTCTTTCCGTTCCTCAAGGTAGACGTCACCCCCATGGTTCACCACGCAAGATAAAAGTGTGCTTAATGTTGCATGGACTGGTGTCAGGAGACAGGGAGGAGGCGCGGCAGGAGGAGGAGGCAGGCAGGGAGGGAGGGTGGAAAGAGGCATCCTGGGGGCTTCAGCATGATAGGATAGCCGGGCCTGGGGCAGCGCAAGGCCAGGGGGATGTGCGCAGGAGGCGCCACCTCCCAGGAGCTAGATCTGGTCTCATGCCTGGGGCTGGTCCCTGCGGATACACGTGTGATCTTTACATGGGAAAGCATCGCCTTACACATGATAAATTGAGCGTCAGTTGGATAGTGCACCTCCACTTCTCTTTCCCTCTGTGGTGCAGGTGTGCCCAGTCCTGGGTGTGCACTTAACACACCTGTGCATTCTGGGAGTTGTGGTTCTGTCTTTCCAAGCGGCTTAACGCACTTCACACCAAGGACTTGTAGAGAGTGTCTATGGTTTACAAACACAAACTTCATGTATGTTCACACTAACCCAAACTATACCTTGGGTATGTTTGAGGACTCCCGCACCCCGCTGCGCAGGGTGGCGTCATGGCGCTTCTGGCAGCCTCCTCGAGTGTGTTATGGAGTGTAATTATGTGGAATGGTATTTTGTGTTGTGGAGTGGTATGTAGTGGGGTTTAATTATGTGGTGTGCTGTTGAATTTTGTGGCATGATGTGGAATTCTGTGGTGCGGATTGGATGTATGTGGTGTGTTGCGTCAGGGCCGGCGCTAGGCATGGGCAGTGTGGGCAGCTGCCCAGGGCCCCATGCCTGTTAACATACAAGAGGGACCTCGCAGCAGTGCCTTTTAAGAGACTCTGTTATGATGGTGGTGTAGTGCTGTGAAGCCTCACAGCCAGCCGAAAGGGCTTCAGTAATCTAATCGCTGCATCTGCACGAAAACAGCGAATAGATGGTTATTAAAAGTGCCCTTTGGTGTGAAGTGAGCCCTGCTCTTGCATGAATGAAAAGCAGGGTATTTTGCAGAGCTCACAATAAAAGACAGAAACACATTGCATCACAATGAACATTGCTCATCTTAGGGTTGCCAGCTTTCCAAGAAAGAAAATACTGACCTTTTATTGTTTTTTAAGAGTCTGCAAAGGCCCAGACGTTATACTAAATAGGACTTTCAAATAAAAGTTGTATTTATTTGTAGCATTACTTTTCTGCCTTTCATTACTTTAACTATTAGTCAGGTATTGATAATGCGTCACCAGAACACATTCAAAAGTACTTTCTATTTATACCTGTTGCTTGAAGTATGTACAGGTAAAGGTTAAATATACCGGGTTTGGGAAACTTTGCTTTTTTTTTCTTCCGTCCAGGACATGAAAATACTGGTGGTGCCGGTAGAAAGCCATCCAGATGGCAACCCGGTTCACCTAGGATAAAGGAAAAGGGGCAAAGAAGCACAGAGAATACAGGTAGAGTGCATATAAAGGGATTATGACAAAGGAAAGAACTAAGATAAGAGATGGGGAGGGATGATATAGTAAAAGTACAGCAGAGAAGAGACAGATGAACGTAATTGGGGCAGAACGGCAACAAAGAGCAAGAGACTTGAGGAAACAGAAAGAGGAAGAGGAGCAGTGTATGTGAAGGGCTGAATGAGTGAGAGAAGGTAAAGGCTGGGCAGAGCCGGTAATAAGCATGGGCAATATGAGCAGCTTCCCAGGGCCCTGCACTCAGGTTGAAAACATGGGGTCCTGCTTCTATTTGAAATGCCACACTATCAGTCAGCCCACATGCTCCTCCAGTGCCCCCCTCCCAAACTGATCACATCACAAATGTATTTTTCAAGGGAGGTGTCTTGACCTTTCTCGTCAAAGGGTGTGGTGGCATTCCTTGGGATGCAGGGGTGGGGAAAGGAAAACAGTGGGTGGGGAAGTGGGCAGTAGTAAAACCAACAATTGTGTTGGCTCATAACATCAGGAGTAGGACATCACCTCTCTTAAAAACCTGCTTTGAAGCCTTGCCTTCCTTTTCTGTTTTGCGTTGCCAGGCAACAAAAGGGCCCCTTTATTCCAAGAACCAGCTGAATATGATTAGGTGAGGAGAGGTGGGTTGGGGGGGAGGGAGCAGCCAGATAAGACAGTCAGGCCGGGGCAGGGTTTAGCAAAGCTCAGTCACCTGGGCCTTAAACCACTGCGTCAGGCTGCAAGGTCCAGGTATGGGGCCCCCTTCCCTTGCTGCCATTATCCAGTGCTGTGTGGCCCAGGGCAGGGCCCCCCCTCTCCTTGGCCTCAGTGCTGTGAAGCCCAGGAGATAAAACATCCTCACCTGAGCCTCGCTTCATAAATTATTTTAATTAATTTAATTTTGGTTCTGTATCCCTAATAACCTCAGCAACCATATCAATCACATAGGTCCTCCGATTGATCCTGTTCTGTGCTGAAAGGGATTGGAATACTAAGAGGAAGAGCAACTATCATATGAGGACCTGGAATAGATAATTGCTAATATTCAATAACATTAACAGCTCCCTTGCAACCCCCCCAAACCCTTTGACCTTTAAATAGATTTGTTTTAGCCACAACCAAATAAGTGATACAGAATCAGCAGAGAAATGTTATATATTATTCAGTTTAAGTATCAAAGGATTAACATACAGACTTAGCTTTAAATTGATCAGATTTAATAAGCATTTGCATCAGGGGTAGTAAGCGCTATATAAATGCAATTACAATACAATACAATACAATATGTGAGATTCAATATTTAAGAGATCTATCTTCCTCAGCCGAGGGAGATTTTGTCCTAAGAAGACAAATTAAAAAGGTACAACAGTCATATCTCATACCAGCCCAGTAGGAAAGTTCAGCAATTTTCCAAACCACCAGTTTGAGTTCAATAGACAGATTTTATCTGCCTTTGTCAGTGCTGCAGCGTCAATGCCACAGTCACTCAGTTAAGGACCCTTTCAGCCTAAAAGGTCCCACTACGATAGCATACCATCCGCCAGCAAACACAGTATTTCATCACAGTTCGCTTGTTCTGGAGATCCCAAATCGTCAGTCTCTGTACCACAAGGAGGAGATGCCCTTTAGTTCAAAATTAGGCAATTATAGTCCACTGATACCAGGTTTACACCCTTTGACATCACCAAATTTGTTGGACCACTCCCATTGGTCACTCTCGATAGGATGAGATGATGTAGTAAGTAAAAAGTATACAAATCTAGACGAATTAAGTAATCCATTGCTCGCAATTTCCTTAGGGCCACTGTAATTTTGTCGTATGATCATTTGTTGCATTTAGAAAGTAGGCGAGTTCATGCTCTCATCTCTTTTCAGTCCATTCTCAAGTATTGTTCTAAGAAGTAACACTTTTGTTGCAAGTCTAGTCAAGTAAACTACAAACATGAATGAGACAACTGAGTGTTAGAACACAAGTGAAAACTTCACAAAAACTTCCCATAGGCTTCAGACGATTCAGTTCATGAGCTCATACTTAGGAAGGGAACCAAAATCTGAGGCTTTCCTGAAATACAGCTTATGCATGATGAATTTGTCCTAAAATATGAATCTCGCATTACACAGAACAATGCATTAATTTCCCTTTTAAGCATAATAATATAATTTTAATATATATTGCAATTAATTTGTATAAGTATAAGGTACTCATAAAAAGTTTGTAAGTTACCATCACTTCGCGTAAAATCCCACAAGTCTTTTTCTACACATTAGATGTTATTTCAGCAATACGAGGTTAAGAAAACACATCAATGATAAGTATTTCTAAATAAATCTCAATACATCTACACGTAACAGCTATTTACCTAGTCATTGTCAGTGCTCACGTAACACATTCTAGTGTTATTATCTGTTTTTTGTATCACATAAAGCAGCTTTATTCTGACATAGAATATTCCCTGTGTTATTGTTTATTTGTCACGTTTATGTAAGCATAAGAAGACTTGTTACTAAAATGTCAAATTTCACATTAACTCATTGACTGTTAGGTGTTATCAGAAAACTACTTCTAACATTTCTGCATGCTTTTACGATGCTGTATCTAAATCAAGACTTCATTGGTGAAACTCTTAAACATAGAGCCTAATACTCATTTTGTTGTTTCATGTAAATTGTATCACAAATCATTTCTGTGTAAAATTGTAGTAATTAGGTAAATTATAACATCTCTGCTCTATCAGAGTGAAAGGGTGGATGGACAGATGAGTGAAATAATGGATGAGTGGATGGATGGATGAGTAAAAGGGTGGAAGTAAGGATGGATGAGTGAAAGGAATGATGGATGGAGTGAAAGGGTGGATGGATGGAGTGAAAGGGTGGATGGACAGATGAGCAAAAGGATAGGTAAATGTGTGAAAGAATGGATGGAAGAGTGAAAGGATGGGTGTAAGGGTAGATGAGTGGAAGAATGGATAGATGAGTGAAAGTGAGGGTAGAGGGATGAAAGAATGGATGGGTAGACGAGTAAATGGATGAATGGATGGATGAGTAAGTGAAAAGATGGGTGGATAGTTGAAAGGGTAAATGGATGGATGAGGGAAAGGATGGAATGAAGGTGTGTCTGAATGGATGAGTGATAGGATGAATGGATGATTGAAAGGATGGGTGAATGGATAAGTGAAAGGGTGGATGTAGGGATGGATGAGTAGAATGATGGATGGATAGGTTTGGATATGGATGGGGACATGGATGGATGGACATACAGAATGGTGAAAGACTTAATGATGGATGAAAGAATGAATGGATGACAATGTGAAGGGGAAATTATGTATATCAGCAGGTGGATTAAAGGATGAATAGATAGATGCTTAGATGGAAGAGACAAGAGAGCTCTTCTGGGGGGGGGTTGCAATGACTTGCTTGGCGCAATAAAAGCTTTGGCTCAAAGCCGGGGATATTTTAATTTACTGGCTATCCCTTGCTTATGTGTAACATTTCTGTATTTGCCCTGGGTTTACTTATGGCATATCTACATCATATGTACGACATTTTGAGTGCCACCCAACTGCTACTTGAATGTAATACTTGTAATTGTACATTTTAGCATGTTTTGTTTTCAGTGTAAGGTTCTAAGGAGAGCCTTATACTGCCATGAGCTGTGCTTGAGGTGTATATTGTGCTTGTAGTCATAGGCAAGGTGTCCAAAATAATCAGTGTAATAGTGTTTTCTCTGTGCCTTCTTCAAGGGTGCTGCAGAGATAAGCACATTTGTGACCCCTGCCAGCCTGTGCTAGCCTCCCAGTATGGCAAACATATTGCAGCTCTATTTATTGCCCCCATAAACAAAGTCTGACTCCCTATAGGGTGGTGGTGACGGTTTAGATCTTTTAGCTTTTTAGCATTTCCGGGGGGGGGGGGCATATTTAAGCATGGGGAATCGGACGCGCAGCGGACGTAAGTTTTGATAAGGCGCTGTTCTTTTACCTATTTTACTGTGTTACCATTTTTAAACTGTTTTAGCATTTTTACGTGCTACTTTATTTAAAACCCTGACATGTTTACTTGCTCTCTTACCTGCACAGAGCTCTCACTCTCCGGTCCGCCACGGGTGATCCCGTTTGAGCTGAGAGAGTGTCTCCTTCTTTTCTGTGGAGTTCCGGTGACGGCCGCCATCGTAAGGGTGGTGCTGACGGTCTAGATCTTTTAGCTTTTAAAAATTTCCGGGGGGGGGGGATCATATTTAAGCATGGGGAAACGGACGCGCAGCGGATGCACGCAGCGGGCGCGCCTAAGGCAAGCCTGTCTGCGCCCATCCGCGCTAAGACCGCGCTGAGCGCCAGGGATGCTGCCCAATTTTTTACTCACCTGAGGGACCGCAAGTTATATTCTGGTAAGGATCTACACAAATTAAATCCCCTTGCTGCAAACAGGTCCAAAGACTGTATCTGTTTAGATCCTATTTTGTTAGCTGCAAAGATCGCAGAAAAATGCCCTAATTGTGGCTTCCGCCTCCAGCCAGAACTGACACCCCATAACTCTCCCTTCCAATGTGCCAATAATGCCCAAAGTCACTAGCACAATGCGGTGCGCTCTCATCAACTCCCGGTTTTTACCTAAACATAGGTTAGACATCGCTGAGTTGATTGAGGCTCAGCAACTAGACATACTTTTTATTACTGAAACCTGGGGTGATAAGGCGGCAGGGACAGATTTCTGCCAGGCTGTCCCCCAGGGTTTCTTGGTATTTAGACATGAGAGAATTGGGAAAATAGGAGGTGGAATTGCGTTGATCTATCGTGACTCCATTAAAGCATCCTTTGAACTTATACCCAGCCTGGATTGTGAAGCTTTCTCCTTCAACCTAAAAATAGCCAATTGCTTTGCATTCAAAGGGGTCTTACTCTATCGCCCACCAGGAAGCAAAACTGGATTTTTAAACACAATTAAGTCACTGCTTGAAACCTATGCCTTAGAGAATTCAATCCATCTTCTGGGCAATTTTAATTTTCATCTCGACGATGGCTTGGACTCTAACACTGTCGCACTAATTGATCTTATGACTATGGCAGGGCTTAACCAAATAGTTACAGGCCCTACACACCAAGCCGGTCATACCCTTGATGGTATATTCACTAATAACAAACTAATCACGATCAAGGAAATTGTGCCTCTAATATGGACTGATCACTCAGCTGTTATTTTTGAGTTACATGATCCTCTCACGGACAGGAGCACCTGCTCAAAGCAACCTTTTAGGACCTACCGTAGTTGGAAACAGGTCGACAGTAACATGCTTAATGATCAACTGTCCAATACTCAAATTAAACTTCCGGATGACGTGGAAGTAGCTTCACTTCAATTTAACAATTGGCTGATAAGATAGCCCCTGTCAAAAAATCCTCAATAAAAAGACACTCACCTACGGCTCCTTGGTTTTCGGAAATACTCAGAGCCAAGAAACAGGAGTGTAGGTGACAGGAAAGACGCTGGAGAATTAATTATAATGTTCACGAACTCGCCATTTATAAGCTCTTATTGGCGGATTATAAAAACCTGATAATGACAGAGAAGCGCTCCTACTTCTCTAAACAAATTGAGGAGGCAAAAAATTCTACTAGGGAACTCTTTCAAGTAGTCTCCAAATTATCTGGACCATTAGTAACAAATACTATGGAGTCATCACAAGAGTTTTGCAACTGTTTAGCGCAACACTTTCTGAAGAAAGTGGAGCAAATATATACTATATTTGATACCACTACTCATACAGATAAAAACATTATAGCCAAGGATGGCTCTTCTGCTGACACGACTTTCTCTGAATTTAAATCCATAACTAATGAGAAGATTATCACCCTTATTCAGCAGGCTAAATCAGGCTCCCCCTATGATCCTCTTCCCCCCACTGTGTTTAAGCTAGACCCTGAGACGCTGGGTCCTTGTCTTACCACTATTTTTAACGCTATGTTTGCTCAGGGTGTATTTCCTATTATCTGGAAAAAGGCTTCTATTTTGCCATTATTTAAAAAAAACAATCTTGATCCCATGGAACCTAATAACTACAGACCGATTTCACGTCTTCTTCTCCCTGCAAAGTTGGTAGAAAAAATCATGAATGAACAGCTAACTCAATACCTGCACTCCAACAACTATTTGGACGAAACACAGTTTGGCTTCAGGGCAGAACATAGTACAGAATCACACCTGGTTAAAGCCACAGACAAAATCAGAACAATCGTGGATGCAGGAGGAGCTGCCGCTCTGATTTTGCTCGACCTGTCGGCGGCCTTCGACACGGTCGATCACAATCTCTTATTAAAGCGTCTGGATTCCATTGGTATTTCCGATAAAGCACTTGCACTGGTTTCTTCCTTTCTGTCCAGTAGAATACAGTTGGTAGCCTTGGGCAGTTACGAGTCCCTCCCCTTTGTCCTCCCATGTGGAGTCCCACAGGGCTCATCTTTGAGCCCCACTCTTTTTAATATTTATGTTTCCGAGTTGGCAACACTTATTAGATCTTTCGGACTGGCTTTGACGTCTTACACAGACGATACACAAATTGTCTTGTCTGTGTCAAAAAATTATTTACCACCAATGCAAAATTTTAAGGATTGCATGCGGGCTGTCAGCTCCTGGATGAGCTCTCACTGCCTTAGATTAAATTCAGATAAAACTTAAGTAGTCATCTTTGGCAATTTTTCGCCAAACTGGTCACAGAGCTGGTGGCCCATTGAATTAGGGATGGCACCAGTTCCAGCCGCCAAAGCAAAGAACCTTGGCGTGATCATTGACAATAAACTGAACTTTGAGGCACAAGTAAATGCCGTTTCCTCATCGAGTTTCTTTTTGCTTAAAATAGTAAAAAAATACTACCTTTTATTCCCATAGACAGCAGGAAAACGGTGTTCACCTCACTGATTCTTGCTAAATTAGACTATTGTAATGGTCTCTATCTTGGAGTGTCCGAGAAACAACTTAATAAGCTGCAAATGATTCAGAATGCGGCCGCCAGGCTTCTGCTGGGAATTCCTAAGCATCATTCAGTTCGGAAACACTTGCAAAAGCTGCACTGGCTCCCAGTTAAGAGCCGCATCATCTTTAAGGTCCTCTGCACTACCTATAAAGCACTCCACGATTCTGGTCCTAAATCTCTGAGGCGCCTATTATGTTGGTATGTCCCTAAAAGGCACCTGCGCTCAGAAGGAGCTAGATTGCTAGCAACTCCGAGATTTTCTAAAGCAAGTTAGGGTGGTAGAAGCTTTAGGGTGGCGGCCCCTAAACTTTGGAATGAACTTCCTTTTTCCGTTAGAACACTTCCAACTTTGTTTGCTTTCAGGAAGGCCCTGAAAACTTGGTTGTTCAGTAAATAGTGACCTGTGCCTTACATGAACCTGCTACTCCAGTCCTCAGCGCCAAGACACCTTCGGGTATTCGTGCGCTTAATAAATTTATTAACATAACTATATTAAGCCCCACTTGTTGATACACTTATAATGCTCCCCCTATAGTGGATCCTCCACAGCAGTCCCCCTCTTTGTTCGCCACCACAGCACAAGCGCTTTAGTAACATCTCCTCAGCTATGCAATGCAAGAACTTCTTAATGACTCCAAGAGTATATAAAAGTAATTCTCTGGGGATGAGTAAGGCGTCAGCTTTCAGTTTCTAGCTAAGAAACAGAGCTGTTCCGCAGTAGTCTTAAGGCAAAACCTAATTGCTGATAATGTTTCTCTGTCCAGATGATACAAAGACCTAAACTCTCACTCATATCTCATAGCAGCAGCAGGAATAAAGAGTACTGGAATACTGGTGCAACAAACACACACACATGCATGAACACAGTGTGAGAAGCTGGCCTGGTATATGATGTACACTTATGCAAGTGGACACCCTGCACCAGTCCAGACAACTCTCATGGTGATTTAGGAAGTCTTAGACAACCATAGAAAGCTCTCTAAGTGGTAGCTGTGGAGAGCAGCCTTCAGGCTTAGTCCAGAAGGAGTGTAAAGCAGCTTGTTTTACCAGAATGCAATCTTATAGGTATAGATTAAATGAAAAGGAACCACACAAGGTATTTATAACAAATATGTATTTATTATATAATACTCTCTAACACGTTTAGATATCTCCTACCCGGAGATATGCACAATGCACAGAATACTTTGCATAGAAATCACTGTAAGTAGCACAGAATACACAGTGAACCCTGGGGGGGGGGGCAAACCATATATTAAGAAAGTGGTATAAGAACCACGACTCGTGTCAAGACAATGTCTAGAGGACGTAGAAGTGCCGGGCCCCCAAGGAACCACCCAAGGTGAGTGACTAGGAACCCCACGGAGATCGTGTGCAGTGTGGGAACACGACCGCGTTCTCGGTACAAATCAACGTGTAAGTTGCGGTTGGATTTTTAAAGAAAAAGGACCCTTCCCAGTGGGTCCTGAAGAAACCCAGTGGAAGACAGAAGTTTGGAGAGCCAGCCTACCTGCGGATACCCTAATACCCACGTTACCTACACCATGAAAGCCTGGTGCACAGGTGAGAAGTGGTGTCGGAAACCGCCGTCGTTTCCAATGGAGGACTTCAGGAAAGTGCTGCTGCTGGAGAAGGAGAAAGTGTCCGGTGGAATCCGAAGGTGGAATCTAGTTGAGAAGTACCTGCAAGCAGAGGGGACAGAGTCTATGTTACTCAGGAGTGACCAGGAGATCTGGAAGATGAATGCCCACCGATGTCGGGTGTTACAGGAGAGTTGACGGTGACCTTTACTCTGCAGCTGTGAGGACCAGGCAATGCTGAGGAAGACCAGGAGCCATGCACACACTGTCCCACATCGGATGTCGTCAGTTGAGGGGTCTGTGTCTGTCGGAAGCACCAACAAGCCTTGGCAACTGCAACCCAAGTGGATGTCGAAGAAGGTGCAATGTCGGGTCCAGCAAAGTCCAGGGGACTCACCACAAGCAGGGGAGTCAGGGCAGGCCCCGAGCAATCAGAAGAGCACAAAAGAAACAAAGGTGACCCTCAATAGGACCCATGGGCCGGAGGCACTGGAGTCGCAAGAGGACCTTGAGCAGCTCACCAAAAGATGCAGGCCACGATGCAAGCATTGTGGTGTGGACGAAGATTCTGGTCACTGGAGATGCTCGAGGTTGGGGTAACTTGGAACCTGAAGATCTTGATGGAAGGAAGACAACAAGCCTTGGGAACAGCAAGTTGATGCAGTCCACAGGGGTTCGGTTCCTGCGGCTCCCACCAGGGATACTGACCTCAAACTTGGCCAGAGGGCAGGGCAGGCCTCGAGAGCTGTGGAGAACCACCACCTGTGTTGTTGAACCTTTCGGAGTCTGTAGGAGCTCAGGATCAGCAGACCGGTCAGCTTGGTTGTGGTGCCTGCGGATGCAGGGAAGTGACTCCTTCACTTCAAGGGAGATTCCTTCAAGTGTTTTGGATGCCCACAGGCCTTGGAAGGTTCCTGTATGGTGCACAGGCACAGACGATGCAGCAGACTGAAAGGGGGATGAAGTCAAGCCCAAACGAAGTCCAGAGAAGTCCAGAGTGCCCAGACAGTAGAAGAAGAAGTGGTGTCTTAATTGAATCTTGTCCCACGACGAATCTAGGGACCCACTCACAGGTAAGCCCTTAAATACCTTAAGGAAAGGGTTGGGACAATTCAGGACCCTCCCAGGGGAGGGTCTGGACAGTGGGGAGGTTACCCCCATGTCCTTTGTCCAGTTTCGCACCAGAGCGGGAGCCAACAGCTCCCAGAGCTGGTTTGAACTGGACTAGGCATGGGGGCACCAAATGTGACCCTCATGCAGACTGAGTGGCACTGGCAAGCGCACCCACCCTACCCCAATACACTAAATCCTGTCTGGGAGGTGGTCACACCTCCTCGTGACAGGATGCCTATTGTTCTGCCTTCCCCTGCTCGAGCTTGGCTTAGCAGCAGGTAGGCAGAATCATGTCTCTGGTCGGCAGCAACCATTTTGTGCTGTCTGGGTCTGGAAGACTGGTACCGGGAACATGGAGAGCCTAATGTAGGGCTCTTCCAGTGCTTGGAATCATACTTGATTCCAACATGTTTGATACCAAACATGATAGGATTCGTTGAAGCCAGTATCAAGATGGTGATTGCGTAATTACGCGGCGACCCTCTATATGGTATATGGCTGCTTCACTTACAACCCAGGAGAATGGACTCCATAGGCTGTAGGGGTGGCCTGCTCATGCAGGGGCACCCTCACACTTAGAACCAAACGCAACTTTATTTTGCTATATCTGGTTGCATAATTTTTACCATAGTGATGCCATTCAAATAATAATCCGCAGTGCTCTGGACCTTTCACCATACACCAATCTGGAAACAATCAGTTGACACTGAGTAGGAAAGTCCTCCTTTCTGAGGCCCGTGCCTAGCTTTTCCATTCAATGTGACTAAGGTAATCCACTTCATACAGCTTTAAAATAGACTGACATTTCATTTGGGTATTTATATCTTTTTATCCATGTTACTGATATGCACACACAAGGTCCCTTGGCGATATCAAAGAAGGTTAGAAGTCCTGTGATGTCACTTTCTGTGATGTCACATCTTGTGATGTCACAATCAAATTAGAAGGGCCTCACATCTTCCCTTTCACCCGGGGCCCGAAAAATTCTTGGACCGGCCCTGTCTTGTGTAATTGTGTTGTTGAGTTGAATTATGTTGTTTGGTGTTGAATTATGTTGTGTGGATTGGAAATGTGTGGATATGAATTGTGTGGATAGCTTTGCCTTTTGGTGTCGAGAAAATACAAATAGGTAGACGCTAAGCTCTGGATATGTGTCTTTAGGTGATAAAAAATAAAGACAAATGAGTGGGAAAAAGGATGCCAAACATTGACCAAAAGGAATAACACTGTATATTATAACAGGCACACCTGGCAACTCTGCCGCAAGTGTAGGATAGCTATTTTCAAGCCCCGTCTCACCTCTCGCCAGAATGCTACCTGCAACGACAGATCGGCATGCTCTCCAATGTGTTCATTTGCCTTTTACAGCTACATACTTACATATCTCTTTTAGAGAAGCGTATGTGTTTGTGTCTGTGAAAGAGAAAGGAAAGAGAGGGGGCTCAAAAGAGGGAGGCAGACAACAGGGTGTCTATCAATAATGCAGCAGGTGCAGTGGCACCAGGACCCAGGGGCATGAGGGGCTCTATACTCCTGCTCCTAACGTACCATGGACTCCAAAAGATTCAGCAACACAGGTGGTGGTTCTGCAACTCCCACGAGGCCTGCCCTGTCTTCATAGCAAGTTTGAAGTCAGTATCCCTCGTCGGAACTGCTGTAGCAGTACCCCTGTGCACCGCGCCGGCTTGCGGTTGCCAAGGCTTGTTAACTCTCTTCTCCAGAGATCTTAGGGCTCCAAGAATCTCCAGCCTCCAGCATCTCCTGCTACCAAGATCTTCGTCCTCACTGCATCCACTGTACCGCGGGCCTGCATCATTGGGGAGCTGCTCAAGGTCCTCTTGCGACTCCTGTGCCTTTGACCTGTGGGTCCTCTAGAGGGTCTTCTTTGGCTCCAGTGGGCTCCCCTGGTTGCTTGGGACCTGCCCTGACACTCCTGCATGTGGTGAGTCCTTTGGTTAACCCTCTCTCTGTTTACTTATGCATTCCCAGACGATGTTATACTCGGAGACACAAATTGATAATGCAGGTTCGAAGTTCATTTTCAAAGATCCAGTTTAGCTTTTTAAATTCCAATTCATAAAGTAAATTAAATTAGCTAATACTTTTGAATTTTAGAATCTCTTCAGCAGGATGTTATTAATTATAAAAATGAAATAATTCATTAAATAGGTTTTAGAATGCATGTCTATAGATATAATTTTATAGTAAGATAAGACAAGTGCTTTAATATTTAGTTGTGTTAATTAATATTTATCCCTTAAAATTCATGTTCTAATTTTTAGGTTAGTTTTGCCGCTACCTTGTCTATATTTCTCTCCAGCCTTTACTTGACATTATATAAGGTATGAATCTTGGTTTCACGCCTGCCCTGACAACATTCACCTTGTCATAGAGTAAAAGAAATGTGAAACTTTGTCACAGTGTGCCTTGTGTGTATCAGGGTGCCACCGGATGGTGGTCTGCGCCCGCCGTTACCATGCCTCTTGTCTCCCAACAGACGGATTGGAGTGGAGCCAGCTTTTCCGCGGCTGTATCAGATGCATCGGATTGGGGACACGGACCCTTTAAAACAACCACGAATCAAGCTCCAGCCACTCCTACCCATGACGTCAGTACTTCTGGGCCAATAAGGTGCGAGGAAGCCGACACCATAGTGAAGTACGGTTCCGGAGGGAAGGAGATAGAACAACCGAGTGGCGAGAGAACGGGAGACCGAGGAACGACATTGGCGGTAGCTGAGGCGATACCAGGAACCACGGGAGGAGCCGAAGAGCTGCAGAAGCCAGGAGGCCACCGTATCCACGCTGCGCCCCGCCACGCTTCAGGAGAAGCGTGGCTTACAAAGGTACGGAGCAAGGTTGCGGGGTGGGTTGGAACACGGGAGAGAAAAGACCCGTAGAGAGGTGTCTTCAATTCACTCTGTCATCCCTCTCCGCTCCACCCGCTCCTTCCTTGTGCACGGGCACCCCCACTGTATAGCACTGAGCACGCGTGAGTCCCTCACTCCCTTTCCCCATATCATCGTCCGTCCAGGACATTGACCCACATATTCTCCTCTTTTCATGTACCTGAGGCCTTCGGACCAAGACCCCGACCTCAGCACGAGACGTCCCGAAGAAGTCAGAGTGCAGCGGACCCGGACAAGACGGATTGTCAAGTGTCCTAACACTGGCTTATTTCAGGAGAAAACGATCATATAAAATAAAACCCGCATTACAAAGACCTTGTCTCGAAAGCCTTCTGTCCCCACGCCCACAACTGGTGGAGAATGCGGGCAACCCCTCCATTGACACATATATAATGGAGAATTTGGTCCAACAGCTGATACAAGGACAAGAGAAGCTGGGATGGGCTGTCGAGCGACAGATGTCCTCGGCACAAGCCGACCGCAATGTCTTCACGGAGTCAATGTCCTCACAGATGGAGAACCTGCACAAACTAATGACTGAAAACCTTGCGACACCCCCGTCCTCGGGGTGTACATCGGGACCCTCTGGGATCTTCCTTTTCAAAAATACCAATCAGGGGAGGACCCCGACGCGTTTCTATTGAATTTTGAGAGGGCAGCCCGAGCCTGCGGATGACCAGTAGAGAAGTGGCTGTTCTTTCTTGCGCCCTTACTGACTGGTGAGGTGCAGGCTGCTTACCAGGTGGCCAACGCTGATGGGAACTCAGCCTACCCAGACATCAAAGCGATAATACTGGACCACTTGGGGTTGGATGAGGAGGCGTTCAGGTTGCGGTTCAGAAGAGAAAGGGGAGCTGCAGGGGAAAACCCCAAGACCCTGTTTTTTCGACTAAAATCAGCGGCTGATAAATGGTTGAAGCCGCAAGACAGCACGAAGGAAGAGATAATGGACAAAGTTTATTTAGAACAATACCTGGAAGCCCTGCCCTATAACACCCATAAATGGCTGCGGCAACACACCAAGTTGACAACGGAACAAGCGGTCGACATGGCCACTACCTTTGTGCGAGCCCAACCTAGACCCGCGTCTATAGAATCAGATAAAGCATACAAGCCCCCTCCCCCGAGAACAGAGCGAAGAACACACCGACCTCCTCCTCCTCCGGACATGACCAGATCCAGGCCCTCGAAACCAGAAGGTCCCCCTCCTAGAGGTCCCCAGTGTTTCGAATCTGGAGAGTGGGGCCACATTGCCAGGGTCTGCCCCCAGAAAAGATCGTCTGAAGAACCGATGGAAGTGGGGTACATCCCGAGGTCCGTCCTCTACAGTGCGGAGTTGGGGAGTGCCTTTTACGTAAGTGTGTTGGTAAATGGGAGAACCGTAAAAGCCCTACTTGATTCTGGTTGCAGGCAATCAGTAATTCTGAGCACCCTAGTAAACACCACACAGTACCTTCCTGATGCCGTGGTGCACATCAGATGTGTACACGGGGATGTCAGACCATATCCGGTAGCCTATGTTAAGCTACGACCAGAGGGGGGGGACACGTACACGGTGAGGGTTGGGGTACTAGAGGCTTTGCCCGAAGACCTCATCATCGGTACAGATAATCCGGGGTTTTTGACCCTGTTCCTTCAATCTGTTCAAACACCAAAGGGGGCTAGGGAAATAGGGGAAACGAAACCCGCCTTGGTGTCCCCTGACCCGTGGGTCATGGATAGAAGTTTTCGGTTTGCCCAGCTGAACGATCCCACCCTGCAGAACGCAATGCAGTGTGCGCGGTCTCAAAACCCCAACATACTTCCGAACTTTCCTCACTCCACGATCCGAAAAGATCTGTTATATAGGATAGGTTCTCCGGGAGATGAGGCCCAACTCCTTGTCCCCATGGCCTTTAGAGAACAGGTCCTTTTTTTCTCCCACTCCCACCTTACGGCCGGGCATGTGGGAGCAGAAAAAACGTCCCAGAAGGTGCTTAGATACTTTTTTTGGCCTGGGGTTTACAGGGAAGTAAAGAAATACTGTCAGGAGTGCGAGATCTGCCAGAGGAGAAATACCCATCGCCCCCCTCCAGTGCCCTTACAACCACTCCCAATCATAGGGTCCCCATTCGAAAGGGCGGGAATGGACCTCATAGGACCCCTTCCAAAGACCAAACGAGGGTACCAATATGCATTGGTCCTGGTGGACTACGCCACCAGATATCCCGAGGCCTTTCCCTTGAAAGCCCCCACCTCGTCCAGTATAGCAGAGCATCTGGTAGAATTGTTTTCGCGAGTAGGGTTCCCCAAAGAGATCCTAACGGATCAAGGAACCCCTTTCATATCACGCCTTATGAAAGAGGTATGTAAGACCCTCGACATCCGACACCTGAAGACATCAGTGTACCACCCACAAACCGATGGGTTAGTGGAACGGTACAACGGGACATTGAAGGCAGTCTTACGTAAAATGCTCCGGACAGATGGGAAGGAGTGGGACCAGCTGCTCCCGCTTGCCCTGTACGTTATTCGAAGCCAGGTACAGAGCTCTCTAGAGTGCTTGAATTGAGATGCTCTATGGGAGACAACCCAGGTCTCTCCTAGAAATCACCAAAGAGGCTTGGGAAAAGGAAGAGCCAGAGGACTCTCGTGGGTTTCTTGAGTACACGCAGAGTCTGAAAAACAAAATTGGGAAGCTCAGGGACCTAGCATACTCCCGGCTAGAAAAGAAACAGGAGAAACAAAAAGCGCTGCATGACAAGGGGAAGAAATGGAGGAGGTTGAGTGTTGGTGACTGGGTTCTGGTAATGTTGCCTTCCTCGACCTGTAAGTTTAGGTCCGAGTGGCTCGGGCCATATAAGGTCGTTGATACCATCGGGAAAACCAGCTATAAAGTCCAAATAAAACCATCCAAGATACAGACATTTCACATCAATAAGCTAAAAAAATGGTTGGGCCCCTACCAACCTCAGCCCATTTGGCAGTACCTTCCACTCATCAGGTAGGAAGTACTCTGGAACAATTAGTGGTGAATACAGACCTATCCAGGGAACAGAGGGAAACCCTTGAGGAGGTTTTGAAACCCTTTTCACACATTTTTCAGACCTACCAGGGAAAACTCCATTGACCGAACACACCATAGAGACCGACCCTGGGAAAGTCATAATACAAAAGCCCTATAGGATCCCCGCAGCTAAAAGAGAAGCAGTACAAAGGGAGGTCGATCAAATGTTGGAGCTTAGGATCATACGTCCGTCCAAAAGCGAGTGGTCCTCACCCATAGTCATGGTGCCGAAGCCGGACGGGTCCACCCGTTTTTGCATGGACTTCCGCTCCTTGAATTCCATCTCTCGCTTTGACGCCTACCCCATACCCCGAATAGACGAGCTCATAGAAAAACTGGGCAACGCTGCATACATCACCACTTTTGACCTAACAAAAGGGTACTGGCAGGTCCCCCTTAGAGAAACCGATAGGAAAAAGACGGCCTTCGTGACACCTGGGGGGCTTTACGAGTTTACGGTTCTTACATTTGGCCTCCACGGGGCACCTGCGACCTTCCTACGCCTCATGAACCTAGTATTGGCGAAACACCACGAGTATGCGTCTGCATACCTGGATGACATTGTGGTGTTTAGCCCCACTTGGGAGTCACACCTGGACCACCTCCATACTGTCCTAGCCTCTTTGAGGGATGCAGGCCTCCACATTAACTCAAAGAAATCAAGGGCCGCCTTCCAACGGGTTAAGTACCTGGGTTTCGTTTTGGGTCATGGTGTCATTGCCCCACAATCCGAGAAAATAAGGGCCATCGAAGAAACACCCTTTCCCAATTCTAAAAGGGACTTGAGAGCCTTTCTGGGGCTCCTGGGATATTACCGCTGGTTTATCCCTCATTACTCAGAAATCGCGACACCCCTAACCAACTTGCTCCAAAAGAACAGTCGTAATGAGGACCTTCTCCACCCCAATAAACAGACCCTTGAGGCCTTCCACCTACTGAAGAAAGCCATTACCACCAGCCCGGTGCTTATTTCCCCTGACTTCACCAAACCTTTCACCCTACATACGGATGCCTCAGACTATGGTACTGGGGCTGTGTTAACCCAAGAATCCCAAGACGGTGCAGAGCATCCCATACTCTATATAAGTCGCAAATTGTTTCCCAGAGAGACCAAGTACCCTACTGTGGAGAAGGAGTGTCTCACCATCAAGTGGGCTGTTGACAAACTTCGTTATTATCTGGAGGGGTGCCCTTTCACGCTATTTACCGACCATGCCCCCCTCCAATGGATGGCACGGAACATGAGCCAAAACCCCCGAGTGCTTCGGTGGTTTTTGTCTCTACAGCCCTTCTCCTTTCAAGTGAGACACCAGAGGGGTTCTGATAACAAGACAGCAGATTTTCTCTCCCGAGTGTTTCCTCTCCCCGATCGGGAGAATCTAAGGGGGGAGGAATGTCACAGTGTGCCTTGTGTGTATCAGGGTGCCACCGGATGGTGGTCTGTGCCCGCCGTTACCATGCCTCTTGTCTCCCAACAGACGGATTGGAGTGGAGCCAGCTTTTCCGCGGCTGTATCAGATGCATCGGATTGGGGACACGGACCCTTTAAAACAACCACGAATCAAGCTCCAGCCACTCCTACCCATGACGTCAGTACTTCTGGGCCAATAAGGTGCGAGGAAGCCAACACCATAGTGAAGTACGCTTCCGGAGTGAAGGAGATAGAACAACCGAGTGGCGAGAGAATGGGAGACCGAGGAACGACATTGGAGGTAGCTGAGGCGATACCAGGAACCACGGGAGGAGCCGAAGAGCTGCAGAAGCCAGGAGGCCACCGTATCCACGCTGCGCCCCGCCACGCTTCAGGAGAAGGGTGGCTTACAAAGGTACGGAGCAAGGTTGCGGGGTGGGTTGGAACACGGGAGAGAAAAGACCCGTAGAGAGGTGTCTTCAATTCACTCTGTCATCCCTCTCCGCTCCACCCGCTCCTTCCTTGTGCACGGGCACCCCCACTGTATAGCACCGAGCACGCGTGAGTCCCTCACTCCCTTTCCCCATATCATCGTCCGTCCAGGACATTGACCCACATATTCTCCTCTTTTCATGTACCTGAGGCCTTCGGACCAAGACCCCGACCCGAGCACGAGACGTCCCGAAGAAGTCAGAGTGCAGCGGACCCGGACAAGACGGATTGTCAAGTGTCCTAACACTGGCTTATTTCAGGAGAAAACGATCATATAAAATAAAACCCGCATTACAAAGACCTTGTCTCGAGAGCCTTCTGTCCCCACGCCCACAAACTTATAGATTGGTTATGAGACATCAAAATGACAAGGCATTGCCACTAGGTACAGTGGGGTGAGGGTGAAAGGGGGGCGGGTGGAGGTAATTCTGTTTGCATGAAAAATCATCACCAAACCAATTTATCAAAGAAGACAGTGAATGTAGCATGGCTATTTATGATAAAATTCAAGTATCAAAATACACAACACAGATACATATCAAATACATTGTCCAAATTCCAAATAACATATAATTCCAATTTCACATGATACAGGCTTCAAAATTTGATGTTAGCAGCCAACACATGTTTTGCTGGAAACCCTGCTTCTTCAGGGCCGTAAGTCTAGAGAAAGCTCCTTAACTGCATTTCTAAGAAGTAACGGTGTAATTAAAGTTCTCCCTCTTATGCTAGATGTTATAACAGGTTTACTAATAAATGTTTATATCCATGGATATCATCCATCAAAATAGCAGAAGACTCATTGGTTCTTCTTTTATATACCTGTCAAACTCTATCACAATTTACATAATAGACGGACCGAAAAGCACACCCTCCCTTCAGTTACAGGTGAGATCCCATAGTCCAGCTCATATCTGCTGTGCTACATCACACTGAATAGGGAACAGATACGTGGTTGGATTAGGGTCTGCGAAGGCAGGAAAAACTAACAGACACAAATTGACAGAATTGGTTCATCAGAATTTGTTTCATCAAGTGGTTGATCAAATACAGGTACAGAACCACAAGTACATCTAAAGGACAATGAGGATTGACAACTATTTGTATAGATTTAACAGTAATGAAGAATTGCATATTCAATATGGTTTCCCTGCCAGCTACTTGGTACGAAGGATGTCAGCCTCTCCACTCTTAAATGCAATCATTGTGGTGGGAAGGAGGGGATGCAGAATCAAATATTATATGAAGTTGGTATTTTAGGCTATGTTCCTGTGTTTGAAAATGTCACCACACACATGGTGTCCACAGGTTTTATAAAAGCGTTTGCAGAGTGGCATAACACAAATTGATGGGCCCCCTTGCAGAATGTCTTCTAGATACATAAGCTGTAGGGTGAATGTGGGCCCTCTAAAGGGCAGGGGTCCCTCTTCATAGCAGCAGCTGCGGGGGCCTACATGTGCATGAGCTGTGAGTTTAGGGCTAGTGGAGAACCCAAAGAATTTGAAAAACTATCAGGGGTGGTTTCTGCTTTAAGGCTCTAGGGCTGTCCCCTTCTGAAATTCCTACATCTCTTCTGCAAAAAATAATAAATACATCTATTTATTTAGAAATATGATCTCACATCACAGTGACATTTGGCGTATTGTCCTCAGTAATGGTAAGTGTTAATGCTAGACTTATATTAGGTATATTGTGCTGAGACACCTGGTCACGCTGACCTCCCCCACTGTGACCCCCCAGGACATGGCTGTAGATCGCTGGCCCCTTTAGAAGTGGAGCTGGTGTATTTGTTCCCCAGTGAATCAATCAATCAATCAATCAATCAAGTGTTGGTAAAGCACAACTACTCACCCGTGAGGTTCTCAAGGCACTGGGGGGAGGTGAGGGGCAGATCCATCAAAGTGCTGGGGTCATTCGAAGAGCCAGGTCGTGAGGTCCTTCCTGAACTGCGGTACCGTGGAAGATAGTCTGAGGTGGAGAGGTAGGGTGTTCCAGGTCTTGGTAGCGAGGAAGGAGAAAGACTTTACTCCGATTCTGGTCTTGCGGATCCGTGGGACCGCGGCCGGAGCGATCTGGGCGGAGCAGAGATCTCTTTTGGATGCGTGGAAGTAGAGGCGGCTGTTCACGTATGCTGGACCGGCGTTGTGGAGGGCCTTGTAAGCATGGGTGAGGAGTTTAGGGTTATTCTTCTGTCTGCCACGAGACAGGGGAGTTTGCGGAGGTGTTGAGTGATGTGGCTGTGCCGGGGGGAGGTCGAGGACCAGTCTGGCTGCGGTGTTCTTGACATTCTGGAGCTTGCAGAGGTTTTTCTGGGTAACGCAGGCATAGAGTGTGTTGCCGTAGTCGAGTTTGCTGCTGATGAGCGCGTGAGTGATGGTCTTTCTGGATTCGATGGGGATCCATATGAGAGTCTTTTACAGCAGGCGGAGGGTATTGAAACAGGCCAAGGATACTGAGTTGATCTGGAGGTCCATAGTGAGCGATGCGTCTAGTATGATGCAGAGGTTTTGTGCGTGGTCCGTCGGGGTGTGGGGAGTTCCTAGCGCAGGGGGCCACCGGGTATTGTTCCATGTGGAGAGGGGGTGGATCCCAGGATGAGGACTTCTGTCTTGTCTGAGTTGAGCTTAAGGCAGCTGTTCTTTATCCAGGTGGCGACGACCTTCATTCCTTCTTGGAAGTTGTGCCTGGTGACGTTGGGTTCGTTGGTGAGGGAGAGAATCACCTGTGTGTCGGCGGCATAGGAGACAATGTTGAGTCCATGGTTCCTGATGATGGTTGCGAGGGGTGCCATGTAGATGTTGAAGAGGGTGGGGCAGAGAGAGAAGCCCTTGGGCCCTCCGCAGTTGGTCTCTGTCAGTTCCGAGAGGTATGGCTGAAGTCTGACCCATTGTGTTCTGCCTGTGAGGAAGGATCGGATCCAGTCGAGGGCCCTGTCGCGGATGCTAGTGTCATGGAGTCTAGTGGTTAGGGTGCGGTGGGAGAAGGTTTTGAATGTTGCAGAGAGGTCCAGGAGGATGAGGGCTGCGGTTTCGCCCTGGTCGAGGAGGAAGCATATGTCGTTGTTGGCGGCAAAGAGGGTGGTCTTGGTGCTGTGATTGCTTCAGTAACCGGATTGGGAGTTGTTCAGGATGTCGTTTGTTTCGATTAAGTCGGCTAGTTGGTTGTTGACGGCTTTTTCGATGACTTTGGCTGGGAAGAGGAGCAGGGAGATGGGCCTGAAATTCTTAAGGTTTGTCACGTCCACGGGGGTTTCTTCAGGAGTGGGTTAATTTCGGCATGTTTCCAGTCATCGGGGAAGGAGGCGGTCTCGAGGGAGCAGTTGATGGTTTGGCATAGCTTGGGTGCGATGGTGGGGAGGCTCTGTGGAAGATGCGTTGCGGGCAGGCATCCGATGATGCACCAGAGTGGATGCTATTCATGGTCTTTAGGGTGTCGTCCATGGTGAGTGGGGTCCAACTGAGTAGGGTATGTCAGGGGGCATCCGTTGAGGTGGTTGCTGGTGCAGTGGGGAGGTCCTGGTTGTTGAAGTTGCCATTGATCATCTTGATTTTGTGGTTGAAGAAGGTGCTGAGTCTGTTGCAGAGGTCTTGGGAGGGTGGGATGTCTGTGGTTTTGCTGCTGAGTTTGGCGAATTCCTGGATGATGGTGAAGAGTTCCTTGCTGTTGTGTGTTGGTGTTGATTCTGTCTTGGAGGGCCTTCTTCCTTGGTTTGTGAGGGGATGGTGTGCTATGGTGGCTGCTTTAAAGGCAGTGTGGGCTTCCAGGGTTTTGGGGTTCCTCCATGTCTTTTCGAGTTGTCTGTTGGAGCGTCTGGATTCTTGGAGGGAAGGAGTGAACCAGCTTGCTTTCTTGATGTGTTTGCCGGTGGCTTTCTTGAGAGGGGCCACAGTGTCGGTGCAGTTTGCGATCCATTGGTGAAGGTTGCGTGCTGCGGTGCTGACGTCCGAGGTTGACGGTGGTGAGGGGCTGTTGAGGGCAGTGGTGAGCTGGTCATTGGTGACCTTGTTCCAGCTTTTGCAGGGGAAACGGTAGGCGTGCTTGGGTGCAGTGGGTTTGTTCAAAGAGAAGTGGATACAGTGGTGATCCCTCCAGAGAAGTTCTGTGGTGTGGCTGTAGGAGATGCTGTGTCCTGCGGCAAAGACGGGGTCGAGTGTGTGCCTGCTGTGTGCATTGGGGCAGTGACTAGCTGTTTCAGTCCTAAGTTCTCTAGGAGGGAGGTGGTGTTCGGATCGTTGTGGTTGTCCAGGTGGAAGTTGAGGTCTCCGAGTAAGATGTAGTCTGTGGATGTGAGGGCCTGGGGTGTGATGAGGTCGATGATGGCATCGGTGACTGGAGTGCGGGGGCCTGGAGGTCAGTAGATGAGGGTGCCGCGGAGGGTGGTTTTCGGGTTGGTCTGGGTCTGGAAGTGCAGGTGTGCCATCTGGGTTGTGGGGCCGCCTATGTGGGTGGTCAGGCAGAGGGTGCTTTTGTGGACAATGGTGATGCCTCCTCCTGGCCAGTTGGGGCTGTCCTTGCAGATGATCTTGTAGCCATCGGGGATGGCGATGTCTGGTTGCTGAGCTGACATTCGTCCAGGTTTCTGCAAGGAAGGCGAAGTCGGGTGAGGCAGCATCAAGGAAGTCCCATATCTCTGTGGCTTGTTTGTGGAGGGATCGTACGTTGAGGAGGTGAAGGTGATCTAAAAGTCACCCAGGGCTTTTGCTCCCTGGCAAAGTTGTTTCAAATATCCTCAGGTTTTTGAGGGAGTCAAGTACGAAGGGAGAAATATGTGTATATAGTGTCCCGATTTGTGAAATTTCAGAAAAATTTCAAAAACCTTTAAAAGTTATGAATATGCATGCCTGGACTATGGCTCCCATACCTGGTGCTTATTAAGCAACCCCGGGCGTAGTGTGCATAGTGGGGCTACGCGGAGGTCCACGGAGTTAAAAACAAACTCCGTGGAACTCCACTCCGCCACCCGCCTCCACCCCCCCATTATAAAAAAGTAATTAAACATTATTAAAAAATAAATTTAAAACCACTTACCTGGCATGCGGCGTCCCCGGGCTGCCCTCCTCCTCTTCTTCGCCCTATCGGTAATCCTTGTGAAAACTGCGCATGCGCATTTCTTGCAAGAAATACGCGGGCGCGCGCATGCGCAGTTCTCACAAGGATTACCGATAGGGCGAAGAAGAGGAGGAGGGCAGCCCGGGACGCCGCATGCTAGGTAAGTGGTTTTAAATTTATTTTTTAATAATGTTTAATTACTTTTTATAATGGGGGTGGAGGCGAGGGCTGGCCAACTCCGCTCCGCTGCGGAGTGTGCGGAGATTTGCCTTCTCTGCGTTCTCCGTGGAACGCGTAGAAGGCAAATCTCCGCACACTCCGCGGGCGGAGGTCTCACCCTGGGGTTATTATTAAGGTCCCGATGTATTTAGATTGATTGGTGCAATGGTTCTAGAATGTTTTATCCCCACTCTGGATATATTTTGATTTTAAAGACAGATAGACTCTGTAGCATACTAGATGTTCGTGGTTGCGTAATTTTGGGGATCTGGCTCTGTCATATGGCATTAAAACAGACATTGAAACAGGTTCTTATTATGCCCGATGTTCATGTCATTAATGCTGAAAACACTGATTAATTTCCAAACAATCAATATTAAAAACCTTAAGTAATGTATGTAAGCAATTTCATTTCTGGTACTATTTCATGTGTTTTACTTAATTTTACATTACCTAAGAGTGCTAGCTATTTCCATCATGTTGTGTTCCTGTGTTTTTACATGCACCTTATTAGTCTTGTGTAATGCATATTTTAAACTGAGTTGCGGCAGGTGTTCATGGCGGGTTGTGATTGAGAGCTCTGGCGCTGAGGCTGAAGTCAGTGCAACTTTCCCACAGTGCTTGTCAGTGGATTGGGCTCTCTGCAGAGCACACAGGGCAATGGAACATATTCCAGTTGCAATTGAAATTCTGTGTAAATGTGGGTGAAGGGGGTACATAGTTGACAAAATATTCACAAGGCGAAAGTAATAGAAAATAAAGTGCTTACATGTGAGTGAGGGCAGTTTATGTTTGGCGCAGTGAAAGTGAAGGAAATGTAGAGCCTTCCATAAAATATCTCTTCCCACGTTGGTGGAGGCTCTGTAACTGTCCGCCCCAATGCTCTCTGGCGATCTTGAACTTGATGCCACTGCATTAGAATTTTGGCTTAGGTCCAATACGGAAGCCGCTGCTCCTCTGTCCTCACGTACCTCAAGAAGGACCCACCCATCCGCTCCTTGGTTTAATGAACCCCTAAGAGGGAGTAAAAGTACATGTAGAGGTCTAGAAAGGAAATGGCGCAAACGTTACTCACCGGAAGATATTAAGAACTATAAGACAGCCTTGAAATCCTACCATCTTCAGGTGAAAGAGGCCAAAAAGAATTATCTGCAGGCGAAGATAGAAACTGCCCAAAATAAGGGAAAGGAAATTTTCAACATTGTAAAATCTTTCACCTCCCCTTCGGCGATGAAAAAACAATCCCCCTGCTCAGCTGATTGGACTAAGCAGGTGGCATTATCCTTTCACAATAAGATTGCTATAATCCAACAATCTTTCTCTGAAAACAAGGAAGGGGAGCAAGTCATAGAGTAACCTTTGATTAGAAAGGCTGACACTCCGCTGACTCCTACTCCATTAGAGTTCCCTAAAATGCAATTCGCCGACTCGCTCACTTATCTTAACTGCCTCAAGTCCGGTTCTCGAATAGATGCCTGTCCCGCTAAACTATTAGTATCTCTTGCTTCTACTATTAATTTCACAGTAAATAAGGTACTCAACTCATCTCTTTTCTCCAGCAAAGTGCCAAGTATTTGGAAGCAGGCTAAAAGTTTACCACTTTTAAAAAAACTTTCTGCCGATCATAATGATCCTGCCAATTATAGGCCGATTTCTCTCTTTCCAGCTCTCTCTAAAGTCTTAGAAAAACATGTGAATAAAGCTATTTCAGATCACGCAGAAAGCTTTAATCTGCTTCATCCGTCCCAATCAGGCTTCAGGGATAATTATAGCACTGAGACTGCCCTGTTGGAAGTGACTGAGCACCAGGGTCGGATTGGTAATGCGGGCTTTCAGCAAATGGCCGAAGGGCCGGTAGCCGAGTTCCAGATGTGGGCTGCTTTTTTGGGCAGACAGGGGGTTTGTCTGTGCTGTTAGGATGCCGCCAGTGGCCCAGTGGGTGCCTGAGTGGCCTTTCTAGAGGCAGATGGGTGGAGGTATCACTCCCTTTTTCGAGACGGCCTATTAATGTATGCTGATTGAGCGGGGGCAGGGGGCCTGAGCAGAAGTGGTCTCACTTGCATTCATGTGTGGCTCAGCAGTGTGAACTAATCTGTGCATTTTTTTAAATCTAAGTTAAGTTAATAAAACATGCCCCCCACCCCCTTTCTTTTCATAAAACTTCGCTGAAGCAGTGTTTTGCGGAAAGGCAATACGCAAATGCGGGCCACTTTTTGTTGGTGTGCCTGGGCCGATTTTTGATCCCAATCCAACCCTGCTGAGCACATCAGGGAAAAACTGGATAAGGGTGGTAGGGCCATTCTTATATTACTGGATCTGACGGCAGCATTTGATTCTGTACCACATGAGAGACTTATTGACAGATTGAGGAATCTGGGTATTGGTGGGACAGTACTGGCCTGGCTGACCTCTTTTCTGCAGGACAGATCCCAGGAAATATGGATACCCTCTTTTTCATCCCCTATGTCCAGCATGAATGTAGGAGTACCCCAGGGATCTATTTTTAGCCTGACTCTTTTGAACCTATATATGTCATCCTTGGCAGAGGCAAATAGTGCTAAGATTATATCCTACACGGACAACACTCAACTGATTTTCACCTGCGAAAAGGGAACTGACTTTGATGGCGTTAACATCAGAGCTTGTCTTACAAAGGTGTTTCATTGGCTCAAGGTGAATCAGTTGAAATGCAATCCGGATAAATCCGAGATTATCTTTTTTGGCCAACCTGCAGTGAGTAATTGGAATGTAAGGTGGCCGGAAGAGTTATCGCCGCCACACGTAGAGCAAACATCTGCTAAAAATCTAGGCATTTTTCTGGATAGTGCCCTCTCCATGAGGACCCAGGTTTAAACTTTGGTAGGCTCATGCTTTGGTATTCTGAGTATGTTAAAAAAATTCTTCCACTTCTGACAACAGATACCAGGAAAATAGTGGTTCAGGCCTTGGTGATGTCAAGACTGGACTACGCTAATATTCTGTACCCTGCTATCTTATACAGCACCTGCAAGTTGTGCAAAACTCCACGGCCAGGGCGATTCTCAGACCTAAACCAAGTTCTCATATGTCCCCCCTTCTTAAATCCCTCCATTGGCTGCGATTGAAAGAAAGGATTAAATTCAAAGCCCTAGTTGGTTTTTTCAAGGCCCTTCATGGAAAAGGAGCAAGCTATCTCAGCAAACGAGTTAACCGCTACACTCCAGCACGATCTTTAAGATCTTCCTCCTCTGACCTTGTCCGTACCCCCAAAGTACGTTTGGCCCGTATAGGAGGCAGGTCATTTGGGTTCTTGGGTGCACAGGCATGGCACAAACTACTGTTACACTGAGAGCCATCTCAGAACTTTCGATTTTCAAGAACATCTTAAAACATGGCTTTTTTAAACTTAGCGGCATATCAAGTTTCCTGGCACATGCTCTGTCATCGCCGGGACACTCTTTTTTGAGTAATATCAAATGTCTCTCATTCATTGATTCATTCAAGAAAATGCCAGGAAGTGCGTTCAGGAGGCAGTTAAAAGAGGGTGCTGAAGAAAAAAGAGATGAGGTTTAAGATATGCTGATGGACAAGATGTGAAAATAAAAAGGGCATAAATGTCTAACAAAAATAAAGTGCACATAACTGAAGGCCAATACTCCTTTCACAGGCCTCCATAATAATAAATTCACTGTCTCACAATTTCAGAATTTAAATATTTTCAATGTTAATTATTTACACAAAATCATTGTTACTCACTTATATTAAACAGCTAACTACCACTGATAAAGACAACAGTCCTGGCAGATTTTAGGTATATGACAGTTGTGTTATATATCTGGATACAATAACAGAAAGCTCAGAGAGAAACCAAAATACCGGTCGAGTGACACATAATGGGAATCACTGAAATTGAGTTAACATGTTTAAGCCACACCCCTTTTAAAGATCCCCACTTTTTTTTTATCCCACTTAAAGTCCTGTCTGCACATATTCCTATATGATGATTGCAGCAGTGGCGTCACTAGGGTTGGTGTCACCCAGTGCGGTAACTCCCGAGTCCGGGGGTGCGGGGGGTACGGACCGCACCGGGGCAGGTGACACCATCACATGGGGTGACACCGTGAGCCTCTGCTTTAAAGCAGAGGCTCACGGTGTCACCCCATGTGATGGTGTCACCCGGTGCGGTTCGCACCCCCCGCACCCCCCTAGTGACGCCACTGGATTGCAGCCCACAACTGTGGGTGCTTCCCCAAGCCTGGTTAGAGCATTTTCTTCTAAAGCTGATGCCACATGCAGTGCAAGACACTGGGCAAGCAAACACTTTGAAGGGCCTGAAGTTGTTGCTCCCTACAATGTGCACACTACAGTACCTGTTGAACATATTAATGCTATAAGATATGGGGCCTTTTTTAATGTGTTTAAATATTTCAAGACTACATGTTCACAATTGCTTTATAAATCTTCTTGCTTTCTCTCTAAATTCTTTATTAAAATTAGCGTTAAAATGCACCATTTGGCAATTTATTTTCAAATTTATCTCGGGGTGTCGGACCATCACCGAAACCCACATTTGTCAATTGAGCTCACTCACTTCTCTTGCGCCATAAAAGTCATACCCAGCTTTTACGCCCCACCACTTTCAAATGTCACCAGCCTCCACTGAAAACTATACCTATTTATCTGACCAATTATTGTGTGAAGGAGGTTGACTGTCAACTGTTTCATGAGTCACGAAAAAACACAAAATTCTAATTTGTTGAGGATTTCAGTATCTAGTCAGGGAGGAAGGCTAGGGCATGCCTAGTATGTCAACATTGAGAAGACCTGCGGCTGTCATTGGAAAGGTACCCTGATACACACAATCTGAGAATGCCCAAAACCTCAAGAATGCTGGGGTAAAGTGGGTTGTAGAATCTCGGCAGTGCTAGACTGCTGGTGATGCTCACGCCACAAGTAGTGTCCAAAGGCATCTGGAAGAACAATCCCTTGACCTTTACTGTCTTCTTTATTGTAGCATGGTCCTGAAGGTAGTCCAAAAGTATCTTATTAAATACTGGGGTAGAGAATTGCTGCCATCTTTACAAGAGTGGGAAGACAATATGAGCTAGAGCATGAGATCTGAAAAGCTAGTATACCAGGCAAGGGGATGTCCCCACAAATCCAAAAAGATATGGGGCCTACGGAAAAACTTGGAAGACATGGCCTAATGCTGACTGGTGGGAGGGAGAGAAACAGGCCTGGGGGAATCAATGGTCATGTGGGAGTTGAGAATGAAGGACCTATATGTATTATGTTTACTTCTGCAGGGACACGCAGATCAGCTCTGACCTTTTAAATGTGGATTGTGTAGAATGTGAAGAGAGCTCGACAACATGCTGCTTGAAGTTGGTATTGATTTGTTATAATACATATCGCTGTTTGAAAATCAATAAAACATTTTTTTTCCTTTGAGAAGGCCTGTGGACATTCACATTTTCCTGTTTGGAGAAGGACTGTAGGAAATGTCAAGATTAGCACAGTTGGGTCGGAAACAAAATATGTTTAGCAAGAAATCATAGCCTGTGCTGGGACATGGCCATAAGCAGCTGAGCTGAGGCTTTGGGATTCTGGGAGATTGGTGGCCCAAGTCCTGCACACTTAGCCATGCTGAATTTTCATGCCTCCGGGCCCCGTGATGACACCCTGTGGGGGGTATATTGAACAACAATAGGATAATTCTGAGTCATGATACCACATGCCCCCAGGATTTTTGTGATACTTAGCCCCACCCTAGCTGGAACTAATCAACTTCACTGGCTCCGTAGCCCTACCTCTGCATGTGTGAACCGGACGATTGGAGAGTGCCCTGTGATGACCATGGGTTGATTCTGTGGGAGCAGGCCGGCCAGTCCAAAGCGGTGGAATAAAGGCCAACTTGGACCATGAACCCTTACAAATACAGTCTAAATTCTGCAAAGACAATAAATTGTTATGGGGAAAATATAAGCCCCTGCAGCGTTGTAACAAACTAAGAAAGATAAATTTGCCAACCTGCACTGAAACAATGAACTGAGTGCAACACATGTACACCCCAAGTCCCAGATTACACTGGAACAGATCTTCCAAGCCGTGTGCAAGTCAAGTCAAGTCAATAGTTCTTTATTCGGCCAATATAGACCATAAAAGCATATTTAGATAAAACATATATGTCACCTAAAATCAAGCTAAGTACATGAATACAAAAGGAATGAATACATATTCATCAACAATCTAAAACCTTTTGTGTAAAATGCAAGTTAAGAAACTAAATATTTTAAAAGAATAAAATGTCTCAAAAGACAATGTAACACACCGGACAAAGAGGCCTCAACGGGGGTGATCTTCCAAAAAAAGCAAAAAGATATGCATATAAAGTGCAAGTGCCTCAGTGCACTAATAAAACAGATTCAGCAGGTTCAATCTTTAGCAATGAAAATACCATAGTTAAATATAAGCAACTATTGATCCAATGCATGCAAAATCAATAGGGGGACCTCTATTCCTTGAATAACTTTTCTGTGTGTCTAAGGGCTCCTAAAAGGAAAATTGCGACCCCAAACCAGACCATGGGGGAAGATAGCATTTGTAAATACAACAACGAAGGCCTTACAAATTGATTGTTTCTTACCAATGGGATAATAAATTTGTGCCTCAAGGTACAATAAAAATTACAAAAAAATATAAAGTGCATAGTGTCCTGCTCCGAAAAATTGTCACAGGGGCAGGGCTTTAAAACTCCTGGCTTTGAACATCCTTTTGGAACAGCTAAAAACCAATGTATGGAATTGAGTCTTAATCTAGACAGTAAGAAACGATGATGGGCGTTGTTAAAAAATGACAAGCAAAGTTCCCTCCCGTAAGCTTGTTTTCAATATTATATATTCTTGCACAGTGGGTTTAACAAGTTCCCTGTCTTCTCTTTCACCAAGCCGCCTGGCCAAAAACATGTTTTTGGTGACCCGCCAGTCACAGGCACATAATATTCTTGGGTTAATAAACAGATCCAAACAACCTATCCTCCTCGGCTGCTCCTTGACATATCCTAACCACAGAATTAACAATGCCCCCTCAAGAGCGGGACAATCCCTTAATACATATTGACTCAGGGTGGGGGCAGGGCTTGACCAATTTCCTAAACAGCGCATTATGGGTGCCACTGCGATAAGGTCAGATATGTAACCCAATCCAAGCTCTTCATGAATCGTAAAAGAGGGGGTGCTAGTGGGAACAGTCTATGCAGAAATGTATTCTCAACCACTTGCAGATCTCTCACATCTATGTACCACCACACGTCGCACCTTTAGCTTGCCATAGGAATACATTTGTCTTTAAAAACCTTTAGTAAGGCAGGCACTGGTTTGGCCCCTAGTCTCTTGGCGAAATCCATGGTAGCACCTACGGCCCTCACCAAGATGTTCTTTTTAAGGACTCTTTGAGCAACCCATGATTCTCTATCGTCAAACAACACCTCTAAATTGGGGAAGGTTGAAACTTTAGTAAGTTCTGCACCTCTACTGAAAAACCTGCACCCAACGGCCTTCTGACTACCAGTCATCATAGTATGAGATTTAGTAAAATTGGTAGATAAGTCTAAAGAATCCATGAAATCAAAGTGAGCATTTAGAAGGTTATGAAGACCCACAGCAGTCTGTGCGAGCAGCACCGCATCGTCTCTGTATAACAATGCAGGGATTAATTTAGTGCCCACCCTGGGGATGTCTCCACTAGCTGCTGTCAATACATCCCCTAGCTTGTTAATATAAAGGGTAAACAGCAGGGGAGCCTGAATGCACACTTGCTTTACCCATCCCTTGACCCCCCCCAGGAAGCAGACAAACTAGCATTTTCATTATACCTAACAGAGGCTGTAAAGTAGAATGGGAGGGATGTAAAAAGCCACCAAATCTGCATCCATACCCAGGTCCAAAAGGATAGGCCAGAGCTTAGATTTGTTAACAAGGCAAAACACAGAGGTTAAATCCATAAAAGCCATCTGCAGGCAACACCTCTTGGCTATTTATAACATTAGAATTATCGAACCAGGAAGTTGGGCTCTCCAGAAAAACCATCCCTATGATTTTGTCAGCAGCATCAAGAAGGGAAATGGGGCGGTAACAGTCTCTCGCCCCTTTTTTAAAAATTGGTAAAATAGTGGCCTTGGACCAGGAAGAGGGGAAACCACATATGCAAACTGCATTGAAAACACGAGTCAAAATCTTAGTCCTGATTGAAGGGTCAGCTTTATAAAGATCTGTGGGAACTCCATTCGGGCCCAGCGCTTTCCCCCCGGCTATGGCCAAGATGGCTTTATGCACCTCTTCAACATTGAAAATCAAAGGTGAGATTTAAATCCCTGGTTCCCATGGAGTGTCAGGCTCACATGTCCTCTCTACTATAAATCCCTTCAAAATGTTGGGCCCATCTCTCAGAAGCAATAGTACAGTCCACTGTAGAATTTACTGAACCTGAAAAGAAAGGACTGTTTACTTTTTCCCAAAATTTAGAGCTATTGGCTAACACGCTCGCCTGGCACAGGTTCTCCCATGCCTGCCCCCTAATAAACTTTTTCCTCTGCTTGGTCGCAGATTTATATGCTTTCTTACATGCCCTAATCTTGTCCTCATCCCTAGGTTGCTGCTTAAGTGCAGCCATTAAATACCTATGGTCTTAAAACAATTCCCATCAAACCATCTTTCTTCTTTGTTTCCATTAATCTTGCAATGGGAGGTAAAATTATCAGCAATCTGCTTACTTAGTTCTATTAAAAGCATCTAATTCTAGCCTGTCCTGTTTTCATGGCTGGAGGTGTGGTCTCCGAGGGCCACTGGTGGCTGCTGTTGGCAAATGGCATGCTGGACCCCATGGATGAACATGGGATCACCCTTGTGGTCCTCGGCCCCGGAGGCAGCAGAGCCCCAACCGAAGGGAACTCAGGTTTGACACTTCTATGCCCGTTGGTGCAGCAGCTTTTTCTGTCACATTAGGTGGCAATGGCGCGTATGTGCATGACATGCCTTAATGATATCCATTCTGTGGTGACTTTATACTGCTGCTAGAGTGTCTGGGGTGGCCTTACCAAAGTAGTATGTAAAAGATGGCGCACATCGCTTACCAGGAGCCTCCATTTCCATTAAATCCAAGTCGAGTTGGTTCTCACTTATCTAGCTTTTCCAACAGCCATCTCTGACTATTACTCCATTCCACATGGTTCTTATGTTTGAGGGGAGGCGACAGATGCTTCAGTGCCAGAAGTGTTGGGTGGGAGGGAGTTCCGTATTCTGCAGTTGATTTACTTTTTTATTTCTGTGTTATCGTGTTCTCTGTACAGCAACATAAATCTCAGCCCAGTACATCTTTGGTATCCACATGGAAATTTGACATTGAGGCCACTGACTCTAGTGTACCGCTTGGAATGTAAATGTTCTCAATGACAAGCTCAAATGGGGAGCAGTTTTTCACTATATCAAGCAACACTCACCTTCAACTGTGCTTCTCCAGGACACACATTTATTGGGAAATAAGTGTCTTGTTCTACCCTGTAATGGGTACATCAGAGTATTTCACTTTGGATACACACGCAGCTCTCAAGGGGTGGCAATACTGATTCATAAACACCTCTCCAATCATGTTACTGCCACCTAACATGATGAACTAGGCACATATACAGCAGTCGAAGGCACTATGGGGCACACTAGGGGCCCTATTAATTAAAGGGCACTCTTTCCCGGTTTGTGCCCGGCACACCTTAAAGCAGGTGCACCGGGTGCAAACAAGAAAAGTGCATCCTATTACATGGAATGTGCTGCCCCCAGGGCAGCCGTAAACTCATGCTGTCCTGGGGCGAGCACATTCATGTGAAAAACGGAGCGGCTTTGAAGCTGCCACTCCGTGTTTTAACAGTGCAGGTGGCAACCCGCCTGCACTTTGAAAGGGGTTGTCTGGGGGGGTCTATGGGACCCCCTTTCTCCCCTCCAGAGGGCTGCTCTCAGGAGGTGCACTGACAGATTCTTTGCCTCTGCGCCCGCGTCTGTAATACGGCACGGGCACGGGCATAGAGGCACAGGGATTCCCTCATTTGCATGGGGCATGCCCCCATGCAAATGAGGGAACACTCCTGAAGATAGTGCTGGTGCTTTATGTGCGCCAGCACCATCGGTATTACAGAAGGGGCTGCACAAGCATCTGTGGCACCGCCTGTAATACCAAAGTGCCTAGGGGGCACACAAAGCGGGCACAAACGCTGTTGCGACCCACGGGGCACTTTCACAATACAGTCCTAGGTGGGCATTTGTCTCCATCGAAGCACCACTCCCCTGACTAACAGCAAACTGAACTCCAATTCTTATCAGCAGGTGCCCATTGATCTCAAAGAGCCGGAAGGAGTCAGAGGTGTTCAATCAATCAAAAAATGCTTTAATAGGGTTGTTAAAAAAAACATCAAAGCATACAGATAAAAAAATCATAATTAAAACATCACAAAAAAAATGTGGAGGCTACTTTAAAAAAAAAGTTGTACTCACAACAGTACATTAAAAAGTAGCTCATACAGTAGTTCATGAGATAAATCAGATCACATGATTAATTTCCAGTAACGCGAAAACCCATTGCGCACATATCGACACGTTACTGGTTACAGACCTGTAAAACATTTCAAATCTGTAATTTATTTTAAGAAACAAGATTTAAAACAAGAAAAAAAACATTGTAAAATGTGTGCTAAAACAGTTCACTAAAAGCAGTTCCAGACTCAGTGATTCCCTGAGATTAAATCAAATAAAAGAGCTTTAAAATATAGCAATCGCAAAGAGCAATGTTTGAGGTTGCAGGAGTGCAAAAACGCAAAATGGCAGCAGGATTCTAGCTACCCACCCTGGTAGTGCACAGTTATCAAAGTAGGCAGGCTCCTCAGTCAGCTGTCAGAATGTGTTCACATTTGTGCCATACGATTGCAAAATATAGACTGACTGGAAGCACAATTGAAGTAGAAGTATCAATTTTCAGAGTCCTGTGGGCAATTAAGTACTGTTGGATCCCGATGGTTCAGATAGATAGGGCTATCCATTTACTCCTCAAGTAAAGGTATTTTGGGCAAAAGAACAAAATGTACAACTCTGTCCCGGGAGCCGCCCAGCTGGTGGCACACGTGTTGCAACCTGTGCCTCTTTTCCACCTGCAAGTGAAAGATTTAAATAGTAGACAGCAGCGATAGAAGCACACATATAAGCTCTGTGAGTGGAGGGGTAGTGTCCAGAAATGGCTCAAAAAATCGAGTGACTTTAAATTCAAAGAATTGGTTAATTTCCCATTAGTCTTGCATGCAATCATTTGCGGACATAAGCCCAGTAATACGATTTCAAACCTTTTGTGTCTGATTTACAAACTGTACTAGGATCATCCCAGAGTCTTGAGAGGCCAAGCTTCTGGAACCAAGTAACAACAAATTTGAACCAGGGGACTTGCACAACTTTATTTGGGGTCACTATTTCCCTGAGGGAGTCCCTTTATTCCTTTAGTTCTGGTGTGGTCCACAAACGGACCCAGTACACCAAAGGTTTGAGTGATATCAGGCTTAAAATTCGATTGATGCCAGATCAAAAAAGAGCAGGGTTAGAGAGGTGCTAACCAGGCAAGCAAGAAGTGATCTTGCGAAGGTGCAATGGCCAGTTGCCCAGTGTCGGTATATTCCCAAACCTCCGTGCCAAAGGTTGCAGCACTCTGAGCCTTCGCACGGTAAACTTCCAGTGCAGGAGACACCGATCAACAGCTCAATTATTTGTGCAACCGTAAAACAGCCTGGGATCTGTGCTTGATAAGGAATGAGAGTTGATTGAGTTGGGGTTATTATTGAGTTGGGGTTCCCACCTGAGTTTATCTGAAATCCTGACTCCTAGGTAGTCTATACTATGGACTGTTTCTAAGGGTTCTTCCCCAACTCTCACTGCACAGTTTCGAGCAGGCCCTGATCCAAACACCATATTCTTGGTTTTGGCTGTGTTCAATTCCAAACCTCTAGTTTTGCTGAATTCCAAAAACGAATTAACTAAAACCTGCAATCCCATAGGTGTTTTAGAGATGAGAAGGAAATCATCAGCAAATAGTAATATCTGTAACTTTTTGTTATTTAAAACAGATGAGTCATTCTGGCAGTCTAGGAGTATCTGCACCACATCGTTGACATATAAAGTAAATAAAGTAGGAGCAAGGATGCACTTCTGGCGTATGCCTCGAGAGATGGGGTTGCAATCTGTCAATTCCCCCTTACTGCCCCAACGGATTTGGGCATAATTCTCCATATGCAGTTTGGCTATAAGATTGACCATGTTCACAGGTACATCCATCATGGACAAAACACTCCATAATTTCCCCCTGGGACCGAGGTCAAAGCAGCCCTGAGGTCCACAATGGCCACATACAGTTTTTGCTTGAAAGCTGTGCATATTTCCAGTAGAGAAGAGCACGTTGGAATACTTGGTCAGATGTACAGTTCTTCGGTCTAAAACCAGTCAGAAGTGTTAATTACCAATGATTAGTGAAGTTATGAGATTTTACGTCTGCTCATCTCCCCAGTCATCAATTTGGCTTCTAAGGAGTTAAGTCAGAGAGGTTCTCAAGGTCATCTATATGAGGAGCAAGGGCTTGGACGAGCTGCAGATACCAAAAAATTGATGTTTGTGTTGGCCAAATTCTGTTTTGGAGACAAGCAAAGAAGAAGATAGAGACAATGGGGAATTATTTTGCTAAGTCTGGAAATACCAAAATTGGTCCAGGCCTTGAAGCCCTCCAAGTTGATCAATTGGTCCAGCATTGTCCCCATTCATAAAGTTATTTATTTGTAAGTTTGCCTCACTTGTTATGGGCCACCCATCACTTGGCCATTAATGCACCACTGTGACTGTGGCCAGGGAAAGCTCAATCAGGATATGCCGCCCATATGGGAAATGCAGCAGGTGCATTTGCACTGTGACTAATCTCTCAATGTCAGCTGTGTCTATGTCAAGGTTGAAAAGCCACTGGTTCACCGCCACCAGTTGGGAGGCTCGGTAGATTGATTGTATATCTGGCATTACAATGCCCGATTATTCCATTGGAATTTCAGCAAAAGAGGATTGAGGCAAATAAGCAAATCATGAGGGAAGTCATGGGGTGGTTTTGTAACTTTATAGGAGTTTTGGGCGGGTGAGATCATATTGATATTGGTGACTTACCCAATTAGTGGCATTGAGAAGAGGGTCCAGAACTCTAAAGGTACTTTTTAGAGTTTAACAGATGCAGATGCACCATCAAAACTTGACGTTCATTCTTCCTCCTCCATCAAATACCATCCACTATATTTAGATTTAGACTGCATGGTGGACAAACCACTTCTGCCACTTACCACCACCCCTTCAAACATTTTTGGGTTGAAAATTGATGGGTAGTTTATTGAATAAACAGTTCTTCGTTCCCCTTATTTAGAGCCCATTGTTTGCCGGCTGGTCCATGGAGGAAATCGCTTCACACCTGTTATGGAGGAAAGCATACAAATGGCCAAACCCTGTACAAAAACACCCCACTAACAACAGGTTCAAGATGTCCCTGCAGTGTCTTTGGAATGTTGCATGTCACATGTTTACTCACATTGCCAAAGTTGCAAATATAAACATTTTAAATGTAGTTTTGTCCAAAATGTTAAAACCTAATAAAACTCAAACCTGTAAAAATATTGAAACACGCACAGAACATCCACTCACGTAATGCAACCAATTGGTCCCAAGAACCTTGTTGGTTTCAAAACACATAACTCTAATGTTTAACATCATGTCATATCAAACATCAACTGCGTGTTCTCAGTTTTAATCCCTGACATATGAAAATCAGAAATACTCTCAGTATTGTATTGTTTCAAGGTATGTTAGACCACTACACTACAGTTACCACAATGCAACACATTAGGAAGCAATAGGTCTTGAATTTCAAAACTTGAAAAACCTGATTTTGATTTACCTTATATTCAAGTATGAACAATATAAACCACATCCACTCAAAAACCATAAAAATAGGTGTTTATGTTTCAAAAAATAGTAAACATAAATACACACCAGACTTTAATTGGGTGAGACAAAGTATATAAAATTAGGGGAAAAGTGAAATTCATGGCAGTAGTCTTGCCATAACAATGTTTATTGAATGGCACCTTTCACATTTCAGTAACCCTCCACTGATGAATCTGGAGGTTAGACAAGTCAGGAGGAGTTGGAGGGGGGGTAAGGGTTGGCTGGGTGTAAGAAGGTCAAGGGACAGAGGGTTTGCGACCTACAGAAAATGGTGGCACTGGTGCAAGAAGAGCACACTTAGGGTTCTGGGAATGGGGGGAATTTGACAGGGGTGGCACTCCCTGCTTCTTAAAACCCGGGGCAGCCTACGCAGAACAAATGTTCTCCATGATTTGGACCATTTAGTCTGCCTTCTGGACTAAATCCTGGAAGATACCCAACACTGCAGTCTGTTCAGCACATAGGTCCCTCCACAACTGTAGTGCCTCATCGGAAATAAGCAGGGGGCACAATAGCAGGAGAGAGGTTCCTGTGGGAAAACAGACAACAAGTGTATTTCTGCTGGCCGTGGACTATCCTTCTTCTTGGGTTGCTGGAGCAATCGGTGGTGGTGTCAGCTCCAATGGCACAGTCTCTGCTACCACCGCATGGGGCTGGCTAGGGTTATGTGAATCACCCTCCAACGCCCTGACTCAATGCCTGAGCTAGCATCCCTACTACCTCCCCTCACACTCTGTGCCACTGGATCCTTCTATGCCACTGCCCTCCGAGGCTTGCCCACATGATGAGCCAGCTTCTCCATCAGATTGAGTGGCGTTTTCTAAATAAAACACATAGGTAATGAATAACTTTACATTCAAATATAAGAACTTACTGGTACATGTAAGAGAATGTTCTGTTAACTATCGTATGACAAACACATGCTAGACATCATGTCAATCACAGAGACTACATCAGATTTCCTGCCTGACGCAGATCTGTAATAATAATTAAAAAAACAATATATACTATTGGACAAACATATTAAAGTTAAATTATGACCAAGAAAAAATATACTTGTTTAGTGTGTAAGTCATTTGCATACAGAATAAACGATGTATTCATTCAGAATAGTCGACATAACATTTTAAAAATGCTGCAAAATAACTAGTATGATATAGAACTGTATTTATTGTTAAATGCCACATCACACAAATTCATGTGTCTAAAATTAGCCATGATGAACAGATACATTGCACATCAGTGATTTAACAATATATTTTTCTGAGTCACATTTGTCTAAAAACATCACCAAATGATGGCGGCCTACCATACTGCCAGGGAACAGAACTTATGACAACCACTACTCTGGCACAGGGCTACCTACCTAATTTTGAAATAACTGGCAGCCTTGCAAGGATCTCACTGCTGTGAAATTGTCAGAGTGGGTGCCATGTTTAAAATACCCAATCTGCAAACGTTTTCTTTTCCAAGAAAGAAACTCCCAAAGCATGAGCTTGTTTCCTGAAAATGGCAAGACCCGCAAGGAAAAATCTCCAATTAAGCATTTTCCTTGCCCGTGTCCCCATGAATTGCATGCAGGACACGGGTAAGGAAAATGAGGGACTGTAGTCCCTTTCTATAATTGGGTGTGATACATGTCCCTATGATCGCTGTGCTGAGGTGAACGTACCGCAGGGTCAAAGTTATTGCTGGCAGACCTAGTTGATGCTCCACCGGCTGTTTACTAGCAGTTTCCTGAACTCTAAACCGAGCTTCCAAAACTCAGGCTTGGCAGGGCTGGAGAAACCCCATTTCATGGCATTCCTCCAACGCCTCCAACGCCACCAAGCAAAAATACGGCACTATTAGTTCATCAGCTATTGTAATGAATGGCTGAGTAACATGAAATATTATGAATTCATATTGCCCAATATTTCTTTTTGCATTAAGGGCCAGGACATTATGACATCTATCTCTGTTGACTCCAGCAGTACAACATAATTTTGAATGCTTTTTTAAAGATTTTTTATTTTAGTTTTTGTTCAAAATAACAAAGGAGGTACTGGTGGGTACTCCCATTACACATGAGAACATGGTGATAGGACTACAATACAATAACGTTTTGGCATTGTTAGACAATTGGAGCAAGAGAGGAGCCACTAACATGGTCATGGCTGGCACAACAAAATGGATCAACACAGATTGTAAAATGTAGTTACAAGGAAGGCCCGCAGCAATATCAATAGCTTCAGACAGTCCATAGTAGTCCATCCATCTGCCTCATATTTTACTAAATTTACGTGGGCATCCCCTAATGTTATAAGCTACTTTTTCAGCAGCCATAAATGCATCCATTACCCTCCTCCATTCAGCCAGAGTATGCGTCTCCCGGGCCCCCCATCCCTTGGCCAGGTCTTGTTTGGCAACTATCAACCCTAGATTACACAACAAGAGTTTCATCCGTGTAACATCAAAATCTTTGGGTATCCCCAAAAGGACATATATAGGGTCTTCCAGTACCTGCACCTATAGCATTGAGCTGAGTTCCGAGAGCATGCGGCACCAGTATGTCTGTATGGCAGAGCATGACCATAGTGTGTGGATGAAGTCTCCCCATTCCCTCCCACACCATAAACAATCAAGTGAGACTCCTCTGCCTATTTTATGCAATCTGGTCCTGTCAGACTAAATCCTGTGTTAAATTTGAAATTGGAACATCAATGCTTCCTCCCAGTCCAGATCTTTGAATGTACCAACATCAGCTTCCCAACTAGCCCTCAATTTTAGGAGGGTAACAGGAATATTATTGTTAATAGTTTTATAAGTTCAAGACACTGCTTTTTCTCATAGTTCATCCAGTAAAAGCCTGCCCTCTAAGGGAGCAAATTCTGGGAGCTCTGGGGAGATATTTTCAGCTTTCCATCCATGTGCAAGCTGTATGTACCTGTAGTATTGGTGATCATGGAGTTGGAATTCCCCCTGGAGGGAGGAGAAGGACATTAAAACTCCCTCTTCTAATAAGTCAACTACTTTGGAAATACCTATTCACTCCCAGGGTGTTAAACCTTTGAATTTGGTTATTTCTGTCAAGTAGGTGCCCATCCATAGTGGAGTCTCCCAGGTGATTTTTTGTTTCCAATCTATGTAGGCCTTGTCTTTGTCCCATGCCTCTAAAGCTATTTGGGTAGGCGAAAGAGGTCGCATCTTCCCCTACCACCATAGAGGTAATGTTGGGCGTGTTTGAAACTGGGTCATTTCTAGGGCATAAGTGGGATGGTCTCTGTCTACAAAACCCCAGTCATTGATGGCTATTAGGTGGGATAATAGCCCAGAGGTCTGGGAGACCTATCCCTCCGTTGTAGGGGTTGCGTTGCAATTTGCGATGGGCTATCCTAGGGTGGGCATTGTTCCAGAGCAGTTTCCTAAATTCACCCTCAATTCAAATGAAGCTATTGTCAGGAGCTTATAATAGGTGTTCTGTAAGGCATATACAAATTTAGGGAGACTGATCATCCTAAATATTGCCGGTCTTTCCAGGAGTGTTAGAGGGAGTCTCTTTCAGTGGTTAGCATCTGCTTGAAAGTCAGTTATTATTGTCTTAACATTTTGGCAATACATTGGTCAGGGTCCATCGTGACATAGATCACCAGGTTTTTGAATCCCTCTCTATTTACTTTAGTTGTTGGGGGAGGTAAAAAGTATGGATTTTCCCCAGTTTATTGTGTATCCAGAATAGGTCCAGTAGTGTTTAAATGTGTGGAGAATTGTTAAATCGAATCTTTGGGATGGGAGAGATAACGCAGGATGTCATCTGCGTATAAGGAGATTTTTTCCTCTGGAATGGGAGAACTCTCTATGTGGAATGCTTTGACCCCAGGATGAGTTTGGATTAGGCATGCTAGGGGCTCTAAGGTCAGGTCAATGAGGAATGGGGAAAGTGGACAGCCCTAGCGGGTTCCCCTCTTAATAGGGATCTCAGGAGGCAGCCTACCATAGACCCTCAAGGTGGCCGTCAGATTCGTGGTCCGAATTCCAGTTTCAGCAGGGCCTGGGTCATGAAGGGCCAGTAGATTGCATTAAAGGTCTTCTCGGCGTCAAGTGATACAAAAAGATGAGGGTCTTGTCTGTTTCGGACCGTTGTCATCCAGTTATGGAGTCTGCGTAGGTTCCCCCTGGTGGAGTGCTTCGGCATGAAACCTGATTGGTCAGTATGGATCAATGGTGTGATCACTGTTAAGAAGGTAGGTAGAATGGTAGCTAAGACTTTGGTTTCTAAATTGTGAGAAGCTGGCCTGGTATATGATGTCCACTAATGTAAGTGCAAAAACAACAATTGATGGACAGAATGCAGAACAATGTCATACATTCACCCCAGTACAGAGATCTGGGCCTAAATCCATCGTTTTTTTGCTCACCATGCCATTCCAGTTTGAACCCAGCCATGTGCAAATCAGTCTTGACCCTGTGCCCTATGGGAACAGTCCAGCCCGAACTGCCAGGCCAGGTCCTCCCTACCACTAATGTAAGTGGGCACCTTGCACCAGTCCAGACAACCCTTAGGGTGATTTAAGAGGTCTCAGACAACCTTAGAAAGCTATCCAAGTGGTAGATGTGGAGAGCAGCCTTCAGGCTTAGTCTTGAAGGAGTGTAAAGCAGCTTGTTTTACCAGAATGCAATCTTATAGTATAGATAAAATGAAAGAGCACCACACAAAGTATTTATAAAAAAATATGTATTTATTATATAACACTATCTAGTACGTTACAGTATCTCCTACACGGAGATAGACATAAAGCACACAATACCTTAGCAAAGAAATCACAGTAAATAGTACCAATACACAGTGGGCCCCAGGGGGGAACCAAACCGTATACTAAGAAAGTGGAAGAAGGGGGCATGGCCAACTGCCGGGAATGATGGCCGCACACTAACTCGGCTCCGAATCCCAAAAAATCCTGAAAATCCATTCATCAATCCGTGCCTTGGAGTCACCAGCTTACCCAAACCGGTGCCATGGACACTGCCGGCCGGGATCAACCAGTGTAGATGAGCTGAGTGCCTGCCCGGGTCCCGCCGGAGCTCACAGCCTTGGTGCGGTGACAAGCCGCAAGCTTACGTAATCGCGCGGCCGAAGGGAGCGGTCTAGCGAGAAAGCGGAACTGAAAGAACTGTGGCTATAGATTGCTGTGGAGTGTCAGCTATACATCGCAGGTCCACGGCCGGTACTGACACCTTGCGGACGGGACCTGCCCCATGTAAGAAGACGGCCCTTCCTGACAGTGGTCTCCACCGACGTACCTGGAGGCCATTATATGACCCAGACCGGGGCCATAGCTCATGCTGGCAGGAGCACCATGAAGGAACGGGTTGAGTATTGGACCGCCCCCCGCTGAGGCTCGCGACCTGGGCATGGTGGCAGGCCACAGACTTGGGTGATCGGGCAGACATATTTATTTATATAGCGCCTGAATCGACCCCCGGAGGGGTATCTCTGCGCTGCGGACAGGCAACAGGAAAGCTGAGGGACTGGAACAGGATCAAAGACAGAAAAGGAAGGTCTTAAGATGCTTTCTGAATTGGAGGTGGTCAGGGCATTGTCTCAAATACAAGGGGAGCTCATTCCAGTAAAGAGGGCCAAGGTGGGAGAATGCCTTTCCACCCAGTCTAGCCTTCTTAACTCGGGGGACCATAAGAAGGGATTTAGTTCAAGAACGAAGGGACCTGGAGGCTGTATACGGCATACATTTCTAGGCAAGATAGGTGGGGCCGAGATTGTTTAGAGCTTTGTGGACCGTGCAACAGACCTTAAACTTGACCCGCTCGCATACTGGGAGCCAGTGTAGCTGATGGAGGAGAGGGCGAGAAGCAGTCTGGGGGGGGGGGGCATTTAGGACCAGTTGCGCCGCGGTGTTCTGGACTACCTGCAATCTGCTGAGCGAGGACTCATTGGCCGAGACCAAGAGGCCATTGCAGTAGTCCAGACGGCTCAGTATTAATGCCTGCGCCAAGGTCTTCCGAGTAGAGTCAGGAAGCAGGGGAAAAACTCGGCGTAAAAGGCCCAACATATGAAAACAGGAGCCAGCTATCTGAGCAGCGTGCTCCTTCAGAGTGAGGTCCAGGCGAATGCCTAGATTTTTGACGATGGACTTGGGGGCAGGGGGGGTGCCTAGGTCCACCGGCCACCAATCAGGAGTCCACAGTAAGGGGGCATCTCCAAAGAGCAAAATCTCGGTCTTTCCCACGTTAAATTGGAGGAAGTTACATCTCATCCAATTGGAGATAGCCTACATGCCAGAAGAAAAGGCCGACTGCACAGATGAGGTAAGTTTGTTGAAGGGAATTAGCAACTGTGTATCGTCGGCGTAGGAGATAGGAATGAAACCGCAAGTTCTGAGGAGATTGGCCAAGGGAGCAACATATGTTAAACAGAGTAGGGCTCAGACACGAGCCCTGAGAAACTCCCTTGGTCAACTTCATAGACGCCGAGCGATAAGGGCCTAGATTAACGGTCTGGGATCGAGAGGAAAGAAAGCTTGTCATCCACTGGAAGGCGGAATTTCTAAGTCCAATCTCTTCCAGTCTCCTGAGCAGTATTTCATGTGAGACCGTATCGAATGCAGCAGAAAGATCTAACAGCACCAGAATCGTGGATTGGCCCCCGTCTAGGGTCATCCTGATGTTATCTGTGACCGCTAGCAGGGCTGATTCGGTGCTGTATTTGGGTCTAAAGCCTGACTGGGAAGGATCTAGACTACCAGTGAGTTCGACATGGTCGGACAGATGTTTATTATTGTGCTTCTCTAGAAGTTTGCTTAGGAGAGGGAGAAGCGAGATGGGATGGAGATTGGAGAGATCAGTCATAGGAGCCTTAGAGTTCTTACGGATAGGCATAACCTGAGCTGCTTTCCACTCCAGAGGTACGTGACCCTCTCTCTGAGAGAGATTGAGGAGAAACTCTATAGATGGAGATAGTTGGTGGAACAGAGAGGCTACGATTTTGGTAGGAATAATATCTAGGGGTGTGCCAGATTTTACAGCACGTAACAGTACTTCAACATCTCCCACGGTCACAGGAGGGAAACTCTCTAACAGCTGGATGTTTACCTGTTCTGGCAAGTCAAGAGCCATGGCGACCAGAGGCTGACTCCCTGATGAAACGAGTTTATCGTAAATGAGCTCCACTTTCTGACAAAAGTATTGTGCAATGTCATTGCAAAGAGATTGTGAGGGGGCCTCAAGGTTATCACATGCCAAGGGATTGATGAAAGACTGGAGAATACGGTAGAGGGTTTTGGGAGCGTTTCCAGCCTGGGCTAATTGAGATGCGATATGGGCTTTCCTAGCGGCCTTCATGTTTTTGTGGTAGTCAGAGAGAGTAACCTTAAATGTGTCTTTATCCCTTTCATCAAGGGTGCGACTCCAGCTTCTTTCAAGTTTCCTGCATAATTGTTTTTGAGCGCGAAGCTGAGGGGAAAACCAAGCAGTCTGAGGGTGCTTAGAGGAGTTGGGAGAAGATTTCAATGGTGCATGCTGGTCTATGGTGCAGGTGACGGCAGAATTGTATTTGGCAAGAGCGTCCTCTATATTGACAGGTGCGACGCCCCAGGCGCCAAAAAGGAGGCTTGGAAGCGCTCCGGGGTGAGTTTCTTCCATTGTCTATGGGCAGAGTAGGTGACAGGGGTGGAACCATTCATCTCCCTGGGGCCCTGGATACTGAACTCAATTGATGCATGATCTGACCACGTCAACGGCTGGGGAGGTTCACACAAAATGCAAGAAGAATTTGAAAAAATAATATCCAGTGTGTGTCCTGCTGTGTGGGTAGGGCCTTCGTTGAGTTTAAGTAAGCCCAGGAGAGCAAGGTCTGCCATGAGCGTCAGTGCGTCGGTATTAGAGCTACATTCACTGTGGACGTTAAAGATAGTGGGGTGCTGGTGGTGTCTACTCTGACTGGCGAAACTGCTCTGCATTGGCCGCGTGGGGTGAGGCACGCATAGAGCTATACTGAATATTGGCAGCGGGTGCCACCGAAGGGCCCCCTGTACCCAGCGGTGGGTGGCGGTCAGCACTCCCTGTCACTAGCCATCAAGACATCTCACCATCACCGGTTCAGAGTGACCCTGTGCTGAGCCCCTCAGAAAACGTTGCGGCTTAGAGGGCCAACGTGCTGGTGACAATATCAACGTAGAAGTGAGCCAAGAGGGGGTAAGCCAACAGGCCGATGGGAACAATTTCCTGGGCAGGCGGTGGTGATACCCTCGGGCCCCTCCCTTCGGATAATTGCACGGCCCAGCATCATTTATTACAAGCAGTGCCATGTCTGGAAGCAAAGGAGGGCGTGGCTCGCTCCAACCTAAACTGGATAAGTTCTCCTGGCAGAAGCCCCAGAAGAATGCAAGTGCTCAGCCAGACACTGTGCAGGAATCGCAGAGCGTGCCGGCGGAACAAAGCACCCCCACCCAACAGGACATATTAGAGGCAGTCACGGCTGTGCGTTCATCTCTCGAATCACGTATAGACACAGTCTCCACAGAAATCTCCCTGCTTCCGTGCAGACCTTAGGAAAATAGACAATCGAGTGAAAAAGGTGGAGGGAGTGACCTAGGGTCTCACCACTAGCACTAAGGCACTGGAAAAACAAGTACCTCAACTACAAACTACCAGCAAGGTCCTTGCATACCAACTAGATGACTATGAAGAAAGGGCCAGAAGGAACAATGTCAGAATTCTTGAGGTACCTGAGAGAGCCGAAGGTCATGCCGCAGATTTATTTGTAGAAGACTTAATCACTCAGCATTTGCAACCCAAAACCTCTCTAAATACTTCTCCATTGAAAGGGCACACAGAGTACCTGTTGGGAAACCTAAACCTGGACAACCACCCAGGCCAATACTGGCACATGTCTTTAACTTTCGAGACAGGGATGTGATCCTCCAAACCACACGTTGTGCCCCTCCCCTTAAACTCAAAAATGATATTGTGACAATCTTCCCAGACTTCACTATGAAAGTGCAGAGACAGCCAAGAAGTTTTCTCGAAGTCAAAAAAGCCCTTAGAGACAAAGCGCTGACTTACACTATGCTGTTTCCTGCTAAACTCAGGGTGGAGGCTGAGGGCGAAACGTGGTTCTTCACAGAGCCAGAGGCGGCCTGGGAGCGGTTGGACAGATGACGGCAAGTGAGAGGACCAAACAATCCCGAAAGGTAAAAAAGGCAAGCAGGAAGAGACCGGAAACAGACTGCATCTGGCCAAGAAGCGAGAGATCTCCTAGACAAGGACCCACCGTTGGGTAGATAGTCTGCCCCACCGCAATCTGTCACACGGGCAGCTTTCACAGAGACCTAACGGAGCACATGCCCATACTTCCTAAGGACATATAGACTAATCGACGGGCCTGAAAATCAGAGACGTGCCCTAACTTAGCTGGCGAGATTGTATGTTGGCAAATGAGCGACGGGGCAGGAGACCCTGCAGCAACTATGGCTGAGTATAGACACGATGACTTCACTCTTATAGACTCCAGGCTACACAATTAATTATTGATCAAGGGGTTGGGAGGGTGAAGGCAAGGGCCTACATCGCCCCTGAAACAGGGAAGGGAGCGCGAAGGGCACTCTGCAATGTTGGGGTGGTGGGTAGTTCAAAGTCCATCTTGCAGGGAGGCGGGGGGGGGGAGGTTTCAAGTTACAGGGGTTTAACTTAGTTTTTGTTACATTTGTCTTGTGGCTGTTTACAAGTAGCTCACGTTTTGTGACAGTTCTGGTCCACTCCATTGAGATTGCAGACACAGCAGCTTACAACCAATGCAACTACTACAAATGCAGTTATGTCACAATCACCCAAAGAAACTATTCTTGACACTATTGCCCCAACACTTATGAGGAAAACAATATCAGTGTTGGTCGAGGGAAGAGCCGAAATTGCATTTAACCTGCTTTCCTGGAATGTAAATGGATTGGGCGATAAACTCAAAAGGGGGTGGTGTTTCAATACCTTAAACGGCAAGCATTAGACATTGTTTTGTTGCAAGAAACTCATCTAGTCGGAAATACAAGTAAGGCACTTGACACGTGGGGATATAAATTAGTGTTACATTCTGTCTTCACCACCGGATCCAGAGGGGTGGGGATACTAATGCGGAAGAACCTTCCATTTATTGTGACGCACTCACGTGCTGATGAATATGTCCGCTTCGCGGCCGTGTCGGGCATCAGGGAGGGCAGGTGCATGAATATTATGTCTGTATACTTGCCTCCAGCACTGCACAACGTAGCCTTACCAGACATGAGCAAGATGATACTGGATCTGCCAGTGGGGGACCTAGTGATTGGGGGGGACCTCAACATGACACTTACTGAACAACAAGATAGATACCCACCCAGGAATAATCCGCGACCTAAAAACACTATGGCTGAATTTCTTACATCTCTGTGGTTGGCAGATGTGTAGCGCAAGGAACACCCACAAACACGACAATACACTTTTTACTCTGCAGTACATAATAGCAGATCCGGGATTGATTATAACCTAACTCTAGCAGACACAACACACTTGTTAGAAATGGGGGTCTCTAGTTGGCAATGGCTGGCCACTGTCCAAGTAGGGACCCTTCTTCCTAAGTCAGAGTGAGAGGGCTACCCTCTTTAATACCCCTGCTCAACCCTGTGGTAACGTAGCACGAGCAGGTAGGCTTATCTCAGAGGCAGGGTGTGAAGCATTTATGATCATACACAGTAACACAATGAGGAACACTACAAAGGGACACCACACAAGTAGTTATTATAAAAAATAAGTATCTTTATATAAAGGCAGATTTATCACAAGACCAATAACTGTAAAAGCCACAATACTGTCAAAAATAGGATAGCTGTTGAAGGGCTGTCAAAAATAGGTCAAAGGTTGCAAAAATAAGGTTCAAGTTCAAAGCAGTGGTCTCTGCGACCCTTTCTTTCACAAAGTACCTGGGTTTAGTAGCAAAACCAACAAAGTGTCGCAAATAAGCTGTAGCGATGATTCTCGGCACGCGAGGCCGGCGATGCGTTGAAATCCTTGCCGCAAGGGAGGATGATGCGCCGATCTGCGGGATGCGTGCGGAGACGATGCGACAAACTTCTGCACGCTGGACCACCGATGCGATGACTTTCTTGCCGCGTGGGAGAAGTCGATGCAGTGATCCTGTTGCGCTGTGCGATCGTGTTGCGATGCGAAGACAAGACGCTCCGCGAGGAGCGACGAAATTCGGTGTGATGCGATCAAAGTGGCGAACGCACGGCGTCCGCACTGCGATGTCTCGAAGCGATGATTTCTGTCAGGGTTGCGAGTGCGCGGCGTCAGCAGCGCGATGATCTTTCCAGCGCGTCTCGGCTGCAGCGGCTCGCAAAGGGGCGTCAGCGATGGTTTCGGGTTGCGGGCCCTCGGCGGCAGCAGCGCGATGATTTTCCCAGCGCTCTCGACTGCAGCGGCCCGCAAAGATGCGTTAGCGTCGATTTCTTACCCTCTTCTCTCTGATGCAAACTAGAGGCCCTGGAACTCACAGGAGCCTCCTCAGCAGATAGCCGTCCTCGCAGGGAGGAAGCAGGAGGTTGGTGGTGGAGTCTGTTGTGCCTGAGACTCCAGCAGGAGGCTAGCTCTTTTCCTAGCCCTTGGGTGATTGCTGTACAAAAAATAAAAGTTCTCTCAATAGTTCCTTTTCCTCTTCTTCAAGGTCCAGTGGTCACTGCTGCAGGCCAGTGCAAGAAACAACACACAAGCACAAGGACAGTCACTTCCTGCAGATTCCTCCAGTGGCACGGACAGAGTTTCCTCTCCAGATCCAAAAGCAATACAAAAGTAGGGGGTTTGAGCACAGATATTTATACCCCAAAAGCCTTTGATCCTTGAAGCTACCAGTCCCTGAACCTAGCCAGAACCAGTTCTGCTCAGGCCTGGAGCACTTTGTTTACCAGGCTGCATCCTTCCTTTCAGAAAGAGGGGTCTGCTAGCAGACACACAGTGGGAGGTGGAGCCAGCATTCACCTTGCCAGGCACAGCCCTATTCAGATCAAAGAGCCACCCTTCCCCACACTCTAAATGCAGATCTCTCTATTCCACCAAGGTCTGACTCAGCCTGTCCTGCCCCTCTAAAACCAGACAGCCAATACACATAACGGCAGAGCACACTGGAAGGCTTAGGCAAGAAAATACCTACTTTCTAAAAGTGGTATTTTCAAACACAGAATATAAAAATAAACTTCACTAAAAGGTGTATTTTAATATTCTGAGCTCAGGCATACTAAATTCGTTTTTCTACCATGTCCCTGGGGTCAGTTAGGACTATAGCATGTAATAGTCAAACTGCCCATTCTAGCCTATGAGGAACAGGTAGCCTTACAGTAGTGAAAAACGAAATGGTGCATAATTCACTACCAGGACATGCTACACACACCAAGGCATGTCCTACCTTACACATACAATGCACCCTACCCGAGGGGCGACTTACAGGATGCCAAGGGAAGGTTCAGGGGCTGGGAAGTGGTTGCACTTCACAGCCAAGATGGCAGTTCTGGACTGCACACAGACACTGCAGTGGCAGGTCTGAGACACACTTTACAAGCTGCTTCTGTGGGTGGCACACATCAGTGCTGCAGGCCCACCAGCAGCATTTGGTTTACCAGCCCTGGGCACACATAGGCCACACTACTAGGGACTAACAGGTAAACCAAATAAGCCAATCAGGGATATACCAATTCACATAGACATATTTATACAGGGAGCATTCGCGCTGTGACACTGAATGGCAGTGGCACAGCGCCCAGAGCATCTAACACCAGTAAAACAGAGGAGACAACAGCGAAAAATGGAAGGGAGACCCACGCCAATGGTGCCAGGTCTAACACACGTCCCCTCCAGCTGAAATGTGGGGAGAACTACCCATCCCCTTGGAAGTTCTCATCGCTAAGGCGGAAAAATCTGGACAGACCATCAGCATTGGCGTGTTCTGTACCAGGGCGGTGTTCCACCGTGAAGTCCATACCCTGTAGGGAAATGGACCACCTCAACAACTTGGGATTCTCACCCCTCATCTGCATCAGCCATCTGAGGGGCCTGTGGTCTGTCTGAACCCGGAAGTGAGTCCCAAACAGGTATGGTCTCAGCTTCTTCAGTGCCCAGACCACAGCAAATGCCTCACGCTCAATTGCACTCCACCTCTGTTCCCGTGGAAGTAACCTCCTACTGATGAAGGCTACAGGTTGGTCTAGTCCCTCCTCATTCATCTGTGACAGAACGGCCCCCACCCCATGCTCTGAAGCGTCTGTCTGGACAACAAATTCCTTAGCAAAATTGGGCGCCTGGAGTACGGGTGCTGTACACATAGCAGTTTTGAGGGCATCAAAGGCTTTCTGACAGGTGTCAGTCCAGTTCACAATCTTTGGCCGCTTCTTGGAAGTCAGCTCAGTCAAGGGTGCAACAATGTTGCCATACCCCTTGACAAACCTCCTGTAATAACCCGTGAGTCCTAAGAAGGCCCTCACCTGGGTCTGGGTCCTAGGGGGCTCCCATGTCAGGATGGTTTCAATCTTGGGCTGCAGGGGCGCCACCTGGCCGCTCCCCACCTGGTGTCCCAAGTACACCACAGAACCCTGCCCAATCTGGCACTTACTGGCCTTGATTGTGAGGCCTGCTCTGCGCAGCGCCATCAACACTTCCCAGAGGTGGCGCAAGTGGTCCTCCCAGGAGGAACTAAACACTGCAATGTCATCCAGGTAGGCGGCACTGAAAGCCTCCAGCCCAACCAACACCTGGTTGACCAATCTCTGGAAGGTGGCAGGGGCATTCTTCATCCCAAAGGGCATCACACGGAACTGGTAGTGCCCATCTGGTGTGGAGAATGCTGACCTCTCCTTTGCCCCCTCCGTTAAGGCGATCTGCCAGTACCCAGACGTCAGATCAAACGTGCTGAGGTACCGGGCAGCCCCTAACCGGTCTATGAGCTCATCAGCTCTGGGGATGGGGTGCGCGTCGGTCTTGGTGACCGAATTGAGACCTCGGTAGTCCACACAGAACCTAAGTTCAGGAGTGGCACCAGGCGTCGCAGCTTTTGGTACCAAGACCACGGGGCTGGACCAGGGGCTGCTAGAGGACTCAACCACCCCTAGGGCGAACATTTTGGAGACCTCCTCCTTAATGCAAGCCCTGACCCTGTCAGTTACCCTGTAAGCCTTGTGCTTGACAGGAGAACTGTCCCCGGTATCCACCTCATGGACGCACCAATCAGTGACACCAGGTACCAGGGAGAACAAATCAGAAAATTGCCCCAACAGGTGGTGGCAATCTCTCTGCTGCTCAGGGGTCAGTGTGGTGGAGAGGATCACACCCTCCACTGACCCATCCTTCTCTTCTGCACACAGGAGGTCAGGGAGAGGCTCACTCTCCTCCTCAACCCCATCATCTGTGGCAAGAAGCATGCCCACTTCAGACCTCTCAAAGTGGGGCTTTAGGCGGTTCACATGCAGGACCCGCAAGGGGTTCCTGGGAGACTGAAAGTCCACCAAGTAGGTAACTGGACTTTTGCGCTCCACCACCTCAAAGGGACCGGTCCACTTATCTTGGAGCGCACAAGGCTCCACTGGGGCCAGTACCCAAACCTTCTGACCAGGTTGAAATTCGACCAGAGTGGCATTCTGGTCGTGCCAACGTTTCATTTCTTCTTGGCTGGCTTCCAGATTTGCCTCAGCAATTTTTCTGAAACGCCGAGTCTGGTTCCTGAAGGCCAACATGTAACTAAATACATCTTGGGGAGGTTTCCTGGGAGATTGCTCCCAGCCTTCCTTGACCAGACTCAGAGGTCCTCTAACCGGGTGGCCATAGAGGAGTTCAAAGGGACTGAACCCTAAGGACTTCTGTGGCACCTCCCGGTAAGCAAACAACAGGCATGGCAAGAGGACGTCCCACTTACGCCTCAGGGGCTCTTCTAGGCCCATGATCATGCCCTTCAAGGTCCGGTTGAACCTTTCAACCAGACCATTACCTTGGGGGTGGTAAGGAGTGGTGAACTTATACGTTACCCCACACTCCTTCCACAGAGACTTCATGTACTGGGAGATGAAGTTGGTCCCCCTGTCAGACACCACCTCTCTGGGGAATCCCACACAGGAGAAAATCCCCATCAGTGCACGTCCCACCACGGGGGCCGTCACTGTCCTGAGCGGGATGGCTTCAGGGTACCGGGTGGCATGGTCCACCAAGACCAGGATGAACCTGTTGCCCATGGCTGTCTTGGGGTCCAGAGGCCCCACAATGTCAATGCCCACTCGCTCGAATGGGGTACTCACATCGGGAAAGGGCTGGAGTGGGGCCTTGATCTTCCCCCACTCTTCCCACTTGCCTGGCAAGTCTCACAGGTCCTGCAATGAGAGTCTGAACTCTTGTGCATCTGGGGCCAATAAAAGTGGGCAGCCAGCCTCTCAAAGGTCTTGGTCTGCCCCAGATGTCCTGCCAATGGAATGTCATGAGCCAACCCCAGTAGGAAGGTTCTGAAGCACTCGGGTACCACCAGCACACGGGCTGACCCTGGCTCAGCAACCTTAGGCTCACTATACAGGAGACTGTTCTCCCAATAAATCAGATGTGAACCAGACATGTCACCTTCTGCCTGGGCTGCAGCCTGTCGCCGCATACCCTCAAGAGAGGGGCAAACTCTCTGCTGCTCACAAAATTCCTCCCTGGTGGGTCCCCCTTCCTGCTGCCAATGGGTCAGCTCAGGCAGGTCCCCCAGTTCGGTGATCTGCTCCCCGGTAGGCTCCAGGGCATCCCCTCAGGGTCTGCTTCTTCCTGGGCCGTGGGAACCAAGGGGGCCGGCTTCCCGCGCCCCTTGCCCCTTCTCTCTAAGGCAGGGATCTGGGCCCTACTCTCAGGCTCCAGATCCTTTTCAACACCCTCCTTGGCTGCCATGGACCGCGTGGTAGCACATGCCCACTCAGGCAGACCCAACATCTCTAAGTGAGCCTTCCTCTCCACCGTAGCCCACGGGGAGTCCTCTAAATCATTGCCCAGCAGACAGTCTACAGGCATGGCGGGCCTCACAGCTACCTGAAGAGTTCCTGAGACCCCCCACTCAAAGGGAACCTGAGCCACCTCACATTGGCTCTCTGAGTTGTCGGCGGACACTACTGGGTAGAATGCATGGGGGACAACCTGCTCTTTGGACACCAACCGGGAGCTGACAGCAGTTACACTGGCCCCTGTGTCTCTTAGAGCCTCCACCCTATGGCCATTGATGGTCACCCACTGCCTGTATTTTTTAGTGTTAGCAGGCAGTGCAGGCTTGGGGACCATCTCAAAGTCCCCTAATGAGACAAGGGTCAATTCTACGGGATCCCACCCCTCTTGGGCACCCATCTCCTCCGCTCCCAGGGCTACACTAGCAATCTGGCGGGGTGGTGCACGGGGGTGCACTGGCCCCCTTTGGGGGCACTGGGGATCAAAATATCTGTGGCCCACTTGACCACAGTTGTAACACGTGGGGGCCCCCTGGGAACAGGCCTACCTGTTGGGGGCCCGGTCCTCCTTTCTTGGGGGGCTGGGACACCACTGCTTGGTTCCCTGGGGGATTACTTTGGGGCCCTCGGGGAACTCCCTCTGTTGACCCTTGTCCCCCCACTCCTCTGCTGGGGACCCTGCCCACCTTTGGCGACGTCTCCCACTGGACCCTTGCGGACCCGGGTGCTCACCCAGCGGTCCGCCTCCTCAGCAAGCTTTCTAGGGTTAGTCAGCTTGCAATCAATTAGGTGCTGGCGTAGCTCAGGAAAACAATTGCTAGATAAATGCTCCCATGCAATCAAATCATAAAACTGTGCAAAAGTTTCTACTTTGCTACCTCTTACCCAGCGTTCCATGGCTCTGCAAAAAAGGACACATATTCAACCCACGTGGTACCCTCTAGCTTCTTACAGACTCTAAACCTCTGTCTATACATCTCAGGGGTCAAACCATAGCGGGTCACCAACGCTTCCTTCATGTGGGCGTAAACCATCCTACTTTCTGGGGGCAGATCCAACAAGGTATCCCTCCCCTCACTCACAAAGCGTCCCCACAACCCTGCTCCCCAATCCTTCTCAGGGACCCGGTGGGACACCATGGCTACTTCATAAGCGGCAAACCATTGCCCAATATCTTCACTTTTGTGGAAATCTTTAATAACCTCCTTGGGTATATACACCCTACTCTCAGGGTGCACTACAGGTACGCTGCCACCAGAGGGGAGATTTCCATGCTCTTAGCTTTAATCTCCAACTCCCTCAATACTCTCTCATGCTCAAGCTTCATCCTCATAATCTCAATTTCTAACTTCTTGTTCTCTAGGTCCCGGTGACCATCCATTTTAAGCTTAGCCATCTCCATATTATGCCGCCTATCTCTCTCCCTGTCCTCCAGCTCTTCTGGGGACAGACCCTTAACGGACACACTAGAGCCCGGGTTGGAAAGGGCTGGGTCTCCTACTAAGTCTACTACATTGCCCTGCTGCTCTCCTCCCTCCACAAGCTCTCCTAGATCCTTAGGGGCATCCCTGGCTTCTAGCCAGGCCTTCAGCGCCTTGTGATACTCCTCCCTCCTAGTGAGACCTGTGATAGGGACTGTGAATTGCTTGCAAAAATATTTGAGCTGCTTGGCATTGTAGGTTTCTATTTTCTCTTCTTCCCAGGAGAGATCTTCTGAGGCATTGGATCTGGGCTTGCCCATTGTAGAAATAACTGGCAATATCAATAAAGGACAGAAGAAAACTTCTCAAAAAATGTAAGCGGGTGAAAAATCACCGGCAATATCAATCACAATATAGGATCCTAAAAAATTCTCAGAAATGTGCGTGGGTGAAAAATCACCAGCAATATCAATCACAATAGGGGATCAAAAACTTTCAATAAATGTGCGCGGGTGAAAAATCACCGGCAATATCAATCACAATACAGGATCCCAAAAACTCTCAGAAATGTGCGTGGGTGAAAAATCACCAGCAATATCAATCACAATAGGGGATCAAAACTTTCAATAAATGGGCGCGGGTGAAAAATCACCGGCAATATCAATCACAATATAGGATCCCAAAAACTCTCAGAAAATGCGCGCGGGTGAAAAATCACCGGCAATATCAATCACAATATAGAAGCAAAAAAACAATTCTCAAAAAAAATGTATGCGGTACGTTATGGTCTGCACTCACTAGTAGTGTACACTATAATTACTGTATGCGATCATAAATGCAAGTCCAGATCCTCACCGCTGACCACCAATGTTAGAAATGGGGGTCTCTAGTTGGCAATGGCTGGCCACTGTCCAAGTAGGGACCCTTCTTCCTAAGTCAGAGTGAGAGGGCTACCCTCTTTAATACCCCTGCTCAACCCTGTGGTAACGTAGCACGAGCAGGTAGGCTTATCTCAGAGGCAGGGTGTGAAGCATTTATGATCATACACAGTAACACAATGAGGAACACTACAAAGGGACACCACACAAGTAGTTATTATAAAAAAATAAGTATCTTTATATAAAGGCAGATTTATCACAAGACCAATAACTGTAAAAGCCACAATACTGTCAAAAATAGGATAGCTGTTGAAGGGCTGTCAAAAATAGGTCAAAGGTTGCAAAAATAAGGTTCAAGTTCAAAGCAGTGGTCTCTGCGACCCTTTCTTTCACAAAGTACCTGGGTTTAGTAGCAAAACCAACAAAGTGTCGCAAATAAGCTGTAGCGATGATTCTCGGCACGCGAGGCCGGCGATGCGTTGAAATCCTTGCCGCAAGGGAGGATGATGCGCCGATCTGCGGGATGCGTGCGGAGACGATGCGACAAACTTCTGCACGCTGGACCACCGATGCGATGACTTTCTTGCCGCGTGGGAGAAGTCGATGCGGTGATCCTGTTGCGCTGTGCGATCGTGTTGCGATGCGAAGACAAGACGCTCCGCGAGGGAGCGACAAAATTCGGTGTGATGCGATCAAAGTGGCGAACGCACGGCGTCCGCACTGCGATGTCTCGAAGCGATGATTTCTGTCAGGGTTGCGAGTGCGCGGCGTCAGCAGCGCGATGATCTTTCCAGCGCGTCTCGGCTGCAGCGGCTCGCAAAGGGGCGTCAGCGATGGTTTCGGGTTGCGGGCCCTCGGCGGCAGCAGCGCGATGATTTTCCCAGCGCTCTCGACTGCAGCCGTCCGCAAAGATGCGTTAGCGTCGATTTCTTACCCTCTTCTCTCTGATGCAAACTAGAGGCCCTGGAACTCACAGGAGCCTCCTCAGCAGATAGCCGTCCTCGCAGGGAGGAAGCAGGAGGTTGGTGGTGGAGTCTGTTGTGCCTGAGACTCCAGCAGGAGGCTAGCTCTTTTCCTAGCCCTTGGGTGATTGCTGTACAAAAATAAAAGTTCTCTCAATAGTTCCTTTTCCTCTTCTTCAAGGTCCAGTGGTCACTGCTGCAGGCCAGTGCAAGAAACAACACACAAGCACAAGGACAGTCACTTCCTGCAGATTCCTCCAGTGGCACGGACAGAGTTTCCTCTCCAGATCCAAAAGCAATACAAAAGTAGGGGGTTTGAGCACAGATATTTATACCCCAAAAGCCTTTGATCCTTGAAGCTACCAGTCCCTGAACCTAGCCAGAACCAGTTCTGCTCAGGCCTGGAGCACTTTGTTTACCAGGCTGCATCCTTCCTTTCAGAAAGAGGGGTCTGCTAGCAGACACACAGTGGGAGGTGGAGCCAGCATTCACCTTGCCAGGCACAGCCCTATTCAGATCAAAGAGCCACCCTTCCCCACACTCTAAATGCAGATCTCTCTATTCCACCAAGGTCTGACTCAGCCTGTCCTGCCCCTCTAAAACCAGACAGCCAATACACATAACGGCAGAGCACACTGGAAGGCTTAGGCAAGAAAATACCTACTTTCTAAAAGTGGTATTTTCAAACACAGAATATAAAAATAAACTTCACTAAAAGGTGTATTTTAATATTCTGAGCTCAGGCATACTAAATTCGTTTTTCTACCATGTCCCTGGGGTCAGTTAGGACTATAGCATGTAATAGTCAAACTGCCCATTCTAGCCTATGAGGAACAGGTAGCCTTACAGTAGTGAAAAACGAAATGGTGCATAATTCACTACCAGGACATGCTACACACACCAAGGCATGTCCTACCTTACACATACAATGCACCCTACCCGAGGGGCGACTTACAGGATGCCAAGGGAAGGTTCAGGGGCTGGGAAGTGGTTGCACTTCACAGCCAAGATGGCAGTTCTGGACTGCACACAGACACTGCAGTGGCAGGTCTGAGACACACTTTACAAGCTGCTTCTGTGGGTGGCACACATCAGTGCTGCAGGCCCACCAGCAGCATTTGGTTTCCCAGCCCTGGGCACACATAGGCCACACTACTAGGGACTAACAGGTAAACCAAATAAGCCAATCAGGGATATACCAATTCACATAGACATATTTATACAGGGAGCATTCGCGCTGTGACACTGAATGGCAGTGGCACAGCGCCCAGAGCATCTAACACCAGTAAAACAGAGGAGACAACAGCGAAAAATGGAAGGGAGACCCACGCCAATGGTGCCAGGTCTAACAACACTATTTTGCTGAGGTCAGACATCTCGCAGAGCCATCTCAGACCATTCCCCCTTTCTGGCCCGGTATGGGCTGGGTGCGACCCCTACACGAAAAAGAATTACGATCAATCCCTGGTGCCTCAAAATCCCGCATATCAAAACTACTCTTTTGAAAGCCACCGATAACTATTTTTCAGAGAATGTGGGATCTGTCCAGTCCTCTCGAGTCATTTGGGAGGCCTACAAGGCAGTGATATAGGGTCAGGCTCTCTCCCTTGCAGTGGGACATAAGAAATATAAGTGTACACAACTGGAAGAATTGGAATGCAACATCTTAATCAGGGAACAAGCAGCCACACATACCCAAGATAGAGCAGCTGACCATATATTGGAACTTAAGAGGCAGGTATACAGAGAGTTAGCAACAGAGACAGCCAAAGTAAAACACCAGGCACAACTACATAGAGTCTACGAACAAGGAGATCACACAAGCAAATTACTTGCATGGTTAGATAGGCGAGACAGGCTGACCGATGGGTTAAGGTGATAAGCGGCCGAAATGGAGTGTGGAGGCTGGATCCACAAGATATAACAGAGGGCTTTGATGAATATTTTACACAAATATACTCCCCCGTGGCCACAGCTACAATAGACAAGTCAAGGGAACTAATAGCCCATATACAGATCCCAACTTTAACCCCGGAAGACCAACAATCATTGGATTCAGAACTCAAGGGCGAGGAAATTGTGGCGGCCATACACAGTATACAAGCAGGGAAGGCTATGGGGCCTAATGGCCTCCCGATAGTACTCCTCAAAATGAATGCCATGAAGGTGGCACCCCATCTGCTCAACATGTACCTTGAATGTAAGCGAGAAGGAATATTGCCCAGGGACCAACGAGTCGCCTCCGTAGCAGTGATTCGTGAGAAGGAAAAGCAGTTGGAGGAATACACCTCATACCGCCCCATATCATTATTCAACGTAGAGGTTAAAATTCTAGCCAAAGTATTGGCAACAAGGCTTCTTTCAGTTGTAACGAAGCTGGTACACCCGAAGCAGTCTGGATTGATGCCAGGCCGAAATACCGCATTAAATCTGCGTCGACTGAATGGGGTGCTTGCTAGAAAAGGCACATTCCAAGAAAGCGCCGCCATACTGTCCTTGGACGCTTGTATGGCCTTCGACACAGTAGATTGGCCCTCCATGTTTGCTGTCCTAGAGCGTATGGGTCTTGGGAAAAACTATATCGAATGGATCCAACTTTTGTACGCAGAACCACTCATGCAGGTGGTGGTAAATGGGCACACGTCAAGGACCTTCTCTCTGCGCCGAGGGACAAGACAAGGTTGCCCTGTGTCTCCAATTATATTTGTGCTAATTCCCGAGCCTTTGGTGAGCTGGATACGTGGAGATCCTTTGATACGTGGGTTAAAGTTGGCAAATGAGTGGGAAGATAGAATCTCGCTTTATGCTGACGACATTTTGTTGTATGTAGCATCCCCCTGAGTCTCTATTATCAGGATACTACAGAAATGTTCCAACTTTGGGAGGTACATGGGGTACACCATTAATTGGTCTAAATCGGTAATATATATGCTTCGCGGGCCCGCCCCGGTCCTACCAACGGAATGCGGAGCAACAATAGCGACAGACGGGTTTCGAATATCTCTGGATATTTGTGACGACTAACCCAAAACTCTTCCACAAACTAAATCTTCAAGGCCCTTTAATGCAGTTACGGGGCGATGTTAGACATTGGCGTGCACTACCACTGTCCCTCCTGGGGTGAGCTGCATTATATAAGACCATGGCCTTGCCCCATATCCTATATGCCCTGCAAAATATGCCATATAGCGTCCCTGAAACATACTTCAAATCAATAGATGGGGAGGTGTTAGAAATGGGGGTCTCTAGTTGGCAGAGGTAGGTAACTTTGACCAAATAGGGACCCTTGCTTCTAATCAGGGTAAGGGGGAAACACACTCTAGATAACCCCTGCTCACCCCCTTGGTAGCTTGGCACGAGCAGACAGGCTTATCCTCAAGGCAATTTGTAAAGTATTTGTACCAACACTCACAGTAACATAGTGATTACACCACAAATGGACACCACACAGGTTTAGAAAAATAAAGTACTTTTATATAAGCTTCACAAGACCAAAACGACAAAAATCCGACATACATAGGACAAGGTTTTCAGTAAAAATATCTTTTAAAAGTGTTGCCAATAATAAACTTGTAGATTCTGTATTTCTTGGGGTAATCAAACAAAATATCACCAGCACAGTTCTCTTGAGCACCTGCACGCAGCGTTCTTATGGTTAGGGGACTTTCCCCTACGGGACTGCTGGCTCCGCAGTCAGTGATTGCAAAAGTATGCCCCCGAATGCTTGAACAAACAGATTCCGGGGAACAGGCCCCGGTACCGCAGCTCTTCCGTTGTGTCGGTACGGGCCGTAATTATCACTTAAAGAGGGGAGACCCCACTACCCAGGTAAACGCTTGCACAGTCCCCGGCAGGCCCGCTAACTAGAACAAGAGGCTCACAGCAGCCCTGCTGTCTCACAATCCGCACACGACGAGCGGTCGTTCAGATCTCAGGCTTAGATCGCGCTCGCACAGTTCCCGGCAGGCCCGCCAACCAGAACAATGCTCCAAACAGTCCCGCCGACTCCCAACCCGCCCAAGGCAACACGACAAGCGGCAGTTCCGATCTCAGGCTCAGATCGCTGATCTGAGCGTTACCTGGGGAGCTGGTCTCTCGCTGCTGTCCGCGCCTCAGGTGGTTCTCAGATGTGAGCCCTCTCCTCGAGGACGCTGCACGGGGGGAACAGGGCAGCCTTCCCGGACTCGAGCACAGCTTCACTCTCTGGCTCGGTGCTGACGTCCTGCTGGGCGGCTCCCTCTTCGGCGGCGGTACGTCTTGGAGGAATCCCTGTTGCCAGGCAACGCCTGACAGCCGAGGGTCACAGCACAGCTTTCTCTCTCCGGATTGTGATCTCGCTGATGACTCGGGCCAGCGGCGGTGACGGGGCACACTGCAATCCGATCAGTCCCACTTCTGCAGGCTTCTCACAGTCACAAGCTGGGTGCTGGCACACGCACTCAGCGGCGTAGAGGCGATTTCAAGAGTGAAGCTCTTTTTAGCAATGCGGGCTTCACGAAGGTTACACGCTGTGTCCAGACACACGCACACAGCGTTACAGAGATCTTGGAAACTTTCGTGTTCCTGAGTTTCCACAACAGGATGCCAGCTCTCCTCAGGCCCTTGGAGTTTTACTTTCAAGCAGGGGACACAGCACACAGCAAAGTCCTCTTCCTTCCTTTGGCAGAATAGCAACTGCAGGTCAGCCCCAGAACACACAGCAAGGGCAGTCCTTCTTCTCAGACTCTTCCGCTCTTCTCCTCAACAAAGGTTCTTCTTGATTCCAGGATGATCTAAAAATCAGGGGTTTCAGCTCTAATATTTATACCCGAAATGTCTTTATTCTCTATGTGTAAGGGGTCCTGAACCCAGTCCAAACCAACTCTGGGTGCACTCTGCCAGTGCACAACTTCTTCCTTTGGCAGTGTGGGCCAGGGTCTTCAGACGCACCGCAGGAGGTGGAGCCAGTCTTTTGTGGAAGGCAGGCACAGCCCTAGTCAGGTACAGGTGCTACTCCTCCCACCACTCCAAATGCAGTTCGGCCTATTCAGCCCAGGCTGACTCACCCAGACTCCTGGAGCCACCCCAGCCCCTGTCACTCCAAAGCCATACAGTCAATCCACAACCAGGCATAGGCACACAGAAAGGTTGAACAGGAAAATAGCCACCTTCTAAAAGTGCTATTTTCAAACACAGAATTCAAAAAACATCCTTACTAAAAGATGTGTTATTAAATTCTGAGTTCAGTGATACCAGACACCAATTTTCTATCTCACTCCTATGGGAAGTTATGCTGGTAAAATGTTACACAGCATTCCCCATTTTGTCCTATGGGCAAGATAGCTTTTCAATAGTGAAAAACGAAATTGCCAGTATTTCACTATCAGGACATGTTACACACACCAGTACATGTCCTACCTTTCCCATACACTGCACCCTGCCCAGGGGGGTACCTTGGGCCTACCTTAGGGGTGTCCTATGTGTAGGAAAAGGGAAGGGTAAGGCCTGGCAAGTGGGTACACTGGCCAGGTCACAATGGCAGTTAGCAATTTGCGCGCAGGCACTGCGGTGGCAGTCCTGAGACATCGTTTTGGGGTACTCATGTGGGTGGCACAATCAGTGCTGCAGGCCAACTAGTAGCATTTGACTTACCAGCCCTGGCACATGTAGTGCACTTTACTAGGGACCTACTGGTAAACAAATATGCCAATCAGGGAGAACCAATCACAATCTCAATTTATACAGGGAGCACTTGCACTTTGACACTGATCAGCAGTGGCAAAAGTGCCCAAAGCATCTAAGCCAGCAAAAACGAAATCCAGCACAGCATCAAAAACTCAGGAGGTAGAGGCAAAAAGTCAGGGAAAACCACGCCAAGGATGCCAGGTCTAACACGTGTCCCCTCCAGCTCAAAAGTGGGGAGTTCTCATCACTAATGCGGAAAAATCTGGACAGACCATCAGCATTGGCGTGTTCTGTACCAGGGCGGTGTTCCACCGTAAAGTCCAATCCCTGTAGGGAGATGGACCACCTCAACAGTTTTGGATTCTCACCCCTCATCTGCATCAACCATCTGAGGGGCCTGTGGTCGGTCTGAACCCAGAAGTGAGTCCCAAACAAGTAGGGCCTTAGCTTCTTCCGTGCCCAGACCACAGCAAAAACTTCCCTTTCAATTGCACTCCACCTCTGTTCCCTGGGAAGCAGCCTCCTACTAATGAAAGCTACGGGTTGGTCCAAGCCCTCGTCGATCAATTGTGAGAGTACTACTCCCACACCATGCTCTGAAGCATCTGTATGCACCAAAAACTCTTTGGCGAAATCAGGCGCCTTGAGCACGGGTGCCGTGCACATGGCAGCTTTCAGGGCATCAAAAGCGGTCTGGCAGGCATCGGTCCAGATCACCTTCTTGGGCTGTTTCCTTGATGTCAGCTCTGTCAAGGGGGCAACAATGGTGCCATATCCCTTGACAAACCGTCTGTAATACCCAGTGAGACCTAAGAAGACTCTCACCTCTATCTGGGTCTTGGGGGGCTCCCAAGCCAGGATGGTATCAATCTTGGCCTGTAGGGGCGCCACCTGGCCACTCCCTACTTGGTGTCCCAAGTACAGCACCGATCCCTGCCCTATCTGGCACTTACTTGCTTTGATAGTGAGGCCTGCTCTTTGCAGAGCCTTCAACACTTCACAGAGGTGTTGCAGATGTTCCAACTGGAGTTGAACACAGCAATGTCATCCAGGTAAGCAGCACTGAACTCCTCCAGCCCGGACTGTACCCGGTTGACCAGTCTCTGGAAGGTGGCAGGGGCGTTTTTCAATCCAAAGGGCATAACACGGAACTGGTAGTGCCCCATAGGTGTTGAGAACGCTGACCTCTCTTTGGTCCCCTCAGTTTAGGCAATCTTCCAGTACCCAGATGTTAAATCAAACGTACTGAGGTACCGGGCAGTGCACAAAACCGAAGTTCTGGAGTGGCACCAGGTGCAGCAGCTTTTGGTACTAAGACCACTGGGCTAGCCCAGGGGCTGCTGGAGGGCTCAACTACCCTTAGCGCCAACATCTTGGAAACTTCTTCCTTGATGCTGGCCCTGACCTTGTCAGCTACTCTGTAAAATTTCTGTTTCACAGGTAGGCTGTCCCCAGTGTCCACATCATGGATGCACCAATTGGTGACTCCTGGTGTCAGGGAGAACAGAGAGGCGAACTGACCCAACACATGGCGACAGTCCCTCTGCTGTTCTGGGGTCAGGGTAGGCGAAAGGTTCACCCCATCCACTGACCCATCCTGCTCCCTTGCTGGCAGGAGGTCAGGAAGAGTTTCACTCTCCTCCTCCATCCCATCATCTGTAGCAAGGAGCATTGTCACATCAGACCTCTCAAAGTGTGGCTTGAGGAGGTTCACATGTAGGACCCTCAAAGGGTTCCTGGGAGACTGCAAGTCAACCAGATAGTTTACTTCACTCTTGCGCTCCACCACCTCATATGGACCAGTCCACTTGTCCTGGAGCGCACAGGGCTCCACTGGTGCCATCACCCACACTTTCTGCCCAGGTTGAAATTTGACCAGAGTGGCATTCTGGTCATACCATCTTTTCATTTCTTCCTGGCTAGCTTCCAGGTTCGCCTGAGCGAGTTTCCTGAAGCGGTGAGTCTGGTTCCTGAAGGCCAGCACATAGCTGAACACATCCTGTGGGGTCTTACCAGGAGACTTCTCCCAACCCTCCTTCACCAGACTCAGAGGTCCTCTCACAGGGTGACCATACAGTAGTTCAAAGGGACTGAACCCTAAGTACTTCTGGGATACCTCCCTGTAGGCAAACAACAGGCATGGCAAAAAGACGTCCCATTTCCATCTCATGGGTTCCGCAAGACCCTTGATCATGCCTTTCAGGGTTCGGTTGAACCTCTCAACCAACCCATTCCCTTGAGGATGGTAAGGAGTGGTGAACTTGTAAGTTACACCACACTCCTCCCACAAAGATGTCATGTACTGCGAAATGAAGTTGGTACCCCGGTCTGAGACCACCTCTCTGGGGAACCCCACACGGGAAAAGATCCCCATCAATGCACGGCCCACCACGGAAGCTGTGATTGTCCTGAGAGGGACAGCTTCCGGGTACCGGGTGGCATGGTCCACCAAGACCAAGATAAACTTGTTGCCTAAGGCTGTCTTGGGTTCCAGTGGCCCCACAATGTCGATGCCCACCCGCTCAAAAGGGGTGCTCACCACAGGAAAGGGTTGGAGGGGAGCCTTATACTTCTCTCCACTTTTGCCACTTGCCTGGCAAGTCTGGCAAGTCCTACAGTGCGTAGCGAGGTGCTTCCTCATTTGGGGCCAGTAAAAGTGGGTGACAAGCCTGTGATAGGTCTTGTCGCACCCCAAATGTCCTGCGAGAGGCTCGTCATGAGCCAGATCCAGTAGGAAGGTCCTGAAGTGCTCGGGTACCACCAGCACACGGGCTGCACCGGGCTCAGCGACCTTAGGCTCACTGTAGAGTAATCCATCTTCCCAGTAAATGAGATGTGATCCGGACTGATCACCTGCTGCCTGGTCTGCAGCCTGTTGCCGCATACCAATGAGAGAGGTGCATTCCATCTGCGCCTTGCAGAACTACTCCCTGGAGGGACCCCCTTCCTGCTGCCACTGGGTCAGCTCAGGCAGGTCTCCCAGTTCAACCACTTGTTCCCCTGTAGGTTCCAGGGCATCCCCCTCAGGTTCTGCCTCCTCCTGGACTGTGGGAACTTCAGGGGCTGGTTTCCCATGCCCCCTGCACCTCCTTCTTCTGGCAGGCCCCTGGGCGACTGTTTCAGGCTCCAGGTCCTCTTGATTACCCCTACTGGCTGCCATTGACCGACTGGTCACACAGACCCACTCAGGCAGACCCAACATCTCCAAATGAGCCTGGCGTTCCACCTCCCTCCACGGGGAACTCTCCAGGTCATTTCCCAGCAGACAGTCTACAGACATGGATGGACTAACAACGACCTTCAAGGAACCTGAGACCCCCCCACTCAAAGGGAACTAGCGCCACTTTACATAGGCACACAGAGTTGTCTGCTGCAACTACAGGGTGAAGTGCATTGGGAATAACCTGCTCCTCAGACACCCATTGACACCTGACAGATGTCACACTGGCTCCCGTGTCTCTCAGAGCCTCCACCCTCCTCCCATTGATGGTCACCCACTGCCTGTATTTTTTAGTGTTCTCAGGCAGGTAGGACTCCTGGACCATCTCTCGGTCTCCTAAAGAGACAAGGGTCATCACTGCTTGCTCCTCCCCTTCACTGGAAACCAATTCCTCCTCCAACGCTACACTCACTAAACCCGGTGACGGAGCACCAGGGGGTGCTGGGTGTTTCTTGGGCACCTAGGGGCAATGTGGCCAACCTCCCTACAGGAATAACAGGTGGGGGGACCCCGGTTGTCACGCCTGCCCTTAGGGGGCCATGTCGGCTTAGGCTCGGGGGGGTTGGGACTCCTTTTCCTGGGAACTGTTTTGGGGCCCTTTAGAGAACTCCTTTTGGTTACCCTTGTCCTCCCCACCCTTCTGCTGGGGACCCTGCCCACCTTTGGCTGTGGAACCCACAATCCCCTTGTGGACCCTGGTGCTGGTCCAGCGGTCCGCCTCCTTAGCAAGCTAACTGGGATCAGTTAGCTTACTGTCTAAAAGATGCTGGTGCAGCTCTGGAACACACAGACTACTCAAGTGCTCCCAACTAATTAAATGGCACAACCCCTTATAATCAGTTACCTTGCTGCCCTTTATCCAACCGTCCAGTGCACGCGTGTACAGGTTCACACATTCAACCCAAGTACTTGAATCCAGCTTTTTGAAGTTCCTAAACTTCTGTCTGTACTGCTCTGGGGTGAGCCCATACCTGAGGCATAAGTCCTCCTTCATATTGGGGTAGGTCAGGGTACCCGCCAGCTCTAAGGGCGGTAGGACATCCCTCCCAGAGGCCTCAAAGTGTTTCCACAGGCCCGCCCCCCAATGCTTTTCAGGCACTTCATTCATCCTCAGGGCAACCTGATATGATATAAACCATGCATAAATATCCTCACCCCTCTGGTAATTCTGCACTAAATCCTTGGGTATATACACCTTACCCGCTTGCACTGGCTGTGCGCTGCCACCATTTGAACTGGACTCCACTTGCTTGGCCTTGATGTCCAGTTCCCTCATGCTCAACTCATGAGCCAAAAGCATTTTTTTCTCTTCCAAAGCGAGAGCGTTCTTGCTCTCCTCTGCTCTCTTTTTGCTCTCAAGAAGCAACTTTTTTTCCTCTGCCTGAGCCTTGAGTTTCAAAACTTCCAGCTCATGTTCTCTGACCTTTTGATTTTCCTGCAACTCCTCTGGGGAGAAGCCCCTACTGGAATGGTTGCTGCCAGCCCTGGAGGCTGGTCTGCCCACAGGCAGATCTTGTGAGATGAAACCATCCCCTTGCGCATCCTCATCCACATTTGCATCCTCCGTCTTCTCAGCCTCTTTGGCCTCCCACCAGGCCCTTAAGGCCTTCTGCAGCTCCTCCTTCTTAGAGCTGCTCCTCATGGGGCATCCAAAATGTTTGCAAAATTGTTTCAGTTGATCTACTTTGTGGGTAAGCAATGCCTCAATAACAAATTCCAATTCTGCACCCTCACTTGCTGGTTTACTCTTCTGAGACCTGATGCGTGGATGTTTTAAGGGTCACTCAAAAATAGAACAAAAAACAAAGCACAGTATGTGGCTACGTAGTGGTCTGCGCTAAACTAGTGATGTACACCAATCACTGTGGGTCAAGTACAAATACAAGTTCAAATCCTCACCGCTGACCACCAATGTTAGAAATGGGGGTCTCTCGTTGGCAGAGATAGGTACCTTTGACCAAATAGGGACACTTGCTTCTAGTCAGGGTAAGGGAGAAACACACTCTAGATAACCCCTGCTCACCCCCTTGGTAGCTTGGCACAAGCAGACAGGCTTATCCTCAAGGCAATGTGTAAAGTATTTGTACCAACACTCACAGTAACATAGTGATAACACCACAAATGGACACGACACAGGTTTAGAAAAATAAAGTACTTTTATCTAAGCTTCACAAGACCAAAACGACAAAAATCCGACATACATAGGACAAGGTTTTCAGTAAAAATGTCTTTTAAAAGTGTTGCCAAAAATAAACTTGTAGAGTCTGTATTTCTTGGGGTAATCAAACAAAATATCACCAGCACAGTTCTCTTGAGCACCTGCATGCGGCGTTCTTGTGGTTAGGGGACTTTCCCCTATGGGACTGCTGGCTCCGCGGTCAGTGATTGCAAAAGTATGCCCCCGAATGCTTGAACAAACAGATTCCGGGGAATAGGCCCCGGTACCGCAGCTCTTCCGTTGTGTCGGTACGGGCCGTAATTATCACTTAAAGAGGGGAGACCCCAATACCCAGGTAAACGCTTGCACAGTCCCCGGTAGGCCCGCTAACTAGAACAAGAAGCTCACAGCAGCCCTGCCATCTCACAATCCGCACACAACGAGCGGCCGTTCAGATCTCAGGCTTAGTTCGCACTCGCACAGTCCCCGGCAGGCCCGCCAACCAGAACAATGTTCCAAACAGTCCCGCCGACTCCCAACCCGCCCAAGGCAACACGACAAGCGGCAGTTCTGATCTCAGGCTCAGATCGCTGATCTGAGCGTTACCTGGGGAGCTGGTCTCTCGCTGCTGTCCGCGCCTCTGGTGGTTCTCGGACGTGAGCCCTCTCCTCGAGGACGCTGCACGGGGGGAACGGGGCAGCCTTCCCGGACTCGAGCGCGGCTTCAATCTCTGGCTCGGTGCTGACGTCCTGCTGGGCGGCTCCCTCTTCAGCGGCGGTACGTCTTGGAGGAGTCCCGGTTGCCAGGCAACGCCTGACAGCCGAGGGTCACAGCACGGCTTTCTCTCTCCGGATAGGGATCTCGCTGACGACTCGGGCCAGCGGCGGTGACGGGGCACACTGCAATCCGATCAGTCCCACTTCTGCAGGCTTCTCACAGTCACAAGCTGGGTGCTGGCACACGCACTCAGCGGTGTAGAGGCGATTTCAAGAGTGAAGCTCTTTTTAGCAATGAGGGCTTCACGAAGGTTACACGCTGTGTCCAGACACACGCACACAGCGTTACAGAGATCTTGGAAACTTTGGTGTTCCTGAGTTTACACAACAGGAGGCCAGCTCCCCTCAGGCCCTTGGATATTTACTTTCGAGCAGGGGACACAGCACACAGCAAAGTCCTCTTCCTTCCTTTGGCAGAATAGCAACTGCAGGTCAGCCCCAGAACACACAGCAAGGGCAGTCCTTCTTCTCAGTCTCTTTCGCTCTTCTCCTCAGCAAAGGTCCTTCTTGATTCCAGGATGATCTAAAAATCAGGGGTTTCAGCTCTAATATTTGGTGAGCAGACAAAATATCGAAAATAATATATCGATATACAAAAATATCGAAGTTAAAATATCGAAGGGACAGAATATCGAAGGGACAGAATATCGATGGACAGAATATCGACCCTAAGGTAAGTAATATCGAATTTTTTAATATCGATGTTACTAATATCGAAATTTGTATTATTGTTATGTATTTTGTTATGTTTTTAATATGTATGTGTTATATGTGTTTTTGTTAAGTGTTCTACTTGTTTAAAAATATATGTATACAATTTTTATATGTTAATACATTTTTTTTAAGTTAATTTTTTTTTTGTACTGTAGCGGGTTGTGGGTTTATAGGGGAATAGGGTGGGAAGTAATTTAATTATACTAAATTAATTATTAATTTTTAGGAATTATAAATTAATTTTAATTATTTTTTGCGTTTAAGTTCTGTAGCGGGTTGTGGGTTTATAGGGGAATAGGGTGGGAAGTAATTTAATTGTAATTAAGTTATAATTTATTTTAATTAATTGTTATTGATAATTATATAATTGTTAATTAATTAATAATTGGTAATTAATTTTTATTAATTGGTGATTAATTTTTATTAATTCATTAATTGATCATCATGTAATTTAAATGTAATTAACTTATAATTTATTTTAATTAATTGGTATTGATAATTATATTATTGTTAATTAATTGATAATTGGTAATCAATTATTATTAATTGGTAATTAATTATTATTAAATAGTTATTAATTTTTATTAATTGATTAATTGATCATTATGTTAAGTGTATTATTTTATCATTGGAGTGTGTTGTGCGTTTATAGGGGAATACTTTTGGAAGTAATTGAAATCTAATTAAGTAATTATTAAATTTATTTTTGGGTATTGATAATTAATTTATTGGATATTAATTATTAATAGGTAACTTTTTAAAATTACAATTTTTTGGTTCTAAAAATTAATTTATTGTTTATTATTAATTGGTAATTAAATATTATTAAATATTATTTATTGATACATTTTATTAATATATTAAGAATTATTTATTAATTGATAATTAATGTTTAATTATTATGATTATTGGTATAAAAAAGCATTTAATTGTTTAATATTAGTTAATTGGTAATTAAGTTTTAATAATGTATATGTTTTTTGTTATTAAAAATATTTTATTGTTCAATATTTATTATTTAGTAATTAATATTTATTAATTATTATTTATTGGTATTTATTATTAATTTATTGTTAATAAATTTTCTATTGGTAATTATGTTTTTAATAATTATTTATTGGCATTGGTAAATAGTTTAGAGTTATTTAATAATTAATTAATTATTTGTAAAAATTAATTTATTTATAAGTATGTTATTTGTAACTTCTACGCTATCCAACACTTCCCCTACTGTTGCACTCTCTGGAGTGGGAATAGTAATTTTTACCCCTACGCTATCCAACACTTTCCCTACTGTTGCACTCCCTGGAGTGGGAATAGTAATTTTTACCCCTACGCTATCCAACACTTTCCCTACTGTTGCACTCCCTGGAGTGGGAATAGTAATTTTTACCCCTACGCTATCCAACACTTTCCCTACTGTTGCATTCACTGGAGTGGGAATAGTAATTTTTACCCCTACGCTATCCAACACTTTCCCTACTGTTGCACTCTCTGGAGTGGGAATAGTAATTTTTACCCCTACGCTATCCAACACTTTCCCTACTGTTGCACTCTCTGGAGTGGGAATAGTAATTTTTACCCCTACGCTATCCAACACTTTCCCTACTGTTGCACTCACTGGAGTGGGAATAGTAATTTTACCCTCACGCTATCCAACGCTTTCCCTACTGTTGCACTCCCTGGAGTGGGAATAGTAATTTCTACCCCTACGCTATCCAACACTTTCCCTACTGTTGCACTCTCTGGAGTTGGAATAGTAATCTTTACCCCTACGCTATCCAACACTTTCCCTACTGTTGCACTCTCTGGAGTGGGAATAGTAATTTTTACCCCTACGCTATCCAACATTTTTCTTACTGTTTTTTTTTTTGGGGTTGTAATAGTAGTTTTATTCCCTACGCTATTTAATATTTTTTGTATTATTTTAGTTAATATAGTATATAATTAATTTTCAAAATATTAAAAGTAAATTTAATTTTTTTAATTTGTTATTATAATTATTTAATTTTTATTTATGTTATTGTTTTATGTGTATAGATGTATTTGTAATTTATAATATTTTTTAATAATTTATAATTTATTAAAATAATTATTGAAACTTATTATAAAGTAAGTATATTATATATTATATGTATATGTTTAATTGATGTTTTATTTAATTATATATGTTACTTATTAATTTTAAAAATTATAAAATATTTTTAACTATGTTTATTTTAATTATAAATATTATTTAGTTTATTTTACATATTTTTAACAACAAAAAAACCCGATATTTTTGATAACGATATTTTTGACAATCAATATTGTTTTTTCGATATTTTTGTACTTACCATGTTGTAGATAGGATTTCGATATTATTGACATCGATATTTTTGTTGCGATATTTTTGTAGGTCGATTTTTTGACCTTCGATATTTTGTCAGTGATCCCTAATATTTATACCCGAAATGTCTTTGTTCTCTATGTGTAAGGGATCCTGAACCCAGTCCAAACCAGTTCTGGGTGCACTCTGCCAGTGTACAACTTCTTCCTTTGTCAGTGTGGGCCAGGGTCTTCAGACGCACCACAGGAGGTGGAGCCAGTCTTTTGTGGAAGGCAGGCACAGCCCTAGTCAGGTACAGGTGCTACTCCTCCCACCACTCCAAATGCAGATCGGCCTATTCAGCCCAGGCTGACTCACCCAGACTCCTGGAGCCACCCCAGCCCCTGTCACTCCAAAGCCATACAGTCAATCCACAACCAGGCAGAGGCACACAGAAAGGTTGAACAGGAAAATAGCTACCTTCTAAAAGTGTTATTTTCAAACACAGAATTCAAAAACCATCCTTACTAAAAGATGTGTTATTAAATTCTGAGTTCAGGGATACCAGACACCAATTTTCTATCTCACTCTTATGGGAAGTTATGCTGGTAAAATGTTACACAGCATTCCCCATTTTGTCCTATGGGCAAGATAGCCTTTCAATAGTGAAAAACGAAATTGGCAGTATTTCACTATCAGGACATGTTACACACACCAGTACATGTCCTACCTTTCCCATACACTGCACCCTGCCCAGGGGGGGGGTACCTTGGGCCTACCTTAGGGGTGTTCCTATGTGTAGGAAAAGGGAAGGGTAAGGCCTGGCAAGTGGGTACACTGGCCAGGTCACAATGGCAGTTAGCAAACTGCGCGCAGGCACTGCGGTGGCAGGCCTGAGACATCGTTTTGGGGCTACTCATGTGGGTGGCATAATCAGTGCTGCAGGCCCACTAGTAGCATTTGATTTACCAGCCCTGGCACATGTAGTGCACTTTACTAGGGACCTACTGGTAAACAAATATGCCAATCAGGGAGAACCAATTACAATCTCAATTTATACAGGGAGCACTTGCACTTTGACACTGATCAGCAGTGGCAAAAGTGCCCAAAGCATCTAAGCCAGCAAAAACGAAATCCAGCACAGCATCAAAAACTCAGGAGGTAGAGGCAAAAAGTCAGGGAAAACCACGCTAAGGATGCCAGGTCTAACAGGAGGTCAGGGCGCTGCTCTGGGATGGGAAGCCACCCCGTATTGCAGCCCTCAAACTGGTCCGGGGATGGTATGATGGGGGGATAGCCTTGCCAGATATTCGAGTCTACTATTGGGCTGCACACCTGTCAATCATTAATAAATGGATATATGGCATGCAACAAGAACCGGCCTGCCGTATGGATAAGTGGCTGAAGGGCAGTGGGGGATTCAGAGAAGCGCTATATACGAAGCCATATAGACAGCACCTCACTCGCCCAAAGGCCATTACAGTTTCCCTATGGCCCACCACTACAAAAAAACTAGGCTGGTATAATAAACTGACGCAAAAAACACCTCTGTGGCATGCAGAGATATTGGGCAAGTTGAGCAGGTATCAAGGGTTCGACAAGTGGGATACCATTGGTATATCACAAGTAGGAGACCTGGTTAAAAAAGCGAAATACTCACATTTGCCGACTTACAACAGGAGTATGAGTTGTCCGCAGGGGAAGCATTCTGATATCTGCAAATACGGCACGCCTTGCAGGCGGTGCTCAGAGGGGAAGACGAAGTACTGGGGGCCTCTCCTCTAGAAGATAGACTGCTTACGGAACACATAGATCGCAAGATAATTTCTCTCACTTATCGGAAGATAACTAATAACTCTTCTGACCCTCTGGAGCACCTGAAGGAGCACTGGCAGACAGATCTGGTGAACCTAGAGGAGGAGGACTGGCGTGATGCACTGGCTTACCCGCGAGAGGTCGCCATATCATCACAACTGAGGCTAATCCAATTAAATATCCTCCACAGAGCGTATATATCATGCACTACACTGGTCAAGATGGGTAGACGTAGCAATGCAGAGTGCAGAAGGAGATGTGGGGGAACTGGCACCTTTTATCACACACTCTGGGAATGCCCGGCTATCCAGACATATTGGAGCAAAGTGACAACAGTGGTGGGCCGGGTAAGTGGCAGTGCCCAGCTTCTATCACCCAAATTATGTCTGCTCAATGAATGGGAAGCCACTGACTTGACCCGCATGGATCAACTATGGGTTGCCATCGATTTTATAATTGCTAAGCGGAACATTGCCGGCAAGTGGGGTGTGCCCGAACTACCGACCCAAGAAGAGTGGGAGCGGGATATGGACTGGTGCATGTCTGCAGAAAAGGAGGTCTACACAAATGGAGGATGCCCCAGGAAATGGGATTGGGTGTGGGGAAAATGGAACACACATAGGAGTAGCATCTGTACTTCCCCCTCCGCCCCGGGTAGTGGCCCACCATGGTCAATGCATCCCACAAATGCCATCGCTGATGACTAGGGAAGGGGGTGAAAGAATGCGGGGTGACCAATTAGTAAGAGATGCATAACTGTTTTAACTGATGTTTACTGCTTTGTCTATACTGATGTATGTTGCAATCACAACCTTAATAAAAAGAGTTTACACACACAAGAAAGTGATATATGAACCATAACTCGAGTCAGGACAATGTCGAGTGGACGTAGAATTGCTGGGGACCCACAGAACCACCCAAGGTAAGTAAATAAGGACCCCCCGGAGAGCGTTTGCAGTGTGTGAACACGACCGCGTGCTCCGTACAAGTCAATGTGCAAGTCGCGGTTGGAATTTTAAAGATTAGGGACCCTTCCCCGTGGACCCTGAAGAAACCCAGTGGAGGACATAAGTTTGGAGAGCCACCCCACCCGTGGATACCATGGATACCAAGGTACCCAAGTTACCTATTCCAGGGAAGCCGGGTGCATAGGTGTGAAGTGGTGTCGGAAACCGCCGTCAAACCCAATGGAGGACTTCAGGAAAGTGCTGCTGCTGGAAGGGGGGAAAGTGTCTGTGTAATCCAAACGTGGATTCTTGAAAAGGAGTACCTGAAAGCAGAGGGGGCAGAGTCTATGTCACTCGGGAATAACCAGGAGACTTGAAAGACGAATGCCCTCTGATGCTGGGTGATTCAGGATAGATGACGGTGACCTTGACTCTGCAGCTGCGAGGACCAGGCGATGCTGAGGAAGATCAGGACCTGGATACAAGCTGTCCCACGAAGGATGTCGAGTGCTGAGGGGTCGGTGTCCGGCAGGAGCACCAACAAGCCTTGGCAAATGCAACCCAACCAGAAAGTCAAGACGGTGCATGGTTGGGACCAGCAAGGTCCAGGAGACTCACCACAAGCAGGGGAGTCAGGGCCAGTCCGAGCAATCAGGGGAGCCCAAGGAAAACAAAGATGACCCTCAATTGGACCCACAGGCCAGAGGTACATGGATCCCGAGAGGACCTTGAGCAGCTCACCAAAAGGAGCAGGCCATGGTGCCCATGAGGTGATGTGGCTGAAGATCTTGGTGGAAGAAGTTGCCAGAGGATGGTGCTACTTGGAGCCCAAAGCACTTGTCACACAGTTGCCAACAAGAATATGCACTTGCAAAAGTACGCGTTCCACAGGGGTTCGGTTAATGCAGCCCCCACGAGGGATTCTGACCTCAGATTTGGTGAGAGGGCAGCTCGGGCCTCGGGAGATGTAGATAACCACCAACTGTGTTGTTGAACCCTTTGGAGTCCGCAGGAGCTCGGGATCAGCAGACCGGTCAGCAGTGTTGAGGTGCCTATGAATATAGGGGAGTGACTCCTTCACTCCAAGGGAGATTACTTCAGTTGTCCTTGATGCTTCACAGGCCTTGGAAGGTTCCTGTATGATGCACAGGCACAGACAATGCAGCAGACTGGAAGGGAGACAAAGTCAGGTCCAAACAAACTCCAGCGAAATCCAGAGTGCCGAGACGGTAAAAGTGCAGTGATTTCAGTTCTGAATCTTATCCCATGACAGATCTAGGAACCTACACCCAGGTACGCCCTTAAGTATCCTAGGGAAAGGGTTGGAAAGATTATGGGGACCCTCCCAGGGGAGGGTCTGGACAGGGGGGAGGCTACTTCCATGTCTTTTGTCCAGTTTCATACCAGAGCAGGAGCCAACGACTCCCAGGACTAGTTTGAACTGGACTATGCACAGGGACACCAAATGTGCCCCTCATGCAGACTTTCAGGCACTGGCAAGCGCACCTACCCAGCCCAAATACACTAAATCCTGTCTGAAAGGTAGTCACCCCTCCCTGTGACAGGATGCCTATTGTTCTGCCTTCCCCTGCGCGAGCTTGGCTCAGCAGCAGGAGGGCAGAAATGTGTCTCTGGTTGGCAGCAACCATTTTGTGCTGTCCGGGACTAGAAGGCTGGTACTGGGAACACCGAGAGCCTAATGGAGGGCTCTTCTAGTGCTTGGAATCATACCTCCCACACTGTTTACGGTGTGGGGGTATGATTCCAACATGTTTGATACCAAACATGATAGGATTCGTTGCAGCCGTTTTCGAGATGGTCATCATGCTGTCATGCGATGCCCCTCTATATAGTATATGGCTGCTTCACTGACAACCCAGTAGAATGGACCCTGTAGGCTGCAGGGGTGTCCTGCACATGCAGGGGCACCCTCTCACTTAGAACCGAGCACCCTGCCCTCAGGATTGTAAAGGCCTGCTATAGGGGTGACTTATAGGTTTTAAGTGCAGTGACCCTTAGATATAGTAAACCTATATCTTACGTAAGTAGTGCATGCACCAACTTACACAGACTGCAATGGCAGATCTGTAGTTCCATTTTGAATGGTCTCTCATTGGTGGCATAATACATGCTGCAGCCCATGGGAGACCTCTGGGGTACCTACGCCCTGGGTACATGGATACCATATACTAGGGACTGACAAGGGTACCCCAGTATCCAATCTAGAGTGTACCTAGGTACATAGCACAACAGTTTAGGGAGAAAGCAGATAGACTGGGGTCCTGATAAGCAGAATCCCAGTCAGACTAGTTAAAAACAGCATCACATCAAGCAAAAAGTGGGGCTAACCATAAGAAGCAGATCCTACTTTCCTACGTATATTAATCAATAAAATCAGGGGACTTGGTGATGCTCCCCCGTAATACTCCGCTAACCCCTTTAATGCATGATATGGGTAGGCGGCCATTTAGGGATATTGCAAGGCTCCGCCCATTGCTTTTCTGGGCTCGCCTAAGGCGTACCGCAGAGCTTGAAAATTATGCCACAGCCTTAACAGAGGTGATGAACTTAGATGTGGATCATAGGGTCAAGTGGATTTCAAATGTTAAGAAAACAATGATCTCACTTGGGCTTAAAGAAGCGTGGGAAGATCAGAAGCCCCCAAGCAAGGTGGAACTTAAACGTTATTACTGGAATTGGATTGACAATCAGGAGTACAGCAATTCGAATTGGGGGAGATTGACAGAGGAATTTTTTAGCTTCAAGCAAACTAGAAGCCTTGAGCCTTTTCTGGATGTAATTCAGGTCCCACGGGATAGGGCCCTGTATATCCAGTTTAGGTACGGTATGCTCCCTGTTAACGCCCTAACATCAAGATGGCACTCTGCCAAGATTGCATCAAAAAGCTGTCCCTGCTGTGGAGCCCCGGTGGAGTGTGTAGCCCATGTCCTGTTTGCCTGTCCATCTTATAGCAATGCAAGATTGAAATGGTTAAAACCAATTTGCAGGGACATGGGCACCCGCGACCACCGGGTTGCTCTACGTATTTTGAAATCCGATCCATGCACCTTATTTTCTTGTGGAGTCGCCAAGTTTCTGAGCTGTGCTTGGTTAATTAGGCACAAAGCCTTGCGTGGGATGACCAAAGCTTAGGCAAAGAGTGTTACTGGAGTAAGAAAATATCCAGCTATCACAATTCTCCACTTGTTGCATTATATAGGAATTGCAAATTTTTTTATTGCCCTTTTATATTTCGTTTTAGACTATTGTCCCTTTCTATGAAACAATTGTGATGAATTGTGGATACATATTTCTTAAGTCACTGCTTTTTATAATCAATTTTTATGTCTTGTTTTTTATCTGATTGCTGAAAAATGTTGTGCTTGTATATAAATTTTATTAACTGTATAACTGTTGGACGATGCTTTTATGATATACTATTATCGAAATAAAGCTATTGATGGATTGATTGAATAAAATCAGGTGATAGGAGGCACAGGAGTTGCTTTTTCCCCCCAGCTTTGTGTATGACCACTATCATGGCTCTGCGCAGATCATGCGGGAGGATAGATGCGGGACAAACATATCTGCTTGTCCGTTAGAAGACCATTAGGCCCTGGAGTTTTACCAGGATTTAATCGAGCAATGGCATTTTGAACTTCCCCTAGGGTAATAGCTGTATCTAGGGGCTCTCGGTCCTCGCTAGGCAGATTTGGGAGAGGGATCTCCATGAGATAATCATTAATTTGGTCAAGATTTGCTAGGGGTCATTCGTCATAGAGGGCTGCATAGTATTTTGAAAATTCCCTCATAATCCCTCCATCTGTGGAGTAGAGGGTGCCTTTTGCATCCTGTATTTGAGAGATCCATCTATCTTCTATTTCTCGGCAGCTCAGCCAGGCTAACAGTTTCCTGGGTTTATCGTCTACTTCGTAAAGACGATGTTGAGTGGCTAGCTCATGCTTACGTACCGCTTCAGTAGCAAGGTCGATATATTCAGTGCACAGGGTATCTATGCATCATCGCAATAGGGGGCTAGGTTGAAGGATGTGTTGGGCCTCCACTTTCTCTGTTCTAGCTTTCCTACTTCTAGTTTGCCTTTCTTTTCTTGAATGCAATGATATTTTAAACCCTGCCATGCATGACAGTTTTATACGCCTCCCATAGTTTGGCAGCCGAGTCGACTGAGTCTTTGTTGTCTAGAAAATAGTTCTGATTCCTTACGAACTCCTCGTAATGTGGAGGCGTCTCTTAATTCCCAGGTGTTCAGCCTCCTCACACTAGGAGCTTCACTGGGTTTCTGCCCTAACGTTACATAGAGTGGGGAATGGTCGGAGAGACCTCTTGCTAAATAATCGGCTTTGTGTATCCTACCCACTTCACCCACTGGTGAAAAAATTTAGTCGAGCCTGGAGTAGACTCTGTGGGAACCAGAGTAATAAGAGTAGCTTTGTTCTCGGGGATGATGTCATCTCCATAAGTCAGTAAGTCCTAAAGTGTTGGTGAATTGAGCTAGGTGTGTAAGTCTTCCCGGTTTAGATGTCTCTCCAGATCTGTCTAGGTCTGGGGACATCACATTGTTGAAGTCTCCTCCTATGATGTGCAGAGAAGATTTGGCTTGAAGTAGGATAACGGTGAGTTTGTCTAAGCTGTATGATTGGAGACACAGGGGCATAGGCACTGATCAAGGTGGTATTGAGTCTTCGCCAAGGCCCTTACTGCAGTATATGTCCCTAGGGGGTCCAGCCAGGATTTCTCTACATGAAAGGGGGAGGGGGAATTCCGGATTAAAATCGATACCCCTCGGGATTCGAACGTGAAGCCAGCGTGTATCAGTGTGGTGTATGCCCCTCAGTCCAAGAAGTGACAGAGGGTACCTTTGAGATGGGTCTCTTGCAACAGGGCTACTCCAGGCTTAAGACGTTTAAGATAGGCAGCCCCTAGCCCTCTTATAATCTTGCTACCCATCCCATTCACATTCCAAGTGAGGATCGAGAGCTGCTGAGGGTTTCGATCAGAAATGCTCATCACGCCTGAACGATCTCATGTGTCCCCTCCCCTATGCCCAGGTTATTCCATTTGCAGACTTATTGCGACCCAATCACCAGGTTAAAAGAAGACACAATAATTTGTAACAAACGTTTTCAACTATTAGCCCACAACCCTCCCCCTCCCCACCACCCTCTCCCACATCTGTGCACCTCCGCAACAGCAAATGGAACACATTGCAGCCCAACCTGGGGGATCTTTTGCCCTTCCTATAACAACTGTTCAAATATGGATCAAATCACTCCGAAAGAATAGACATGAGGGATAAAAAGGGAAAATTAGGAAGGAGGAGGGGACCAGCGAGGGGGAAAGAGGAAGAGGATGGAGAACAGGGAAGGGGTGAAGAAAAGAAAAAAACTGAGAATAAGAGAGCGAGAACTCTCAACGTAGTCCAGTAGGTGGACTACGTTCTTGCTAGGGTGAGAGTGGGGTGTCACCGTCAGGTTGCCGCAGCTCTCTTTGGCTATTCAGTTGCCACTTCCAGTGCTTGACACTCCAAAGTTAAATTCTGAGTTTGTGTAGGTGGATGCGTATTCATCGAGTCCTGTTTCAGCTGATGCAAAGCTGTGAGCCAGCTCCAGCAGTGGAAATCAGACAAGTGTTTTCTAGCATGGATACTGTGGCACTTGCCCCGACTAGCTACACACTATTGGCTTCTAGGAGTGAGCGCTGAACTACACAGAAGATGAAAAAATACTACTGAATTGCACATTAAGATATTATCTTGCATTCACGTTTTAAATATTACTAAATTGCACATTACGTTTTTATGTTTTAATCTACAGTAAATAAACTGATGTAAATATATTTTATAGCTTTTAAATAACAGAAAGTCAAAGTATTATTTAATCTGTCAGTTGCTTATAATATCATTCATGGTATGAGCTTTAAACCTGGCCCAGCCATCTGTAATTATCATTCTTTCATGTATTTTAGCCACCCACTTGTTGGTTAAAAAAATTAAAAGGAGGGACTTCTTCATTTTTTTCCCAACTAAATGTTATTCTGTGTAATAAGTGAAACTATTTTACAGAAAAAAATAAACAATGTTTTTTCTATTTTTCTTGTGAAGTACTGGACAGACTGTCATAAGGTGTTTGATGCCTGGTGAACTGTATCACAAGTGTCATATTTATTTTTTGATTTAGTTTTGCTGCCAGGATAGTGAACTTCACTTTTGGGTGTACCCTTTTAAGAAAAGTGATTCCTTCACTCTTTATAGAGTGTGGTTGTTTTTTATTTTTCTATCAAAATAGCCTCAATACCTTCGCCTGCCTAAAACGGAAGTGAATGGCTTACAGACGTTGGTACTTCAGTGTATGTAATTCATTAGGTTTACTCTTTTTAGGTTTTAATTTGTATGTTTAAATTTTACATAACTTGTACCACCTGGGGAAGCATGGTGCAACAGAAAACAATTAGCTGTTTATTTTTTTGTTTAAATTTAAATCAAGCATGTTATAAAATATCGATCTAATTTCATTGATAACAGTTATGATTGGCACAATTGCTAATAATAATGGTTTGTGTGTGCAGACATATTCTGCTTGCTATATGCACAACAATACTACAGTGCATTTTAAGAAACTATTTTGGCCACATCGTTCTGAATACATCATAGCAACAATATTTCTCTGCATCATTAATCATCATTTACGGATAATCAGAAATAATTACTGAAATCAATTAATGTAAACAGCTCATAAATAAACATCACTCGAATCCATGCATTTTGTGATAGTTCATACAAGTGTCATAGATCAAGCCCAACTATACAGTGCATTGTGTCCCCAGGGAACAGAATCACCAAGAAACAATAAATATGGTAAATAACAATGGCAAAGATGTGTGTTACAAAAAACAAAGAACCCTGAATCCTAAGTCTTTGGTCCTCATATGCCTCAGCCTGTTTCGCAATTAATCTTATTGGGTTTGCTTGTACATGTAGTGTCACGGCATGTTGACCCTTTTGGGTAGATTTAGAGCCTCATGAGGCCTAAGGACTGAAAATTCAAGTGCTGCTCATATATGAACTTAGTATTTAGTGAGGCGTTCTACTTATGTCAAATGTATGCAGACAATATGCTTTCTCTGAGAAATATAGATCAAAATTGTATTGTTTCCTTTTCTATATTTCTCAATGATGTGTAATGTGTAATGTGTGCATGGTTCTGGAAACATCGTTGTTATAGCCTACCAACCACTGTTAAATTCCATATAGTTACCCTATATAGGCGCAGGTAACATTGCAACCTTTCACCTATATTCTTCCCTACATTACAAACATAACGGTTCTTAGGGACTGACCTTTTACCTAGACACGACACTGCATTCAGAACGCGGGTTTTTCCCTAGTTCGAATCTCATACATTATGCATGAGGCTTCTTGGAAGCACAGCAGGACTAACAGCAGGACGAACATCTCCTGTATAATATCTCTGTATAAAGTTCAGGCCCGACGTCATCCTTTAGACCGACACCGTAACACAGCAAGGTAGGACCCCTGGGGAGACCTATGGGTATATATACATCACATCTTGCTTAGAAAGACAGAGGAGACCGAGACTTCCCGGCTGACACACTGACCAGAGACGCTGAGGTTCCTGCATGCAGACGCTCCAGCTCGCAGTGGTCTAACATCCCTCGCGGGGTGTCCAACTGGAGACCAGGACGGGGTCCCATATTCTCTCATTCTCAGGTAATGGGGTGGACTAGATCCTAGAGGGATTCTTGGCATAACACCTACACAGATGCTAGGCACATTTAGTGCTTCTAATCATATATCTCTGTTACTGTCTAATGGTTGTTGCAGCTCATCTATTCTACACTAGAATAACAACTGTTCAATAAATTCTTATTGAAAACGCCCAGCCTGTTTATTTTGTGTATCTCTCTGAGACAAACTAAGTGAGCACAAGTGACTGAGGGAAAAGTAGTGTATTGTTTCCACGATCCTGAGGGATCAGGGTTGTCATGTTCTGAGGTTGCCAAGAACTATTCTCTCCCCAATAAGAGGAGATTCTAGTGGCACTGTGAGCTAGCTGATACAAGACAGGCTAACGTATCCAGTGGGGGTGCACAGAATCAGTCTGCCACCAATCCCACAGTTTATGTTATCCAAACGCGCAGATCCTGTATAGGTCATATAGGAACTACACGACACCACCACTTATTACTGCTTTATACTTGCTGATAGGGAACCAACAGGCCTTGTGAGAGGAAAGCAAGATGGCGATCGCGTAGGATCACCGTAGTGGAGCTCCCACCCCTTTGCCTCCCGAAGCGCCCGTAGGACGTTTAGTACGGCTTACCTGCATGTCGTAGATGAGCAGCCAGCCCTGGGGCCATCGGAGCCTCGGCCGGGTCGTGAGATTCGGGCGGAGTCTGCCAGCGGCGTTTCTGCACAGAGGGCATCAGGGCATGCAGCAAGGGGCTCGGTGTGGATCAAAGGAGGAGCAGCCTCGGCGCGAGCGGTGTGTTGGCCGCAAGACTTGCTCGGTCTCTTCGCGGCGCCCTGAGGGCGTGGGCGGGCCTTGCTGCTGCTGTCAGTCTGGAATTTGCCCGGAGGGCAGGGGCAGCGGTAATTGACTCTATCTTGGTGACGGAGACAGGGGGAATGCCTCCTAAAACAACAAGGCAAGCCAAGGAACCTGTGGGGCGGAATCCAACACAACCCCATAGATCAAGACAGGAGTCCCCACAGGTGAACGCTGATGTGAATGCAGGTAAGCCCAACGAGCCCCACATTTTGAAAAAGCAGCTGGACAGCATGGGGGCAGGGAAGAGGAGGAACTTTACTGAATGTGTGCAAGCAGGGGCAGGAAATTAATAGTATCAAAGGCAGTGGAAGAAGGGGGGGCAACCTCTGATGCGGATAATCTAGTCACTACCCCTGCGCCACTCCAACCGGCTATTACGCATTTCTTTAAAATTAAGAATGGAACAGGGAGCCAAATCCCCTCTGAACCCCAATACGAATCAGGCTTTGAGATTCCTGACTAAGGGGCCGATTCCGTTTCGGGCCGGAAATCTCTCCGACCGAGCCGGACCCGGAGAGAATTCCGACCGAATCGGACTCTGGCAGTCCGACCGAACGAGTACGATGCGCACGCATGCACCCGGACTCGATTCGGTCGGACTCCCATTGAAGTCAATGGGAGCCGGTCATACAACACGTACGCGGGCTCCCATTGACTCAATGGGTGCGAGGCGAACAAGGGCACCCCCTACAGCGGGTACGCATCGAAGCGCATCGTGCCGTACAAGCACAGGTAGGGGGGACCCATGGGTCCCCCCTGTGTGCGACTCGCGCGGCTACGAGTACAGGGGGGTCCGACGCGGACCCCCAAAGTCCGGCTCCGACAGCTCTTTGGAGCCGGACTATGCGAGTCGGTCGGACTGCTCGCGGTGCGCATCGTACTTACCCGGTCGGGGAACGTCTCCATTGCGCGGTGCGAGTTGTGTCTGTGCGAGTCGGTCGGAGCGTGTTGAAGCCGCGTTCGAGTCGGTCGGCGATTTCGCGGGCGCTTGCATCGTACTCGCTCGGCCGGACCCGCGTACGATTCGGTCGGGAAACAGGGCTCCGAATCGGATCCGGTAATGCCGAATCCGATTCGGAGCCCTACCGGCCGAGATCGGAATCGGCCCCTAAATTTTAAGAGAAGTTACCCGGGGACTACCTCGGAGCATCAGGAAGACCTGGAGGAAAGTGAGTTGCCACACAAAGCTGTAGGCAACAGTGACCCCGTGCTCTGTGCAACCAGTACACCTCCATTAGATAGGATGAGGGATCAGGGGGGCACTGCTGGCACTGTTGGCACCCCGAGAGAGTTGACTCAAGGAGGCACTGGGAATGAATCCCGAACGATATCTGACTTCCAATTTAATGTCCTATCTACTCTACCTGGCACAGGCCTAGACAGGCTACTAGCTGCCGATATTATATCCGATGGGACAGATAAATCTTTTTCTCTCACTGAGAAATCACATTCAGGAGCTTCTGATTCTGGCCACTAGTACAGTTGAAGCACCAGAGACTCCCCTTAAGCGCCAAAAGCACCGCAGGAGCTCTAAAGGTTCTAAGGGCCATACTGAGTCACGAAAAAACAAGGTAAGACACATTGCCGGCTCTGGGTTGAAGTGGGATTATTCACACACAAGGATACTGGGACCCGTGGACTTGGTACCTGCCCAGATAGAAAGGTCCTTCAGTGGACAGTAAGCTGAGGGGGTAGCTAATATAAACCCTGCTTTGAGTCTGATCCTAGAGTCAATTAAAGAGCACCGTGCAGAGACCCGAGCGGACGGAAAGAAAGCAAGACAGGCTGCAAAGAAATTGGAAGGAGCGGTACGGAAAGTAGGGAAAGCCTGTGCGGAGATTGGCGAATGGCTGAACACCATAGAAGAGAGAACATCTGTTGTTGAAAATGAACTGACTATTGTGAGAGAGCAGACAAAGTCTCATGAACCTCAACTAACAGTTGCTATATGGAAACTGGAGGATCTGGAGAATCGCCAGAGAAGAAGCAACCTCCGCTTCCTTGGGATTAAGGAAGGCCTGGTAGGGGATGACATTCGCTCTTTCATTCTGGACCTTCTTAAAGAAGCCTTTCCTGAGCTTACAGGGTGGGATGGGGATTGTGAAATTCAGAGGGTCCACCGGTTTCCATTTGCCCACCACAAAATGTCCAGTAGAGATCTAAATCAGCCGAGGGCCATTCTAGTCTTTTTTGGTAATTTTATGCTTAGGCAGGCTATATTCGAGAAAGCCCGTCCTGAGGCTAGAAGGCAGCATAAGGAGTCCTCTTTTTTCGTCCGCCCTGATTTCTGCCATATAACGGTGGAACGTAGATGGCGACTACAGCAGTTAATCAAGCCTTATCAGGATGCCGGATTTGAGGCATTTTTGCTCGCCCCCGCTAGGCTGAAAACAATAGTTAGAGGGTCTGTAAAGTTCTTTACGTCCGAAATACAAGCCAGAGAGTATTTGGACCAGGCTCTGGCAGAGAAAAGATGTGTATAAGATCTTTAAAGTATATCAGCTAAGGGGGTCTGGGCTAAACTTCATAAGAATGGGGCTTTTCTTATATAGATGGTATATCTTGAAGCAGAAACAAACACGAAGTTCCCTTCTCCTTCTACTCTAAGAACATGAGGATTCGATCCTCTAATTGGATTAGTTAATTTGGTTATAGCAAGGCCATACACTGAAATATAATAAAACAAATTTTACCAGGTTGCTAAATTTACAGACAACAATATAGAATCATGCATAAAATAATACATTTCCAATTAAACATATGAATTCAAAGGAATGTATTATCAATATTTTATTCAAAAAATCATGTTTTGTACAATTGATATTGACAAAGTTAAAAACACATTAAAATCATATACTCATCATATTTTTAAATAAAAGGAAAACAATATGTGCAGTGAATACATGAAGAACAACTGTCGACGCGGCGTTTCGGTGCTAAGGTGGATCGTCACCTTCTTCAGGACAATAGTTCAATATTTAAAAATCTGAATAGAATGTAAAAAACTTTGTTAAAAAAGAATTTCTTAAAACATTCCTTTGTTACATTATTCATGATTTATATTTAGCAACCTAGGAATAAGTCTACATGGAAGAAAAGTGTAGGCCAAAAATCCAATAGGATTAAACTCATTAATTTAAAACACAGAAAGATTACTCAGACATTATAGTTTAATACACCGGGTCTCTCTCATATTAATAGTAAACCCGTTACATACCTATTGATTTATGTAGAAACTCTTGTATTTGCCTCCAATGAAGTTTTGGACGGGTTTCTCGTCTGGTTTTTACAGTCTCAAAGGAGACGGATAATACTATGAGGGAAGAGTATTCCATTACAATCAGACCCTCTATATATATATTGTTTCATTTCAAATATAGAACGGCCTGAGTAAACTTACCCCTATGATTTTCTTTGGAAGGCCTTAGTTTTATTTTCTCATCCTTCTATTTCTATGAGTACCTTTCAAAGGTTAATGTGATACCAATGGGGGTATGCAAAAATATACTATTTAAAATTATTTAAGAAAATATTTCAAAGGTTTTCGCATTCTACATAGAAAGCCAACTTCACTTTGAATTACTAGAAGATAAAACCACTTTTTAATCGTGTGGCTTACCTTTATTAGTCACACTTCGATAGGATCATTCACAAATAACTTTTATATTGTCAGGTCCATCTTACCATCTTAACTCAAAATATAGATCTGAATTTTTTTTTTTTAAAGTCACTTTTTATAGACTGTATCCAGTATAAAAATATTTTTATACTAGTCAGTATAAGCAAATCAAATTTTACTTATCTCACCTCTAATTAAAATCTTGTTTATTAAATCCACCCACTTTTTCTTCTTTAGGGTGCTGGTTCCAATTAATTTTGGTTCTGGTCCAGAGTTTGTTCTACAGAAACAACATATGGATGTATATTCAACTATGGATCAGACTTTCCTATAACTGGCAATGTTATTTTATAGTCAAAATTAAGTACTCTGTTCTATTCATGGAACAGTATAAAAATTTAAATTTATTCTTCAAGGTTTGCATATCTAAAAAATCATGCTACCGCGTTACTACAGCAGCTACATTGGCTCCCAGTGAAGCAGAGAACCAGATTCAAGGGGCTATGTATAGCCCATAAAGCAATCCATGGACAGGCCACAGCATATATTAAAGAATGCTTGGTAACCTACGTACCAGGGCGCTCCCTCCGGTCTTCAGATGCTGGGTTACTGTCCTGCGCTCGCTTCCTGAGCTCCTCCAAGGGGGGCAGAGCTTTCTCCACATTGATCCCCCAGCTCTGGAATAAGTTGCCGGAAGGCCTCCGTAAAGAACCAGCCCTTCTCCCTTTTAGGAAGAAATTAAAAACTATCCTTTTCACAGAAGCCTGGGGCACAACTTTGGCCTAGTTAGGGCGCACTACCCAGTAGAGTTGCTAAGGTGCCTTCTCTCACAGCGCTTAGAGACCAGTTGGTGATATGCGCTTTAGAAGCTCCAATTAACATTAACATTAACATAAGTCTACCTTCATTCTATCTAAAAAGATATGAAGATCAGGGTTAGCATTCCCACAATGGTCCCACTTACCAGGTGTGAAGTTAGAAAGAGCAAGCGTCCGTCTTGCTGACCTGTCAATCCGAGTCTGAAAGCAGTGTTGTTTTCAGGCTCCTTATATACTCCTTTTTATTGGGTCATAATTACCTAATTAGGCCCACCTGTCCGGTGAATGACATCGCGTTGGATTAAGTGCACTGAATTACGACTCAACCAGGGCGGCCATTTTGTAATGTGTTCTAGCCTCATACTGATGAATTAAAACTGCCCGTTTGGTTAATATTTTACTAAAGTGCTCATCTCATGGTATCTGACATTGTCAACAGCTTGTTATTCTCTCTTGTTGCTATCGTCTCGCTAAATTTACGGGGTCGAGATATCGGACTTGATACCCCATTTTAATCATAACCTAACGCTATCATAATTAAGAGCGTGATCCGGGAATTGCATTAGCAGAAATCCCCTATATATCGTTTCTTTAATAATGAAATTATCGCTATTTAGCTAAGCGAACCGTGCATGAACGGACTATATTCAATAATATGCCCTATTTTAAGGCTCGACCACGGCGGCCATATTGTAATGTACTGTGGCGTAATATCATTCAATTATACCTGCCTGTTGATCTAATTTATTTATGAAGCACCTATTTTCTGGTTTATAATAATGATAATATTAGTAACTCGTTACTATGCCTTGAAATTGTCATATCGCTAAATCATTCAGATTATACTTATCGTGGTGATGAATTTAATTATAGTTATACCGCCGTATTGTGTTGATCAATCGTGCGGCAAGGTAATGTTACCTACAATATACTATTTCTTTTTCTATCTTCAAGACTTATAGGTTCATACCAAGCAAACTGGAAATCGAAACAGGAACCTATCCACTATGGTGCACCATGTATTCTGTGTAAAATTGTGCCGTAATGGTGTTCCACTCATCCACCACTATGGCAGCCTTCTTGGTGCAATGTCATATTATCTTAGACACACCAATGCATTTTAACTATAAAACATATTGACGTTTGATCAGTTCCTATCGCTACTCTAGGTATACCCATTTCATTATTCTTTTAGCATTAAGAATGATGGCACATCAAAGCAAATAATCAGTCCTACAATATCTTCTGGATAGAAATCCTACAGATATGTAGATCTCAATTTTTGTTATATAAAAAACCCTATACTATCTCCCCGAATATTATTTATTCTATCCATAAATACCAGGACATACTTTTTGTCAATGCGCTTCCTGTGTATCAGGGACAGTGGTAATTTATTATAAATTTATAATCATATTTCCAAAGGCTTTCTTTCTATTAGTTCACTGCTGTTTAGTATAATGGCCTCATAGAACATACTACTGTTCGTGTTTCTATATCTTATTCTCATTTTTATTGCCCAAAATTCAGACCGTGATCTCTCTGGAGGTAGTTGTTGCTAGAGGTGTTATAATTCGATAATGGAATGGCTATTAATATCGAAAACACGGTCACTATGAAACAAATCCAGGCAATATTATACGGGATTTTAACTGGGGGACATGGGAATATACTCTGTATGATCTTAAATAATTCTTTCCCATTCTTCCCTACTATTCAATCCACATCTATACGTATTAAATTTAGAAATATAGTATTGTTCCCTCTTCTTCCTTTTCGCTGTTAAGTCTCCTCCTCTTATATTCATTTGTACTACCTCAATAATACACCACCTAAGTTCTTCAATTTTATGTGCCATTTCAGTCCAGTGTTCTACTAAAGGGGCATTCTGCCATCTAGTTCGGATCGCTGATTTATGTTCATTTAGCCTCAATCTTATTTCCCTAGAGGTCTCTCCGATGTAGCCTTTACTGCATGGACATACAATTAAATAAATGAAATTTTTGGTTCTGAAGTGCACTAAATTTTTATGGTGGTGAGTTATTTCATTATATGTTATTGAGGTACCCTTCATGATGGTGGCACAGTTCTTACATGATCCACAAGGGATATTGCCTTTAGGGCATGAACCATCTATTGTGCAGATTTGGTTTCTATTACTTGAGGAGAGATATGTATGTACAAGGCAATTCCTGATCGTTTTATTTCTTCTGAATGCAAACAGTAGTTTTGGTAGAGGATTGGAGCCACTATTATTTAATAAGTTCCAATTTCTATTTATGAGATTTTTTATTTTATTGCTTATACTTGTGAAGTTAGTAACACAAACAAGTTGTTTCTGATCTTCCATTTTCTTTATTTTGGGTTCAAACAAGCTGTTTCTATTGTAGTATTTAGCTCATTTGTAGGCTTTCTTGACCATTTGCTTAGGATAGCCTCTATCAATACATTTTCTGGTTAATATTCTTGCATGATGTTCAAAGTCTTTCATGCTTGTGCAGTTTCTTCTAATTCTGACAAACTGTCTGAAAGGAATATTATTTCTCTGACTAACGGGATGATAACTCTCGAAATGCAACATAGTGTTGCGGTCAGTAGGTTTAGTGTATAGTTCCACGGATAGTATGCCATTAGTGTCTTTAATTTTAATGTCCAAAAACTCGCACATATTATTACTGTAGGATGATGTCAATTTTAAATTTTCATCTCCTAAATTCAACCACTGTATAAAGGACTCAAGATCCTCTTCAGTGCCTTGCCAAATAAAGAATACGTTGTCTATGAATCGTGACCACTGGCTTACGTTTTCATAGTACGGAGCTAATTCATTAAAAATATGTTTCTCCTCAAAGGATGCTACATATAGACATGCCAGGCTGGGAGCGCACGTGGCTCCCATACTGGTCCCTTTGATTTGCCTGTATAAATTCTCTTTGAATAAAAAGATGTTATTTTTTAATATAATTTGTACACAATCGATTAGAAAAATTGAGTGGGGTGGCGGATCTCCTTCTCCATTGTTTAAGAGGCCCTCTATCATATGAATTGTATCATCTTGGGGAATGTTTGTATAGAGGGCCTTGAAGAATACATTTAAATTTTTATACTGTTCCATGAATAGAACAGAGTACTTAATTTTGACTATAAAATAACATTGCCAGTTATAGGAAAGTCTGATCCATAGTTGAATATACATCCATATGTTGTTTCTGTAGAACAAACTCTGGACCAGAACCAAAATTAATTGGAACCAGCACCCCTAAAGAAGAAAAAGTGGGTGGATTTAATAAACAAGATTTTAATTAGAGGTGAGATAAGTAAAATTTGATTTGCTTATACTGACTAGTATAAAAATATTTTTATACTGGATACAGTCTATAAAAAGTGACTTTAAAAAAAAAAAAAATTCAGATCTATATTTTGAGTTAAGATGGACCTGACAATATAAAAGTTATTTGTGAATGATCCTATCGAAGTGTGACTAATAAAGGTAAGCCACACGATTAAAAAGTGGTTTTATCTTCTAGTAATTCAAAGTGAAGTTGGCTTTGTATGTAGAATACGAAAACCTTTGAAATATTTTCTTAAATAATTTTAAATAGTATATTTTTGCATACCCCCATAGGTATCACATTAACCTTTGAAAGGTACTCATAGAAATAGAAGGATGAGAAAATAAAACTAAGGCCTTCCAAAGAAAATCATAGGGGTAAGTTTACTCAGGCCGTTCTATATTTGAAATGAAACAATATATATATAGAGGGTCTGATTGTAATGGAATACTCTTCCCTCATAGTATTATCCGTCTCCTTTGAGACTGTATAAACCAGACGAGAAACCCGTCCAAAACTTCATTGGAGGCAAATACAAGAGTTTCTACATAAATCAATAGGTATGTAACGGGTTTACTATTAATATGAGAGAGACCCGGTGTATTAAACTATAATGTCTGAGTAATCTCTCTGTGTTTTAAATTAATGAGTTTAATCCTATTGGATTTTTGGCCTACACTTTTCTTCCATGTAGACTTATTCCTAGGTTGCTAAATATAAATCATGAATAATGTAACAAAGGAATGTTTTAAGAAATTCTTTTTTTAACAAAGTTTTTTACATTCTATTCAGATTTTTAAATATTGAACTATTGTCCTGAAGAAGGTGACGATCCACCTTAGCACCGAAACGCCGCGTCGACAGTTGTTCTTCATGTATTCACTGCATATTGTTTTCCTTTTATTTAAAAATATGATGAGTATATGATTTTAATGTGTTTTTAACTTTGTCAATATCAATTGTACAAAACATGATTTTTTGAATAAAATATTGATAATACATTCCTTTGAATTCATATGTTTAATTGGAAATTTATTATTTTATGCATGATTCTATATTGTTGTCTGTAAATTTAGCAACCTGGTAAAATTTGTCTGATTATATTTCAGTGTATGGCCTTTCTATAACCAAGTTAACTAATCCAATTAGAGGATCGAATCCTCATGTTCTTAGAGTAGAAGGAGAAGGGAACTTCGTGTTTGTTTCAGTATCTATACCCATCCCTTTTCCAAGTACTAGGGTACCTCCCAAACCTTTTTTGAGTATATCTTAAAGCAGACCCCCTTTTTTTCTTTTTTGTCATTTGTTCACTTTGTTACAATATGCAGAAATGCTTTTTCTGGCTGGCTTTCTTTGTGTTATCCATGGATGGCCTAGTCTGCGACAATGATTTGATGGGGTGTGTAGGGGGGTTCAGGGGTGGGTGCTGCGGTGTTTCTCGTTATCTCTATCACTCAGACCTGGCAGGTCTGGCTGCTTTCAAGGGTAGGGGGGTAGAGGGAGGGTGGGGTGGAGGGTGCGGGGGGGAGATCTGGGTAGGGGGTCACTAGGCAAAAAGTTGGTATGTAAATTGCAGCTAAAGTTTGTTTTTCTTTCAGATTTTCTGATAGCATTAAAGGTTAAAGAACTGCGTGCAAATAAGATTAGATCAGAGAGTTATCTCGGGCAGTATAATGCCTGTGTTAACTGTGATGAGGAAATATGGTTGGTCAAGATGATTTATTGGCATATTGGCTAAGTTGCGTATTGCCACTATTAATATCTGTGGGTTAAATGGCAGCGCTAAAAGAAGAAAGATCCAAGAACTTCTTAAAGTTCTACAAGCAGATTTGTATTGTCTTCAGGAGACCCAGATAGCACGGAATGATAGCAATCTGTTGAATTCTTTGGGGCCAAAAGTAGCTGCTTCTACAACTCAAGATGTCAGGACCAAGGGAGTAGCCATTTTAATCAAAGGTAGCACTATTACCCCTGAGAGAAAGGCAGTGGATAAGAATGGCAGATGGGTAATAATGGAATGTAGAGGAGGTATAGGCTCATTTACATTATGTTCAGTCTATGCTCCAGTATTAGACAACCCTGGCTTATTGAACTTTTTAGCTACTGAACTACCTTGCTGGCCTGCACCGTACGTAGTTTGTGGGGATCTAAATATTAATGGATCCAGAGGAGTTCCAGGGGGTCATGGGGCATCCAGCAAGGGGCGCAAACCACAATCTTCCAGGGCAATGAAAAATCTCTTAAGGGATATTGGACTGGTGGATGTATGGCTAGTTTGAAAGCCCAGGAGCCTGGATACACTTATTATTCTGCTCCTCACGGCAAGTTCGCTAGGCTTGATTATTTTTTAACTTCATCATCTTTACTTAAGGAGGCCCGGGTGGAGCTTTTCCCCAGAGTAATGTCAGATCATAATCCTGTTGTTCTGGAACTCTCTCTTGTAGGATTAAGGAAGGAGTATACGAGGTGGACGTTTGAGAGGGTACTCCTATTTGATCAAGAATATGTCAATTATATGAAGGGCTGGATCAGGAGTTTTTAATAACAATAAGGATAGTGCTCCCCAGGAATGATTTGGGATGCTGTTAAGGCGTCAGTGAGAGGAGAAACATTGCGATATAGCTTGATCAAACAAAAGAAAGGGGCAGGACAGATTAAAAGGATTTATCAAAAACTTACTCTTCTAGAAATAGAACTAATTAGCATGGTGACCAGGGGAGGTGATATATCTCCAGCTTTGAACTCAATTACGGTAACTAAAGCCTGTCTGAATGATTTTAATGCAGAGAGGACGGCGGGGAGGTACCTTGCCAAGAGGCAGGAATGCTATGAATATAGTGAAAGTGTTGGCAGACTACTAGCAGTCAGGGCTAGGCAACGGGTCAAATATAGCAGGTATGGGCTTTGCATGGTGTAACTCTGTGCCAAAAACAGTAGGTTTTATATTGTGAATTTATTGACACATGTAATAGGAAGGAATATTGCTTTGAGAACTCTGTGACAAATACGAGAAGTGGCTTCATATTGTTTAATACTGAGAGACCTACGTGCACAGATATTTTGTTCAGGAGGGGCGAGAGAAGTATGGTGTTTATTGTGTATATTTTTTAATTTTATGTTCAGTTGTATGTGAATTGAAGTACTTTTTCCTTGCTACCTTGAGAGTCAAGTGCTGACAAGGTGTACTAGGTGTTCAGTTTGGGTCCAAAAGGCGACCCGATGACACAGGAGGTAAAAGACTCCAATTGTTACAATTGCAGCTTTGTAAATTCTGACTCCGCCCCCAGCGGAACCAGTTCCTACATGAACTGCAATGGATGTACGATTTGATTGCCAGCTGTCCCAGAAGAAAACAGCAATGTATGGTCCATCTCCCTTAGTGCCCCTTGCTGAGGCTCAGCAAGCTCCAACAGCGGCAGTGCTGTATACTGCCAAAAACAGCACTAATGTTTCATGCAGTATTCATGTAGCAGCAGGACACTTACAATGTTGCCTGACATGCTGTGGGTTCCCTTACTTCTAAGGTAGCTCGGCGTCTAAACCTATTGTTGAGGCAGCATGAGGAGTAAGCTGGTGAAAGGGCATGTTGCAGAAAAGAAATAGCTGAGCTACTGCAATGAACTCCATGCCTCTTCACAGCGGTGATCGTATTATGTAGCATTTTGACCAATGCATGGTTTCCCCCACCGCTTTCACCCCTCCATCAAGTGGGCAATGAAGCAGTAAGAGGGTGTATGCTGTCCAGTGCTTGTTTATCTATTCTGCGTGCATAGAGCTGTTCGGTGCATGAATGAAATGAGTACATGCTCTTCGGGACAAGTGCAGTATTGGGATCCTACCTGGTAGTGAACCAACTGCTCCAGCCAAGCTCACTGTTGTATGGCACATCATGCACCCATTGCATGAAAACCTTTTCTCTGACCAGGTGCACCATGTGTGCTCACATGCAAGAAAGTTGTAGTAGTGCATTGAAGGTTTGTCTTGAACCCAGGCCTTGGCCTGGCTCCCATGTCTTTTAGCTGAGCCGACGCAGCAGTGAGTGCTGGTCATTTGGCGTGCAACGGTGCCGGAGAAGTATGCGGAGGCGGCATCTGGCGGCTAGTGATATTTGAAAGTGGTGAGGCGTAAAAGTTGTGGACGAGTGCTACGTTGCGATACATTTAAAAAAAAAAAAAGAATGGGCAAATGGAGCATTTAAGGCAAAATTGAGAGCAAGAAGGTTTATAAAGCAATTGTGAATCTGTAGACTTGAAATAGATAAACACATTACAAAATACCCCATATCCTTCTGCATTAAATATGTTCTACAGTTAAGTTACTGTGGTGTGCAAATCAGCTTTATTAGCTGTAATGAACAAGTGAGTCCTGTGGCGCAGAAGCGGCGGGTAACAGAATGAACATGCACGTCCATGCTACGTCTGCGCGAAGTTGGTTTACATCTGTCCGTGCATTGACTCTGTGGCTTTTAAGCGCTACAGTAATGCTCCAGTCCAGTGATAGGGTTCTGACACATTGCTCTAGACTAGAATTTAATATCATCTAAATGAATGTGTCCTTGTGTAATGTAACTTGCTCATGTAAAGTGCTCCAATACTTTCGAGTCGAGTATGCAGTATATAAAACTGCAAAAATAATCATATATATATATTTTTTAAATAGTTCGACCTCCCGTGTTTGTGCCATGCATGCCTGGTTGACGAATATGCCACCTTATTTCGCATGCGCTTACAACGCATGGCGTTACAACGCGGTCGTTACAACAACCGTTTTGTTAGTTCGCATACCGTTACAACGCAAATCTGAACAACGACTTGCGTTGTAAGGGGTGCTGGATGTTGGATTAGTATAATTTACTATTCCAACTCCAGTCTGTGCGGACATTAGGGAAGGTGTTGGATTTTAAATCCAACACCTTCTGCCCCTTACAACGCAAGTCGTTGTTCCGACTTGCGTTGTAACGGTATGCAAACTAACAACGCGGTCGTTGTAACGACCGCGTTGTAACGCCATGCGTTGTTAACGCTGTTTACCCTGGTTGACACATGGTGTAGAATTGCATTGGCATCTGTAGCAGAGGGACATCAATGGAAAGAGGAGTCCAACGGCTGCTACGATCGGATCTATTCTACAAAAGCGCCAATTTTGAAATGCAGACACTGTCGTGTGAGGAAAACACATGCACAACCTCGTACAACTATGATATCTTTTAGTCTTGCGAAAGGTAACTAAATCAGCTTTTTAAACAGTAATTGAGTATGAGGTCGCTGCCAAAGACTTTCTCTTCACGCAAGCACCACAGCCCATAGTACAACCTACTTTTGAATGTAGGGAACCAAGTTCAAATTGCGGCCTTGGCTCATAATCCTGTGATTTAGGGCAAATTGCTTTCCCTCTGTGCTTAAAAAGGAAAACATGTAATGTAGCCTTCTTTGCCCTGTGATTAAGCAGTGGAAGGTTTCAAGAGCCAATTTTGACTTTGATACATGGTCTGGCAACCGGTATCATTGTTTACAATGCATGCCATTCATTCAGAGTCTTACTAAACACCAAGGGGCTCACAAGCAGGGCTCTCCTGATTTCTCGATTGTACCTGCAGGTTGTCACACCACACAGACAAATTAAGCACAAAATAAGCACTGGGTCTGGTGGCAAAATTAATGAAGGTGGGACAATGAGCCTTTAGTTTTAATTAAGGTTTCCCACTTGGGGGACGCGTGCGCGGCGCCATTCAAGATGGCCGCCTGAGCTCGGAGCTCCGCGCTGCGTCCGGAGATCTCCAGGGTATTTTGGTGGTTCCAGCGCCGCCTTTCGGATTATATGGGGAGTTCTCTGAAGCTGAACATCCCCTGATCATGAGGCTGTGTTTTGGACCCTTTTCCCTACTGCTGGTGATGTGAGGCGTCGTGGGACACCTTTTCCTGCTTTCCGGCCGCCATTTTGCCGCTTCTCCTGACTGGATTTTTTCCTCTCAGCTCCGCTCATTGCATAAGGTACTGTTTTTACACATTGGGTTTTGGGTCTTGCATCTTTAATCCAGTTGTTTTTAAGGGGCATTTTTCTTGCCACGGGTCTTTTTATTTTTTATCTTTATTAAAGAGAGAACAAACTTATTTATTTATCTCCCACGCTAGATTGACTGAAACTTCTTATTTCATGGGCAGATCCAAACATCTGTTACACTCTACCAATAAGTCTACTACTGGTCTGCCTGTGATGCACTCAGCTTCCGTGGCACCCCCTATGGATAACTTACACAACTCTGTCAGTAGGGCTCACTCTAATTCCTCCAGGGCAGCTTAATCATCCATTGTGCCTTCAAAATTAAACTCGCCCTCATCTACTAATAAAAGACTCAAACAATATCCTCCTTCTCCACCGAAGCCTGCTTCGCCTGTGTCTTTAGACACTGTTCTAGAGGAAATACGTGCTTTACGCCCATTTATTATAGAGGAAACCAATACACGCCTACAGGTATTGGACACTAAATGATTTACGCTTGATTCCAGGCTATCCACTGTGGAACAGCACGTCAGTGACCTTCAAGACTCTTCTACAAAAATTTCAACTCTGGAGAAGGAGGTGACCCTCTTGAAGAAATCTGCTGAGGATTTAGAGAACAGAAACAGGGGCAATAATCTTCGTCTGTATGGTCTTCCTGAAGGTTTCGAGGGAGATGACCCTGTGACCTTTTTCACTTCCTTTCTTCTGAAGCTCTTGGATCTTCCTGCTTCGACCTCTCTGAATATCCAGCATGCCCACAGGCTGGGCCCTCGCCTCTCTTCTGCATCTGCTCCCTCAAGACCCCGTGGCGTGATTCTTCTTTTTTTACAATTCACGGACCTTTTGCAAGTCCTAAATGCGGCCAAATTTAAGAAACAATTAACATGGTCAGGTTCTAAGGTGTTCTTATCCCAGGACATCTCTCCAGCAACAGCTAAACGACGGAAGGAATTTTTGGATCTCAGACCAGCCTTGCTTTCCATTGGTGCCCGTTACGGTTTTTTCCATCCATGCATGTTCAAAGTAACTTTTCAAAACAACACCTCTACTTTTGAAGACCCTGCAGATCTTCGGAAGTTTCTTCACCTACATTCTACGTCCACCATGGATACAGATGGTCCTCCTTCAATAACATGACTCTTATATGAAAGTCTCTCTGATTTTTTGAAACATTCTCGTAAAGTTCATTCTAACCCTCATTAATCATTTCCTTTGCAGGTTATGTTCTGGTAGTTTAACTGTTTATAATTGTCTAGTATGTAACTTTTTATTTTTTATCATTATCACAGATCGTTTGAACTCCCTCATACCCATTTCCATAACCTTGTCTTCTTTTTCGATCTCCTGACGTGGTTCGTCTCCCTTGTTGGTTGTGCCGTCTTTGTTGTCTGTCGCCAGTCCTAGTTTTTCGTTGTTTCTCCTTCAGGTATGTATTACAGTCGTCATTTTTTGTATGATATGTACTGTCTTCTCTTATTATCGCTCTTACTCCTTCTTCTTCCCTTCTCTTCTATTCTTCCCTTTCTCTTATTGATCTCATTGGATACTTTATTCTATAACCTTCTTTTTTCAATTTTCTTCCTCTTTCTTTGCATCAATGTTGATCGTGTGATTTTATATTAATTCGTTCTCTTTACATTCAAAGTTGTCTCATGGAATGTAAAAGGTTTTATTAATCCCATAAAGAGGCAGAGAATACTATCCCATTTAGCTACATATAATTCCGACTTAGTTTTATTGCAAGAGACTCATTTGACAGAGTCAGAAGCTCTGAAACTTAAAAGGCAGTGGGTGGGTTTAGTCTTAGTATCTCCCACGACCACTAAGAAAAATGGGGTAATTATTCTTGTTCATAAACGTTTGAAATGTTCTGTTATATCTAAGGAAACTGATTCAGAAGGTAGATGGTTATTAGTTAAGTTGCTCATTAATAATATTTCTCTTACAGTTTTTAATATTTATGGTCCAACTCAACCGGATTCTTCCTTTTGGCCTAATATCACAAAAAAATGCATTCAACATAAAGACGACTTTTTTATTTTGGGTGGTGATTGTAACCAAGTTATGGACCCTTTCATTGATCGACAATCCCAAGTCCGTTTCATCCCCACAAGACCCACAAACAATTTCAAAACACAATATCTCAGACTCATGTTGTAGATGCTTGGAGGCTCTGTAACCCCGACAACTCAGAATTCTCTTTTTTCTCTCCCCCACATGGCACTCTGACACGATTAGACTATATTTTTCTTTCTTCTGCCTTAACACAGAACCTTATTTCCTCCTCAATTGGACCCATTGTCATTTTTGATCATGCCCCGGTTGTTGCTGATTTCGACTTGCTCCGCTCTCACTCCAAATCTTCTAGATGGAGGTTTAATAATTCTCTTTTGCAGGATCCACTTTTTCGTCCTCTTTCATTTCCTTTACAGAAGAATTTTTTTCTTTAAATTCATCTCCTGATACTTCTCCTTCACTGCTTTGGGATACTTTTAAAGCTACAGCACGTGGCTTTATTATAGATTATGTAACCAAGAAAAAGAAACACTTACTTGATCAGCAAAACATTTTGCTAGCCAATATTAAACGTCTAGAGCATCATTTCTATACATCTTCATCTGATTCTACCTTACAGGAGCTTGTTCGTGCTAAACTCGATTTTAATAAAACAACTACTGATAACGCCTCATCTGTTCTGCTCCGAACGAGCGCTCGGTATTATGGCGGACGTAATAAAGTTGGCAAACTCCTGGCTAATTATCTTAAATCTTGGAAAGAACGTGTTTTGATAGATTCTATTCATTTATCGGATGGAAAACCCCTTTTCAAAGACCAAGACATCTTAAATGAATTCATGGAATTGTACAAAACTTTATATACCCCAGAATCCTCTTCACCTCCCTCTTCTATTGATCCATATCTTAATCATGTTCCACCTTCATCTCATGTGGACCTTGACTTTATTCCTCTAGAATCTGATCTATCTATCCAAGAAATATCTCAATCCTTAAATCTTCTTAAGAAAAATAAAACACCAGGTCCAGATGGTTTTACGGTAGAATTATTTCTACATTTCTCACATCTTCTTTTCCCAAAACTTCTACAACTTTTTCAATTTTTTCACACTAATGGTAAGGCACAGGGCACTTTCTTAGATGCTACAATCTGTTTAATCCATAAAGATGGCAGCGATCCCAAACAGTGTAAAAATTATCGTCCCATTTCCCTTGAAAATGTAGATTATAAAATCTTTGCCAAATTTCTAGTGTTACGTCTTGAGCCTCTTTTACCGAAACTAATTGGTTTAGAGCAATGTGGTTTTGTTAAAGGTAGATTAACACTCGACAACTCTTGTTTATTATTTAATGTTTTAAATAAGGCCTCATCTCTTTCATATCCTCTTGCTGCAGTCTCTATTGATGCAGAAAAGGCTTCAGACAGAGTAAACTGGTCCTTTTTATTTAAAGCCCTTCATTGGCATGGTTTTGGTCCTAAATTCATTTCTTTTATATCTTTGTTATATTCAGCTCCTAAAGCTTCCGTAGCAGTTAATAGTCTTGTCTCTCAATCTTTTAACGTACGCTGTGTACGTCAGCCCCCTTTGGCCCCTCCTTTTTATTTTATCACTTGAACCCTTTTTATCGCATATCCGCCAGAATTCGTCCATTTCTGGTTTTATTTATGGTGATCAACATTTGAAACTATCTGCCTATGCGGATGATATCTTAGTCTTTATATCTCATCCCGAAACTTCTATCCCTCCTCTTTTGCATGAAATTTCAGATTTCTCCCTTGTTTCAGGTTATAAAATTAACTCTGACAAGACAGAAATTCCCCCCATCACCAAATTTTGTTTTAAACAGCATTTTGATGCCACTGGTTTCCGTTGGAACAGTTCTAAAATCAAATACTTAGGCATTTGGTTTAACAACTCCATATTAGATTCAGTTAAAATTAACATGAAGGATGTGCTAGATCGTATCTCTAAACTTCTCTCCTCCTGGAACCCTCTCTTTCTTTCTTGTTGGGGACGTCTTGATTCTATTAAAATGATGATTACTCCTATTTTATTATATATTTTCTCTATGATTCCCATTCACATCCCAAATATCTATTTTTAAAAAATTGACTCCCTCCTCTCCAAATTTTTATGGAACAATAAAAAAATCTAGACTTTCCTTGTCACATCTTCGTAAACCTAAATCTATGGGAGGAGTGAATTTTCCCGATTTTCGACTGTATCATAAGGCCTTTTATCTTCGACTAGCTTCTAAATGGCTTCTTTCTGAAGTCTATCCCTTTACACCCTTATGGGTCACAATTGAACGATCCTTACTTGCACCCTTTTCTATTAAGGAAGTCCTTGCTTCTCAACAAAGGTCAATATTACCTCTCTTCCGTTATTTAAACACACTTGTTCATTATTAAAACCTCACTATCGATTGGAAATTCTCTGTAGGAATGCTTTTCTTCACTCTCCCCTTTGGTACAATCGTCTCATTACCATCAATAATAGACCTCTTTTTTGGAAATCCTGGAGGCTTAAGGAGATTATATGGGTTCAGGATATGTTTGATGGCTTATCTCCATGCTCCTTCCCTCAATTCCAAAACACCTTTAAATGTCCGCGCTCGTTCTGTGTTAGAAATGGGATTTTTGGTAGGTGAGGGCATGTGCCAAAGCCAGGCAGAAACCACCACTCTAGTCAGGATAAGGGAGTTACACTCCTAATATAACCCCTGCTCACCCCCTTGGTAGCTTGGCACGAGCAGTCAGGCTTATCTTAGAGGCAGTGTGTAAAGCATTTGCACATAACCAACAGTAATACAGTGTAAGCACTACAAAAGGACACCACACCAGTTTAGAAAACTATCCAATATTTTTATATACTTAAGACAAGACCAAAAACGATAAAAATCCACAATACAGTACTTAAAAATCTTCAGTTATCAAAATGTGCTTAAAAAACAGTTCCTTGATGTCGATAGCTCCGTCCAGGGCTATCACGGCGTCGTGAACAAACAGTTCTGGCTGACCGCGGCGTCGCGGGCCAGCTACGGTATCGGGTAGACCCGCAAACAGTACCTTTTAGAAATGCAGGGCGTCGGCGACCTCTTGTGGACCTTCCAAAAGCACTGCGTCCGCAGGCGTCAGTTCTGGAGGTCGGTGCAGGAGTCGTCCGGGCCCTCAAAGTCACACGAGTTGCAGATCGAACTCCTCTCTGTTGAAGTCAGGAGCGCTGGAGTCGGTAGGCGTCGGGTGCTGCGGTGCGAAGTGCAGCGGTGCAGCTGGAGTGCCCTCCAGGCGCGGTGCGAGCAGCGGCTCGGTGGCGGCGTGAGATGGCGTCGTCGGTGAGACCAGGGTCACGGTGCGAAGTGAATGCTTTGCCCGTCGCGGTGCTGGCAGGTCGCGGTGCAAGCAGCGGCGTCGTCGTTGCTGAAGCGCTGTCGTCGGCTGACGAACGGAAGTCGATGGCGCCGGCGTCGGTAGGCCAAGGCTGCGGTGCGGGATGAGGGCGGTGCATCGTGTAACTTTACGAGCGGTGCCCTCGAACCACGGTGCAAGCAGCGGCGTAGATTTCGGCATGGAGTGGCGTAGTCGGGGATACCAAGGCGTCGTCGCGAGGCGGTGCGGAGTGCGGTGCCCACAGGTCACGGTGCGAGCAGCGGCTCGGTGGCGGCATCAGCAGGAGTCGTCGGTGAGACCAGGGTCACGGTGCGGCATTGCGGCGGTGCCCCTGCGGTGCCTTTAGGACACGGAGTCGGCAGCGGCGTCGTCGACGTCGTCAGGCTGCTTTTTCTTCTGTTGCAGCACAAAACACACAGTCCCCAGTGCTGAGGGCAGAAGAGCTTGAAGTCTTTGCTGTGCCTGAGACTTCTTGAACAGGGGGCAAGCTCTACCTCAAGCCCTTGTAGAAACTCACAAAAGTAGATTGCAGCAAGTTCAGTCCAGTCCTTTCACTGCCCAAGACAGAAGCAGCCACTGCAGGCCAACACGGCAAAGCACACAGCAAAGTGGTAGTTCCTCCTCACAGCTTCTCCAGCTCTTCTTCTTGGCAGTCTTCTTGGTCCAAAAGAGTTCTAAAGTTCAGCGGTCTGGGCCCCAATATTTATATCCCAAAATCCTTTGATCTCTTAGGCAGAAGGTGTCTGTGCCCAGCCAGAACAAGTTCTGCCTTCTCTGGTGTGACTTCCTGGCAGGAGGTGGAGACAGCATTGTCAGAGGCAGACCAGGCCCTTTTAGGTGCAAGGAAATCTCCTCCCCCTTCCCCAATTGCAGCCCAGGTCTATTCAGCCCTTTCCTGACCCACCTAGACTATCTGGAGCCACTCCTGCTCCCCAGCCTTCTGTCATCCAAAACCCAGACAGGCAATCCACATTCCAGCAGAGGCACACGGGGTGACTGAGCAAGAAAATACTTACTTTTCTAAAAGTGGTATTTTCAAACACAGAATGTAAAAATCACCTTCACTAAAAGATGCATCTTTAGATTCTGAGTTCAGGCATACTAAACTTTATTTTCCTACCTAATTCCCCGGGCCAGTTATGTTTATAAGATGTTATAAACAAACTCCCCATTTTGTCCTATGGGGAACAGGTAGCCTTGCAATAGTGAAAAACGAAATTGGCCGTAATTCACCATCAGGACATGCCACACACACCAGGGCATGTCCTACCTTTCACATACACTGCACCCTGCCCACAGGGGTACCTTGGGCCTAACTTAGGGGTGGCCGACATGTAAGAAAAGCAGTAGCGGCCCGTGGTGGGAGTGCTGCCGGGCGCTGACATGGGCCGGGCGAGGGGCAGGGTGGGGGGTAGTAAACTATGGATTACGGCCGATTAGAGGTAAGTAAACATATAAATAAATAAAACGAACTTTGTTGCGCGCGCTGCATCGCATTTGGCGATGCAGCGTGCGCAACGAAATTCGTTTTTTATTTATATGTTTACTTACCTCTAATCGGCTGTAATCCGTAGTTACTACCCCCACCCTGCCCCTCCCCCGCCCCACGTCAGCGCCCGGCAGCACTCCCACCACGGGCCGCTACTGAAGAAAAGGGAAGGTTAGGGACTGGTAAGTGTGTGCACTGGCCAAGTCGACATGGCAGTTACAAACTGCGCGCAGACTCTGCAATGGCAGGTCTGAGTTACCTTTTCAGGGCTACTCACGTGGGTGGCACAATCAGTGCTGCAGGCCCACTAGTAGCATTTGATTTACAGGGCCTGGCACACTCAGTGCACTTTACTAGGGACTAACAAATAAATTAAATATCCAATCATGGAAACACCAATCCATAACACAATTTACAGAGAGCATATGCACTTTAGCGCTGATTAGCAGTGGTAAAGTGCCCAGAGTCCTAAAACCAACACAAACAGGTCAGGAAAAAGTAGGAGGAAGAAGCAAAAAATTTGGGGATAACCCTGCAAAAAGGGCCATTTCCAACATTTTGGCACAGATTTTCTACTCTTATGGCAACAATCCTAGATGTTTTTTATTCTCTACCTTCTACTGAACCCACTCCCATAGCAGATCCATTACTCAAAGTATTTACTGCATTTCCCAAAGCTTCCTTGATCTATAAACTTCTTCTTTCCCCTGATCTTGTTCGCTCTAAATCTAGGATAGAGGCTGCCTGGGAGGCGGATTTGGGCTGTGATTGGAGCATAGATTTTTGGAACAAACTATGGGGTAGGTCTTTGAAGATCTCTTGATCTGCCTCCACTACTCAGTCCATGTTCTTTCGCTATCACAGATTATACTTTACACCCTCATCCATAGCTAAGTTTACACATTCTAATGATAAGGATTGCTGGACCTGTCAGTCTCCTATGGCTGATTTGATGCACCTTCTTTTTTCTTGCCCCGCTGTCTCTTCCTTTTGGAAGGATGTTTAAAAGCACCTCTCAGTTATTTTTAACCTGCAGACTCCTTTATCAAACATTAATCTCTTTATAGGTAGTTTATCAGATTCATTGGGATTGTCTTTACATCAGAGGGGTTTATTTGATTTGATGTTAGCCTTAGCTTTCCAGCAAATCTCACATAATTGGAAATGTTCAACTAAACTTTCAGTGAAATCCTGGTGGAACAGCGTTTGTCATTACCATAGATTAGATATTGCATTTGCCTCCTCTGTTAAACCGTATGTAAATAGGGATTTATTTTGGTCATCATTAACCAATTATTTAACTAAGATTTCAATCCATGTATCACGTAATCGTTCTTAGAATTTCCAGCCTCCATAGATCATTATAGTCCCAGTTTTCTCCCCTACACTACTTTTCCCTCTTCTTATATTGCATTTCTTATGTTTTGAGTGCTTGCCTGCCTCTTTGATAAGTTTAATAAGTTTAATAGGTTTAATAAGTCTATAATTTACTCTCATGATCTTCAATTTTAGAATTGTATTATATACCCCCTTTTCCTTTCTTCCCTCTCTTCCTTTATTATTGCTAAAATGAAAACAGCTTTCTACTCTGTTTTATTGTCTGTTTTCCCATTTCTATTATACTACAGATATATTGTTTTTTCATGGCCTATTCTTATGTAATTGTTACTTAATAAAGCTTAATAAACATAAAAAAAGGTTTCCCACTTGACCAAATTGAGTGATCCTGGGCACTCCACTTCTCACAAAGCTGTCATAATTGGCGATGCATTTAAACTAATTAAAAAATGTCAATGTATTAAAATCTAAAAAGACATAATCGCCTCACTACCTTTCATGACACTACTTTGAAATAGAATACACTCTAGGCAGATTATTCATGTTACTCATAAAACAACATAGGCCAAGGCACACCCTTTCTTTGACGAGCATAGCACAGGCGCACACAGTTGTACAATAAAACAGAAGTGTTTACACCCCAGCCTGCCAACAATCCGTAATGCTATGCTGTGACTGAAGTACATACTTTGAGCAGCCGGTGCCGGTGTCCTTCTTGCAGTCGCGGCTGCTACCTCTCATCCGCAGTGGGGCGGGTGGTTGAGAAGGGGGAGGGATCGGGTTAAAAAAAAAAATCACTTACCTCGCGGCCAGCCGGCTGCTGCTGCCTCTCCTGCGCCCTCTTTCTTCTTGGGAGAAACAGGAAGCGCCAGTGCTCCCACGCTCCCCGCAGCAAATCACAACGCTGCAATGCAGCGCTGTGATTGGTCTGAGTGCTATGACACTGGATTTACTAATTTTCAGTTTACACCTTACCTCTATCTCAGATCACATTAATTTGTGTTCCGACTTAAATAATGGCCAACCTTTGGTTTTTCAGATGAAGACTTTGCATCTGTGGTGGGCAATACGGGTGGTTTTGACCAACGATCAACCACAAATCCCGATAGGAATGAGGACCTTAATAAATTAATGGCTCTAAAGAAAAAAACTAAGAGAATTGAACTACACGGGCAATTTATGCTCGAGCATTTACGGGCAGGTGTAATCCCTCAAGGATTAAGAAAATAAAATATTCCTGGCCTATTTGTACAAATCAAAGAATTCCTGGAAAAGTGGTCTAGAATCCCTAATCGTTGCTCAAGAGACCTAATGATGCTGATTGTGGAGACTGCAAAAGAGATGTTACAGCAATTAATTACGGAAATTTTAGAATTAGAGAACAAAATTAAAAACACATCAGCTTTGGATGATGCAAAAAAGAAACTAGATGATATAGATGCAGAAATGAATTCATATACTGACTATTTAACAAAGCGTAAAACGGACAAATTGAAAAAGGACATTAGGTTCTCTCGTTGGGAAAATACATATCCCTATTTATCGGAAAATTATTACACCCAATCTGATATGGCCCAACAGGAACAATTACCATATAGACAGTATAAAAGGAAAGTAACCACCTTTTCCGATACATCAGACTCCGATAATGAAGGAACATCAAACCAGTTTGAGTATAGAAATAGTCGCTACACATCTAGAGCACACCAATCTAATCCACCTTTTTTAGGCAGACGCAACCAGAGGAGGGGCAATTGGCGACCACAATATCAGTCTCGCTTCCGGGGAAATCAACAGACCAACCAGAATCAGTATCTGGTAACCCGGAATGCACAATATTGGAGAGAGTAAATAAAACAGAGGAAATCCCTATATTTAATCTTAGTACCTCCAATATACTGACGCCTTCTACGTGCTCCCTATTGATGAAAGGACTTTCATTTCTACCTCATTCAGGTATTAATAGATTTGAGCTTTTTGGAGATCTGATGTCATTCTTTAGAAAGATGTGTTATCTACCGCTAGCCTTCCTTCGATTGACATTGATATTGGACATCTCAACTGAAACTAAAAATGATTTATGAATTGTAATTTTATTGCTTTATGTGCTTTATATATGTATGTCTATGTTGTTGTGACATTTATGTCTGTTAATGGTATTTTTTTTAAAAATATAACTCTCAAAAAAGTTTTCGTATACAAATAATGAAAATATAAAATTATGAAAGAATAAATATACAAATCATGGAATATTTCCATCTGTTGTTCTTTTTTTAAATGTATGTACATGATTTATCATAAATGATTATATAGTGTTGCTTTGAAACAATCTTATATAGAGTTATTCACTTGCTATTGCTTTTTTCCTTTGTACGCCATGACACGGCGCTCAGCCAGGGGCTGGAGGGGTGGGCATGTTCTCCATGCAGGCTCTAATGCAGCCTGCATGGACAACAGGGAAAGTGCGTATGACTGTTTTGGGTGGCCCGAGAGGGCCGACCAAACAGTCATTGCGCACTTAGGAGGGTTGTACCACTCCTCCCCTGCTCTGCAGCCCTGTCCCCTCACGCAAGCTGCCGCAGCAGAAGGACAAAATAAAATGATAATAACATTAGTTATCATTTTATTTTTTGATTTCTTTTGCTGCATCAAGGGAGTGGGGCGACGCTCCTCCGCCTCAGCGGAGGAGCCGCCACTGTTTTGCACGATTACTTTTTTAATGTTCATTGTGTATGTAATTGCATTGTTATACTTTTTATCTCTCTATCATATTCAGTTGATATAATGAATTATAATATATGTATTTTTTTTAAATAATGAATGATTTGATTGTTGACCTTCTTCATGGCCTATGCTATAGGTTTTATGATTATTTTAATCCTGATGAACTTTATTTGTGTCTTCTGCTGATCCATGCTATACGTATGTTTTGCAACGTTTTAAATTAATTTTTGCAATAAAATGTTGCTTACTTACAAGGTTGGTGTACTGGGACTAGCATCAGCGAGGGAGAGCAGCTGCTGAAGGTCACATGGAGCAGTACATATGAGGTCAGAAGCAGAGTCCCAGAGGACAGAGTGAGTGTCTGTGAGCAATAAAGGGTCCCGGGGTGAGGGGGCTGACTGTTTACTTATGTAACTAGTGCTTGATGACAATAGTAAGCACAACTGATTGTGCACATGGTGTGGGGGTTGATGCTCTGTGCAATGGGGTCGGTTTTGGGAATGGCCTACGAGTGGTCATTGAGCAAGGATTCATCAAAGTAAATAAATGGACATGCCTAAGTCATTACTACCCAACACAATCTTTGTGCAACCTCATTAGGGAAAACAGACTGTCAAGGCTCACAAGTGAAGGAAGAGGACTCCGTTTTGGCGCGATTAAAATAGCATTGTTTCAAAAGTAAGATTTAGCCATCATTGATAAGCAGACAGCCTGTCTTCGGCCACAGAAAACAAAAACACAAGGGGAACTCTTGAACCTCTTAAGGTGGAAAAGCACAAAAAAAACCTAAATACTGACAGCACTCACATTTTTCGCAGAATGGCAGTCACACTCTACCAGAAGTACTCTCACACCCCTCAGAGAGTACCAGACATACACTACAAGCAATAGTCTTCCCTCATATACTAGCGGCAACACTCCCACTGCAGCCGCCAGAGAACGTCACTCACTTTCAGAGGCAATCACATCTCTCACAGATTAGTAGTCACACACTACCAATAGCACTCAAAACCCTCACAGAGTAGCAGCCTCACGCCGATGGGTGTCCGCAGAAATCTTTCCAGGGGGGGGCAAAATTTTAACATCACCAACCTCCGACATGATGTGTGCCAGGTGGGGCACAAGAAAAAACAAGCATTTGCAATGCAATAGGTCTCGCAATTGCAAGTTTTTGAGCTATTGGCAATGCAAATGACAATGCCTTTTATTTATGTGTTTAAGAAACCTGAAATATTAAAAGGCATTGTCATTTACAATACCAATATGTCAAAGTGTCTAAAATGCGAGACCTATTGCATTGCAAATGCTTGTTGTAAATTGTGATGATGCCACAATATTGTTTAGTGGACAGGGTACTCTGCAACAGATTATAACAAAACATAACTTGGGTGTTCAAAATAAGAAGCAAACATTTTTTTACAGACTCTGCCCTTGTAGCCTTGTTATCTGCTGAATGCAAGATGGTAAATTTTACAAACACTAAAGTGATGGGAATAAGACTGTTTAAACAAAATGCCGTTACTCTGCTCCATGTTAGACAAAAAGTAATTGTTGTAAATAGCGTGACATGATCCGCTAAACGTAGAAAAATATGCCTTAATAAACCTATCTGTTGTCTGTAAGGTTATTGTTCCTCTTATATTGTGTACATAGATAAATAATATTGTAATGCACTACACCAGGCATTTTCCTCCTGTCACATAATGTGCGCCACACTTGGCCTGTCCTTGCTGCATAATTTCTTGTACTTGCTGTGTTATTTACTTCGCACTGCTGCATAATTTGTCCCTCCCATGCTATATGCATCCAGTTGCACATGGTATGTATGCTTGTTAGAGGCGACCTCTGCCTTTCCTAGTGTGAAGTCCTTTTTTAAAAAAATTTTTTTAATATTGTCATTTTTTATTATTTTTATTGAGAAGCCTACCAAATATAGTCCCATTGGATGGTCCAAATACTTTAGCAGTACCTCGGCATTTGAGTGCGACTCCAGAACTCCGAATTTTATATCGGATCACGTTTACCTGGAGATTGAAAATAGCAGGGCAGATTGCAAAAGTCAAGAGTATTTTCTTTTTAATGAAAACTGTGCGTTGTATGTAACTAGGAATTTGTAAGGACATCGTTAGACAGAAATGAAACAAAAAGCATAGGGATCAGTGTATGCTATCATTTGTTACTCGCATAGTCATTGTAGTACTTTGGTTTCTGTGACAGATATTAAGGGGTGGGGTGTAAACCCTACTTCTATCAATTGGTGTGATCAGCTTCGGTTGTCAGGATTGATACCAAGGACATACGGACCTTTAGATTATGAAGTGTTCCTTTGTCCTGAAAATATGCAGGGACAACCCTCTGGGTATCTGCATGTGCTCTATAGACACGTTCTGACTAGTTTTAGATCAGATTCTGACCATCACGAATCATTGTAGGCCACACCTGCTTCAGAGTGTGATTAGTCAGCAGTAGTTTAGTTGGAAGGATTGGAGCTGTAACTGATTGGTGTGGACTTGCTCTATAAATGTAATCAAAGTGACTGGTGAAAATAATTGGTGATGTTTTCAGCACTCTGGCGTTATAGAATACCAGGTGTTGGGAGGGTTCAAGCTCTACCACACTACCATCATCACCTGTTCTTAGCAGCTCACTTTGAAAATGCATCAGTTTTAGGGATGTGTGTGGCCAGAATGACTGGTGCACATATTTATTCTGCAAACAATATTCCTATAAAAATTGAATCTGATTTTGCAAATCAAAAAGTATCCGGATTTGTATCAAAAGAGCATCGAAAATCCAAATGTCAGCAAAATGTCAAAAATGTGAACAGCACCGCAGCATAAAAAGAATACAAATATAAAGCGTATTAAAGTAGAAGTGCTATGCTAAAGGGCTGAAACATTGTTTAAAAATGTATCAAACAATTTGTAGTTCTCTTTCCTCATACATCTATTTTCTATACGTTAGTGTCCCTCTTGTATAATTTTGTGTCAAGTCAACATAGCTAGATAATAGTACGGTCTATTGTTTAGTGTAATTTCTGTATGTAGGACTCCGATTTTGATGAGCCTTAGGTCTCAAACTTGAAGCCTGCTAACACACACCCATAGTTCCCAGGATGAACACAATACTATGTGCTGCAGGGCAAATGCAGGACATTTTTTTGCTTGGATACCAACAGGATTTCCTTCAACCATGATTTAACCTTGACCCTGCATAGAGCGGGAAGCAGTTTTGGGCTGTGAAAGTTATGGAGTGGGACATGAATTTTTCATTTGCACAAACTGAAAACAATTTACAAGTCAAAACCCACTTTTTGTGGGTGGTAATGCAGAGTGGAGGACACTGAATGAAACATGCCAGCACCAACCAGTACCAACGCAGCCACCAAAGCGCAATGAACAGCGGCTCTGCCAGACTCAGTAAACTAGATGAATTATGCAATGTGAACTGTGAATTACTATTCTCGGGGGTGGAGCCAGTGACTCTTGGAATGGCTGTGCTGTTTTGAGCTCTCAAACTAGTCGGCCTTATGTCCTAACCGGAGCTTCGGCAGAGCTTAGAGAACCATAAAACAGGTTATAGTGGCTGTTGGTGCAGTTGCAGACGTCCAGATGTTGCAGAGAAATGGAGATCTGAGCACGGCTGGGATGGTGGACGTGGAGCACAGGATTCATTGGCTCAGATGTGGCCGGTCAGAGGAGTGCATGTGGGCCCACTGAAGGTGGTCACGCACCCAAAACTGATACTGTCAGTGTCATCCTAACTTGAGCAGTATTACTCTGTTTAACAACTCAAAGGGTTTTAAGATCTGTTGTCTGTACCTATGTAGGCGAAGATCTGAAGTTTGGCTGTGAAGTCTCCTATATTCCTTTGAGTATTCAACTTTTTCTCCACCGCAGTTGCTTGGAAGGTACCCCTAGATGGTATACCCCCTTTACCAAATAAACCTAAAACAAATAGGACTTCAATATTTCGAAATACAGGGACGAGAATAATAATCTCAAACACAACTACTATGCACAGTGGATGTTTTTATGGAAAAGTAGAGCTTGCTTGTGTCAAGTCAGCAATTGCGGTGGCCACTTGAAATTCCGAGTAGAACAGCACGCTGCGCCATGGAACTCTGCGTGGCCACGTGCGTCTCTGAGGCAGTTGCCCCTAAGCCCCCGCTACAGAGAGACTGCTTCCTGTTACCGCAATAAAAGGCCGTTAAACTTCTAGCAAATGCCTCGTGTTAATCCAGGTTTTCCGGCAATTGGGTTTCTAGCCACAAAAAAGGACGCAAGTGCAAGTATTTGAACACATGAATCACTATTGTGCAATGTGGCAGGGGGCCGTGCAGGTCTAACTAGGATCTGCAGAACATATTCGTTAACAGAAGAGCCTCGCTATCAGTCAATCTGTACAAATTATTAGGCACCTTTATTTTCCGTTGGTCATTGCAATTATTTATTGGCCATTAACCACCACAAGTAGGCGCGTGCTTGTCACTACACCACACACGAATGCAGGAATATAACAAGCGCTCGCCATTGCGGAAAGGCAGCCGCTTGTTTATATTTGCAAAAATAAACACGCGGCTGCCTTTAACAAAGACGAGTAATGCATTATAAAAAAGAATGGCACCTGCACCACGGCACTACGACCCGCACCGGCGATCCAGGGGGCAAGCGCCCCCTTGCCCCTCCCTGCGGACGCCCATGCGAGTCACGCCCCTCACAGACTAACAGTCACAAAGTATCTGAAGTTCACTCACACCCGTCATAGATGACAGTCACACCCACCTGACAGCACTCTCACATCCTTCACTGACTAGCAGTCACACACTATCAAAGGCATTCTCAAACCCACCACAAACGAGCAACAAAGCCGGCAGTTCTGGCTGATACCTAAACGCGCCTCTTCATTGGTGAGGTTGTGTGTGTCTGTGATATTATGGATGGGTAGGTGGATGAATACAAGAATGACGCAAAGGATGGATGAACAGACGCATGAGCGCAATGATGAACAGCCGAGCGCATGTGTAATGAGTGACTGAGTGCCTGGACAGATGGATGAGTGACTACATGGATGGAAGTATCCAGGCACTCTCCGTTGTACGCCATGCCTATTGGCTATTCCAGTTAATGTTTAATAATGTTATCACATATTGCACGAATCGCACTCAAGGAAATACACTGGTTTCATCAGAATTCATCTACATGAATGCATTTCGAGAGGATTACTATTGTCACTTGAAGTTGTTTCCTGTAAGCTGCACTCCTGACCTTACATTTTCTTCAAAGTAACAGAAACTCCCACATTTCTAAGTCAGATAAGCTGAAAATGAATGCACCTCCGCCATCACCCGCTAAAGAAAGCTCACGCAGCTTCAATAATAAAACCTGCTCAGACTCATTGTACTTCAGTCCGTTCACCGTTGCGATGAGTACGTCGTTGTTCACAAGAATGAACTCCTAGTCTTACCCTGTTGTGAGTCCAGCTCCCTCGTGACTCGAATGTTCCATTCCAGCGTCCATCGTTTCCCTCTGTTATTTGCACTGCAGGCGCACGTGCGTGCTACCGAGACTCCCTCGCCATCCAATTAACACCTGACACTGTCTGAGGCGGCGATCCCGCGGGGGAGCTCGGTGGAATGGGCGGCGTAGCTTCCCAATCTTACTGTGAAAGTGTTTACCTCGCATCAACAGATGCGCCGTGGCAGCAGGCCTCGTCGAAAGGAGACAGTGAGGTTGATGGAGGGAGCAGTAGGGGCTTGTGAGAACCCTCCATAATTACAGCCCGCTCACAGACTCACCGTCGTAGAAGAATGGTGTTCTTAAAGAGATGCTATTTAGTTTATATTAGAAATGGAATGTGCAACAGACCGCGTGGGTGGCTGCGAGCAGGCGGCTTCAACACTTCTTTGTTGAGGCTCTATGTCAGAATCTTTTTAAAGAAGAATTGATATCTAAACACACTGTACCACATTTATTCTACCCTGCAGACATATGAACAGGGTTGTTTTATCAATTCCAAAGAGATAATTGGCTCTGCATCTGACAGGTACAATCCGACCAGTCATGCTCTTGTCCCCAAATTCCTTCTGGCTAAGCAAAATGCTCACAATGACACCTCGACATACATCTACCGAAATAATGTCACCATCTCAGACACTAGACTCAATGCTTTGGGTGACAAGCAAAGTTTAATGTATGCCACTTGGTGAAGGTGATGGGTTCTGGAACTCATTTTTGTGAGCCAGGACCTACTTTTCCATCAGCAAACTGACTTGGGGCATGAGAGAGAAGAGCTTAAATAGAAAGAAAGAAGGGGAAAGAGAAAGACAGGGAGACCGTGACAAATGGAGACAGTTGGAATGAAAAAGAAACTGTAAAATTCAGATAAAGTGACCGGAAGTTTAGGGTAATGGAAGAAAGAATCATGAGGTGGAATCAACACCAGGCAGTCTTGGTATTTAGCATCGCCAACATTTGGCAGCGTAGCGGCAGGCTCCTGAGCCAAAATTTGGGCCCAGAACTTAGTTTGTTATAAATTAAGCATTAGCGACAAAAAAAGTCTCAGTACAAAAAGCTAGCCTCAGGAACACGTTGGGCAAAGTGGCTACTCACTTTTGGAAATTTGCCCTTCCTGCAGGGTCTACCTGGATTTTCTGCATTTCTATCGAACCCTATTTTAGTTGGCTGTAGAACTCTGTGCATTTTACCCCTGCTAACTAGAGGTAAACTACTTGTGCTCTCCCTGTTAAACATAGTATGTTGGTATAGGCCTGATTGGTATATTTAATTTAATTATAAGTCCTTAGTTTTGCTACTACATGTCCCCAGGGCCTGCAAATTAAATGCAACCTATGGGCTGCAGCACTCATTGTGTCATCTGCTACAGTAGCACTGCAAAACATATCTCAAGGTTGACTACTTTAGCTTTGTTGTGCAATTTTAAACTGCCATTTTGGCCTAGCAAAAAAAACAACTTTTGCCAGGCCTAAATCTTCCTTTTTAGTACTTAGAAGTCACCCTTAAGGTAGGCCTTAAAAACCCACAAGGCAGGATGCTTAGTATTTAAAAAGTAGGACATGCCTCTTTAATGTTTTGCATATCTCCGAGGTGAAAAACCTTCAAAGTCATTTTTCATTGTGGCAGGACTTGCTTTCCCATAGGTTAACTTTGGTTTACACTATTATTTATTTATTTACTTTTTACTTGAGTTTTATATAGCGCTGGCTAGACCCGTAGGTATCAGAGCGCTTTACAGAGTATCAGTACGAAGCAAGTTACACAAGGTTACAGAACAATTACATAATGTTACACAGTAACGAAAAAAACACGAGTTAGGAATATGAGAAAACTCGAGGATGGCAATGAGTGGACGCGTGATGAGGCAGCAAACAGCAGGAGATATAACAGTAAAAACGGAAGTTAAGCGGAGGCAAGAAACAGCCTAAGGGGCCGGAGAGGAAAAAGGGGGAGCACAGAAAGGAAAGGGGATGGAAAACAGATAAGGATAGGGAAGTGAGAGGGAAACAAAATGGAAAAGGCATCAGAGATGTCAACAAAATCAGAAGAACGAGGAGCAGGTCCGTGGCGAACAAGAGACAATTGCGAAGTCGTCCAGCAGGAAACAGGGATTGCTAAGATGGCGGAATCGAGGGTAGGAGAGGCAGTGGAAAATAGTCCCAAAATGGCGGGGAGCATAAGGGTCCAAGACCAAAAAGACAGGGGGGCTAAGTCCAGAGAAAAAAGAAAAATAAGAGCTGATTTCATGGAGAGGCACTAGAAGGGGAAAAGAGCCAGAAAGTCAGGGGCGGGGCAGTCTATTTTCGAGTCACAGCCGTGCCGTCCATGAGCAAGTGTTCTGGGCAGCGGTGTCCGATCCGTTGTCGATATGTCACGAGAGGAACTGTTACGGGCGCCAGGGCAGCAGATCAAGAGAACAAGAGGCAGCAAAGTTGGAACTAGCATGGGCGCTTCTCCGGCACGGACGGGAGAGTGACAAGCTCAAAACGCCACGTAGAGCAGTGCTGATAGTTCTTACCTCCTGTAAGTCCCAAAATCGTCCCAGTTGACAAGCGGGAGGCGCAGTAGGCGAGGTAACTGTAGGGGAAGGCAGCGGTAATCGAGCCCGGAGGCAGGGGGAGAGTCAGGAGGGTAGAACCTCCGCCCGGCTCCTCTGCTTAATTTTATTTAGGAGTAGCTAGAAAAATGGTTCAAGGACTCATTTTAATAGTAATTGAAAATCCAATTTAATGGTCAAGTTGGATTTTATATTACTAGATTGGAAATAGCACTCTTAGAAAGTTGCCATTTTTCTGCCTAAAACCGAAAGGCTTTCCTGCCAGTGTAAAGCTGTCACCTGACCCCTGATGGCTCCCCCGTGGTGAGATGTGTATTGCTCACAGACAGTGGACAAAGGGCTCTGGGTACAGGAAGGCCTGGGGGCTGTTCCACCCCCTTCCTGAGCTTAAGAGGATGACTACCTTGTCACTTGCAGATGAAGTTCACAACTAGGCCTGCTTCTCTTTTGTCTCCATAGTCAGGCGGGTTCCAAACCCAGTGGGAGGGGAGGAACTGACTAGAACTGGTTTAGATGGAAAAAGACCTGCCATCCACTCACAGTCTGGCACTCAGCATAAAAGTGGACCCCACAGACCTCTCCTCAGAACACTCTTGTACTTGTCTGCTGTCTGAATATCCTGAAGGAGGACTGGACTGTCTTACCTCTAACCCAGGACCACAGAAGTGACTCCAAGAGTCAGTTGGGTGATCTACTGTTTGAATTTGAGCTACAGGCACAGGGACACTACAAGTTTCCAGAAGCCGCTATCCCAGATACTGCCTAGCTGACCAGTTCCAACTGGACCTGCCATGGACCCTGCTGCTGACCTCTGTTGGAGTTTCCTATCCCCTAGTTATGCCCCACAGCTCCTGTTCCCTTGGCTGGTGTCAGAATGCACTCCTGATGTCCCAAAACTGCAAGAAGTGATAAACTTTTTGCCAACAATCTGCCTGGAGAACCAACGGAGCGCGGGGTCGTGTCGAAGCTGCAGCTTTTGATGTCGATTCACCAGTCAGCCTCAACTTCCTGGTTTGCTCCGCTGAAGGAGGACCGGCTTCCAGAAAAGTTTCTAAGTCTGAATGCAGAGGGCTTTACCAGGACCTACATCAAGCAGCATCCAAACGATGTCAAAGCCTTCTTGGGTGTTAATATTGAAAAATACGATGTTGAAGTACGGACACATACCCACTGGTCCCACATTGTGTCCACGTAAGGTCGAGACCCATCTGCGCTCCTTATCGATTGACCAAATTTATGGCCCAGTGAGTAGGCCCAGAATTCTGTCTCCAAAGGAATGTATAAATTGTTGTATGATGTCTCATGTAATGTATAAAATAAGGGCTAAAGCAATGTGCTTTGAGACAGTCTTCAGACCCCGGCTCTGTTGCCTGTTCTCCCGGCAGCTGCATTTAATTAAGCCAACTGTTCCTGTTTTGCCAATTGCCTCTTGTCTTTCATTTTTTTCAAGGTAAATTCATATTTAAGCAACATGGTCACGGTCTTCAGACTTCGCCTGCTTAGAGCTTTGCTGCCTTTAACGACTGTACAGGGACCCCGCTGTTCACCCAAAACATTTTTTTTTATAGATAGCGTGCTGTCATGGTTTCATATCAGTATTCAAAAGGGAAAGATGCAAGTGGTATCTGTTCTTCAACCTTTCAAATAATCTAACAAGTTGGCCTTTACTAGCATTTCTCTGGTAGTGCAGCGTATGGTTGCCAGAGTACACTATTAACTTTTATTATAATGCCACATCAACAGTATGCTTATGTGCACCATCATTCAAAGAATGCCCAAAATTTGCAAAGAATTACCACCATTTTGCCAGGGCCAGCATTAGCCAGAAGGAGGCATCACCAAGCCATGGATGCATGTCCCATGCCAAAAATGACGACCATTATGCAAGGACCAGCATGATCCAAGATTTGAACAACGTAATACTATGGATGTCCAGAACATGCTAAATATTAGCACAATTGTGCGCTGGCAGTATATGCTAGAAGCAGGTGCATCATGTCATGGGTGTTCACAATATGGCAACATTACCTCCATTATTCCAGGAACATTATTTTAGGGGTAAGCACCGTCATAAAATGTATGCCACTAATATGCCAAGAATAATAACCATAATACCAGATCCAACATTATGCAAGGAGTGGGTACTTTCATGCCATAGTTCTATCAATATGCAAAGCATTACCACTCTTAAACCAGGGCCAGCATTATGCTATGATGCTAAGAGTGGGTACAACCAAGCCACGGATTCCCCATAACACTACATGAATTAACATCATTATAACAGAAGGGCACCTCATTGTATAAGAAATTGTCCCAGTTTTCTGGATTGTAGGAAACAAGAGGGGGTCCAGATGTCATGGATGGCCTTATTGTGTCTATGCCACTAGTTGCAGTGATACTAACACCAGACATGCATAATCACACTCACTCACACCTATGCAGACACACGTGGAGACAGACACACACCACACGCTCTCACATTCACACACTGTATAGTGGCAGGAGGAACACACAAAGACAGAAGAATACAAGTGCAGACAAGACTAGCCCAATCAACAAATCCATTTGCACCTGTGATTTAACTGACTTTGCCGCAGTCCCTTCAGCATAGTAATGGTCACAGATAGATAGATAGATAGATAGATAGACAGATACATACAAGCTGGGTTGTTTCAGATGCTTTCATATACTACTGCAGCCTGGACCCCAAGTCACTCCTGGTGATAACTGCATGCTTCTGTGAATTTATTTCTGAAATTCCCTGATGACGCCTCTAAACAATATTATGAACTGCTTTTGGGACATTATTGGGCTGGAAGTGAATAACCAGGTGGTAATTTATTGTCGGCTCTGCTTTGTACTCCATTGCCAAATTTGTAGGGCGAAGCAAGGAGGCCTTCCAGATGGCAGAGCTGTTATGGTCTCAGAAAACCCATTCGGTTGATCTAATTCCATTGTAGAGAACATCGCCTAGGCCAATAGATTTAGCCATGGACGCAATTTAGGGGTCTCCAAGGGTCGCAGCTTAGACCCATTGCGACCGTTGGCACTGCCTTTGGAACTCCGGGCCTCAGAGGTGGCTAAATCAGTGACAGAAACACAGGGGCAGCTCGCCCTTATGGACGTCAGTTAGGGCTCTACTTTCCTTGTTTTCTGTCATAATCTGTTATAGTAGTAGTAAATAATATTACAATATTTACTATCGAACGCCATATTTAATGGTACAATTTTGATGAGGGACCTCCATTGAAACCATTGTGATTCTATATAGAAATGTTTCAAAATACCCTATATGTGATGTGAGAAAACTTGCAGCAAGGTAGGCACATTTTGTGCATGGGTCTAGGAAATAGAAAATTCTTTGAGAACCCACTTCGAGGCTCCACATTAGTGACAGCTGTTCTGCCAAATTGCCATCACATGATGGATCTGCTCTGACAGACCACACAAGCAGAAGCCTATAGGTTGGAGCAGCAGTAGTGCCAGCTCCATTTGATCTTGAAATGGGACATTCATTGCAGAGCAGAAATATTAAAATCAGAGTCCTGACAATCAGGAACAGGACCAGCGGAAACCTCAAAAAATGCTTCTGAGCACAGAGTGTATGGAGGATGGAATAACTCCAAAAACTATCTGGAAGGTGCTAACCAACCCAGAGCCTATACTTTTTAAAAAGTGCTCTATTCCTGTTGTACTAGACATGTTAAAAATATGGTGCACCAGCTCTCCAAAATGTTATGGGAAGTTAGAGCAGAGTAGCGACTGTATCTCTGAAGAGGACCTTGCAACCTGAAGATCAAACGGCTCCTTGGCAGATGTTAGGGCCACATCTTTCTGAAATAGTACGGCTTTCAGTTTGCTCAGGGCATCAAAGTGCACATTGGTAAGATTTATCAAAGGCTAAAGCATCACCTCCCTGACTGTATGGGCAGGTGGAAATAGTACTTGTGTACAACAAGTGACAATGGAAGAAACTGTCACCTAATAGGCAACCCCTGGCTTCATTCCACAGCAACCTTGACTGTTCAGCATCAGGTAACTCCCATTAGAGAGCAATCTGAAAGCCGGACCTATCACGGCTGCTGGGGAACCTTTCAAGTAGCAGGATAAGTATGCCATGGAAGCATTACAGGCCACCTGAAGTGAAACATCCTTGCATATCAAGGATCCACTTAAAGTATTCTCGCAGTATGAAGCGCTGAGAAAAATTTCTGTTTCCCTATTTTGACACAGAAATTTGAAAGGTAGTTCCCAATACTCATGCACAAACCCTTTCCCCAGTGCTTTGTTTCTGCTCACTTGGTGGTATTGCAGACAGTACTGAATATGAAATGTTGAAAACGGTAGGGTGATGCACCCATGGATTATCAAATCTGCGGATGGTGTTTCAGCAATGGTGAAAGGTAACTTCTCCAGTTTTTCTATGTGCAACATAGTGTATCTTGCTTCTTTTTGTGCTATGAGTATTTGCTGTTTTGGAAGGTGGTAAGGGGAAAACAGGTTTGTGGCATTAATATGTCGCCACAGCACGTGGCCCGAATGTAGTGTCTGTAGTGCACAGCTCAATAGCATAATAGACCTAAGTTGTGACTGCCCATGTTGTAATGCGGACATATCTTTTTGAACAATGTCTGTTGCTGAGGACACTATGTTTCCAAAATAGTATAATCTAGAGGATAAGGTAGTCATACAATTGTCAACCACTGCTAGAGCCTTTTCTAAATTGGCCCTGTCAATTTCGCGCAATCTTTCAGCAGACTCCTGCTGAGAGACTTTCCATATTTTGTTGTATACGGCATACAAGAAGCTCTTTTGATGTGGTTTTGAGAACCTAATAAATACTCACTGAGTTCCAGGTCATCAGATAAAAGGGAGAAGCGCTGTTTTACCTGGAACAGAATTGAGGTTTTTAGCTAATCAAGGCACAACTTCCCAACACTGTAAGTTGTTACCACTCCTGAGTGTTCAGACTGCACGTACCGCATGGCAGGCCTGCCTGTCTTAAATCCCTCGATTTCATCTAGGAATCATGCCTGACATCCGTTCATGTCTAGTGGCCAAACTAACCACCCCTTCCTATTGGGGTCTGATGAATTGTATGTGCCATTTTGTAGCATGGTATCCAATGTATCCTCACTGCATTTTGTAAACTGTTGCCAGTTTTCAAAGCATGCCAATGTGGGAATTTGTGGTGTGTTCAAATCCTTCATCTTGGGTTAATTCAAGACATGTCGCTTGTTTTAAAGTTTTGTTCAGGAAAATTATTTGTTGTGGTATTAGGCATGCTCTAAACAAGGCCCCAGTTCCCTGAACCTGCCAATCTTTTGTCCCCCAAATTGATTTTAGATCAATGGTGTCCCTCCAAAATTCGTAACCCTGTTCGGACAGTTGGGAAATAAAAGAAACATATCAGTCTGGTGTCTCTTAGCATATTTTTCTTTGCAGGTGATGGTGCAAGCCTAAAGTAATAAGAGGCAGGGTCAGATGTATCATACCCAGAAAAATAGGCAAACTTTTGTGCAAATGTTTTTGAATTACCCCGTTGTGTAGGGCAATATTCCCATTGAGTGTTATTGTAAACAGTGCGTGGAATACTTGCTTTATGCAGAAAATGATGACCGTAATGTTGGAAATAAAACAAGTAATCATAATTAAATGTACCTTCATACAATTCATTAGAAGAAAACACAGTAGAATGCTCTAGATCTTCTAGCATTTCATGCACTGTATCAATGTCCCAATTGTCAGAAACAATACTAGGGGTAATGACATAATTCAATGATATTTTATACAGGCATGGAATTTGTGAAAGTTCAGTGGGGCCGTACACATCCTACGATACCCTTTCCCAAACAATCCCATCAGGAACTGGAACAGCTGAAATGTTCACGAGGGAAAGGTTTCTGCGGTCTCGGTGTGATGACCATTCTGGTTTAAGAACCAAGTTCACCAGTTGTACTGCAGAGCCTTCTGGGTGTCCATTCAGAATTCACAAAACCAATCCAAAGGACTAGGAAAAGTAACACAATTGTAATACAAAGTTGTAGCCATGGAGAAACAAAATATGTCCTTTTCAGCCAAAGATAGAAGACACACACTTTCAGCCTGAATGGTAGAGGTGGAGGTGGCGGTGTTTCAGTACAATCTGAAGAAAAGTCATCAAAATCGAAGAAGTTGCCAGAGGCAGTCTGATCTATTTTTAGCAGCTCAGCAGGTTTTGTAGAACTGGGAGTGGAATCGATCTGTGGTACATTGACGTAGACCGGGATCTTTTCAGGTTTCCAAATTGAAATCTGTGTTTCTGTACTAGCTGACTGTGCAATTGTAGCAACTGGTAAAAGGCATACTTCATTGTTGGCTCCCATTGGAGAGAGAATGCTTCCTAAGTTATTAAAGATATCATCTGAACTTCCTGTATGGTAGTGAGAGGAGGCAGGTAGCTATCCAGGAACCCAAGTGACTTATTGTTGAGAATCGGTCACATAGTGTGGTTTGATCAGATCAATGGAGCCAAATCTTTTGTCTTTGTGGCCACCAAGCGGCGGAAGAAGTACAGTTCTTGTCCCTTCAACAGCCAAGACAGGTACAGGTAAGATGGTCCAAAATCTTTCTTGTCCACAATTTTTTCCCTGACCAGGTACTCAACCTTCGGGACCCAGGCAGGCCCCTTTGGCACTTCTTTCACTTCCCCAGTGGCGGTGCATTTTACTTGAACGTTGCTGTGTTCGTCCCGGATGTCATTTAGTTCCTGTAAAGCAGGCAAACGTTCAGTGATGTCAAATGGGGTTTCCGCCACCACTGTGCTGGGATTGTCGAGGGTTGGGATCCACATCTTTACCCCAAGCACAATTTCATAAGGAGTACGCCACCTAGGCATGTTGTGAGTGCCCTCTGGGCCCCATATAACTGTTAGAGCGCAAACCTTGCTCTTTTATTTGTAGGGGTGCATCATAATCATGGGAAGTCCGCACCTACATATAATCCTTTACTGTATTAATTTAGGTTATTAGAACGTCAACTGTAATACTGTGAAAAGTGATGTGTTAGGGATATTTTCAATGTAAACGTGAAGAAATTAACGTTGCAACTACATGTGGTTAGACGAAACATTAACGGGCATAATTCGTACATGTCGCTGCCAAGTATTCACACAATTGATGTGCTTATGCAACGTGTTAACTTAGATGTGTTCGGTAATAATGTTAATTTTATATGTGTAACTTCATGAGGCCTTCTGTCATTACTTATATTGACCGATTTCTGTAGGCCTGAATTGTATTTTTCCCCTGGAGACTCTCGCATTAAATTTATTAGTGAATTTCATGTACATGTTGAATTTGTTCTTTCTCACGTTTCTGTTACAGGTTGAGAAATTCATCCTTGTTAGCTAGAATAATGTCTATGTTTTAGGAGTTAGGCTTAGGGAGGAGAGGATACATTGAACGACGATACTGATAATAAAGAACTGTTGTATTTTCTCATAGGAGTAAGCCTGGGAATCAAGGTCATCTCGCCAAAGCATGGGAGCATCGCTGCCGTGTGGAAAGTTTCCTACGAGGAGGTGGCTTGCCTGGACGGGGTGATGTCGCAATGCATCTTGGGTTCCACTTGACTAATGAAGTATCTAAGTTAGTGACAGAGTCCGGGGACTTCTGCCTTGCCTTGAGAGAGAGAGCATCTTAGAACGAGCTCTGTAGCTTCATGCTACTTGACCCATCTAAATGTGAAGAGACTTCTCAGGAAGACTTCACACGCTGACACCTTTATGGATCTTGACTTGGGAAATGCTATGCAGGGATGTCAAGTTAGTGGTAGAGTAGGGACAGATTAATGCGTTATACCTACGAACCTCCAATGAAGGGGAATCTCAACGTTGGTGCGATCATTTTCTGTATCCTGATTCTTGAACTGATTATTCTGTGCGTGTTACACCGACTTAACATCATCCGTAGGTTCGATTTTGTATTAGTTCCAATGTATCTCTACACCCTCATTTTTAGACCTGGCATCCTTGGCGTGGGTTTCCCCTGTATTTTTGCCTTTGCCTCCTGTATTTTTACTGTGTGTTGGACTTCGTTTTGCTGGTCTAGAGGCTTGGGGCACTTTGCCACTGCTGTTCAGTGCCAAAGTGCAAGTGCTCCCTCTGTAAAGTGTTGCCATGGATTAGTGTTTCCATAATTGGCAAATTTGGTTTACTGTTAAGCCCCTAATACAGTGCACTGTGTGTGCCCAGGGCCTGTAAAACAAATGCTGCTAGTGGGCTTGCAGCATTGATTGTGCCACCCACACAAGCAGCCTTGCAAAAGGGTCTCAGACCTGCTACTGCAGTGTCTGTGGGCAGTCTGGTACTGCCACGTCAACATGGCAAGTGCACCCACTTGCCAGGCCCTAACCTTCACTTTTCTTACATGTGAGTCACCCCTAAGGTACCCCTGTGGGCAGGGTGCAGTGTATGTTAAAAGTAGCACATGTCCTGATGTGTGTGGTATGTCCTGATAGTGAAATACTGCCAATTTCGTTTTTACTATTGAAAGGCTATCCGTCCCATAGGATAGAATGGGAGTTCATTTATAACATCTTATAAATATAACTTCCCGGTGGGACAAGATAGGAAGAAAAAGTTTAGTATGCCTGAACTCAGAATATAAAGATGCAGCTTTTAGTGAGTATGATTTTTACATTCTGTGTTTGAAAATATCGCTTTTAGAAAGTAGTTATTTTTAGCCTAGCCATCCTGTGTGCCTCTGCTAGGTTTGTGTATTGACTGTCTGGCTCTGGAGTGACAGGGGTTAGGGATGTGGGTTCTGTTCAGACAGCCACTTGGAGGGGTGAGGTGTGTCCTGCCTTTCTAGGGTGAGTCAGGCTGGGGTGAATAAACCTGGGCTGAATTCAGAGTAGGGGGGGTAGATTTCTTTCACACCTGAATGGGACTGGTCTGCCTTGGACAATGCTGTCTCCACCTCCTGCCAGGAAGCTGCACCAGAGAGGACAGAACTGGTTTTGGCTGGGCAAAGAGCTTCTCTGCCACCAGAGAACAAATCATTTATGCTATAAAAAGTGGGGCCCAGACCCCAGACTTTTAGATTACTTCTGGATTTCAAGAGGAACCTTTGCCAAGGAGAGGAGCTGGAGAAACTGAACGAGAAGTACTGCCCCTTTGCTGTGTGCTGTCTGGGGTTGGCCTGCAGTGCCTGTTTCTCCCAAGGAAAGGACAAGGACTTTGCTGTGTGCTGTGTCCCCTGCTTGAGGAAGATCTCCAATGACTTGAAGTAGAGCTTGCCTCCTGTTTTGAAGTCCCTAGGATACAAAGACTTCACCCCCAGCTCCCCTGAACTTCCTTGCTGGGAGTTCTGACCTGCCAAGAGGTGCCTGTTGCTGTTCTGGGCCTCTGGAGGTTGTTCCTGCTGTTGGGGGCTGAAAAAGTAACACAGCGACGAGAAGCGTGACACATCCGCACCTGTTTACAACGCATCGCTGAAGAAGCTGACACAGCACCTGCCCGTGGCGGGAGAAATCGCTGCATGCCGCATCGAGTGCACCGATCTACGAAGTCCAAGATCACCGCACTGATTCCAACGCAGGCCCTGCTGTGCGGCTGCAAGAACCAACGCATCGTGAGACCACGGCTGGAGAAACCTACACAGCACTGTTGCAGCATTAAGAACCAACGCATCCCCGATCCCCCCGCATCACACCGGGACGCCAAGTCTACATCAACGCAGGGGCCTCAGTAAGAAACCAATGCATCACCTCCCCGCACAGAAAGAAACCAATGCATCACCTCCCCGCACAGTACGGAACTGATGCATCACCTCCCCTGCGTGGCAGTAAGGAACCAACGCATCACCACCCCTGGAGTAAGGAACCGACGCATCACCTTCCCTGCACGTAAAGAACCGATGCAACACCTTCCCTGCGGCTGATTTTGTTTATGATTTTGATGCATCCAAGGTACTTTGTGTTGAAAGTGGTGCATATATAATTTGCTATGGAAAGAACTGTTTCTACCTTCTCAAAGTCATATTTTGATTACTGTATTGTGGATTTTTGTCATTTGGTCTTGTTTGGTTTAGATAAAGATTACTTGTTTTTCTAAACTGGTGTGGTGACCATTTGTGGTGTTTTCACTGTATTACTGTATGTGTGCACAAATACTTTACACACTGCCTCTGAGATAAGCCTGTCTGTTCATGCCAAGCTACCAAGTAGGTGAGCAGGGGTTATTTTAGAAGTGTGTTCCCCTTACCCTGACTAGGAAGAAGGGTCCCTACTTGGACAACGGTGCAAACCATTACCGACTAGAGACCCCCATTTCTAACACTCATCTTGAGGTGTTTGTATGTCCAACTGTTCTTGCCTTTGTAATAAACTAACTAAACTTAATTGGGAGTCTGTGATTCTTCCGAGTCATATTTTATGGGAACTGTAATGATTGATTGGCTAATGATTTCCCTCCCCTCCACTCTTTCATGCTGACAAAAAGAGACATCGGCCTGGGGTTCCAGAGTAGATCTAGAATGTGGACCCGGCTCCTTCATAAGTGATGGACCCAACTGCGACCCTAGCTGTTAAGACTCCTTTAAGTCAAAGTTTCTCCTCTCCACAACCGAATTTCCCTCAGGATGGTATAGAGAAGAGAAACGCAGGGTCATATCCAAATTTCCCATGGCCTCTTTGTAAGCCCTAGAGCTAAACGCCTGACCCTGGCCGGAATATAGTGTGCCTACTGCGTATGTCCCAATGAAGACTTGCAGATCCTTTATAACAGTTTGGGCATCAGCTGACCGCTATGCCTTTATGTATTTACAAATGTAATGTTCATTTCAATTGATGATGTGTTGTCTGTAATGGCAGTACACTACCACACCATGCATACTTCACTTTACCCCACTCGTCTCTACTCTGCACCACTCCACACCACTGCAGTCTACTCTGCACCACTACACACTACACCACTCTACACTGCATCACTGCACTCTACTCTGCACCACTCCACACCTCTTTACTCTACACTGCTGTACTATATGCCAATGCACTCAACCCCACACTAATCTACTATGCACCACTGCATTCTTCGCCACTGCACTCTACACCACTCCACTCTGCACCACTCCACTCTATGCCACTCTACTCTGTAACACTGGACTCTAGGCCCCTGTACTCAACGCCAATGCAACCTATTCTGTACCACTCCAGTCTACACCAGTGCATTCTATGCCAATCCACTCTATGCCACTCAAATCTACTCTACCCTCTATGCCACTCTATGTCACTGTATTCTACTGTGCACCACCCCACTCTACTCTGAAACAATCTACTCTCCGGTACTGCACTCTGTACCACTGCACTCTACTCTGAGCCACTGCACTCTACTCTGTGCCACTGCACTCTACTCTGTGCCACTGAACTTTATGCCAATGCACTATACACCACTTTACTCAAAACCAATGCACTCTAGGCCACTACACTATACACCAATTTACTCTACACCACTATACTCTACAACACTCTATTCCACTGCACTATACGTCACTGCACTCTATGCCAATGTACTCTGCTCCACCACATTCTACTCTGCACCACTGTGCTCTATGCCACTCTATTCTGCACCACTCTCCGCCACTCTCTGCCACTGTTCGCCACTTCAATCCACTCCATGCCACACTTCTGCACACCATTGCACTCTATGACAGTCTACTCTGAAACAATGCACTCTCTGCCATTGAACTCCATGCTGCACCACTCTACTCTGCACCACTCTACTCTACACCACTCTACACCAATGCACTTTATGGTTCTATTCTCTATGCCACTACACTCTATGCCACTCAGTTCTACCCTGCACCACTGTATTCTACCCTGCACCACTCCACTCTGCTATGCACCACTTCACTCTACTATGCAGCACTCCACTCTACTGCGCACCACTCTACTTCATGCCACTTCACTCTAAGCCACAGTACTCTGCAACACTGCACTCTCCACACTGAACTCTAAGCCACTCTTCTCGGGGCGTGGCCAAGATGGTGAGCGGGTAAAACGTGTCTCATTCGTCTCCCCACTCCCATCCGCCCGCCCAGTCTCTGCCCGACGTTACCGCACAACTGAAGACCCCAGGAGACGAAGGGGAAGCAGCGGGATCTCAGCGGAGAACCACCGACACAGCGGCGGTGCTGGGAAGTCCTAGAAAGGAGATCGGAGGAAGACGCGAGTGGCATCCCAAAATAGCGGCACAGGCCCCGGACTGAGAGCCAGAGAGAGTCGGGAAGAGGCGCCGCGGCTGACGTGAGCAGGTCTGAAGGACCCCGGTGACCAGCTATAACGCTCCGGGAGATGCAACGAGAAATAACCTTTAGCAGTGGGACTCGAGCCCACACACAGAGCACCAGAGAGGGTTCCGGGGAGTGCGGCGAAGTGCAGCGGGTGAGCGGGGCCGGAGCGGAAGAGCCCGGCCTGCGGCTCGCTCCAACGTGACTCAGCAGCAGTGAGCAGCGGCATATGGACAGTCACAGGCAGGCTGCAGAAAAGTGGGAGGCTCCTTAAGCAGAAATCTGAGGATCCCGACGCGACGTTGGACAATCGGCACAGCGAGACACGAGAACTGTGAGGTACGCACTGTATCGGGCTAGTCAGTGCCGGCTGGGCACACACCCTACATAAGCCAGCGGTAGGGGATGATGTGAGGTGGAGGAACAGAGGGACATGGGACCAACAGGCCAGCGAGTGAGACGGGTCCTAAGAGCGCAGCAGGCTTCCAGAGCAGGCGTGTAGACGGGGCAGAAGAGCCCGGCCTGCTGCGCATTCATCAGCAACTGTGACGGCACACAGGGCGTAATAAGCAGGCTGTTGGTACATGGCGAGCAACATCGAAGGCATACACAAGGGCTGGCAGATCCAGAGGAACTATGAAGCAGCCAGCAGCGGGTGGCACAAGCGTCTAAAAGTACGCACTGTACTGGGCTAGGCAGCACCAATTGGGCCCGCACTCCCCAAGAACCTGCGACAGGGGGATAATCGAAAGAGGGGAAGGAAGGATAGGAGAAGCCTGGCCCCCATTCATTTAGGGGGACAACATTGAACGCTAGGTGACCCGTACCCAGAGGTGGCTTTTCTGGGACAGCCTCATACTGGTAGAAAGAGAAGCAAGAAGGAGGTCAGCGGGAGGCAACGTGGTGGCAATCGGATCTTTTGGGGGGGACCCCACGTGCGTCCAGCGAGAGGCCGCCCCACTACCAAAGTGCTGAAATAGCTGACACAAGTTTGGGACAGCGATGTCCACAACACGTGGCAAAAAGGACAGAAATGTGAAAGACATGTTCACTAAGATGACGGGGGCAAGCGGGGGAGATGAGAGAGAGTCGCCGATTGCAGCAGGGGGACAAGAAATGGAGAACGCAGAGGAGCCGGTCACGCGCACCTTTCTGGAGCATCTATTCTCCACACTCCGAGAAGACCTGCAAGCTCTTAGAGGAGATTTCTCAAAAGAGATCAAAGAGGTGCGGCAGGATCTCGACGCAGTAGGGGAAAGAGTAGCCAGCATGGAGGAGCATGAGATGGCCTGAGATGAAGAGGTGGAACAGTTGCAGCAGGAGGTATTACGTCTCCGAGCCCAACAGATAGATATCCAGGCCCAAGCGGAGGACCTGGAGAATCACTCCCGAAGAAATAACATATGGGTTAAGGGCATGCCTCCTAAAGAAGAAGGAACAGATATCACACAGTACCTTCAGGACCTCTTTAGAAGCATCCTAGAGGTGCCTAAGGACTTTAAAATTAAAATAGATAGGGCCCATAGGGTAGGTCTGCAAAGAAGAGCTCTGGCACCTCCCCCGGATATCCTGACATACTTACCAGACTTCCAGTTGAAAGAACAAATATTACGGAAGGCACGCAATAGTCAACCACTATCATATCAGGGGCGAACCATTGCTTTATACCAGGACCTGGCTACGATTACGCTGCAGAAACGACGGGACTTCAGGCCAGTCACGACACACCTGCGGAACCAAGGCATTACGTATTCATGGGGGCACCCCTTTAGACTTATCTTCAGGTGGGAAAGCAAGCTGCACCAGATTAGGTCCCCACAGGAAGCATGTCGAATCCTGGGTATTGAGAATCCCCAACAGGAGGAGTCGGAGAGTGGGGACAAAACATCACAAAGAGAGCGATGGAGACGTGTTCGAAGAGGCAGACTTTTGGATAAAGCGTCGAAACCAGATCCGGAGATGATCGCACAAGAGAGACAGGCAATTCTGGAATCGTTATCCAATGAGTCCTGCTCCAAAGATGGCAATTGAACTGCTTCAGGGGTCAGATAAGTGCCTATAGCTATGTCGGGCGGGCGGCGGGTGGAACTCATGGGAAAGGGGGGGGAGATTGTTGGCCACACTATGCACCCTACAAACTGGTTTACCAAGGGTACGCGGACTAGTTCTGCGGGTACTGGACTATTTTGGGACATGTTCAATTTTGTTCTAGTTGGGGTTAGGGAGGGAGGGAGGGGGAACCGGTATTCTGAGGTTGTGAGGCTCGAGGGGTTCACGAATGTTAACAAGGAACAGGAGGGGGCGAGCAGGATGAATGGGGAAAAGGGGCACGAAACTGGGCCCAGATGAGCGCTGGGAAAGTCACTTGGAATGTCACGGGATGTAGTGAAAGTCCTTACACTAAATGTAAAGGGGCTCAACAACCCCATCAAAAGGCGAGCGATTCTCTCCTATTTAGAAAACTCGGAGGCGGACGTGTGTCTCCTGCAGGAGACACACCTACTGCCCAAAGATTGGCACCGCCTGCGCTCGAGAGCGTTCCCCCAGCAATTCTTCTCCTCAGCCTCAGAAAAGAAAGCGGGAGTTGCCATTTTGATCGTTAAACATTGTAAGGGAGAGGTGAAAGACAAAGTGGCAGAAATAAAAGGGAGACTACTTGCATACACATTTCAGTTTGGGGACCAAACTATGGTGCTGGGATCAATATATGCCCCCAATATAGGGCAGGAAGGTTTCCTGAAAGCGCCAATGGCGGAGGTCATGGTTACGCAAACACGCATGACGTTGATTGGAGGGGACTTGAATTTGGATCTAGATAAAGCCAAAGATAGGTCTACTACTAGCTTTAATCAAAAAGGAGAGATATCAAGAGAGGGGAGGAAATGGCTACAGGAAATGGTTTTGGTAGACTTATGGAGGGAGGCTCACCCCCATACATCGCAATATACATTCTTCTCGCATGCCCATAGGTCCTACGCTCGACTTGATTATTTTTTAGGAACAACAGAAATTAGCAGGGTGGTGAAGGACATAGACATAGAGCCCGCGGCTCTCTCAGACCATGGGGCAGTGACTATTACGTTACAGTTACCACCACAACAGAGGAGGGCAAGATGTTGGAGGCTCAAAGAATATACGCTCCATAAAAAGGCGATGATGCAACAACTCACCAAATGCATCAAAGACTACTTAGACATTAATGATTCCCCTGAGGTATCCATCACTACAATTTGGGAGGCTATGAAACAGTAGTACGAGGGGAACTAATAGCTATCACTACTGCGGAAAACAAAGAATGCAAAGAACTACGCCGCGCAGGTTCGAGAGTTGGAACGAGTGCATAGCCGGACTGGGGCGCCCAGAGTGTGGAGACAGTTAAAAGCAGCAAGGGCACAGCTGGCGGGGATAGATCTAGATAGGGCAGAGTATGCACTGATTAGACTAAAACACTCCTATTGCATTGGGGGGGATAGGACAGGGCGTTTACTAGCAAGCAAACTCCGGGCCCAACGGCAACACACAAAAGTACACTCGCTTAAGAGACGGGGAGGGGGGAAGTCGCTAGTGACCAAGAGATAGCCCAGACCTTTCGGGAGTTCTATGAGACTCTATATACAAAGGACACCCCATCCGGACGCGATATGACATCTTATTTACAGAGTGTTAAAATGTCCAAGATAACAGCGGACCAGGCAAAAACCTTGGACGACCTAATACGGATTGAGGAGGTGGTCACTGCGATTTCGCGGCTTAAACTTCTCAAATCGCCGGGTCCAGACGGGTTCTCAGCACTCGTCTATAACATTTTTTGCCACATCCTAGCTCTGATACTGACGAGATTATATAACTCTTTTGGGAGCCTAGGATCGATCCCTTCAAATATGTTGGCAGCGGCGATAGTGGTACTACCAAAACCGAGGAAGGATAAACAGGAGTGCGGGTCGTATAGACCGGTATCCCTTCTTAACGTAGATCTGAAATTATTCACGGGCATATTGGCCACGAGATAAGGCCCGCTAATGCCGAATATAATAGAACCCGATCAGGCAGAGTTTATTCAAAACCGGCAAAGCGGAGACAATACGAAGAGGATCCTCCACTTAATAGACAAGGCACACCAAACGAACATGGATGCGCTTTTACTGACAGTTGATGCCGAAAAGGCATTTGACCAGGTGGATTGGAGAGTCTTGGAACAGACTCTGGCGCATTTTGGGTTGGGAGACAGGTTCCGGGTGTGGGTGGGTTGTTGCTATGGGGCGCCCACACCCTCAACTAGAGTTAATGGTGTCTCCTCTCATCTCTTTTTCATCCAACAGGGCACCAGACAGGGGTGCCCGCTGTCACCCCTCCTGTTTGCACTGTACATTGAGCCGCTAGCACAAAGGATATGGGACAACCCGGAGATTAAAGGGATACCGTTCGGGGGGGGAGTCACATCCTATTAGCTTATATGCGGATGATATCATAGCAGCGCTGGAGGAACCAAGGAGTTCACTTCCTGCTTTTCTAAAGGAACTAGAGGTCTTTGGACAGGTCTCGGGATTCCGGGTTAATGTTGGCAAATCACTGATACGCAATCTGAATCCAACGAGCCGAGCTTCCCAGAGCGAAAGGGAACAGATCCTGAGGATTCGGGTGGTGGACTCGGTTCCTTACTTAGGGCTCGAACTGGCAGCTACGATTAATCAAACAATCAGATTGAACTATGAAAGGCTGCTGCAACAGATTAAAAGGGAGTTGAGTAGTTGGGGGCGGCATCAATTATCGCTTCTGGGGCGGGTGCCGGCGATCAAAATGTCCATATTACCGAAAGCATTGTACTTATTTCAGACTTTGCCGGCTACCCCGCCAGAAGGTATCCTCACCTCACTGCAGAAAGAAATGATTCGTTTTGTGTGGTCCGGAGCTCGACCACGCATGAGACGAGAGCCAGGACTTATGAGCCCCGAAAACGGGGGTTTGGGGATCCTGAACTTATTGGATTATTTCAAAGTGGCCCAATTGAGATATCTTGTGGAATGGAGTAGGCCTGAGTCTGAAAAGCGGTGGCTATTCCAAGATAGAGCACTGGCGGGGCTCCCTCTATGGAAGGTCCCCTTCTTGAAGAAGTCGAACAGACCCCACAGTTTACTGAGGTCACCGATCACAAAATTGGTGATGAAAGTATGGGATGGGGTAGCTACTACAAGGGGGCTTACGACGTTTCCGTCACCTATGATGCCTCTGTCTGTGAATCGAGAATTCACTCCAGGACTGGAGGATAAGGCATTTCAGGCATAGCACAATACACCATGCAGATCAGCAGGGCACCTGTTTGATTTAGAGGGCATAATTCCATTTCCACAGATACGGAAAGACTACGGGATCCCGGAAACGGAAAGGCTACGCTACATGCAACTACGACATTGGGTGCTTCAACCTGGTATACGGCCGCAGGCTAGCCTCAACCTGACGCACTACGAGAAATGATTGATAACAAAACAGAACGACAAGGGGTTAATCTCGGAATTGTATGCTATGCTTAGGCAGTCAGCTCCAACGCAACCTACACCTAGCCAGAAAAGATGGGTGAAAGAACTTGGAAGAGAGCTATCTCAGAAGGAATGGGAGGGGATCTATTATAGAGCGAAGCACACAGCACGTAATGTTGCCAGTATTGAAACGGCTATTAAAATAGCTGCGTACTGGTATCTTACGCCTGTCCGTCTTAATAGGGGCAATCCAGATCGGAGCCCTACATGCTGGAGAGGTTGTGGGGAGGAGGGAACCCTTGTGCATTTATTGTGGGAATGCCAGACTTTAAAGACTTATTGGTCCAGAATCTTAGATGACATAGATCAAAAGTTTGACACACAGATACCAAGACTACCAGTATATGTGGTATTGGGCTTACCCAACCCAATAACATACCCACTCAAATGCTGTAAGGGACGACAGATGGGGTTAGCATTGGGGGCAGGTCTTCAAAATATTCTGACACACTGGGGGACACAAACACCACCCACCTACGTAGGCTGGCTACACAGGATATGGTATATCCTAGGAATGGAATGCATCAACGCCTCCTTGACTGGTTCTGAAAATGCATATCAAAAGGTTTGGAAACCATTTCTAACCCTGTTGTCGACAGAGTTTAACGAAATCACTTGCCCGAGGTATCTACGAGTGTTACACCTGACGGAGCCAGAGCTAGCGACCCAAATCCCTCAGAACACCCAAAATGAGTTACCTTCGAGCTCTCGATGAAACTAGTAAGGGAAGTAATATTACTACCGGTGGTGGGGGGGTGTTATGTTATGCTTGTAATTTGATGGTTTGTCTTAAAGAGATGGGACTTGCAATACAATGAAGAGTACGCATATTGGGACAGAAACATTTGCATGAAAACTGGTGTTAGGAATGTAATGCGAGGAATAGAGTCTCAAAGATCTACATTGTATGTAAAGCAACTAAGAGTATGTTGAATAAGCATGATGTATTATTTACACCATTAATAATAATAAAAAGATTTAAACATAACCCACTCTTCTCTGCACCACTGTACTATACTTTGCACCACTCTTGTCCACACCACTCTACTTCACTGTACGCCAGTGAACTCTATACCACAACACTCGCGCCATTCTACTCTGCATCGCTCCACTCTACGCCAAGACACTCTAATCTACTCTTCACCACTGCACTCTATTCCCCTTCACTCTACTCTGAAACAATCAACTCTATTCCATTCTGCGCCATTCCACTCTACACCACTCCATGCCACTGATATCTACCCTGTGCCACTCTTTTGTATGTCACTGCACTCTACACCACTTTATTCAAAACCTATTCAGTCTATGCCACTGCATTCTATGCCAATCTACTCTGCATCACTGCGCTGTATGCCACTATGCTCTACTCTGCAACTCTCTACACCACTGCACTCTACACTACTCTACACCATAGACTCTACGTCACTTTACTCTGTACCAATCTATGGCTCTGCACTCTACACCAATGCACTCTATGCCACTCTACTCTGCAACACTGCACTCTCTGCCACTGAACTCTACACCACTCAACTCTGCAACACTAACTCTATACTCTACACCAATGCACTCTCCTCCAGTGCACTCTATTCCAATGCATACTACCCCACTCTAATCTACTGTGCACCACTGCATATACGCCACTTCACTCTACTCTGCACCACTCTACTCTCTGCCAGTGCACTCTACCCCACTCTACTATGCATCACTGCACTCTTTGCCACTGCACTGTACACCACTCCAGACTAGGCCACTCCACTCCACTCCACTCTACTCTGCACCGCACCACTCTATGCCACTCCACTCTATGCAACTCTACTCTGCAATACTGCACTCTACACCAGTCCACTCTATGCCAGTACACTCTACCCTGCACCACTCAACTTTACGCAACTTCACTCTACTCTGAAACATTTTACTCTATGCCACTCCACTCTGCACCACTGCTCGAGTATGCTCTACATCACTGCACTCTACGGCAATGCACTCTACACCACTGCACTCTACCCCAATCTTCTCTGCACCATTGTACTTTACGCCCCTTGACTCTTGGCCACTCTACTTCAGTCTGTGACACTCCACTACACAATACCCCACTCTGTGATGCTCTGCTCCATTAAACTCTACGCCACTCCACTATGCAACACTCCACTCCAATCTTTGCCACTCTACAACACTACTCCACTCTACAACGCTTCACACAACTCCCTCTATGCCACTGCATGCCACTTTAATCCACTCCACTACTCCACTCTACGCCACTCCACTCTATGACACTCTATGCCACTCTATGCCACTCCATTCCACTCCATGCCGCTCAATTCTCCAACACTCTACTCTATGCCATTTGACTCTCCTACACTACTCTACTCTATGCCACTCCACTCTGACAATCTACTGTGCTCAACACCACTCTACTCTACAATACTCTACCCTACTCAACTCTATGCAATACCCTTAATGCCACTCCACTCTACTCTACACAACTCCACGACACTCTATGCCATACCAGTCTATGACACTCTGACACACTACTCCACTCAACTCTACTCCACTCTACACCCTTCCACCTTACAACACTCTACTTCCTCCACAAGACTCCACAACACTCTACACCATTCCACATCAATCCACTTCACTTCACTCCACGCCACTCAACTCTACTCTATCCCACTCTAGCTCACCCTGGGTGGGACACTGAATTTCTTTCCAATCATAGTAAACAAGCAAACAACACATAACTTTAGACAAATGTCTTGTGATATGCAGTTCAGAGGGTCAGCAGTGAAAGTCTTTCAGCCTCACCAATGGTTGTGGGTTACACCAAAGCTGGTAATGGCATTCACCTCTCCCATCTCTTCTCTGGTTGTATTGCATGCTTAAACGCATGTATGTGCATAAATTGTCTCTGAGGTTTGTGTTGTAGGTGGTAATATGCAAGGATCAGAGGTTTTAGATTCTGGAGTTAATGGTATTTGATTGCTGTCTTTCTTCTCATATTTTAATTGGAAACCTATTTCTAGTTTAACTTGAATTCGTTTTTACTATATGTTCTTGTTTTCTTGTCTCACTGAACTGGCCTCTGATTGAAGCTTGGTTACTGCATTTTATATGCAGGACAAGGTAATGTCTGGATCAATCACTCAGGCTGGAATTATAATGAGGGCTAGGATACACCCTTTAACAATTACTATCTTTCTGACTCTCTCTGGTCTTGTGAGACTCTGGGGCCGATTCCGATCTCGGTCGGAGGCGCACCCAATACTATTCGGCCGGGAAAAAAGCCATGCGAAAGCCTGTTTCCCGACCGATCCGTACAGCACACCGAACGAGCAAGTACGATGCGCACAACAGCAAAAATTCCGGCCGAGCCGTACTCACCCAAACCAGGTCCTGTACTCCGACCGAGGCGAATCCGGAAACGCCGAATCGAGTCGCACGGAAGGAAAAATGCAGCCCGGTCCGGCCGGACAAGTACGATGCGCTTCCCGTGACGCGCCGAACCCGTCGCTACGCACGGCACGTCAAAGCATCCGGGAGAGGCGCACATAAGCTCCGATTCGCGCCACAACACAATCCACGGCTACGAGGCGAACACGGCACCGACGAGGACGACGCGAAGCGACGAGGACGAGCGAGCGATGAGGACGACGCGAAGCAACGAGAAGGACGAACGACCACGAACCAACCATGAATCCCTTCGTCCCGATCATACCAATATTCTACATCTACTACCGGAACAGGCACGGACGCGTACGGCGCAGAAGGTAAGCCAGACACCAACCACAAAACACATACAACACGTACACGACACATCACACACATACACGGGGAATCTGAATATACTTACACCAGCAACAGCAGCACCATAGGGGCGGGATGCCCATCACCAATGCCACATATGCACACAGGGGCCTGAATGCGCACCACCACCCCAACCCAGGGGGCTGGATGCCTACCACTACTACCACCCTTAGCCAGGGGGGCAGGATGCCCACCACTACTACCACCCTCACCCAGGGGGGCAGGATGCCTACCACTACTACCACCCTCACCCAGGGGGCAGGATGCCTACCACTACTACCACCCTTAGCCAGGGGGCTGGATGCCCACCACTACTACCACCCTTAGCCAGGGGGCAGGATGCCCACCACTACTACCACCCTCACCCACGGGGGCAGGATGCCTACCACTACTACCACCCTTAGCCAGGGGCTGGATGCCCACCACTACTACCACCCTTAGCCAGGGGGCTGGATGCCTACCACTACTACCACCCTTAGCCAGGGGGCAGGATGCCCACCACTACTACCACCCTCACCCAGGGGGCAGGATGCCTACCACTACTACCACCCTTAGCCAGGGGGCAGGATGCCCACCACTACTACCACCCTCACCCACGGGGGCAGGATGCCCACCACTACTACCACCCTCACCCAGGGGGGCAGGATGCCTACCACTACTACCACCCTCACCCAGGGGGGCTGGATGCCTACCACTACTACCACCCTCACCCAGGGGGGCAGGATGCCTACCACTACTACCACCCTTAGCCAGGGGGGCTGGATGCCCACCACTACTACCACCCTTAGCCAGGGGGGCTGGATGCCTACCACTACTACCACCCTTAGCCAGGGGGCAGGATGCCCACCACTACTACCACCCTCACCCACGGGGGGCAGGATGCCCACCACTACTACCACCCTCACCCAGGGGGGCAGGATGCCTACCACTACTACCACCCTCACCCAGGGGGGCTGGATGCCTACCACTACTACCACCCTCACCCAGGGGGGCAGGATGCCTACCACTACTACCACCCTTAGCCAGGGGGCTGGATGCCTACCACTACTACCACCCTTAGCCAGGGGGCTGGATGCCTACCACTACTACCACCCTTAGCCAGGGGGGCAGGATGCCCACCACTACTACCACCCTCACCCACGGGGGCAGGATGCCCACCACTACTACCACCCTCACCCAGGGGGGCAGGATGCCTACCACTACTACCACCCTCACCCAGGGGGGCTGGATGCCTACCACTACTACCACCCTCACCCAGGGGGGCAGGATGCCTACCACTACTACCACCCTTAGCCAGGGGGCTGGATGCCTACCACTACTACCACCCTTAGCCAGGGGGCTGGATGCCTACCACTACTACCACCCTTAGCCAGGGGGCAGGATGCCCACCACTACTACCACCCTCACCCAGGGGGCAGGATGCCTACCACTACTACCACCCTTAGCCAGGGGGGCTGGATGCCTACCACTACTACCACCCTTAGCCAGGGGGCTGGATGCCTACCACTACTACCACCCTTAGCCAGGGGGCTGGATGCCTACCACTACTACCACCCTCACCCAGGGGGGCAGGATGCCTACCACTACTACCACCCTTAGCCAGGGGGCTGGATGCCCACCACTACTACCACCCTTAGCCAGGGGGCTGGATGCCTACCACTACTACCACCCTTAGCCAGGGGGCAGGATGCCCACCACTACTACCACCCTCACCCAGGGGGGCAGGATGCCTACCACTACTACCACCCTTAGCCAGGGGGCAGGATGCCCACCACTACTACCACCCTCACCCACGGGGGCAGGATGCCCACCACTACTACCACCCTCACCCAGGGGGGCAGGATGCCTACCACTACTACCACCCTCACCCAGGGGGGCTGGATGCCTACCACTACTACCACCCTCACCCAGGGGGGCAGGATGCCTACCACTACTACCACCCTTAGCCAGGGGGCTGGATGCCCACCACTGCTACCACCCTTAGCCAGGGGGGCTGGATGCCTACCACTACTACCACCCTTAGCCAGGGGGGCTGGATGCCTACCACTACTACCACCCTCACCCAGGGGGGCAGGATGCCTACCACTACTACCACCCTTAGCCAGGGGGCTGGATGCCTACCACTACTACCACCCTCACCCAGGGGGCTGGATGCCTACCACTACTACCACCCTTAGCCAGGGGGCAGGATGCCCACCACTACTACCACCCTCACCCAGGGGGGCAGGATGCCTACCACTACTACCACCCTTAGCCAGGGGGCAGGATGCCCACCACTACTACCACCCTCACCCACGGGGGGCAGGATGCCCACCACTACTACCACCCTCACCCAGGGGGGCAGGATGCCTACCACTACTACCACCCTCACCCAGGGGGGCTGGATGCCTACCACTACTACCACCCTCACCCAGGGGGCAGGATGCCTACCACTACTGCCACCCTTAGCCAGGGGGCTGGATGCCCACCACTACTACCACCCTTAGCCAGGGGGGCTGGATGCCTACCACTACTACCACCCTTAGCCAGGGGGGCTGGATGCCTACCACTACTACCACCCTCACCCAGGGGGGCAGGATGCCTACCACTACTACCACCCTTAGCCAGGGGGGCTGGATGCCTACCACTACTACCACCCTTAGCCAGGGGGCTGGATGCCTACCACTACTACCACCCTTAGCCAGGGGGCAGGATGCCCACCACTACTACCACCCTCACCCAGGGGGGCAGGATGCCCTACCACTACTACCACCCTTAGCCAGGGGGCTGGATGCCTACCACTACTACCACCCTTAGCCAGGGGGGCTGGATGCCTACCACTACTACCACCCCCACTCATAGGATGGACAATGCATGACACAACAAGCACACCACAACCTAGGGAATGCAAGATTAAGACATCCCCCACCACCATGACAAGCGTGTGTAGGCTGTGTCAAATGCCTACAACACCGAACATGACTTTGAACATACAATGTGACCCCCTAGCACATGTGCCACACATATATGTGTGTGGCACCCACAATGCTAAGCAGCCCATGACCATTGTGGCAATGGGGCCTAAACCCCCATCATCACAGTGACCAAAAGGCAAGTGTGGGGTCCATAGCTGAAGCACATTTCGACCATTGTGGCAATGGGGTCTAAACCCCCATCATCACAGTGACCAAAAGGCAAGTGTGGGGTCCATAGCTGAAGCACATTTTGACCATTGTGGCAATGGGGTCTAAACCCCCATCATCACAGTGACCAAAAGGCAAGTGTGGGGTCCATAGCTGAAGCACATTTTGACCATTGTGGCAATGGGGTCTACACCCTCATCATCACAGTGACCAAAAGGTAATTGTTGACAAAGAAAGAGCTGCAACTGCCAAACTGCATGGATCATCCCTGGTCACAGAACCAAAAACTCATCTGTGGCAAAGTAGTGTATGTGTCCTATTGCAACATAAATTGGGGGAGCCAAATACTGCAGTGCAAATGAAACATTCCTTTGGCCATGTGCAGACAAACAACACCCATGGGGGCTGAGACCGTCAACAGTCATCAATGACACAATGACAGAAGTGACCATCAGAATGCAGAACCACATATTTGCACCAATGGGCACACAAATGCAGATATCCTGTGGAGACAGCAGATGTGAGGTGAACAGATACCATACCATGGCAGCAATGGGACACACAAACCATGATCACTGTGCTGACCGATGACCTAGGAGTCCCAGGGACAGCAGGGGAAACACACCAAACAACATACAGCCAATGGCACACCCAAGATATGCCAATGCAGTGGTGCAGATGCACAAACACAAACAGGCAGACCAACACTGTCATCATACACAGCAGGTGAGGGGTGGGGGTGCCAGTGTCCCCAGGCAACCACACAACACATGAGGAGAGCTGAATACCAATCATACAGATGTGCATACACCGCCACACTAAGGTAACTCATGGATCCAAATCCCCTATGTGGGCAAGCAGGCATTGTCAGGTGAGAGGAGCACAAAACACACATGTCACACAGGCACGTAGGAACAACAACTGACACAGCAAGACACAGACACACCACAGCATCACCCCCAGGGCCCCCACAATGTGGTGACCCTGGGCTGAATATAAATACCACTGTGATGACAAAGCTAAATGTCGTTCACACTGTGAACCACAGTCAGGTGTCCTGAGCAACAAACTACCATCACACCTACACAAGCACAAATCAATCAGCATGGCCAGTAAGCCAAGGCCAACATGGAGGCAGGGGCCTAGCCGGGCAACAACTCTCATCTGCACACACTCAACACCACACCCCTCGACCTCT